>JAWNOK010000003.1:0-1250000 GCA_035046005.1 Drosophila acutilabella
AGGTAAGTCTATGTGAAATATTAACCTACTCTATGAGAAAATATTAATGTGTTTCTTTTCTTTTTCTTTGCCTTGCGGTGGAGCTGATGTTGCCAGTTTCCATGGCTGGGGCGCCATGACGTTGTCTTACGCTGCTCCTGCTGTGTTCTCAGTAGTGAACGTTGCTGCTGAATGTAATCCTGGAGAGGCGCCAGTGTGGCTACCAGGCCCACCGTTGGGTTGTTGATGAGTGACCAAGAGAGTAGCAATATGCCCATTGCACTCATATGCAAGTGGGTTGGACGCCGACTCTCTTGTAGACTCCTCCAGTGTCGACACTGTTGCTGTACGTCCCTAGAGTGTTGGTCTGGCCGGGTTGCAAGTGGATTGGCCAAGTTTAGCCGCTCCCCCCGATCGTCACCAAAGTGAATAGATATGGACCAGGACTGCTTTATCTCGGGGACATTGTGCTCATGTGTATCCAGCTTGTCGCTGTTCAGTTCAGGGTTTGACCTGGAGTGGTGTATGTTGCACAATTGCTGTTGGCTAGGACTAAAGGATGTGGGCAGTCGGTGTGCGTAATGGCTGATCAATGTGTGTACTGTGAGCCGGTTAGTTGGCGGGCAAGATTCCAAGTTTGTGTCATCTGAGCCTATTTGATGAGGAGTATGGCTGTTGAGGCTTGATGGTGAGTGTTGTTGATGTTTCTGATCGCTTAACAGTTGAGTTTTGGTTGTATCGTTCAACAGATGGTTGTCGTTGTGTTCGTAGAGTTGAGTTGTACTAATTTTGTTGATTTGCAGGCTTTGTGTCTCTACTGGAGTCAGAGCGACTTGAAGCGCTTGTCTGGAGTCCTGGATTTTCAGCGCTGGAAGTAGTGGATTCATCGGATGGTCATTGATCCCTGATGTAGCTTCTTCGCGGGTGCTTACATCGTTCGTGATAAGGTTGTTTTGCAATTCTGGTATGTTATTACAATTTGTTGTTTGCAACAGTTCGTGTTGCTCTGAATTTGTTGGTACAGTTTGTGGCTCAGTATGGCTAGATATGACCAGGCTAGGAATAATTAGTCTCTGTATTTGTAGGGGCTGTCCCTCAATGAGCCTTTCCATTTGTTCTCTGCTGTAGTCGCCTTTGATGTACCCTCTGTGATAGTGGTTAATCAGGAGTTCCGGTAGGCGTTTTATGGGTTGCAGTAGCTGTCTTACTCGTTGCTGCTCCGCAAAACATTGCTGTTCGTGGAGAAGATTTTTCCTATATTCTTCTAGTTTTGCTGCCAACAGTGTAGGTATTATTGTTTTCCGTTCTTTGGTGTTTTGGAGTAGCTTCTTATTTTGTCTTTGTACAGGTATAATGTGTTGCTGGAGCTGCTGGGAATATCTTGGTCTTTTTAGTCTTTTAGGTATATGTGGATTGGCGATCAATTTTTGTGCCTCAATATTAGGGTGTATGGCCAGCGATAGGGCAAAGTTATAACTTGCTTTATTGAATGTTTCATGTACCGTGTCTATATTGTATTTGCTTCTAATAGTTATGTTTCTCGTATGCCTGTTGGACTTGTATATTGCACGTATGATACGATTGTTTCTTAGTTCAATTCTTTTAAACTGTGTGTTGCTGGCTAGCGCCCCCCATATAGGGATTGCGTAACGCCAAATGGGTGCAATACATTGTTTGAAGAAAAGATATTTGCTAGCTTTGGGCAGAGTACTATCGCGTCCAATGATCCAGCTGTGTTTTTTTGTTGTCGTTAGCATCCTCGCTCTTAGTTGAGTAATATGTTGCCTCATATTTAGTTTGTTGTCTAGGAAGACTCCGAGGTATTGGTGGAAGGGTTTATTGGTTATTGTTTTATTGTTAATGATAGGCATAGGTGGCATATGGGTTATGTGAAGCCTCCTTTTAGTGTATAGTACATGTGCCGTTTTTTGTTCATTAATACTTATGCACCAGGTGTTTGCCCAGTCAACTATGTTATCAAGGTAGAGTTTATTGTTTTTGATAGCAGTGCACGGGAGACTGTCAGCGCTCATTATTACTGTGTCATCAGCAAAAGTGGAGAGCAGAAGTCTTTGGTGGTCGTGAGTGTGGATGTTTGTGGTTTTGTGTATTGTCCAGGTTTGGCTTATTGGTATTGGCATATCTGACGTGAATATAGTGTATAACAGGGGTCCAAGAACACTGCCTTGTGGTACCCCTGCTGAGATAATACCCATTCGGGAGGTGACTCCTTCATTACAGCATACGCGGAAAGTGCGATCCGTTAAGTAGCTCTCAAGCACTTGGTAGAGAACTAGAGGAAGAAGTTTACTTAACTTATTGAGAAGGCCTTCGTGCCATACTCTATCAAAGGCTTCTCGTATGTCAATGAAAACTGCTGAGCAGTATTGCTTCTCCTCATAGGCCTTGAGAATGTATTGGGTGACTCTTGCAAGTTGTTGTTCAGTTCCATGATTTACACGAAATCCGAATTGATGATCGGGTAGGACGTCTTTAAACCCATCGCATTCAAGCATTCTGTTCATTAATAGTCGTTCAAATATCTTTGAGAGCCCAGAAAGGAGGCTTATTGGGCGGTAGGATTCAACTGAATCCGTTCTTTTTCCCGGCTTCACGATCATTTTGATTGATGCACATTTCCATTGTTTAGGGAAGTGACCAAAGCCAAGTATGGCATTGTAAATTTTTATCATGTATAGAACGGCCTCTTTAGGGAGAGTTTTTATTGTCCTATTATCAATTTCATCTATGCCAGGTGATTTGCTATTTTTTAGGGCTTTGATAATTTTCATTACCTCTTCAATTTTGATTGGTCGAAATTGATTTGTTGACCATATAGTGTTACTTTGGTTGTGGGGATGCAGTTGATTTAGTTCTTTTTGGCTTAATTGTTGTTGAGGTAGCGGTGTTTCTTCGTTGTTAAGTGTATTTGTATGTTTTTGTTGATGTATTAACTGCTGTCTTTTAGTAGCAATAGTGTCAAGTCTTTCCTTTGTAATTTGCTGGCGTTGATTGGGCGAGTTGGAGAATATGGTGTCAAAACGCTGCTCTAGGTAGTTAGCGAATACTTCAGCCTTTTCAGCAGTACTCTTAGTCCATTTTATGTTGTTTCGGTTTTTAATAATGTTGCTGTTAAGGCATTTGTTATTGTTGTTGGAGTTAAGTGTTTTATTTAATTTTAGTGGCCAGTTAGGTTCTGGTTGGCGCTTTATGTGTTTGGTAATCTTCCAAAGTTTTTGGTTTTTATATCTGTCTTCAGGGTCTATTTGTCTAAACAGATTATTGTAATAGCGGGTTTTTGTTTTTATTATTATTTTTTGTAGCATGCGTTGAATAGCTCTGTAAAGTTTTTTAGTAGCTGGATTCCGGATTCTTATATATAGTAGTTTTGTTTTTTGCTTTAGTTCCAAGTATTTCTTGAAATTACTGTTATTATTTAGCTCTGCGCACGGTCCAATGGACCGTTGACGTTGTTGTGGATGTGTCTGTTGTCGGCTTGTTCTTTGGGATGGCCTTATTGGTTTAACTGCTTTTTGATTTGCTGCATAAATGTTATTAGTTAATATTGTTATGGCATCCTCTATGTCATTGGGACCTTTTATTTCTGTGTTGAGGTGGATTTTGTTTTTTAAGTGTAGTTGGAATTTTTTTATAGCTGTAGTTGTGCGGATTGGTCTGAGCCATCGTTGTTTTGGTTGATACTGCTGGTGTCGTCGATTTTCTTGATTTAGTGTGTTAATAAGAATGTGTATTGGCAGATGGTCTGAGTCAAGGTCAATAGTTGAGTGTGTTGTTATTCTTTGGTTGTCTATTCCATTATAGATAGCAAAGTCAATTGCGCTTGGCCTTTTTCTAGTGTCATGAGGGAAATGAGTGGCACCTCCAGTTGCAAGAATATTGAATTGTTGGTTTTTGTGAATAGAGTCCATTAGTAGAGTACCTCTTCTGCAAGCTCTCGCGTTGCCCCACCAACGGTTTTTGGCATTCCAGTCTCCACAAACTAGGATACCCTGTTGTTTGTTAGTCTTCAGCTTGAGTAAATGTTCAAATAATGTTAGAAATTGCGGCTCTGTCCATTTGAATTGTGGTGGGCAATATATTGGTGCTATTATGATGTCCTCTCCATTTTCCATTGTGATGGCCATTGGTGCGCATTGTACTTGGACATATGACGCTGATTGAAGTGGAATGCATCTGAGCTCTTGTTTGGTGAGTATAGCTACCCCTCCGCTGTTCTGGTTAAGTGGAGAAGGCACTAAGTGGCAGTGGAATCCTTGAATATGCTTTAGTTTAGAGCCATGAGTTTGTAGACTAGGATTTAGTCTTGTTTCAATTATCATCATAACATCAATATTATGTGTTTGCATGAATACTTCAAGTTCGTTTATTTTATTGTTGACTCCAGCAGCATTCCAGTAAGCTATTTTTAGGAGGCTATTATGTTGATGTTGCTGTGGTCTTGGTGTGTTATTTGTATTGTTATTGATAATATTCATTATTTTATTAACATTGGCTAAGGTATATTGGTGTATTTGTTGGTAGCTTATTGTCCGTTCATATTTTTGGTTGTATGAACTATGTTGTTCGTTACATTGGGATTTGCTAATAATGTAACAAGTATTTGAATTACTTTTTCAAACTTATTGCCTAGTTCTAGTATTTTGGAGTACTGTTCAGCTAGTACATCTATGGTGTTGTTTTTTTTGCATTTTTCTGCATATGGTTCATTTTGGCAACATATTTGTATTATAGGCTGTTTTGGCTTTGTATGTTGGTTATTTTGAATATTATCTACATTAGTGCCTGTTGAGGCAGTTCGTATTGCTGGCATTTTTTTGTTGGTGTTGCCGTATCTGACAGTTTGGCTGTATGTAGGCTTTATATTTTTTCTTGTATTGATATTTTTATTGGAAGTGTCAGGTTGGGCTTTGGAAGGATCTTTTTTTTGGTTTAGCTTGTGGTGCTGGTAATAATTGGTTATAAATGGTGTGTTCGATTTTTTTGGCTTCTGAGAGGAGAAGTGTACAGTTCCTTGCAGGGGGTATTTGTTGCCGGTACCATTATGTTTACTGGATTTTACAATGGCCTTTTTATACTCATGGCATCCTTTGTAGCTTGAGATGTGCGCTCCGTAACAGTTTGCACATTTTGCTGGTGTATTTCTTTCCTTTGTGCATGTTGTTGTAGGGTGAGCTCCAGCACATTTCATGCAGACGAATTGTCTTCTGCAATAGTTCTTTGTGTGCCCATACAGTTGGCATCTGTGGCACTGAGCAGGTTCAGGTCGTCTTATTTGCTTTTCGATTGTTATTTGGTAGGTTCCTAGTCGTTTCAGCTTAAGGATGTTTTCGTGGGAGCCGTCTAACTTTGGTTGCAGGTTCACCCCAAATAGGTTAAGCGGCTTACTTGAGCCTCTGTATTTCATAACGTCGATATGTATTGGTGTATATCCCAATTTTATCAATTGCGTTTGTATCCACTTAATGGGAGTTGAGTGGTGTAATTGACGAATAACCACTCGGTAGCCACGATATTTTTTCATTTGGAACGTATGTAGTTCCGTTTTGTCAGTTTGTAGGGCATTGGAGATGAGTTCGTATATAGCTAGGTTCTTGCACTGTAGCCTAATTTGTCCATTATTGGTACATTTAGTTGTAAAGCCATTATTGGTTCCTTCAATTTTATTTAAGCGGTTAATTAGAGGTTGGATAGCCTTAACGTTGGTTAGATATATTGGTGGTACCTTGGCGTGTTGGACTAATTGCCATTCTAACGCGGATTTGTGTTGGTGATTTCCTTTCGCGTAAGTGATATTATTTAAAGGGGTACTCTTACCATTGTCACGGTGCATTTCTGTAGTGGCATTTGTTGTTTCTGCAATTGATGGGGGTGCAATATGTGCTCTCTTGGACTTGGGCCAGTTTGCATCCTGGTTTGGAAATTTTTGGTGCTGTTGCTGGTAAGAATTGGCTGCAGTTATTGTGGTGGTAAAGGATGACCCAATACCCATGTCTTTATCTTCATTGTCCTCAACTGTGGTGTCCAGGTATAGCGTGTGTACCCTTGCCGAGTTATTGGAGTCCATGGACGTATCAGCTGGTGAAGTGGACATATTGCTGCTAATGTCCGTTGTTGTGGAGTTTGGATTATTAAAAAGGGTAGCTGTGATATTATTCTTGGCTGTTTTATTTGGAGTTGTTGCAGCTGCTTTTGCTGCAAATCGCCTCTTTTGATTTTGTTTGTTTGGTTGTGTTTGCAATTTTTGTTCCGTTTTTTTCTCCATTGTTACAGTTTGGAAGTCACTTGTACAATATTTTCCCATTTTATGGTTTTTTTTCTTTTTTTTTTTTTTTTTCTGCCTATGGGCGCGACGTCAATTTAATTTATTTATTTTGTTTTAATTTTATTTAATATTTGCAGAAAATTATTTGCTTATTATTCACAGGTTGACTGTCATTTGCCCTCGTTGCTGGCACTTGGATACACTTGGGCCACGTTTCAACACAGGGACCCTTACTTGATGGACAATTGCGTAAATCAATGCAGCCTATTTAACATATTTGTTTAATTATATTTTGTCTTCAATAAAAATTTATTATTCATTGATTGGTTATTTCTTTCGTTATTGGTTTGTGGGTTAGGTTGAATTGGTTTGTATGTGCTTTTTAATTAATTTAGTTGTTTATATGAAACGTTTAATGCATCGTCATAATGCTATGTGTTTGCTAGAATTAGTTATTTATCTTTTATTAAATAATAATTCCGATATAATTGCGAGTAAGCTATGATTTTAATCATTGATATACACTCTCGTAATTATTTTACTTATATTTCTGGAGCAACCGAAAAACACGTCCGAACGACACGAAGCGTTAGCGATCATTGAGCGAGAGCAGACGTGTGTCCACAGCGCGCTGCCGCGGAGTCGAGTTAATTGAGTTGAGAATAAATTGTGCAAGTGTGCGTGCGCGACGTGCGAGCCAAGTCAGTATAAACTAGGAGTTAGCATATAATAACAACTGCCTAGCTGACTATCAAAATATATGTAAAAAGTGGAAAAAACGATTTGTTTAACGGCCAGGCGTTGACTAGTCAACACACACACCACACCCACACACACTGTGAGGGAAAATCACACAAAAAAAAAAAAAAAAAAAGTGTCCTGGCATTAAACAAACATATATATGCAAATAAATAAAAATTCAATAAAAAGTTAATAATACTATGCAAAAAAAAAATACGGAGTTATTATTTTACAAAAAGAGAAATAATTTAATTCCTGTGAACATTAGCAACAAATTGACTAAAAAAGAATAAAAACCGCAGCGCAGCAAATAAATTAATGCAAAATGTGGAAAATAAATTAATAAATTTTAATTTATTAATGTCAATAATTATCAAAATTATAAATTATTTTAATAATTTTGAAAGTGGAGTGCAAAGTCCAATCGGTGAAAATTGGATTTTAAAACTGTGTTACCGCTAACCAAAAAAGCAAAACCAAAAAGCAAAGCCAAAAAGCAAAAGCAAAACCAAAAAGCAAAACCAGACAACTAAAACAAACGCACACACAAACTCTGAACGCTCATCAAATAAAAATTAACCTAATAATAAAATAAAACGGGTGCAATTAAACGGAAAAAATTAGTAAATTCCACACACACATTTAATTTAATTAAATTAAATTAAATTAAACAATTTGCATTGCCCCACTTGATTGTTAAATGTTAAGTGTATATGTGTTAATGCATGTCCCTATATGTGTGTATAAGCATTTAATGCAAATAGTGTACAGTGAATGTCAAACCTTTTTTAAAACAAATTGACGCACTAAACTCAACGAACAAAAGAAAAGTGAACAAATTAATCTTGACGACGCACACACATACATATAAGTGTATATGTATGCTAACCCCAAAAAATACCAACGTCCAATGACTCAAAAACTGTGAAAAACCAAAAACCAAAAAGTGACTAAGCATAACAAGTAAAACAGAATTAAAACCAAAAAGATCTTGACCCAGGACAATAATCTGACAACAGTGACTCCAAAACTGTTAACATGGGCAAGAATACGAATCAAATAGTGCAATACAAACAAGAAAATCTAAGCGAACAACGATTATGGGAGCACCAAAAACAGTTTGAGACTCCCATAATCCCGCTAAAAATCACGCCAAAAAATCCGCCAAAAATCCCGCTAAAATTCCCGCCAAAAATGACAAATGTGCCGCCAAAAATGACGCCATGTTTTGGGAATATGGCGCCAAGAGAGCGTCACTCATTGGGAGCAACACCACCAACAACAACAACAGCAGCAGCAACTACAACAACAACAGCAGCAAATACACAAAGAGCATCAAACAGAGCGAGATCGGCGCCATCACCGACTCTGACACAAGAAGATATTTGTGACTCTTTTACCGCTGCTCCCACAACAACAACAACAGCAGAAGCCAATACTAAAGCACGAGCAGCAACAACAACAACACTAGCAAGTAAAGTGGATGTGGGTGAGCCATTATATATACAATCTACCAATTCTTTTGAGATTAATGACAAAAAAAAGCGCAAAAAATACTCAAAAACTTATAGCAATCCTAAGCGCAAGCTATACAATTTTGAAAGTGAGTCCTCCGACTCGCTGCTTGACAAACTTATGGAAAAAATCGAGGATAACTTGCCCCCACCTCATCTAATCGCTGCAATACCAGACCCTTGCGTCTACACAATAGATGACAATTATCCATCTAACACCAATGGCGGCCTCCCTAGATACACCGAATCCTGGAGGAGCATGGTGTTGGAAGGTGACGTCACATCTGCTGAAATTACTAATAATAACAACAATACAAACACTAATGCCATTCCAAATAATGACGCTCCGAACGGAGACTCCAATAACAGCAACAGTAACAACAATAACAAAAACAACAGCATGAGTGTTCAAACCTCAAAAGCACCAATGATACACATTAAAAAAGTGGATGAAATTCAGCCGCTGCTGGATCACCTAAACAAAGTTAGCCGTAATGGCTTTTCAATAAAATGCACGCAGAATGGCACTGTTCGTCTGCAATGCAATGACATGGCCACTTATGACGTTATAAAAATGGAGTTACAAAAATGTAACACGGAGCTACACACGTATCAGATACGTAATAATAAAGGCTTCCGCATTGTTATACGTCATCTACACCACACAACACCATGCGAATGGATCCGCAACCAGCTGATGAAACTAGGATACATCACAAGATTCATCAGAGTGGTGAATCACCGATACACCGGCACACCTATGAATCTTTTTGAGGTTGAACTGGAGCCGGACGAAGAGGAAAATTATGAAATCCTACTGCAATTAGACAAACTTGGCAGCCAATGCGTCATAATAGAGAAGTTCCGACGTAGCTTAGATCCGGTCCAATGCCACAGATGCCAGGCATTCGGACATACTAAGAACTATTGCGGACGCCAGTTTGTCTGTATGAAATGCGCAGGAGCTCATCCAACTACTGTATGCACCAAGGCAAGGAACACACCGGCAAAGTGTGCCAATTGCCTGGGCCAACATATAGCCAGCTATAAAGGATGCCAGGTGTTCAAGGATCTACAATTAAAAAATATGATTAAGAACAACCAAACGCCATACATGAATAAAGTCAATAGTACTTACACTAAAAACATGACTAAAATTACGCCATTCAATCAAAGCAAAAACAACAACAAAAATACAAAACAACAGCAGCGACAACAACAAAATCCAAAAACACCTGCAAAATACATTAAAAAGACGCCAATAATGACAAATAAAGTCAATAAAAAATACAATAAGTCTGCAAATAATTCTGGCCTAAACCAAGTTGCTAAAAAAGCCAACGCCAATAGGACTCCTAACCAGGCTGTGGCTGGACCAGCAAGCAAACACTTGTTAAAGTTCCAGACTCGGCTCCGTGAGGAGCAGCAACAAAACCAACAGCAACAGCAACTAATTCAACTGGAGGTGTCCAAGGAACAGCCACAACAATGCTATGCTGAAATGGCCAACATGCTTACATATAGCACAGAAAACATAATGAACATGATTGGCAAAATGGATACCCTAATGAAAGCTCTACTTACCTTAGTTGGACAACAACAGCAGGCAGCACTGCAGCCACAACAACAACAACAGCCATCACTGCAGCCAATACAAAAAGAACGGCCACACATAATAGCCAATGTAATGATAGCAAGTCCAAATCTTAATGACCTGTCTTCTGAGTCTGCATCCAACCCCAAATTTATCTACAATGAATGACACAATCTGCAAATCCTATAAAAAAAAAAAAAAATATAAATTATGTAAATAATGCCATTCCTGACCCACATGCCCTTGACATGCTCTCAGTTACAGCAGCAGCAGCAAATGATATAATTTATTATGACAATACTCACCCAAATGCAATGACAATTAATACTATGGATAATGCCACTAAAATTAACGCCACTAGCAGCACATTCGGTACTAGCGACGCTCCATACAAATTCATTAAGAATGCAAATTACAATTAATGATATCGAAATTTTGATTGTCTATATCAAAAAAAAAAGTATATTTAACAATACTAATGGCTTACTTTATATTAACAAAATATTCGTTGCACAATACACTAACTAATATAACTATTTGGTTTCTCGCATCCGAGAAATATCAGCAACTTACAAGCATGATTGAGCTCTTGCAATTTAAACTGGCGGATCCACTTAGATCAGGCCTGACATCGCAGCAACAAAAGCAACAGTAACTACAACAGCTCCAGCAGCAGCAACAAATAGCTCTAGTAGCAGCATCAACAGCAACAACAAAAAGTCGCATAAGCAGCGCCAGCAAGAAATAATGGCATATTCCATAGCCAAACTATTGGTGTGAGGCCAACTCGCTGCCGGAAAAAAAAACAACAGCATCAACAGCTTGATGAACGGCAGCGTGCAGCAGTGAATTCTCCAGAAGGCATGACATGAAAGAAAACAAATACAAATTAATTTACAAAAGAAGGCATATAAATAATAAAACGATAAGCAAATAACTCACAAAATAAGAGTACAGGGTATCCAATGCATTTGTGTTACACACACAAGACACATGTACACAGCAGACTTAGACGACGGCGGCTCCTCCTGGACCAATCGGTGGCAGAGGCGTCCAAAGGCGTTGCTAAATAGCGACAGCAGTTGCAGCAAATTCCAGCAAATGAATCCTGACTATGGCCATAGAGCTGCCACACACCCAGTGGAGCAGCTCCTATGGCGTTATGAATCCTCTTTGCAGCATTCTTAATCCCCAAACTCCTCTCCTGCATCCATAAACTGCCGTTTTCATGGCACGACGGGGATTGGTGTATTAATCTGAAAAGAAAATAAAAAATATAATTTAGAATATTTTCTAATAATATGTTGTTCATTCGCAGGCATGCAAAAGGCCTGGAATACATAAATAAACACACACAGCGCCCCACGCCCCCTCGCCACCCCTTCGAGGGTGGGGAGGGGACGTGGCGGCGCTCCGATGGCGTCATATGCATGTATTGCAGCAGTGTGCCAATACTGACACATTGTTTCCATGCATGAAAGTTGAACGGCGGCAACTATGGCCACAAATCTCGGCCAGACTAGCGGTGGCAACCCTGAAGAAGCATCCGCAGCAAATAAGTGACCAGATTATTGCTTTGTGGGTAATCTGGCCATACTAAAGCTCTGGACGTAGACAGCGACTGCGGCGTGGAAGTAATCTCTATGTTCGGTGGGCTACCATTAACTCATGGTGGCAACTCTGGACGGCGGAGTGCTCTGGCTAGCTAGAGGCATTTATGGAGATGCCTCACCAAGCATCAAAGGTGTAAATATCCGCATCCTGCGGATTCCGGCCATACCCTTTCTCTGGGCCTATAAATGAGCAGCGACAGCGGCGTGGGATGCCACCCTGCTGGCAGATGGCTGCCATCTCCATATGGTGGCCTCTCTGTTGGTGGGAGTGGCGCAGTCAAATGGATACATCCTTTAAGATGTAGTTCCAGCCATTGGATGGCCAAAATCCTGCAACCATAGGATAATGGCCATACAAAATCTCCTGGGCCATGCAGACACAGCGACGGCGGCGTGGGAGGCTCACCGGATCCTCGTGTGATCCAGCCAGTGGCATTGTGGCCACAATTGAGCACTGCGCATCCTAGCTGTTGCAATCCCGGATATCCTCCGACCACTTTGATCGCTCCAGAGGGGCGTGGCAAAGACAGCAGATGATTATCTGCGCCCATACTGGCATGCGGATGAGCATGCCAATTTTCAGGCGACTTACAGTAACAGTGGGTGGCAACACTGTTCAAAAACTCACCTGGCAAGCTGAGGGCATCCTCCAAGATGCTCATAATCCAAAAGAGATGGTCATAGTGACGCCTTCCGCTCACATGGCCAGAAAATTACTCCAGCGACGTTTAGTAGCAGCGGCGGCAACGGCGACAGCAGCGGCGGCAATGGTGACAGCAGCGAGGGAGACAGTGGCTCATTCAAATTGCACATCTGTGCACTGAATGCATCAGCTACTGTCATCCAGCGTACACACACGGATGTGGCATCCTACTCAGCGCCTCTCCAGAGGCGTGCAGAAGCAGCAACAACAACAGCAGCAGCAAATACGGCACTTGCAATGGGATGCAATGTTTATATCCACCGCAAGTCCATAAAACAAAAACACATTAGTTCCATATAGATTAGGTCTGAATTGCACATAGACTTACCTGAAAATCCGTATGTAGACCCTCGTTGAGCGTCGCATACCTAGAATAGAAAATACACAGATAGTTATTATTTATTATAATAATTAGGTAAATAAGTCAGTTTTTGATCTTATTAGGGATAAATCGACATTCACAGTTTTTGACAACAAAATAATAGTAGTTTAAGTAGATTAAATTGGACATTTACTCACTTGACATCTATTTGCACATATCTGAAAAGAGAAAAAAGAATAAGAAGAAGAAGATAAACATAGGATACAAATAGCCTTTTATATGTTTTATGTATAATTGTTGATGTTTTTGTTTCTTTATGTCATCTTTTTTAACCGTTGATATTACCTGTTTTTACCTGTAAAACTTAAGTAATTATTGTCTATAAAAATCGAGCACTGCCTCTTCATACCGACCGAACTGGTAGACCTATAGCTTATAGTTAGCTTGAGAAATAGACATGGAACACAAAATGATATTGACAAACGCACGCACACTTGACTCTAATATCGATAGTTGGCCTTCTGCTAACATCGATAGATTTTACAACACTCTTGCCCGTACAGATCGCTGTAAACTGTTAACAGTTTACAGTGGAATTTGGCGGGCAAGAGCTGTTTTTGAAATTAAAATAAAACCCAAATACGATCGCAACCTTTGAAGCGTTAGCGATCATTGAGCGAGAGCAGACGTGTGTCCACAGCGCGCTGCCGCGGAGTCGAGTTAATTGAGTTGAGAATAAATTGTGCAAGTGTGCGTGCGCGACGTGCGAGCCAAGTCAGTATAAACTAGGAGTTAGCATATAATAACAACTGCCTAGCTGACTATCAAAATATATGTAAAAAGTGGAAAAAACGATTTGTTTAACGGCCAGGCGTTGACTAGTCAACACACACACCACACCCACACACACTGTGAGGGAAAATCACACAAAAAAAAAAAAGTGTCCTGGCATTAAACAAATATATATATGCAAATAAATAAAATGTTAATAATACTATGCAAAAAAAAAATACGGAGTTATTATTTTACAAAAAGAGAAATAATTTAATTCCTGTGAACATTAGCAACAAATTGACGAAAAAAGAATAAAAACCGCAGCGCAGCAAATAAATTAATGCAAAATGTGGAAAATAAATTAATAAATTTTAATTTATTAATGTCAATAATTATCAAAATTATAAATTATCTTAATAATTTTGAAAGTGGAGTGCAAAGTCCAATTGGTGAAAATTGGATTTTAAAACTGTGTTACCGCTAACCAAAAAAGCAAAACCAAAAAGCAAAAGCAAAACCATAAAGCAAAACCAGACAACTAAAACAAACGCACACACAAACTCTGAACGCTCATCAAATAAAAATTAACCTAATAATAAAATAAAACGGGTGCAATTAAACGGAAAAAAATTAGTAAATTCCACACACACATTTAATTTAATTAAATTAAATTAAATTAAACAATTTGCATTGCCCCACTTGATTGTTAAATGTTAAGTGTATATGTGTTAATGCATGTCCCTATATGTGTGTATAAACATTTAATGCAAATAGTGTCCAGTGAATGTCAAACCTTTTTTTAAAACAAATTGACGCACTAAACTCAACGAACAAAGAAAAGTGAACAAATTAATCTTGACGACGCACACACATACACACACATACATATAAGTGTATATGTGTGCTAACCCCAAAAATACCAACGTCCAATGACTCAAAAACTGTGAAAAACCAAAAACCAAAAAGTGACTAAGCATAACAAGTAAAACAGAATTAAAACCAAAAAGATCTTGACCCACGACAATAATCTGACAACAGTGACTCCAAAACTGTAAACATGGGCAAGAATACGAATCAAATTGTGCAATATAAACAAGAAGTCTAAGCGAACAACGATTATGGGAGACCAACAACAGTTTGAACTCCCATAATCCCGCCAAAAATCCCGCTAAAATTCAAGCCAAAAATCCCGTAAAATTCCCGCCAAAAATGACAAATGTGCGCCAAAAATAACGCCAAATTTTGGGAATATGGCGCCAAGAGAGCGTCACTCACTGGGAGCAACACCAACAACAACAACAACAGCAGCAGCAGCAGCAACTACAACAACAACAGCAGAAATACGCAAAGAGATCAAGCAGAGCGAGATCGGCGCCATCACCGACTCTGACACAAGAAGATATTTATGACTCTTTTACCGCTGCTCCCACAACAACAACAACAGCAGAAGCCAATACTAAAGCACGAGCAGCAACAACAACAACACTAGCAAGTAAAGTGGATGTGGGTGAGCCATTATATATACAATCTACCAATTCTTTTGAGATTAATGACAAAAAAAAGCGCAAAAAATACTCAAAAACTTATAGAATCCTAAGCGCAAGCTATACAATTTTGAAAGTGAGTCCTCGACTGTGCTTGACAAACTTATGGAAAAAATCGAGGACAACTTGCCCCCACCTCATGTAATCGCTGCAATACCAGACCCTTGCGTCTACACAATAGATGACAATTATCCATCTAACACCAATGGCGGCCTCCCTAGATACACCGAATCCTGGAGGAGCATGGTGTTGGAAGGTGACGTCACATCTGCTGAAATTACTAATAATAACAACAATACAAACACTAATGCCATTCCAAATAATGACGCTCCGAACGGAGACTCCAATAACAGCAACAGTAACAACAATAACAAAAACAACAGCATGAGTGTTAAACCTCAAAAGTACCAATGATACACATTAAAAAAGTGGATGAAATCAGCCGCTGCTGGATACCTAAACAAAGTTAGCCGTAATGGCTTTTCAATAAAATGCACGCAGAATGGCACTGTTCGTCTGCAATGCAATGACATGGCCACTTATGACGTTATAAAAATGGAGTTACAAAAATGTAACACGGAGCTAACACGTATCAGATACGTAATAATAGAGGCTTCCGCATTGTTATACGTCATCTACACCACACAACACCATGCGAATGGATCCGCAACCAGCTGATGAAACTAGGATACATCACAAGATTCATCAGAGTGGTGAATCACCGATACACCGGACACCTATGAATCTTTTTGAGGTTGAACTGGAGCCGGACGAAGAGGAAAATTATGAAATCCTACTGCAATTAGACAAACTTGGCAGCCAATGGTCATAATAGAGAAGTTTCGACGTAGTTAGATCCGGTCCAATGCCACAGATGCCAGGCATTCGGACATACTAAGAATAGCGGACGCCAGTTTGTCTGTATGAAATGCGCAGGAGCTCATCCAACTACTGTATGACCAAGGCAAGGAACACACCGGCAAAGTGTGCCAATTGCTGGGCCAACATATAGCCAGCTATAAAGGATGCCAGGTGTTAAGGATCTACAATTAAAAAATATGATTAAGAACAACCAAAGCCATAATGAATAAAGTAATAGTACTTAACAAAAAATACTAAAAACGCCATTCAATCAAAGCAAAAACAACAACAAAAATAAACAACAGAGGACAACAACAAAATCCAAAACACCTGCAAAATACATTAAAAAGACGCCATAATGACAAATAAAGTCAATAAAATACATAGTCTGCAAATATTTGGCTAACCAAGTTGTAAAAAAGCCAACGCCAATAGACTTAACCAGGTGTGGCTGGACCAGCAAGCAAACACTTGTTAAAGTTCCAGACTCGGCTCCGTGAGGAGCAGCAACAAAACCAACAGCAACAGCAACTAATTCAACTGGAGGTGTCCAAGGAACAGCCACAACAATGCTATGCTGAAATGGCCAACATGCTTACACATAGCACAGAAAACATAATGAACATGATTGGCAAAATGGATACCCTAATGAAAGCTCTACTTACCTTAGTTGGACAACAACAGCAGGCAGCACTGCAGCCACAACAACAACAACAGCTATCACTGCAGCCAATACAAAAAGAACGGCCACACATAATAGCCAATGTAATGATAGAAGTCCAAATCTCAATGACCTGTCTTCTGAGTCTGCATCCAACCCCAAATTTATCTACAATGAATGACACAATCTGCAAATCTATAAAAAAAATATAAATTATGTAAATAATGCCATTCCTGACCCACATGCCCTTGACATGCTCTCAGTTACAGAGAGAGCAAATATATAATTTATTATGACAATACTCACTCAAATGCAATGACAATTAATACTATGGATAATGCCACTAAAATTAACGCCACTAGCAGCACATTCGGTACTAGGACGCTCCATAAAATTCATTAAGAATGCAAATTACAATTAATGATATCGAAGTTTTGATTGTTATATCAAAAAAAGTATATTTAACAATATATGGTTACTTTATATTAACAAAATATTGTTGCACAATACACTAACTAATATAACTTTTGGTTTCTCGCATCCGAGAAATATCAGCAACTTACAAGCATGATTGAGCTCTTGCAATTTAAACTGGCGGATCCACTTAGATCAGGCCTGACATCGCAGCAACAAAAGCAACAGTAACTACAACAGCTCCAGAGAGAACAAATAGCTCTAGTAGCAGATCAACAGAACAACAAAAAGTCGCATAAGCAGCGCCAGCAAGAAACAATGGCATATTCCATAGCCAAATATGGTGTGAGGCAACTCGCGCGGAAAAAAAAACAACAGATAACAGTGACGAACGGAGGTGAGAGTGAATTTCAGAAGGATGACATAAAAAAAAAATAAATTAAAAAGAAGGCATATAAATAATAAAACGTAAGAAATAACTCACAAAATAAGAGTACAGGGTATCAATGATTTGTGTTACACACACAAGACACATGTACACAGCAGACTTAGACGACGGCGGCTCCTCCTGGACCAATCGATGGCAGAGGCGTCCAAAGGCGTTGTTAAATAGCGACAGCAGTTGCAGCAAATTCCAGCAAATGAATCCTGATTATGGCCATGGAGCTGCCACACACCCAGTGGAGCAGCTCCTATGGCGTTATGAATCCTCTTTGCAGCATTCTTAATGCCCAAAATCCTCTCCTGCATCCATAAACTGCCGTTTTCATGGCACGACGGGGATTGGTGTATTAATCTGAAAAGAAAATAAAAAATATAATTTAGAATATTTTCTAATAATATGTTGTTCATTCGCAGGCATGCAAAAGGCCTGGAATACATAAATAAACACACACAGCGTCCCACGCCCCCTCGCCGCCCCTTCGAGGGTGGGGAGGGGGCGTGGCGGCACTCCGATGGCGTCATATGCATAAAGTGCAGCAATGTGCCAATACTGACACATTGTTTGCATACATGAAAGTTGAACGGCGGAACTATGGCCAAAATCTTGGCCATACTAGCGGTGGCAACCCTGAAGAAGATCCGAGCAAATAAGTGACCAGATTATTGCTTCGTGGGTAATGGCATATAAAACTCTGGACGTAGACAGGACTGCGGCGTGGAAGTAATTAGTACGGTGGTCTACCATAACTATGTGGCAACACTGGACGGCGGAGGCTTGGCAGAGAGGCATTTATGGAGATGCCTCACCAAGCATCAAAGGTGTAAATATCCGCATCTGCGGATTCCGGCCATACCCTTTCTCTGGGCCTATAAATGAGCAGCGACAGCGGCGTGGGATGCCACCCTGCTGGCAGATGGCTGTCATCTCCATATGGTGGCCTCTCTGTTGGTGGGAGTGGCGCAGTCAAATGGATACATCCCTTAAGATGTAGTTCCAGCCATTGGATGGCCAAAATCCTGCAACCATAGGATAATGGCCATACAAAATCTCCTGGGCCATGCAGACACAGCGACGGCGGCGTGGGAGGCTCACCGGATCCTCGTGTGATCCAGCCAGTGGCCTTGTGGCTACAAATGAGCACTGCGCATCCTAGCTGTTGCAATCCCGGATATCTTCCGACCACTTTGACCGCTCCAGAGGGGCGTGGCAAACACAGCAGATGATTATCTGCGCCAATACTGGCATGCGGATGAGCATGCCAATTTTCAGGCGACTTAAGTAACAGTGGGTGGCAACACTGTCAAAAACTCACCTGGCAAGCTGAGGGATCCTCAAGATGTCATAATCCAAAAAAGATGGTATAGTGACGCCTACCGTACATGGCCAGAAAATTACTCCAGCGACGTTTAGTAGCAGCGGCGGCAACGGCGACAGCAGCGGCGGCAATGGTGACAGCAGCGAGGGAGACAGTGGCTCATTAAATTGCACATCTGTGCATTGAATGCATCAGCTACTGTCATCCAGCGTACACACACGGATATGGCATCCTACTCAGGCCTTCAGAGGCGTGCAGAAACAGCAACAACAACAGCAGCAGAAATACGGCACTTGCAATGGGATGAATGTTTAACCACCGAAGTCCATAAAACAAAAACATTAGTTCCATTAGTTAGGTTAAATTGCACTAGACTTACCTGAAAATCGTTGTAGACCCTCGTTGAGGTGCTACTAGAATAGAAAATACACAGATAGTTATTATTTATTATAATAATTATGTAAATAAGTCAGTTTTGATCTTATTAGGGATAAATGACATTCACAGTTTTTGACAACAAAATAATAGTAGTTTAAGTAGATTAATTGGACATTTACTCACTTGACATCTATTGCACATATCTGAAAAGAGAAAAAAGAATAAGAAGAAGAAGATAAACATAGGATACAAATAGCCTTTTATATGTTTTATGTTTTGTTGATGTTTTTGTTTCTTTATGTTGTCTTTTTAACCGTTGATATTACCTGTTTTTACCTGTAAAACTTAAGCTATTATTGTCTATAAAAATCGAGCACTGCCTCTTCATACCGACCGAACTGGTAGACCTATAGTTTATTTTTAAGTAGACTGTAGTTAGCTTGAGAAATAGACATGGAACACAAAATGATATTGACAAACGCACGCACACTTGACTCTAGTATCGATAGTTGGCCTTCTGCTAACATCGATAGATTTTACAACACTCTTGCCCGTACAGATCGCTGTAAACTGTTAACAGTTTACAGTGGAATTTGGCGGGCAAGAGCTGTTTTTGAAATTAAAATAAAACCCAAATACGATGCAACTCTTCAAGCGTTAGCGATATTGAGCGAGAGCAGACGTGTGTCCACAGCGCGCTGCCGCGGAGTGAGTTAATTGAGTTGAGAATAAATGTGCAAGTGTGGTGCGCGACGTGCGAGCCAAGTCAGTATAAACTAGGAGTTAGCATATAATAACAACTGCCTAGCTGACTATAAATTTGTAAAAGTGGAAAAAACGATTTGTTTAACGGCCAGGCGTTGACTAGTCAACACACACACCACACCCACACACACTGTGAGGGAAAATCACACAAAAGCTTCGTGGGTAATCTGGCCATACTAAAACTCTGGACGTAGACAGCGACTGCGGCGTGGAAGTAATCTCTATGTTCGGTGGGCTACCATTAACTCATGGTGGCAACTCTGGACGGCGGAGTGCTCTGGCCAGCTAGAGGCATTTATGGAGATGCCTCACCAAGCATCAAAGGTGTAAATTCCGCATCCTGCGGATTCCGGCCATACCCTTTCTCTGGGCCTATAAATGAGCAGCGACAGCGGCGTGGGATGCCACCCTGCTGGCAGATGGCTGCCATCTCCATATGGTGGCCTTTCTGTTGGTGGGAGTGGCGCAGTCAAATGGATACATCCCTTAAGATGTAGTTCCAGCAATTGCATGGCCAAAATCCTGCAACCATAGGATAATGGCCATACAAAACCTCCGGGGCCATGCAGACACAGCGACGGCGGCGTGGGAGGTCACCGGATCCTCTTGTGATCCAGCCAGTGGCATTGTGGCCACAAATGAGCACTGCGCATCCTAGCTGTTGCAATCCCGGATTCCTCCAACCACTTTAATCGCTCCAGAGGGGCGTGGCAAAGATAGCAGTGATTTTGCGCCAATATGGTGCGGGAGATCCAATTTCAGGCGACTTACAGAACAGTGGGTGGCAACACTGTTCAAAATCACTGGCAAGTGAGGGATCCAAATTTAATCCAAAAAGATGGTATAGGAGCTCGCTATGGCAGATCTCAGGACGTTTAGTAGCAGCGGCGGCAACGGCGACAGCAGCGGCGGCAAGGTGACAGAGCGAGGGAGACAGTGGTATTCAAATGACTCTGTGCATTGAATGATAGCTGTACCAGGTACACATGGGTGTGGCATCCACTCAGCGCCTCTCCAGAGGCGTGCAGAAACAGCAACAACAACAGCAGCAGAAATACGGTACTTGCAATGGGATGAATGCTTACCACCGCAAGTCCATAAACAAAACATTAGTTTCATATAGTTAGGTTGATTGAATGACTTCCTGAAAATCCGTATGTAGACCCTCGTTGAGGTCGCATACTAGAATAGAAAATACCAGTATTATTATTTATTATAATAATTATGCAAATAAGTCAGTTTTGATCTTATTAGGGATAAATAATTAAGTTTTGAAAAAAATAATAGTAGTTTAAGTAGTTAAATTGGAATTTACTACTTGACATCTATTTGCATATCTGAAAAGAGAAAAAAGAATAAGAAGAAGAAGATAAACATAGGATACAAATAGCCTTTTATATTTGTTTTTTGATGTTTTTGTTTCTTTTTGTCTTTTTAACCGTTGATATTACCTGTTTTTACTGTAAAACTTAATATTATTGTCTATAAAAATCGAGCACTGCCTCTTCATACCGACCGAATGGTAGACCTATAGTTTATTTTTAAGTAACTGTAGTTAGCTTGAGAAATAGACATGGAACACAAAATGTTTGACAAACGACGCACACTTGACTCTAGTATCGATAGTTGGCCTTTGCTAACATCGATAGATTTTACAACACTCTTGCCCGTACAGATCGCTGTAAACTGTTAACAGTTTACAGTGGAATTTGGCGGGCAAGAGCTGTTTTTGAAATTAAAATAAAACCCAAATACGATCGCAACTCTTCAAGCGTTAGCGATCATTGAGCGAGAGCAGACGTGTGTCCACAGCGCGCTGCCGCGGAGCCGAATTAATAGAGTTGAGAATAATTGTGCAAGTGTGCGTGCGCGACGTGCGAGCCAAGTCAGTATAAACTAGGAGTTAGCATATAATAAACAACTGCCTAGCTGACTAACAAAATATATGTAAAAAGTGGAAAAAACGATTTGTTTAACGGCCAGGCGTTGACTAGTCAACACACACACCACACCCACACACACTGTGAGGGAAAATCACACAAAAAAAAAAAAAAAAAAGTGTCCTGGCATTAAACAAACATATATATGCAAATAAATAAAAATTCAATAAAAAGTTAATAATACTATGCAAAAAAAAATACGGAGTTATTATTTTACAAAAAGAGAAATAATTTAATTCCTGTGAACATTAGCAACAAATTGACGAAAAAAGAAAACGCAGCGCAGCAAATAAATTAATGCAAAATGTGGAAAATAAATTAATAAATTTTTATTTATTAATGTCAATAATTATCAAAATTATAAATTATTTTAATAATTTTGAAAGTGGAGTGCAAAGTCCAATTGGTGAAAATTGGATTTTAAAACTGTGTTACCGCTAACCAAAAAAGCAAAAGCAAAACCAAAAAGCAAAACCAGACAACTAAAACAAACGCACACACAAACTCTGAACGCTCATCAAATAAAAAATTAACCTAATAATAAAATAAAACGGGTGCAATTAAACGGAAAAAATTAGTAAATTCCACACACACATTTAATTTAATTAAATTAAATTAAATTAAACAATTTGCATTGCCCCACTTGATTGTTAAATGTTAAGTGTATTTGTGTTAATGCATGTCCCTATATGTGTGTATAAACATTTAATGCAAATAGTGTCCAGTGAATGTCAAACCTTTTTTAAAACAAATTGACGCACTAAACTCAACGAACAAAAGAAAAGTGAACAAATTAATCTTGACGACGCACACACATACATATAAGTGTATATGTATGCTAACCCCAAAAATACCAACGTCCAATGACTCAAAAACTGTGAAAAACCAAAAAACCAAAAAGTGACTAAGCATAACAAGTAAAACAGAATTAAAACCAAAAAGATCTTGACCCAGGACAATAATCTGACAACAGTGACTCCAAAACTGTAAACATGGGCAAGAATAAGAAACAAATAGTGCAATATAAACAAGACAATCTAAGCGAACAACGATTATGGGAGCAACAACAACAGTTTGAGACTCCCATAATCCCGCCAAAAATCCCGCTAAAATTCAAGCCAAAAATCCCGCTAAAATTCCCGCCAAAAATGACAAATGTGCCGCCAAAAATAACGCCAAATTTTGGGAATATGGCGCCAAGAGAGCGTCACTCACTGGGAGCAACACCAACAACAACAACAACAACAGCAGCAGCAGCAGCAACTACAACAACAACAGCAGCAAATACACAAAGAGCATCAAGCAGAGCGAGATCGGCGCCATCACCGACTCTGACACAAGACGATATTTGTGACTTTTTTACCGCTGCTCCCACAACAACAACAACACTAGCAAGTAAAATGGATGTGGGTAAGCGATCTTGCTCTCCAAATATTAACTCCACACCTAACAATGCCAACAATAAAAGAAAAATAAATCAAAAAAATAATAGCAAGCCGAAACGAAAACCTTCTGCATTCGGCTATGAATCAGGTGCAATGCTATTAAAATTAATAGATGATGTTGAGAATAGCTTGCCCGCCCCTCCTCAAACTGACAACAAATGTGGACAAGATCCACAATATTCTGACAATGATGGCGACTCCCTTTGGAAAGCTGACTCCTGGGAGAGCATGTCGATGGAGGATGGAGATGACACAACTGCTGATTTCTCTAATTACATTGAGAAAAAGGCTGCAAAAACTAACAATAATAATAATTATGTAACTAATGTTGCCCCAATGTCTGACAACAACAACTATAACAGCAAAAACAACAACAGCATGAATACACTGGGTATAAAAATACCAATGATGTTCTTAAATAAAATCAATGAGATTCAGCCGCTGCTAGATAAACTAAATAAAATTAAAACAAATGGTTTCTCTACTAAATGCATGTCGAACGGCACTGTTCGGTTGCAATGCAATGACTTAGAAACTCATAAGATAATCTCTGACGAACTGAAGAAAAGCAATACGGAACTGCATACGCACCAAATGCGTAAAGATCGCGGCTTCCGTATACTTATACGACACCTACATCACACGACGTCATGTGACTGGATCCGCAACGAGCTAACCAGCTTGGGATTCACTACGCGATTCGTCAGAGTTATGAAGCACAGATACTCTGGCATACCAATGAACCTGTTTGAGGTAGAGCTTGAGCCAATTACAGACAACAGCATCTATGACGTCATATTCCAATTTGATAAACTTGGCAGCCAATGTGTCTCCATTGAGAGACTGAAACGAAGCATGGACCCTGTTCAATGTCATAGATGCCAGGCATTTGGACATTCCAAAAATTACTGCCAACGCCAATACGTTTGTCTCAAATGCGCTGGAGCGCATCAAAGTACTGCATGCCCCAAACCAAGAAACACACCTGCAAAGTGTGCCAATTGCCTTGGGCAACACATTGCCAGTTATAAAGGCTGCCCGGTTTTTAAAGACTTACAGTCAAAAATGACTGTCAGCCCCAATACAAAAAGTACAAAACATATGACAAAGAGAACACTATTAAAACAAAAGAATAATGACATTAAAAAAGCTACGCAGCAGCAGATACAACCACAAAAGACGCAAACGCCAGCAAAAGATAACAAAAAGACGCCAATAATGACCAGGAAAGTCAATAACAAACGCAACAAATCTGCTAATATGCTAAGCTGCAATCAGGTTATCAAACACGGCAACGCCAATAGGACTCCTAAGCAGGCTGTGGCTGGACCAGCAAGCCAACACTTGTCAAAGTTCCAGACTCGGCTCCGTGAGGAGCAGCAACAAAACCAACAGCAACAGCAACTAATTCCACCGGAGGTGTCCAAGGAACAGCCACAACAATGCTATGCTGAAATGGCCAACATGCTTACACAAAGCACAGAAAACATAATGAACATGATTGGCAAAATGGATACCCTAATGAAAGCTCTACTTACCTTAGTTGGAGTTTTAAATCCGACAAATATGGTAAACACCCAACAACAGCAGGCAGCACTGCAGCCACAACAACAACAACAGCCACCACTGCAGCCAATACAAAAAGAACGGCCACACATAATAGCCAATGTATTGATAGCAAGTCCAAATCTCAATGACCTGTCTTCCGAGTCTGCATCCAACCCAAAATATACCTATAATGAATGACACAACCTGCAAATCCTATAAAATAAAAATAAAAATAAATATAAATTATGTAAATAATGCCACTCCTGACCCACATGCCCTTGACATGCTCTCAGTTACAGCAGCAGCAGCAAATGATACAATGTATGATGACAATACTCACCCAAATGCAATGGACAATTAGATAATGCCACTAAAATTAACGCCACTAACACCACAAATTCATTAAGAATACAAATTACAATTAATGATATCGAAATTTTGGTTGTCTATATCAAAAAAAGTATATTTATCATTATTAATGGCTTACTTTACATTAACAAATATTCGTTGCACAATACACTAACTAATAAAAACTATTTGGTTTCTCGCATCCGAGAATTATCAGCAACTTACAAGCATGATTGAGCTCTTGCAATTTAAACTGGCGGATCCACTGAGATCAGGCCTGACATCGCAGCAACGGAAGCAACAGCTACTACAACAGCTCCAGCAGCAGCAACAAATAGGTCCAGCAGCAGCATCAACAGCAACAACAAAAAGTCGCATTAGCAGCGCCAGCAAGAAACAATGGCATACTCCATAATCAAACTATTGGTGTGAGGCCAAGTCGCTGCCCGAAAAAACAACAGCATCAACAGCTTGACGAACGGCAGCGTGCAGCAGTGAATTCTCCAGAAAGGCATGACATGAAAGAAAACAAATACAAATTAATTTACAAAAAAAAGGCATATAAATTATAAAACGATAAGCAAATAACTCACAAAATAAGAGTACAGTGTATCCAATGCATTTGTGTTACACACACAAGACACATGTACACAGCAGACTTAGACGACGGCGGCTCCTCCTGGACCAATCGGTGGCAGAGGCGTCCAAAGGCGTTGTTAAATAGCGACAGCAGTTGCAGCAAATTCCAGCAAATGAATCCTGATTATGGCCATGGAGCTGCCACACACCCAGTGGAGCAGCTCCTATGGCGTTATGAATCCTCTTTGCAGCATTCTTAATGCCCAAACTCCTCTCCTGCATCCATAAACTGCCGTTTTCATGGCACGACGGGGATTGGTGTATTAATCTGAAAAGAAAATAAAAAATATAATTTAGAATATTTTCTAATAATATGTTGTTCATTCGCAGGCATGCAAAAGGCCTGGAATACATAAATAAACACACACAGCGTCCCACGCCCCCTCGCCGCCCCTTCGAGGGTGGGGAGGGGGCGTGGCGGCACTCCGATGGCGTCATATGCATATATTGCAGCAATGTGCCGTACTGACACATTGTTTGCATACATGAAAGTTGAACGGCGGCAACTATGGCCACAAATCTCGGCCAGACTAGCGGTGGCAACCCTGAAGAAGCATCCGCAGCAAATAAGTGACCAGATTATTGCTTCGTGGGTAATCTGGCCATACTAAAACTCTGGACGTAGACAGCGACTGCGGCGTGGAAGTAATCTCTATGTTCGGTGGGCTACCATTAACTCATGGTGGCAACTCTGGACGGCGGAGTGCTCTGGCCAGCTAGAGGCATTTATGGAGATGCCTCACCAAGCATCAAAGGTGTAAATATCCGCATCCTGCGGATTCCGGCCATACCCTTTCTCTGGGCCTATAAATGAGCAGCGACAGCGGCGTGGGATGCCACCCTGCTGGCAGATGGCTGCCATCTCCATATGGTGGCCTTTCTGTTGGTGGGAGTGGCGCAGTCAAATGGATACATCCCTTAAGATGTAGTTCCAGCAATTGCATGGCCAAAATCCTGCAACCATAGGATAATGGCCATACAAAACCTCCGGGGCCATGCAGACACAGCGACGGCGGCGTGGGAGGCTCACCGGATCCTCTTGTGATCCAGCCAGTGGCATTGTGGCCACAAATGAGCACTGCGCATCCTAGCTGTTGCAATCCCGGATATCCTCCAACCACTTTAATCGCTCCAGAGGGGCGTGGCAAAGATAGCAGATGATTATCTGCGCCAATACTGGCATGCGGATGAGCATGCCAATTTTCAGGCGACTTACAGTAACAGTGGGTGGCAACACTGTTCAAAAACTCACCTGGCAAGCTGAGGGCATCCTCCAAGATGCTCATAATCCAAAAAAGATGGTCATAGTGACGCCTACTGCTCACATGGCCAGAAAATTACTCCAGCGACGTTTAGTAGCAGCGGCGGCAACGGCGACAGCAGCGGCGGCAATGGTGACAGCAGCGAGGGAGACAGTGGCTCATTCAAATTGCACATCTGTGCATTGAATGCATCAGCTACTGTCATCCAGCGTACACACATGGGTGTGGCATCCCACTCAGCGCCTCTCCAGAGGCGTGCAGAAACAGCAACAACAACAGCAGCAGCAAATACGGTACTTGCAATGGGATGCAATGCTTATATCCACCGCAAGTCCATAAAACAAAAACACATTAGTTTCATATAGATTAGGTCTGAATTGCACATAGACTTACCTGAAAATCCGTATGTAGACCCTCGTTGAGCGTCGCATACCTAGAATAGAAAATACACAGATAGTTATTATTTATTATAATAATTATGCAAATAAGTCAGTTTTGATCTTATTAGGGATAAATTGACATTCACAGTTTTTGACAACAAAATAATAGTAGTTTAAGTAGATTAAATTGGACATTTACTCACTTGACATCTATTTGCACATATCTGAAAAGAGAAAAAAGAATAAGAAGAAGAAGATAAACATAGGATACAAATAGCCTTTTATATGTTTTATGTATAATTGTTGATGTTTTTGTTTCTTTATGTTGTCTTTTTAACCGTTGATATTACCTGTTTTTACCTGTAAAACTTAAGCTATTATTGTCTATAAAAATCGAGCACTGCCTCTTCATACCGACCGAACTGGTAGACCTATAGTTTATTTTTAAGTAGACTGTAGTTAGCTTGAGAAATAGACATGGAACACAAAATGATATTGACAAACGCACGCACACTTGACTCTAGTATCGATAGTTGGCCTTCTGCTAACATCGATAGATTTTACAACACTCTTGCCCGTACAGATCGCTGTAAACTGTTAACAGTTTACAGTGGAATTTGGCGGGCAAGAGCTGTTTTTGAAATTAAAATAAAACCCAAATACGATCGCAACTCTTCAAGCGTTAGCGATCATTGAGCGAGAGCAGACGTGTGTCCACAGCGCGCTGCCGCGGAGTCGAGTTAATTGAGTTGAGAATAAATTGTGCAAGTGTGCGTGCGCGACGTGCGAGCCAAGTCAGTATAAACTAGGAGTTAGCATATAATAACAACTGCCTAGCTGACTATCAAAATATATGTAAAAAGTGGAAAAAACGATTTGTTTAACGGCCAGGCGTTGACTAGTCAACACACACACCACACCCACACACACTGTGAGGGAAAATCACACAAAAAAAAAAAAAAAGTGTCCTGGCATTAAACAAATATATATATGCAAATAAATAAAATGTTAATAAAAAGTTAATAATACTATGCAAAAAAAAAATACGGAGTTATTATTTTACAAAAAGAGAAATAATTTAATTCCTGTGAACATTAGCAACAAATTGACTAAAAAAGAATAAAAAAACCGCAGCGCAGCAAATAAATTAATGCAAAAGTGGAAAATAAATTAATAAATTTTAATTTATTAATGCCAATAATTATCAAAATTATAAATTATCTTAATAATTTTGAAAGTGGAGTGCAAAGTCCAATTGGTGAAAATTGGATTTTAAAACTGTGTTACCGCTAACCAAAAAAAGCAAAACCAAAAAGCAAAAGCAAAACCAGATTGCAAATCCAGACAACTAAAACAAACGCACACACAAACTCTGAACGCTCATCAAATAAAAATTAACCTAATAATAAAATAAAACGGGTGCAATTAAACGGAAAAAAATTAGTAAATTCCACACACACATTTAATTTAATTAAATAAAATTAAATTAAACAATTTGCATTGCCCCACTTGATTGTTAAATGTTAAGTGTATATGTGTTAATGCATGTCCCTATATGTGTGTATAAACATTTAATGCAAATAGTGTCCAGTGAATGTCAAACCTTTTTTAAAACAAATTGACGCACTAAACTCAACGAACAAAGAAAAGTGAACAAATTAATCTTGACGACGCACACACATACATATAAGTGTATATGTGTGCTAACCCCAAAAATACCAACGTCCAATGACTCAAAAACTGTGAAAAACCAAAAACCAAAAAGTGACTAAGCATAACAAGTAAAACAGAATTAAAACCAAAAAGATCTTGACCCACGACAATAATCTGACAACAGTGACTCCAAAACTGTAAACATGGGCAAGAATCAAATTGTGCAATATAAACAAGACAATCTAAGCGAACAACGATTATGGGAGCACCAACAACAGTTTGAGACTCCCATAATCCCGCTAAAAATCCCGCCAAAAAATCCGCCAAAAATCCCGCTAAAATTCCCGCCAAAAATGACAAATGTGCCGCCAAAAATGACGCCATGTTTTGGGAATATGGCGCCAAGAGAGCGTCACTCATTGGGAGCAACACCACCAACAACAACAACAGCAGCAGCAACTACAACAACAACAGCAGCAAATACACAAAGAGCATCAAACAGAGCGAGATCGGCGCCATCACCGACTCTGACACAAGAAGATATTTATGACTCTTTTATTGCTGCTCCCACAACAACAACAACAGCAGAAGCCAATACTAAAGCACGAGCAGCAACAACAACAACACTAGCAAGTAAAGTGGATGTGGGTGAGCCATTATATATACAATCTACCAATTCTTTTGAGATTAATGACAAAAAAAAGCGCAAAAAATACTCAAAAACTTATAGCAATCCTAAGCGCAAGCTATACAATTTTGAAAGTGAGTCCTCCGACTCGCTGCTTGACAAACTTATGGAAAAAATCGAGGACAATTTGCCCCCACCTCATGTAATCGCTGCAATACCAGACCCTTGCGTCTACACAATACATGACAATTATCCTTCTAACACCAATGGCGGCTTCCCTAGATACACCGAATCCTGGAGGAGCATGGTGTTGGAAGGTGACGTCACGTCTGCTGAAATTACTAATAATAACAACAATACAAACACTAATGCCATTCCAAATAATGACGCTCCGAACGGAGACTCCAATAACAGCAACAGTAACAACAATAACAAAAACAACAGCATGAGTGTTCAAACCTCAAAAGTACCAATGATACACATTAAAAAAGTGGATGAAATTCAGCCGCTGCTGGATCACCTAAACAAAGTTAGCCGTAATGGCTTTTCAATAAAATGCACGCAGAATGGCACTGTTCGTCTGCAATGCAATGACATGGCCACTTATGACGTTATAAAAATGGAGTTACAAAAATGTAACACGGAGCTACACACGTATCAGATACGTAATAATAGAGGCTTCCGCATTGTTATACGTCATCTACACCACACAACACCATGCGAATGGATCCGCAACCAGCTGATGAAACTAGGATACATCACAAGATTCATCAGAGTGGTGAATCACCGATACACCGGCACACCTATGAATCTTTTTGAGGTTGAACTGGAGCCGGACGAAGAGGAAAATTATGAAATCCTACTGCAATTAGACAAACTTGGCAGCCAATGCGTCATAATAGAGAAGTTCCGACGTAGCTTAGATCCGGTCCAATGCCACAGATGCCAGGCATTCGGACATACTAAGAACTATTGCGGACGCCAGTTTGTCTGTATGAAATGCGCAGGAGCTCATCCAACTACTGTATGCACCAAGGCAAGGAACACACCGGCAAAGTGTGCCAATTGCCTGGGCCAACATATAGCCAGCTATAAAGGATGCCAGGTGTTCAAGGATCTACAATTAAAAAATATGATTAAGAACAACCAAACGCCATACATGAATAAAGTCAATAGTACTTACACTAAAAACATGACTAAAATTACGCCATTCAATCAAAGCAAAAACAACAACAAAAATACAAAACAACAGCAGCGACAACAGCAAAATCCAAAAACACCTGCAAAATACATTAAAAAGACGCCAATAATGACAAATAAAGTCAATAAAAAATACAATAAGTCTGCAAATAATTCTGGCCTAAACCAAGTTGCTAAAAAAGCCAACGCCAATAGGACTCCTAACCAGGCTGTGGCTGGACCAGCAAGCAAACACTTGTTAAAGTTCCAGACTCGGCTCCGTGAGGAGCAGCAACAAAACCAACAGCAACAGCAACTAATTCAACTGGAGGTGTCCAAGGAACAGCCACAACAATGCTATGCTGAAATGGCCAACATGCTTACATATAGCACAGAAAACATAATGAACATGATTGGCAAAATGGATACCCTAATGAAAGCTCTACTTACCTTAGTTGGACAACAACAGCAGGCAGCACTGCAGCCACAACAACAACAACAGCCATCACTGCAGCCAATACAAAAAGAACGGCCACACATAATAGCCAATGTAATGATAGCAAGTCCAAATCTCAATGACCTGTCTTCTGAGTCTGCATCCAACCCCAAATTTATCTACAATGAATGACACAATCTGCAAATCCTATAAAAAAAAAATATAAATTATGTAAATAATGCCATTCCTGACCCACATGCCCTTGACATGCTCACAGTTACAGCAGCAGCAGCAAATGATATAATTTATTATGACAATACTCACCCAAATTCAATGACAATTAATACTATGGATAATGCCACTAAAAAAAACGCCACTAGCAGCACATTCGGTACTAGCGACGCTCCATACAAATTCATTAAGAATGCAAATTACAATTAATGATATCGAAATTTTGATTGTCTATATCAAAAAAAAAGTATATTTAACAATACTAATGGCTTACTTTATATTAACAAAATATTCGTTGCACAATACACTAACTAATAAAAACTATTTGGTTTCTCGCATCCGAGAAATATCAGCAACTTACAAGCATGATTGAGCTCTTGCAATTTAAACTGGCGGATCCACTTAGATCAGGCCTGACATCGCAGCAACAAAAGCAACAGTAACTACAACAGCTCCAGCAGCAGCAACAAATAGCTCTAGTAGCAGCATCAACAGCAACAACAAAAAGTCGCATAAGCAGCGCCAGCAAGAAACAATGGCATATTCCATAGCCAAACTATTGGTGTGAGGCCAACTCGCTGCCGGAAAAAAAAAACACAACAGCATCAACAGCTTGACGAACGGCAGCGTGCAGCAGTGAATTCTCCAGAAGGCATGACATGAAAGAAAACAAATACAAATTAATTTACAAAAGAAGGCATATAAATAATAAAACGATAAGCAAATAACTCACAAAATAAGAGTACAGGGTATCCAATGCATTTGTGTTACACACACAAGACACATGTACACAGCAGACTTAGACGACGGCGGCTCCTCCTGGACCAATCGGTGGCAGAGGCGTCCAAAGGCGTTGCTAAATAGCGACAGCAGTTGCAGCAAATTCCAGCAAATGAATCCTGACTATGGCCATAGAGCTGCCACACACCCAGTGGAGCAGCTCCTATGGCGTTATGAATCCTCTTTGCAGCATTCTTAATCCCCAAACTCCTCTCCTGCATCCATAAACTGCCGTTTTCATGGCACGACGGGGATTGGTGTATTAATCTGAAAAGAAAATAAAAAATTATAATTTAGAATACTTTCTTATAATATGTTGTTCATTCGCAGGCATGCAAAAGGCCTGGAATACATAAATAAACACACACAGCGCCCCACGCCCCCTCTCCGCCCCTTCGAGGGTGGGGAGGGGGCGTGGCGGCGCTTCGAAGACGTCATATGCATAAAGCGCAGCAATGTGCCAATACTGACACATTGTTTGCATACATGAAAGTTGAACGGCGGCAACTATGGCCACAAATCTTGGCCATACTAGCGGTGGCAACCCTGAAGAAGCATCCGCAGCAAATAAGTGACCAGATTATTGCTTCATGGGTAGTCTGGCCATACCAAAACTCTGGACGTAGACAGCGACTGCGGCGTGGGAGCAAACTCTATTTTCGGTGGGCTGCCATTAATCCATGGTGGCAGCTCTGGACGGCGGAGTGCTCTGGCCAGCTAGAGGCATCTATGGAGATGCCTCACCAAGCATCAAATGTGTAAATATCCGCATCCTGCGGATTCTGGCCATACCCTTTCTCTGGGCCTATAAATGAGCAGCGACAGCGGCGTGGGATGCCACCCTACTGACAGATAGCTGCCATCTCCGTATGGTGGCCTCTCTGCTGATGGGAGTGGCTCAGCCAATGGATGCATCCCTTAAGATGTAGTTCCAGCAATTGGATGGCCAAAATCCTGCAGCTATTGGAAAACGGCCATACATAATCCCCGGGACCATACAGAAACAGCGACGGCGGCGTGGGAGCCTCATCGGATCCTCGTGTGATCCAGCCAGTGGCATTGTGGCCACAAATGAGCACTGCGCATCCTAACTGTTGCAATCCCGGATATCCTCCAACCACTTTGATCGCTCCAGAGGGGCGTGGCAAACACAGCAGATGATTATCTGCGCCAATACTGGCATGCGGATGAGCATGCCAATTTTCAGGCGACTTACAGTAACAGTGGGTGGCAACACTGTTCAAAAACTCACCTGGCAAGCTGAGGGCATCCTCCAAGATGCTCATAATCCAAAAGAGATGGTCATAGTGACGCCTACCGCTCACATGGCCAGAAAATTACTCCAGCGACGTTTAGTAGCAGCGGCGGCAACGGCGACAGCAGCGGCGGCAATGGTGACAGCAGCGAGGGAGACAGTGGCTCATTCAAATTGCACATCTGTGCATTGAATGCATCAGCTACTGTCATCCAGCGTACACACACGGATGTGGCATCCTACTCAGCGCCTCTCCAGAGGCGTGCAGAAGCAGCAACAACAACAGCAGCAGCAAATACGGCACTTGCAATGGGATGCAATGTTTATATCCACCGCAAGTCCATAAAACAAAAACACATTAGTTCCATATAGTTTAGGTCTAAATTGCACATAGACTTACCTGAAAATCCGTATGTAGACCCTCGTTGAGCGTCGCATACCTAGAATAGAAAATACACAGATAGTTATTATTTATTATAATAATTATGCAAATAAGTCAGTTTTGATCTTATTAGGGATAAATTGACATTCACAGTTTTTGACAACAAAATAATAGTAGTTTAAGCAGATTAAATTGGACATTTACTCACTTGACATCTATTTGCACATATCTGAAAAGAGAAAAAAGAATAAGAAGAAGAAGATAAACATAGGATACAAATAGCCTTTTATATGTTTTATGTATAATTGTTGATGTTTTTGTTTCTTTATGTTATCTTTTTTAACTGTTGATATTACCTGTTTTTACCTGTAAAACTTAAGTAATTATTGTCTATAAAAATCGAGCACTGCCTCTTCATACCGACCGAACTGGTAGACCTATAGCTTATAGTTAGCTTGAGAAATAGACATGGAACACAAAATGATATTGACAAACGCACGCACACTTGACTCTAGTATCGATAGTTGGCCTTCTGCTAACATCGATAGATTTTACAACACTCTTGCCCGTACAGATCGCTGTAAACTGTTAACAGTTTACAGTGGAATTTGGCGGGCAAGAGCTGTTTTTGAAATTAAAATAAAACCCAAATACGATCGCAACTCTTGAAGCGTTAGCGATCATTGAGCGAGAGCAGACGTGTGTCCACAGCGCGCTGCCGCGGAGCCGAATTAATAGAGTTGAGAATAAATTGTGCAAGTGTGCGTGCGCGACGTGCGAGCCAAGTCAGTATAAACTAGGAGTTAGCATATAATAACAACTGCCTAGCTGACTATCAAAATATATGTAAAAAGTGGAAAAAACGATTTGTTTAACGGCCAGGCGTTGACTAGTCAACACACACACCACACCCACACACACTGTGAGGGAAAATCACACAAAAAAAAAAAAAAAAAAAAGTGTCCTGGCATTAAACAAACATATATATGCAAATAAATAAAAATTCAATAAAAAGTTAATAATACTATGCAAAAAAAAAATACGGAGTTATTATTTTACAAAAAGAGAAATAATTTAATTCCTGTGAACATTAGCAACAAATTGACGAAAAAAGAAAACGCAGCGCAGCAAATAAATTAATGCAAAATGTGGAAAATAAATTAATAAATTTTTATTTATTAATGTCAATAATTATCAAAATTATAAATTATTTTAATAATTTTGAAAGTGGAGTGCAAAGTCCAATTGGTGAAAATTGGATTTTAAAACTGTGTTACCGCTAACCAAAAAAGCAAAAGCAAAACCAAAAAGCAAAACCAGACAACTAAAACAAACGCACACACAAACTCTGAACGCTCATCAAATAAAAAATTAACCTAATAATAAAATAAAACGGGTGCAATTAAACGGAAAAAATTAGTAAATTCCACACACACATTTAATTTAATTAAATTAAATTAAATTAAACAATTTGCATTGCCCCACTTGATTGTTAAATGTTAAGTGTATTTGTGTTAATGCATGTCCCTATATGTGTGTATAAACATTTAATGCAAATAGTGTCCAGTGAATGTCAAACCTTTTTTAAAACAAATTGACGCACTAAACTCAACGAACAAAAGAAAAGTGAACAAATTAATCTTGACGACGCACACACATACATATAAGTGTATATGTATGCTAACCCCAAAAATACCAACGTCCAATGACTCAAAAACTGTGAAAAACCAAAAAACCAAAAAGTGACTAAGCATAACAAGTAAAACAGAATTAAAACCAAAAAGATCTTGACCCAGGACAATAATCTGACAACAGTGACTCCAAAACTGTAAACATGGGCAAGAATAAGAAACAAATAGTGCAATATAAACAAGACAATCTAAGCGAACAACGATTATGGGAGCAACAACAACAGTTTGAGACTCCCATAATCCCGCCAAAAATCCCGCTAAAATTCAAGCCAAAAATCCCGCTAAAATTCCCGCCAAAAATGACAAATGTGCCGCCAAAAATAACGCCAAATTTTGGGAATATGGCGCCAAGAGAGCGTCACTCACTGGGAGCAACACCAACAACAACAACAACAACAGCAGCAGCAACTACAACAACAACAGCAGCAAATACACAAAGAGCATCAAGCAGAGCGAGATCGGCGCCATCACCGACTCTGACACAAGACGATATTTGTGACTTTTTTACCGCTGCTCCCACAACAACAACAACACTAGCAAGTAAAATGGATGTGGGTAAGCGATCTTGCTCTCCAAATATTAACTCCACACCTAACAATGCCAACAATAAAAGAAAAATAAATCAAAAAAATAATAGCAAGCCGAAACGAAAACCTTCTGCATTCGGCTATGAATCAGGTGCAATGCTATTAAAATTAATAGATGATGTTGAGAATAGCTTGCCCGCCCCTCCTCAAACTGACAACAAATGTGGACAAGATCCACAATATTCTGACAATGATGGCGACTCCCTTTGGAAAGCTGACTCCTGGGAGAGCATGTCGATGGAGGATGGAGATGACACAACTGCTGATTTCTCTAATTACATTGAGAAAAAGGCTGCAAAAACTAACAATAATAATAATTATGTAACTAATGTTGCCCCAATGTCTGACAACAACAACTATAACAGCAAAAACAACAACAGCATGAATACACTGGGTATAAAAATACCAATGATGTTCTTAAATAAAATCAATGAGATTCAGCCGCTGCTAGATAAACTAAATAAAATTAAAACAAATGGTTTCTCTACTAAATGCATGTCGAACGGCACTGTTCGGTTGCAATGCAATGACTTAGAAACTCATAAGATAATCTCTGACGAACTGAAGAAAAGCAATACGGAACTGCATACGCACCAAATGCGTAAAGATCGCGGCTTCCGTATACTTATACGACACCTACATCACACGACGTCATGTGACTGGATCCGCAACGAGCTAACCAGCTTGGGATTCACTACGCGATTCGTCAGAGTTATGAAGCACAGATACTCTGGCATACCAATGAACCTGTTTGAGGTAGAGCTTGAGCCAATTACAGACAACAGCATCTATGACGTCATATTCCAATTTGATAAACTTGGCAGCCAATGTGTCTCCATTGAGAGACTGAAACGAAGCATGGACCCTGTTCAATGTCATAGATGCCAGGCATTTGGACATTCCAAAAATTACTGCCAACGCCAATACGTTTGTCTCAAATGCGCTGGAGCGCATCAAAGTACTGCATGCCCCAAACCAAGAAACACACCTGCAAAGTGTGCCAATTGCCTTGGGCAACACATTGCCAGTTATAAAGGCTGCCCGGTTTTTAAAGACTTACAGTCAAAAATGACTGTCAGCCCCAATACAAAAAGTACAAAACATATGACAAAGAGAACACTATTAAAACAAAAGAATAATGACATTAAAAAAGCTACGCAGCAGCAGATACAACCACAAAAGACGCAAACGCCAGCAAAAGATAACAAAAAGACGCCAATAATGACCAGGAAAGTCAATAACAAACGCAACAAATCTGCTAATATGCTAAGCTGCAATCAGGTTATCAAACACGGCAACGCCAATAGGACTCCTAAGCAGGCTGTGGCTGGACCAGCAAGCCAACACTTGTCAAAGTTCCAGACTCGGCTCCGTGAGGAGCAGCAACAAAACCAACAGCAACAGCAACTAATTCCACCGGAGGTGTCCAAGGAACAGCCACAACAATGCTATGCTGAAATGGCCAACATGCTTACACAAAGCACAGAAAACATAATGAACATGATTGGCAAAATGGATACCCTAATGAAAGCTCTACTTACCTTAGTTGGAGTTTTAAATCCGACAAATATGGTAAACACCCAACAACAGCAGGCAGCACTGCAGCCACAACAACAACAACAGCCACCACTGCAGCCAATACAAAAAGAACGGCCACACATAATAGCCAATGTATTGATAGCAAGTCCAAATCTCAATGACCTGTCTTCCGAGTCTGCATCCAACCCAAAATATACCTATAATGAATGACACAACCTGCAAATCCTATAAAATAAAAATAAAAATAAATATAAATTATGTAAATAATGCCACTCCTGACCCACATGCCCTTGACATGCTCTCAGTTACAGCAGCAGCAGCAAATGATACAATGTATGATGACAATACTCACCCAAATGCAATGGACAATTAGATAATGCCACTAAAATTAACGCCACTAACACCACAAATTCATTAAGAATACAAATTACAATTAATGATATCGAAATTTTGGTTGTCTATATCAAAAAAAGTATATTTATCATTATTAATGGCTTACTTTACATTAACAAATATTCGTTGCACAATACACTAACTAATAAAAACTATTTGGTTTCTCGCATCCGAGAATTATCAGCAACTTACAAGCATGATTGAGCTCTTGCAATTTAAACTGGCGGATCCACTGAGATCAGGCCTGACATCGCAGCAACGGAAGCAACAGCTACTACAACAGCTCCAGCAGCAGCAACAAATAGGTCCAGCAGCAGCATCAACAGCAACAACAAAAAGTCGCATTAGCAGCGCCAGCAAGAAACAATGGCATACTCCATAATCAAACTATTGGTGTGAGGCCAAGTCGCTGCCCGAAAAAACAACAGCATCAACAGCTTGACGAACGGCAGCGTGCAGCAGTGAATTCTCCAGAAAGGCATGACATGAAAGAAAACAAATACAAATTAATTTACAAAAAAAAGGCATATAAATTATAAAACGATAAGCAAATAACTCACAAAATAAGAGTACAGTGTATCCAATGCATTTGTGTTACACACACAAGACACATGTACACAGCAGACTTAGACGACGGCGGCTCCTCCTGGACCAATCGGTGGCAGAGGCGTCCAAAGGCGTTGTTAAATAGCGACAGCAGTTGCAGCAAATTCCAGCAAATGAATCCTGATTATGGCCATGGAGCTGCCACACACCCAGTGGAGCAGCTCCTATGGCGTTATGAATCCTCTTTGCAGCATTCTTAATGCCCAAACTCCTCTCCTGCATCCATAAACTGCCGTTTTCATGGCACGACGGGGATTGGTGTATTAATCTGAAAAGAAAATAAAAAATATAATTTAGAATATTTTCTAATAATATGTTGTTCATTCGCAGGCATGCAAAAGGCCTGGAATACATAAATAAACACACACAGCGTCCCACGCCCCCTCGCCGCCCCTTCGAGGGTGGGGAGGGGGCGTGGCGGCACTCCGATGGCGTCATATGCATATATTGCAGCAATGTGCCGTACTGACACATTGTTTGCATACATGAAAGTTGAACGGCGGCAACTATGGCCACAAATCTCGGCCAGACTAGCGGTGGCAACCCTGAAGAAGCATCCGCAGCAAATAAGTGACCAGATTATTGCTTCGTGGGTAATCTGGCCATACTAAAACTCTGGACGTAGACAGCGACTGCGGCGTGGAAGTAATCTCTATGTTCGGTGGGCTACCATTAACTCATGGTGGCAACTCTGGACGGCGGAGTGCTCTGGCCAGCTAGAGGCATTTATGGAGATGCCTCACCAAGCATCAAAGGTGTAAATATCCGCATCCTGCGGATTCCGGCCATACCCTTTCTCTGGGCCTATAAATGAGCAGCGACAGCGGCGTGGGATGCCACCCTGCTGGCAGATGGCTGCCATCTCCATATGGTGGCCTTTCTGTTGGTGGGAGTGGCGCAGTCAAATGGATACATCCCTTAAGATGTAGTTCCAGCAATTGCATGGCCAAAATCCTGCAACCATAGGATAATGGCCATACAAAACCTCCGGGGCCATGCAGACACAGCGACGGCGGCGTGGGAGGCTCACCGGATCCTCTTGTGATCCAGCCAGTGGCATTGTGGCCACAAATGAGCACTGCGCATCCTAGCTGTTGCAATCCCGGATATCCTCCAACCACTTTAATCGCTCCAGAGGGGCGTGGCAAAGATAGCAGATGATTATCTGCGCCAATACTGGCATGCGGATGAGCATGCCAATTTTCAGGCGACTTACAGTAACAGTGGGTGGCAACACTGTTCAAAAACTCACCTGGCAAGCTGAGGGCATCCTCCAAGATGCTCATAATCCAAAAAAGATGGTCATAGTGACGCCTACTGCTCACATGGCCAGAAAATTACTCCAGCGACGTTTAGTAGCAGCGGCGGCAACGGCGACAGCAGCGGCGGCAATGGTGACAGCAGCGAGGGAGACAGTGGCTCATTCAAATTGCACATCTGTGCATTGAATGCATCAGCTACTGTCATCCAGCGTACACACATGGGTGTGGCATCCCACTCAGCGCCTCTCCAGAGGCGTGCAGAAACAGCAACAACAACAGCAGCAGCAAATACGGTACTTGCAATGGGATGCAATGCTTATATCCACCGCAAGTCCATAAAACAAAAACACATTAGTTTCATATAGATTAGGTCTGAATTGCACATAGACTTACCTGAAAATCCGTATGTAGACCCTCGTTGAGCGTCGCATACCTAGAATAGAAAATACACAGATAGTTATTATTTATTATAATAATTATGCAAATAAGTCAGTTTTGATCTTATTAGGGATAAATTGACATTCACAGTTTTTGACAACAAAATAATAGTAGTTTAAGTAGATTAAATTGGACATTTACTCACTTGACATCTATTTGCACAAATCTGAAAAGAGAAAAAAGAATAAGAAGAAGAAGATAAACATAGGATACAAATAGCCTTTTATATGTTTTATGTATAATTGTTGATGTTTTTGTTTCTTTATGTTGTCTTTTTAACCGTTGATATTACCTGTTTTTACCTGTAAAACTTAAGCTATTATTGTCTATAAAAATCGAGCACTGCCTCTTCATACCGACCGAACTGGTAGACCTATAGTTTATTTTTAAGTAGACTGTAGTTAGCTTGAGAAATAGACATGGAACACAAAATGATATTGACAAACGCACGCACACTTGACTCTAGTATCGATAGTTGGCCTTCTGCTAACATCGATAGATTTTACAACACTCTTGCCCGTACAGATCGCTGTAAACTGTTAACAGTTTACAGTGGAATTTGGCGGGCAAGAGCTGTTTTTGAAATTAAAATAAAACCCAAATACGATCGCAACTCTTCAAGCGTTAGCGATCATTGAGCGAGAGCAGACGTGTGTCCACAGCGCGCTGCCGCGGAGTCGAGTTAATTGAGTTGAGAATAAATTGTGCAAGTGTGCGTGCGCGACGTGCGAGCCAAGTCAGTATAAACTAGGAGTTAGCATATAATAACAACTGCCTAGCTGACTATCAAAATATATGTAAAAAGTGGAAAAAACGATTTGTTTAACGGCCAGGCGTTGACTAGTCAACACACACACCACACCCACACACACTGTGAGGGAAAATCACACAAAAAAAAAAAAAAAAAAGTGTCCTGGCATTAAACAAACATATATATGCAAATAAATAAAAATTCAATAAAAAGTTAATAATACTATGCAAAAAAAAAATACGGAGTTATTATTTTACAAAAAGAGAAATAATTTAATTCCTGTGAACATTAGCAACAAATTGACGAAAAAAGAAAACGCAGCGCAGCAAATAAATTAATGCAAAATGTGGAAAATAAATTAATAAATTTTTATTTATTAATGTCAATAATTATCAAAATTATAAATTATTTTAATAATTTTGAAAGTGGAGTGCAAAGTCCAATTGGTGAAAATTGGATTTTAAAACTGTGTTACCGCTAACCAAAAAAGCAAAAGCAAAACCAAAAAGCAAAACCAGACAACTAAAACAAACGCACACACAAACTCTGAACGCTCATCAAATAAAAAATTAACCTAATAATAAAATAAAACGGGTGCAATTAAACGGAAAAAATTAGTAAATTCCACACACACATTTAATTTAATTAAATTAAATTAAATTAAACAATTTGCATTGCCCCACTTGATTGTTAAATGTTAAGTGTATTTGTGTTAATGCATGTCCCTATATGTGTGTATAAACATTTAATGCAAATAGTGTCCAGTGAATGTCAAACCTTTTTTAAAACAAATTGACGCACTAAACTCAACGAACAAAAGAAAAGTGAACAAATTAATCTTGACGACGCACACACATACATATAAGTGTATATGTATGCTAACCCCAAAAATACCAACGTCCAATGACTCAAAAACTGTGAAAAACCAAAAAACCAAAAAGTGACTAAGCATAACAAGTAAAACAGAATTAAAACCAAAAAGATCTTGACCCAGGACAATAATCTGACAACAGTGACTCCAAAACTGTAAACATGGGCAAGAATAAGAAACAAATAGTGCAATATAAACAAGACAATCTAAGCGAACAACGATTATGGGAGCAACAACAACAGTTTGAGACTCCCATAATCCCGCCAAAAATCCCGCTAAAATTCAAGCCAAAAATCCCGCTAAAATTCCCGCCAAAAATGACAAATGTGCCGCCAAAAATAACGCCAAATTTTGGGAATATGGCGCCAAGAGAGCGTCACTCACTGGGAGCAACACCAACAACAACAACAACAACAGCAGCAGCAGCAGCAACTACAACAACAACAGCAGCAAATACACAAAGAGCATCAAGCAGAGCGAGATCGGCGCCATCACCGACTCTGACACAAGACGATATTTGTGACTTTTTTACCGCTGCTCCCACAACAACAACAACACTAGCAAGTAAAATGGATGTGGGTAAGCGATCTTGCTCTCCAAATATTAACTCCACACCTAACAATGCCAACAATAAAAGAAAAATAAATCAAAAAAATAATAGCAAGCCGAAACGAAAACCTTCTGCATTCGGCTATGAATCAGGTGCAATGCTATTAAAATTAATAGATGATGTTGAGAATAGCTTGCCCGCCCCTCCTCAAACTGACAACAAATGTGGACAAGATCCACAATATTCTGACAATGATGGCGACTCCCTTTGGAAAGCTGACTCCTGGGAGAGCATGTCGATGGAGGATGGAGATGACACAACTGCTGATTTCTCTAATTACATTGAGAAAAAGGCTGCAAAAACTAACAATAATAATAATTATGTAACTAATGTTGCCCCAATGTCTGACAACAACAACTATAACAGCAAAAACAACAACAGCATGAATACACTGGGTATAAAAATACCAATGATGTTCTTAAATAAAATCAATGAGATTCAGCCGCTGCTAGATAAACTAAATAAAATTAAAACAAATGGTTTCTCTACTAAATGCATGTCGAACGGCACTGTTCGGTTGCAATGCAATGACTTAGAAACTCATAAGATAATCTCTGACGAACTGAAGAAAAGCAATACGGAACTGCATACGCACCAAATGCGTAAAGATCGCGGCTTCCGTATACTTATACGACACCTACATCACACGACGTCATGTGACTGGATCCGCAACGAGCTAACCAGCTTGGGATTCACTACGCGATTCGTCAGAGTTATGAAGCACAGATACTCTGGCATACCAATGAACCTGTTTGAGGTAGAGCTTGAGCCAATTACAGACAACAGCATCTATGACGTCATATTCCAATTTGATAAACTTGGCAGCCAATGTGTCTCCATTGAGAGACTGAAACGAAGCATGGACCCTGTTCAATGTCATAGATGCCAGGCATTTGGACATTCCAAAAATTACTGCCAACGCCAATACGTTTGTCTCAAATGCGCTGGAGCGCATCAAAGTACTGCATGCCCCAAACCAAGAAACACACCTGCAAAGTGTGCCAATTGCCTTGGGCAACACATTGCCAGTTATAAAGGCTGCCCGGTTTTTAAAGACTTACAGTCAAAAATGACTGTCAGCCCCAATACAAAAAGTACAAAACATATGACAAAGAGAACACTATTAAAACAAAAGAATAATGACATTAAAAAAGCTACGCAGCAGCAGATACAACCACAAAAGACGCAAACGCCAGCAAAAGATAACAAAAAGACGCCAATAATGACCAGGAAAGTCAATAACAAACGCAACAAATCTGCTAATATGCTAAGCTGCAATCAGGTTATCAAACACGGCAACGCCAATAGGACTCCTAAGCAGGCTGTGGCTGGACCAGCAAGCCAACACTTGTCAAAGTTCCAGACTCGGCTCCGTGAGGAGCAGCAACAAAACCAACAGCAACAGCAACTAATTCCACCGGAGGTGTCCAAGGAACAGCCACAACAATGCTATGCTGAAATGGCCAACATGCTTACACAAAGCACAGAAAACATAATGAACATGATTGGCAAAATGGATACCCTAATGAAAGCTCTACTTACCTTAGTTGGAGCTTTAAATCCGACAAATATGGTAAACACCCAACAACAGCAGGCAGCACTGCAGCCACAACAACAACAACAGCCACCACTGCAGCCAATACAAAAAGAACGGCCACACATAATAGCCAATGTATTGATAGCAAGTCCAAATCTCAATGACCTGTCTTCCGAGTCTGCATCCAACCCAAAATATACCTATAATGAATGACACAACCTGCAAATCCTATAAAATAAAAATAAAAATAAATATAAATTATGTAAATAATGCCACTCCTGACCCACATGCCCTTGACATGCTCTCAGTTACAGCAGCAGCAGCAAATGATACAATGTATGATGACAATACTCACCCAAATGCAATGGACAATTAGATAATGCCACTAAAATTAACGCCACTAGCAACACATTCGGTACTAGCGACGCTCCATACAAATTCATTAAGAATACAAATTACAATTAATGATATCGAAATTTTGGTTGTCTATATCAAAAAAAGTATATTTATCATTATTAATGGCTTACTTTACATTAACAAATATTCGTTGCACAATACACTAACTAATAAAAACTATTTGGTTTCTCGCATCCGAGAATTATCAGCAACTTACAAGCATGATTGAGCTCTTGCAATTTAAACTGGCGGATCCACTGAGATCAGGCCTGACATCGCAGCAACGGAAGCAACAGCTACTACAACAGCTCCAGCAGCAGCAACAAATAGGTCCAGCAGCAGCATCAACAGCAACAACAAAAAGTCGCATTAGCAGCGCCAGCAAGAAACAATGGCATATTCCATAGCCAAACTATTGGTGTGAGGCCAACTCGCTGCCCGAAAAAACAACAGCATCAACAGCTTGACGAACGGCAGCGTGCAGCAGTGAATTCTCCAGAAAGGCATGACATGAAAGAAAACAAATACAAATTAATTTACAAAAAAAAGGCATATAAATTATAAAACGATAAGCAAATAACTCACAAAATAAGAGTACAGTGTATCCAATGCATTTGTGTTACACACACAAGACACATGTACACAGCAGACTTAGACGACGGCGGCTCCTCCTGGACCAATCGGTGGCAGAGGCGTCCAAAGGCGTTGTTAAATAGCGACAGCAGTTGCAGCAAATTCCAGCAAATGAATCCTGATTATGGCCATGGAGCTGCCACACACCCAGTGGAGCAGCTCCTATGGCGTTATGAATCCTCTTTGCAGCATTCTTAATGCCCAAACTCCTCTCCTGCATCCATAAACTGCCGTTTTCATGGCACGACGGGGATTGGTGTATTAATCTGAAAAGAAAATAAAAAATATAATTTAGAATATTTTCTAATAATATGTTGTTCATTCGCAGGCATGCAAAAGGCCTGGAATACATAAATAAACACACACAGCGTCCCACGCCCCCTCGCCGCCCCTTCGAGGGTGGGGAGGGGGCGTGGCGGCACTCCGATGGCGTCATATGCATATATTGCAGCAATGTGCCAGTACTGACACATTGTTTGCATACATGAAAGTTGAACGGCGGCAACTATGGCCACAAATCTCGGCCAGACTAGCGGTGGCAACCCTGAAGAAGCATCCGCAGCAAATAAGTGACCAGATTATTGCTTCGTGGGTAATCTGGCCATACTAAAACTCTGGACGTAGACAGCGACTGCGGCGTGGAAGTAATCTCTATGTTCGGTGGGCTACCATTAACTCATGGTGGCAACTCTGGACGGCGGAGTGCTCTGGCCAGCTAGAGGCATTTATGGAGATGCCTCACCAAGCATCAAAGGTGTAAATATCCGCATCCTGCGGATTCCGGCCATACCCTTTCTCTGGGCCTATAAATGAGCAGCGACAGCGGCGTGGGATGCCACCCTGCTGGCAGATGGCTGCCATCTCCATATGGTGGCCTTTCTGTTGGTGGGAGTGGCGCAGTCAAATGGATACATCCCTTAAGATGTAGTTCCAGCAATTGCATGGCCAAAATCCTGCAACCATAGGATAATGGCCATACAAAACCTCCGGGGCCATGCAGACACAGCGACGGCGGCGTGGGAGGCTCACCGGATCCTCTTGTGATCCAGCCAGTGGCATTGTGGCCACAAATGAGCACTGCGCATCCTAGCTGTTGCAATCCCGGATATCCTCCGACCACTTTAATCGCTCCAGAGGGGCGTGGCAAAGATAGCAGATGATTATCTGCGCCAATACTGGCATGCGGATGAGCATGCCAATTTTCAGGCGACTTACAGTAACAGTGGGTGGCAACACTGTTCAAAAACTCACCTGGCAAGCTGAGGGCATCCTCCAAGATGCTCATAATCCAAAAAAGATGGTCATAGTGACGCCTACTGCTCACATGGCCAGAAAATTACTCCAGCGACGTTTAGTAGCAGCGGCGGCAACGGCGACAGCAGCGGCGGCAATGGTGACAGCAGCGAGGGAGACAGTGGCTCATTCAAATTGCACATCTGTGCATTGAATGCATCAGCTACTGTCATCCAGCGTACACACATGGGTGTGGCATCCCACTCAGCGCCTCTCCAGAGGCGTGCAGAAACAGCAACAACAACAGCAGCAGCAAATACGGTACTTGCAATGGGATGCAATGCTTATATCCACCGCAAGTCCATAAAACAAAAACACATTAGTTCCATATAGATTAGGTCTGAATTGCACATAGACTTACCTGAAAATCCGTATGTAGACCCTCGTTGAGCGTCGCATACCTAGAATAGAAAATACACAGATAGTTATTATTTATTATAATAATTATGCAAATAAGTCAGTTTTGATCTTATTAGGGATAAATTGACATTCACAGTTTTTGACAACAAAATAATAGTAGTTTAAGTAGATTAAATTGGACATTTACTCACTTGACATCTATTTGCACATATCTGAAAAGAGAAAAAAGAATAAGAAGAAGAAGATAAACATAGGATACAAATAGCCTTTTATATGTTTTATGTATAATTGTTGATGTTTTTGTTTCTTTATGTTGTCTTTTTTAACCGTTGATATTACCTGTTTTTACCTGTAAAACTTAAGCTATTATTGTCTATAAAAATCGAGCACTGCCTCTTCATACCGACCGAACTGGTAGACCTATAGTTTATTTTTAAGTAGACTGTAGTTAGCTTGAGAAATAGACATGGAACACAAAATGATATTGACAAACGCACGCACACTTGACTCTAGTATCGATAGTTGGCCTTCTGCTAACATCGATAGATTTTACAACACTCTTGCCCGTACAGATCGCTGTAAACTGTTAACAGTTTACAGTGGAATTTGGCGGGCAAGAGCTGTTTTTGAAATTAAAATAAAACCCAAATACGATCGCAACTCTTCAAGCGTTAGCGATCATTGAGCGAGAGCAGACGTGTGTCCACAGCGCGCTGCCGCGGAGTCGAGTTAATTGAGTTGAGAATAAATTGTGCAAGTGTGCGTGCGCGACGTGCGAGCCAAGTCAGTATAAACTAGGAGTTAGCATATAATAACAACTGCCTAGCTGACTATCAAAATATATGTAAAAAGTGGAAAAAACGATTTGTTTAACGGCCAGGCGTTGACTAGTCAACACACACACCACACCCACACACACTGTGAGGGAAAATCACACAAAAAAAAAAGTGTCCTGGCATTAAACAAATATATATATGCAAATAAATAAAATGTTAATAAAAAGTTAATAATACTATGCAAAAAAAAAATACGGAGTTATTATTTTACAAAAAGAGAAATAATTTAATTCCTGTGAACATTAGCAACAAATTGACGAAAAAAGAATAAAAACCGCAGCGCAGCAAATAAATTAATGCAAAATGTGGAAAATAAATTAATAAATTTTAATTTATTAATGTCAATAATTATCAAAATTATAAATTATCTTAATAATTTTGAAAGTGGAGTGCAAAGTCCAATTGGTGAAAATTGGATTTTAAAACTGTGTTACCGCTAACCAAAAAAGCAAAACCAAAAACAAAAGCAAAACCATAAAGCAAAACCAGACAACTAAAACAAACGCACACACAAACTCTGAACGCTCATCAAATAAAAATTAACCTAATAATAAAATAAAACGGGTGCAATTAAACGGAAAAAAATTAGTAAATTCCACACACACATTTAATTTAATTAAATTAAATTAAATTAAACAATTTGCATTGCCCCACTTGATTGTTAAATGTTAAGTGTATATGTGTTAATGCATGTCCCTATATGTGTGTATAAACATTTAATGCAAATAGTGTCCAGTGAATGTCAAACCTTTTTTTAAAACAAATTGACGCACTAAACTCAACGAACAAAGAAAAGTGAACAAATTAATCTTGACGACGCACACACATACACACACATACATATAAGTGTATATGTGTGCTAACCCCAAAAATACCAACGTCCAATGACTCAAAAACTGTGAAAAACCAAAAACCAAAAAGTGACTAAGCATAACAAGTAAAACAGAATTAAAACCAAAAAGATCTTGACCCACGACAATAATCTGACAACAGTGACTCCAAAACTGTAAACATGGGCAAGAATACGAATCAAATTGTGCAATACAAACAAGAAAATCTAAGCGAACAACGATTATGGGAGCACCAACAACAGTTTGACACTCCCATAATCCCGCCAAAAATCCCGCTAAAATTCAAGCCAAAAATCCCGCCAAAAATGACAAATGTGCCGCCAAAAATAACGCCAAATTTTGGGAATATGGCGCCAAGAGAGCGTCACTCACTGGGAGCAACACCAACAACAACAACAACAGCAGCAGCAGCAGCAACTACAACAACAACAGCAGCAAATACGCAAAGAGCATCAAGCAGAGCGAGATCGGCGCCATCACCGACTCTGACACAAGAAGATATTTATGACTCTTTTACCGCTGCTCCCACAACAACAACAACAGCAGAAGCCAATACTAAAGCACGAGCAGCAACAACAACAACACTAGCAAGTAAAGTGGATGTGGGTGAGCCATTATATATACAATCTACCAATTCTTTTGAGATTAATGACAAAAAAAAGCGCAAAAAATACTCAAAAACTTATAGCAATCCTAAGCGCAAGCTATACAATTTTGAAAGTGAGTCCTCCGACTCGCTGCTTGACAAACTTATGGAAAAAATCGAGGACAACTTGCCCCCACCTCATGTAATCGCTGCAATACCAGACCCTTGCGTCTACACAATAGATGACAATTATCCATCTAACACCAATGGCGGCCTCCCTAGATACACCGAATCCTGGAGGAGCATGGTGTTGGAAGGTGACGTCACATCTGCTGAAATTACTAATAATAACAACAATACAAACACTAATGCCATTCCAAATAATGACGCTCCGAACGGAGACTCCAATAACAGCAACAGTAACAACAATAACAAAAACAACAGCATGAGTGTTCAAACCTCAAAAGTACCAATGATACACATTAAAAAAGTGGATGAAATTCAGCCGCTGCTGGATCACCTAAACAAAGTTAGCCGTAATGGCTTTTCAATAAAATGCACGCAGAATGGCACTGTTCGTCTGCAATGCAATGACATGGCCACTTATGACGTTATAAAAATGGAGTTACAAAAATGTAACACGGAGCTACACACGTATCAGATACGTAATAATAGAGGCTTCCGCATTGTTATACGTCATCTACACCACACAACACCATGCGAATGGATCCGCAACCAGCTGATGAAACTAGGATACATCACAAGATTCATCAGAGTGGTGAATCACCGATACACCGGCACACCTATGAATCTTTTTGAGGTTGAACTGGAGCCGGACGAAGAGGAAAATTATGAAATCCTACTGCAATTAGACAAACTTGGCAGCCAATGCGTCATAATAGAGAAGTTTCGACGTAGCTTAGATCCGGTCCAATGCCACAGATGCCAGGCATTCGGACATACTAAGAACTATTGCGGACGCCAGTTTGTCTGTATGAAATGCGCAGGAGCTCATCCAACTACTGTATGCACCAAGGCAAGGAACACACCGGCAAAGTGTGCCAATTGCCTGGGCCAACATATAGCCAGCTATAAAGGATGCCAGGTGTTCAAGGATCTACAATTAAAAAATATGATTAAGAACAACCAAACGCCATACATGAATAAAGTCAATAGTACTTACACTAAAAACATGACTAAAATTACGCCATTCAATCAAAGCAAAAACAACAACAAAAATACAAAACAACAGCAGCGACAACAACAAAATCCAAAAACACCTGCAAAATACATTAAAAAGACGCCAATAATGACAAATAAAGTCAATAAAAAATACAATAAGTCTGAAAATAATTCTGGCCTAAACCAAGTTGCTAAAAAAGCCAACGCCAATAGGACTCCTAACCAGGCTGTGGCTGGACCAGCAAGCAAACACTTGTTAAAGTTCCAGACTCGGCTCCGTGAGGAGCAGCAACAAAACCAACAGCAACAGCAACTAATTCAACTGGAGGTGTCCAAGGAACAGCCACAACAATGCTATGCTGAAATGGCCAACATGCTTACACATAGCACAGAAAACATAATGAACATGATTGGCAAAATGGATACCCTAATGAAAGCTCTACTTACCTTAGTTGGACAACAACAGCAGGCAGCACTGCAGCCACAACAACAACAACAGCTATCACTGCAGCCAATACAAAAAGAACGGCCACACATAATAGCCAATGTAATGATAGCAAGTCCAAATCTCAATGACCTGTCTTCTGAGTCTGCATCCAACCCCAAATTTATCTACAATGAATGACACAATCTGCAAATCCTATAAAAAAAAATATAAATTATGTAAATAATGCCATTCCTGACCCACATGCCCTTGACATGCTCTCAGTTACAGCAGCAGCAGCAAATGATATAATTTATTATGACAATACTCACCCAAATGCAATGACAATTAATACTATGGATAATGCCACTAAAATTAACGCCACTAGCAGCACATTCGGTACTAGCGACGCTCCATACAAATTCATTAAGAATGCAAATTACAATTAATGATATCGAAATTTTGATTGTCTATATCAAAAAAAAAGTATATTTAACAATACTAATGGCTTACTTTATATTAACAAAATATTCGTTGCACAATACACTAACTAATATAACTATTCGGTTTCTCGCATCCGAGAAATATCAGCAACTTACAAGCATGATTGAGCTCTTGCAATTTAAACTGGCGGATCCACTTAGATCAGGCCTGACATCGCAGCAACAAAAGCAACAGTAACTACAACAGCTCCAGCAGCAGCAACAAATAGCTCTAGTAGCAGCATCAACAGCAACAACAAAAAGTCGCATAAGCAGCGCCAGCAAGAAACAATGGCATATTCCATAGCCAAACTATTGGTGTGAGGCCAACTCGCTGCCGGAAAAAAAAAACAACAGCATCAACAGCTTGACGAACGGCAGCGTGCAGCAGTGAATTCTCCAGAAGGCATGACATGAAAGAAAACAAATACAAATTAATTTACAAAAGAAGGCATATAAATAATAAAACGATAAGCAAATAACTCACAAAATAAGAGTACAGGGTATCCAATGCATTTGTGTTACACACACAAGACACATGTACACAGCAGACTTAGACGACGGCGGCTCCTCCTGGACCAATCGATGGCAGAGGCGTCCAAAGGCGTTGTTAAATAGCGACAGCAGTTGCAGCAAATTCCAGCAAATGAATCCTGATTATGGCCATGGAGCTGCCACACACCCAGTGGAGCAGCTCCTATGGCGTTATGAATCCTCTTTGCAGCATTCTTAATGCCCAAAATCCTCTCCTGCATCCATAAACTGCCGTTTTCATGGCACGACGGGGATTGGTGTATTAATCTGAAAAGAAAATAAAAAATATAATTTAGAATATTTTCTAATAATATGTTGTTCATTCGCAGGCATGCAAAAGGCCTGGAATACATAAATAAACACACACAGCGTCCCACGCCCCCTCGCCGCCCCTTCGAGGGTGGGGAGGGGGCGTGGCGGCACTCCGATGGCGTCATATGCATAAAGTGCAGCAATGTGCCAATACTGACACATTGTTTGCATACATGAAAGTTGAACGGCGGCAACTATGGCCACAAATCTTGGCCATACTAGCGGTGGCAACCCTGAAGAAGCATCCGCAGCAAATAAGTGACCAGATTATTGCTTCGTGGGTAATCTGGCCATACTGAAACTCTGGACGTAGACAGCGACTGCGGCGTGGGAGCAAACTCTATGTTCGGTGGGCTACCATTAATCCATGGTGGTAGCTCTGTACGGCGGAGTGCTCTGGCCAGCTAGAGGCAACTATGGAGATGCCTCACCAAGCATCAAATGTGTAAATATCCGCATCCGGCGGATTCTGGCCATACCCTTTCTCTGGGCCTATAAATGAGCAGCGACAGCGGCGTGGAATGCCACCCTACTGACAGATAGCTGCCATCTTCGTATGGTGGCCTCTCTGCTGGTGGGAGTGGCTCAGCCAAATGGATGCATCCCTTAAGATGTAGCTCCAGCAATTGGATGGCCAAAATCTGGCAGCTATTGGATAATGGCCATACAAAATCTCCGGGGCCATGCAGACACAGCGACGGCGGCGTGGGAGGCTCACCGGATCCTCGTGTGATCCAGCCAGTGGCATTGTGGCCACAATTGAGCACTGCGCATCCTAGCTGTTGCAATCCCGGATATCCTCCGACCACTTTGATCGCTCCAGAGGGGCGTGGCAAAGACAGCAGATGATAATCTGCGCCAATACTGGCATGCGGATGAGCATGCCAATTTTCAGGCGACTTACAGTAACAGTGGGTGGCAACACTGTTCAAAAACTCACCTGGCAAGCTGAGGGCATCCCTCAAGATGCTCATAATCCAAAAGAGATGGTCATAGTGACGCCTTCCGCTCACATGGCCAGAAAATTACTCCAGCGACGTTTAGTAGCAGCGGCGGCAACGGCGACAGTAGCGGCGGCAATGGTGACAGCAGCGAGGGAGACAGTGGCTCATTCAAATTGCACATCTGTGCACTGAATGCATCAGCTACTGTCATCCAGCGTACACACACGGATGTGGCATCCTACTCAGCGCCTCTCCAGAGGCGTGCAGAAGCAGCAACAACAACAGCAGCAGCAAATACGGCACTTGCAATGGGATGCAATGTTTATATCCACCGCAAGTCCATAAAACAAAAACACATTAGTTCCATATAGATTAGGTCTGAATTGCACATAGACTTACCTGAAAATCCGTATGTAGACCCTCGTTGAGCGTCGCATACCTAGAATAGAAAATACACAGATAGTTATTATTTATTATAATAATTAGGTAAATAAGTCAGTTTTTGATCTTATTAGGGATAAATCGACATTCACAGTTTTTGACAACAAAATAATAGTAGTTTAAGTAGATTAAATTGGACATTTACTCACTTGACATCTATTTGCACATATCTGAAAAGAGAAAAAAGAATAAGAAGAAGAAGATAAACATAGGATACAAATAGCCTTTTATATGTTTTATGTATAATTGTTGATGTTTTTGTTTCTTTATGTCATCTTTTTTAACCGTTGATATTACCTGTTTTTACCTGTAAAACTTAAGTAATTATTGTCTATAAAAATCGAGCACTGCCTCTTCATACCGACCGAACTGGTAGACCTATAGCTTATAGTTAGCTTGAGAAATAGACATGGAACACAAAATGATATTGATAAACGCACGCACACTTGACTCTAATATCGATAGTTGGCCTTCTGCTAACATCGATAGATTTTACAACACTCTTGCCCGTACAGATCGCTGTAAACTGTTAACAGTTTACAGTGGAATTTGGCGGGCAAGAGCTGTTTTTGAAATTAAAATAAAACCCAAATACGATCGCAACCTTTGAAGCGTTAGCGATCATTGAGCGAGAGCAGACGTGTGTCCACAGCGCGCTGCCGCGGAGTCGAGTTAATTGAGTTGAGAATAAATTGTGCAAGTGTGCGTGCGCGACGTGCGAGCCAAGTCAGTATAAACTAGGAGTTAGCATATAATAACAACTGCCTAGCTGACTATCAAAATATATGTAAAAAGTGGAAAAAACGATTTGTTTAACGGCCAGGCGTTGACTAGTCAACACACACACCACACCCACACACACTGTGAGGGAAAATCACACAAAAAAAAAAAAAAAAAGTGTCCTGGCATTAAACAAACATATATATGCAAATAAATAAAATGTTAATAAAAGTTAATAATACTATGCAAAAAAAAAAATACGGAGTTATTATTTTACAAAAAGAGAAATAATTTAATTCCTGTGAACATTAGCAATAAATTGACTAAAAAAGAATAAAAACCGCAGCGCAGCAAATAAATTAATGCAAAATGTGGAAAATAAATTAATAAATTTTAATTTATTAATGCCAATAATTAGCAAAATTATAAATTATTTTAATAATTTTGAAAGTGGAGTGCAAAGTCCAATTGGTGAAAATTGGATTTTAAAACTGTGTTACCGCTAACCAAAAAAGCAAAACCAAAAAGCAAAAGCAAAACCAAAAAGCAAAAGCAAAACCAGACAACTAAAACAAACGCACACACAAACTCTGAACGCTCATCAAATAAAAATTAACCTAATAATAAAATAAAACGGGTGCAATTAAACGGAAAAAATTAGTAAATTCCACACACACATTTAATTTAATTAAATTAAATTAAATTAAACAATTTGCATTGCCCCACTTGATTGTTAAATGTTAAGTGTATATGTGTTAATGCATGTCCCTATATGTGTGTATAAGCATTTAATGCAAATAGTGTACAGTGAATGTCAAACCTTTTTAAAACAAATTGACGCACTAAACTCAACGAACAAAAGAAAAGTGAACAAATTAATCTTGACGACGCACACACATACACACACATACATATAAGTGTATATGTGTGCTAACCCCAAAAATACCAACGTCCAATGACTCAAAAACTGTGAAAAACCAAAAACCAAAAAGTGACTAAGCATAACAAGTAAAACAGAACTAAAACCAAAAAGATCTTGACCCAGGACAATAATCTGACAACAGTGACTCCAAAACTGTAAACATGGGCAAGAATAAGAAACAAATAGTGCAATATAAACAAGACAATCTAAGCGAACAACGATTATGGGAGCACCAACAACAGTTTGAGACTCCCATAATCCCGCCAAAAATCCCGCTAAAATTCAAGCCAAAAATCCCGCTAAAATTCCCGCCAAAAATGACAAATGTGCCGCCAAAAATGACGCCATGTTTTGGGAATATGGCGCCAAGAGGGCGTCACTCATTGGGAGCAACACCAACAACAACAACAACAGCAACAGCAGCAGCAACTACGGCAACAACAACAGCAGCAAATACACAAAGAGCATCGAGCAAAGCGAGATCGGCGCCATCACTGACGTCGTCTCACAGCTCAAGGCAAGATGAACTATTTAATACCTTAATTTCTAGTTTATCTAGCCTGTCATCAATGACGGATAAGGCCACTAATGCCAACAACAACAATAGTGCAGCCATTATGGAATATATCCATGACTCTGACGTGGATATTATGACACGTTCCATAACAGCATCATCAACAAGCTCCTCGGCTAGTACATCCAAATGTAGACTTTCACCTACAACATGCTCATTTGGAATGGACTACTATGATCCGGAGGAACTAGAAGAGGAAGAAGATGATGACGTAAACAGTATCTGTGGAAGGACTTCTGAAAGTGTATCGTCAGTAGCAACGATCAAGAACCTACAGCAGCACTTACCAACTCCAACAGCAGCAGAGGCAACAAAAATAACAACAACAACAAAAGTAACCATTACTGAAGAAAACGAAACAATAACAGAAGTAACTAAAATAGACCGGGGTAAGCGAAATAGCAATAATTCCAAAAATCCCAATATAAATCGGCTGGCAATAAATTCTGGCCTTAAACGCAAATGCAAAATGCAATATAATCAAAAGTCAAAACGCAAGCCAGTCGTTTTTGATTATGAACCTTCAGAAGAAATACTGTCAACACTCATAAACAGAATAGATCAAATCTTACCCCCCACTGAACGAGAGGCCAATGACAGTGACTTCACCATTTCCGATTTCGATAGCGATGGTGGCTCATCCTGGCAAGCCGAATCCTGGGAAAGCATATCGCAGGAGGAGGAGGACATAACAAACGCCAGTGCCTTATCTGAGTGCAATAATATTATGACTGCAACCAATGCTGCCAATAATAATAATAATAACAACAATATCAATAATCATTCGCTAATTACTAACAACAACAACGACAAAAGTAAGAAGAAGAAGGAAAATAAAGAGGCAAAAAAGATTGAGAAACAGCAACGTATGGAAGCTGCCTCCAAAGAACTTGACGTTTTCCTTAATGGAAATAACTGGAACTCTGCGCAATGCGCTAAAGTTCCAACAATATTTCTGCCAAAAGTCGACAAGCTCCAGCCCCTTCTGGACTTATTGAACCAAACAAGTAAACACGGCTTCACAACAAAATGTATGCCGAATGGTACTATTCGGCTGCAATGTGTTGACATGACCACTTATAATGAAATCTTAGCTGAACTCAAAAAAAACAATACGGAGTCCCACACGCACCAATTGCGAAATGATCGAGGCTACCGTATTGTAATACGCCACCTCCATAGATCGACGCCCTGTGAATGGATCCGCACCCAACTGCTGGGCCATGGATTCGAAACACGTTTCATCAGAGCAATGAAACACCGCTACACGGGCACACCAATGAACCTCTTTGAGGCAGAGCTCTGGCCATCCAAAGTTGTCACTAACTCAGCAGTATTGACACTTACCAAACTGGGCAGTCAATGCGTCTCCATAGAAAGACAAAAACCCAGAATAGACCCTGTCCAATGTCATAGATGCCAGGCATTCGGACATTCTAAAAACTACTGCCGACGGCAATTCATCTGCCTCAAATGTGCTGGAGCACACGCAACCATAGAGTGCAGCAAACCAATAAACACTCCCGCAAAGTGTGCAAACTGCCTGGGAGAGCACATAGCCAGTTACAAAGGATGCCCCATATTCAAGAACGTGCAAACCAAATTGGCAACCAATAAGGCTCGTTCAGAATATGCTAAGATTAGGCAAAATAATGGAGAGTCGTCAATAATAAAGCTTATAAAAAACTTGGCGCCACTTAAAAACACAAATAAACCAACTAAACATTTAAACATCAACAAGCCGAAGCAGAAACAGCAAATACAAAAACAAAAAAAGCCACAAACACCTGCAAAGAACATTAAAAAGACAACAGCAACTACAAAGAATGTCAGCAATAACAACATGAACAAGAAGAACAACAACAACAACACTGAAAAAACGACAAAGATGCAAACAAAAAAGACGCCAATAATGACAAATAAAGTCAATAAAAAATACAATAAGTCTGCAAATAATTCTAGCCCCATCCATGCTAAAAAAGCCAACGCCAACAGGACTCCTAAGCAGGCTGTGGCTGGACCAGCAAGCCAACACTTGTCAAAGTTCCAGACTCGGCTCCGTGAGGAGCAGCAACAAAACCAACAGCAACAGCAACTAATTCCACCGGAGGTGTCCAAGGAACAGCCACAACAATGTTATGCTGAAATGGCCAACATGCTTACACAAAGCACAGAAAACATAATGAACATGATTGGCAAAATGGACACCCTAATGAAAGCTCTACTTACCTTAGTTGGAGCTTTAAATCCGACAAATATGGTAAACACCCAACAACAGCAGGCAGCACTGCAGCCACAACAACAACAACAGCCACCACTGCAGCCAATACAAAAAGAACGGCCACACATAATAGCCAATGTATTGATAGCAAGTCCAAATCTCAATGACCTGTCTTCCGAGTCTGCATACAACCCAAAATATACCTACAATGAATGACACAATCTGCAAATCGTATAAAATAAAAATATAAATAAATATAAATTATGTAAATAATGCCACTCCAGACCCACATGCCCTTGACATGCTCTCAGCTACAGCAGCAGCAGCAAATGATACAATTTATGATGACAATACTCACCCAAATGCAATGACAATTAATACTATGGATAATGCCACTAAAATAAACGCCACTAGCAGCACATTCGGTACTAGCGACGCTCCATACAAATTCATTACGAATGCAAATTACAATTAATGATATCGAAATTTTGATTGTCTATATGAAAAAAAGTATATTTAACAATATTAATGGCTTACTTTACATTAACAAAATTTTCGTTGCACAATACACTAACTAATATAACTATTTGGTTTCTCGCATCCGAGAGGTGTCAGCAACTTGCAAGCATGATTGAGCTCTTGCAATTTAAACTGGCGGATCCACTGAGATCAGGCCTGACATCGCAGCAACAAAAGCAACAGCTACTACAACAGCTCCAGCAGCAGCAACAAATAGCTCTAGCAGCAGCATCAACAGCATCAACAAAAAGTCGCATAAGCAGCGACAGCAAGAAACAATGGCATATTCCATAGTCAAACTATTGGTGTGAGGCCAACTCGCTGCCCGAAAAAAAAAAAAAACAACAGCATCAACAGCTTGACGAACGGCAGCGTGCAGCAGTGAAATCTCCAGAAAGGCATGACATGAAAGAAAACAAATACAAATTAATTTACAAAAAAGGCATATAAATTATAAAACGATAAGCAAATAACTCACAAAATAAGAGTACAGTGTATCCAATGCATTTGTGTTACACACACAAGACACGTGTACACAGCAGACTTAGACGACGGCGGCTCCTCCTGGACCAATCGGTGGCAGAGGCGTCCAAAGGCGTTGTTAAATAGCGACAGCAGTTGCAGCAAATTCCAGCAAATGAATCCTGATTATGACTATAGAGCTGCCACACACCCAGTGGAGCAGCTCCTATGGCGTTATGAATCCTCTTTGCAGCATTCTTAATGCCCAAACTCCTCTCCTGTATCCATAAACTGCCGTTTTCATGGCACGACGGGGATTGGTGTATTAATCTGAAAAGAAAATAAAAAATTATAATTTAGAATACTTTCTAATAATATGTTGTTCATTCGCAGGCATGCAAAAGGCCTGGAATACATAAATAAACACACACAGCGTCCCACGCCCCCTCGCCGCCCCTTCGAGGGTGGGGAGGGGGCGTGGCGGCACTCCGATGGCGTCATATGCATAAAGTGCAGCAATGTGCCAATACTGACACATTGTTTGCATACATGAAAGTTGAACGGCGGCAACTATGGCCACAAATCTTGGCCATACTAGCGGTGGCAACCCTGAAGAAGCATCCGCAGCAAATAAGTGACCAGATTATTGCTTCGTGGGTAATCTGGCCATACTGAAACTCTGGACGTAGACAGCGACTGCGGCGTGGGAGCAAACTCTATGTTCGGTGGGCTACCATTAATCCATGGTGGTAGCTCTGTACGGCGGAGTGCTCTGGCCAGCTAGAGGCAACTATGGAGATGCCTCACCAAGCATCAAATGTGTAAATATCCGCATCCGGCGGATTCTGGCCATACCCTTTCTCTGGGCCTATAAATGAGCAGCGACAGCGGCGTGGGATGCCACCCTACTGACAGATAGCTGCCATCTCCGTATGGTGGCCTCTCTGCTGGTGGGAGTGGCTCAGCCAAATGGATGCATCCCTTAAGATGTAGCTCCAGCAATTGGATGGCCAAAATCTGGCAGCTATTGGATAATGGCCATACAAAATCTCCGGGGCCATGCAGACACAGCGACGGCGGCGTGGGAGGCTCACCGGATCCTCGTGTGATCCAGCCAGTGGCATTGTGGCCACAATTGAGCACTGCGCATCCTAGCTGTTGCAATCCCGGATATCCTCCGACCACTTTGATCGCTCCAGAGGGGCGTGGCAAAGACAGCAGATGATAATCTGCGCCAATACTGGCATGCGGATGAGCATGCCAATTTTCAGGCGACTTACAGTAACAGTGGGTGGCAACACTGTTCAAAAACTCACCTGGCAAGCTGAGGGCATCCTCCAAGATGCTCATAATCCAAAAGAGATGGTCATAGTGACGCCTTCCGCTCACATGGCCAGAAAATTACTCCAGCGACGTTTAGTAGCAGCGGCGGCAACGGCGACAGTAGCGGCGGCAATGGTGACAGCAGCGAGGGAGACAGTGGCTCATTCAAATTGCACATCTGTGCACTGAATGCATCAGCTACTGTCATCCAGCGTACACACACGGATGTGGCATCCTACTCAGCGCCTCTCCAGAGGCGTGCAGAAGCAGCAACAACAACAGCAGCAGCAAATACGGCACTTGCAATGGGATGCAATGTTTATATCCACCGCAAGTCCATAAAACAAAAACACATTAGTTCCATATAGATTAGGTCTGAATTGCACATAGACTTACCTGAAAATCCGTATGTAGACCCTCGTTGAGCGTCGCATACCTAGAATAGAAAATACACAGATAGTTATTATTTATTATAATAATTAGGTAAATAAGTCAGTTTTTGATCTTATTAGGGATAAATCGACATTCACAGTTTTTGACAACAAAATAATAGTAGTTTAAGTAGATTAAATTGGACATTTACTCACTTGACATCTATTTGCACATATCTGAAAAGAGAAAAAAGAATAAGAAGAAGAAGATAAACATAGGATACAAATAGCCTTTTATATGTTTTATGTATAATTGTTGATGTTTTTGTTTCTTTATGTCATCTTTTTTAACCGTTGATATTACCTGTTTTTACCTGTAAAACTTAAGTAATTATTGTCTATAAAAATCGAGCACTGCCTCTTCATACCGACCGAACTGGTAGACCTATAGCTTATAGTTAGCTTGAGAAATAGACATGGAACACAAAATGATATTGATAAACGCACGCACACTTGACTCTAATATCGATAGTTGGCCTTCTGCTAACATCGATAGATTTTACAACACTCTTGCCCGTACAGATCGCTGTAAACTGTTAACAGTTTACAGTGGAATTTGGCGGGCAAGAGCTGTTTTTGAAATTAAAATAAAACCCAAATACGATCGCAACCTTTGAAGCGTTAGCGATCATTGAGCGAGAGCAGACGTGTGTCCACAGCGCGCTGCCGCGGAGTCGAGTTAATTGAGTTGAGAATAAATTGTGCAAGTGTGCGTGCGCGACGTGCGAGCCAAGTCAGTATAAACTAGGAGTTAGCATATAATAACAACTGCCTAGCTGACTATCAAAATATATGTAAAAAGTGGAAAAAACGATTTGTTTAACGGCCAGGCGTTGACTAGTCAACACACACACCACACCCACACACACTGTGAGGGAAAATCACACAAAAAAAAGCTTTGTCAAATATTTAGGCCTCCATCTTGACAGACGTCTTATATGGTCTCGTCACATTCAAATGACAAAACAATCACTACTCACTAAACTCAAAAAATATAATTGGCTTTTAAATTCACGATCCCGTCTCTCACGTTCAAACAAATTGCTTATTTATAAGCAAATAATTTCCCCCTGCTGGCAATACGGTATAGAGCTGTACGGTACAGCTTCTGATACAAATTTGAGAAAAATACAAGTATGTCAAAATAAAGCCTTGCGACTTATAATGGCTCCACCATACTACGTTTCTAATAAAACACTTCATACTGATCTTCATATTTTCTCTATATGGGACGAACTAAATTTTCATTCTTCGAGATATTGGGCTCGACTGAGAGAGCATCCGAATGTTACAATCAAAACACTAATAAAACACACCAATAGACGCCTGAAACGAGTTTGGCCAAAAGAGCTTTGCAACCGCAAAGCGCCCACCAGAGCCTTTTAATTTCTTCCATCCACAGAGCTCGGATTGATAAACATCAGCTGATAAAAATGGACTTGGCAACAACATCATCAACTCATCAGCATCATCATCAGCAGACTATTGTACATTCATTTCCAATAATAATGCACAATACCCTCTACATTATCACACATTTCACATGCTGCACAACAACAGAAACAACAACAACAATAACAACTACAACAACAGTCATCATTCCACCAACACCACAACAACAACAGCAACATCAACATCAACATCAACAACAACAACAAAACTTCAATCAATTCATTGTTACAACAACAACAACAACATTGTTCTCTTCAAATGTGTACATCAGCTCCACTGGCGCCATTATGCTACCATATACGGATCACCATCAGCCATAGCAAAATATAATTTTGTATAATTTTTCTTCAATATAAATATTAATTTCCGTTTCTCTATCTAATCCTATAGTTGGCTCATATATTCTGGTGAACCAGCTACAACACACACACGCACACAAACACACACACATCCTCGATGTCAATCGCCTTCACACATCCAGATCGGATCGAGATATTTGATTCGTCGCTGGACATCAGATGCAATCCACACACCCGACGTCAACATGCGCACTCTTCCCACCTCTAACAATCGCTGCCATACATCCAGATCGAGATATTTGATTCGTCGCTGGACATCAGATGCAATCCACACACCCGACGTCAACATGCGCATTCTTCCCACCTCTAACAATCGCTGCCATACATCCAGATCGAGATATTTGATTCGTCGCTGGACATCAGACGCAATCCTCATACTCATACACCCGACGCCAATCATGCGCACTCTTCACAACTCTTCTTCCCAACTCTAACACATCCAGATCGAGATATTTGATTCGTCGCTGGACACCAGACGCAATCCTCATACTCATCCCTCATCAATCCACTGCTGATTTGGTACATCGAAATCGCCGTTGGACCCAACATCTTTCACACATACACCGCTTCGCTAATCATCCGACAGACACCATCACACCTACTCATCACACCTGCTCATCACATCATATCCACATCATACATTGGCTAACCATACACAGCACCGTTCAGCTATAGAGAGAAGCTGGACAACAAATCATGCCTGCATCCTGAGCCGTTAGCATTGGAACGGGACCGGATGCCACAACACAAAAATCTCTCTTCAATTAAAACATCACACCCCATCAACAACCTGCTGGCTCAAGGCGACCCCCATTTTAAATAAAACATCATCCGCCGAAGCTGCACTCCTCTTTACATAGCTATAGTCCACATAACCAATGTAATAGATTTAATTTTAGCCTAATTAAATTACTATCAACTGTAGCTAAAAAACCACACAATAAATCTTACGTTAGAGTCCCCAAGGGACTCCAACTAAAAAATAAGAAAAAAAAGTTGAGTTCAGTTGGCAACTTTGTTGCGGTCGGTTGATTTAAAAATTGGTAAATGTTTGTCGGGATGTCGGTTGAGTTAAATAATTCGTTGTACTATGAATAAAAATACAAAAGTATTAATATATAAACAATAAATGAATGTTTTTTACAAGTACGCGTAGAAGTACAGTCATATATGAATATGAACTGCTGAATAAATGTTAATGTTTTAAAAACAAAATCGAAAAAGAGTCACAAAAATCCGACTAAATGTTAAACAAAAACAAAAAATTGTGTGTGAAATGCAAATTGTTGCAAAGAGTCACAAAAATCCGACTCAAATAATTGAATGTTAAACAAAAACCAAAAAATTGTGTGTGAAATGCAAATTGTTGCAAAGAGTCACAAAAATCCGACTCAAATAAATGAATGAAATATATTGAAAAATTACAATCATATGTGAATCTAAAAACCAAAAAAATTGGTTAATATAACTGTGTGAAAAATGGAAATTTAAATACCTGTACGTTGGACATTTTATCAGGAGATATTCTGTGCAGACGACGAAATCATTCCCCCGTAAATGTGCTTATTTCTGATGGACTGACGGAAGACGGAAGAAGGAAGACTTGAAACTCATATCAAAAGATGAATCAAACATTCTCTGCTTGGATTGAAGATCTAAAACTAATTTGGACTCCGTTGGATTCAAACAACAATAACAACAGCATCAGCAACAAAAACATCAACATCAACATCAACATCAACAATAATACATCAATAAATGAAGAATACAACTCAGTTCGGGTAAAGTCCAATATCTCATTTTATCTATTATCTTTCCTTTTACATCTACCTTTCATTTTAATTTATGTCTATATTTGTTGACCAATAAAAGACTATCACTATCACAATGACTAATAAAAAGAAACGTAGTAAGGGGTCTAGCCCAAATACAAGTACGCAAAGTAAAAATAGTAATAATAATAATAATAAATCGGATAGTGAATCAACGACATCTCAGTCGGATGTTTCAACTGAAACGATTAAAAAATTATCAATTAAAGGCCAAAATGCTGTCAATAAAATCATACATATGTTGACAAATAGTGACTCTGACGATGAAACAAACAGAATTATTGATATATTAGAATGCTCGCAGTCACCAAAAGCAGCTCGCGTATTGCCAGTAGCTGTCTCTATTTCAACCCCCCCTCAGCCACCTTCACACCCACAATCACTTTCTAATGTACCACCACCATCATCATTACCAGCATTAGCTCAATCTGAAACTCAATCTCAAACAAATGATCAATCTATGATCGTTACACAAAATATTAATTTAATCCCTGAAAAAGTGATCGATCACGATTTGCCGTCGGCAAATACTCAATTGCTTAACGCATCTCAAATAGCTAATGATAACACTCAAACGGCAAATACTCAATTGTCCAATGCATTGTCGCAGACAGGCTCTGATAATATCCCGTCGGCAATTACTCAAACAGCTTCTGTTAGCATTCAGTCGCAAATTACTCAATCTCAAACAATAATTAGTTCAGAATTAATTGCTCCTCTCACATCAGTTCCCACTGTAGCCACTGAATCAGAAAATAACTTTCAAAATTCGTTTAATAACTTCATTATCCCAGCCCCAATCAGTTATACTAGCCCCATTTTATCAAGTGCTTCAACTCAACGTGAATCTCAAATAAAAAATTCAAAATCCATATCAGAATTAGCTAAAAATAACAATTTTACTGCTTCAAGTTATAAACAACTTTATCCTGATCATGAAAATATGAGAGACGCACGACGTAATGTTGTTCGCGCTCAAACTCGTTCAACTTCATCAAACTCACGTTCTGATCAGCAAGATGCTGGCAGAACAATTAAACAATTGAAAAGATCATGTAATATTTTACATAGCAGCGATTTTGAGTCAAGCGAAACAAACATAGATGATCCTGTCGAAATTACCGACTCTGATACAGATGAGGAATACACAGAAAATGCGACACCAGTAAAGAGAACAAATGCCACTCTTGGCACTCAGCCAAATAATAATAATAATAACAATAATATAACAAATACAACAATAATAACAAATGCCACAGAACCCAAATCTCCTCAGATTTGGATAAAATACTTTGGTAATTTTGAGGATTTATCCAGAAATATTAGCTCTCACATTGATAACGATACATATGTAATGAAGCTAGGCGGCCCAAATTTGATACGTTTCAACTCTCGTTCAGCTGACACTTATCGTTTGTTAGTAAATTTCTTTTCAAAATCCAACATAGAATATCATACATACCAGCCACGAACCGAGCGATCTTTGCGCATAGTTATACGTGGAATACACAATACCACACCAATTGGTCGTATACATAAGGAACTTAGCAATTTGGGCTTTAAAGTCCGTAATATATTCAATCCAATTTATAAAAATATTAACGCTCCCGGAACATTCTCTCCAAACATTTTCTTTATCGAATTAGAGCCAAATCATGAGAATAATACAAAAATTTTCGAGTTAAATACTCTTTGTCAATATTCGATACGAGTTGAGTGGCGTCGTACAAACGACTCTTTAGTGCAGTGTCAACGCTGCCAAAATTTCAACCACACAGCCAGATATTGTCATCGTGCTCCAGTTTGTGTTAAATGCGGTCAAGGGCATTTAACGCAAGCCTGCACAAAATCCAAAGATATTCCTGCAAAATGTGGAAACTGCCAGGGTGACCATACAGCCAATTATCGTGGCTGTCCTCATTACATCAAACTATTAAATAGCAAAACTCAATCATTACAAATTCAAAACAAACAAGCAAAATCAAACAATTCTTCTCCACCCACTACTAATGCACCACGCTCTCAGCCTATATCCCAAACTCAGCCTCAATCTCAAGTTCAACTATCCAAGCCTCAATCTATAAATGCAAATAATATTACACAAAATCAAAATCAGAGACAAAGAAATCAGCAAAGACCAAAATCATATAACAATAGCAATAGAAACATTAATCAAGCACAAAATAATTTTCAAAATCTTCTGGGACAAGCCACAAATCTCACATTATCCAACAACAACAATAATAACTTTGAAATGAATCTATTTTCAATGATTGTCAGCATGTTTAAGAGCCATCAAGAAATAATTGGTGAACTTCAGGATCAACTACGAGTTTTACACACTCTTCTATCCCCCTCGAATGTCCCACCCTCTAGAAGCTATGCTTCTGTAGCAGCAACAGCAGCTGAAACTAGAACTGCTGAAGCAACAACAGTGACAGCAGCAACAGTAGCCACAGCCACAACAACTAGAACAACAACAACAACAATAGCTCCCACCTCCTCTTCTTCATGTCATATATCCGCAAAATGACTTGCATCCGATTGAGTATATGGAATGCAAATGGCATTTCAAGGCGCTCGGATGAGCTACAACAATATCTTCAATTAAATCATATTGATTTAATGCTTATCAGCGAAACTCATTTTAACCAAAACTCACAAATCAATATTCCCGGTTATAGTATAATAACTGCAAACTCTCCAAGTCGCAGACTTCACATTGGTGGCGCTGCAATTATCATCTCAAATACTCTATCATATCAGCCGTTATCATCCATATCAGAAACTTATGTACAAGCCGCTAGTGTTTCAATACCCACAGAACTTGGACATTTACGCATTGTCGCATGCTATTGGCCACCAGGCCATAGACAACAAATAACAAACACAACAATTAGAAACTTTTTCAATCAAATAGGACCCAATTGCCTCATCGGAGGCGATTGGAATGCTAAAGATAGACTTTGGGGGAACTATCGATGTTGCCCTCGTGGAAAAATTATCTCTGATTTCATATTAAATTCAGCTCAATATAATATTCTCACCACAGCCGAGCCCACCCATTTTCCCAGTAATAGTAACATACCATCAGTAATAGATTTTGCAGTTTTCAATGGCATTTCGCCGCAACGCCTTACAATACGGCGCCAAATGGACTTAACTAGCGACCATGTCCCTCTTATCATTGATCTAAAAGTATCTTCACATTTTACAATCATTCAAAATAATCGATTATTATCACGTCACTCAAATTTGAACAAATTTCGTCAATATCTCAATTCAAATATCCACTTAAATGTAAATATTAATTCAACCCAAGACGCAGATGATATTCTTAAAAATTTTATAGATAAAATATATCAGGCAGCAAATGTAGCATCAACACCCCCATCCAATAATAATAACAATCGTCTATTTCGACCTCATGATCCATCGCGTCCGCCTTTAAATGCTGAAATTATCGAATTAATTCGATTAAAACGTAGACTCCGAAAACGCTATTGTCGCTCAAGGCATTTCGAACATCGTCAGGCATGGCAACATGTTAGTCATCAGCTCTCACAGCTCTTACAAAAAAGTCGATCAGATCATTTCAATTTTATGCTATCAAATGCAGATCCAAATAAAAAAGGAGGCTTTAATTTATGGCGTGCTTGCCATGGAATTAAAGAACAGCCACACAAGCATATGCCAGTTAAGAAACCAGATGGCAGTTGGTGTCAAACTGTAAATGAGCAAGCTGAAGCCTTTGCTGACGAGCTTGAAAATAGATTCAAACCATTCAATTTATGCCCACCTGAACATGAAAACTCAATAAATTCTTCACTTCAAAATCTCGAAAATTTAATAGAAAATTTCCAAAATATCAGACATGTTTCTCCCAAAGAATTGCAAACACATATCAAAGAACTTCAAAATAATAAGGCTCCAGGCAATGATAAATTAGATAATTTCATACTAAAATCTCTTCCCAAACGTGCCATTCTCTTTTTAGTTAGTTATTTTAATACCTTATTCCGTTTAAATTACTTTCCTAGCGCATGGAAATGTGCTATCATTTCAATGATCCCCAAAGGCGGTGGCAAATCTCTCACTGAATTGGCTAATTATCGGCCAATCAGTTTACTACCATCAATATCGAAGCTATTTGAAAAGGCAATATACTCCCGTCTAAATGAACAAATTGAGCAAATAAATCTAATTCCGGATCATCAATTCGGATTTAGAGACAGACATAGTACAATCCAACAAGTGCATAGAATTGTTCATCATGTGAACATTGGTTTTGAAAATGGACATAGCACGTCAGGAGTTTTCATAGACATTGCCCAAGCATTCGATCGTGTTTGGCACACTGGCCTTCTATTCAAATTACACTCTCACATTTCACACTCCCTATACTTGATAATCAAATCCTTTCTGAGTGATCGCACATTTGCAGTACGAGAAAGAGGAATTCTATCCTCGATAAGGCCAATCTCAGCTGGAGTCCCTCAGGGCAGTGTATTGGCTCCACTACTATATAATATTTATACATATGACATGCCATCCACATATAATACCTTCCAAAATACCTCAATATCAAATTTAACAGCCACATACGCAGACGATACGGCCTTCTTAGTTAGTGGAAGAATACAAGATATAACAGAATATATGCAGCGCCATCTAAACATATTCCAGTCTTGGGCCAAAGACTGGAATATTAAAATCAATAGCACAAAATCAAATCACTTAATTTTTTCATTACAAAATCGAATTCTTTGGCCAGACATTTCAATAGATAATATTATAGTTCCATCAAAAAGCTTTGTCAAATATTTAGGCCTCCATCTTGACAGACGTCTTATATGGTCTCGTCACATTCAAATGACAAAACAATCACTACTCACTAAACTCAAAAAATATAATTGGCTTTTAAATTCACGATCCCGTCTCTCACGTTCAAACAAATTGCTTATTTATAAGCAAATAATTTCCCCCTGCTGGCAATACGGTATAGAGCTGTACGGTACAGCTTCTGATACAAATTTGAGAAAAATACAAGTATGTCAAAATAAAGCCTTGCGACTTATAATGGCTCCACCATACTACGTTTCTAATAAAACACTTCATACTGATCTTCATATTTTCTCTATATGGGACGAACTAAATTTTCATTCTTCGAGATATTGGGCTCGACTGAGAGAGCATCCGAATGTTACAATCAAAACACTAATAAAACACACCAATAGACGCCTGAAACGAGTTTGGCCAAAAGAGCTTTGCAACCGCAAAGCGCCCACCAGAGCCTTTTAATTTCTTCCATCCACAGAGCTCGGATTGATAAACATCAGCTGATAAAAATGGACTTGGCAACAACATCATCAACTCATCAGCATCATCATCAGCAGACTATTGTACATTCATTTCCAATAATAATGCACAATACCCTCTACATTATCACACATTTCACATGCTGCACAACAACAGAAACAACAACAACAATAACAACTACAACAACAGTCATCATTCCACCAACACCACAACAACAACAGCAACATCAACATCAACATCAACAACAACAACAAAACTTCAATCAATTCATTGTTACAACAACAACAACAACATTGTTCTCTTCAAATGTGTACATCAGCTCCACTGGCGCCATTATGCTACCATATACGGATCACCATCAGCCATAGCAAAATATAATTTTGTATAATTTTTCTTCAATATAAATATTAATTTCCGTTTCTCTATCTAATCCTATAGTTGGCTCATATATTCTGGTGAACCAGCTACAACACACACACGCACACAAACACACACACATCCTCGATGTCAATTGCCTTCACACATCCAGATCGGATCGAGATATTTGATTCGTCGCTGGACATCAGATGCAATCCACACACCCGACGTCAACATGCGCACTCTTCCCACCTCTAACAATCGCTGCCATACATCCAGATCGAGATATTTGATTCGTCGCTGGACATCAGATGCAATCCACACACCCGACGTCAACATGCGCATTCTTCCCACCTCTAACAATCGCTGCCATACATCCAGATCGAGATATTTGATTCGTCGCTGGACATCAGACGCAATCCTCATACTCATACACCCGACGCCAATCATGCGCACTCTTCACAACTCTTCTTCCCAACTCTAACACATCCAGATCGAGATATTTGATTCGTCGCTGGACACCAGACGCAATCCTCATACTCATCCCTCATCAATCCACTGCTGATTTGGTACATCGAAATCGCCGTTGGACCCAACATCTTTCACACATACACCGCTTCGCTAATCATCCGACAGACACCATCACACCTACTCATCACACCTGCTCATCACATCATATCCACATCATACATTGGCTAACCATACACAGCACCGTTCAGCTATAGAGAGAAGCTGGACAACAAATCATGCCTGCATCCTGAGCCGTTAGCATTGGAACGGGACCGGATGCCACAACACAAAAATCTCTCTTCAATTAAAACATCACACCCCATCAACAACCTGCTGGCTCAAGGCGACCCCCATTTTAAATAAAACATCATCCGCCGAAGCTGCACTCCTCTTTACATAGCTATAGTCCACATAACCAATGTAATAGATTTAATTTTAGCCTAATTAAATTACTATCAACTGTAGCTAAAAAACCACACAATAAATCTTACGTTAGAGTCCCCAAGGGACTCCAACTAAAAAATAAGAAAAAAAATTAATATGTTATGTTAATAAGTTACATTGTTAGGATATAAGTTAGTATAAGTATAATATGTTCTCTTAAATATTTGTTAAGTTTGAAATGTTAGTAGTTTTAAGTTATATTCTTATACTTATGTTAAATGAACTATTTTTGTCATTAGAATGTAAGCATATTATGTTAATTATATTTAATTTAATATCTTGAATAAACTGAAATGAATTTGAAAATATAAAAATAATGTGTTGTAATTACATATGGAACTGTCATATATTTTTAAAATTTTCAGCTGAGATGACACTTGTCTGAATGTGTGTCCGAAGTAGGATGACACTTGGTATTGTTATATATGTATTAGACATGGGCATAGTTTGTCTCTGAATATTTAGCTAAACCTTGGAATAAAAACCACACATAGTATTTGTTAAATATGTTAGATTGATTTGTTATAATTTTCAAATAGAGTCATGTTAGAATATGGGTCAAATGAATAATAATGAAGTTTTTGGATACAGTTGGCATTTTGTGGTGTAGTAAATGGATAATATATTTTAAATAGTTTAGTGCTGTGAATGGTAAATTTATTTAGTTGGATAGGTGTTCGAAATGGCTGAATTGTGTAGAGTAGGGTTGCAAATGGCTGTATTAAGTGTTGATTAATGTAGTATGTGTGGAGTAACAGTGTGAGGAGGAGTAATATGTGTACACATTGACACATGTATGGAGGAGTAATATGTGTATACACTGTTACATGTGTGGAGGAGTAATTTGTGCACACACTGGTATGGGTGTGTGGAATTGGAATGTGAGGAGTAGCATTGTGTGGAGTAACAATGCTTTGGTATACATAGTGGTGGCATAGAATTGTATTAGCCTTTTTTTGTCTAGATTTAGCATATTTAAGTCGAAAATGAAGTTGGATATTTGAATGTCTATAGGTGTTTTGTAATGAATTATGTTTAATATGTAAATATGCAGGGAGAATGAATAATTATTTCATATATTTATGTTCTGTTTTAAGTAAATGTTAAATATTTTGTTTGTAGTTATTTAATACACTTAGCCTTTTTCGAGCTATTTTTTGTTTGTTGGTAATTTGGTGTGTAGTAGTTGGCATCATTGTCACACACTGTGTAGCTGTTGTTGTAACCCTTTTTTGGTTTGTCCAATGTCCAGAATTTTGAATTCCGTTAGGTCAAAGTATTTATGGCCTTGTTTACGTGATCGTCACATCATCCGTTAGGGTCCCTGGTTATTTTGTTTTGATGTCCTAATTGCGTCGTTGGAATAGTGAAATGACGCAGTTGGTGGCTTGGGCGAGGTTTCATTCGGTCTTTGTTGTGTAGATGGTGTCAGTTCAGTTGGCAACTTTGTTGCGGTCGGTTGATTTAAAAATTGGTAAATGTTTGTCGGGATGTCGGTTGAGTTAAATAATTCGTTGTACTATGAATAAAAATACAAAAGTATTAATATATAAACAATAAATGAATGTTTTTTACAAGTACGCGTAGAAGTACAGTCATATATGAATATGAACTGCTGAATAAATGTTAATGTTTTAAAAACAAAATCGAAAAAGAGTCACAAAAATACGACTAAATGTTAAACAAAAACAAAAAATTGTGTGTGAAATGCAAATTGTTGCAAAGAGTCACAAAAATCCGACTAAATGTTAAACAAAAACCAAAAAATTGTGTGTGAAATGCAAATTGTTGCAAAGAGTCACAAAAATCCGACTCAAATAAATGAATGAAATATATTGAAAAATTACAATCATATGTGAATCTAAAAACCAAAAAAATTGGTTAATATAACTGTGTGAAAAATGGAAATTTAAATACCTGTACGTTGGACATTTTATCAGGAGATATTCTGTGCAGACGACGAAATCATTCCCCCGTAAATGTGCTTATTTCTGATGGACTGACGGAAGACGGAAGAAGGAAGACTTGAAACTCATATCAAAAGATGAATCAAACATTCTCTGCTTGGATTGAAGATCTAAAACTAATTTGGACTCCGTTGGATTCAAACAACAATAACAACAGCATCAGCAACAAAAACATCAACATCAACATCAACATCAACAATAATACATCAATAAATGAAGAATACAACTCAGTTCGGGTAAAGTCCAATATCTCATTTTATCTATTATCTTTCCTTTTACATCTACCTTTCATTTTAATTTATGTCTATATTTGTTGACCAATAAAAGACTATCACTATCACAATGACTAATAAAAAGAAACGTAGTAAGGGGTCTAGCCCAAATACAAGTACGCAAAGTAAAAATAGTAATAATAATAATAATAAATCGGATAGTGAATCAACGACATCTCAGTCGGATGTTTCAACTGAAACGATTAAAAAATTATCAATTAAAGGCCAAAATGCTGTCAATAAAATCATACATATGTTGACAAATAGTGACTCTGACGATGAAACAAACAGAATTATTGATATATTAGAATGCTCGCAGTCACCAAAAGCAGCTCGCGTATTGCCAGTAGCTGTCTCTATTTCAACCCCCCTCAGCCACCTTCACACCCACAATCACTTTCTAATGTACCACCACCATCATCATTACCAGCATTAGCTCAATCTGAAACTCAATCTCAAACAAATGATCAATCTATGATCGTTACACAAAATATTAATTTAATCCCTGAAAAAGTGATCGATCACGATTTGCCGTCGGCAAATACTCAATTGCTTAACGCATCTCAAATAGCTAATGATAACACTCAAACGGCAAATACTCAATTGTCCAATGCATTGTCGCAGACAGGCTCTGATAATATCCCGTCGGCAATTACTCAAACAGCTTCTGTTAGCATTCAGTCGCAAATTACTCAATCTCAAACAATAATTAGTTCAGAATTAATTGCTCCTCTCACATCAGCTCCCACTGTAGCCACTGAATCAGAAAATAACTTTCAAAATTCGTTTAATAACTTCATTATCCCAGCCCCAATCAGTTATACTAGCCCCATTTTATCAAGTGCTTCAACTCAACGTGAATCTCAAATAAAAAATTCAAAATCCATATCAGAATTAGCTAAAAATAACAATTTTACTGCTTCAAGTTATAAACAACTTTATCCTGATCATGAAAATATGAGAGACGCACGACGTAATGTTGTTCGCGCTCAAACTCGTTCAACTTCATCAAACTCACGTTCTGATCAGCAAGATGCTGGCAGAACAATTAAACAATTGAAAAGATCATGTAATATTTTACATAGCAGCGATTTTGAGTCAAGCGAAACAAACATAGATGATCCTGTCGAAATTACCGACTCTGATACAGATGAGGAATACACAGAAAATGCGACACCAGTAAAGAGAACAAATGCCACTCTTGGCACTCAGCCAAATAATAATAATAATAACAATAATATAACAAATACAACAATAATAACAAATGCCACAGAACCCAAATCTCCTCAGATTTGGATAAAATACTTTGGTAATTTTGAGGATTTATCCAGAAATATTAGCTCTCACATTGATAACGATACATATGTAATGAAGCTAGGCGGCCCAAATTTGATACGTTTCAACTCTCGTTCAGCTGACACTTATCGTTTGTTAGTAAATTTCTTTTCAAAATCCAACATAGAATATCATACATACCAGCCACGAACCGAGCGATCTTTGCGCATAGTTATACGTGGAATACACAATACCACACCAATTGGTCGTATACATAAGGAACTTAGCAATTTGGGCTTTAAAGTCCGTAATATATTCAATCCAATTTATAAAAATATTAACGCTCCCGGAACATTCTCTCCAAACATTTTCTTTATCGAATTAGAGCCAAATCATGAGAATAATACAAAAATTTTCGAGTTAAATACTCTTTGTCAATATTCGATACGAGTTGAGTGGCGTCGTACAAACGACTCTTTAGTGCAGTGTCAACGCTGCCAAAATTTCAACCACACAGCCAGATATTGTCATCGTGCTCCAGTTTGTGTTAAATGCGGTCAAGGGCATTTAACGCAAGCCTGCACAAAATCCAAAGATATTCCTGCAAAATGTGGAAACTGCCAGGGTGACCATACAGCCAATTATCGTGGCTGTCCTCATTACATCAAACTATTAAATAGCAAAACTCAATCATTACAAATTCAAAACAAACAAGCAAAATCAAACAATTCTTCTCCACCCACTACTAATGCACCACGCTCTCAGCCTATATCCCAAACTCAGCCTCAATCTCAAGTTCAACTATCCAAGCCTCAATCTATAAATGCAAATAATATTACACAAAATCAAAATCAGAGACAAAGAAATCAGCAAAGACCAAAATCATATAACAATAGCAATAGAAACATTAATCAAGCACAAAATAATTTTCAAAATCTTCTGGGACAAGCCACAAATCTCACATTATCCAACAACAACAATAATAACTTTGAAATGAATCTATTTTCAATGATTGTCAGCATGTTTAAGAGCCATCAAGAAATAATTGGTGAACTTCAGGATCAACTACGAGTTTTACACACTCTTCTATCCCCCTCGAATGTCCCACCCTCTAGAAGCTATGCTTCTGTAGCAGCAACAGCAGCTGAAACTAGAACTGCTGAAGCAACAACAGTGACAGCAGCAACAGTAGCCACAGCCACAACAACTAGAACAACAACAACAACAATAGCTCCCACCTCCTCTTCTTCATGTCATATATCCGCAAAATGACTTGCATCCGATTGAGTATATGGAATGCAAATGGCATTTCAAGGCGCTCGGATGAGCTACAACAATATCTTCAATTAAATCATATTGATTTAATGCTTATCAGCGAAACTCATTTTAACCAAAACTCACAAATCAATATTCCCGGTTATAGTATAATAACTGCAAACTCTCCAAGTCGCAGACTTCACATTGGTGGCGCTGCAATTATCATCTCAAATACTCTATCATATCAGCCGTTATCATCCATATCAGAAACTTATGTACAAGCCGCTAGTGTTTCAATACCCACAGAACTTGGACATTTACGCATTGTCGCATGCTATTGGCCACCAGGCCATAGACAACAAATAACAAACACAACAATTAGAAACTTTTTCAATCAAATAGGACCCAATTGCCTCATCGGAGGCGATTGGAATGCTAAAGATAGACTTTGGGGGAACTATCGATGTTGCCCTCGTGGAAAAATTATCTCTGATTTCATATTAAATTCAGCTCAATATAATATTCTCACCACAGCCGAGCCCACCCATTTTCCCAGTAATAGTAACATACCATCAGTAATAGATTTTGCAGTTTTCAATGGCATTTCGCCGCAACGCCTTACAATACGGCGCCAAATGGACTTAACTAGCGACCATGTCCCTCTTATCATTGATCTAAAAGTATCTTCACATTTTACAATCATTCAAAATAATCGATTATTATCACGTCACTCAAATTTGAACAAATTTCGTCAATATCTCAATTCAAATATCCACTTAAATGTAAATATTAATTCAACCCAAGACGCAGATGATATTCTTAAAAATTTTATAGATAAAATATATCAGGCAGCAAATGTAGCATCAACACCCCCATCCAATAATAATAACAATCGTCTATTTCGACCTCATGATCCATCGCGTCCGCCTTTAAATGCTGAAATTATCGAATTAATTCGATTAAAACGTAGACTCCGAAAACGCTATTGTCGCTCAAGGCATTTCGAACATCGTCAGGCATGGCAACATGTTAGTCATCAGCTCTCACAGCTCTTACAAAAAAGTCGATCAGATCATTTCAATTTTATGCTATCAAATGCAGATCCAAATAAAAAAGGAGGCTTTAATTTATGGCGTGCTTGCCATGGAATTAAAGAACAGCCACACAAGCATATGCCAGTTAAGAAACCAGATGGCAGTTGGTGTCAAACTGTAAATGAGCAAGCTGAAGCCTTTGCTGACGAGCTTGAAAATAGATTCAAACCATTCAATTTATGCCCACCTGAACATGAAAACTCAATAAATTCTTCACTTCAAAATCTCGAAAATTTAATAGAAAATTTCCAAAATATCAGACATGTTTCTCCCAAAGAATTGCAAACACATATCAAAGAACTTCAAAATAATAAGGCTCCAGGCAATGATAAATTAGATAATTTCATACTAAAATCTCTTCCCAAACGTGCCATTCTCTTTTTAGTTAGTTATTTTAATACCTTATTCCGTTTAAATTACTTTCCTAGCGCATGGAAATGTGCTATCATTTCAATGATCCCCAAAGGCGGTGGCAAATCTCTCACTGAATTGGCTAATTATCGGCCAATCAGTTTACTACCATCAATATCGAAGCTATTTGAAAAGGCAATATACTCCCGTCTAAATGAACAAATTGAGCAAATAAATCTAATTCCGGATCATCAATTCGGATTTAGAGACAGACATAGTACAATCCAACAAGTGCATAGAATTGTTCATCATGTGAACATTGGTTTTGAAAATGGACATAGCACGTCAGGAGTTTTCATAGACATTGCCCAAGCATTCGATCGTGTTTGGCACACTGGCCTTCTATTCAAATTACACTCTCACATTTCACACTCCCTATACTTGATAATCAAATCCTTTCTGAGTGATCGCACATTTGCAGTACGAGAAAGAGGAATTCTATCCTCGATAAGGCCAATCTCAGCTGGAGTCCCTCAGGGCAGTGTATTGGCTCCACTACTATATAATATTTATACATATGACATGCCATCCACATATAATACCTTCCAAAATACCTCAATATCAAATTTAACAGCCACATACGCAGACGATACGGCCTTCTTAGTTAGTGGAAGAATACAAGATATAACAGAACATATGCAGCGCCATCTAAACATATTCCAGTCTTGGGCCAAAGACTGGAATATTAAAATCAATAGCACAAAATCAAATCACTTAATTTTTTCATTACAAAATCGAATTCTTTGGCCAGACATTTCAATAGATAATATTATAGTTCCATCAAAAAGCTTTGTCAAATATTTAGGCCTCCATCTTGACAGACGTCTTATATGGTCTCGTCACATTCAAATGACAAAACAATCACTACTCACTAAACTCAAAAAATATAATTGGCTTTTAAATTCACGATCCCGTCTCTCACGTTCAAACAAATTGCTTATTTATAAGCAAATAATTTCCCCCTGCTGGCAATACGGTATAGAGCTGTACGGTACAGCTTCTGATACAAATTTGAGAAAAATACAAGTATGTCAAAATAAAGCCTTGCGACTTATAATGGCTCCACCATACTACGTTTCTAATAAAACACTTCATACTGATCTTCATATTTTCTCTATATGGGACGAACTAAATTTTCATTCTTCGAGATATTGGGCTCGACTGAGAGAGCATCCGAATGTTACAATCAAAACACTAATAAAACACACCAATAGACGCCTGAAACGAGTTTGGCCAAAAGAGCTTTGCAACCGCAAAGCGCCCACCAGAGCCTTTTAATTTCTTCCATCCACAGAGCTCGGATTGATAAACATCAGCTGATAAAAATGGACTTGGCAACAACATCATCAACTCATCAGCATCATCATCAGCAGACTATTGTACATTCATTTCCAATAATAATGCACAATACCCTCTACATTATCACACATTTCACATGCTGCACAACAACAGAAACAACAACAACAATAACAACTACAACAACAGTCATCATTCCACCAACACAACAACAACAACAGCAACATCGACAACAAAACTTCAATCAATTCATCGTTACAACAACAACAACAACATTGTTCTCTTCAAATGTGTACATCAGCTCCACTGGCGCCATTATGCTACCATATACGGATCACCATCAGCCATAGCAAAATATAATTTTGTATAATTTTTCTTCAATATAAATATAAATTTCCGTTTCTCTATCTAATCCTATAGTTGGCTCATATATTCTGGTGAACCAGCTACAACACACAAACACACACACACACACATCCTCGATGTCAATCGCCTTCACACATCCAGATCGGATCAGGATAAATGATTCGTCGCTGGACATCAGATGCAATCCACACACCCGACGTCAACATGCGCATTCTTCCCACCTCTAACAATCGCTGCCATACATCCAGATCGAGATATTTGATTCGTCGCTGGACACCAGACGCAATCCTCATACTCATCCCTCATCAATCCACTGCTGATTTGGTACATCGAAATCGCCGTTGGACCCAACATCTTTCACACATACACCGCTTCGCTAATCATCCGACAGACACCATCACACCTACTCATCACACCTGCTCATCACATCATATCCACATCATACATTGGCTAACCATACACAGCACCGTTCAGCTATAGAGAGAAGCTGGACAACAAATCATGCCTGCATCCTGAGCCGTTAGCATTGGAACGGGACCGGATGCCACAACACAAAAATCTCTCTTCAAATAAAACATCACACCCCATCAACAACCTGCTGGCTCAAGGCGACCCCCATTTTAAATAAAACATCATCCGCCGAAGCTGCATTCCTCTTTACATAGCTATAGTCCACATAACCAATGTAATAGATTTAATTTTAGCCTAATTAAATTACTATCAACTGTAGCTAAAAAACCACACAATAAATCTTACGTTAGAGTCCCCAAGGGACTCCAACTAAAAAATAAGAAAAAAAAGTTGAGTTCAGTTGGCAACTTTGTTGCGGTCGGTTGATTTAAAAATTGGTAAATGTTTGTCGGGATGTCGGTTGAGTTAAATAATTCGTTGTACTATGAATAAAAATACAAAAGTATTAATATATAAACAATAAATGAATGTTTTTTACAAGTACGCGTAGAAGTACAGTCATATATGAATATGAACTGCTGAATAAATGTTAATGTTTTAAAAACAAAATCGAAAAAGAGTCACAAAAATCCGACTAAATGTTAAACAAAAACAAAAAATTGTGTGTGAAATGCAAATTGTTGCAAAGAGTCACAAAAATCCGACTCAAATAATTGAATGTTAAACAAAAACCAAAAAATTGTGTGTGAAATGCAAATTGTTGCAAAGAGTCACAAAAATCCGACTCAAATAAATGAATGAAATATATTGAAAAATTACAATCATATGTGAATCTAAAAACCAAAAAAAATTGGTTAATATAACTGTGTGAAAAATGGAAATTTAAATACCTGTACGTTGGACATTTTATCAGGAGATATTCTGTGCAGACGACGAAATCATTCCCCCGTAAATGTGCTTATTTCTGATGGACTGACGGAAGACGGAAGAAGGAAGACTTGAAACTCATATCAAAAGATGAATCAAACATTCTCTGCTTGGATTGAAGATCTAAAACTAATCTGGACTCCGTTGGATTCAAACAACAATAACAACAGCATCAACAACAAAAACATCAACATCAACAATAATACATCAATAAATGAAGAATACAACTCAGTTCGGGTAAAGTCCAATATCTCATTTTATCTATTATCTTTCCTTTTACATCTACCTTTCATTTTAATTTATGTCTATATTTGTTGACCAATAAAAGACTATCACTATCACAATGACTAATAAAAAGAAACGTAGTAAGGGGTCTAGCCCAAATACAAGTACGCAAAGTAAAAATAGTAATAATAATAATAATAAATCGGATAGTGAATCAACGACATCTCAGTCGGATGTTTCAACTGAAACGATTAAAAAATTATCAATTAAAGGCCAAAATGCTGTCAATAAAATCATACATATGTTGACAAATAGTGACTCTGACGATGAAACAAACAGAATTATTGATATATTAGAATGCTCGCAGTCACCAAAAGCAGCTCGCGTATTGCCAGTAGCTGTCTCTATTTCAACCCCCCCTCAGCCACCTTCACACCCACAATCACTTTCTAATGTACCACCACCATCATCATTACCAGCATTAGCTCAATCTGAAACTCAATCTCAAACAAATGATCAATCTATGATCGTTACACAAAATATTAATTTAATCCCTGAAAAAGTGATCGATCACGATTTGCCGTCGGCAAATACTCAATTGCTTAACGCATCTCAAATAGCTAATGATAACACTCAAACGGCAAATACTCAAATGTCCAATGCATTGTCGCAGACAGGCTCTGATAATATCCCGTCGGCAATTACTCAAACAGCTTCTGTTAGCATTCAGTCGCAAATTACTCAATCTCAAACAACAATTAGTTCAGAATTAATTGCTCCTCTCACATCAGTTCCCACTGTAGCCACTGAATCAGAAAATAACTTTCAAAATTCGTTTAATAACTTCATTATCCCAGCCCCAATCAGTTATACTAGCCCCATTTTATCAAGTGCTTCAACTCAACGTGAATCTCAAATAAAAAATTCAAAATCCATATCAGAATTAGCTAAAAATAACAATTTTACTGCTTCAAGTTATAAACAACTTTATCCTGATCATGAAAATATGAGAGACGCACGACGTAATGTTGTTCGCGCTCAAACTCGTTCAACTTCATCAAACTCACGTTCTGATCAGCAAGATGCTGGCAGAACAATTAAACAATTGAAAAGATCATGTAATATTTTACATAGCAGCGATTTTGAGTCAAGCGAAACAAACATAGATGATCCTGTCGAAATTACCGACTCTGATACAGATGAGGAATACACAGAAAATGCGACACCAGTGAAGAGAACAAATGCCACTCTTGGCACTCAGCCAAATAATAATAATAATAACAATAATATAACAAATACAACAATAATAACAAATGCCACAGAACCCAAATCTCCTCAGATTTGGATAAAATACTTTGGTAATTTTGAGGATTTATCCAGAAATATTAGCTCTCACATTGATAACGATACGTATGTAATGAAGCTAGGCGGCCCAAATTTGATACGTTTCAACTCTCGTTCAGCTGACACTTATCGTTTGTTAGTAAATTTCTTTTCAAAATCCAACATAGAATATCATACATACCAGCCACGAACCGAGCGATCTTTGCGCATAGTTATACGTGGAATACACAATACCACACCAATTGGTCGTATACATAAGGAACTTAGCAATTTGGGCTTTAAAGTCCGTAATATATTCAATCCAATTTATAAAAATATTAACGCTCCCGGAACATTCTCTCCAAACATTTTCTTTATCGAATTAGAGCCAAATCATGAGAATAATACAAAAATTTTCGAGTTAAATACTCTTTGTCAATATTCGATACGAGTTGAGTGGCGTCGTACAAACGACTCTTTAGTGCAGTGTCAACGCTGCCAAAATTTCAACCACACAGCCAGATATTGTCATCGTGCTCCAGTTTGTGTTAAATGCGGTCAAGGGCATTTAACGCAAGCCTGCACAAAATCCAAAGATATTCCTGCAAAATGTGGAAACTGCCAGGGTGACCATACAGCCAATTATCGTGGCTGTCCTCATTACATCAAACTATTAAATAGCAAAACTCAATCATTACAAATTCAAAACAAACAAGCAAAATCAAACAATTCTTCTCCACCCACTACTAATGCACCACGCTCTCAGCCTATATCCCAAACTCAGCCTCAATCTCAAGTTCAACTATCCAAGCCTCAATCTATAAATGCAAATAATATTACACAAAATCAAAATCAGAGACAAAGAAATCAGCAAAGACCAAAATCATATAACAATAGCAATAGAAACATTAATCAAGCACAAAATAATTTTCAAAATCTTCTGGGACAAGCCACAAATCTCACATTATCCAACAACAACAATAATAACTTTGAAATGAATCTATTTTCAATGATTGTCAGCATGTTTAAGAGCCATCAAGAAATAATTGGTGAACTTCAGGATCAACTACGAGTTTTACACACTCTTCTATCCCCCTCGAATGTCCCACCCTCTAGAAGCTATGCTTCTGTAGCAGCAACAGCAGCTGAAACTAGAACTGCTGAAGCAACAACAGTGACAGCAGCAACAGTAGCCACAGCCACAACAACTAGAACAACAACAACAACAATAGCTCCCACCTCCTCTTCTTCATGTCATATATCCGCAAAATGACTTGCATCCGATTGAGTATATGGAATGCAAATGGCATTTCAAGGCGCTCGGATGAGCTACAACAATATCTTCAATTAAATCATATTGATTTAATGCTTATCAGCGAAACTCATTTTAACCAAAACTCACAAATCAATATTCCCGGTTATAGTATAATAACTGCAAACTCTCCAAGTCGCAGACTTCACATTGGTGGCGCTGCAATTATCATCTCAAATACTCTATCATATCAGCCGTTATCATCCATATCAGAAACTTATGTACAAGCCGCTAGTGTTTCAATACCCACAGAACTTGGACATTTACGCATTGTCGCATGCTATTGGCCACCAGGCCATAGACAACAAATAACAAACACAACAATTAGAAACTTTTTCAATCAAATAGGACCCAATTGCCTCATCGGAGGCGATTGGAATGCTAAAGATAGACTTTGGGGGAACTATCGATGTTGCCCTCGTGGAAAAATTATCTCTGATTTCATATTAAATTCAGCTCAATATAATATTCTCACCACAGCCGAGCCCACCCATTTTCCCAGTAATAGTAACATACCATCAGTAATAGATTTTGCAGTTTTCAATGGCATTTCGCCGCAACGCCTTACAATACGGCGCCAAATGGACTTAACTAGCGACCATGTCCCTCTTATCATTGATCTAAAAGTATCTTCACATTTTACAATCATTCAAAATAATCGATTATTATCACGTCACTCAAATTTGAACAAATTTCGTCAATATCTCAATTCAAATATCCACTTAAATGTAAATATTAATTCAACCCAAGACGCAGATGATATTCTTAAAAATTTTATAGATAAAATATATCAGGCAGCAAATGTAGCATCAACACCCCCATCCAATAATAATAACAATCGTCTATTTCGACCTCATGATCCATCGCGTCCGCCTTTAAATGCTGAAATTATCGAATTAATTCGATTAAAACGTAGACTCCGAAAACGCTATTGTCGCTCAAGGCATTTCGAACATCGTCAGGCATGGCAACATGTTAGTCATCAGCTCTCACAGCTCTTACAAAAAAGTCGATCAGATCATTTCAATTTTATGCTATCAAATGCAGATCCAAATAAAAAAGGAGGCTTTAATTTATGGCGTGCTTGCCATGGAATTAAAGAACAGCCACACAAGCATATGCCAGTTAAGAAACCAGATGGCAGTTGGTGTCAAACTGTAAATGAGCAAGCTGAAGCCTTTGCTGACGAGCTTGAAAATAGATTCAAACCATTCAATTTATGCCCACCTGAACATGAAAACTCAATAAATTCTTCACTTCAAAATCTCGAAAATTTAATAGAAAATTTCCAAAATATCAGACATGTTTCTCCCAAAGAATTGCAAACACATATCAAAGAACTTCAAAATAATAAGGCTCCAGGCAATGATAAATTAGATAATTTCATACTAAAATCTCTTCCCAAACGTGCCATTCTCTTTTTAGTTAGTTATTTTAATACCTTATTCCGTTTAAATTACTTTCCTAGCGCATGGAAATGTGCTATCATTTCAATGATCCCCAAAGGCGGTGGCAAATCTCTCACTGAATTGGCTAATTATCGGCCAATCAGTTTACTACCATCAATATCGAAGCTATTTGAAAAGGCAATATACTCCCGTCTAAATGAACAAATTGAGCAAATAAATCTAATTCCGGATCATCAATTCGGATTTAGAGACAGACATAGTACAATCCAACAAGTGCATAGAATTGTTCATCATGTGAACATTGGTTTTGAAAATGGACATAGCACGTCAGGAGTTTTCATAGACATTGCCCAAGCATTCGATCGTGTTTGGCACACTGGCCTTCTATTCAAATTACACTCTCACATTTCACACTCCCTATACTTGATAATCAAATCCTTTCTGAGTGATCGCACATTTGCAGTACGAGAAAGAGGAATTCTATCCTCGATAAGGCCAATCTCAGCTGGAGTCCCTCAGGGCAGTGTATTGGCTCCACTACTATATAATATTTATACATATGACATGCCATCCACATATAATACCTTCCAAAATACCTCAATATCAAATTTAACAGCCACATACGCAGACGATACGGCCTTCTTAGTTAGTGGAAGAATACAAGATATAACAGAACATATGCAGCGCCATCTAAACATATTCCAGTCTTGGGCCAAAGACTGGAATATTAAAATCAATAGCACAAAATCAAATCACTTAATTTTTTCATTACAAAATCGAATTCTTTGGCCAGACATTTCAATAGATAATATTATAGTTCCATCAAAAAGCTTTGTCAAATATTTAGGCCTCCATCTTGACAGACGTCTTATATGGTCTCGTCACATTCAAATGACAAAACAATCACTACTCACTAAACTCAAAAAATATAATTGGCTTTTAAATTCACGATCCCGTCTCTCACGTTCAAACAAATTGCTTATTTATAAGCAAATAATTTCCCCCTGCTGGCAATACGGTATAGAGCTGTACGGTACAGCTTCTGATACAAATTTGAGAAAAATACAAGTATGTCAAAATAAAGCCTTGCGACTTATAATGGCTCCACCATACTACGTTTCTAATAAAACACTTCATACTGATCTTCATATTTTCTCTATATGGGACGAACTAAATTTTCATTCTTCGAGATATTGGGCTCGACTGAGAGAGCATCCGAATGTTACAATCAAAACACTAATAAAACACACCAATAGACGCCTGAAACGAGTTTGGCCAAAAGAGCTTTGCAACCGCAAAGCGCCCACCAGAGCCTTTTAATTTCTTCCATCCACAGAGCTCGGATTGATAAACATCAGCTGATAAAAATGGACTTGGCAACAACATCATCAACTCATCAGCATCATCATCAGCAGACTATTGTACATTCATTTCCAATAATAATGCACAATACCCTCTACATTATCACACATTTCACATGCTGCACAACAACAGAAACAACAACAACAATAACAACTACAACAACAGTCATCATTCCACCAACACAACAACAACAACAGCAACATCGACAACAAAACTTCAATCAATTCATCGTTACAACAACAACAACAACATTGTTCTCTTCAAATGTGTACATCAGCTCCACTGGCGCCATTATGCTACCATATACGGATCACCATCAGCCATAGCAAAATATAATTTTGTATAATTTTTCTTCAATATAAATATAAATTTCCGTTTCTCTATCTAATCCTATAGTTGGCTCATATATTCTGGTGAACCAGCTACAACACACAAACACACACACACACACATCCTCGATGTCAATCGCCTTCACACATCCAGATCGGATCAGGATAAATGATTCGTCGCTGGACATCAGATGCAATCCACACACCCGACGTCAACATGCGCATTCTTCCCACCTCTAACAATCGCTGCCATACATCCAGATCGAGATATTTGATTCGTCGCTGGACACCAGACGCAATCCTCATACTCATCCCTCATCAATCCACTGCTGATTTGGTACATCGAAATCGCCGTTGGACCCAACATCTTTCACACATACACCGCTTCGCTAATCATCCGACAGACACCATCACACCTACTCATCACACCTGCTCATCACATCATATCCACATCATACATTGGCTAACCATACACAGCACCGTTCAGCTATAGAGAGAAGCTGGACAACAAATCATGCCTGCATCCTGAGCCGTTAGCATTGGAACGGGACCGGATGCCACAACACAAAAATCTCTCTTCAATTAAAACATCACACCCCATCAACAACCTGCTGGCTCAAGGCGACCCCCATTTTAAATAAAACATCATCCGCCGAAGCTGCACTCCTCTTTACATAGCTATAGTCCACATAACCAATGTAATAGATTTAATTTTAGCCTAATTAAATTACTATCAACTGTAGCTAAAAAACCACACAATAAATCTTACGTTAGAGTCCCCAAGGGACTCCAACTAAAAAATAAGAAAAAAAAGTTGAGTTCAGTTGGCAACTTTGTTGCGGTCGGTTGATTTAAAAATTGGTAAATGTTTGTCGGGATGTCGGTTGAGTTAAATAATTCGTTGTACTATGAATAAAAATACAAAAGTATTAATATATAAACAATAAATGAATGTTTTTTACAAGTACGCGTAGAAGTACAGTCATATATGAATATGAACTGCTGAATAAATGTTAATGTTTTAAAAACAAAATCGAAAAAGAGTCACAAAAATCCGACTAAATGTTAAACAAAAACAAAAAATTGTGTGTGAAATGCAAATTGTTGCAAAGAGTCACAAAAATCCGACTCAAATAATTGAATGTTAAACAAAAACCAAAAAATTGTGTGTGAAATGCAAATTGTTGCAAAGAGTCACAAAAATCCGACTCAAATAAATGAATGAAATATATTGAAAAATTACAATCATATGTGAATCTAAAAACCAAAAAATTGGTTAATATAACTGTGTGAAAAATGGAAATTTAAATACCTGTACGTTGGACATTTTATCAGGAGATATTCTGTGCAGACGACGAAATCATTCCCCCGTAAATGTGCTTATTTCTGATGGACTGACGGAAGACGGAAGAAGGAAGACTTGAAACTCATATCAAAAGATGAATCAAACATTCTCTGCTTGGATTGAAGATCTAAAACTAATCTGGACTCCGTTGGATTCAAACAACAATAACAACAGCATCAACAACAAAAACATCAACATCAACAATAATACATCAATAAATGAAGAATACAACTCAGTTCGGGTAAAGTCCAATATCTCATTTTATCTATTATCTTTCCTTTTACATCTACCTTTCATTTTAATTTATGTCTATATTTTTTGACCAATAAAAGACTATCACTATCACAATGACTAATAAAAAGAAACGTAGTAAGGGGTCTAGCCCAAATACAAGTACGCAAAGTAAAAATAGTAATAATAATAATAATAAATCGGATAGTGAATCAACGACATCTCAGTCGGATGTTTCAACTGAAACGATTAAAAAATTATCAATTAAAGGCCAAAATGCTGTCAATAAAATCATACATATGTTGACAAATAGTGACTCTGACGATGAAACAAACAGAATTATTGATATATTAGAATGCTCGCAGTCACCAAAAGCAGCTCGCGTATTGCCAGTAGCTGTCTCTATTTCAACCCCCCTCAGCCACCTTCACACCCACAATCACTTTCTAATGTACCACCACCATCATCATTACCAGCATTAGCTCAATCTGAAACTCAATCTCAAACAAATGATCAATCTATGATCGTTACACAAAATATTAATTTAATCCCTGAAAAAGTGATCGATCACGATTTGCCGTCGGCAAATACTCAATTGCTTAACGCATCTCAAATAGCTAATGATAACACTCAAACGGCAAATACTCAACTGTCCAATGCATTGTCGCAGACAGGCTCTGATAATATCCCGTCGGCAATTACTCAAACAGCTTCTGTTAGCATTCAGTCGCAAATTACTCAATCTCAAACAATAATTAGTTCAGAATTAATTGCTCTTCTCACATCAGTTCCCACTGTAGCCACTGAATCAGAAAATAACTTTCAAAATTCGTTTAATAACTTCATTATCCCAGCCCCAATCAGTTATACTAGCCCCATTTTATCAAGTGCTTCAACTCAACGTGAATCTCAAATAAAAAATTCAAAATCCATATCAGAATTAGCTAAAAATAACAATTTTACTGCTTCAAGTTATAAACAACTTTATCCAGATCATGAAAATATGAGAGACGCACGACGTAATGTTGTTCGCGCTCAAACTCGTTCAACTTCATCAAACTCACGTTCTGATCAGCAAGATGCTGGCAGAACAATTAAACAATTGAAAAGATCATGTAATATTTTACATAGCAGCGATTTTGAGTCAAGCGAAACAAACATAGATGATCCTGTCGAAATTACCGACTCTGATACAGATGAGGAATACACAGAAAATGCGACACCAGTGAAGAGAACAAATGCCACTCTTGGCACTCAGCCAAATAATAATAATAATAACAATAATATAACAAATACAACAATAATAACAAATGCCACAGAACCCAAATCTCCTCAGATTTGGATAAAATACTTTGGTAATTTTGAGGATTTATCCAGAAATATTAGCTCTCACATTGATAACGATACGTATGTAATGAAGCTAGGCGGCCCAAATTTGATACGTTTCAACTCTCGTTCAGCTGACACTTATCGTTTGTTAGTAAATTTCTTTTCAAAATCCAACATAGAATATCATACATACCAGCCACGAACCGAGCGATCTTTGCGCATAGTTATACGTGGAATACACAATACCACACCAATTGGTCGTATACATAAGGAACTTAGCAATTTGGGCTTTAAAGTCCGTAATATATTCAATCCAATTTATAAAAATATTAACGCTCCCGGAACATTCTCTCCAAACATTTTCTTTATCGAATTAGAGCCAAATCATGAGAATAATACAAAAATTTTCGAGTTAAATACTCTTTGTCAATATTCGATACGAGTTGAGTGGCGTCGTACAAACGACTCTTTAGTGCAGTGTCAACGCTGCCAAAATTTCAACCACACAGCCAGATATTGTCATCGTGCTCCAGTTTGTGTTAAATGCGGTCAAGGGCATTTAACGCAAGCCTGCACAAAATCCAAAGATATTCCTGCAAAATGTGGAAACTGCCAGGGTGACCATACAGCCAATTATCGTGGCTGTCCTCATTACATCAAACTATTAAATAGCAAAACTCAATCATTACAAATTCAAAACAAACAAGCAAAATCAAACAATAATCAAAAAATATCAAACAATTCTTCTCCACCCACTACTAATGCACCACGCTCTCAGCCTATATCCCAAACTCAGCCTCAATCTCAAGTTCAACAATCCAAGCCTCAATCTATAAATGCAAATAATATTACACAAAATCAAAATCAGAGACAAAGAAATCAGCAAAGACCAAAATCATATAACAATAGCAATAGAAACATTAATCAAGCACAAAATAATTTTCAAAATCTTCTGGGACAAGCCACAAATCTCACATTATCCAATAACAACAATAATAACTTTGAAATGAATCTATTTTCAATGATTGTCAGCATGTTTAAGAGCCATCAAGAAATAATTGGTGAACTTCAGGATCAACTACGAGTTTTACACACTCTTCTATCCCCCTCGAATGTCCCACTCTCTAGAAGCTATGCTTCTGTAGCAGCAACAGCAGCTGAAACTAGAACTGCTGAAGCAACAACAGTGACAGCAGCAACAGTAGCCACAGCCACAACAACTAGAACAACAACAACAACAATAGCTCCCACCTCCTCTTCTTCATGTCATATATCCGCAAAATGACTTGCATCCGATTGAGTATATGGAATGCAAATGGCATTTCAAGGCGCTCGGATGAGCTCCAACAATATCTTCAATTAAATCATATTGATTTAATGCTTATCAGCGAAACTCATTTTAACCAAAACTCACAAATCAATATTCCTGGTTATAGTATAATAACTGCAAACTCTCCAAGTCGCAGACTTCACATTGGTGGCGCTGCAATTATCATCTCAAATACTCTATCATATCAGCCGTTATCATCCATATCAGAAACTTATGTACAAGCCGCTAGTGTTTCAATACCCACAGAACTTGGACATTTACGCATTGTCGCATGCTATTGGCCACCAGGCCATAGACAACAAATAACAAACACAACAATTAGAAACTTTTTCAATCAAATAGGACCCAATTGCCTCATCGGAGGCGATTGGAATGCTAAAGATAGACTTTGGGGGAACTATCGATGTTGCCCTCGTGGAAAAATTATCTCTGATTTCATATTAAATTCAGCTCAATATAATATTCTCACCACAGCCGAGCCCACTCATTTTCCCAGTAACAGTAACATACCATCAGTAATAGATTTTGCAGTTTTCAATGGCATTTCGCCGCAACGCCTTACAATACGACGCCAAATGGACTTAACTAGCGACCATGTCCCTCTTATCATCGATCTAAAAGTATCTTTACATTTTACAATCATTCAAAATAATCGATTATTATCACGTCACTCAAATTTGAACAAATTTCGTCAATATCTCAATTCAAATATCCACTTAAATGTAAATATTAATTCAACCCAAGACGCAGATGATATTCTTAAAAATTTTATAGATAAAATATATCAGGCAGCAAATGTAGCATCAACACCCCCATCCAATAATAATAACAATCGTCTATTTCGATCTCATGATCCATCGCGTCCGCCTTTAAATGCTGAAATTATCGAATTAATTCGATTAAAACGTAGACTCCGAAAACGCTATTGTCGCTCAAGGCATTTCGAACATCGTCAGGCATGGCAACATGTTAGTCATCAGCTCTCACAGCTCTTACAAAAAAGTCGATCAGATCATTTCAATTTTATGCTATCAAATGCAGATCCAAATAAAAAAGGAGGCTTTAATTTATGGCGTGCTTGCCATGGAATTAAAGAACAGCCACACAAGCATATGCCAGTTAAGAAACCAGATGGCAGTTGGTGTCAAACTGTAAATGAGCAAGCTGAAGCCTTTGCTGACGAGCTTGAAAATAGATTCAAACCATTCAATTTATGCCCACCTGAACATGAAAACTCAATAAATTCTTCACTTCAAAATCTCGAAAATTCAATAGAAAATTTCCAAAATATCAGACATGTTTCTCCCAAAGAATTGCAAACACATATCAAAGAACTTCAAAATAATAAGGCTCCAGGCAATGATAAATTAGATAATTTCATACTAAAATCTCTTCCCAAACGTGCCATTCTCTTTTTAGTTAGTTATTTTAATACCTTATTCCGTTTAAATTACTTTCCTAGCGCATGGAAATGTGCTATCATTTCAATGATCCCCAAAGGCGGTGGCAAATCTCTCACTGAATTGGCTAATTATCGGCCAATCAGTTTACTACCATCAATATCGAAGCTATTTGAAAAGGCAATATACTCCCGTCTAAATGAACAAATTGAGCAAATAAATCTAATTCCGGATCATCAATTCGGATTTAGAGACAGACATAGTACAATCCAACAAGTGCATAGAATTGTTCATCATGTGAACATTGGTTTTGAAAATGGACATAGCACGTCAGGAGTTTTCATAGACATTGCCCAAGCATTCGATCGTGTTTGGCACACTGGCCTTCTATTCAAATTACACTCTCACATTTCACACTCCCTATACTTGATAATCAAATCCTTTCTGAGTGATCGCACATTTGCAGTACGAGAAAGAGGAATTCTATCCTCGATAAGGCCAATCTCAGCTGGAGTCCCTCAGGGCAGTGTATTGGCTCCACTTCTATATAATATTTATACATATGACATGCCATCCACATACAATACCTTCCAAAATACCTCAATATCAAATTTAACAGCCACATACGCAGACGATACGGCCTTCTTAGTTAGTGGAAGAATACAAGATATAACAGAATATATGCAGCGCCATCTAAACATATTCCAGTCTTGGGCCAAAGACTGGAATATTAAAATCAATAGCACAAAATCAAATCACTTAATTTTTTCATTACAAAATCGAATTCTTTGGCCAGACATTTCAATAGATAATATTATAGTTCCATCAAAAAGCTTTGTCAAATATTTAGGCCTCCATCTTGACAGACGTCTTATATGGTCTCGTCACATTCAAATGACAAAACAATCACTACTCACTAAACTCAAAAAATATAATTGGCTTTTAAATTCACGATCCCGTCTCTCACGTTCAAACAAATTGCTTATTTATAAGCAAATAATTTCCCCCTGCTGGCAATACGGTATAGAGCTGTACGGTACAGCTTCTGATACAAATTTGAGAAAAATACAAGTATGTCAAAATAAAGCCTTGCGACTTATAATGGCTCCACCATACTACGTTTCTAATAAAACACTTCATACTGATCTTCATATTTTCTCTATATGGGACGAACTAAATTTTCATTCTTCGAGATATTGGGCTCGACTGAGAGAGCATCCGAATGTTACAATCAAAACACTAATAAAACACACCAATAGACGCCTGAAACGAGTTTGGCCAAAAGAGCTTTGCAACCGCAAAGCGCCCACCAGAGCCTTTTAATTTCTTCCATCCACAGAGCTCGGATTGATAAACATCAGCTGATAAAAATGGACTTGGCAACAACATCATCAACTCATCAGCATCATCATCAGCAGACTATTGTACATTCATTTCCAATAATAATGCACAATACCCTCTACATTATCACACATTTCACATGCTGCACAACAACAGAAACAACAACAACAATAACAACTACAACAACAGTCATCATTCCACCAACACCACAACAACAACAGCAACATCAACATCAACATCAACAACAACAACAAAACTTCAATCAATTCATTGTTACAACAACAACAACAACATTGTTCTCTTCAAATGTGTACATCAGCTCCACTGGCGCCATTATGCTACCATATACGGATCACCATCAGCCATAGCAAAATATAATTTTGTATAATTTTTCTTCAATATAAATATTAATTTCCGTTTCTCTATCTAATCCTATAGTTGGCTCATATATTCTGGTGAACCAGCTACAACACACACACGCACACAAACACACACACATCCTCGATGTCAATCGCCTTCACACATCCAGATCGGATCGAGATATTTGATTCGTCGCTGGACATCAGATGCAATCCACACACCCGACGTCAACATGCGCACTCTTCCCACCTCTAACAATCGCTGCCATACATCCAGATCGAGATATTTGATTCGTCGCTGGACATCAGATGCAATCCACACACCCGACGTCAACATGCGCATTCTTCCCACCTCTAACAATCGCTGCCATACATCCAGATCGAGATATTTGATTCGTCGCTGGACATCAGACGCAATCCTCATACTCATACACCCGACGCCAATCATGCGCACTCTTCACAACTCTTCTTCCCAACTCTAACACATCCAGATCGAGATATTTGATTCGTCGCTGGACACCAGACGCAATCCTCATACTCATCCCTCATCAATCCACTGCTGATTTGGTACATCGAAATCGCCGTTGGACCCAACATCTTTCACACATACACCGCTTCGCTAATCATCCGACAGACACCATCACACCTACTCATCACACCTGCTCATCACATCATATCCACATCATACATTGGCTAACCATACACAGCACCGTTCAGCTATAGAGAGAAGCTGGACAACAAATCATGCCTGCATCCTGAGCCGTTAGCATTGGAACGGGACCGGATGCCACAACACAAAAATCTCTCTTCAATTAAAACATCACACCCCATCAACAACCTGCTGGCTCAAGGCGACCCCCATTTTAAATAAAACATCATCCGCCGAAGCTGCACTCCTCTTTACATAGCTATAGTCCACATAACCAATGTAATAGATTTAATTTTAGCCTAATTAAATTACTATCAACTGTAGCTAAAAAACCACACAATAAATCTTACGTTAGAGTCCCCAAGGGACTCCAACTAAAAAATAAGAAAAAAAAGTTGAGTTCAGTTGGCAACTTTGTTGCGGTCGGTTGATTTAAAAATTGGTAAATGTTTGTCGGGATGTCGGTTGAGTTAAATAATTCGTTGTACTATGAATAAAAATACAAAAGTATTAATATATAAACAATAAATGAATGTTTTTTACAAGTACGCGTAGAAGTACAGTCATATATGAATATGAACTGCTGAATAAATGTTAATGTTTTAAAAACAAAATCGAAAAAGAGTCACAAAAATACGACTAAATGTTAAACAAAAACAAAAAATTGTGTGTGAAATGCAAATTGTTGCAAAGAGTCACAAAAATCCGACTAAATGTTAAACAAAAACCAAAAAATTGTGTGTGAAATGCAAATTGTTGCAAAGAGTCACAAAAATCCGACTCAAATAAATGAATGAAATATATTGAAAAATTACAATCATATGTGAATCTAAAAACCAAAAAAATTGGTTAATATAACTGTGTGAAAAATGGAAATTTAAATACCTGTACGTTGGACATTTTATCAGGAGATATTCTGTGCAGACGACGAAATCATTCCCCCGTAAATGTGCTTATTTCTGATGGACTGACGGAAGACGGAAGAAGGAAGACTTGAAACTCATATCAAAAGATGAATCAAACATTCTCTGCTTGGATTGAAGATCTAAAACTAATTTGGACTCCGTTGGATTCAAACAACAATAACAACAGCATCAGCAACAAAAACATCAACATCAACATCAACATCAACAATAATACATCAATAAATGAAGAATACAACTCAGTTCGGGTAAAGTCCAATATCTCATTTTATCTATTATCTTTCCTTTTACATCTACCTTTCATTTTAATTTATGTCTATATTTGTTGACCAATAAAAGACTATCACTATCACAATGACTAATAAAAAGAAACGTAGTAAGGGGTCTAGCCCAAATACAAGTACGCAAAGTAAAAATAGTAATAATAATAATAATAAATCGGATAGTGAATCAACGACATCTCAGTCGGATGTTTCAACTGAAACGATTAAAAAATTATCAATTAAAGGCCAAAATGCTGTCAATAAAATCATACATATGTTGACAAATAGTGACTCTGACGATGAAACAAACAGAATTATTGATATATTAGAATGCTCGCAGTCACCAAAAGCAGCTCGCGTATTGCCAGTAGCTGTCTCTATTTCAACCCCCCTCAGCCACCTTCACACCCACAATCACTTTCTAATGTACCACCACCATCATCATTACCAGCATTAGCTCAATCTGAAACTCAATCTCAAACAAATGATCAATCTATGATCGTTACACAAAATATTAATTTAATCCCTGAAAAAGTGATCGATCACGATTTGCCGTCGGCAAATACTCAATTGCTTAACGCATCTCAAATAGCTAATGATAACACTCAAACGGCAAATACTCAATTGTCCAATGCATTGTCGCAGACAGGCTCTGATAATATCCCGTCGGCAATTACTCAAACAGCTTCTGTTAGCATTCAGTCGCAAATTACTCAATCTCAAACAATAATTAGTTCAGAATTAATTGCTCCTCTCACATCAGTTCCCACTGTAGCCACTGAATCAGAAAATAACTTTCAAAATTCGTTTAATAACTTCATTATCCCAGCCCCAATCAGTTATACTAGCCCCATTTTATCAAGTGCTTCAACTCAACGTGAATCTCAAATAAAAAATTCAAAATCCATATCAGAATTAGCTAAAAATAACAATTTTACTGCTTCAAGTTATAAACAACTTTATCCTGATCATGAAAATATGAGAGACGCACGACGTAATGTTGTTCGCGCTCAAACTCGTTCAACTTCATCAAACTCACGTTCTGATCAGCAAGATGCTGGCAGAACAATTAAACAATTGAAAAGATCATGTAATATTTTACATAGCAGCGATTTTGAGTCAAGCGAAACAAACATAGATGATCCTGTCGAAATTACCGACTCTGATACAGATGAGGAATACACAGAAAATGCGACACCAGTAAAGAGAACAAATGCCACTCTTGGCACTCAGCCAAATAATAATAATAATAACAATAATATAACAAATACAACAATAATAACAAATGCCACAGAACCCAAATCTCCTCAGATTTGGATAAAATACTTTGGTAATTTTGAGGATTTATCCAGAAATATTAGCTCTCACATTGATAACGATACATATGTAATGAAGCTAGGCGGCCCAAATTTGATACGTTTCAACTCTCGTTCAGCTGACACTTATCGTTTGTTAGTAAATTTCTTTTCAAAATCCAACATAGAATATCATACATACCAGCCACGAACCGAGCGATCTTTGCGCATAGTTATACGTGGAATACACAATACCACACCAATTGGTCGTATACATAAGGAACTTAGCAATTTGGGCTTTAAAGTCCGTAATATATTCAATCCAATTTATAAAAATATTAACGCTCCCGGAACATTCTCTCCAAACATTTTCTTTATCGAATTAGAGCCAAATCATGAGAATAATACAAAAATTTTCGAGTTAAATACTCTTTGTCAATATTCGATACGAGTTGAGTGGCGTCGTACAAACGACTCTTTAGTGCAGTGTCAACGCTGCCAAAATTTCAACCACACAGCCAGATATTGTCATCGTGCTCCAGTTTGTGTTAAATGCGGTCAAGGGCATTTAACGCAAGCCTGCACAAAATCCAAAGATATTCCTGCAAAATGTGGAAACTGCCAGGGTGACCATACAGCCAATTATCGTGGCTGTCCTCATTACATCAAACTATTAAATAGCAAAACTCAATCATTACAAATTCAAAACAAACAAGCAAAATCAAACAATTCTTCTCCACCCACTACTAATGCACCACGCTCTCAGCCTATATCCCAAACTCAGCCTCAATCTCAAGTTCAACTATCCAAGCCTCAATCTATAAATGCAAATAATATTACACAAAATCAAAATCAGAGACAAAGAAATCAGCAAAGACCAAAATCATATAACAATAGCAATAGAAACATTAATCAAGCACAAAATAATTTTCAAAATCTTCTGGGACAAGCCACAAATCTCACATTATCCAACAACAACAATAATAACTTTGAAATGAATCTATTTTCAATGATTGTCAGCATGTTTAAGAGCCATCAAGAAATAATTGGTGAACTTCAGGATCAACTACGAGTTTTACACACTCTTCTATCCCCCTCGAATGTCCCACCCTCTAGAAGCTATGCTTCTGTAGCAGCAACAGCAGCTGAAACTAGAACTGCTGAAGCAACAACAGTGACAGCAGCAACAGTAGCCACAGCCACAACAACTAGAACAACAACAACAACAATAGCTCCCACCTCCTCTTCTTCATGTCATATATCCGCAAAATGACTTGCATCCGATTGAGTATATGGAATGCAAATGGCATTTCAAGGCGCTCGGATGAGCTACAACAATATCTTCAATTAAATCATATTGATTTAATGCTTATCAGCGAAACTCATTTTAACCAAAACTCACAAATCAATATTCCCGGTTATAGTATAATAACTGCAAACTCTCCAAGTCGCAGACTTCACATTGGTGGCGCTGCAATTATCATCTCAAATACTCTATCATATCAGCCGTTATCATCCATATCAGAAACTTATGTACAAGCCGCTAGTGTTTCAATACCCACAGAACTTGGACATTTACGCATTGTCGCATGCTATTGGCCACCAGGCCATAGACAACAAATAACAAACACAACAATTAGAAACTTTTTCAATCAAATAGGACCCAATTGCCTCATCGGAGGCGATTGGAATGCTAAAGATAGACTTTGGGGGAACTATCGATGTTGCCCTCGTGGAAAAATTATCTCTGATTTCATATTAAATTCAGCTCAATATAATATTCTCACCACAGCCGAGCCCACCCATTTTCCCAGTAATAGTAACATACCATCAGTAATAGATTTTGCAGTTTTCAATGGCATTTCGCCGCAACGCCTTACAATACGGCGCCAAATGGACTTAACTAGCGACCATGTCCCTCTTATCATTGATCTAAAAGTATCTTCACATTTTACAATCATTCAAAATAATCGATTATTATCACGTCACTCAAATTTGAACAAATTTCGTCAATATCTCAATTCAAATATCCACTTAAATGTAAATATTAATTCAACCCAAGACGCAGATGATATTCTTAAAAATTTTATAGATAAAATATATCAGGCAGCAAATGTAGCATCAACACCCCCATCCAATAATAATAACAATCGTCTATTTCGACCTCATGATCCATCGCGTCCGCCTTTAAATGCTGAAATTATCGAATTAATTCGATTAAAACGTAGACTCCGAAAACGCTATTGTCGCTCAAGGCATTTCGAACATCGTCAGGCATGGCAACATGTTAGTCATCAGCTCTCACAGCTCTTACAAAAAAGTCGATCAGATCATTTCAATTTTATGCTATCAAATGCAGATCCAAATAAAAAAGGAGGCTTTAATTTATGGCGTGCTTGCCATGGAATTAAAGAACAGCCACACAAGCATATGCCAGTTAAGAAACCAGATGGCAGTTGGTGTCAAACTGTAAATGAGCAAGCTGAAGCCTTTGCTGACGAGCTTGAAAATAGATTCAAACCATTCAATTTATGCCCACCTGAACATGAAAACTCAATAAATTCTTCACTTCAAAATCTCGAAAATTTAATAGAAAATTTCCAAAATATCAGACATGTTTCTCCCAAAGAATTGCAAACACATATCAAAGAACTTCAAAATAATAAGGCTCCAGGCAATGATAAATTAGATAATTTCATACTAAAATCTCTTCCCAAACGTGCCATTCTCTTTTTAGTTAGTTATTTTAATACCTTATTCCGTTTAAATTACTTTCCTAGCGCATGGAAATGTGCTATCATTTCAATGATCCCCAAAGGCGGTGGCAAATCTCTCACTGAATTGGCTAATTATCGGCCAATCAGTTTACTACCATCAATATCGAAGCTATTTGAAAAGGCAATATACTCCCGTCTAAATGAACAAATTGAGCAAATAAATCTAATTCCGGATCATCAATTCGGATTTAGAGACAGACATAGTACAATCCAACAAGTGCATAGAATTGTTCATCATGTGAACATTGGTTTTGAAAATGGACATAGCACGTCAGGAGTTTTCATAGACATTGCCCAAGCATTCGATCGTGTTTGGCACACTGGCCTTCTATTCAAATTACACTCTCACATTTCACACTCCCTATACTTGATAATCAAATCCTTTCTGAGTGATCGCACATTTGCAGTACGAGAAAGAGGAATTCTATCCTCGATAAGGCCAATCTCAGCTGGAGTCCCTCAGGGCAGTGTATTGGCTCCACTACTATATAATATTTATACATATGACATGCCATCCACATATAATACCTTCCAAAATACCTCAATATCAAATTTAACAGCCACATACGCAGACGATACGGCCTTCTTAGTTAGTGGAAGAATACAAGATATAACAGAACATATGCAGCGCCATCTAAACATATTCCAGTCTTGGGCCAAAGACTGGAATATTAAAATCAATAGCACAAAATCAAATCACTTAATTTTTTCATTACAAAATCGAATTCTTTGGCCAGACATTTCAATAGATAATATTATAGTTCCATCAAAAAGCTTTGTCAAATATTTAGGCCTCCATCTTGACAGACGTCTTATATGGTCTCGTCACATTCAAATGACAAAACAATCACTACTCACTAAACTCAAAAAATATAATTGGCTTTTAAATTCACGATCCCGTCTCTCACGTTCAAACAAATTGCTTATTTATAAGCAAATAATTTCCCCCTGCTGGCAATACGGTATAGAGCTGTACGGTACAGCTTCTGATACAAATTTGAGAAAAATACAAGTATGTCAAAATAAAGCCTTGCGACTTATAATGGCTCCACCATACTACGTTTCTAATAAAACACTTCATACTGATCTTCATATTTTCTCTATATGGGACGAACTAAATTTTCATTCTTCGAGATATTGGGCTCGACTGAGAGAGCATCCGAATGTTACAATCAAAACACTAATAAAACACACCAATAGACGCCTGAAACGAGTTTGGCCAAAAGAGCTTTGCAACCGCAAAGCGCCCACCAGAGCCTTTTAATTTCTTCCATCCACAGAGCTCGGATTGATAAACATCAGCTGATAAAAATGGACTTGGCAACAACATCATCAACTCATCAGCATCATCATCAGCAGACTATTGTACATTCATTTCCAATAATAATGCACAATACCCTCTACATTATCACACATTTCACATGCTGCACAACAACAGAAACAACAACAACAATAACAACTACAACAACAGTCATCATTCCACCAACACAACAACAACAACAGCAACATCGACAACAAAACTTCAATCAATTCATCGTTACAACAACAACAACAACATTGTTCTCTTCAAATGTGTACATCAGCTCCACTGGCGCCATTATGCTACCATATACGGATCACCATCAGCCATAGCAAAATATAATTTTGTATAATTTTTCTTCAATATAAATATAAATTTCCGTTTCTCTATCTAATCCTATAGTTGGCTCATATATTCTGGTGAACCAGCTACAACACACAAACACACACACACACACATCCTCGATGTCAATCGCCTTCACACATCCAGATCGGATCAGGATAAATGATTCGTCGCTGGACATCAGATGCAATCCACACACCCGACGTCAACATGCGCATTCTTCCCACCTCTAACAATCGCTGCCATACATCCAGATCGAGATATTTGATTCGTCGCTGGACACCAGACGCAATCCTCATACTCATCCCTCATCAATCCACTGCTGATTTGGTACATCGAAATCGCCGTTGGACCCAACATCTTTCACACATACACCGCTTCGCTAATCATCCGACAGACACCATCACACCTACTCATCACACCTGCTCATCACATCATATCCACATCATACATTGGCTAACCATACACAGCACCGTTCAGCTATAGAGAGAAGCTGGACAACAAATCATGCCTGCATCCTGAGCCGTTAGCATTGGAACGGGACCGGATGCCACAACACAAAAATCTCTCTTCAAATAAAACATCACACCCCATCAACAACCTGCTGGCTCAAGGCGACCCCCATTTTAAATAAAACATCATCCGCCGAAGCTGCATTCCTCTTTACATAGCTATAGTCCACATAACCAATGTAATAGATTTAATTTTAGCCTAATTAAATTACTATCAACTGTAGCTAAAAAACCACACAATAAATCTTACGTTAGAGTCCCCAAGGGACTCCAACTAAAAAATAAGAAAAAAATGCAAGCGTTCATAAGTTCCAAGAGTGGCTCAATGAGAATATACAATTAAACACGGAGCTTAATTCTGGTGCTGACGTAGACGATGCTGTCGATACTCTTGAAAGAAATATCTGTAATGCGGCTCAGTATGCGACTAATCAGTCTCTATATGTAAATAGAAGCCGGCCAAACTGCCAAATAAGTAGAAAAATTCTAAAAATGATAGAAGTCAAGCGGCTGATCAAACGTTACTTACTGGTAAATCGAAACCCGGCAGCTAAGCAAATACACACCCGATTGTCAAATAACATAAGCATGGCCATAAAAGAAATTAAGGATCGACGCTCGGAAAACCTGTTTAGATCGATTGACTCTTCAGACAGGTACTCCATGCAGAAACTGTGGCGTCTTACCAACAATATTAAGCGTCAGCCCGCTCCAAATCTTCCAGTTAAGAAATTTATTGTCAATAGTTCAAGTAATGGCGGCAACGTTTCCAGCATATGGTGTAAAACGACAGAAGAAAAGGCTGAGGCGTTTGCACAACACCTCGAAGAACGCTTTACCCCCATAATTACTGCACTTCCATCTGACGTGAGTCATACTGATTCAAACGCACTTCCATCTGAGTCCAACACAGATGCGTCTTTTCGTCCAATTACGGTTTCTGAAATTCAAAAAGAAATTGCAGCTTTAAAGGCCAAAAAGTCACCTGGCATGGATATGATTGACAATCGTACTATAAAAGCCTTACCGTTAAAAGCAATCCTATACATTGTACTTATTTTTAACAATGCCATGCGGTTTGGACATTTCCCCAGTAAATGGAAATGCGCCTTGGTAAAAATGATTCTTAAGCCAGGCAAGTCAACGCATCAGTTAGAGTCATACAGGCCTATCAGTTTATTGTCAGGGCTCTCCAAGATCCTGGAACAGTTAATCCAAAAACGTATGTTTGAATATGAAACGTTCCGCAAGGCAATCCCCAGCCATCAATTTGGCTTTAGAAGCGAACACTCCGCTGAACAGCAGCTAGGCCGCATAACTCAATTTATTCTTCAGTCTTTTGAGGACAATAAATACTGCTCGGCGATATACTTGGACATAAAAGAAGCCTTTGACCGCGTGTGGCACAGCGGATTAAATTACAAACTAAAGAAAATTCTACCACACGCCATTTTCAAAATAGTAAATAACTATCTGACATCGAGGAGCTTCCTGGTTGAATGCGCCGGCGGAGTAAGATCCAACTTAAAGCAAATTAAAGCTGGTGTGCCACAGGGCAGCATTTTGGGACCAATTCTGTATACAATATATACAGCAGATATCCCAGAGCCCATTCAGCGATTTAACTCCAAAATGTTATTGGGAACGTATGCTGATGACACCGTCATCTTGTCTTCCAGTAGCAGCCAGGCTGATGCTATTGCAAAAATGGAAGAATATTTATACGCTTTGACTACATGGACAAAAAAATGGTGCATCTCCATTAATGCTTCAAAAACAGTACATGTGATGCATACTTTGCGTAACTTACAGTCACCAGTCCAAATAAGTATTGCGGGAAACCAGATCGCTAACGTCACCAGCCACTGTTACCTGGGAGTCCATCTGGATACAAAATTGCAATTCAGCAAACACGTAACTACTGTCGTTGGAAAGCTCAGATCCCGGTGTAAAAAGCTGCATTGGATGATCAACAGTAACAGCAAACTGGCGTTAAACATCAGAGTTATTATCTATAAGCAATTGATTGCACCTGTTTGGCAATATGCCCTGCCCATTTGGGGGCCTCTAGTTTGCGATACGCATTTCAACAGAATACTGGTGTTACAAAATCGAACTCTAAGGATAATTACTGGAGCTCCCTGGTTCATTCGCAATGAAAATATACTCACGGATCTGCGAATAAATTCTGTGGATAATACTTACAATGACGCCTGCGCTAGATACACGAGGAGATTACTCAGCCACAGTAATATGGAAGCTAGAAAACTAGCACATAAGCCATACATACCTCAGCGCTTAATTAGAACACGATATTCTATAATGCTGCAAACTCACTTGTCTGCCACGTTACATGAACTTGAAATGCTCGAGCAGCAAAGAGAAAGAGAATGGCGCCAACGTTTAGATGCCAGGCCACTATTTCGCACCGCCCCTCTGGAACGCCCATTAACTCTGCTGCAGCAAAGCCGGCTGGATCTAATTTATAGGCAGCGAGAACAACAACGAGCTATAAATGAACGGGAAGCGCAATACCGAATTAGACAACAGCAAAGAATATCTAGTTCAATTTCCAGCCAAGTCACAGGGAATCCAATGCCAGTATATTCCCAGAGAGAACAGCAAGCTACTCAGCAAACGGACTTTAATCGTGCAAGCACAGCAGTTGAAACTGCCAACGGAGCAGTGTCCGTAGACGAGAATACATCAATTTCTGTGACACATTTGGTTCAACTTCCGGACATGGTAGAGCAACAACCTGATACTCCAGTGATCGCTGAAGAAATGACAATAAACTTCGCACGGGCTCGACGGCGCAGTGTAGACTTGTCTGATGACAGATTGCAAACCACGTCATCAAGTAACTCAGCACAGCAGCAAAATGTAGATACACAGCCTAGTGGTAGCATAACAGAAGCCACACAGTTTGTCTTTTCTGATCCGGCCCCTGAATACAACTTACTGGATCATCCACCACCTCGATTACCCTTGGATCTGGAGTCCACCACACAACTACCAATGCTCCCGGTGCTGGAGAGTGATCAGTTAAAACACACTGCTGAGCAATGTGCCAGTCCAACGCCGGCTGCCTCATCCAACTGCATTGCCACACAGTGTAGTATATACGCACACTTGACGGATCTAAAAATAAAAGATGATGAAATTTCTGGTGACCGCGTGCAAACTACAATACCTGTTGCTCCTGAGATGAATGAAATAACAAGCATTGACGTTGCTGACAAAATCCAACAAAATCCTGCTAAAAATGCTCAGACTGCCCAGCGTGGAACGGATGTCGTCTCGGCTAATACTTCTGTTATTCTCCACCAGAGTCCAGGTGATTCAGTTTCTGTTATGGATACACATCCTAAGAGGAATGACAATGACAACTGCCAAATGAGCGTATGTGAACAATCCTGTGGTAACTTAAACACACTTGAAACAGCTTTGATGCGCACTACTGGCCAGCCACACGAGACATATCCAAGCAGCAACAGTAGCAAACATCAATGCGGATCGCTTTCGTGCGCAAACTGGCGCCTCTCGTCCCACACGGCCAATGAACATTCTAGGCTGCCAGTTTTTCAAAAACTTACTTTTCAAAAACTTACTTTTGCGGCGTACGATAAGCGCCAGCGTGCGCTATTACCTTCTAATTTGATGTTTGATGTCACGGATCTAAAAATAAAAGAAGCTATAATATCTGGAGAAAGCGTGCAAGTTTCAACACACATGGCTTTTAAGATGAATGCAATAACCAGCACTGCAGCTGCTGACACTTTATTGGCTGATCATCAATGGGCTCTTCCAACAACTCAGGAACCATTAATGCAAAATCCTGCTACCAATTCTCAGTCTTCGCAACGCCGAGTAGATGCGCCTATTTCCTCCCAACAGAACCCAGATGAACAGTCCAGTGTGAACTCAAGCAGACTTGGGCGAGACCTTGTGCCCAGTATTGGTCGGCCACATGAGATTTATCCATGCAGCAGCGATGGCAGGCGCCAAAGCGGGTCGCGCTACTGCACAAAATGGCGACTCTCGTCTAAAGCGTCCAAAGATCATTCATGTCAAGCCCAACCGACGCGTTCGCAATACCAGAATACGCATTTCAAATACGTTGGCCATGATGCTTCTCGAAAGACAGCTCGCAATGAGATACACAGCAGTACAGTCACCTCGCTCCGATCTGCGAAACTCCATGCTGGACAGCACTCCACAACTAGTGATAAATCTGGAATTAGAAATAGCCACTTTGAAAATCACGAATACTCCAAATTTTCAGTCTTACCATGCTCGTGCGACGGCCGGGTGGCTGATGAGTCCTGGCTGCCAGCTTTCCAACAGCCCGCACTTGCGGCGGACGACAAGCGCCAGCGTTCGCTGGTAAAATCGGAGTTGATGTTTGATGCCACGAATCTGAACAAAAAGGAAGCTATAATGAATGAACAAGGCTCCACACCCGGTACTGGCCTGCTATGTGAGACATGTCCAAACAGCAGCGAAAGCATTAATCAATGCGGACCGCCGTCTTGCAAAAAACGGCGCCTCTCGTCCAATGCGGGCAACACACACAACACACAGCACTGCACAATTAGTGATAAACGGGTTTGCCAAATGCTCACATTTGTGGTGGAGGACGAGCGCCAGCGTGCGCTGCCAATTCGTGAGCGAATGGACGTTGCGTGTCCGGCGCTGCCAATGGATGCTGTCCCGCCCAGCACACACGACTCAACCAGCGAACGTGCCCATTTCGGAGATCAAATGCCATCAATGGAACTTGTCCAATGCCTGGGCGATACCGATGGCAAAAGTGTCCTGGCAGGCGCTAAATGTTTGCATTGTCAGCAGCGCACGCATTCTCAAACGCATGACGCCGCTGATTCTGATGACTTATAGGAAGCAACTTGCGTAAATTCCTATTGTGCTGCTCCAGCCGTGTTTCGGCCTGTACGAAGGTGTGATGATAGCGCGTTCAGTCACTTTCGGCAATCCAGATCCTGTAATAGGAGAATTAATGATTTACTAAATACTTAAGCTAATTTTAGTTATTTTATAGCTTACAATTTCATTCCTTTGTTTGTTTTGATTTATCTTCCAGTGCTGCGAAACACTCTAGTGTTGAGCAATATCCATTAGAGCCCTGTAAAATAACTAACATTAACATAGGCGTAAGACAATTCACACAAAATACTTACATTGTATTATTTGAATAAATCGTCTCTGCAATGGCACATTCTCACCTCTCTACCTGCTGGACAGGCGGAGGGTGGTGAAAATAATGCCAGTGCAGCGTAAATTTCGTATGTCTTTTACATGCGACAAATGAAAAATTAATATTTCGACAACATGGCCACTAATAGCAAAGATGAGAATCTCAATGAAAGCGACGAAGACGAAGACGTTGAAATAATGTCTTTGTCGCCTCCTCCAGCCCAAGTGGCAGTTAATAAAAGCAAACTCGATGTCTCTGCTAGTACATCTCGGGCTGCAGCTAAAAGAAATAAGGTCAACAATGTTGGTAGTTATACACAACCAACTCTAAAAGAAGTTCTAAAAACCCAGGAGAACAGCTTGAAGGCTACATCAATTGAAAAGGGTACAAAAAGATCGGCTAATAAGGGAAACAGCCCCAAAATCCAAAAGAAATCTGTGCTAAATGATGGAGCTGAGGATCCCCTTGGCGACTCCGATGACAGTCTGCAAGCACTCGTAGAAGACGTTGATACCAGCCTGTGGTTGGCAATGCAACGCATCATACAGGAGTCACCGAGCAATCAATCAGCTCCTGCTGCTCCTGCTAATAAAGTGGTTATCACTGAAAATATCCTTGTCAATCCTCCCAAAGCACATTCTACTCCTGCTGCTGCTGCTCCCGATCCATTTGGGGACAACGCACACAAATTTAAGCCTCCGCCACTCCACATTCCACATGTCACTGATATTACTCCCATCCTCCAAGATATTAATGAGGTCATCGGGGAAGAATCGTACTTTACAAAGCCCACCAAGGGCAATGGTCTGAGAGTACAATGCAATGATATTGACTCATATCGCAAGCTCACAAAGCATTTTCATGACAATAATATTGGTTCACATACCTACCAGTTGAAAAGTGAGCGTGGATTCAGAGTCGTAATACGGCACCTGCACCACTCTACCCCTGAAGCGTGGATTCGTGAAAAGATTACCCAAATGGGACACTCAATACGGTTCCTAAGTGTCATCAAAAAGCGATTCTCCAGAGAGCCTTTGGATCTGTTCGAAGTCGAGCTGGAAACATCGGAAAATAATAAAGACATTCTGGCTCTAAGCAAGCTTGGAAACCAAAAGGTCAAAGTAGAACGGCCGTTACGTTCAGCAGATGTTGTCCAGTGCCACCGTTGCCAGCTCTTTGGGCATACGAAGAATTACTGCCGCCGTCCCTTTGTGTGCGTCAAATGCAGTGGCAGTCATCCATCCACATCCTGTGATAGAAAGAAGGAAGACGACCAACCACCAAAATGTGCAAATTGTTCTGGAGCGCATGCAGCAAGCTTCAAAGGCTGCAAGGCCTTTAAAGCAGCCTGTAAAAGTAAAGAATCTGAAGGTTTTATAAATGCTAACAAAGTTCTTGCTGCTCTCAGCCAGCCTAATAATTTGCTGCGAAAGAATCAACCAAAAACTCATTTTCAATTACCGACACAACGTCAGCGACCAAATCTACCCCAGCAGAGACAACCCAATGGTGCTATTAGCTATGCAGAAATCCTTCGATCAGAAACTCATTCCACACTACAGCCAATAAGTCACAAAGTCCAGGCTGAGCCACAGCGAAGACAGCATCAGTCACGGCAGCAATCGTCAAATCGCCAAGCTAACCAGCCCGACTTGCATCAGGAGGCACAACAGCGTACACGTTTACAATCCAGAAGCCGTAGCCGTGGCGTTCACCAATACCCCAATAATCCGGACAACGTTACCAACCAAAAACTTGATAAGCTAATAGATCTCCTGTTAGACGACCGCAGACGAGCTCAGCAAACAGAACACCAACGAAATTCAATTCCAACGGCTGAGGCTTCCGGTGCGAACGCCAATCTGGAAGAAAAGCTGGATAAATTAATAAGTATGATGACTGCTTTGACGGCCTGTCTTCTTGCTAGAGAACAAGTTAATGACAAGTTGAATGCCTAATGTAAATAATGTACGAGATATCAATCAAGTTAATAAATTAAAAATACTATTCTGGAATGCTGCTGGCGTTGCAAATAAATTATCTGAGCTGGAAGCGTACATTATTCAACACAATATTGGCATTGCGCTGGTCTCCGAAACTCACCTAGTAAACACGGATTCATTAACTATAACAGGATTTGACACCTATTATGCAAATCATCCCACTAATAGGAGGAGAGGAGGAGTTGCACTACTTATAAAAAGGCAAATAAGTCACATTGCCCTACCAAAGCTTTCCACCGCTTTTCTTCAATGCGTTGCCGTGGCAATTACCATGACAAACGGCTCAGTAATCAATATTGCGTCCATATATTGCCCGCCGCAAAACCATTGGCAAGAGGAAGATTTCTATAATTTATTTGATCAACTTGGTGAGAAATTTATTATAGCAGGTGACTGGAACGCAAAAAGTTACTGGTGGGGCAATGCCAGATCATGCAGAAGAGGCGGAATATTATTAAACTGTGTTCATCAAAAGAACTACAATATCTTGGCTACGGGCTCCCCAACACACTTTCCGTATAATTCTCAACAATCTCCATCTGCAATCGACTTTGCTATTTATCAAGGCATTCGAGGAGATCTACTAAAAATTAAAGATTCACACGAACTCGGATCGGATCACCTTCCCATTCAAATTGATCTACTTGAAAGGCCAGCAGAAAACAAAAGTAAAAACTCTCTTCTTCCTATGTATGCAAGCGTTCATAAGTTCCAAGAGTGGCTCAATGAGAATATACAATTAAACACGGAGCTTAATTCTGGTGCTGACGTAGACGATGCTGTCGATACTCTTGAAAGAAATATCTGTAATGCGGCTCAGTATGCGACTAATCAGTCTCTATATGTAAATAGAAGCCGGCCAAACTGCCAAATAAGTAGAAAAGTTCTAAAAATGATAGAAGTCAAGCGGCTGATCAAACGTTACTTACTGGTAAATCGAAACCCGGCAGCTAAGCAAATACACACCCGATTGTCAAATAACATAAGCATGGCCATAAAAGAAATTAAGGATCGACGCTCGGAAAACCTGTTTAGATCGATTGACTCTTCAGACAGGTACTCCATGCAGAAACTGTGGCGTCTTACCAACAATATTAAGCGTCAGCCCGCTCCAAATCTTCCAGTTAAGAAATTTATTGTCAATAGTTCAAGTAATGGCGGCAACGTTTCCAGCATATGGTGTAAAACGACAGAAGAAAAGGCTGAGGCGTTTGCACAACACCTCGAAGAACGCTTTACCCCCATAATTACTGCACTTCCATCTGACGTGAGTCATACTGATTCAAACGCACTTCCATCTGAGTCCAACACAGATGCGTCTTTTCGTCCAATTACGGTTTCTGAAATTCAAAAAGAAATTGCAGCTTTAAAGGCCAAAAAGTCACCTGGCATGGATATGATTGACAATCGTACTATAAAAGCCTTACCGTTAAAAGCAATCCTATACATTGTACTTATTTTTAACAATGCCATGCGGTTTGGACATTTCCCCAGTAAATGGAAATGCGCCTTGGTAAAAATGATTCTTAAGCCAGGCAAGTCAACGCATCAGTTAGAGTCATACAGGCCTATCAGTTTATTGTCAGGGCTCTCCAAGATCCTGGAACAGTTAATCCAAAAACGTATGTTTGAATATGAAACGTTCCGCAAGGCAATCCCCAGCCATCAATTTGGCTTTAGAAGCGAACACTCCGCTGAACAGCAGCTAGGCCGCATAACTCAATTTATTCTTCAGTCTTTTGAGGACAATAAATACTGCTCGGCGATATACTTGGACATAAAAGAAGCCTTTGACCGCGTGTGGCACAGCGGATTAAATTACAAACTAAAGAAAATTCTACCACACGCCATTTTCAAAATAGTAAATAACTATCTGACATCGAGGAGCTTCCTGGTTGAATGCGCCGGCGGAGTAAGATCCAACTTAAAGCAAATTAAAGCTGGTGTGCCACAGGGCAGCATTTTGGGACCAATTCTGTATACAATATATACAGCAGATATCCCAGAGCCCATTCAGCGATTTAACTCCAAAATGTTATTGGGAACGTATGCTGATGACACCGTCATCTTGTCTTCCAGTAGCAGCCAGGCTGATGCTATTGCAAAAATGGAAGAATATTTATACGCTTTGACTACATGGACAAAAAAATGGTGCATCTCCATTAATGCTTCAAAAACAGTACATGTGATGCATACTTTGCGTAACTTACAGTCACCAGTCCAAATAAGTATTGCGGGAAACCAGATCGCTAACGTCACCAGCCACTGTTACCTGGGAGTCCATCTGGATACAAAATTGCAATTCAGCAAACACGTAACTACTGTCGTTGGAAAGCTCAGATCCCGGTGTAAAAAGCTGCATTGGATGATCAACAGTAACAGCAAACTGGCGTTAAACATCAGAGTTATTATCTATAAGCAATTGATTGCACCTGTTTGGCAATATGCCCTGCCCATTTGGGGGCCTCTAGTTTGCGATACGCATTTCAACAGAATACTGGTGTTACAAAATCGAACTCTAAGGATAATTACTGGAGCTCCCTGGTTCATTCGCAATGAAAATATACTCACGGATCTGCGAATAAATTCTGTGGATAATACTTACAATGACGCCTGCGCTAGATACACGAGGAGATTACTCAGCCACAGTAATATGGAAGCTAGAAAACTAGCACATAAGCCATACATACCTCAGCGCTTAATTAGAACACGATATTCTATAATGCTGCAAACTCACTTGTCTGCCACGTTACATGAACTTGAAATGCTCGAGCAGCAAAGAAAAAGAGAATGGCGCCAACGTTTAGATGCCAGGCCACTATTTCGCACCGCCCCTCTGGAACGCCCATTAACTCTGCTGCAGCAAAGCCGGCTGGATCTAATTTATAGGCAGCGAGAACAACAACGAGCTATAAATGAACGGGAAGCGCAATACCGAATTAGACAACAGCAAAGAATATCTAGTTCAATTTCCAGCCAAGTCACAGGGAATCCAATGCCAGTATATTCCCAGAGAGAACAGCAAGCTACTCAGCAAACGGACTTTAATCGTGCAAGCACAGCAGTTGAAACTGCCAACGGAGCAGTGTCCGTAGACGAGAATACATCAATTTCTGTGACACATTTGGTTCAACTTCCGGACATGGTAGAGCAACAACCTGATACTCCAGTGATCGCTGAAGAAATGACAATAAACTTCGCACGGGCTCGACGGCGCAGTGTAGACTTGTCTGATGACAGATTGCAAACCACGTCATCAAGTAACTCAGCACAGCAGCAAAATGTAGATACACAGCCTAGTGGTAGCATAACAGAAGCCACACAGTTTGTCTTTTCTGATCCGGCCCCTGAATACAACTTACTGGATCATCCACCACCTCGATTACCCTTGGATCTGGAGTCCACCACACAACTACCAATGCTCCCGGTGCTGGAGAGTGATCAGTTAAAACACACTGCTGAGCAATGTGCCAGTCCAACGCCGGCTGCCTCATCCAACTGCATTGCCACACAGTGTAGTATATACGCACACTTGACGGATCTAAAAATAAAAGATGATGAAATTTCTGGTGACCGCGTGCAAACTACAATACCTGTTGCTCCTGAGATGAATGAAATAACAAGCATTGACGTTGCTGACAAAATCCAACAAAATCCTGCTAAAAATGCTCAGACTGCCCAGCGTGGAACGGATGTCGTCTCGGCTAATACTTCTGTTATTCTCCACCAGAGTCCAGGTGATTCAGTTTCTGTTATGGATACACATCCTAAGAGGAATGACAATGACAACTGCCAAATGAGCGTATGTGAACAATCCTGTGGTAACTTAAACACACTTGAAACAGCTTTGATGCGCACTACTGGCCAGCCACACGAGACATATCCAAGCAGCAACAGTAGCAAACATCAATGCGGATCGCTTTCGTGCGCAAACTGGCGCCTCTCGTCCCACACGGCCAATGAACATTCTAGGCTGCCAGTTTTTCAAAAACTTACTTTTCAAAAACTTACTTTTGCGGCGTACGATAAGCGCCAGCGTGCGCTATTACCTTCTAATTTGATGTTTGATGTCACGGATCTAAAAATAAAAGAAGCTATAATATCTGGAGAAAGCGTGCAAGTTTCAACACACATGGCTTTTAAGATGAATGCAATAACCAGCACTGCAGCTGCTGACACTTTATTGGCTGATCATCAATGGGCTCTTCCAACAACTCAGGAACCATTAATGCAAAATCCTGCTACCAATTCTCAGTCTTCGCAACGCCGAGTAGATGCGCCTATTTCCTCCCAACAGAACCCAGATGAACAGTCCAGTGTGAACTCAAGCAGACTTGGGCGAGACCTTGTGCCCAGTATTGGTCGGCCACATGAGATTTATCCATGCAGCAGCGATGGCAGGCGCCAAAGCGGGTCGCGCTACTGCACAAAATGGCGACTCTCGTCTAAAGCGTCCAAAGATCATTCATGTCAAGCCCAACCGACGCGTTCGCAATACCAGAATACGCATTTCAAATACGTTGGCCATGATGCTTCTCGAAAGACAGCTCGCAATGAGATACACAGCAGTACAGTCACCTCGCTCCGATCTGCGAAACTCCATGCTGGACAGCACTCCACAACTAGTGATAAATCTGGAATTAGAAATAGCCACTTTGAAAATCACGAATACTCCAAATTTTCAGTCTTACCATGCTCGTGCGACGGCCGGGTGGCTGATGAGTCCTGGCTGCCAGCTTTCCAACAGCCCGCACTTGCGGCGGACGACAAGCGCCAGCGTTCGCTGGTAAAATCGGAGTTGATGTTTGATGCCACGAATCTGAACAAAAAGGAAGCTATAATGAATGAACAAGGCTCCACACCCGGTACTGGCCTGCTATGTGAGACATGTCCAAACAGCAGCGAAAGCATTAATCAATGCGGACCGCCGTCTTGCAAAAAACGGCGCCTCTCGTCCAATGCGGGCAACACACACAACACACAGCACTGCACAATTAGTGATAAACGGGTTTGCCAAATGCTCACATTTGTGGTGGAGGACGAGCGCCAGCGTGCGCTGCCAATTCGTGAGCGAATGGACGTTGCGTGTCCGGCGCTGCCAATGGATGCTGTCCCGCCCAGCACACACGACTCAACCAGCGAACGTGCCCATTTCGGAGATCAAATGCCATCAATGGAACTTGTCCAATGCCTGGGCGATACCGATGGCAAAAGTGTCCTGGCAGGCGCTAAATGTTTGCATTGTCAGCAGCGCACGCATTCTCAAACGCATGACGCCGCTGATTCTGATGACTTATAGGAAGCAACTTGCGTAAATTCCTATTGTGCTGCTCCAGCCGTGTTTCGGCCTGTACGAAGGTGTGATGATAGCGCGTTCAGTCACTTTCGGCAATCCAGATCCTGTAATAGGAGAATTAATGATTTACTAAATACTTAAGCTAATTTTAGTTATTTTATAGCTTACAATTTCATTCCTTTGTTTGTTTTGATTTATCTTCCAGTGCTGCGAAACACTCTAGTGTTGAGCAATATCCATTAGAGCCCTGTAAAATAACTAACATTAACATAGGCGTAAGACAATTCACACAAAATACTTACATTGTATTATTTGAATAAATCGTCTCTGCAATGGCACATGCTCACCTCTCTACCTGCTGGACAGGCGGAGGGTGGTGAAAATAATGCCAGTGCAGCGTAAATTTCGTATGTCTTTTACATGCGACAAATGAAAAAGCAACTTGCGTAAATTCCTATTGTGCTGCTCCAGCCGTGTTTCGGCCTGTACGAAGGTGTGATGATAGCGCGTTCAGTCACTTTCGGCAATCCAGATCCTGTAATAGGAGAATTAATGATTTACTAAATACTTAAGCTAATTTTAGTTATTTTATAGCTTACAATTTCATTCCTTTGTTTGTTTTGATTTATCTTCCAGTGCTGCGAAACACTCTAGTGTTGAGCAATATCCATTAGAGCCCTGTAAAATAACTAACATTAACATAGGCGTAAGACAATTCACACAAAATACTTACATTGTATTATTTGAATAAATCGTCTCTGCAATGGCACATTCTCACCTCTCTACCTGCTGGACAGGCGGAGGGTGGTGAAAATAATGCCAGTGCAGCGTAAATTTCGTATGTCTTTTACATGCGACAAATGAAATGAAATTTGCGGCGTACGATAAGCGCCAGCGTGCGCTATTACCTTCTAATTTGATGTTTGATGTCACGGATCTAAAAATAAAAGAAGCTATAATATCTGGAGAAAGCGTGCAAGTTTCAACACACATGGCTTTTAAGATGAATGCAATAACCAGCACTGCAGCTGCTGACACTTTATTGGCTGATCATCAATGGGCTCTTCCAACAACTCAGGAACCATTAATGCAAAATCCTGCTACCAATTCTCAGTCTTCGCAACGCCGAGTAGATGCGCCTATTTCCTCCCAACAGAACCCAGATGAACAGTCCAGTGTGAACTCAAGCAGACTTGGACGAGACCTTGTGCCCAGTATTGGTCGGCCACATGAGATTTATCCATGCAGCAGCGATGGCAGGCGCCAAAGCGGGTCGCGCTACTGCACAAAATGGCGACTCTCGTCTAAAGCGTCCAAAGATCATTCATGTCAAGCCCAACCGACGCGCTCGCAATACCAGAATACGCATTTCAAATACGTTGGCCATGATGCTTCTCGAAAGACAGCTCGCAATGAGATACACAGCAGTACAGTCACCTCGCTCCGATCTGCGAAACTCCATGCTGGACAGCACTCCACAACTAGTGATAAATCTGGAATTAGAAATAGCCACTTTGAAAATCACGAATACTCCAAATTTTCAGTCTTACCATGCTCGTGCGACGGCCGGGTGGCTGATGAGTCCTGGCTGCCAGCTTTCCAACAGCCCGCACTTGCGGCGGACGACAAGCGCCAGCGTTCGCTGGTAAAATCGGAGTTGATGTTTGATGCCACGAATCTGAACAAAAAGGAAGCTATAATGAATGAACAAGGCTCCACACCCGGTACTGGCCTGCTATGTGAGACATGTCCAAACAGCAGCGAAAGCATTAATCAATGCGGACCGCCGTCTTGCAAAAAACGGCGCCTCTCGTCCAATGCGGGCAACACACACAACACACAGCACTGCACAATTAGTGATAAACGGGTTTGCCAAATGCTCACATTTGTGGTGGAGGACGAGCGCCAGTGTGCGCTGCCAATTCGTGAGCGAATGGACGTTGCGTGTCCGGCGCTGCCAATGGATGCTGTCCCGCCCAGCACACACGACTCAACCAGCGAACGTGCCCATTTCGGAGATCAAATGCCATCAATGGAACTTGTCCAATGCCTGGGCGATACCGATGGCAAAAGTGTCCTGGCAGGCGCTAAATGTTTGCATTGTCAGCAGCGCACGCATTCTCAAACGCATGACGCCGCTGATTCTGATGACTTATAGGAAGCAACTTGCGTAAATTCCTATTGTGCTGCTCCAGCCGTGTTTCGGCCTGTACGAAGGTGTGATGATAGCGCGTTCAGTCACTTTCGGCAATCCAGATCCTGTAATAGGAGAATTAATGATTTACTATATATTTAAGCTAATTTTAGTTATTTTATAGCTTACAATTTCATTCCTTTGTTTGTTTTGATTTATCTTCCAGTGCTGCGAAACACTCTAGTGTTGAGCAATATCCATTAGAGCCCTGTAAAATAACTAACATTAACATAGGCGTAAGACAATTCACACAAAATACTTACATTGTATTATTTGAATAAATCGTCTCTGCAATGGCACATTCTCACCTCTCTACCTGCTGGACAGGCGGAGGGTGGTGAAAATAATGCCAGTGCAGCGTAAATTTCGTATGTCTTTTACATGCGACAAATGAAATGAAAAATAAAAGATGATGAAATTTCTGGTGACCGCGTGCAAACTACAATACCTGTTGCTCCTGAGATGAATGAAATAACAAGCATTGACGTTGCTGACAAAATCCAACAAAATCCTGCTAAAAATGCTCAGACTGCCCAGCGTGGAACGGATGTCGTCTCGGCTAATACTTCTGTTATTCTCCACCAGAGTCCAGGTGATTCAGTTTCTGTTATGGATACACATCCTAAGAGGAATGACAATGACAACTGCCAAATGAGCGTATGTGAACAATCCTGTGGTAACTTAAACACACTTGAAACAGCTTTGATGCGCACTACTGGCCAGCCACACGAGACATATCCAAGCAGCAACAGTAGCAAACATCAATGCGGATCGCTTTCGTGCGCAAACTGGCGCCTCTCGTCCCACACGGCCAATGAACATTCTAGGCTGCCAGTTTTTCAAAAACTTACTTTTCAAAAACTTACTTTTGCGGCGTACGATAAGCGCCAGCGTGCGCTATTACCTTCTAATTTGATGTTTGATGTCACGGATCTAAAAATAAAAGAAGCTATAATATCTGGAGAAAGCGTGCAAGTTTCAACACACATGGCTTTTAAGATGAATGCAATAACCAGCACTGCAGCTGCTGACACTTTATTGGCTGATCATCAATGGGCTCTTCCAACAACTCAGGAACCATTAATGCAAAATCCTGCTACCAATTCTCAGTCTTCGCAACGCCGAGTAGATGCGCCTATTTCCTCCCAACAGAACCCAGATGAACAGTCCAGTGTGAACTCAAGCAGACTTGGGCGAGACCTTGTGCCCAGTATTGGTCGGCCACATGAGATTTATCCATGCAGCAGCGATGGCAGGCGCCAAAGCGGGTCGCGCTACTGCACAAAATGGCGACTCTCGTCTAAAGCGTCCAAAGATCATTCATGTCAAGCCCAACCGACGCGTTCGCAATACCAGAATACGCATTTCAAATACGTTGGCCATGATGCTTCTCGAAAGACAGCTCGCAATGAGATACACAGCAGTACAGTCACCTCGCTCCGATCTGCGAAACTCCATGCTGGACAGCACTCCACAACTAGTGATAAATCTGGAATTAGAAATAGCCACTTTGAAAATCACGAATACTCCAAATTTTCAGTCTTACCATGCTCGTGCGACGGCCGGGTGGCTGATGAGTCCTGGCTGCCAGCTTTCCAACAGCCCGCACTTGCGGCGGACGACAAGCGCCAGCGTTCGCTGGTAAAATCGGAGTTGATGTTTGATGCCACGAATCTGAACAAAAAGGAAGCTATAATGAATGAACAAGGCTCCACACCCGGTACTGGCCTGCTATGTGAGACATGTCCAAACAGCAGCGAAAGCATTAATCAATGCGGACCGCCGTCTTGCAAAAAACGGCGCCTCTCGTCCAATGCGGGCAACACACACAACACACAGCACTGCACAATTAGTGATAAACGGGTTTGCCAAATGCTCACATTTGTGGTGGAGGACGAGCGCCAGCGTGCGCTGCCAATTCGTGAGCGAATGGACGTTGCGTGTCCGGCGCTGCCAATGGATGCTGTCCCGCCCAGCACACACGACTCAACCAGCGAACGTGCCCATTTCGGAGATCAAATGCCATCAATGGAACTTGTCCAATGCCTGGGCGATACCGATGGCAAAAGTGTCCTGGCAGGCGCTAAATGTTTGCATTGTCAGCAGCGCACGCATTCTCAAACGCATGACGCCGCTGATTCTGATGACTTATAGGAAGCAACTTGCGTAAATTCCTATTGTGCTGCTCCAGCCGTGTTTCGGCCTGTACGAAGGTGTGATGATAGCGCGTTCAGTCACTTTCGGCAATCCAGATCCTGTAATAGGAGAATTAATGATTTACTAAATACTTAAGCTAATTTTAGTTATTTTATAGCTTACAATTTCATTCCTTTGTTTGTTTTGATTTATCTTCCAGTGCTGCGAAACACTCTAGTGTTGAGCAATATCCATTAGAGCCCTGTAAAATAACTAACATTAACATAGGCGTAAGACAATTCACACAAAATACTTACATTGTATTATTTGAATAAATCGTCTCTGCAATGGCACATTCTCACCTCTCTACCTGCTGGACAGGCGGAGGGTGGTGAAAATAATGCCAGTGCAGCGTAAATTTCGTATGTCTTTTACATGCGACAAATGAAAAACAAATGAAATTTTACATGCGACAAATGAAAAACAAATGAAATAAAGAAAAAACTATTAATAAACAATATAAAGAAGTGCAACCAGTTCAGTGTGTCACAATAATTTTTGATTGTACGATCTTTGCGTACAATCTTCCGAAGACAAAGTCGAACTTAACCTGCATACACGTGTTTCTTGCCAATCCTATTTGGTTAAGGGCTATAAGCCCATGCCTGCTTTTGTAGCGGCATTAAGCGCTTAATCTTCAAATTATTTTTCTTTTCTAAGTGTGTTGAACGCCGAAAATTAATATTTCGACAACATGGCCACTAATAGCAAAGATGAGAATCTCAATGAAAGCGACGAAGACGAAGACGTTGAAATAATGTCTTTGTCGCCTCCTCCAGCCCAAGTGGCAGTTAATAAAAGCAAACTCGATGTCTCTGCTAGTACATCTCGGGCTGCAGCTAAAAGAAATAAGGTCAACAATGTTGGTAGTTATACACAACCAACTCTAAAAGAAGTTCTAAAAACCCAGGAGAACAGCTTGAAGGCTACATCAATTGAAAAGGGTACAAAAAGATCGGCTAATAAGGGAAACAGCCCCAAAATCCAAAAGAAATCTGTGCTAAATGATGGAGCTGAGGATCCCCTTGGCGACTCCGATGACAGTCTGCAAGCACTCGTAGAAGACGTTGATACCAGCCTGTGGTTGGCAATGCAACGCATCATACAGGAGTCACCGAGCAATCAATCAGCTCCTGCTGCTCCTGCTAATAAAGTGGTTATCACTGAAAATATCCTTGTCAATCCTCCCAAAGCACATTCTACTCCTGCTGCTGCTGCTCCCGATCCATTTGGGGACAACGCACACAAATTTAAGCCTCCGCCACTCCACATTCCACATGTCACTGATATTACTCCCATCCTCCAAGATATTAATGAGGTCATCGGGGAAGAATCGTACTTTACAAAGCCCACCAAGGGCAATGGTCTGAGAGTACAATGCAATGATATTGACTCATATCGCAAGCTCACAAAGCATTTTCATGACAATAATATTGGTTCACATACCTACCAGTTGAAAAGTGAGCGTGGATTCAGAGTCGTAATACGGCACCTGCACCACTCTACCCCTGAAGCGTGGATTCGTGAAAAGATTACCCAAATGGGACACTCAATACGGTTCCTAAGTGTCATCAAAAAGCGATTCTCCAGAGAGCCTTTGGATCTGTTCGAAGTCGAGCTGGAAACATCGGAAAATAATAAAGACATTCTGGCTCTAAGCAAGCTTGGAAACCAAAAGGTCAAAGTAGAACGGCCGTTACGTTCAGCAGATGTTGTCCAGTGCCACCGTTGCCAGCTCTTTGGGCATACGAAGAATTACTGCCGCCGTCCCTTTGTGTGCGTCAAATGCAGTGGCAGTCATCCATCCACATCCTGTGATAGAAAGAAGGAAGACGACCAACCACCAAAATGTGCAAATTGTTCTGGAGCGCATGCAGCAAGCTTCAAAGGCTGCAAGGCCTTTAAAGCAGCCTGTAAAAGTAAAGAATCTGAAGGTTTTATAAATGCTAACAAAGTTCTTGCTGCTCTCAGCCAGCCTAATAATTTGCTGCGAAAGAATCAACCAAAAACTCATTTTCAATTACCGACACAACGTCAGCGACCAAATCTACCCCAGCAGAGACAACCCAATGGTGCTATTAGCTATGCAGAAATCCTTCGATCAGAAACTCATTCCACACTACAGCCAATAAGTCACAAAGTCCAGGCTGAGCCACAGCGAAGACAGCATCAGTCACGGCAGCAATCGTCAAATCGCCAAGCTAACCAGCCCGACTTGCATCAGGAGGCACAACAGCGTACACGTTTACAATCCAGAAGCCGTAGCCGTGGCGTTCACCAATACCCCAATAATCCGGACAACGTTACCAACCAAAAACTTGATAAGCTAATAGATCTCCTGTTAGACGACCGCAGACGAGCTCAGCAAACAGAACACCAACGAAATTCAATTCCAACGGCTGAGGCTTCCGGTGCGAACGCCAATCTGGAAGAAAAGCTGGATAAATTAATAAGTATGATGACTGCTTTGACGGCCTGTCTTCTTGCTAGAGAACAAGTTAATGACAAGTTGAATGCCTAATGTAAATAATGTACGAGATATCAATCAAGTTAATAAATTAAAAATACTATTCTGGAATGCTGCTGGCGTTGCAAATAAATTATCTGAGCTGGAAGCGTACATTATTCAACACAATATTGGCATTGCGCTGGTCTCCGAAACTCACCTAGTAAACACGGATTCATTAACTATAACAGGATTTGACACCTATTATGCAAATCATCCCACTAATAGGAGGAGAGGAGGAGTTGCACTACTTATAAAAAGGCAAATAAGTCACATTGCCCTACCAAAGCTTTCCACCGCTTTTCTTCAATGCGTTGCCGTGGCAATTACCATGACAAACGGCTCAGTAATCAATATTGCGTCCATATATTGCCCGCCGCAAAACCATTGGCAAGAGGAAGATTTCTATAATTTATTTGATCAACTTGGTGAGAAATTTATTATAGCAGGTGACTGGAACGCAAAAAGTTACTGGTGGGGCAATGCCAGATCATGCAGAAGAGGCGGAATATTATTAAACTGTGTTCATCAAAAGAACTACAATATCTTGGCTACGGGCTCCCCAACACACTTTCCGTATAATTCTCAACAATCTCCATCTGCAATCGACTTTGCTATTTATCAAGGCATTCGAGGAGATCTACTAAAAATTAAAGATTCACACGAACTCGGATCGGATCACCTTCCCATTCAAATTGATCTACTTGAAAGGCCAGCAGAAAACAAAAGTAAAAACTCTCTTCTTCCTATGTATGCAAGCGTTCATAAGTTCCAAGAGTGGCTCAATGAGAATATACAATTAAACACGGAGCTTAATTCTGGTGCTGACGTAGACGATGCTGTCGATACTCTTGAAAGAAATATCTGTAATGCGGCTCAGTATGCGACTAATCAGTCTCTATATGTAAATAGAAGCCGGCCAAACTGCCAAATAAGTAGAAAAATTCTAAAAATGATAGAAGTCAAGCGGCTGATCAAACGTTACTTACTGGTAAATCGAAACCCGGCAGCTAAGCAAATACACACCCGATTGTCAAATAACATAAGCATGGCCATAAAAGAAATTAAGGATCGACGCTCGGAAAACCTGTTTAGATCGATTGACTCTTCAGACAGGTACTCCATGCAGAAACTGTGGCGTCTTACCAACAATATTAAGCGTCAGCCCGCTCCAAATCTTCCAGTTAAGAAATTTATTGTCAATAGTTCAAGTAATGGCGGCAACGTTTCCAGCATATGGTGTAAAACGACAGAAGAAAAGGCTGAGGCGTTTGCACAACACCTCGAAGAACGCTTTACCCCCATAATTACTGCACTTCCATCTGACGTGAGTCATACTGATTCAAACGCACTTCCATCTGAGTCCAACACAGATGCGTCTTTTCGTCCAATTACGGTTTCTGAAATTCAAAAAGAAATTGCAGCTTTAAAGGCCAAAAAGTCACCTGGCATGGATATGATTGACAATCGTACTATAAAAGCCTTACCGTTAAAAGCAATCCTATACATTGTACTTATTTTTAACAATGCCATGCGGTTTGGACATTTCCCCAGTAAATGGAAATGCGCCTTGGTAAAAATGATTCTTAAGCCAGGCAAGTCAACGCATCAGTTAGAGTCATACAGGCCTATCAGTTTATTGTCAGGGCTCTCCAAGATCCTGGAACAGTTAATCCAAAAACGTATGTTTGAATATGAAACGTTCCGCAAGGCAATCCCCAGCCATCAATTTGGCTTTAGAAGCGAACACTCCGCTGAACAGCAGCTAGGCCGCATAACTCAATTTATTCTTCAGTCTTTTGAGGACAATAAATACTGCTCGGCGATATACTTGGACATAAAAGAAGCCTTTGACCGCGTGTGGCACAGCGGATTAAATTACAAACTAAAGAAAATTCTACCACACGCCATTTTCAAAATAGTAAATAACTATCTGACATCGAGGAGCTTCCTGGTTGAATGCGCCGGCGGAGTAAGATCCAACTTAAAGCAAATTAAAGCTGGTGTGCCACAGGGCAGCATTTTGGGACCAATTCTGTATACAATATATACAGCAGATATCCCAGAGCCCATTCAGCGATTTAACTCCAAAATGTTATTGGGAACGTATGCTGATGACACCGTCATCTTGTCTTCCAGTAGCAGCCAGGCTGATGCTATTGCAAAAATGGAAGAATATTTATACGCTTTGACTACATGGACAAAAAAATGGTGCATCTCCATTAATGCTTCAAAAACAGTACATGTGATGCATACTTTGCGTAACTTACAGTCACCAGTCCAAATAAGTATTGCGGGAAACCAGATCGCTAACGTCACCAGCCACTGTTACCTGGGAGTCCATCTGGATACAAAATTGCAATTCAGCAAACACGTAACTACTGTCGTTGGAAAGCTCAGATCCCGGTGTAAAAAGCTGCATTGGATGATCAACAGTAACAGCAAACTGGCGTTAAACATCAGAGTTATTATCTATAAGCAATTGATTGCACCTGTTTGGCAATATGCCCTGCCCATTTGGGGGCCTCTAGTTTGCGATACGCATTTCAACAGAATACTGGTGTTACAAAATCGAACTCTAAGGATAATTACTGGAGCTCCCTGGTTCATTCGCAATGAAAATATACTCACGGATCTGCGAATAAATTCTGTGGATAATACTTACAATGACGCCTGCGCTAGATACACGAGGAGATTACTCAGCCACAGTAATATGGAAGCTAGAAAACTAGCACATAAGCCATACATACCTCAGCGCTTAATTAGAACACGATATTCTATAATGCTGCAAACTCACTTGTCTGCCACGTTACATGAACTTGAAATGCTCGAGCAGCAAAGAGAAAGAGAATGGCGCCAACGTTTAGATGCCAGGCCACTATTTCGCACCGCCCCTCTGGAACGCCCATTAACTCTGCTGCAGCAAAGCCGGCTGGATCTAATTTATAGGCAGCGAGAACAACAACGAGCTATAAATGAACGGGAAGCGCAATACCGAATTAGACAACAGCAAAGAATATCTAGTTCAATTTCCAGCCAAGTCACAGGGAATCCAATGCCAGTATATTCCCAGAGAGAACAGCAAGCTACTCAGCAAACGGACTTTAATCGTGCAAGCACAGCAGTTGAAACTGCCAACGGAGCAGTGTCCGTAGACGAGAATACATCAATTTCTGTGACACATTTGGTTCAACTTCCGGACATGGTAGAGCAACAACCTGATACTCCAGTGATCGCTGAAGAAATGACAATAAACTTCGCACGGGCTCGACGGCGCAGTGTAGACTTGTCTGATGACAGATTGCAAACCACGTCATCAAGTAACTCAGCACAGCAGCAAAATGTAGATACACAGCCTAGTGGTAGCATAACAGAAGCCACACAGTTTGTCTTTTCTGATCCGGCCCCTGAATACAACTTACTGGATCATCCACCACCTCGATTACCCTTGGATCTGGAGTCCACCACACAACTACCAATGCTCCCGGTGCTGGAGAGTGATCAGTTAAAACACACTGCTGAGCAATGTGCCAGTCCAACGCCGGCTGCCTCATCCAACTGCATTGCCACACAGTGTAGTATATACGCACACTTGACGGATCTAAAAATAAAAGATGATGAAATTTCTGGTGACCGCGTGCAAACTACAATACCTGTTGCTCCTGAGATGAATGAAATAACAAGCATTGACGTTGCTGACAAAATCCAACAAAATCCTGCTAAAAATGCTCAGACTGCCCAGCGTGGAACGGATGTCGTCTCGGCTAATACTTCTGTTATTCTCCACCAGAGTCCAGGTGATTCAGTTTCTGTTATGGATACACATCCTAAGAGGAATGACAATGACAACTGCCAAATGAGCGTATGTGAACAATCCTGTGGTAACTTAAACACACTTGAAACAGCTTTGATGCGCACTACTGGCCAGCCACACGAGACATATCCAAGCAGCAACAGTAGCAAACATCAATGCGGATCGCTTTCGTGCGCAAACTGGCGCCTCTCGTCCCACACGGCCAATGAACATTCTAGGCTGCCAGTTTTTCAAAAACTTACTTTTCAAAAACTTACTTTTGCGGCGTACGATAAGCGCCAGCGTGCGCTATTACCTTCTAATTTGATGTTTGATGTCACGGATCTAAAAATAAAAGAAGCTATAATATCTGGAGAAAGCGTGCAAGTTTCAACACACATGGCTTTTAAGATGAATGCAATAACCAGCACTGCAGCTGCTGACACTTTATTGGCTGATCATCAATGGGCTCTTCCAACAACTCAGGAACCATTAATGCAAAATCCTGCTACCAATTCTCAGTCTTCGCAACGCCGAGTAGATGCGCCTATTTCCTCCCAACAGAACCCAGATGAACAGTCCAGTGTGAACTCAAGCAGACTTGGGCGAGACCTTGTGCCCAGTATTGGTCGGCCACATGAGATTTATCCATGCAGCAGCGATGGCAGGCGCCAAAGCGGGTCGCGCTACTGCACAAAATGGCGACTCTCGTCTAAAGCGTCCAAAGATCATTCATGTCAAGCCCAACCGACGCGTTCGCAATACCAGAATACGCATTTCAAATACGTTGGCCATGATGCTTCTCGAAAGACAGCTCGCAATGAGATACACAGCAGTACAGTCACCTCGCTCCGATCTGCGAAACTCCATGCTGGACAGCACTCCACAACTAGTGATAAATCTGGAATTAGAAATAGCCACTTTGAAAATCACGAATACTCCAAATTTTCAGTCTTACCATGCTCGTGCGACGGCCGGGTGGCTGATGAGTCCTGGCTGCCAGCTTTCCAACAGCCCGCACTTGCGGCGGACGACAAGCGCCAGCGTTCGCTGGTAAAATCGGAGTTGATGTTTGATGCCACGAATCTGAACAAAAAGGAAGCTATAATGAATGAACAAGGCTCCACACCCGGTACTGGCCTGCTATGTGAGACATGTCCAAACAGCAGCGAAAGCATTAATCAATGCGGACCGCCGTCTTGCAAAAAACGGCGCCTCTCGTCCAATGCGGGCAACACACACAACACACAGCACTGCACAATTAGTGATAAACGGGTTTGCCAAATGCTCACATTTGTGGTGGAGGACGAGCGCCAGCGTGCGCTGCCAATTCGTGAGCGAATGGACGTTGCGTGTCCGGCGCTGCCAATGGATGCTGTCCCGCCCAGCACACACGACTCAACCAGCGAACGTGCCCATTTCGGAGATCAAATGCCATCAATGGAACTTGTCCAATGCCTGGGCGATACCGATGGCAAAAGTGTCCTGGCAGGCGCTAAATGTTTGCATTGTCAGCAGCGCACGCATTCTCAAACGCATGACGCCGCTGATTCTGATGACTTATAGGAAGCAACTTGCGTAAATTCCTATTGTGCTGCTCCAGCCGTGTTTCGGCCTGTACGAAGGTGTGATGATAGCGCGTTCAGTCACTTTCGGCAATCCAGATCCTGTAATAGGAGAATTAATGATTTACTAAATACTTAAGCTAATTTTAGTTATTTTATAGCTTACAATTTCATTCCTTTGTTTGTTTTGATTTATCTTCCAGTGCTGCGAAACACTCTAGTGTTGAGCAATATCCATTAGAGCCCTGTAAAATAACTAACATTAACATAGGCGTAAGACAATTCACACAAAATACTTACATTGTATTATTTGAATAAATCGTCTCTGCAATGGCACATTCTCACCTCTCTACCTGCTGGACAGGCGGAGGGTGGTGAAAATAATGCCAGTGCAGCGTAAATTTCGTATGTCTTTTACATGCGACAAATGAAATGAAATTTGCGGCGTACGATAAGCGCCAGCGTGCGCTATTACCTTCTAATTTGATGTTTGATGTCACGGATCTAAAAATAAAAGAAGCTATAATATCTGGAGAAAGCGTGCAAGTTTCAACACACATGGCTTTTAAGATGAATGCAATAACCAGCACTGCAGCTGCTGACACTTTATTGGCTGATCATCAATGGGCTCTTCCAACAACTCAGGAACCATTAATGCAAAATCCTGCTACCAATTCTCAGTCTTCGCAACGCCGAGTAGATGCGCCTATTTCCTCCCAACAGAACCCAGATGAACAGTCCAGTGTGAACTCAAGCAGACTTGGACGAGACCTTGTGCCCAGTATTGGTCGGCCACATGAGATTTATCCATGCAGCAGCGATGGCAGGCGCCAAAGCGGGTCGCGCTACTGCACAAAATGGCGACTCTCGTCTAAAGCGTCCAAAGATCATTCATGTCAAGCCCAACCGACGCGCTCGCAATACCAGAATACGCATTTCAAATACGTTGGCCATGATGCTTCTCGAAAGACAGCTCGCAATGAGATACACAGCAGTACAGTCACCTCGCTCCGATCTGCGAAACTCCATGCTGGACAGCACTCCACAACTAGTGATAAATCTGGAATTAGAAATAGCCACTTTGAAAATCACGAATACTCCAAATTTTCAGTCTTACCATGCTCGTGCGACGGCCGGGTGGCTGATGAGTCCTGGCTGCCAGCTTTCCAACAGCCCGCACTTGCGGCGGACGACAAGCGCCAGCGTTCGCTGGTAAAATCGGAGTTGATGTTTGATGCCACGAATCTGAACAAAAAGGAAGCTATAATGAATGAACAAGGCTCCACACCCGGTACTGGCCTGCTATGTGAGACATGTCCAAACAGCAGCGAAAGCATTAATCAATGCGGACCGCCGTCTTGCAAAAAACGGCGCCTCTCGTCCAATGCGGGCAACACACACAACACACAGCACTGCACAATTAGTGATAAACGGGTTTGCCAAATGCTCACATTTGTGGTGGAGGACGAGCGCCAGTGTGCGCTGCCAATTCGTGAGCGAATGGACGTTGCGTGTCCGGCGCTGCCAATGGATGCTGTCCCGCCCAGCACACACGACTCAACCAGCGAACGTGCCCATTTCGGAGATCAAATGCCATCAATGGAACTTGTCCAATGCCTGGGCGATACCGATGGCAAAAGTGTCCTGGCAGGCGCTAAATGTTTGCATTGTCAGCAGCGCACGCATTCTCAAACGCATGACGCCGCTGATTCTGATGACTTATAGGAAGCAACTTGCGTAAATTCCTATTGTGCTGCTCCAGCCGTGTTTCGGCCTGTACGAAGGTGTGATGATAGCGCGTTCAGTCACTTTCGGCAATCCAGATCCTGTAATAGGAGAATTAATGATTTACTATATATTTAAGCTAATTTTAGTTATTTTATAGCTTACAATTTCATTCCTTTGTTTGTTTTGATTTATCTTCCAGTGCTGCGAAACACTCTAGTGTTGAGCAATATCCATTAGAGCCCTGTAAAATAACTAACATTAACATAGGCGTAAGACAATTCACACAAAATACTTACATTGTATTATTTGAATAAATCGTCTCTGCAATGGCACATTCTCACCTCTCTACCTGCTGGACAGGCGGAGGGTGGTGAAAATAATGCCAGTGCAGCGTAAATTTCGTATGTCTTTTACATGCGACAAATGAAACAAATGAAAAACAACACACACAACACACAGCACTGCACAATTAGTGATAAACGGGTTTGCCAAATGCTCACATTTGTGGTGGAGGACGAGCGCCAGTGTGCGCTGCCAATTCGTGAGCGAATGGACGTTGCGTGTCCGGCGCTGCCAATGGATGCTGTCCCGCCCAGCACACACGACTCAACCAGCGAACGTGCCCATTTCGGAGATCAAATGCCATCAATGGAACTTGTCCAATGCCTGGGCGATACCGATGGCAAAAGTGTCCTGGCAGGCGCTAAATGTTTGCATTGTCAGCAGCGCACGCATTCTCAAACGCATGACGCCGCTGATTCTGATGACTTATAGGAAGCAACTTGCGTAAATTCCTATTGTGCTGCTCCAGCCGTGTTTCGGCCTGTACGAAGGTGTGATGATAGCGCGTTCAGTCACTTTCGGCAATCCAGATCCTGTAATAGGAGAATTAATGATTTACTATATATTTAAGCTAATTTTAGTTATTTTATAGCTTACAATTTCATTCCTTTGTTTGTTTTGATTTATCTTCCAGTGCTGCGAAACACTCTAGTGTTGAGCAATATCCATTAGAGCCCTGTAAAATAACTAACATTAACATAGGCGTAAGACAATTCACACAAAATACTTACATTGTATTATTTGAATAAATCGTCTCTGCAATGGCACATTCTCACCTCTCTACCTGCTGGACAGGCGGAGGGTGGTGAAAATAATGCCAGTGCAGCGTAAATTTCGTATGTCTTTTACATGCGACAAATGAAAACAAAATCGAACTCTAAGGATAATTACTGGAGCTCCCTGGTTCATTCGCAATGAAAATATACTCACGGATCTGCGAATAAATTCTGTGGATAATACTTACAATGACGCCTGCGCTAGATACACGAGGAGATTACTCAGCCACAGTAATATGGAAGCTAGAAAACTAGCACATAAGCCATACATACCTCAGCGCTTAATTAGAACACGATATTCTATAATGCTGCAAACTCACTTGTCTGCCACGTTACATGAACTTGAAATGCTCGAGCAGCAAAGAAAAAGAGAATGGCGCCAACGTTTAGATGCCAGGCCACTATTTCGCACCGCCCCTCTGGAACGCCCATTAACTCTGCTGCAGCAAAGCCGGCTGGATCTAATTTATAGGCAGCGAGAACAACAACGAGCTATAAATGAACGGGAAGCGCAATACCGAATTAGACAACAGCAAAGAATATCTAGTTCAATTTCCAGCCAAGTCACAGGGAATCCAATGCCAGTATATTCCCAGAGAGAACAGCAAGCTACTCAGCAAACGGACTTTAATCGTGCAAGCACAGCAGTTGAAACTGCCAACGGAGCAGTGTCCGTAGACGAGAATACATCAATTTCTGTGACACATTTGGTTCAACTTCCGGACATGGTAGAGCAACAACCTGATACTCCAGTGATCGCTGAAGAAATGACAATAAACTTCGCACGGGCTCGACGGCGCAGTGTAGACTTGTCTGATGACAGATTGCAAACCACGTCATCAAGTAACTCAGCACAGCAGCAAAATGTAGATACACAGCCTAGTGGTAGCATAACAGAAGCCACACAGTTTGTCTTTTCTGATCCGGCCCCTGAATACAACTTACTGGATCATCCACCACCTCGATTACCCTTGGATCTGGAGTCCACCACACAACTACCAATGCTCCCGGTGCTGGAGAGTGATCAGTTAAAACACACTGCTGAGCAATGTGCCAGTCCAACGCCGGCTGCCTCATCCAACTGCATTGCCACACAGTGTAGTATATACGCACACTTGACGGATCTAAAAATAAAAGATGATGAAATTTCTGGTGACCGCGTGCAAACTACAATACCTGTTGCTCCTGAGATGAATGAAATAACAAGCATTGACGTTGCTGACAAAATCCAACAAAATCCTGCTAAAAATGCTCAGACTGCCCAGCGTGGAACGGATGTCGTCTCGGCTAATACTTCTGTTATTCTCCACCAGAGTCCAGGTGATTCAGTTTCTGTTATGGATACACATCCTAAGAGGAATGACAATGACAACTGCCAAATGAGCGTATGTGAACAATCCTGTGGTAACTTAAACACACTTGAAACAGCTTTGATGCGCACTACTGGCCAGCCACACGAGACATATCCAAGCAGCAACAGTAGCAAACATCAATGCGGATCGCTTTCGTGCGCAAACTGGCGCCTCTCGTCCCACACGGCCAATGAACATTCTAGGCTGCCAGTTTTTCAAAAACTTACTTTTCAAAAACTTACTTTTGCGGCGTACGATAAGCGCCAGCGTGCGCTATTACCTTCTAATTTGATGTTTGATGTCACGGATCTAAAAATAAAAGAAGCTATAATATCTGGAGAAAGCGTGCAAGTTTCAACACACATGGCTTTTAAGATGAATGCAATAACCAGCACTGCAGCTGCTGACACTTTATTGGCTGATCATCAATGGGCTCTTCCAACAACTCAGGAACCATTAATGCAAAATCCTGCTACCAATTCTCAGTCTTCGCAACGCCGAGTAGATGCGCCTATTTCCTCCCAACAGAACCCAGATGAACAGTCCAGTGTGAACTCAAGCAGACTTGGGCGAGACCTTGTGCCCAGTATTGGTCGGCCACATGAGATTTATCCATGCAGCAGCGATGGCAGGCGCCAAAGCGGGTCGCGCTACTGCACAAAATGGCGACTCTCGTCTAAAGCGTCCAAAGATCATTCATGTCAAGCCCAACCGACGCGTTCGCAATACCAGAATACGCATTTCAAATACGTTGGCCATGATGCTTCTCGAAAGACAGCTCGCAATGAGATACACAGCAGTACAGTCACCTCGCTCCGATCTGCGAAACTCCATGCTGGACAGCACTCCACAACTAGTGATAAATCTGGAATTAGAAATAGCCACTTTGAAAATCACGAATACTCCAAATTTTCAGTCTTACCATGCTCGTGCGACGGCCGGGTGGCTGATGAGTCCTGGCTGCCAGCTTTCCAACAGCCCGCACTTGCGGCGGACGACAAGCGCCAGCGTTCGCTGGTAAAATCGGAGTTGATGTTTGATGCCACGAATCTGAACAAAAAGGAAGCTATAATGAATGAACAAGGCTCCACACCCGGTACTGGCCTGCTATGTGAGACATGTCCAAACAGCAGCGAAAGCATTAATCAATGCGGACCGCCGTCTTGCAAAAAACGGCGCCTCTCGTCCAATGCGGGCAACACACACAACACACAGCACTGCACAATTAGTGATAAACGGGTTTGCCAAATGCTCACATTTGTGGTGGAGGACGAGCGCCAGCGTGCGCTGCCAATTCGTGAGCGAATGGACGTTGCGTGTCCGGCGCTGCCAATGGATGCTGTCCCGCCCAGCACACACGACTCAACCAGCGAACGTGCCCATTTCGGAGATCAAATGCCATCAATGGAACTTGTCCAATGCCTGGGCGATACCGATGGCAAAAGTGTCCTGGCAGGCGCTAAATGTTTGCATTGTCAGCAGCGCACGCATTCTCAAACGCATGACGCCGCTGATTCTGATGACTTATAGGAAGCAACTTGCGTAAATTCCTATTGTGCTGCTCCAGCCGTGTTTCGGCCTGTACGAAGGTGTGATGATAGCGCGTTCAGTCACTTTCGGCAATCCAGATCCTGTAATAGGAGAATTAATGATTTACTAAATACTTAAGCTAATTTTAGTTATTTTATAGCTTACAATTTCATTCCTTTGTTTGTTTTGATTTATCTTCCAGTGCTGCGAAACACTCTAGTGTTGAGCAATATCCATTAGAGCCCTGTAAAATAACTAACATTAACATAGGCGTAAGACAATTCACACAAAATACTTACATTGTATTATTTGAATAAATCGTCTCTGCAATGGCACATGCTCACCTCTCTACCTGCTGGACAGGCGGAGGGTGGTGAAAATAATGCCAGTGCAGCGTAAATTTCGTATGTCTTTTACATGCGACAAATGAAACTGCGAAACTCCATGCTGGACAGCACTCCACAACTAGTGATAAATCTGGAATTAGAAATAGCCACTTTGAAAATCACGAATACTCCAAATTTTCAGTCTTACCATGCTCGTGCGACGGCCGGGTGGCTGATGAGTCCTGGCTGCCAGCTTTCCAACAGCCCGCACTTGCGGCGGACGACAAGCGCCAGCGTTCGCTGGTAAAATCGGAGTTGATGTTTGATGCCACGAATCTGAACAAAAAGGAAGCTATAATGAATGAACAAGGCTCCACACCCGGTACTGGCCTGCTATGTGAGACATGTCCAAACAGCAGCGAAAGCATTAATCAATGCGGACCGCCGTCTTGCAAAAAACGGCGCCTCTCGTCCAATGCGGGCAACACACACAACACACAGCACTGCACAATTAGTGATAAACGGGTTTGCCAAATGCTCACATTTGTGGTGGAGGACGAGCGCCAGTGTGCGCTGCCAATTCGTGAGCGAATGGACGTTGCGTGTCCGGCGCTGCCAATGGATGCTGTCCCGCCCAGCACACACGACTCAACCAGCGAACGTGCCCATTTCGGAGATCAAATGCCATCAATGGAACTTGTCCAATGCCTGGGCGATACCGATGGCAAAAGTGTCCTGGCAGGCGCTAAATGTTTGCATTGTCAGCAGCGCACGCATTCTCAAACGCATGACGCCGCTGATTCTGATGACTTATAGGAAGCAACTTGCGTAAATTCCTATTGTGCTGCTCCAGCCGTGTTTCGGCCTGTACGAAGGTGTGATGATAGCGCGTTCAGTCACTTTCGGCAATCCAGATCCTGTAATAGGAGAATTAATGATTTACTATATATTTAAGCTAATTTTAGTTATTTTATAGCTTACAATTTCATTCCTTTGTTTGTTTTGATTTATCTTCCAGTGCTGCGAAACACTCTAGTGTTGAGCAATATCCATTAGAGCCCTGTAAAATAACTAACATTAACATAGGCGTAAGACAATTCACACAAAATACTTACATTGTATTATTTGAATAAATCGTCTCTGCAATGGCACATTCTCACCTCTCTACCTGCTGGACAGGCGGAGGGTGGTGAAAATAATGCCAGTGCAGCGTAAATTTCGTATGTCTTTTACATGCGACAAATGAAAAACTTAGCCAAACCCCCCCGGGACGCCCACCACCCCCAGCTACCAGCCAGCATCACCAAACACGCTCTTCACTCACGCTCCCCCAGCATACAACTCCACTCAACCGCACAGTTCGAACACCGCCTCTTCCAACAAACCAACCTCACTTAGCTCCTATATCACAACTACACTCACACCCTTCTCAAACAACTGGCCTCCAAATCGGCATCTGGAACGCTAATGGTATCACCAGAAAGCGAAACCACATCATCAGATTCTTAGAAGAAAACCATCTTGACGTACTACTAATTAGCGAGACACACCTCAACATTAATTCCCACATCAACATCCCAAATTACTCACTTCACACTGCCAACTCCCCACAAAGACTACTATGTATTGGTGGCGCCGGTGTGCTTATATCACACCGCATCAGGCACTCAGCACTACCGCCAATCTCCCAACCCAACGTGCAATGTGCTAGTGTGCGCATTCTCACAAACTTGGGCGGCATCAACTTGGCTGCCTGCTACTGGCCTCCAAGTCGTGAAGTAACTGCTGAAGATTATGAGTCCCTCTTCTCAGCGCTGGGTCCAAACTACATTGTTGGAGGTGACTGGAATGCCAAGCATAGCCTCTGGGGCAATCCTCGAGCTTGCAGACGTGGCACAATACTGCGCAACTTAATAATGTCCTCTAGGCCCATGAACATTCTGACCACCGGTGAACCCACCCACTACCCAACTAGTGGCAACTCTCCCAGCGTTCTAGACTTCGCCATATACGCTGGAATCTCCAACCAAAGACTGTCCATCCGGCGACTCTTGACCTCGGCAAGTGACCACCTACCCCTAATCATGTCCCTCAGAGTTTCACTGTTAAGAGTCTTCCCACAAATTGACATGCCTCAGACCCCCCAATCCCACCCATTACCAGATCGCCTACTAACCAAACGCTCAAATTTGGAAACCTTTCGCCTCCATATCGAAAACTCAGTCAACCTCAACATTGACATCAATTCATCCGAAGATATTGACGACATGCTTTCCAACTTCACAAACAAGATTTATGAAGCTGCAATGTCCGCCAGCACCACCCTTAGGCTCCCACTCGAAATCAACGAAAGAAATCGTAGAAGAGTTCAAAACCCCAACTTGGCCAGAAACAGGCGTCAACTGCTAGGCCCACCTGAGCAAACCGAACTAAGGCGTCTATCACGCAGATACCGCAAGCGGTATATGCGCACCAGGCAACACATTCATTGGCTTGAGTGGCAAAGCACTGCCCGCCAACTTAGTAGAGCGATAAACTCAGTCCGGGAAGTCCAAATAAACCACCTAATACAATCCTCAGACCCACAAAGAAGAGACAATAGAAACCTCTGGCGATTAGCAAAAGCCATTAAACAACAACCCGAGAGCACCCACCTAGTCAAAAACCAAAACGGTCAGTGGTGTAGAACACTCGAAGAACAGGCTGAAGCATTCGCAATTGACCTAGAACAACGCTTCCAACCGTTCAATCTAGCTTCGAACGACCATATCTCCCACGTTGCTCTACAAATTGCGCAGAATACAGACTTACTACTGCCTCGCCAACAAATAAGACATCTAACTCTCGAGGAACTCATGACCCACATAAATGAGTTAAAACTCCCCAAATCCCCAGGACTTGACAAAATAGACGCCTTCGTAGTCAAGTCACTCCCCAAACGAGGCATCATGTGCCTTCTCGTCCTTTTCAACCACATGCTCCGGCTTCAACACTTTCCAAATCAATGGAAATGTGCTGCGGTCAAAATGATACCCAAAGGTGGCACAAGCAGCCGCTCCGACCTCCAATCTTACCGCCCAATCAGCCTTCTACCCGTCTTCTCAAAACTATTTGAAAAAGTACTCTACTCAAGAGTCGAAGACGAACTATTAGCACTCCCCAACACCTCCGTCCCACACCCGCAGCCCGTCAACGCAAACCCGAATCCAGCAAATCGCAACCTTGACGGGGACATTCAGCGAAATGGGTTTATCCCCAACCATCAGTTTGGATTCAGAACGGAACACGGGGCCATCCAACAAGTCCATCGAATTGTTAACCATGTTAACACCTCCTTCGAGCACGGAAATGCCACCTCCGGCGTATTCTTAGACATCAGACAGGCCTTTGATCGTGTATGGCATCTGGGTCTACTCTTCAAGCTTCGAGCTTCCCTAAGTGAACCCCTTTACCAAATGCTGAAATCCTTCCTGTCTGGTCGCTCCTTTTGCGTAAAGGAGAAGAATAACATCCTCTCAACCACTCGGCCCATACAAGCGGGTGTCCCACAAGGTTCCGTCCTTGCACCCCTACTCTTCAATATCTATGTCGCTGACATGCCCAGCTCCTTTGTCGCCTCCAACAACACCTCCAACCCCTCTGCTTTAATTGCAACCTATGCGGACGACACTGCATTTCTCACATCCTCATACTGTGCTCGCGCAGCCTGTGAAATGATGCAGCGCCAACTGAATGAATTCTCTGTTTGGTGCAACAAATGGAACATTCAGATAAATGGAAGCAAATCGACCCACGTCCTGTTCTCGCTCCGCGGTGAGCAAAACGACGATGGGGCTGAGGTCTCTGTCAACAACGAAGCGATCCCGTCCAAAGACCACGTAAAATATTTGGGCGTCCTTATTGACCGCAAACTCCTCTGGGCCCGACACGTCCAGAAAACCACCCAAACAGTGCGAGTACGCCTAAACCAATACAAATGGCTACTTAACAGCCGTCTGACCCTACACAGCAAAATGCTCATATACAAGCAGATCATTGCTCCCATATGGAAGTATGGCATTGAGCTCTATGGTTGCGCATCTGACACCCACCTTCGCAAGCTGCAAATCTTGCAAAACAAAGCCCTCCGGCTCATCACAAACTCACCCCTGTTCGTAAGCAACAGAACGCTACATCGCGATCTGCGTGTGAAATCTGTTTGGGAGGAAATAAGCCTTTGCTCCCAACGGTACAACGCCCGCCTAGCTCATCACCCTAACGCCCTAGCAAAAAAGCTCCAATTCCCCTTTAACAGACGTCGACTCCGCCGCACATGGCCCGGAAACGACCTAATCCGCCGTCGAGCTCCGACCGACCTCCTCTTCCATTAAGGGAAGCCACCGCCCCTCGACCAAATACCCTCTGATAGACCGTGGAGTCCATCAAACGCCTTTTAAGCTAGCCGTACCTCAAACGACGACACACCAGTCCCCCACACAAACCTGTCATACCAATCTCGATCACCAGGCCCTATACCCCCCGACCTCATTAAAGCAACCAAACCAAATCCCAAACAAATTATAGGAGATTCTCTCTTTGTCTGATTGCATCATTACTGCTGTTTGATACATACTTAACCAAACACCCGACATCTAACCAAAACTACCCACCCTTTCTCAACCTTTCGATCCCCAACTACGCTGCTTGTTAACTTTTTGCCAACTTGCATTACCAATCGACTCTTTTCGTCGCACTCTCATCCGAAACTTGCAAGTAAATCTGCGACGCTCTACCTTCTCAACGCTGGTATCGCACAAGGCAGTCTGCAAGCTCTTCAACATGACGACTGATGTACAATGCAGGCAAAGGACAATGAGCACGCAACCCACTCAAACCATTAACAATCAACACTACTACCCTTCTCTAGCATCACTTTTCACAAACCAAACTACTGCTTTCTATATTATCATAACAGTTTTCCATACCCCTCTACTACGTCTACACTCTAACATCACCACTAGCCCTGGAGATAACTTTGTCTCCCACCACATCCCCAACCCCTAAGCTGCTTAATTAACTCTCTTGCCAACCTCGCATTCTCAATCGACGCTTTTTGTCGCGCCCTCTTCTGAGACTTGCATATAAATCTGCATCGCTCTACCTTCTTAAGGTTGGTATCGCAAAAGCAGTTTGCAAGCCTCTTACCATGACGACTGGTGTATTATGCAGGCAAATGTTAATGAGCAAGCAACCCATCTAACCCACTTACCTCTTCAACGACCCCAATCTTTGGAACAGAGTTAAGGGGCCCTCCAGCATTATCATTCGACCTCGTCGCGCTTTCGTCCGTGTTCTGGTAAACTCTGCACCGCTCTACCCTCATAAAACTGCTGGTATCGCAAACGCAGATACCGAACACATCAAAGGATGACCGCTGTTATATGCTTGGGCACTTGAATCTGTTCCCCTTTCGAGGTCTCTTTTCTACACATTTTCACTCCTAGCGATACACTGTGCTCTAACTGTTTTGTCGCACTTGCGATGCCAATCGACACTTATTGTGTCGCACGATCGTTTGTGTCTGCATCACCTCTGCACAGCTCTACCCCCTATACCAGGGGTATCGCAATAGCAGATTGCAGTCACTCTCGATCGATGTACTTTTGCATGACAAACCGTGACAAGCACCCTATTTTCCTTTCCTCCACACGAAAACCATTTGTTAGATAATGGTCTGCCTGTACCCTACACTTTCCTTCAATCGCGCCCTATTTCTTCCAGGGGAATACTCTTCCCCTTTTCCTTTTCCAGACTGACTGGCCTGCTGTGGAGCTACACTTGTCTAACTCGCACAACCAGTCGACACCAATCTTTGTCGCACATTCGTCACTCAATTTGCAAAGCCTGCCCCGATCGCTATGGTCGTAAAAGTAGTATGCGAATTGTAGCGAATGATGTCCCTTGCGAAGACATCTGTGGCCCACATTGGTTAGCCAGCCAGTCCAAACTTTTCTAAAGCCCCCACGAGCAAATCTGCCACATCTCCTTTTCTGTGCTCCAAAATACCAGACTCTTTAGCCATTCCGAGGTACCACCATGAGGAACACTGTCCTGGCTGAGGCGGGTTAAGCCGGACTTTGGGAATCAGAAGTGGAATCTCGCGAAAGAGTTATGGTGGACATGCAGAAGGAGCCCCTGTGGATTTTTGCACCATCTTTTCGTTCAAAAGACGAAAAGCGGTAGACTACTTACACCTGTTCGGCTTGCTGATCAGTCTTCGACTGATTGTATGCAAGTCAGCCGAAAAAGGCGTGAATAGTCAAACTACCACCAAAAATCAATCCCGCAATTTAACTCTTGTCAATTACTGCTGGCTTATGGTTCGGAGATACCGGTATTGCAATTGGTTGAAGCACGCCAACCTCTACGGCGCAAAATGTCTTCAAATAACCAATACTCGCATACCATAATAGAGGTATCATGTCGTTACTGACGCCGCATGCAACTCACTTAAGATTATATACTCTAAGGAGCAACTATTTAAAAAATTCGAGATACACCTCACAACGGTACTTTTACCAATACCTCCCCTGGTTTACGCAATCGTCTTTTTTCTCGAATTTTTTAAGCGTAAACCAGTTCAAATAGTTGCTCTTGTATATAAATCTTTAACACCACAACTTAAATCTTGTGTTATCCCATTCCGCCAGTTTCCATCCCACATTGGTGCTTAACCTCTCTTCAAAGCACCAATGAAGAAACTAAACATGGATGGATCCTCACCCGATCCATCTGGAATGTTGGGTATAAAGAAAAAGAAAAAAATTCAACACACGCCAATGACCCTGTTAACCATGAATAGTCTGACTCACAGTAATGTTAATTTTTACTCACACTCATTCACAACTACTTCTTCGACCAGAAACATAAATAGTAATGCAGCAGAGTCTGGAAATACTCACCCAAACACAACCGCAAATAATAATGACACGCAAGGAGCGCCCCTAAAGATTGCCTTCTGGAATGCATGTGGCATTGGAAACAAAAGAGTAGAACTTGAGCTTTATCTTAGGCAAGAATCTATACAAATAATGATGATCATTGAGACGCGACTACAATCTAATTCCAGCATCCTGAGTGTGGACGGATTCTCTACATACACGGCGTCAGTCCCACAATCTCACCGCAAAGGTGGTGTCGCAATTCTGGTTAGAGCTGATGTAAGGCACACAGCACTCCAGTCTATTAACGAAGAGTTTCTCCAGTGCGCCCCAATTGCCTTACTGCCTGCAAATAACCGAAAAAGAGATATAATAATAATTGCGCCAGTCTATTGTCCTCCTGTATATAGATGGACTACACAACAGTTCTCAAGATTACTTAGGCATTTTGATAATCTCACAGGAATGTCATCTTCTAAATTTCTACTGTGCGGGGACTGGAACGCACAACACTCATGGTGGGGAAACCCAAGAACATGTCAAAGAGGCAGAGCATTGTTCGAGTCGATTGGCACCCGAAGCCGATATAATGTCCTGGCCACCGGTGCTGCAACGCATTATCCGTTCGACAGAAGAAAGAGGCCCTCGGCCATCGATTTTGCAGTCTACAGCAGCATGGAAAGCTCCCATCTTCGTATTCGCTCCACTACAGACTTGGATTCAGATCACTTGCCTCTAAGAGTAGACATGATTGTTAATAGAAACCAAAACTTTCATATTCATAAAGCAAATGCTCGACTGTTACCTGCAAGAGCTGACATCAAGCAATTCCAGGAGTCTCTTGCTAGTAAAATACACCTCGATACTGAGATCCGCACTGGTCCTGACATCGATGACGCAATTAATATACTAATGCGAAATATTACAGAGGCGGCAGCCACAGTCACACACTATCCACGCACGCCTGGCAACAATCGTTCTAATCACCCAAGTCGCCAAAGGCATAATCTAGAACTTGACGAGCCGACCAGAACTTTATTGCAGGAAAAGCTGCAGTTAAAGCGAATCCTCCTTGCCACGCGTACTCCACAAGCAAGACGCAACTACAGGGTGGCCCAAAACAAGTTGAAGAAAGCACTCGTTAAACTGAAAAATAAGAATATTAACAAACTTTTCGAAGGAATTGATATTCATGATCGTTATAACATGCAAAAAATTTGGAAACTTACGAATAAAATCAAAAGGCAGCCACAACCCAATTATTCTTTAAAGATCGTCGGAACGACCAGCGGGCTCCGTGGACTGCCAACGATCAGCTGGACAAAAACGACTGTTGAAAAGGCAGAAGCTTTTGCCGCTCACTTGGAGGAGAGATTTAGCCCTCTGCACTACAATTCAATCCAAGAACGATCAGAAATTCATGAAGAGTGTAGGCTCTTGAAGCATCATAAAGAGCAGCAGGCTGTCAACAGCGAACAAGAAACTTTCAGGCCAATTACACTTAATGAGCTGAAGATGGAAGTAGATGCTCTCGAGCTAGCTAAATCACCTGGCGATGACAGAATTGATAACAGACTTATTAAAGCGTTACCTGAGATAGCCTTACAGTACTTACTGCTGATCTACAACTCCATGCTCAGACTCGAGTATTTCCCACGTAAATGGAAACATGCTGGTATTGCCCTCATACTCAAGCCAGGCAAAAGCCCATCGGAGGTGACATCCTATCGCCCAATAAGCTTGCTGTCCACTCTCTCAAAAATCTTTGAAAAACTATTCCTCTCTAGGTTGTTTGATGTTGAAGATTTCGCCAAAGCCATTCCCAGCCATCAGTTTGGTTTCAGGCGGGAACACGGCACAGAGCAGCAGCTGGCACGCGTCACCCAATTCGTAATGCGAGCATATGAAGAGCGCAACTACTGCTCTGCAGTGTATATAGATGTCTCCGAAGCGTTCGACCGTGTTTGGCATAGTGGCCTGCTCTGTAAATTAATAAAGATCTTACCATTAAATTTTTACAACATTATCGAGAGCTACCTGAACGAGCGAACATTTACAGTGAACTGTAATGATGGCATTAAATCAAGAATTGGCAAAATTTCTGCAGGCGTACCTCAGGGTAGCGTCTTGGGACCGATTCTCTACACGATTTATTCCTCAGACATGCCTCTGCCGCAGATCACGCGTTATTTCGAACATTCCCGGCCTCGTCAATGCCAAATGTTGTTATCAACTTACGCAGACGATACCGTCATTATGTGCTCCGATGAAAATCCTGCAGTTGCTGTCTTGGAGAACCAGAGCTATCTAAAACTTTTCGAAAAATGGGCAAAGAAATGGTCTATTGGTATAAACACTGCCAAGACAGCTCACGTCATGTACACGCTCAGAAATCTAGATGCAACAAACAGAATGCGATCTCCATTACTAAATGGACAGTTGATACCATGCAAAAGCAAACAAACTTACTTGGGAGTCATACTTGATCGCAAACTAACTCTGCAGTGCCATGTCACACGCCTCTGCATTAAGCTACGAGCACGAACAAGCAAGCTGGAGTGGCTCATCGGTGCTAACAGCAAACTTGGAAAGGATTGCAAAGCGGTCATTATTAAACAGCTGATCATGCCTATTTGGCAGTACGCTCTCCCAGTCTGGGGAGCACTTGTATCCAACACTCAGATCCAGCGTATCCAAACCCTGCAAAACAAAATCATTCGAAGATCATTAAAAGCATCAAGATATACAAGGAATGAGCTACTAAGGAATACTTACCGCCTGACTTCTGCAGAAGAAGCATTCCAGTCATCCAGCGATCGTTTTGCCAGGTCACTGTCCAGCCATGTCAATCCTGAGGTGCGTAATCTGCTTGAGACACCATATGAGCCTCTACGAATCCAGCGTCCAAGATACATGGCACAGCTGCAGCAACACATGCGACCACTGCAAACACAGGGACAGCTCCTTGGCCAATACCGAGATGACAACCCACTTCGGACTGACCCACAGACTCAGCGTCGACAACGCAGGGAAAGTCTTCCAACGCTGCTCCGTCTTGAAGACGAAGAACTCGAGAGACAAGAAGCTGATCGGCTGGTGCGAGAACAAGCTAGAAGGCGTGCCCTGCAAATGAGTCGTCCACGTCCTAGATTCTGTGAAATGCTTATTAATACTTATAGGCGCAGATATAGAAGTGGACAACTTACCAGAGATGCAGCAATCGACATAATTCAGGGCCAGCCTCTGGCAATACAACGAATCATAGTCCCTGACTATGAAGGTGATCCGCCGTTGGAAGGGAGCTCTCAACTGTTGCCCCTTACGGCAGTAAATCTAGCTCCGCGGATAAATCGGGAACCTGATCTTCACGACGTTGAGCTTCCCCAAACAGCGCTGCTTGTATCGTCACCTGGCGTGCATCAAGCGCTTCAATCATCGCTGCGCAATACATCACTGATGCCGGAGCCACGAGCAACAACTCATCAACATCCACATACATTGCAGCAAACACACACAGAGAGCCCTGAGATGATACTGGAGCGAGGCATACAGCAGGCTAGTGTCGAACTCCTGAGAGTACTCGATGACGATGCAGCAGCTGACCAAACTGCCGTGCGAATAAACTTAAAAGTAACACATGCACCGTTCTCTCGTAGACTCATGCTGCACTCACTCTTGCTTGGTTGGTCAGCCATGGTCTGCCTGGTGAGTATACCACTGCAGCCGTTAATCCTTATGGCGCAATGCTTTCAGATTACACCACTAAGTTCCAACTGGGCGCGAACAAGAATACGATCGCCGGCTGGTGATCCGACTCAGAATGGCTGTGCCCTACATAGCTTGTGGAGGTTTCACAGGCAACGGCCTCCTGAGATGGCTACAGGAATATGCTGCTTAACGCGACGAATGACACCCGCAGATGTGCTGCCTGGCCTGCGCGCCTATAATGGCGGCTTGCAATTGAGTGGCTGTCGCTGGCTGCAGAGGCCCTCTCGTCCAAATGCAAGGCGCATGCGACTTGGCTTTACTGTGTCAAACAGGCAGCGTCAGCCCGCATCATATTGGATATGCTTCCGTCACTATCCTCGTCACGCCGCACCGAGAGGACGCTGTTTCCAACTGCGCCGTTCACAATGGCAGCCACTGTTGTTTGGTGCTTTCACCTGCGACTGCATGTGCCAGATGGCTGACTCACTCTATGGATATCGACCACTGGAACGAGTCCACTGTCTCAGCTATTCTTCTTGAATGCTTACAATCTGAAAATATGTAAATTAATTATTGTTCTCTTTACAATTGCTTACACAACATGACCTTCAGAGGTTGCTGATTTCCCAAAACAATCTGGCCTGCACGACTGCTCTGAGGGCTTGCAATTCAGGCGGCCGCTGCCACTCGCAGACGTTCACTAGTCCAAATCCCGAAACTACGGCTGCGAGATTTGGTTTTGCTGTGTCAAATAGACAGCAACAGCCTGCATCATCTCTGGTTTGCGTGCTCCGTCGCCACTATCATTGTCACGCACTAGTAAGAAGATGACAATTCCAACTGCGCAGTCCCTATTGGCACCCTTTATGACTACGGCGCACTCAACAACGACTTCATTGGCAGAGGAGGGACCCCTTGCGTACACGACGAACTTTGTGCAGAGTTCACGGGTTCTGTAAATAAGCAAATTAATTGTATTACTTGTATTTTGTATTTTTCTTATTTTTTGTTTACAAATTTTCTGACGCTTCCAAAATGGCCACTGAATTCAGTGTGACCAGGTTGGAATCACCAAGAAATGCCACTAAAATCATGATTTAGGGTTGCCATATTGTCGGTATGCCCTGTTAAGTAAAAATGTGTAAGGTTGCCAGTGGGTTGTGCCCACTGTTAACCATTTAACATTAACGTTAAAATTTAAATTCATATAAGTTGCTTGATATGTAATAAGATGAATTAATAAAAGATGCTGTCAGTAGGTGTCTGACTGGCAATTGGTTAACATTAAAAAAATTTGCATGTGGCTGCTTATGTGCAAACACAAACGTCCCCTTAATTTTCGACTTTCTAACTAAAGTTAGTCAAACATTGTAATACCTTCTATTAGTTAGCATTGTTTACCTCCATATTAACTAGTATTCGCTGTATTTTGTTAATTTTACTAAATTTTTTACATATTAAATCAACTTAATATGGCCGTTTACACGGCATTTGTATGTGGCTGCTCATGTGCAGTCACTAGCGACCCCTTAATTTTCTACTTTTTAACTAAAGTAAATAAAATCTTTTAATGTCATCGCTTAGTTAGCATTGTTTACCTTCTATTAGATTAATATTCGCTGCATTCTGATATTTTTATTAAATTTTCGTCATACTAAATTGCTTCTGTTAGGTGTCTCTCTCTTTTTAGGTATTTAATTTTATTTTAATTTAATTTTGTTGTTGTTGAATGTGGGGGCTGAAGTGGGTTGGGGGCGGGATCTAATCGCAATCCTGATCCACTTCAGCCACTACACATTCAAAATCCTCTTGCGCGAACAGAAACGACCCGAACAACTGAAACGACACGGACTGTACTCAACTTAATAAAGACATTATGTGATTATTTTGCCTTCTTTCTTCCGAGCTTTTACGGCTCCATCCTAAAATATTAATAATCACATATAGACATGTACAGACAAAATGACACAAGTTGCCTTCATGCAACTTTGACAGATCCGACCAAAATTGCATATTTTCTGATCGCCCCCTCGAAAACTTTTTACTCTCCCTCGTTAGGTTTATATAACCTGTATACGTGCAAACGCACAGAATGCAGAGCTAGCATTGCGTCTAGTATCTGCAAATTAGCGCTGAGCAATTACCGCCCCGAGGGCAGAGCCTTATCGTTTTTGTGCTCCACAGAGACGTTATTTTGGTCAGTTCATGCTGAAGTGCCAGTGTTCCATACTGAAGAATGAGTCAGAATGGGTCAATCACTGAAGCTGACCAAAGTTTCTTATCTCTTTTGAGCATGGATAAAAAACTTTTTTGGCCAATTAAGTGTTTCTAATTGAAACATGCTAACGAATGCATCGATTGTGCCAATATATGGCTATTCGAAGCATTCGCTTTTACATATCTGTGGCTGTTGGGTAACTGTTTGACGCTTTGCTTCTCTTGTTTCTAGAAAGCGCAAACAGTATGCCATCGTGTAACGATGTAAAAGGTAACCGCTGTGCGTCTCATTTCCCAGCACACAAAGTATGTAATGGACATACTATAAACAAATCATTCTTTAACTGCAGGACAATGGTTATAGTTGTTTCCTTGCGTGCGGAATCGTGTGATGCCTGCAGTACACTCTAAGGTTTGTCAGTGTGTGGGTGTAGAGGAGCGGCCTGGTCGATCTCAGCAATTGATCGCTAGCCTGCTTAGAGACACAGCATTGGCAAACTGGTGCTGCAGTGATTCATTGAATCGATACCCGCACGCAGTACGTTACATGGGAAACAACACATGACTGAAGCCGCACGCCCACTAAACGGGCTTGAAGTTGAGGTCAGTAATCGGAGCACTCGTCTGTCAAAATTAGAAACAAATTGTCAATTATGCCCAAAATAAGTGTTTTCGATGGCCGAACTCCTTCAACATCTAACATGAACCTTCAAGTCCCGATCCATGGTTGAGTTTTCCCTGTGTTGTGCCCAGGATGTGTGTTTGAAAATTCCTTTGCTAAATTCTTATATCGTACATATTTTCTATAAATTGACTGAATCAGCAAGAGACTTTGAATTCTTGCTTCAATTCATCAAGTTTCGTCAACTTGAATCTACATAGGATTCTAGACACTTGAGCCACGAATTGAAGCATGGGCACTCTTGCTTGTCAATTTTCGTTTAAATTCTCTAGTCTATTAGAGGGAGAGAAAACGGAAAATAACCCCAAAAGTGCGAAATTGTCTTCATTAAAAGTATTCAAATTTTCAAAAAGCATTGGAAAAACTTTAATTTTCTTAAGACAGTGCAATTTCCCATAAATTGACGCACCGTCACTCCCCACTATACACACACACATCCTCCAACTGACACACACACAGTCACACCTGGAATCGAAGCGACTTCAAATAGGAAAAAAAAAAAAAAAAATTAAAAAAAAAAATATAAACAAATAATATAAATAATTAAAATACAAATAAAACAATTTACAAATACACTTATTTTACTGATTGAAACACTTTTGTATCAATTAGTAAAATAAATCGAATATTTAACGAGTAAATTGATTAATTAATAATAAATAAACTAAATAAATAAATTAAATAAGTAATGTCTCACTTATTAATTTACCAATACTATATCTTTAAATTGACATCTTGAAATATTATGTAACAAATAATTATTTTTGCAAAATAACGTTAATAAAATCAATAAAACTGTAAGAAATAAGAAACAAATAAAAATAATTAATAAATTCGCAACTAATTTAAGTCCAAACTACAATCTGTAACAAATACTAATAGTCAAATAATATAAATCGATTCCTGCCACTAAAAGTTCGGCGTGTTTGTGTACATTAAGTGTACATGTTTTGTGCATAAGAAGTGGTACAATTTTGTTCTAACAAAGTTGAAATTACTGCTTGTGCATCGCAACAACTAATGAACATACGCACGCTCAACTAAAAATGAAAATTAAAATGTTTGCCAATTAAAATGAATAATTTTATTTTTAAATAATGTTAATATAACTAGTATACAGTTTTTCTTATTCTAAAGCATAATGTTAGATCTATTAATAGTTATAAATAGTCTTAACTAGCTGTAAATTCATTCTTATAAAATATCTATAATGTATTGAAAGAATAAAATTGCTATCGTCCATCACTGACGATAGCTCAATCTGTGCGTCTTTATGGCCACAAGACATTAAAAAATGGTATCAAATCCGAACGCACAGTATGATGACACAACAGACGAGATAGCAGTCCAAACAGCGGATGATCAGGACGTAAATTCACCTTAAAAACGAGTAAGCATCATTCCTTGCACACACATAAAAAGTCACAGCAGCCACATTCCTATTTGAGTATTCCGTTGTGTGTGAAATCCAATGGCGACGTTGCTGAAAAGAAAGGAAAACAACTTTCTTATAACAAAACAATTGACTCGATACATATAATATACACTTTCCTGAGAATCCATAGAAAACTCTGATATCCAATTTGAGTACGATGATATTGCTCCTGATGGTCATAATCCAACGACGATCTCCTGAAAATTTAAAATATCGTTATCTGTATTATAAAAACTATTTTATAATACGAATACTTACATATTTTCAACGGCAAACGCATCAGCAGATTTTTCCGGCAATAATGCGCAGCCGCGCACGACGTCCATAGCCAGGCAGCTGCCAGCTGTGCGCATCTCACTAAGGGGGCCACTTTGCTGCACTCACTGTCTGCACTCAATGCTTATCGAAAACGCCACTAAAATATGTAAATAATATTAATTAGTATTGAAATAATACTATTTAATAATTATTTATTACTTACCTTTCAAATTCCGACAATTTTAACAAACGCTGCAAATTTTCACTCACGTGTTAAAATCAAAACAAACAAATGAGCTTTTACTTACCTACAGTAGTAGTAGTAGAGTGTTCGTTAAGTTGCAGCAGACAGCTGCGCTTTGTTTTGATTTTAATAAGCTGCATATGCAACCCCTAAAGTATGCACCGTAAAATTCACAACACTCCAAAGCTAAGTTTCGTCAAACAATCAGCTGCGCTTTCTGTTGAGCTTTAGCAAGCCGAACAATGAGTGCTAAAAATTAGCGGACAGTTCAACCCAAACATACAAAATAACCTGTAAATATAAATAAAATGCAAATAAAATAAATAAATAATAAATAAAATATAAAATGTAAATAAATAATAAATAATATAAATTGGTAAATAATTAAAATGCATAAATTCATGAATTGATTAATTTAATAAATACATTAATTTATTAAATTGAATAATTTATGGGTTTTAAGCTGGAAAATAAATAAATAATGTAAATAAACAATAAATAAAATAAGTTAATAAATAATTAAATTTGTTAATTGTTTAATTTAATAAAAATCTATTGAATTGAACAATTTACAAACTCGAGGCTGAAAAATAAATAAAAAATTTAAATAATTAAAATTAATAAAAGTTTGCAAACTGTTTGATTTAATAAATATTTTAATTTATTAAATTCGACAGTTTGCGGACTTGCGGCTGAAAATAAATAAAAAAAAAAAATATAAACAAATAATATAAATAATTAAAATACAAATAAAACAATTTACAAATACACTTATTTTACTGATTGAAACACTTTTGTATCAATTAGTAAAATAAATCGAATATTTAACGAGTAAATTGATTAATTAATAATAAATAAACTAAATAAATAAATTAAATAAGTAATGTCTCACTTATTAATTTACCAATACTATATCTTTAAATTGACATCTTGAAATATTATGTAACAAATAATTATTTTTGCAAAATAACGTTAATAAAATCAATAAAACTGTAAGAAATAAGAAACAAATAAAAATAATTAATAAATTCGCAACTAATTTAAGTCCAAACTACAATCTGTAACAAATACTAATAGTCAAATAATATAAATCGATTCCTGCCACTAAAAGTTCGGCGTGTTTGTGTACATTAAGTGTACATGTTTTGTGCATAAGAAGTGGTACAATTTTGTTCTAACAAAGTTGAAATTACTGCTTGTGCATCGCAACAACTAATGAACATACGCACGCTCAACTAAAAATGAAAATTAAAATGTTTGCCAATTAAAATGAATAATTTTATTTTTAAATAATGTTAATATAACTAGTATACAGTTTTTCTTATTCTAAAGCATAATGTTAGATCTATTAATAGTTATAAATAGTCTTAACTAGCTGTAAATTCATTCTTATAAAATATCTATAATGTATTGAAAGAATAAAATTGCTATCGTCCATCACTGACGATAGCTCAATCTGTGCGTCTTTATGGCCACAAGACATTAAAAAAGTGTAATCACCCCATCTGGAATGAAGCGAACTCAAATAGGAAAAAAAAAAGAATTAAAATGAATGAAAATGAAACAATTAAAATCAATTAAACTAAGCTTAAAACTTTAAAATAGTTAAAAGGAATTAATAAATAAATTCATAAATAAATAAAAGTAACAAATCAGTCCTAAAATAAAATGTAATATTAAGAATAATAACAATAATAAAAACCAAATTTCTCACCAATTGTACGGCGCGCTTGTGCATTCTTTGTCTTGCATTTTGCTATGCATCAGGCGTAATTCAACTTTGTTGATGACAAATTGAAATTACTGCTTGCTGCATTACAACAATTATGCGCATGGAATTGCATGAGTGCCCAACAAAATAGATTTCGATAAATTGTCAATTCTCTCATTTGCTATATTTAAGAACAAAAATTAAATTAATTAATTAAACTAGTGTGTAGTTTTATCATTGTAAAGCTTAAAGTTAATTTAATAATTAATTATAAATAACTATAAATAGCTGTTAAGACATTCTTATAAAATACTTACCAACTGTATTGAAAGAATAAAATATGCTGTCGTCCATCACTGACGACAGCTCAATCTGTGCGTCTGTATGGCCACAACAAGTCAAAAACAAGTCAAAATCATCTTCCTCCCTCTAAGTGACACACTGTGCTTTACACGGATTGTCATTCCTGCATTGCCAATCGACACCTCTTCTCTGTCGCACCTTCGCCTGTGACCGCCAAATCCCTGCACCGCTCTACCTCCTCAGCTAGGGGCATCGCAAAAGCAGATGGCGGCCACACCAAAAGGCGAACGATGTAAAATGCAAGACAAACCAGCACGGTGTTGTTTTTCTTTTCCTCTAAACTAAAATCCATTTGTTAGATAATGGTCTATCTGTGTCTGAATCTTTGCACCATTCCTCTTACTCGGGGAACACACTTCCCCACTTTCCTAGACTGACTGGCCGCTGTGGTGCTCCAACTGTCAAACCCGCAAAATCAGTCGGCACTCATTTTTGTCGCACATCCGTCACTCAACTTGTAAAACCTGCCCCGATCGTTCTGGTCGTAAAAGCAGAATACGAGTCGCAGTGACAAAAGATGTTCCTTGCATTGACTTTTGTGGCCCACGCTGTTAAGCCTTTCTAATACTATCCTCTACCCACCCACGTGCATTCGCACACTAGGTGCAAATCTGCCACACCTCCTCTTCTGTGCTCCAAAATACCAGACTCTTTAGCCATTCCGAGGTACCACCATGAGGAACACTGTCCTGGCTGAGGCGGGTTAAGCCGGACTTTGGGAATCAGAAGTGGAATCTCGCGAAAGAGTTATGGTGGACATGCAGAAGGAGCCTCTGTGGATTTTTGCACCATCTTTTCGTTCAAAAGACGAAAAGCGGTAGACTACTTACACCTGTTCGACTTGCTGATCAGTCTTCGACTGATTGTATGCAAGTCAGCCGAAAAAGGCGTGAATAGTCAAACTACCACCAAAAATCAATCCCGCAATTTAACTCTTGTCAATTACTGCTGGCTTATGGTTCGGAGATACCGGTATTGCAATTGGTTGAAGCACGCCAACCTCTACGGCGCAAAATGTCTTCAAATAACCAATACTCGCATACCATAATAGAGGTATCATGTCGTTACTGACGCCGCATGCAACTCACTTAAGATTATATACTCTAAGGAGCAACTATTTAAAAAATTCGAGATACACCTCACAACGGTACTTTTACCAATACCTCCCCTGGTTTACGCAATCGTCTTTTTTCTCGAATTTTTTAAGCGTAAACCAGTTCAAATAGTTGCTCTTGTATATAAATCTTTAACACCACAACTTAAATCTTGTGTTATCCCATTCCGCCAGTTTCCATCCCACATTGGTGCTTAACCTCTCTTCAAAGCACCGATGAAGAAACTAAACATGGATGGATCCTCACCCGATCCATCTGGAATGTTGGGTATAAAGAAAAAAAACCAATACCTCCCCTGGTTTACGCAATCGTCTTTTTTCTCGAATTTTTTAAGCGTAAACCAGTTCAAATAGTTGCTCTTGTATATAAATCTTTAACACCACAACTTAAATCTTGTGTTATCCCATTCCGCCAGTTTCCATCCCACATTGGTGCTTAACCTCTCTTCAAAGCACCGATGAAGAAACTAAACATGGATGGATCCTCACCCGATCCATCTGGAATGTTGGGTATAAAGAAAAAAAACCAATACCTCCCCTGGTTTACGCAATCGTCTTTTTTCTCGAATTTTTTAAGCGTAAACCAGTTCAAATAGTTGCTCTTGTATATAAATCTTTAACACCACAACTTAAATCTTGTGTTATCCCATTCCGCCAGTTTCCATCCCACATTGGTGCTTAACCTCTCTTCAAAGCACCAATGAAGAAACTAAACATGGATGGATCCTCACCCGATCCATCTGGAATGTTGGGTATAAAGAAAGAAAAAAAAAAAAATAAGAAAAAAACCTTCAACTGAAACAAGAAAGGTCAACGATAGCGAAGATGCTACGACTTTGTCCAGCACCATCTGTAAAATAATCAAATTGATTAATTGTTAGTTATTTTTTGCTTTGTTTTGGCTGCAATATTCTGCTTAGTGTTAAGCAACGTCGAGTAGAGACCTAAAATGTAAATAACATTAATTAACATAGGCGTAACATTAATTCTTGTAAAATGCTATACAGTATTAATAGAATAAAATATTCGATACAAATTCACATGATTCCAACTCCTGCCGGTCAGAAGTCTGGAAATCTGATGAATTCTGTTATCGATCCATTCGTATGCAACAGCATGCGCTAAAGTAAAGTAGAACAAAATTGAAAATACTACTTGCTGCAACACAATAATTATTGTGCATGAAGTCATATGCATGCCCAACAAAATATTAAATTAAAAATATTGCCAATTCTTTTAATATATAATATTTTATTTTAATATAATATTAATTAAACTAGTATATAGTTTTTCCTATTGTAAAGCTTAATGTTAGATATATAATTAATTGTAAATAGTCTAAACTAGCTGCTAATCGATTCTTATAAAGAACTCATATTGTATTGAAAAGAATAAAGATATGCTATCGTCCATCACAGACGATAGCTCAATTAGTGTGTCTGTATGGCCACAACAACTGAAAAAAAAAAAAAAGCTTTGAGGTTGATGAAAGGAAAAAAAGCTTAATACGCATAAAGCATGCATTGGGATGCTGAGCTTTTTAGCTTTGGCTTCAACACTTATTAAATTCAAGCACATGACGTATTGCTGATGTTTTTCGGAGCTTTAGTAAGTTTTACAGTGAAAATTATTTGTTTTATATTATTACTTTATATTTATTAAGTACAACTTATTAATGTATAAGTATTTTGTAAATTTTTATTGTTATTATATAGTTAAATAAAAAAATAACATCGCATTATAAAATAAAAAAAAATTATTTTAAACTTGCGAAAATAAAATTAATATTGTTTTTAGACATCGGTCGAAACTATGCTCTAATTTGGAATTTGTATGAAAAGCTTTGGCAAACTCAAGCTCAAACCGATCACTTTCGTCAATTATATAATCATACTGAACATTTTTTAGCTGATTGAATCCAAAAATTCAGCAATTAAATGTTTTTATGATGAGATTTAGATGTGCTGTTGGCATAGATGAATTGATGCTTACAATTAAAATTGTTCCTTTAATTATAAATTTCCGGTACTTTGTTTCATGTTCGATTTTAAAGAAATTTAAACATTTCGGGCTATTTAACGCTCTCTTAGAAACCTTCTTATTTACTTAAAAATGTTTGTATATAGATATACAAGTGTATCAATTTTGTCGATATTACATACGCTGATTCACTCGATTGTCGTAGGTCAGGATTTAAACTTTTCACTGTCACAATCGTTGGCTTCTCTGCCTGCGTTCAAAGAGCGCGCATGCGCTCTCATATTTTATACAAATATGTATTTGCGTATGCAACATGTGCTTTTGACTTTGTTTGTTACAAATGTAAATAAAAACCAGAGAGCTAAAAATATTTGCAAATTCTGAATGAACCAAAGCTGCAATGGCAATCGGGAGGTCGAGTTAGTAGGTTAAAGGGTTGATTGCGTTATGTTTTACGAAAAATCTCTTTTGGCGCCAATGAAAGATGAGCGCGCATAAATATCTCTGTTTTAGTTAAGTGATGTGCAGCATTGTCTTGTGTTTAATGCACTTTTTTGTAAAGGACTTAAAAGATAACTATTCAGTTTTATTGTCAAATATGATAGAAATTACTTCATAAGAACATTCTATAATATCTTTGAATTAAGATGTGACTTTAAAACTTGATTGTCATTTTCGGTAGTAAATGTTTCTTTATTAAGTTTTCTTTCTTACTAAGAATTTATCTATGAGTAACCAACTTAAATTTGCTTTCCAGAATAGGTCAAAGCTTTTAAACCTTTTTTCCAGCTTTTTTAATTGTGCAAATCAACACACCAAACTGTAAATCTGTAAATAAATATTGTACATCTGACTTTAACACAACCCGTTTAAATCCATCCATCTAAAATAATTAATGAGTCTTTAATTATAAGGTTTTACTCATATAATCAAACAAAAAAAATTTTAAAATTCTTGATATATTCAGGTATGCTTGATTAAAAATGCAGAAGAGTATAAATTACTCGACTTACCGGTTACAAGCTTTTTTGTGCAATGTCAACATGTTTCTTTTTCAATTTCATTTGAACATTCATAGTACACTTAGCATTGTAAGAAAAATTCGGAGGCAAAATATCTTCGCTTGGATATATAAATTGTAAAGAGAACAAAAAGTACTAAGAGAATTTCCAAAAACTTTCATGTTTCTGCCGGCAGCGCTGCAATCGTCGTTCAATAGCAGCCCAACGTTTGGATACAGTTACGGAATCATCAACGAAGCGGTCGCCGAAGGGCAACAGCCGATGGAGATAATCCTAAACGACAGGCGTTGACGCTGACGTCGCTGTCGACGCAGCTGCTCAGTCTGTCTGAAACTGAGGATGCTACAGTCAGCGACGCAGGCAACATAGGACATAGAAGCAAGCTATCTCAAAGTTCAGTCATTGCCGGCGTTTCGAATTGTTTGGACGTGTTAAACGGACAAATTAAAAGTGTTTTGTGTATAAAATTGACATGGCTTAAGTGTATTAGTATTAGTTAAGCACATATGTATACATACATGAAATACCTAATGGTTTAGCTATGTGTGCAACTGTGTGATTTAGACCCTATTTGGGGATTTAATGAAAAAAATCATTAATGGAAGCTGCCGTAGTCGACGCTTAGGGGCCGGAAAGAGCCCATTGGTAATAGTGGCCAGATAAAAGAGTATATGTGTGTGTGGTTGCTCTAGCATTTGAAGCATTATGTTCGTATATGTGTTGGGTACATACTAAAGTCCAAAACTATGCAGACGAGTTTTGTGTGCTGACATTTGACACATACATCCTTTTTGTGGAGTACAGACGCATTTTGTTACTATCGTGGCTTTAACTGACTTTACGGGTTATTTGTCCTAGCAAATGCGCACATAAAAATTGTTACCTAAGTGGACTTTCGGTCCCCAATAGTTTCGTTCAGCGGAATAGTACGAACACTGGACTTACTATTTGTCGCAAGTATCTACAACTATAACGTTTGAGTCACGCTGAAAAAAATGCCGAATTAAATAATAATAAAAACATCTTTACCAGCCAACTAAAAAAGTTTTTAATAAAATAGTTCTGACAAATGTAAAAAAATGGCAATGTAAAAATTAAGTTCAATAAATTAAAGGTAAAACATCAAACCCAAAATAAACAAGTGCCAAAATATCGAAATATAATTGTTATAAATTAAAAGTAGTTATGATACTTTACAAAAAGTGAGAATATGTGGAAAAGTTACTCTCTGATCGCTGGTCATCTGTATCCGTCAGAAAATTTCGTGACTATTAAGTCTCACTACCAAAAATAAGAATAAGTAAGTTTTAAACATGGATTTTCTGTATGGCCAGTTTAGGTTCTGCCTGCACATATAAGGACTCAAATGCTTGAAACCATGCCCAAGCAAATTGCTTTGCTTATATATTATTAAAATATAAATTATATCATTATTCAAATCAAAAGACAAACATGCTAAATATAAAGTCAGGTAAATTTGTTATTGTATAATTTCTTAGTTGTGAAACTAATCTGTGCAACGAACAATAAATATTCAAGGTTAATGACAGCTTACCTTTTGAAGCTTTACAATATAAAAGTGTTATACAAGTTTGACAAACAGGTAGGTCGTTTTTTCGTTCTGTCATTATATTTTTTTTTTTTTTTACAATTATTTAAGTCACATTATAAATGGTGTTGAAAGTGGCCAGTGATTAGGAGGCCCACGCAAAATTCAGCAACCCTCTAGCTTTGTGCAACAACCATAAATATTTCCTTTATGCTCATGCAACTGGCGATGAAAAACGTTATTATTACTATGTCGCTTTTCACCTCCTGACATCCGGTAACCGTCAACTGCCACCTGCTATTGCTCTTATCATTGTTTCAGTGCCCACTTTTATGCAAAATAGCTGCACTTTATGAGTGCGTTGTCGTTCGTCCGAAGCCAGTACCGGATGCTCTTTGACTGGGAGCTCGAGTTATTGTACTCAGAGTTAGCCAAAGAGTTAGACTTCAGTTAACTAGGGTGTGAAAATGGATCTATTGTTTTGAACTTTGCACAAAGAAATTGTTGGAACTTTGCTTGAATAACTTAACGTATTTTTTATATGAAAATGTCAATTTATGAGATATTAAATTTACCATAAAATATTTACATATTATATTTATACATAAATTATGTGACAATGATTTCAATATTAAGACAACATTAAGATAGCATGGTAAATTATGTGAATAATTTAATGTCACCACACACCCACTACTCATTCTTTAGCAAGTAAAAGTATACATAACCTGCCAGACATTTAAAAGAGAGAGGAGTCACACATCAAAATTCGAAAAGTAACAACTCGTTAAAATTAAAGGCAAACAATAATACACAGACACATGCATATAAAAGTAACTGTTACTCACTTACTTCTTGTACTGTCGACACTATTCAAGTGTTAAGTAAAGAAGTAAAATGCTTGCAGCGAGCTTTTCAATAAAACACAGTAAAATAAACAAATCATTTAAAATTCTCAATTAAATGCAAAGAACACGTGTCTGTAATGCGAAAGACTGTTCTGTATCCATTTTTGTCCGCTGTGAAAGGTGTCAAGTTGTGAGTATGAAAGGAATCTTAAGTGCCCTTGTGCTTCTTTACAATTGTCAAGATGTCGATTCTTTAATGAGTGTCATTATAAGGTTTGTTAAGGGTGTGAATACTGTAACTGGCTAAAGAATAGTGTACAACAAAACCATGGGGCTTAAATTTTTAGAGGTATACAAACATTATGTATAACTTGGACAATTAAATTATTGTTATATGAATTTTTATGCCACTTATTCAAAAAATATTTTCCAAACATGTTCTTAAAAATTATTAAAATAAAAATAGAAATTATTCTTATATTACAAAAAAGCTGATAAAAGTTCTACATATTTTATATATTTCCTTTAGCAAAACAGTGCTTACATAATTGGATTTATTAAAGTACAGAATGCGTTATTCAGGACAATTAAAAAAAATAATTAATAATCAATTTAGCAACGATATGGGGATATTGAGGCTTCAAAGCCTTAAAAAAGGTATGTAATTTCTCAAATGAATGGGCAACTAAAATATCATTAACATTGGACAATTCGCTCTATAAAGGGTGAATTAAAAGAAACGGTAGGAAAACATTTATTCATACAAACTGAGGTCTAATCGTGATCAACTTTTCCACTGCCTAAAATAATTTTAGTCTAAATCTATATGAAATATGTGTATTTACTTAATGAATACCCTTTCAAAAATATATATATTGACTACTACAAGTCTACATCTATATTATATTTGTATCTTTATTTAGTGAATTTTGCTACGCTACCAATATTACATCTATTGAGTACTGCTATATTCGTAACGTTACAAGCCTTGCCTGGTGAGGCAACAGGCGGTTTACGTGTCCCCTCCTTTCTTCAAGAGCCCACACCACAGTTGCTATTTGGCAATGATACGGGTGCCCAGATTAGTTGTATGGCACATGGCAGTCCGCAGCCTGTGGTTTCCTGGGTTATGCACGATGGTACCGTGGCAATGCAGGTACCAGGATTGAGGTACGTATCTCATTTTTATCCTATCTGCAAGAGTATTTATTCTTGATCAACATCACAAGACGAGGATATATAGCCATGCCCGTCTGTCTGTCCGTTCGTATGAACAAACAGATTTCAGAGATGGTAAGAGCTTCAAGTTCAAAATTAGTCACGATCGACTATATATATTTAGTCAGTCAATACAACAATATTTTTATTTATGCCATTTTGACACACCTGGAAAAAAAAAATCGATCTTTTTGACGAATATCTCATTAACTATGGCACTAAGAAACACCAATTTTGGTTTTAAAGCTATCTTAATGAAACTCAGTACACATGTGTATTCCCTTTGCACGCAGATCAATCGGCCAGATCGGATGACTATATCATATAGCTCCCAATCGGATGAAAAAAATTTTTTTTTTGAGCTATGTTAACCAAATTTGCATGTGCAAACCAAATTTCATTCAGATCGGACCACTAGCTGCCATAGGAACATAGGAACAATATGCATTTGTTATCATTCCCAATGCGCTGACCAAGTTTCATTAGAATCGGACTACTATATCATATAGCTGCCATAGGAACAATCGGCCATTGAAAACAAATTAACGCAATGTGCATCACTGCAAGCATGTATAATCTTCGGCTAGCCGAAGATAACCTTTTTTTCTTGTCTTACTTGTTTTTGTTTATTTGTTTAAGAAAAGTAAATACCACATAAAATCATTTCAGAAAAATATCTAATAACGGCACAATGATTTTTTTACCGTTTTTGGCACAATATTTTCGTACGGATGTGCACGAGACAACTTACCGTTGTCGGGCAAGCAATGAGGCTGGAACGATACTGAGTCGCAACGTACACGTGCAAGCAGGTAAGCAATAAAATAAATAAATTAGAATTATGAACACAATTAATTAATCCTTGCAAAAGATAAAATGCTTGAAGAATCAACATAACTTGTCGTTTAGACTTGCATTCAACATTTTTTAAACATTGTATGAATATGAAAATATTACAAGACAGAGTTTAGTATAAACCGACTCGCCGATCTCAATAATGATTGAAAATTATTCTGATTTCATTTGTTATTTTGTTAAAGCTCTATCTTTTTGATGCATGTTTATAAAAAATAATAAAAAAAAAAAAAATAACATGAATGCATGTGTTTAATTTCAATAGTTTAGTTTTGAGGCACAAGTTGTTACACTAATAAGAACTAACAAAATTGCTTAATCACATAAATAATAAAAATTATAATACTATATTCATATTCACATATTTCCGCAGTATTACGACGTCAGTTTCACGTAAATGTGGAAAGTTCTGATGTATATTTGGGAAATTCGGCTTTGATTAAGTGTAGTATACCGGAATACGCACGGAAGTATGTTCGCGTGGCCAGTTGGCGTCGAGGCGAGGAGATACTCTCACCTGAATTGTCGGTTATTGGTGAGTGATACCACATTTCTACTTATACATATATACACCAATATATATTCTCTTTTATGTACTTTTGAAAGTTGTTTATTCTGAAATTTTTGTGTATATATACGGTTTATGGTTGGCCTTGATGTTACTCTTTAGTTGTAGTGTGATTCCTGAGCATTGTGCAGTATTGCTGTAAGCGTTGACATTTATTGTACAATTTTAGATCACATTGAGAACTATGATTTGATTTTGTTGTTCATTATATTACAAAATAAGATTTCTTTTACTGGGTATATTGCAGCAGGTCGCTATATGGTGCTGGCTACTAGTGGAGATCTATATATTCGCTCTGTTCGCTCGGAAGATGGTCTGACCAAATTTAGTTGTGTTGTCACTAACATACTCAATGGTGAGCAACAACATAGCGATGAGGTCACGCTACAGATAAAACGTAAGACGAAATATATTTAGCAACACATATGTTCACTTTGAAACATAATAAACTTATCAACACAGATCTCAGCAAGAACATGGCTCCCCGAAGCAGTCAAAAACCAGTAATAGAGCTTGAAGTCGAACTTGGAAACGAAGTGTATTTGCCTTGTAATATACAGGGCAATCCATTTCCTATATTCACGTGAGTACTTTTCTTCTGCTCTATTTACATCACCGACTTCTTACCTGCACAAACAATTTGCAACGATTTTTTTTTTATTGGCCACATTAACGGACTCACGATCAAAAGCAAACGCTAACCAACCGTTATATTGCTTACCGCAACAAATAAAAACTTAAATCCTCTCAGATATTTGAAAACTAGCATATTATATAAGTAGTACACTATGAACTATTATTTAAAGCGAGCATTCTAGTACAATGATTGACATGAACCAATTTCAAAATTGTCAGTGATGGAATAAACTTTATTTTCAGCTGGTATCGTGTGTCAGATTCCGCTGCGTTATATCCAATACCATCGTCTCAACGATTAATTATCTCACGAACTTTGCTACTTATAAAGAATTCTGAGGAACACGATGAAGGGAAATGGGTAAAACAAAAAAAGTGTTATAAATATTTTATGATGACTTTCTGTTTGTAAATTTATTGATATCATCGATTTTTATTGTTATTCTCTAAAAATTTTTAATATATTTTGCTAAAAAGTATGTGCTTGCATACATGCATGAACAGTCCTGATTCTTGTTTGTTTTTTTTTTTAAAGATTTGCCAGGCATCAAACCAGTTCGGGGAGCAACGCATTGAAATTCGTCTTAGAGTAAATACTTTCATATCTGTGCATATACTGCCTCAAGTGCAAATCGTGAATTCAGGTGGAGTGGCAATTTTCAATTGCACGGCAACTGGCTCGGCGATTGATGCTGTTGACTGGCTGCACAATGGAAAACCGCTTCAAGCGAAAAACACAATCAGCAATGGTCGGGATGGGTAAGTAGGCGAACATGAAATACTTAACTATTATTCAAATATTCATCTTAAATCATCAGCAAAATTTGTACAACCTGCACTATGATACAGTTGAATAAAATTAATAGAAAATTTGATTAGTTAACTTATATTATTAAAAGCTGCTGCCTAAGGAGAAGTGGTCAAGAAAGATACGATGATAGTGAGTGAATAGGAAAGCATTCAAGCTTAGGCAAATCAGCATAATAATTCATGCAGAAACTTGTATGATTATGCTAATAAAGTAAATTACAATTTTTGCCTGAGCGGACAGGAGGCAATCATTCACAACCGCACATGCAGGATATGTATTTGTATAACATTTTAAATTCACATTATTGTGTGAGGATATTGAGATAATATGCTACTTCTTGTTTTTATATTCTACATATTACCATAGTTTTTTTTTTTTTTTTTTTGCAGTATACGGTTTTTGTCAAAGACTTCTCTAATGGTTCAAAATGTTGGTCGACGCGATCGCGGTGTTTATCAATGTCTCATGGAGAATCAGCGTTCAAGTGCACAGGCCATGGCTGAGTTAAAGTTGGGCGGTAAGTTTAAAATGATTTTATGTGTGGTTTATGAAGGTATTCTTTGCATTGTAGATACTGTGCCTGAATTGATTTACACTTTTATTGAGCAAAACGTGCGTCCAGGCCCATTAATTTCGCTTAAGTGTTCTGCCAGTGGCTCTCCACCGCCACAAGTAAGTTCAATGCTTAAACTACATTTCCTGTGGACTGTTATGACTTACAATATAGCATAAGAATTTGAATTGAATTCTTTTCATTGATTATAATTTTCTCATGGCAGTTCGATTGGCTTCTAGACTCACAGCCTATTATGGATGTGTCGCTGCATCATCGCTTCGCTATTGGTCAATTTGTTGATAATACTGGTGCAGTGATAAGTTATTTAAATATTTCACACGTGCGCCCAGACGATGGAGGTCTTTATAGGTGTGTGGCAAGCAATTCGATGGGCCAAATTGAACATTCTGCGAGGTTGAATGTTTACGGTAAGCTTTCAAATTCAATGTCAAGTATGGTTTATGACAGATTGTGTAAGAAAATATCATGGAATGGAATATCTGCTAACCAATGGGTGGATAATCTTGTAAAAACAGGCAGTTTATAAAGTAAAAATCGCTTTTTTTAAAACGGTTGGACTTAATGAAAAATGTATGATTTATAATAAATTGTATGATTTCATATATCCTGACCAAACCATGATACAATAAAATAAGGTAGTCTCGTCAACAGCCGAACTTATCGAAGTATACACTTATTTTCAAGGCCCGATTGATTGTTGAAGTGAAAGGTTGTCTTCGTTTCATTTCACTCGCACTTACTGTAAGCATACAATAAGTGTATGTCATTTGCCGACGAGAATACATTATATTATTTTAACATAAACCAAACTTCAAAAGTCAATGATTTGCTTTCAAATAATTATGTTATTAGGGGTTCCTTAATTTAACACATACTATGTAAATATCATCAGCCTGGTTGAAATCGGAAATAGGTCAAAAAAAAATATATTTCCTTAATAAACTCACACCTATGGCAACGCTTGGCAAAACATCTTGATTGTATGATATTAGTTAAAATATATAGAGTACGGTATCTTTGGTATATTTAACATTTAAGACAATTGTTCTTATAGGTATTGTTCTCATTAAATTAGAAAATACGTTTTAAACAATAAACATATTTTAGGACCGCCCTTTGTGCGAGCGATTGGAGCTGTAAGAGCCGTTGCTGGTGATACTACGATCATGCACTGTCCATTTGCAGGCTACCCAATTGAACATATCCGTTGGGAAAAAGCGCATCAGGAGTTGCCAGCAAGTAAGGCACTTGTAAATATAAATTATAAGAAGGAAAATAAAAAAGAAAATTTTTGTATACATTTTAATTAATTTTACTGCTTAGGTCCTTATTATTCGGTCGCTTCAGTCCACGAGGGTGGACAGCTTCTCATCAAGAATGTTGATCCGGGTCGAGATCACGGCGTGTACACATGCATTGTGCGCAGTCGAGCTGGTGAAGAAGCACGTCGTGATGTACAGTTAAATGTGAACAGTACGTGAATAATTTAATTATTTAATATATGAATAATATGTGTTTACTGGTCACACACAAGGTCCCCCAGTTATTGAGTCATTCAAGTTCCCAAAAAACTTGCAGGAAGGTGGTCGTGCGCAAATTACCTGTGCGGTATCCTCTGGGGATATGCCCATCTACTTTAGTTGGAAAAAAGATGATTATTCACTGCCTAGTAGTCTGCAAGTGAGTCTTATCTGTGAAATAATAAGATATTTGTATTTATTTAATAAGCACTTCTTGCTTTTTGAATTGTATTTGGCTATATTATACAGATAACCGAGAAAAAAGAAGAATTTTATTCGCTTCTAGTGTTTAAGGATATCAGCGCCAAGCACAGTGGCAAGTATACTTGTTACGCAAGCAATGCTGCTGCCAAAGTGAACTACACTGCTGACCTGCAAGTGCGGGGTAAGTTTGCTCAAAAATCATATCTGATACATAGTAGGTTGAATGAAGGGTAATTCGCTTATTTTATCCAATCCGAGTTTATTGAATTACGTTTCTGTGCAAGCAATTTACCCGTTTGAAAGCTACACAGACTTCAACGCGTACAACAAAGTTTTTCATTTTTTTTTTGTTTACTTTGTGCCTTCATTTGTTTCATTTGGGTCTTATCACCGGGTCACGTTTCAGTGGCACCACGCTGGAACCACGAGCCAATGGACACGGCTGTTATGTTAGGCAGTACAATATCGATAAATTGTGAGGCGGAAGGATATCCGGTTCCGACTATTACATGGTTCAAAGGACAGGGTAAGTTTACCAATTGGATGGGCAATGGCTTAGTCTCGAAACAAACCATCTCAGTTCATTAAAGTTGGATGAGTTAAACGTGTAGGTTTGGCCGGAGCTGAACACTTGATTATTAATAAGCCCAGTTGGATTTGAATTTGAGTAGCTATTAGTTAAGTGAAAGAGTCTTCCACAGGTAAAGCTATCAAGGACTTCAAGTCATTAAGTATGCGTAATCATTCACTTGTGCTAAATCTAGCCACAGATAACGATGAAGGATTTTACATGTGCCAAGCAACAAACGAAATTGGTAACGGTCTAAAGAAGATTATTCGCATAAATGTAAACGGTAATTGAAATTATACGAATTCAGTTAAGCATTTGTTACCGTTGTTAATTTATACATAGAACCGGCCCGTTTTGATCAGCCTATGCGAAATGTAAGCTCACGCCGTAATGATCCGATAACATTGGACTGTCATGCAAAAGGCGATGAGCCAATTAGCATTGCCTGGACTCACAACAATGGGCGAATTGATCTTAATAACTTTCATTTTAGCATTTCTGAAATGAAAACCGAGAAGGGTGTGGACTCGCAGCTGACCATATCACAATCAGATCGGCAAGATTCTGGTGCCTATCACTGCACAGCTGAAAATCCATACGGCCGTGATGAGCAATTAACTTTTCTTGCTGTACAAGAGCGACCTGATCCACCATCTAGTTTGGAAATCTTTGAAGTTGGTTCGCGCACCGTTAAACTTAGCTGGCGACGCCCCTTTGATGGCAATTCACCTGTTCTCAGTTACCTAGTCCAATATCAATCACTTAAGTATATGCAGTCGCACACTACGTTAAGAGGCACTGCTGGAGACTGGAGTAGCTCCAAAATAGTTAACGTAACTTTGCCCTCGACAAGCATTATCCGCAGGTGCGTGTTATTTCAAACGTGAGAGTTTGATCTATGTCTTAGTTTTCGTTCTGCATCAAATTTAAGTGTAACTTTTATATTTTATAGCTATGATAATGATCTACGGGAAAATGCTATAGTAGCAGGCCTTTCCCCCGCTACTACATTTCTTATACGCATGCAGGCCATAAACGAAATTGAACGTAGTGTCTTTACTGATGAAATTGTGCTTAAAACTCAGGAAGAGGCACCTACAGAAGCTCCATCTAATGTACAGGTTCAAAGTGGGACTGAAAGCGAGTTAATTATTATATGGCAGGTGGGTGAAATTGTAAGATTTTTCAATCAATCTTCAAAGAAAGAACTTTTTAAATCCAACAGGTCCCGCCTCGAGAATCATGGAATGGTGAGCTTATTGGTTATACTATTAACTGCAGCGAAGAGAAACAAAATATAAACTACATAAGTGTTGTAAACAGTTCTCTTAAGTCGGTAATTGTCAGCGGATGGGCAACCACAAAGGCAACTCTTCGTGGTCTGCGAAAATACACACGGTATGCAGTCAGTGTAAGAGCGCTTAATAGGTTTGGATCGGGACCCTGGAGTTCTACCATCTTAGGAACGACCGCAGAAGGCGGTAAGAAGTCTTTACTAGTATTTGTATTATTGTTTAATATTTTGCTAATGAATTGAAATAAAGTATATCTATTCTGAAAACATTATTTTATATCAATGCTTAATCAATAATCGATTGCAGTGCCAGAGGCTTCACCGCAAAATGTGAACTGCTCTGCGTTATCATCACAAAGCCTAAAAGTATCATGGTCTGAGCCTCCTTTGCAGTTTCATGGCGGCATCATACAGGGATATAAAATTGTATATCGTCCAATAGTACATCAAAGTAAGTAGTCACTTTAATTCGTTAAGTTTTTATCCATTCTATTATTTTTTTTTGGTTTTTTTGTCTACAAAAACGAAATATTCTAAATGATTTTTATTATATTTAAATTTCCAGTTGATTTTCCAACAAAATTGGAAATTAAACGCACATCAAATCTGGAAACTTATCTTCACACACTTCGCAAAGCAACAAACTATTCAATTCGTGCGTTGGCTTATACATCTACAGGTGATGGGGTGGCAAGTCAACCATTGTTTTGTCAAACTGATGATGATGTGCCAGATGCGCCTGCCGCTATTAAAGCGGCTGCTTTGACAGCTGATTCAATTTTAATTTCATGGCTGCCTCCAAAAAATCGGAATGGCTTTATATCACACTATACAGTGTATGCAAGAGAGGCTGGTCGCAAGGGTCAAACAAAAAGTAAGTGGCAAATGTATATATAAGCGAGTATTTCTTTTTATTATTTATCTAGTAGCTTTGCTTATAAAGCAGACGAAAACAAATAGTGATAAATTTTTTTCTGCTTGGTGCAGATTTTATAAAATAACTCAACTGTTATTATTAAAAACTATTTTAGTTAACTAGGGTTTTATTTGTCCTTTAGCACACTTGGTGCGAGTGGACGAACATGGCTACCCAGTAACATTCGAAGCCCGAAGTCTTGCAGAGAATCAAATGTATGAATTTTGGATATCTGCATCCACTTCAGTAGGCGAAGGTGAGCCCACACCAGTCGTCGCTCAAGCGACCAATACAAGAGGTAGGTGATGTAGCATCTTAATTGGTATTGTTTAAAGTTTACAATTTATATTAAAAGAAATGCACATCTATCTGATGCTGCCTGATTGCACCAACCACAAAAGTATTTTAATTTTGGTTAACTACCTGCTTGTTATGATTGTTTTTTTTTTTTTTTTTGTTTATGAAAGCACCTGCACGCATTGCCTCATTTGGTCAGGTGGTACGCAAAGCGGTGGGCACAAGTCTCGTTCTGGAATGCATGGCTGTTGGGAACCCAACTCCGCGGGCACGTTGGCTCACTCGTGACCGCCCTGTTACTTTCAGTCCATTCTATGAGGTTACCAATGAGGGAAATTTAAGAATACACCGTAAATATACGAAATAATAAATTAAAGTTTCAAAAATTTTATCAGTTTGTTCTTGTTTTTTGAAGGTGTCGAAAGTAGTCTGTCTGGAAATTATTCATGCACTGCAAACAATCTCTTTGGCAGTGATGAAATACAATATAAAATGATTGCAATGAAGCCACCTGGTATACCACAAATCATTGTGCAATTCGCTTCCGCAGATAGTATTCGCGTAAGTTGGGATGCACCAGAGGATGGTGGAGCACCGCTGCAAGGCTATACTGTTTCGTATCATGCATCCGGCGATAGTTGGGTAGCGATAGAGCTACTGCCAGAAAGTAATGCTTACACAATGTCAGGCTTGAAATGCGGAAATCACTACATTATAAAGATGTCGGCCCATAACATTGTGGCAACTGGTTCATCCAGTGAGGAAATTAATGTCTGGACCAAAGGAAAAGGTATGTCGATATTAACTTTGTTAACACTAATCTTCCTTTCAATTGCATATTTATTTTGCGTACTTTAAAAACTCGTATCCTCTTCATATAAACTTATATTTTAATTTCATTGCCGGTATATACAGCTTCCCAAGCACCAAATGGAAACGAGCTTATTTCTACAAATGCAACTTGTGTACATTTAAAATTGTCTTCTTGGCATAATGGCGGTTGCGAAATACACCATTTCTCCATTGAACACCGGCCACTTGGTTCGTAAAAATTTAAAATATATAGCTCTAAGTGTCCTATTATTTCCAAATTCTCATTTTATTTAACTTTTCACTTGCATTTTAAAAAAAACATTAAAAAATAAAAATATTCTACTGCACCTTTTTCAGGCGATATAAGTTGGACAGTTGTGACATCTGACATTTCAAACGCTGTCGAAAATCGGGAAAGTCTGATATTTTGTGACCTCTTGCCAGCTAAGTGGTATCAGTTACGTATCTCAGCGACTAACGATGCTGGAAAAACTTCAGAGGATTATCATTTCAGTACAACCAGTCTTGATGGCATTACAATTTCACCACCTCCTTCACTTACTCCAGAATATGATTTGATGGACAATCTGATTAATGTAACCAATCCAACAAACGGTGATTGGTTTACAACATTTATTGTGATATTTATAATCACCATAACCTTAATAACGATGTGAGTGCTGGTTAATTGAGGAATGTTTGTTACCGAGAGCAATAACTTGCCGCTATTATTTAAGTCGGATTTCAAGAAATTTATTTTGTAAATTTTCATAAATTATTAACTTAAAAAATTTGATTATGTGGGTGCTCTATTAACTACCTTTCGATGGCTTATGTGATTTCGATTATCTTACAGCGCTCTGACTATTAAGCATCGCAGTACACTCTGTGGTTCCATAGAGGAGGGATATGAGTCTAGAACAATATCTAGTGATTACAAGGATCACGAAAATCGTCGCAACCAGGTTTACAGCGCTTCACCGGTTAAAACAGTAGATAAGGGTCACGAGACAGGTTAGAATAATAACAGATTCGGTGAGCGTTGCAAGTAACTATTAAATACCATCTCACTGCTTTTTAGAAATGTACGAGATTTCGCCATACGCTACGTTTAGTGTAAATGATGGAAGAACAAGCGCACCATCGAAAGCACCAACACGAAGCTTGGCTGGACAAAAGCAACATGATTATACTATGCAATTTAAAACTTTTGGCCACCCAGAAGGAGAAAATCTGAACGCGACGGCTTACCCTTTGCTTCCAACTGCAAGCTTTGGTCATGGTATAAGTAATTCAGATTGGCACAAGCAACGACTTCATAATACCGATGGTAACTTATTAATGGCTGATTAGAAAAAAAGCTATGATAGTAATATTTACAGATGAATCCACCCTAAGTAAATCCATGACTGTTGTGGCTGGCTCCCAGCTTGGCCATTCCAAGAAATCTGGCAATTGTCGAACTTCCAAAATTTGTAGTAGTGAAGTAATGGCCAGTTCAGCATCTGATACAAGTATTAGTCCAAATACAGAATTTTCTAACATGCCCACATATCGAGTGCCGTGTAAGTCATCCCGTGTGAGTGATGGGCGTGTAGTTGCAGGTAAGTATTATAAAGAAAATTTAAAATTGTCATAGCAGAATTTATTTTTATTTTCCAGATATGTTTAGACCCGATTCAAGTACAGAATCTAATAATGACCAAATCTCGCCGGCATTGGACCGGAGGCGCAATATTCTGCGTCAAGCAGACATTTTAGTAGAAAGTAGGAGCGTGGTGCAGCCGAATCGAAAAAATGTTTTACAGCTGGGTAATCAGACGTTGGAGCGACGAAAATGTCCTAGTAGTAACAACAGGTAGTTCAGGTACCTAAACCCAAAACAATCTAAATCAAAAAAAAAAAAGACAATACTAAAAATAAGAATTAGTAATAATATAAAATATTATATATATTTATAAAATGGTTTATTTTTAAAATAATTATTTATACGTTTCTGAACAGAGTAGATAGTGAGGGCGAGACCACCGCAGCTTTGACCGTTTCACTAAACGCTATGACGAGAGGTGATTTGGCCGGAGGCTTTCAAACTCCGGTTGCATTTAATGATGCACGCGAATTTGGTGACCAAGCTGAGTGTGATCAGGAACAACGTGCTTTGGATCTAGAAGTTCAACGCGTAATGGAAAATACAAGCGAAGCTCAGCTGGCCAATATGGATCGCGATGAACTCACTTCACTATTAGCAAGGTACGCTAATATTTGGAGAAAAAAATATTAACAGAATTTCACCTAAGTTTTTTGCATGCCAGAAGTGTCTACCAACCTTTAACTTGAACAGAAAAACTGACAAGCCTGGGACGTCTAGGTATCTCGAGAACATAAACCAGGAACTCCAAGATTACACAATACATGTTTAAGCCGAAACATTTCGACAAATCAATTGTAACTAATACAAAAGTGGCTTCTAATCCAACATGACAAGCCGAGTCACATAAATAATTATAGAATCTGAAAACATTTATTTCCTACTAGAGATTTTAAGCACCTGAAGCAATCACTTGAAAATTACACTAATGAAAATAAAAGACTATACATTTTTCGGATAATCATACCTATAATCAGGCAACTGTAAAAATACATACCCGTGAAGAAAATATATATAAGTTATACTTTGTTTTAAATAAATGTCTACATTTAAGATAAGCTAGAATATTACTAAAACTCTTGGTGATACATTTTGAATTTTCAAATTTATCTTAATGACAATGAATTAAACATTATATGAACTGACTGTTATGATAAAAGCTTAAATTTCGTAACAAACGATATCAGAAATATTTCATTTAAACTAAAAATCAACTTTGAATATATGTAATATTAGTTATTGTAAGTAACCGCAAAACAAAAATTAAATTAATAAAATTTGCATTATAACAATATATTTGAATTGAGTTTATTTAATTATTAAAGTATTTAGCGCTCCATCTCATTCCAGACTTTACATCAACAATTTTCCTAATAGAAAATGTTGCAATATTTTTTTAAGCCAATACGGAACTGTACAAAATTAAAATTAATAATTTTCATTTAGATAAATAAGTTTACCTTAGTAAATGCTTTTGGCATTTTACATATTTTATATATTAACGATGCCAAATAGCTTCTGCCTGAGTCACTTGATGTTTCCATATACATATCTGCAGTCGCATGTATATGCATAAAGACAATCTTTGCTAAGGGCGTAGGGCAGTTGTGAATGCAGCAGACAGTACAAAGGTCCAAACGCATATTAGAAAGACATGGGATAAATATAAAATGTAAAGAAGTGTTGCAAATTCAAACAGTAAGGCTACCCCACCCTCTTAGAACTCAGCCAAGTGCTATTCATGAGAGACTCACTTAAATAAAGTGCTTCTATATTGCTCGCCAGACAAATGCATAGGCTGATTTGGGGGTGAATACCGCACAGTGGTTGCGGCAGTTGCAGTGGTTGCTTCTATTATGCTAGGATTCATAATTGTTTGAATTATTACGAGTTTAACTCACTCACAGCGTTTTGCAAGATAGAACGGAATTTAATTTATTTCTTGAGTTGTACCAGTATAATTTATAATGCATTAACGTCAGTCAGCATAAATTAGTTGCTTGTAGTAATTGTAAACATGTATAGAATTTTGATTTTCCTTTGATATTGGAGCCTTGACCGAGCTAATAGATATTGGGTTGATGTATATAAAAATGTTTATGTGTGGATGTTGCAGTTTAGGTATCTCAATTAAAACAAAAGTTTTTCATACTAATCTATTTCTTATTTTTTTCTAAAACTTGATATTGCTCTGGCTATATACTTGAGTGCTGTTGTAAATCATATATATGTATTTATAAGATAGAATATGTCATTTCCGCTGGTTATTAAATGATGACCTTAATGTTGATCTATTTTTATACTCTCTGCAAGAGTATATTGGGTTTGTGAAAATGTATGTAACAGGCAGAAGGAGGCGTGGCAGACCCCATAAAGTATATATATTCTTGATCAGCATCACAAGCCGAGTCGATATAGCCTTGTCCGTCTGACCGTCTGTCCGTCTGTCTGTCCGTCTGTCCGTCTGTCCGTCCGTATGAACAAACAGATTTCAGAGATGGTAAGAGCTACAAGTTCGAGCTTGGTCTCAATCGATCACATATTTAGTCAGTCAATACAAGAATCTTTTTTTTTTTCGATGCCACGCCCCATTCGCCCACAATGAGCAAAAAACTAGGCACACCTCGGAAAAATTTGGTGTTTTGGGCAAATATCTCAATAACTATTGCACCTAGGATCGCCAATTTTGGTATGGAGGTTCCTAGCGACAGCGTTAATGCATTGACATTTAAATTTTTGGACTGCCACGCCCCGTTTTCCCACAATTAATAAAATAAAAATTCTCAGCTTTCGCCCCGTTTTTAGGCATTCTTTAATATAGTACAGTATTGTAATTTATAATTCGTATGAAGACTTACTATATCAAACTATCCTGAAAGGCGCATTGAAATCGCACTATAAACAAGAAAACTAGAAGCGTTGCAATATTGATAACCGAATGCAATATCATGTATGAGTGCAAGCGAGACAGAAACTTACAAGCACATGTTTGAATGTTTTCATTGCTTGCGTGGCGGCAGCGCTGCCCGCAGTCGCTGGCCGCGCTGAATACACACATACATTCATACATGTATATGCATCATATGTTGGCTTTCGTATGTGTATTCCCATACAGACAAACAGATGTATGTGTGATTATGCTCAGATTGTTTTTGTTTCAACGTGTTTTAATGCAAGTACTACACATTGTAATATCTCTATACCGATTTTAATAATTAAATCGCGAAAAAATGCAGAGAGTATTTTACGGTCGGGCGTGCTCGACTGTACTTTTCTTACTTGTTCTTAATAAAAAATACGAAGTGTTAGTTTTCCAAAAAAAATAAACAAATTTGAATATTAAAATGTATGATATCTAAGAACATTGTTCGTAATATAATAAAAGTAGGAAGTGTTTTCTTTTGTTGATCAAAACATACCCATAGGCATACTTTTGCTCTATATGATATGCATTCATTGAGTATGGATAATTAAAAACGACCTTGGGGGAACCCTCACTGATAAAAAAAAAAAACACACTGCTTCAAAATATGAGATACTTAACAGAAACAGCATTTTAAATTGACAACGGAACGGGAATGTAGTTTACTTCAGTCAACAGAATCAGTGCTTTAAGCACAGGTGGTTCTCATAGTGAATCAAAAAAGTTTCCAATTAAAAAAATTCAATCTTTGAAATTTATACATATAGATATATTCTTCTAGCGATTCATGAGACAACCACGCAAACACAAGTTTACCAACGACCGAGAATTTTTAACTTTTACTTTTAGATGCACTGGCACTGCTTCTGTTGAAGCCCAAAAAGCACTCAACTAACAACAGTCGCTCACACGTAACTCCGGAAATGGCGAAAGACGTGTCTGTCAGCTCAGCAGATCCTCGACCCCAGACCTTCGCCTCCCAAACAGGACCGAAGCCTTTTGCACTCTGCACTGCTTCAGTATTCGCACATTATTGATTGATTTATTGATGTCGATATGCTTAGTTGAACAGCACACTGCCGTTGTGGTAAGGGAGCTGCAATTTTTATTATCTACGAGAGTTATGTATTCAAACAGACAAGCATACACATAACTAGCACAGATTGTACATAAGGACAAGTGCTTATATGTAACAACAAAACATGCTAATTGTGATATTAGAATAGAAGACATTTTACATTGATTGATACTTTAAAATGAGTTTTGTGGATGCCAGACTTTAAACAATAATTTTTGTATGTTTTTGTATTGGACGAATATTCCGGTTTGAGTAAAATTGGCAATCTTAGATTATTATCATCATACTTTTTAGACCCCGATCACTAAAAAAGAGTAGAGTGGTCTATTAAGTTTGTCGGAAGCGAAATGTGCGTAACAGACAGAAGGAGGCGTGGCCGACCCCATAAAGCGAATATCTCAGTAACTATGACACTTAGGAATACCAATTTTGGTACACAGGTTCCTAGCAGCTACTATCGATAATTTACGTCATTTACGTGCAAGTTTTAATCAAATTGACTAAATAATTTAAAACGTATAATAGTTAGCGTTGCTACAAAATAATTCACATTTTATTAACTAGCTTAAGTAGCCTCTCACTTTTTGCGCTATTGCGCTTTGAGATCTATTTGTGTGATTGTTCGCTGTCATCTGTGGCTCTAACAAGGAGCACTCTCTGTTTACGTATGCCCCCGCACTCTACTTTCTGTAATTGCATGTAAATTACATTCTGTCGCTTGCTGCTGATTTTGATCACCTGGTGTTTCACACAAAGTTAAAAACTCGCAAATTGTTAAAAACTATTTTCATTACACTACAACTTCCAAACTATCAGACTTATCGTGACGTGTAGATTTATTGCTTGTTCTATAGCATATTTCATATGTATATTACTAAAACCTATAAATAACTTTCATATTATTTACAGAAGTCCCACATGAATGTTTTCAAATAACACAAGAATACATTGGACAACAATTTTCCTTACCATAAAATGGATTTGCATGAAATCACAAAAAATTAACAGCAACATTCAAGCTTCAACGGATGCACACAATGCCGCTACTTGAATTGTGTTACGTGCGCGAAGGATGCCGTAGAAAATAACTGCGGGGTACCTTTTAATTATCTCGTTATTTTTAATTGCCTGCTTTTCAATTATTTCATCGCCAGCATATTAAGAGTCCAACGTGTTTCCGCCCAATGTTAGCGACATTTCAATTTACATGTTTCCATGACACAACAAGTTGGCATTAGGGTTGGGTATTGTTCTAGTTATAGTAATAATAAAAACATTATATATAAAACAACCTTTGCATGAAAAACTTCCTTTATTGGAAAGTTTCTTCGGAGCTGGTGCCATCTATCGGTTATTTCTGAACGTTACAAGAGAGCTGCCATATAGTTACTTTAGTTTTGGAAAGCGCCATCTTGCGGTAACTGCTGAACGTTTTAATGCTAGACAGAGCTGCCACATCATTTCTCTAAGAACTGTTTAAGCAGTGCACATGAAAGCATCATTTTTTTGCAAGCAGAGATCTGCTTATGCATAAACTGAAATTTGAATAATAAAGTTGTTTGGTATTACATTAAATTATGTTTTTGGATATTATTTGATTAGTTTTGAATGACATCAAATGTTGGTAAAATATAAAGCAACAAAAAAATTTATTTTGTATTATTGCACTAATTTACAAGCATCACTTATGAAGCTTTAATTATACTTCCTGATTAATTTATCTTATTCATCTAACCCGTAGCCATATCCAGAGTGTCACAAAGGAAACACAATTAAACTGGATAAATTATATCCAGCTGGTACACCGCTGTGAAAGCCACTCAAGAAAAGTGGCTGCCGTCGCCAGCGGAAGTAAGTTTTTGCTTACGTTCGAGCTTAGATTCAATAAAGTGTTTGTTACTGAGATTAAGTGATTAACTTGCATATACAATTTCAGCGCGCCTCTAACAAATGTCATGTTATACATATAAATACCACAAGAACCCTCCAAAAACATCCACTCTGTAACCAGTTTTCAACAAACAAAAACCTCCGTCGGCGTATTTAACACAATAGCAAACCCACGCCCACAACTAAGCAAAGCATCCAGCTCTTAAATTCAACCGGTGAGTTTCTTATACGGTTTGTATGCATACGTCACCAAATTAATTAGATATAAGCTGCTGTCAGTTCATTTGTCACGCCCACAACAAGGCAGTGACGTATAAACTGCGTTTATTACTCATATTACTCATGGCGCGTGTTGTCGATTTGCTTCGAAATGAATAAATTATATTGAATTAAATTAACATATTTCGATTTTTTCCCACGATTCACAAATTAAATCATAAATAAACAGTTATTTATATTTTCGATGAACTAAAATTTAAAAGTATGCTACCAACAAAGAGACGCTACCGCCGACAAATCAGACAGGCTAAATACTGTAATGTAAACCAGTCTCCGGCTATGCGAACAGCGTGTCCGGTTGAGACAAAAGAAATCGCGCATTTTATTGAAGCCTAACTTATTATTACTGTCGCGTCTGCTTCTGTGGACTGGCCCAACCAACTTAATTCTACGTTGTATAATTTGAGTTGCAGTTACAGCTCCACTAATTAATGTACAATCAGGCGACCAACAACTTGGCTGAATTAAATTTGCATTAATTACATTTTTAGCGCATGACATCGGCTGCTACTCAGCTGTTTTCGTTTCCTTGACACTTCCTGCTATTACTTTTTGTGCGGTTTTCTTTAAAATGAGTATATGCTTTCTTTTTATGAGAAATTGTTCTTGATTGAGGGGATTTTTTACATCAAGAATAACAACAGATAAATAGATATAAATAAAATAATTCAAAATATTTAGAAATCTTGCATTCATGTCCTAACTTTTAAGGTTAACATTGGAGTTCTATACTTAATTTACTGCTTTAAACAAGATTGTACACATTATGTATAAAAAATCAGTAAAAAAAAAAAAATGTTAATATTATTTGTTTCAATAGTATTTACAATTTTAAATTATTATTTTAAGACACATTTTGGGACCTATTAAAAATAAATTTAATACGCTATGTTCCTAACCAAGTCATTAACTTAGAGAGCTAAACCAGACCGAATTCCAGTCATAATAATTTTAAAAAGGTATATATCTGAAGAGACATTGATTTAGAAAACCATATCCAAATTTTGTTGATTTCATATACGATTTCCAGAGATCTCTTTTTTACATACTGGGCAGTGCCGGACTGCTTTATTGAACTTGTACTGACTATATTTTGTAATTCCATATGTCGTACTCGGATACTTTCTGAGACCGGCTTGAAGCACTCTTAAAGTTGTCGTCATTGTTTCAGACTTCTTGATTTTATTAAGCTTTTTCACATTCGTACGTTTGGATTGCTTATAAAATAAAAAGACAAACGAGAGTTTAATTATTTCAACATAGCACTTGCTTCTCAACAGTCGCAACAGCACAGTCAAAGATTTGAAAAAACTAATTGTTTTCAAAAAAATTATAATTATAGATTTCGTACTTAGATTACTATCAGTATGTACGACAGAAACAACCTAATGCTGCTTACAGTTGCGATAACAACTATTTGCCTGTTCCAGTTTGGAGATACACTCCCTTCAATAGGACATTACGGCAAAAGATTCGGTAAGTCTATAAGACTACTATAAACATAATTTTTTAATTTCATTTTGATTTCAGATACAATGAGTGGAATTGATTTCATACAGATTTGCCTCAACAACTGTGCTCAGTGCAAGAAAATGTTTGGTGATTACTTTCAGGGTCAAACATGCGCGGAATCTTGCCTTAAGTTCAAAGGCAAAGCCATACCAGACTGCGAGGACATTGGCTCTATTGCTCCGTTTCTCAATGCACTTGAGTAAACCATAGTTGTAGTTGCAATATATTGTATTTGAGTCCGTGACGATTTTGAAATGACCACGAAATTCTGAACTGAAACTAAAAACGACTAGTTTATACTTACTGAACGATTCACCTAAAAATTGTATAATTTAAAAAGTGTTAAAGAATATGTGACCAAAGATAGTTATATTCCTTCAAAATATTAATGTGATTACTTAATAAAATCCAGCAACAATGAGATAAATATTAACTTTAACTTGGTGAACAGTTTGTGTTCAAGAAAATTCCAAAGAAATAATTAATCATTAATTTAGGCATTCGGTATTCTGAGTGACCTTTATTGACTTATCTTTTATTTTGCTACATTAAAATAATACATATATACAGAAATGATGGATAATGCATGAAAATGTTGAAAATATCTATAAAGAATGGCAGTGCGAAGTAAAATCAAAAAGTAGACATTTTTAGTAACGTGAGACTAGAAAAAGATTAAAGAGACTTAAGGGTTAAAATAAAGAGTGGATATGAAACATGGTGAATATATCAAAATTAGGGCGTGCTCACAAAAACTCAATTCTATAATTTTTACTTCCTGTAATTTAGAATTGTGTCGGGAATTTCGTTAATATAGTTCTGAAAAAATGAAAAATATACTACATTAGAACAAAACTAAGTTTTAAATTTAATACTTACGTATACAGATGAGTCCAAACCATGGCTGCCAAAGTCAGCCCACTTGCTTAAATCAATTGATGGTATTATTCCGCTCTTGCATGGCACACGAGGATTTCTATTAAAAAGGTAAATTAAAATCAAATTTAGGCAGTTAAACTTGACTTACATTTCATGATCTGGTAAGACCATAGGATAAATCTGCACAGTATCAATTAAGTCGGTATTATCGCAGATTAAACGGGATAGCTTTGCTTTGCGTATTTCTTGTAATTGTTCTGGTGTAAAAGAAGAAGGTTGATTTGGCAACTCGTACCAGAAGCGATCACCGCGACGTAAGTAGCTCATTTGTGTAGCAATAATACATGCAAAAGTTGGTCCAAGCATGGATCCAGGTAATGACTTTTCGGATACTCCGCCAGACCACAAATCAATGTCAGCTGGTTTTCTATATTTATGAAATAATATTAATATCATTATGTTTATCTCCTATTCTATACGTACTCAAATATGCTTTCATAGCGCAAAACGGTCTCGTTTGGCATGGATCCATACATTTCATCCCACGTATTTGAAGTTGGCAACCCGCAGAACTTGCGGAACTCCATATAGCCAGGTATACCAAATTCACGTCCACGCTGCATATTAAATGATACTAAATCCATGCCAAAGCGTGCACCCTCCTTTTTAAAGAGATGGTTGGTAACTTCCTGGGTGATGGAGTCATCCATAGCTTGTGCCACCTGATTCATTAGACCCATAAAGTATTCATCTAATACACCCGCTCGATACAAGTCATAGGGTCGACGAATTAAATCTGATAAACGTTTAGAAGCAATAAACTTATGTGCCTTAGACCAGCGTTCTACCGCAGTTGGGAGTAGTGAATGTCCAAATCGAAAAGCGGCGCCAGCAAATGAGTCAATTATGCCTGGATTCACATTTGACTCGTAGCCATCCCAATATCCATCTTTCTGCAAAACCAAACCAAATTTTTCCATAACCTCTTTTCCCAGTAGGATAGGAAGAAACTCGTTAAATGTGACATGCTGCACTATGGCGATATTAATACGACGGGCTTCTTGGAAGAGCGTCTCATCATCCCAATGTTGGTTAATATGAGCTAATTCCGTTGCGAGACGATTATGCTCTCGTGCCATTAAAGTGTGCATACATGTCAATACAAGTTGCTCGTTGACGCGAATCTCTCCACCCTCAAAACAGTACATGCTCTTATTAGGTCTCGTGCAACCCTCATCAGGTATATCCAATTTTAACGGTAGTAAATCTTTTAAGCCATATTCTTGGAATACGGGGTTCATGCGCATAAGTCCACCGTACCCAGTACGAAGCTTGCGTGCAAAAGATTCTTTAACACCATAAACTGTGTTGGCATCAATAACACCTGTTAATGTGTTAAACTGCTGTCGAGAACCTAAAACAATACATTACTTGTATATTTTAGTAAAGTTAAATAATGTTATTACATACCTAACCGGCAGCCCGGTCGGGGTGATGGAAATCCTCTCACAAAATCTATACATTTGACGTTAAATAGACGATAAAAGTAATCGTCGTCAGGGATGCGTATCTCATTGCAGTATGGATGCTTGAGGTGTAGAGCTCGTTTACAGCACTCCTCTGGATCATTTCGATTAACAGGATCTGCATTAGATAGGATTTGTGCATTTAGTTTATATTCGTTCACCTATTTTTGTGATATCTACCCAGTGGTGTGCCAGTCAGTGTAAAATCGTGATCCATGAACTGACCCCAAGCAATGACCATAACCGTGCCTGCGTGATCGTGGTAGCCATCATCTGGATGCATTGTACGCGAAACTACGCGTGAATAAGGCAGATCTCGACCGGTTACTGAAATACGTGGCGCGTTGATTCCGTCTGCATAAAGCGGGCCAATCAGGCGTTGAAATGGTGCATTTGCGGCGCCCCAAGTGGGATGTTCAATATTATTGCACAGGCCATCAAATCGTCGATATTTGCCAGGCCGGCATTCAACGCCCGCAAAAAAAGGTGGACATACCTCACGAATAAGCGTTTTTGATGTGTCGATTGTTGGCAATCCCTTCTCTATTTCTTCATAAGACAGGCCGTAGCTATAATAAAAATGATATCCAAAATTAATTTAAACGACTTTTAAAGACTTAAGAAACATTTTAAAATTTGGACGAACAAAATAATTGAATCCACCCACTATTATGTCTTTTTATCGTCGCACAAAAATATGGCTTTAAGCTAAATCGTTCTAAAATCTGTAACTCTTTTTAATTTTACTTAATTATGACACCATAACTTGGTAACTACTTGAGCTATTCTGACCAAATTTGCAGATAAAGTGCGTGGTCCTATTTTAATTATCCTTTCAAATTTTCTTGTTTTATTCTTTTTTTTAGATAAGACTAGGCTGCATTTTATCAATATTACAATGAGTCTGTATAATCGACTTTTCGAGTGTTTACTGTGTGGTAGTTTCGTACGTACACTATCACTTGCGCTTCCATCCCAATAAGTTGCTTTATTACGTAATTCAATTTTGTTTACTCTGAACGAAGCAAGTACAAATACTTGTGAACGGGAAGAAAAAAATGCAGCTGCACCAGTTGGTCGTTGCGAAGTACCATGTTGCGGATTTAGATACACCATCTGAAGCTGGGTTTAAGTAAATGGGGTTTAGGTGACTGCCATTACAGACAAAATCGACGACAGAAAATTGTATATTGTATATTTTAAGCTTTTAATCTACATTGGCAGACACAAAAAAAACTATTGAAAACCTTGAAAGCAGACTGCATAGGTAGTCAAAGAGCATTCTCAAAATCGAAAATATTTATAAACGCTGGTAACTGGTAACCAGTAACGCCATGAGCCAGATATAAGTGCCACACCGTGCGATTTTGGAAATTATTTAACGGGACGGTGGGCGTAATAGCGCAACTTTCAAATCCGTTCATCGTCTATTTACGCAGCGTTTACTTACGTGCGTGCAAGCTGTATAGAAATATCAAGCAAAAGTTCGCCAACGGTGGCTAACTCCTCAGGCTTCCAGTCAGATTTTGGTTGGGCAACATCTATGGAATAGAATGCATCATATAAACTACAAAATTAACTTAAAAATAGTATTACTTACGTATACGCTTGCGCGCGTCCATGTAAGCTGTATTTATGGCATCATAGGTAATGCAAGTGCCTGCACCACCGCTATAGGGATTCCTGCAAGAAGTCGATAAGAATATTAAATGACAATAACAACGGTAATAAATTTTTTTTTTTTTAATCCGATGGTAACCATCCACCATCTGCTTGAATACTGTAACACGCCCACACAGTGTGCGCATTGTCAGACAATCAAATTATTGACAGTCGAGCGCATAAGGCTATAGGGTACTTTCATCTAAATCGTCAAGTTGGTAGCTTTTAGTTCAGTTCAATACATGCTGCAGCCAAGACAACATGGAGAAGGCACGTCAAAAGTTGAGCCAAATGTTAAGTCAACACAAAATATTATTTGTGAGTGAAACACTTCAAAAGCTAAGATGCGAGAACTACAATACTTCTAAACGCAATGAAAATTTTATAAAGTGGACTTCAACTCTGGTGTGGTTAAGTGTGGGCATATTTTTCCTGAATTACTATTACAGTGAGCTGCAAGAGCAGGTGAGTTTATTCTGCTGGTAGTCAGTCGAAGTCGAAATCACAAAAATATATTAACCAGTTGACTATTTTTTGTTCATAGCGCTGTGCTCTATCAGTACCACGATCTTTGAGTTACGTATTTCGTCCGCCGGACCGTTGTAACTTTTGTTCCAACATAAAAAGTGTGCCACATCTTAATAATCTCAGTCCAGCTTTTTTTGAATCTAATTATGCATACAGCGGTGCCCCTATTGTCGTCAGTGATGCATTACGAAACTGGACTGCAACAACGGTGTGTACCTAATTTTTCAACATAGAAGCTATATAATGTTTAAAGATGATTAGCTTTTCAACTACCAATATTTTCAAAATGCCTACCAAAAAGCGAAACGCAAACAACGTTTGCGACACTGTCAGTTTTTGCCGTATAAGACAGGTTTTCGGGACATTTATGAGGCATTAGAAATGCCAAAAGCGCGTGTCGAGATGGGCGTGGGAGAAGCACCGTGGTACTTCGGGTGGAGCAATTGCCATTCAGAGATAACCGAGCAATTCCGCAAACATTATGCCAAACCCTATTTTCTTCCATATGACTCTGAGAACAAAGCAGTTGACTGGATTTTTATGGGTACATCAGGAATGGGGGCCCAAATGCATGTACGTAGATTATTTTTTGATTAAACCAGAATTATTTACCAATTTCTTCAAAGATTGACAACGTCCGACTACCATCCTGGCAAGCTCAATTGACAGGCAGCAAGCAGTGGTTCTTAGTACCACCCCCTGAGTGCTACTTTCAGTGTCATCGCTTTGAGGTGGTTGTGCAACAGGGCGATATCAGTATGTTGAAAACGTATTTCAGTTTTTATTTTTTAAAAGCCACATATATTTTCGTCTTTCAGTTGTGCTGGACACTAACAGATGGTACCATCAAACCTTTGTACAGCCTGGTGCAATAAGTATAACTATCGGCGCCGAATATGACTAATTCCATATTGTTTTTCAACAAATGGAACAAAATGTTTAAAAAATACCAGCCAATAAAGCTTATAACCATAGAAAAAATACCGATTCGTTCGATGGAACACTTTTAAATATTATTGCATTTTTCAACTTAAAATTAAGTTAAACTGATAAACAATTTAATTTTAAGTGCACGCGGTAAACCTTTACCATGTCATACTTACAGTACACCACGAAATAAGTTTACATTGTAATCATAGACAGACGAACGGCCCGGGCCAGCTAGTAACAGGGCACAGTCTGAGCCATGTGAAGATTGAAGCTGTTGTCCAAACTGATGATACTGTGCTTCAACGCAACTCAGAAAGCAAATCAACAATATTCTGTAAAAAAAAATAGATAAATTGGCACATTAGCAGATATAATTTTCTTTTATTTTTGTATGGAATAAAAAAAAATTTTTGTCAACTTTATAAATCTTAGTGTAGACTGTCTTACTTATATTATTTAAAATCTAAATAAGTCTTAATATATACATACATATATAGGTGCATTGAAATTAGTAAGTATCTTTTACAGTCGACTCGCCATACTGTTACCTTACAAGTTAAGTACAAGGTCTAATAATCTACTGTAATTAAGACTATTAATTTAAATTATTTTAATAAATAACCTTTTTTTTGCAGTGCTATGTAAAAACAAGCCTTCTTACAAATGTTAAAGTTTTTCAACAGGTAAATACTGGCAGATGAAACCTCAGTGAAAGTAGTTTATTTGTATTTCGCTGACGATTGTATTTGATGAAAGAGCTACTCAGGGCATAGCACCCTGGGCGGCTTTTGTAAAAGCAAAATAAAGAGTACTTAAGTCCTTTCACTTTTCAATTTATGACTCTTTCATTATAGTTGGCCAAGTGAACCAAGATACCACAAAGTCGTTACGATAACAACTCTTTCACCGGTTTCACTCGGGAATAGAGAAGCTTAACGACCACCATAAGAACCAAACGCTGAATATATTTTTACAAACGGAACACTCTCATCCAATTAAAACTATCTACAAGTTACCATTATTAAGTATTTATATTTGCGTGAAGTATTTATAATTTATTTGTAATTGTGTAACACTTTCGCAAAAACATGAGTTTAAATGGAACAAGGTTGCTCACGAAATGACTTCAAATTTGAAATATAATAATGAACAATAGGGTACATTATTGGACCTGTGAGCTGCTTGCGTGGGTTTTATGGTTTTATTAATAAGAATGTAACAAAGCCTGGCACATACGCATTCACTCGCAATGAAGCCACGCCTGATCTACAATCGAAACTTGATTTTATGCAAGCAAGAGTCGACGAGTGGACCGCTTAGTAGACCAATTAATTGTGGCTCACCTTCGAGGCGACAGCTTTTATGAAAGGTGCTCACGCATAGTCAAAAACACCCAACGTCCTCCGGACTTAAAGCCAAAAAGTAACATTCTTTTACATTTACGTAACGATTACTTTTACATTTGTCCGAATTGTCAATTATATTTAAGAGCTCTAGCGTACAGCTTGTATATAACTCGGTAACTTGTCAACCAATTCTTTGTTATTATAAAGAAATACAATGAATTGGCATTAGAAGCTGGTAACAAACAAAATTCATAGATTTGTATAAATATCATCGGTCTGCGAAAAGCTCAACAGCATCTTTCTTTAAAAAAACATTGTATTGAAATAATGTTTAATGTGCCACATTTACTGTTGCTGTTTCCATGATTGGACCCCGTACTCTAAAAAAGATTGGAGGCTTCTATAAAGTTTTTTTAGACCCTGTACTCTTTAAAAAAGAGTATAGGGGTCTATTAAGTTTGTCAGAAGCGAGATGTGCGTAACAGGCAGAAGGAGGCGTGGCCGACCCCATAAAGTGTATATATTCTTGATCAGCATCAACAGCCGAGTCGATAGAGCAATGTCCGTCTGTCTGTCTGTCTGTCCGTCCGTATGAACACCTGGATCTTTTACACTACAACAGCTAGAGACACCAAATTTGGAATGGAAGTTCATTATCTTCTCGAGCAGATCAAGTTTATTTAAAATTGTTGCCACGCCTCCTACCGCCCCCGCAATGAGCAAAAAACCAGACACACCTCGAAAAAATTTGTGTTTTAGGCGATTCTCAGTAACTATAGCACCTATGATCACAAATTTTGTTATACAGGTTTCTCGAGACAGCCTTAATATAATGACATTCAAAATGTTGAGCTGCCACGCCCCCTTTTCACATAAGAACTATAAAACTTTCCAACTTCAATGCCGTTTTTAAGGCATTAAATCAAATAGTACAGTGTTGTAATTTAACATTCATTTAGAGACTTATCATATCTAACTATCCTGAAAGTTATATCAAAACCCTATATCAAACAAGAAAGTTATCACGGTCCAAAGTTTATGTTATTTAACTGCAAAATCACTGTATGCGCGCAACACATACAAACAAACACAGAAACTTACAAACATATGTTCGAACGTTTTCTCTACCTGCTTGGCGGCAGCGCTGCCAGAAGCCGCTGGCCGCGCCGACCAATGCTATACATACACACATATGTATGTGTGCACATATATATATGCAAATAATCGGAAGAATAATAGAAGAGGGGCGTGGTGCAACTGGTAAAGATTTGGCACAATATGGAACCTTCGTATAGATCGCGGGTTCGAATGCTGACAATGACAATTGTTAATCTATTTATTTTTTAATTTTAATTCAAAATGTAAATATTTAATTTTTTAAATTTTATTTTATAATTTTTTTTTTAAATAAAATGCAAATGGGCACTACTATGGGAGTACGGGGTCTTTTACAGTCGGCTCGATGGACTGAAGCCTTTCTTACTTGTTTTAATATCTTTCTTTAACCATATTAAGTGTCGTTCCTACTTTTTGACTACTATTTGTCAATTATATATAATCAGCTCTTCTAATCAGTTTACAGCGTATTTAAGCATTCCTTACACATATAGGTTTACATCATAAACCCTATCACGAACATAAATAACGTTAGGGTTTCCATTGTTGTAGAAACGCTTACCACATTTGAAGCTTGTGATTTTCACTTCACGATGCCCACCGTCATCTTGACTACTCTTCATGTAACACTCATATTGTCTGGGCCAGCACACAGGGCTTTTCTTGAACTTTAATTTATCCTCTTTGTTTGAAGTATCTGCTTGCTTATTATCTCAGTATTGTCTTTTATTTTACCACATTGCAATATCAATTCATATAAATGTGAAGAAATAAGCATTTCTTACTAACCATAAATTACTTTCGTTAAAGTTATTTTTTTAAATTTTTATAATGTTCTTAGATGAAACACTACTCAATAAATTCAGCCAAAACTATAGTATTATTTGAAAACATTTAATGTTTGAGACAAACTTTTTAACCGAATAAATAATTTTCTGCATTTAATGAATTTAATGAAATCTAAACTATAACAGATAGTTTAGTTAAACGATGACTGTTATTAGGCATCGGCATAAAAAAAATAGCAACGTCAATCTCTGATTCAAGAGTAAATGTTGCATCAGACTAAAAAGATTAATTTTAATTAATCCTTTCAATAATACTTAAAAAAGATTTAAAAGCCTTGACACATATTCAGCGTAAAAGATCCAAAGCTCTAATGTCAATGATCTTTCTGGTTTTTTGTCCTCTTTCTGTCGCATCTGTTAAGCAGTTTACTCTCCATAGTCACAATAATATTTTTATGTTATAGTATTTCAACAAACCGGATCTCGCCGAGTCACGCGGCAGATGCAGCCCAGTTTTAATTTTACTTCAGACCAGTCAGACACTACCAGAGCAATTGCAGCAGGAAATCCACAGCATTTTGCACTTTTGTCTGTAAGAGCTTGTCTTCTACATTTAAGGAGAAAGTAAAGTCAACTCACGCAGACGTAGGCGCAGTTATTTGATGCCAGCTAAAAGACGAACTGGTTAAACATGAAATTCATTTCAACATCAGACAACTATTTGACTAGTTATGTAACCCAAGTTGAACCTTGCAATGTTAATGTCCTCAGCAAGGAAGGTTTAAATAATAGAGTAAGTAATGAATACCGTTAAGACTCGATACGTATCTAGAATTTTGGCGACCCATCTCCAACTGCAATTAACAACTGTATTATAATTAAGTGCGAAAATCTGTCATTAACCGTATTAGTAATAGTAAAACAAAATGGTAAACACTAAAAAAAATAAACAATATTTAAATAATCAAATCTAACTTAAAAATGAATATCGGCTTTAATTTAAATAAAAGGTATTTGGCAAGATAACTATGATTTAAATATTTTAAACTCTTGGTTAAGTGATGGTTAATATTAAACCAATTGAACATGGAACTAATCAGGTATAAACCATATTCTAGATGGTGCAGCCTTTTAAATAACATCCAATATCAACCAGAAGAATATTGGTTTTTTATTTACTTAATGAAAACGGTAAACTTGAAGTAATTTCTCTCTTGGTTGAAGAGAGCTCACACATCAAGAGACATATGCATATGTGAAAAAGAAACGGTGAAGTGTCAACAGAAAGTTTTCATATAGAAGCGACAGGTACATACAATAATTCGAAATGAATACATAGAACCTGCTGGAGTATAAAAGTTTAGCTTTTCTTATGGCATTCGCTACAAACGTTTTACGATCGCTTTAAAAATTACTTGAAGAATATGAAAGGTTGACGTAGCACTAAAAAATTCATCTCATGTACTTAAAAAAAATATGTAAAAGTCTTTCTATTTAAGCAAGCCTGATGACATACCTTAAAATCATTTTGTAGACGTTGCACGTTGCCACTTGGCTATTGATCGTTGAAGTTGTTAATGACTTCTTCAAATGCGTTTAGCAAATTTATTTTCGCATGCCAGCACTAACAGCTGCGCTATAATCCAATTATGGATGAAGAAACGATAAAGTGGAATGTTGCGACAGCCCACGCAGTTAATAATGATTGGATTTTTTCTCTTGGCCTTAATTATTTTTTGTGATAGTTGACCATCCAAGGTGTAGCAAGCAAGCTGCCACAATTTGACCAATTTACCTCAGTCACTAAGTTTATTTCTTAAGTCTTTTATTCTTTTAAACTTTGCTCTTTTTTCAACACCGAGTTGTTCAAAATTTTCACTATTTAAGTAACTTTTAAAACAATTTTTTGTTAACTTCAATAATTTGCGGCACTCGCTGGTCGTCCCATAAACTCTAACACACTTTTAAAATAAAGTTTGGTACCGTTAGCGGTACATAGAGCTGCCACGGCCTGTGTTCAACAAATAACTGAAATCTCCGACCCAATGCTGCCACACAAAACCAAATTACTTGTCGACTGGATTACAGCTGCGTCAACGTTAACGACTACGTCAGCATCGGCAACAGCAAGAGCAAGCAAGACCGGCAAAACAAACATTAAAACACAACGGCGCCAACAAACTTCGACGAAGTAGCGCTGAGCTCAACTTTGAGTTGGCCTCAAATGCGACGACGCGTCGTCGTCTTTGAGTAAAAATTTATCATTATCAACGTGTGTTGAGTTCAGTGTGGTAGCTTTGGTGTACCGATGTGCTAAGTAAGGCTTGTTGTTTAAGTCTTTTGTATTGGTAGGTGCAAGTCATGAATGGAATGTGATAATAAAAATTATATATTTTTAAGTGTACATCTTAAAAAATCATTGTATTGGTAAAATTAATTAACTTTCGAAGTACCAATAAGCAAAATTCCTACAATCGTTAAACCATTGGCAATCACATTCTTTGTAATTATGACTAAGACAGCAAAATATGAATCCTTAATAAATAGTGATAATTTATTAAATTTTCCAACTTGATTTACCTAGGCCTCAAATAAATATTAAATTATTTAATATAGGAGATACGGGTACAATAAAAAATAGTTTCATGTATAGTTAAAAGCCCCAGTACTGTTAATTTACATAAACTACAACGTGATAAGTCTTTACTTGAACGTCTTGGACTAATAGTTTGCCGTTTTGGAAATGTTTTTATTTTCTGTCACATTCAAGAAGTGTGTCAATAAATATTTATTGACAACACTCTTCAGTGTATTACATTAAATTAACAAAAATTTCTTGTTTGCGAGCTTGCTTGCATTTTATTTTGTATGTCTTAGTACGCCGCAAAACGGGTTGTTGAAAGCTCTGAAACTTTTTGATTCGACAAAACTGATTCTAATCGCTACTCTGAAGTGGTAATTCATTAAGTAAGTCATTGTGACAAAAACAGTCACCGAGTTTTAGGCAATTTAATTAAGTTCATAGAGCTGAATAGCTGCCGAAACCACTGTAAACAACCTTGCAAGCATTCTTAACATGTTCAAAATATTTGAAAACGCACTGCCTACAGACATGCTGCTGTTGCGTTCACTTTTCAAATACTTAAAATGTCAATTTTTGGCACAATGATATTTGTTTCTTTTATCGCAGCGATTGAGCAATTGTCGTTATGCGTTGTGTGTCTTAAGTTGATAGCTATGTATGTAGGTTAATCATGTTACTGATTCATTGATTCATTCTTTCGTAATCCTGTCTTAATTATTTTAGTAATTCTTTCATTCCGTACAGGTTGTGATAGAAATGATTCTTGCTGGCTGACTGTCATTTAAAGAATTAAATGGTAGGGCGACCTACAGACACAGCTCTTTTTGGTGGCAAACATGAAGATCCTGGGTGAGATACTGGAGCCGCCTGGAGATAAAACTGGATAGAACGCCAGCTGCAACGCCAAAAAAAGTATTATAATCTGTGAAAGGATGTATAAAATTTTCGACGTTATTAATGTATCGCTTAAAAATGAACTAACTAAAAAACTCTTAAATATTAAAGAACTTATCTGACAAATATGTTATATAAAACTGTTACGTTCTAACTTTTCTTTTTTTTTGTATGCTGAGTTGTTGAATTGAATTATATAGTTTTCTTTTTCCGTATACTCACACATAGAACAACTGTAGATGTCCAACCGCCCAACAAGCTCGTGTAGAGAAACCAAAACTCTAGTTACTCAAAACCTTAAGCACGCTGTTTCATAACAATATTTTAAACTGGCAATTATCTCTGGAGTTTTGACGAAACAAATTTCATTAATGATAAAAGCTTAAGCAAAGTAATACTCAACAGCTCAATCATTCCTGGCTTTTACGACCCCTACCAGTTGTTTCCAATGGAATTAAAATTTAAATCTCAAAAAACTGACCTAAAACCCAAAAATTGTGAATACCAATCAGCTTTACTCGTTGGAAAATGCAATGAATGTGATAGAATTGGCAAATGACAACCAGTCAAGCCACCTGATAACAAAAATATGATGGATCCATAGTATATAATATTGATTGAGAGGGCTCAACTTTTTTTTCTGGCAAACTTAATTAGGTACTTTTTTTGAAACGGTTTTACAACATCTTTACTTAAGAATTATTAGCAAATTGTAGGACGTAATGCTTTATCCTAAGAAAGCTTTACAATGCAAAAGTATCACTTGTAAATATAAGCACACTCGCAGTTAATAATTCGCCTTTTGCACTGTGGTTTAATCATAGTTACTGTGAGACGTACAGCGCTATTGTTCAATTTTTTTTTTATAATCCACCTTGAGTTTTCCTCTTTATCTTGTTCTTCTATTTTTAGATTGTCGGGACAAATGCGTAAACTATACAACATTTTATATTAAAATCTGATATATATTTGTTTAATTTTTGTTTTTGATATTCTGTTTAAATTACAAAAAGAAAATAAAAATTTGATCGGTATTCAGGTAGCCGGGGTATGTTTAGTAGCTTGGTCAGACAATTTAGTATGGGACGTGAGGAGCAACAATGCGAGCGCCGGAAGGTTCTCCAAAACCAGCTTTCTTACTACTTTGCTTATATCCTCTGAAGCTTGGACGTGCAGGACCGGCTCCAGGAAGAGCAATTGGTTTATTTCCAGTTCCAGAAGCAATCGGTCGCTGTAAACTGGCAGATTGAGCGGATCGGCTAGCTGGCCGCCTACCACCTGAACGTTTGTTTTGCGGGGAAGATGAAATTGGTCGCTGTACAGTTGATGCTGGAAGAACAGCTCTATTGTACTTTGAAACTGGACGTCCACCAGCTCCTATTACGACTGTAGTTGCAGGAGTTAATACCGGGCTATTTCCAGCCAGATCTTTACCTGGTGGCAAATAGGAAGGTGATAGCGATGATCCAGCAGCTGTCGATGAAGCGTCAGGAGAAAAAACAGGTAAGCGTCCGCCCCCTGATCCACCAGCTGCAACAGCGCATACTAAACAACTCAGTAAAAAGATGCAAGTGGAAGTCATCTTTATTCAAAAATTAACTGATGCTTCTTTAATTCAAGCTTTTCGCTTTTATAGTATAATCTCAAAAAATAATTACTTTAAATTCGAATATCAATTGAATCACTGTTTATTCCATTAGAAACGCATAATAAATTATTAAAACTGTCTTATGTGATAAGAAATCAACAAAAAACGTGTTTTTCAGGCAGAAAGCGTTGCAATTAAGAAATGATATAATAAAATGGAAATATGAAAAGTTTAAACATACTTGCGACTTGTCAACGAGCATTTACTAAAGTAAGTTTTGAGATCGTGATTAAATCATAGCCTTTTAATGTTATATGGGTATTAGAAAGTTATGACTCTTTTTGAGTCAAATTGGGAACATATCGCAATGTTTTTCTTGTTGTTGAACAGAATATTTTAAATATTTTTAATATATTAAAAATGTGTTGTTTCATTTAGTTATTAACAAGGATATACTTTTTTTTAATTAATTAAACAGAAAACAACTATTTTGTGTTCTTGTTTTAAAACTCCAAATCTGTGGTTGCTTCAGCCAGCCCAATACGATTAGTGACAGCATCATAAACGCTATAGAAGCGAGTCAAGAAGATATCCCCTAATACCCAGAAATTCGATTGAATTGGCATAAATGCACTTGTACAAATAGTTTGCTTTGATGTCTCTAGGTGTATTACATAGTTTGCAGGACTAAGTGCAAACTTCTTACCTCTTATATTAAACTGAATATCTGGCAGCTCATCCAGCTCACAGCTTACCACATAGCTATTATTATCCACCTTGGCCCAAATGGCAGTTTGAAAATTGTGAAAGATCCGGTGTGGCATCAAAATTAGGGACGTTCCGGTATCCAAAATGGCACTTACTTTTCCGTCGACTTGAGTGCTTCCAGCAAATACGCTTAACATCTCAAACTGCCAGTAACCGGTTTCCAACAGTGGTACATAGTGAAGTGTTCCTTTGTACCGCGAAGAGTTGATATCGCCAAATATGATCTCTCCACCGCTGTCTCGACGTAGGTAAATGGAAAATATGCAGTGCTTGACATGGATCTGCTGACAGAGAAGTTCGACAAAAGGAGTAGAGTTTTTCCAAGCAATTTGGCTTAAACCCAGACCAACAATTCCATCAAATGTAGTGCTTGTAAATGCCGGCTGATAATGCGACAATGTCTCGCCAAATATGAAACCGAATAATTCAACACCACCCACTTTAAGAGTATCCTTTGATAAATAACCGCTTACGTTTCCATTACCATAGGCTAAGGAAAAATTTCTCTCTACTTTAACGTGACTTAGTGAGAGGTCTGCTTTATAACGACTATGACGCTGGCAGGCGATATTGCTTTTAGGGCAATGGCTTGAAGGCAGCCATGTATTTGAAGATCCAGTGTCGAATAGCACTTTAAACATTTGTGGAGGTGTTCCCATACAAATACGTCCATAATATTCAATATTTTCACGATTCTCCAAGACCACTCCAAGAGTGTTCGAAGTTAAAAAATTCAAATGATTGCCAATCTTATTTTTGTACACTGTCAATGGCAATTTTATTATCTGCCCATCGGCTCCATTGTAATAGAAAAATAGAATTTCGTAGAATAATATTAACAATATCGGTGACATCTTGAATGGAGGTTAAAAGAAAACTAAACTAGTTTGAATACACTTTGTTAGCTACGCTCCACTTAAAACCGTAATTTATGTCAACAAACCATGTGTAAATTAAAAAGGTTTTCTGTTTAAAAAGCAAAAGTCAATAATAATTCGCTGCTATTCTATAATTAAAAATATTTCGTCAGTTTTTAACCGTTGCGCTAATAATCTTTTTCGTTCATAGAGAAAAGCTAATGAGTATTATAGCCAATACCAGTTGTATTTGATTGAAATTTAATATTGTTTTATTTTTAACAATCATATTAAAGAAATAAAATCAAAATCTAAAATAGGCCGGATGATTTGAATTTCGAAAACATATAAGTAGTTTTTAGACAGCGCACTCCAAAAAAGAGTAGAGGGTTAGGTTTGTCAGAAGCAAAATAAAGCAGGCAGAAAGAAGCTATTTCGATCCTATAAATTATATATATTCTTTATCAGCGTCAATAGCCGAGCCTATATAGAAATGTCTCTCCGTCCGTCGTTTGGATGAACACCTGGATCTTCGAGACGATCGGGAAACTATATTCTACAGCTCTCATAGGACCAATCGGTCAATAACGACTTATGTCTAAGAATAATGGACACTGGAATGAGTACGGGGTCTTTAACAGTCGGGCCGATTGACTTTAGCCTGTCTTTATTGTTTTAGGTTAATAAAATAGTCAACAGCACTCCAGGCCGACCTACCTTGATATACCCTGCAGCCAGTCTAATATAGTTTTGGCAATGAATTTATAAATACAATTCAAATTATAAATCTAGTGTAGGATTACGTATACAAATTAATAATTCATTGTATTTTTTTTTTAAATAAACAATTAAAATTACACATTTGCCGACATATGTATGCCAACAATAAAAACACAGCAATTAAATCTTTTTGAATGAGCATTTTAGTAAAATTTGAATTGATTGCGCTTAGCGCCAAAACAGATGTAAAATATATAGTTGTCTCGTTTCTATATACCTTGACTCTTCATACATCATCAAGTTGACTCTTTCACATACTTTGAGTAACCGCTAGGTTTTGCCATCTGTCGAGAATTCGTTTAAGCTGGCGCCATCTATGAAAACACGATACAGTTAGTTTGTTAATCAGCAACTCTGTTATGTTAAAATGTCTCTGTTTACTTGAACGTTCTCTGGCTGGTTATCGAATAAACAACATGACCACGATTGCCACATGTTAAGCCAAACTCGAAATTTTCGAAATTGTTTTAATACAACCAAATATCGAAATAAATTTGAATCTCAGAATTTAATAAAAAATTACCGTCTTTTAAAAGGATTCGGGTAAATTTAATATAAATGTTAATAATTTATTTCTAAGTGGCCAGTATTTTTGGCTTTGTATCACTAATTGAATGATAACAGTAAAGAAACCTGAAAATTTTAAAGTGCCAAACATTTTAATTAAACCTCAACTGCGTACACCATACTCGGCCTTTCATTTCAAATTTGGTGGCTTGTTCTCGTAGTCTAGAAAATCCAGTTATTTATAGAACGGTGTCTAATAAAATTGCATACTAATGCAGTAAACTCATGATTGTCTCATTCGTTTGCAATTGATGTTCGAAAATGCCACAAAAGTAAAGAAGTTTTAACACACATGTGTATAAACTTGAAACTCGCAGATAAAGAAGTATTCACACACAAACATACAGAATCATCGACTTGATAGGAAATAGTTAAATATTAAATGTTGCTAGACTCTGCATATTTGGCCATCGCAGTATTCTTTTATGTATTTGGTAAAGAGAATAAATTATCGGATTTTAATAAAAGTCTATAAACTGCACTAACTTTACGTGTAACTAGCAATGTGTTAATGAGTTCTCATAAATTAACTAAGTATCGTTGTGAACAGTAATAATGCGTTCTGTAGCATCTGCGGCTTCCGATAATGTCAACTTTATATCTTCAATTGTTATATTCTAATATAATTGGCAGCAAAAGCAGTTTTTAACCTTGGCATTTTACCAATTTGTATTGCAGAACCCCTTAAAAAAGATTAGTGAATCTCCTACTCGCAGACTACAAAATACGTGATTCAATTGCAAACTGCTTTATTTGTCGGTCTGTAAAATAAAATCGAATAGACCGGAAATTGGTTCATGAAAAGTCTTGCAAATTGCCTGAAAGCATAGCTCAGAAAATGACACTTGCATTCACCTCACAAGTAATTGTTCAAATGATAGTCCAGTTGCTTAATTAAATTAAAAATTGAATCAAATAAAAAAATTCCAAAAATATTTGATCAATGGGATTTAAATGATACATATTTAAAAAAAAAATTATGTTTTCCTAATAACCCGCAATAAGTCAATTATAATTTAATTAGCAACATAAGCAATATCAAATTTTGCAATGCCATTATTATTGATCTCATTATTTAGCAATGGTCAGTTGCACAGAGTCGGCTGAAAACGATGCCAGGAAGGAAACAAAAAGAGATGAAAAGGGAACGCCTGCCTAAAGTTTAATAGCTGAAATGTTTAAAACACAAACTGCTAAAACAGAAAGCTCTTAGAAATTTCCAACAATTGAAACACAAAAAAAAGCATACCGAGAAATCAAAAATAAAACTCATTCAGGCATTAAGCATTAAAGAGGTAACAGAAAAATTTAATAAAAAAAATTACATAAACAAACACCGAAGTGAAAAACGGTAGTTTGAAAAGTGGGTCAGGAATTTAATCTAGCTAGCATTAAAAACCGCGGGCGAAACGGAAACGGTACAAAAAAAATTTAAAGTTAAGCCCACTCTTTAGCATAATGCAATATTAAACAACATATTTCTTGTTGGCTGTAATTGTTTGAAATTCAATATTTTATACAATTTTTTCCAATTAAAGTTTTATCGATTTTTTTCCACATTGTCATTCTTAATACTTCATACTTCGTGAGCGCTGCACATGCCATATTTTTCTAGAAATTAGCAATTATTACTATTCTTAACTTTTAAATAATAATGAGTATATGTACTTAGATGGCGTAAATTAATATTTACTTAGGTGCTGTTAATTTTTAGTTTGTTGTTGACAGTAGTTTAGTTGACAGAAATAATATTGAAAATGCAACTGTTCACAATAGATTAATGTAGTGCATGTTTATATTAAAGAGAATAAGATATTTTTACACGAGTTGCAATATGACATTTTTTTAGTTTTAATAAAAATATTAATTTAAATAAATATTGACATAGCGAGCAATTACCTATATGCAATTAATTTAAATTTAAAGTTGCTTGATTACTATTCAAATTTCACTGATTGTTATAACATTCATCCAGTATTCCGCAAAATTTTTCCAGCTGTTTTTCTTTGTCCGTTGGCTGCTGACAGTTTTCCGAATTCCTTAGTCTTCTTTCATATTACTCCTCTTTCCATGACCTTCATTTGAAGCGTGCTGCTTAATTCAAATAAACTAAAAGCCCTATTTTGTGTGTAATTAAATGGTAAATGGATAGATAAAGTTAATTTATGCTATTTTCAACAACAACAATAAAAACATTAACTGGGTGAGACCTTTAAGCGGATTTACATTAGCTAACGTCAACTTTCGATTTACTCCTGCTAACCGATAACAATTTTAATTGATTTGGATTTGACACGCACGCATCGAATAGGAAAATCAATTTAACAAATGTTGATGCTAAAATGACATGGAAAACAATTGCAACTGTGGCAATGCGTTCTTGAACGTTGTCGCTACACATTGTGTTAGATAAGCATTTTAAGTTGAGATGGTCTACCCAATGATTTTAAATATTAAGTTGATGTGTTAAACTAACTATAATCTTACTTCATAAATTGTTTACGTTATGAATATAATCTCTTTGAATTTTATAAATTCTTCATAAATGGAAATTTAAAATATAAATTTTTTTTTAACATATTTTAATGATGGTGATTATTGCTTTCAATCCGTTCAATTATTTTATTTTATTTACTGGGTATTTTATAGTCGCTGACTTTCTTTTTATTTGACGTATTCCCTTTATTATGCACAAATAACACGTCAAAGGTTTTTAGCAAATAAGAAAGGCATATTGGCAAAGTATTCTTTCGTCAAATTGAATTGAATCACGTGTCAACGATCAATCAATGCTGGCTGATGATGCCATTAAAGCAGAGAAGAAACATTACCAAATCACAGCATCATATAATACAGTCATATACTTAAATTTTATGTATAGTCTAAATATGTTGATGTTTACTCACCAAACTTGAAAGTGCTCATTCAATGACTTTTGACATTTGGGCGCTATATCATTCATCAAATTGTAGTAAGTTTCCACGCATTCAGACAGAGACGCATAAGACAGAGCAGGAGCAATGGATGTAGTCCAAGTCCCACAATATTCCAAACAGTCACCACTACATGTGTACCTTTCTGTATAATGTCATGCTCTCAGGCAATGAAATAAGACCCTGTACTTCACATGTGATTCTACACTGCTTTTAAGTATGCTAAAGAAAATATGACATTCATATATAGAAAAAGGATACTTCTTCGTGTCAATTCAGTTTAGTCTAAGTATACAATCATCTATTGTGTATACTTACATACAAAATTATATATAAAACATAAAAAATAATATATTATAATATGAGTGGATACAACGTTGATAAGAAATATCAACAGCATTGAAGTAGCATCAGTGAAGAGAAAGTAGCAGTACAGAAGCAGAACAACGAATATAGAGGCAGCATCAGCAGAAAGCCAAACGTAAAATTTTTCAATAATCATATTATTTTTCATCTAATCAAAGCCACTTTATAAAATAATAAATATAAATACTATAAAAACATCTCAAGTAAAGTTAAATTCCCATTAAGTATCTTTCGCTGGCATAAATAAAGTTTGGCTTTACAATCATAATGGGACAGAGCGAGTCACTTTGTTAGTTTGTGTTTAAGTAGCAAAACAAATACATGCTTACCCCCAGCTATGAAGTTCACACTGTCTGTCTCACTATTGTTGCTGTTTTTGATGCGTGTTCATTTGTTCAGCAAAGTGTTTGCCTGTCTGTTTGTCTATTTGTCTGTCAGTCTCCTAGTGTGTTGTGTGCACGTTTTGCGTGGCACATGCATCGCATAGCAGTGTGTAAACACAACTACACACCCAGCTGATGATCGAGGTATATTCGACCATATGCCAGAAAACCAAGTCGATCTAGTAGTCAAGTAATAAACTCTAAAGCAATGTTTTTGTTATAGTCGTAGTGTTGGTTTTTGGTTTGTATATGCTGCTGCCCTTTTAGTCAAATGCATAATTATTTCGTGTTGGCTCGAATTTGGCAATCTTGTGGTAATTCACTCTTAATTCTCATACTGGCATACAGAACAACAGTCACTAAATAGTATCAGAAAGTAAAAACGCTATTTGATCAATTTCCTACCGTTAATACAGATTGTGTGAATTTTTTACTTGAGCCAGAAATTTATATCTAGATGGGCGTCGAAATCTTTCAAGCTTTACCTAGGATTATTTAATGAATCGTATAATTTATGTGTTAAAGTTCGTAATAGTCAAAATGCTAACATGGTATTTCTAACCTTTCTAGGAGTCTTAATTTAAATTATAATAAAGGTTTTTTCTTTTCTAGAGCAATTAATTTTTAGACCCCGTACTCTTTAAAAAAGAGTAAAGGGGGTCTATTAAGTTTGTCAGAAGCGAGATGTGCGTAACAGGCAGAAGGAGGCGTGGCCGACCCCATAAAGTATATATATTCTTGATCAGCATCAACAGCCGAGTCGATATAGCCATGTCCGTCTGTCCGTCTGTCCGTCTGTCCGTATGAACACCTGGATCTTTTAAACTACAAAAGCTAGAACCATGAAATTCACAATGAAAGTCCGTTATTATGTCAAGCAGATCAAGTTTATTTCAAATTGTTGCCACGCCCCCTACCGCCCCCGCAATGAGCAAAAAACCAGACAAACCTCGAGAAAATTTTTGTTTTAGGCGAATATCTCAGTAACTATAGCACTTAGGAGCACCAATTTTGGTATACAGGTTCCTAGAGACAGCCTTAATATAACGCCATTCAAAATTTTTAGCTGCCACGCCCCCTTTGCTCATCAGAAATAAAAGACTCTCCAGCTTCAATGCCTTGTTTCAGGCATTAAATCAAATAGTACAGTGTTGTAATTTAACATACGCTTAGAGAATTACTATTTCTAACTTTCCTGAAAGTGGCATCAAAATCCTATGTCAAACAACAGAGAAATTACGGTTCAAAGTTGAAGTTATTTTAAAGCAAAATCACTGCATGCGCGCAACATATACAAACAAACACAGAAACATACAAACATATGTTCGAACGTTTTCTCTACCTGCTGGCGGCAGCGCTGCCCGGAGCCGCTGGCCGCGCCGACCAATGATATACATACACACATATGTATGTGTGCACATACATATATGCAAATAATCGGAAGAATGATAGAAGAGGGGTGTGGTGCAACTGATAGAGTTGCGGCGCAATGTGGAACCTTCGCATGGATCGCGGGTTCGAGTGCTGACGATGACAGTTGTTAATTTATTTATTTTTAGACCCCGTACTCTTTAAAAAAGAGTAAAGGGGGTCTATTAAGTTTGTCAGAAGCGAGATGTGCGTAACAGGCAGAAGGAGGCGTGGCCGACCCCATAAAGTATATATATTCTTGATCAGCATCAACAGCCGAGTCGATATAGCCATGTCCGTCTGTCCGTCTGTCCGTCTGTCCGTATGAACACCTGGATCTTTTAAACTACAAAAGCTAGAACCATGAAATTCACAATGAAAGTCCGTTATTATGTCAAGCAGATCAAGTTTATTTCAAATTGTTGCCACGCCCCCTACCGCCCCCGCAATGAGCAAAAAACCAGACAAACCTCGAGAAAATTTTTGTTTTAGGCGAATATCTCAGTAACTATAGCACTTAGGAGCACCAATTTTGGTATACAGGTTCCTAGAGACAGCCTTAATATAACGCCATTCAAAATTTTTAGCTGCCACGCCCCCTTTGCTCATCAGAAATAAAAGACTCTCCAGCTTCAATGCCTTGTTTCAGGCATTAAATCAAATAGTACAGTGTTGTAATTTAACATACGCTTAGAGAATTACTATTTCTAACTTTCCTGAAAGTGGCATCAAAATCCTATGTCAAACAACAGAGAAATTACGGTTCAAAGTTGAAGTTATTTTAAAGCAAAATCACTGCATGCGCGCAACATATACAAACAAACACAGAAACATACAAACATATGTTCGAACGTTTTCTCTACCTGCTGGCGGCAGCGCTGCCCGGAGCCGCTGGCCGCGCCGACCAATGATATACATACACACATATGTATGTGTGCACATACATATATGCAAATAATCGGAAGAATGATAGAAGAGGGGTGTGGTGCAACTGATAGAGTTGCGGCGCAATGTGGAACCTTCGCATGGATCGCGGGTTCGAGTGCTGACGATGACAGTTGTTAATTTATTTATTTTTTAATTTTAATTCAAAATGTAAATATTTAATTTTAATTTTTTAAATTTCATTTGAAAATTTTAATTTAAATAAAATGCAATACTATGGGAGTACGGGGTCTTTTACAGTCGGCTCGATCGACTGTAGCCTTTCTTACTTGTTTTAACTGCAGAGCTGTTAATAAAAATAAACCTATCTGAAAAAAATAGTTAAAAAGCTCAATTTGAAGCTTAAACGAATGTGCTAAGTGAATACAAAATGAATAGTAAATAGGGCAATATTTTGAAAGTAATCGAACCGTTCTTCATCATGAATTGCATCACAAAGATATCGTAATGACCTAATGAACATTATTTAATCATAATATCGTTTGTATAGTCTTAATTCTATGTAATATGTGTTAGTTTATTTAATATGATACATTTTGAGATTGTAATATACACTTTAGGCACTATATTGCTTGATCACATTTTATGACTTAAATTTGTATACTCTCTGCAAGTTTATTCATAGCTGAGCTCAGTTTTCTGAGTTGCTTTTTAAAGAAAAAAAATTTAAAAAAAAGACAAAGTTGTAAAATGCAACACCGAAACTTTAGTTCTCTTTTCTGGCTTTGTCAAACCCAGCTTATACTACATGAAGTAAATAAAATCATTATTAAAGCGCTGACAATAAGTCAAAACTAATTCGGTCAACGAATAACATTTTAAGCAAAATAAATACGAATATTGTTGACCATCAACAGCCGCATGGTAAATACATTAAAGTTCACTAACTTGTATTGCGTAGATTATGATAACTGGATTTTCAGAACTTGGCCATTAGATACGACCTACTTTTGTCGTTATTCATAGCTAAAAGCAGTATAGTATGTGTGTTACTGGAAGAAAAGCATTTTCACGTGGGACATTGCCCAAAACTTCTTTTTGCCTGCTGCTTTTCTTCCTGAAATTATTTCTGCTTTGTCTACCAATTAAATCGAAAATGCTTGGTGTTTCCCTAACAATTTCATCAATGAATAATGACTACAAATTGTTAGGTTCTTTCGGAATGCACATAAATCAAACAAAATAATATATGTTGAAATAAAACTGACGTATTTGAAGAAGGTTGAACTATATAAAAGAACAGTTTAAGATATAAAAAAGAAAGAGTTATATTTAACGTTTAACAAATAATTCAAGAAGGAACCTACAATTTTATTCAAAATAATTCACAGATACTTTTAGCCGAAAATTTTTATAGTACATGCCTCTAACAACAATACTACAGATAACTTGAATGTTTTATTTCCAGTGTTTCAGTGATAACATGTAGCTCAAATTTTACTTAATTTTACACAACTTGGAGCACATGTTCTACTCACAGAGGAGAAATACAATAAGATCTGTCTGCAGTAGTCGAAGTAAAACTTCCATTAACTTTTCTCATCTCATTACTTACAAATTAGTCTAGGATGAACCCAAAATAGTCATTGTAATTCACGCGAACACGAAAATCGAAAAGTCTTAAACTAAAAGAATAGAAAAAGCAAGTTGAGCACAAGTAGTCTTGGTTAGCCAATCAAGTGTGGCTAACTGTTGACCACAGAACTTGAATAACAATAAAGACAAAGCAGACCTGCGGACAACACAGACTAGAGAGCTTTGGAGCTTCGTATACCAAAAAAAAGCGGCCTAATTGGCCGAAGAAACTTGCCCACCAAATACAAAATGCTTGATGGACGAAACAACAGACTGCCAAATTCGGGGCAACCTGAAAAAGCAGTGTAAACACACTCGACGACACAAATGAGAAATTAAATAAATTCTCAATCGAGCGTAAAACATTTAAAGTGACAATGCGATTTTGAGAAGCAGCTGCAAATAGTTTGAGCTGGTTGTTCAGTATTTCTGTGTTTAGGGTTAAAGATTAAGGTCGTTCTTCGTTTTGGACTGACGCTTGAACAGCACAACTTAACCAAAAATAAACCTGTCATTTGCACCAATTCATTTGAAAAGTTTTATACACAAAACATAACAAAAAGTTGTATCCTGCTTCAATAGCATTTCAACAGTATTAGGAAAGCGGAAAAAACGTTTTTTTTTGGTTGCTGTTAAACGTGCGAAGAGTTTAAATTTTTTCTTAAAAGTAGCTAAACAAGTAACAAGTATGCCCAGATTTATGAGCTTGTGCGAAAAATTAAAAAAAAAAAAAATAATAATCCACTAAGCGACAGTTAACGGTGACGCAAGATTTTCAACCAGCATCCCAAAAGAACCTCTTTGGGATGCTTAAACTAATTTCCTATAAACATTGCGCAAATTAGCGAGGAGCGTGCAAAACGTCATGGAAAATTGTTCACAATGTTGCTCAATAAATGTTGTCGCATAACTGCGTAAGTTCAGTGTGTGTCTGTGGGTATATGTAGAACATGCCGAAGTTATAGAGTGTGGGCTGCTTATTGGCGCTTGTGTTTGCGTGCTTGAAATTCATTTCGGGGATTTATACACAAGCTGTGTCTTGCATATTTAATATAATTTGCAACCCAGCCAGATGCTTAGCAACAACAACTACAGGGATACATGACATTTAATTTATTAGACTAAATGTCAATTTGAAATTTTGCATTCGAATTTTCTCTGCTATTTTTCAAAGTATATTATACCCTGTAGAATAATCTCAACTTAAACAAAGTGAAAAATTCCAATTGATGTATATTTGAATCATAATATTTTAAACATTAAATAATAGTACCGCAAATCAAAATGTTGTTTAAAAAGAGAAGACAAATCTATATAAATTAAACTCCAAGTAGAGTGAAAGATAGAACATATCATAAGCGGCTAATTACCAATGAGCAAATTGTTTGCAGTCAAAAAATGAGCCCTCCTTTGAGATAATAAGAAAAATCTGAAAATTGTCCGCATGTTGGAGAGAGAGGTCTCAAATTTGCAAAATCTGAGCACAGAACTCTTTTAAATTTTTTTTGAATATATTGGGAAAAAAAATATACAATGGGCATTTATTAGTCGAATAAGACAATCACATTTGCTGTTGTTTGTTTCCATGGACACAGCGATATATTTATGTTCTAAACACATACATAGTCGAATAAGCATTAAGCGGCTTATCTGCCTGTTTACAGCAGCAGCTTTTTAAATGTTTGTTCTGTAAACAGAGAACAAACCAAAGCAATGCAAAGTCAGCGGCAAAATTCATTTGCAATTTGTGCAAAATTCTGCCAACGCACACTTGTTGAGTTTTAACGAAAGTGAGGAAAATAAAAAATCCTTTAATCCCTGCATATGGCATTCGGTCTGCATACAAATGACTTTTCTATATGTCTTTCTTTTTTTTTTATATTGTTCAAATAAAGTGAAAATGCCAGTGTCAGATCTTGCAAATTAATTAGAGAGCTGTATAAGTTATATAAGCAGATGAGGCCCTTCTGGTTAAAGCTAATGACTCGTTACGCAAGTCTCTGACTGTATTAATCATTAAAACAGTGTTTTGAAATATTGCTGTCTCACTTGCACACAATTTAACCTCAACGGAATAGGCGATATGGAATTAAGGGTGAAAGAGCTTATATATTGGTCGATTGATTAGAGTCAAGTTCATTTGCCAATTGCCGTCGTTATCTGTGCCTGTCATTATCCCTCTTACTGTCACTAAATGCAGTAAAAAGTTTTTGGTAGAAATCATTAATTTATAACTGCGAAAACTGGTTAGAGCACCAAATACAAAACGTAGAATCTAGGAAAATTTTAAACTTTGCCAATTTGTTGAGTGGATTTTTGCTACTCAACTGTCCAATTTTGATGACACTCCCAAACAATTGATCTCATTGCGTATCTTAATTCATTGCCTAATAGACTCATCGCAAAAAGTTTTCCTTAACTAAGCTTCAGGGGTCAAAGTTTTTGTTCTTCAACGTTGATTACATTTGATATGCAATGCAAATGCAATGTGAAAGCGTTGAACAACAAGGGCAACAGAAAAAACTTTGCATTCTATCATTTGCATGCGGCTTGTGTTTGTTATTGTATGCAAATTGCAAGTAATTGGTGTGAAACAGCTGCTTTGCACGTGACTTATCACCTAAAGACACCAAAGCCAGCAGACACTAAAAATAAGTTTCCATCTTCTATTTGCGAAGCTAAACTAAAAGAGAATTTTATTTTTCAAAGTCTTTTTCAAACCCTATTTAAAATATGGTTTCTCTAGCAACTATAGTTCACAACAATTTAATTAAAGACTATGACATCGAAGTAGTCCAATCAGAACTCAACTTAATCAGAGCAAAAAAAAAAAAAATTTAAAATTTAAATTTGTTAGACATCATTTTAGGCTTAACGGTGTTCTCAACAGCAAAATGTTGCATAAACTTATAACAATAAATCTGCCACTAGTGTTTCTATTTATAAAACTGAAAGCTATAATATTATCATTATATATTTTATAATTATCCCTAAAAATATCAAATACAACTATGCAATAAAACGAAAGCTTTAGACTCTCCTCGTGTTAAACAACTAATAGTGTACATAGTTACTGCATAATGTCTAACCTTAATATGATGCCACAAAAGTTGGGAACTCGTATGTCCGAAGGGTTTTGGGAAGAAAGCTGAACTGAACTGTTGTTGGCCAAGGTTTAATCCGAAGCATAAACGATGTCAAACAAAATGTGAGCGCTTGCAGGAGAGAAAAAGCGTATGACTTAGAGAGAGAGCTTTGAACAGTATGTTCTAAACTGACAAAGAGAATCTGGTAAAAGCCATTTTTACGATATTCCCAATGCTTTTCCATTTTTACTTACCCCAAAGGACACTACCCCAAATGCTGCTCTGGGAATGTAAACTCGAAATTGATACTCGTACATCTGACTGTTTGTGTGTGGGTGTGTGGGAGTTTAGGTGTACCTTGCTTGTTATGTGTAAATTCACTACAACTACAACAATTGAAGTAGAAGTGGATCAACAATTTCCAAAACACCAAAAACTCCAAAGAGGCTGAAATTAGAAAATGCTTTAACTAATTGACTATATAACTTTTTGGTCCGGTTCCAAAACACCAAAAACTCCAAAGAGGCTGAAATTAGAAAATGCTTTAACTAATTGACTATATAACTTTTTGGTCCGTTGGCTTTAATTAGCATCACGAATTTTGTTAAATCAAAGCTTATAAACTAACAGCAAAGAGGCGTAATAAGCTTTCGATGTACGAATTAATTGCCATTAAACCGAACTTCGTCGACTCATAAGGATTAGTGACTATGTATTTGCAGGTTTCATATAATTTAAGCAGCTGCATACGTTTTTATTCACATTCACACATCAGCAACAAATAATTTGTGAAACTGAGTCTGTTCAATTGAAGTTTAATTTTTTTAATGTGGTGTTTTCTTAACTTTCTTACTTTTTCTTGCTGTCAAGCCACTACTACTTTCATTGCTATATTGATCTGTCTCCACCTAATGAATATTTCCAGGCAATTTCTGGCCGTTGCATTATAATAATAAACTACGTATAAATTCACATGTAAAACAATTTGGACTTTGCCTAGCTAAAAACCATAAACTCCAATCAACTTAATTTAATTTTAAATTTTTAGGTTCAACTTAAATAAGCATCGACCTCTTCTTTTGCATAAAATTCTATTCTTCAATTTATTCACAACTGTCTATATTAATAAGAGTCGGAGAGTTTGTAACTTTTACCGACAATGAGTATAATATTTGTCATGGCTATGCAAATCAGTTTGTGACTTACAGAAGGCAATTAACACATATAAATATGATACTCTGGTGTAGCATACAAAAATAAAAAGGGAATAAGCTGTTTGATTGACAATCTTAGAACAACAAAATTCAACCCAGTGGAGCTTTGTGACCATAAAGTGGTTAAATTGTATTGCCCCATGCGGATATTTGAAACGTATGCTTTATGAACTCTTTAATTTCATTGATGTAAAATTGAATTGTCTGGTTTTAAAAGCATTTACTATTTTTAGACAGTGTGTTATGCCATTCAGAACAGAGGAATATTACTATATGGAAGGGAACACAAAAGCGAAAGTCTGAATGAAGGTATGTTCTCGTATATAAGATTTATCTATCTCCATAAATGAGGATATATATTCCACAACCATATGCTTTGGTGTTACTTTTAAGGAGAGCCAAATCGTCATCAAATATCAGAAAAAACATAGAACCGATTACACATGGGCTGTAGTCAAAGCAGCATCAAAACATTATCAAATCAAATTTCAAACTGCTTGTCAAATTTATTTCAATTCATACCAAAACCAAAAAATGTTTAAAAACTTAATAAATTAAATTAGTTTTAAAAACATTAAAATAAGGTTAATGTGGTTTGTCTACTTCACGTGAAAGATTGGTGTTCACGAAATGGAAACAGTTCCAGAAAACATAATTTAACCAACGGTTGATTGGCAAATCCCTGTAGATATTTTTGATTTTTGGCATTCAAAAAAATCAAATATGAAATATTTGACTGTTTTGTTTGGACAACAGAGACCAGGGATTTCAAAAAATTTTCTTTTTATAATTCATTATCTTTAACGAATTATAATAGCCGCCAATCTTGCACATACCATTGAGTATGTGTTCTTGGGGTGTGTTTTCGCCACTAGTATAAACTGGCATAATATTAATATTATTTCTTTATATTTTTCTTTGCTGTTGTACCTCTAATTATTTTATTTTCAAAATTCACTTAGCATAAATCAATTCTTTATTCATGGTAGATTCGCTCAAGTTTTTCTTGATTTCGTTGGTATTTGTAGTATATATCGAAACTAATAATTTAAGAGTGTCAAAGATTCGTGATTGTTATTTTTATTGTGAAGATTTTGTTCTTTTATTTTACGCATTGCCAGATGGACAACAGGAAAAAAGCTGGAAAGAAGGAGAAAAGAAATGTTTATCACGCGTATGTGTTCGTTATGAGTGTGTTTGTGCGTTGCGTATGACATTTTATCTCTGTCACTAAATTGACACTTTAGTTAATGGATTTTGTATGTGAGAGTGTGGCATTTGTGGTGCTGCTGCTTCTGCTTGCTTTTTTATCTGGTCGTTGACATTTCCGTTGCTCTGCACTGTTGCTCTTTAGGAGAGGATAACAGGATAACATAAGCCGACGCACATTTGCCAGGACATTTTTTTGACTCTTCCCAGCTCTTATGCAAGTGTAAGTACTTTGAATAATAAGAATGCTTACTTTGATGGATGCCTAACAAATCTCTTTAGGTTCCGTTGACGAGAAGCGCTTACACAATACAAATTCCATGATAAAGTAGGTGCTTTCTAGCTCGGAGACTGGAAAGTTTTTCAAGTCAAATTGATATATTCGTAATTGAGTTACAAGTTTTTCAAGTTTTTGTTTTAAACATTATACAATAAATTTGTATTTTTGCAAAATGCATCGTCGTCAATTTAAGAAACATATGAAAAATGTTCTCAAAGTTAAAGGCAACAGTTTAGAAAAGATTAAAAGCAAAGCAATCGTCAATTATGGTAAGCAACACAATTTTCCCGAGGAATCCACACATCCGCCAAAGAAACTAATGAGACAGTCCAAAGGAAATCGTAATGATGGCATACAGTTGCACCAAAATCAACCTGTTGCTACATGGCTTGAAGTCGTTGTGCATTGGACACGCTCTGAGCGACAGGAATATTCTCTTATTAAACTTCAACCACCTTGGTAGTATTGAATATATTAAAGCTGTGGCAAGCAGAAATGAATTCGAGGCTCTTGAATGTGATTATTATTAAAGGGGATTCAGTTTCGGAACTATCAACTAGGAGAAATTGAGAAGCGTTTAATAGTCGTAGGGTTTAATATTGTCAACTTGGCTTTACTAAATACCACATTAAATACATATAGACTCAATTCAAAATTATTTGTGAACTGTTGAAAATTAAAATGCAATTCAATGTTGTAATGTATGTAAAATTGCGTTAAGTATAAACCGATCAGCGTTTTATTGGAATACAAATATCAGTGTATCACGAATATTTCTTTTGACTAACTTATACCCTAACTTATAATGCTATAACAGCCCATCGAAGTAGACTTTGAAATTGTCCAGTTAAATCTTTACAAATGCTGTTGTCAGCAAAACTGCAATACAGAAAGCAATAGATTAGAGTGGCCAAGCTATTGAAACATGAGCGATCATCTCCCATTGAATGCATACTTCGTACTATACATAATCAGGGTTTAAATTGCAATTGGTCTTGAAAAATACAAAACTTTATTAAAATTAGCTAAACATCGATTCTAAAATGGGTTCAACACACTGTATACCTTTATTTAAATAAAAAAAATTATTTTAAAGATATTTTCAAAACAGCCGCTAATAATAGAGTATTGAATATAAAGCATTTTAGTACATTTAATATGTCACCATTTATCACGTTTTAAAATTGATTCGGCTTTTGTTTCCCCTGAGTATTTGTTTTCCTGCAATAATTTACGTGTGGCTTGTTGGTTCACAATATGTCATGTGAGTCAGATTTTTCCGACCATTGGGGGTTTGTTACTTTAGCCGACAAATAAATTAAATAATGTATTACAAAAGTTGGAGCATACTCTTACAGTATGGAAGTTTATCGGCAACGAATATACACACGCACTGCTGCAATTATATAATATGTCAACATATCTTTCTTTCTCCTATTAGCTGCTGACTTATAAGTAGTATAATATTAAGCCGATGGTCTTTCTTCCATTCCTTTGTACGAGTGAGTGTTGCAATGTCAATGGGTATGCTATCATTGTCCACTCTTTACTAAAGACGTATTTACTTATTGTAATTACTGAAACCATATGTGCTTTTCTCAGTAAGCAATCTAAATTGTAAATAGGTAGTAAAAGTTGTAATTTGGACACAAGCACAAAGCGACTAAAAATCAATTGTAATTATAAATGAAAGGAATTAAAAAAAGGTGATGCTAATGAATCTATTAAACAATTTAGTATGCTTAAGATTAAATTTGCGACAAACTGCATGACTTGGTGGCAGATTGTGCAACAACTCGGTCGCATTATGGCGATACCCATTTATCATAAAGAAAATACAGGTATGTGAGTGAGGAGATTAAAGACAGACGTAAGGGATAAGCTGAGGAGATACCGTTGGCAACTGCCAACTGCAGATGAAATGTTGAAAGCGCCATAATGAATTCATAACGCAACAATTAATTGTCTGCAATTCACAATGCCTTATGTCATAGACGGAGTTGGAACTGCTTGGTACCCAATGAGTGAAGTCATCAATGAACTTTGAACTCCAATATAATTACCCTTCTCAAAATGTTAATTTAAATCTTAAATAAAGTGGAGTTTTTAATTATAAAAAATATTCATTCTATCAGCCAAGAATAACAACCAAATTCAAATTACATTTTTGTTGTCGCTGTGAACATAGTAGTAAAGGCCACTTAAAGTCCCCAATAATCAGAATAACAAGCAAATGTATATTTTAAATAAAAGCCTTGAGTTTAGCTTTAATTAATTAAAAAGAAAATGTTTACTATGAAAACAGTAAATAAAGAAATGAGGCTACATGCAGCAATATCCACTTGGACATGTAAGATTTGTGTATGATAAATTATCCAAATAAAGACAGACGAGTCAGAGGCGTGTCGAGACAAAAGATAGAGGTATGGTTTAAGAAGACAGACCCAAACCATAATTGACATCAGGTGTGTCTTCTTCCAGCACATACACACATTGGCGAGCAATTAGGCCAAGTTGCCAGCTGAGTAAATCTCGTATACTGTATAATTTATTATAATATTGCATGGCATTCATAAGCGTGTTTGCCCACAACAGTATGCTATAGAAAATAAACAAGACAACAATGTTTATGTAGTTAATTTGTTGCATAATATATTAAATACAACTTCAATGTAAGACAGTTTTGCCCAATACCTTATCATCAATAAAAGACAGCCCAAAAAAAGGTACGATTAAGATAAAGCAAACATTAAACGGAAAAATGAGAATCAATCTAAATGCTGTGGCAATTTACTTAACCCATTTGCGGCAATGAAATAATGTAGTAGACCATGTATTATTGTCTATGAACGGTAAATACTAATCACTCAGCTTTAAATAGCATCTAAATTGCATCCCAATTGAATATTATGAAGAAGCATTAGAAAACCCGAAGAGAAACACAAAGATAATTGCATAAATACTATTTATTTAAAAAAAGTAATAAATCAATCATTAGTTTACTTAATTAACTTGTTTATATTTTTTCGTATTCATCATATCCCTTTGTCTAGTGATTGGACAGTTGGTTAAGACAGCTGCAAAGCGGCAATCAGTCTTTGTTTTAGCGGGAAATAGCGATAATAGAGCTGATAAGAATATCCGAAGTATTGTAAATTAACCCAAAAAGAATTTACCTAAAAAAGCGGTTGGTCGATTTTGCTTGAGTGCTCACAACTACACACATGACAAAAATTAAAAAAAAATTTAAAAAAAACTGCAGCAACAACATTGGTAACAGCCGCAGAAATAACCACAAAAGCAATTTCGATCAGGCCAAGGAGATAAAAAAAAAACAGAGTTCAAGCCGAGAGCCAACACAGCACATCAGTTTCAAAAATTTAGGCCACAACCCCTACCGAAATAAAATAAAAGCTTAGAGAGGGCATAATAGCAAAGCAGATAAAAACGGAAGCAAAAGAAGTTGAAGAATGAAATTAAAGAAGCGGGGGAAATGTAAAGCGGTGAAAATTCTTTTGGCAGAGCTTTTGACTCTTGAGCTGCAAAGAAACAACCGAAGGTGCGCTAAAATTATGCAAATCATCGTAATATCTTCTCGGAAGGATATCTGGCAAAAGAAAAAGGCAGACAGGCATATTCACACACTACATATATACGTACACACAAGACATTGCGGACTTTGTGTGTCAAAAAAGTATGCAGTGGGCTCATTTCTTAGACAAAGAAGGAAAAACAAGTAAGAAAAGTACAGTCGAGCACGCCCGACCGTAAAATACTCTCTGCATTTTTTCGCGATTTAATTATTAAAATCGGTATAGAGATATTACAATGTGTAGTACTTGCATTAAAACACGTTGAAACAAAAACAATCTGAGCATAATCACACATACATCTGTTTGTCTGTATGGGAATACACATACGAAAGCCAACATATGATGCATATACATGTATGAATGTATGTGTGTATTCAGCGCGGCCAGCGACTGCGGGCAGCGCTGCCGCCACGCAAGCAATGAAAACATTCAAACATGTGCTTGTAAGTTTCTGTCTCGCTTGCACTCATACATGATATTGCATTCGGTTATCAATATTGCAACGCTTCTAGTTTTCTTGTTTATAGTGCGATTTCAATGCGCCTTTCAGGATAGTTTGATATAGTAAGTCTTCATACGAATTATAAATTACAATACTGTACTATATTAAAGAATGCCTAAAAACGGGGCGAAAGCTGAGAATTTTTATTTTATTAATTGTGGGAAAACGGGGCGTGGCAGTCCAAAAATTTAAATGTCAATGCATTAACGCTGTCGCTAGGAACCTCCATACCAAAATTGGCGATCCTAGGTGCAATAGTTATTGAGATATTTGCCCAAAACACCAAATTTTTCCGAGGTGTGCCTAGTTTTTTGCTCATTGTGGGCGAATGGGGCGTGGCATCGAAAAAAAAAAAGATTCTTGTATTGACTGACTAAATATGTGATCGATTGAGACCAAGCTCGAACTTGTAGCTCTTACCATCTCTGAAATCTGTTTGTTCATACGGACGGACAGACGGACAGACGGACAGACAGACGGACAGACGGTCAGACGGACAGACGGACAAGGCTATATCGACTCGGCTTGTGATGCTGATCAAGAATATATATACTTTATGGGGTCTGCCACGCCTCCTTCTGCCTGTTACATACATTTTCACAAACCCAATATACTCTTGCAGAGAGTATAAAAAGAAAGGTAACAGTCGATACGAGACTTAAGAGTATCAAGAAAGTAGGCAAAACTAACAATATTAATTTCTGCTAAACTGACACTATACTCTGCAATTAACTGATATAACAAGATACAAGCCACAGCAGTTGCCCTCTATTATGAGGCTAAGCTAACACTATTGTAATGGATAAGTTTTTCTTATGTTCATAAAACTACAAATAGGCGTAGCGTTAGATTAAAAAAGAAGCTAATAATTTGCAGCGTATGAGTAATATTAAAACACATTATCATACAATGCTATAGGAAGTTGTTTTGATTAATGTAACTCGCCAGTCAGCTTTTTTAACTTATCGTCGCTTATTTAACTTGTGTAACTTGTACCCTATCTTCATAGCCAGTTAGTATTTCCCTATAATTTTGTAAGCATTTAAAAATTTGTTTACTGCAGACATTACCCTTTTTATAGGAACTTTAAATGGTTAATCTAAATTTATTTTATGTTCTGTGCGGGGTGTAATACAAAATCCATGGACAATATCTCAATCTTATACGCAGAGACCCTAAACTAGGCATACAAGTTGCGCTAAAACTTTCCTCATTTTCCTGGTTATTTCGCGCGATATTAAATTGACTTTTTAATCCTTAACCAGAATTCAAAGAAACTTTGCGACTGTGACTAAGAAGACTAAGATTTATGAGAAACTAATATATGATTGGATACGAAAACGCTTTAAGTTCACTCCAAACCGTTTTTTGAGGCGTTTAGAACTACGACGATTGCAATTTACAACAACCAAAACTCAACGTGTGTGTGGTTAATCTTTTTGTTTAAGGATTTTATTATTTATTAGTATAATCATTACAATGCGTTCACTAAATGATTTAGAGTGTGGCAAGTAGGCTGTTATAAATATAAGTATATACTATTTATTTATATATGCAGAGTGTTTTGAATATGCGTTCAAGCTGAAAGGTCGTTAGAGCCAGGACTTAATAAGCTAGTCTGTCAGAGCAGACCAAGACCAGGTTAGGTCTGTTTCTGAGAGCTACTTATATTAAGTAGCACAACAACTTTACTGGTTTTCAGCCAGAGTCGTTTCGAGCCCAGTGTCTCCACCAGATACACAAAAGGTTTTGATAGCCTTTTGGTAACATTTTCGTAGTTATAACGCAACACTTTGAGATCTAGCAATGTGATTTATGCGCATGTATTTGTTTTGTATGGTTTGAAAAAGACATGCAGAAGTAAAGGTATTTGTTATGCAAAAATAAATATATATTAAAAAATATACACACCTCTCACTTGCAGTTTTTCCGACAATGTGTTTAATGTGACAATTTAATATAACGAAAGAAACAAATCGTATGTTCTCAGACAAAAAATCATTCCAAAAGAGATACCCTTTTTTTGACATTTATATCACTGAGCAACCATCACTAACTTGTTTGGGTTCATGCCAAAAATAGAGCTTTTACTGCTGTTAAAGCCATTAATGATTAGATACAAGCAGTTTTTGCCTAACGGGTAAAAGACAATAGGTAAAAGACAAGCTTAGCTTATTTGACCGAATGTTTATAATCCGATCAGCTTTGTTTTCTATTTCTGTTTTCATGGGTTTGTTTTCTTTATATTATGTTTAAGCCTCCTATAGTAAATGTTAAAGGGTTTATATTTAAATTTTATACACTTACATATATTACAAACAGACATTCTTAAATCAAGCACCAAAAATGTATATAAATAAGAAAAAATTAAAAAGAAAATTAATTTTTACAATAATTTTATGCAAGATTTATTTCATTATTTGATTTACTACCAACGACGTCTAAAAATGAATAAAATTTTAAATTTATGTAATTTTAATTCTAACGAATTGCATTTACTTTTGTTTCAATTTGAACATTATACAACTTAAGTTGTGCGTTGCAAATAACACAAGTTAATCAAAAACATTTTTGCAGAGCTCACGTTTACCCAATTAAAAAAGCATTAAAAAACAAATATATTTTGTATGCCTACTTGCATCGAATCAATTTTCATAAATCGTAAAGCTGAGCTGGCCGTTTAGAGGACTCCAACAACAACAACAGGAACAATAACCACTGGTCGCCTTTGAATTTAGGCTTGCCTTTGATTTTTAATGGTCACTCGGTGGCTGCTCATAAATTGTGGAAGCCATTGAAAATGTTGCCTTTGTGGAAACCAGACGGCCCCAATCCGAGTGTGTGTGTGGGTGTGCTTGGGTGTAGGGGTCTAATAAAACCACATTTGTTGCTTTTATTCTGGAACTGTGCTGCGCCTAAAAGCAGACATTGAATAAATTATTTAACAGGAGTTGCTTTTAAATTTGCTATACTCTAAGGTTATTATGCGCACGTTTGTGTGCGTGTGGGTGGAACAGTAGAGACTTTGACTCTACTCGCTCATAAAACTGCAGCATAAATTTGCGAGAATTGTAAGCGGCTCTCATCTATTGGCCACGCATAAAACCTAACTGTTGTAATTGTGCTGTAAACACGCAACTCAATGGCATTGTAAATGAACTTCTGCCACTTGCCACGCCCAGGATACCAGTCCACCCAGACTTCCCTTTCTCACTTGCTCCCAGTGTACTGCGCCACAATTTAATTTATGTTTCAGCTTGTGGTCAGCTTGTTGATTTTGTTGCGCTTTTGCGCTCCCCTTTTATTTTTATTGACAATTACAATTGCTCACTTAGACAATCTCACACATACACACGAAGAGTTACACTCGAGCACGCACACACACCAAACACTCGCACAACATCACTTTATAGTGCATAATTTGGCGCACTCTAACATATATCAATAGGCGACCAAATTGCTTCAAATTGATCAATTATTGTGTTAACTCCTTCTTTAAAGACCAGCGCCTAATTGACAGCTAACAAAGCATCATGTTTTAAAATACATAAACGTTTTTCTGCATTTCATCAGCTTTTAATCTTATTTTATATAAATGTCAAATACGTTAACGTAAATTTAAGCTGGATGTTTAGTTTAATCTTGAAATATTTTGTTCTAATTCTTTGTATTTTAAAATTTATTTATTGATTAAATCTGCTATATGAATTTATAATTAACAGCATTTAAAGTGCATTTTCTTGTAGTTACTGAAGAATGCAGCAAAATGCTTTTGCCAAACCATGCATTGGAACTTAAGAGAAATAGAAAATGGGTATGTGTGTGCAGCCAAATAATTTCCAAGCTAAAAACATTTATTTGACATAAAATACAGCGAAATGATTTTGCCTAAATATGTGGCAATAAAAATTTATTATATGGCCATCATGAACTCTTTGCAGACGTTGACCTAGTTTAAAGCTTGTAGCAAAGTCTGTCTGCAGTAAATGTCTAAGACGGTGCGTATCGAAAAGTTGAAATCACTGAGCACATTCAGTATTATATAAATGTTTAATTGTCGTCACACAGTTAAAATATTAAACTATATATCACACTTTGAAAAAGAAAACTTTTTGCCTAAGATTGCTTACATGCACTGAATCAAAAGTAAGCAATTTATAGTTAAATTTACATAAACTGTATATTTAATAAACTATTAGCCTTGATTGCCGCTTAAAACAAAAGTGTTTGTACATTTTTAGAAATTTAGTAATATGTTCTTTATTAGCAATTGAAAACCTTAAAGTTTAATTGATTGACGAAAAACTAAATTTGATATATGTTACTGTGGTGTATGCTTAAATAGTCTGTAAAGTAATGATTGAACCCATTCAATAAATTTTATACATTTCATAAATTTGTTTTTACTAGATACTAGATTCAATTTTAGATAAGTTGATGACAAGACTGCATGCACCTGAGCTAAGTAGATGGATAAAAAAGGAACAGCCCAGCTTTGTATGCGAACTATTTTTTTATTAACTGCAAGCATACTGTGTATGCTACCAACAAGCATAAATAGGCACAGCTGAGAAACTCTGATGATAAACACTGATACGAGTCTGACGTGAAAGGACATGGTGTTTTCTATGCACGAACTGAAAGGTCACAAACCCCTTGCTGTCTCACTTGTTGGTTTCGTTATCTCATGTATGTCTCTTTTCAGCGATGACCCGCGATTAAAAGTGTCGACCACATTTGGTTTAAAGGTGTCAGTTTATAGTGGGCAAGATAGGCAATGTTAGATTAGAACCAATAGCAGAAAAGAGAATTGACATTTTAAACAAAATTAAAGAAATATATGATACTCGATAAAACTTTATGCTTCATATCAATCATATCATATCATTTCCATCATATCATATCTGTCGTATCATACCTCTTCTGCAAGCCTCTTCTGAAACTCATGATGCTGACAATACTTAATTATTTTTGACTGATTTTGCCAACAACAGCCATATGAAAAGGTAGTCAAATTTCGACATCGTAAACAAAACTTTAATTAGTCAGAAAACTAAGTTAACGCCCAGTAAAAGAAACAATCTAATATGTTTAGCGATAGTATGTAATTCTACAATATATATGTAACACTCTTTATAAAAATATTCCAACTTTTAAAGATGCCAATCGAAAATCTTCAGTCTAAATATCCTAATATAATAATAACAAAAATCTCATTGTTATCAAAAAACGATTATAGCAATAAATTTCTAAATGCTTATTATACTCACTACTATATTAAGCAACCAGATGCATGTCAATATTACATTTTTTACTGTTTGCTGCCCATTCTGTACAGCACAAAAACACTTACAATTTTTTCCAGATCGAAATATTAAAAAGAGATAAAAATATGATCATTTGAATGACGCACAACAAAGTAAAAGACAACAAAGTTTGTAATCAGAGTATGAGAGTAAAGGAGAGAGTGTCTTTTTATTTCGAATTGTCTCTAAAATGTTCTCTCAATTTTTTATTCTATTTAATTCCAGTCACTTCAATAGCGAGCTTCAGTAGTTAATTTACGCTCTAAGTCGCAACATGCTTCTGCAGCTGTGTTTATGCTTGTTATTCGGTAAGTAAATAGATACATATAGAAATATAATAAACTTAAATATATAATATAATAATGGAACTAATTATTTTAAATTGGTATAACTTACTGATAAAGTAGTTGCCTCGGTAAGATCCGATTGCCAACTGAATGTATCGGACATAACGAATACCAATCGCATCTTTAGCTTTCAATCTTCATCCCAGTTCTATCCACTACGTGTGGATGTGGTGCAAGCACATCAAGGCTTGGATATGATATGCACTGGTGATGATGTGGTTAGCACCACTTGTGAGCAAAACGGAAAGTTTAACCCGCAATTCCCAATGAATGATTGCAACAATCCAATCAAGGGAACTGTGGAAGCAATTGAGGACAAGAGTTGTCCCTACACCATGTACCGTGTGGGATACAAGTTCAATGAGAAACAATTTTTGGAGCTCTACAGAAGTTGTTATGATCGCCCAACTCAAGCGGCTCATTTCGTCATTCATGTGGCATATCCGAACAGTCTGGGTAAGTCATATATACAGAACAATGGTGAATCTAATTATAAAATCATATTCAAAAATATATTTACATTATAAATACTTTTTATCGACTCCCTGGCAGGTGGCACTCGCCCTGCACAGGCTTTTACCACTGACGGTGTAATCAGCACTGCAGCCTCAGCATCGTTTCAGGCCAAGAACATTTATCATCAGTTTAATACACTTTTGGGCCAAGACCAGACATATGTAACGTCCGCACGTGATCTTGTCTTCGATCGTGGGCATTTGGCGCCCTCGGCCGACTTTGGTTTTGAGCAATACATGCGTTTGTCAAACAAATACATCAATATTGTGGCTCAATTTGCTGGGGTCAATCGTGGCAATTGGAAAATTATTGAGAACTGGGTGCGAAAAGAACTCGCAAACGGTGATTTTAAGGCATTGCAAATTTGTACTGGTGGATTAGAGGTATTACAGCTCAAGCATACAGATGGTCAGCTTACAGACGTTTATTTGAATGGCAAGAACGGTAATCCTATACCAAAATGGCTCTATAAGATTGTTAGCGATAATGCCGGCTTTCATTACGCTTTTCTTACATACAACAACGTTCATGAGGACGAGATACCGACTCCAAAATGTCAAGTGATTTCTTGTCCAGCTTCACTCTCATTTAACCCAGCAAAGGGTTCAGGATTTAGTTTTTGCTGTGACCCAGACGATTTTATTACAAGGAATACACCGTATTTGACAGGTGTCTGTTAAATTTTGTTGATAAATTTTAAATAATGAACATTAAAATGAAATTTAATTTTCACAAAACACTTTCGATTTTGCTGAACTCTAATTAGGGGAAAAAGTTTATGGAAATACTTTTATAGACTTAACTGCAACAAAAATTTAAGCAATTGTTACAATATCGATATTTGTGTGTTGCCATCGATAAGTTATCACACCAGTTGTTGCACAGATGCACATATCGCAAGTTCATTCATATCGATAGTTGTTTGACGCTATCGAACTTATCAATCCAGAAATATTTTGAAACTTGTGGAATTCCTTTAAGAAAAGAAGAAGCAGTTGCCGCAAATAATTGTAAACAATAAGTAAACCATAAAATGGTCTATAATAAACCCAATTAAAATGGCAAAAGTAATGTGTCGCCTTTGTCTAAACTTAATTAGCCATTCATCATCGTTTGTTGACATTTTCGCACCGAAAAATGTGCACTTAATACGACAGTTATATTCAATCACAGGAGTACAGGTACGACGCAATATTTAAAGGCATTTCTTCAAGTGTTTAAAATTGTTGCATTTAATTCTAGTTAATGAATATAGATGGACAGCCCAGACACATGTGCGATATATGCCTTTTAAAATTGAGAAACGCTATAAAGTTCCGGCAGCGATGTATTCTTTCCCAAAAACATTTCGCTGTTAAGGAGTCTACAGAAGAAGTTGAGTGCGACGCTATAAATTTTAAAGACGAGAATTTCGAGGAGTTCGATGCCTCTGATCAGGATATTATTGAGGAAATCGCTGCGGAAGCCTTTAATGAAGATAGCGATTCTCAAATTGATGACTATTTTACAACAACTAAAGAAGTGGAAGTTGAGGATCTCAATAAGCAGACAAAAGTGCTTAAATTTCAGCTGCCTAATGAGCCGCCGAACTTAAAAAAAGTATCCAAAAATCAGCCTCCATTTGATACATTTGTTTGTGACGAATGCGGCAGAACATTGAGCACCAAAAGCAGCTTTCGAGAACATAAACTGCGACATGCTGCTATCAAGAAATTTATCTGCAAGTCCGTTTTAATTAATTTATACTTTATTTAATTCATCTGAGAAAGAGATTTTTATTGTAGATATTGCCGTAAATGTTTTACCACGCATACGGAACTCACTCGTCACACACGAGCCCACATTGGGGAACGTCCATATAATTGTGCCTTCTGCTCTAGCCGATTTGGAGATCTCAGTACCCTCCGTCAACACGAACGTCGCCATAAGAACACTCGTCCGTATACATGTACAGTGTGTGAGAAGAGTTTTATTAGCTTAAGCTGCTTATGCAAACATCGCTTGGTCCATCAGCTAGTGCCAAGAAATCATCAGTATGCAGCATTTACATTGTACTATATATATTAATCAAAACTCATGCATATTTTCTATATTACAGTTGTACCATCTGTGACCTTTGGTTCCACAGATCCGATCATCTTTCAGCGCACTTAAATAGCCGCAATCACAAGCAGAAGATGCAAGCGCAGAATTCAATAAATCTAATAAGATAACAATGTATTCTTAATGTATAACATCTTAAATTTGTACTTTTTATTTACAAATATTTCAAAAATTTATTAATTCATGACTAATAGATGTCCGTGTGACGAGTGGCATCGTTAGTTTGGAGCGCTCTCACAGTTTGCTGATGGGTCATGGTTCCCATGTGCTGTTCCAGCTGATGTTTCCGGGAAAATGTTTTATTGCACGGCATACATCTGAAATTTTGCAGTGATATTATCAACCAATTGATATGAAGTTTTGCAGTTAAACCTACAAGAAAGGCTTCTCGCCTGTATGCGTTAACATGTGATTCTTTAGGACATTTGAGTAGGAGAAGGATTTACCACAGGTTGCACAGGTGAAAGGCCGCTCGTTTGTATGGGTTCTATAAATAAAAAATTATAAGTATATGAAACGACTTTTCATAATCTTGTCTATCACCTTTCGTGACGTATGTTTGAGCTGCGATCCGCAAACGAGCGTGAGCAATACTTGCAGGTAAACGGCTTCTCGCCGGTATGCACACGGATGTGTCGATTCAGCTCAGAGGGTCCAGCAAATGTTTTGGAGCAGATTCTGCAAAATAAATCCAAATTTGCCATTACTTGTCACAATAATAGTTACTAATAAAACATACTCGCATTCAAAAGGCTTCTCGGACATGTGACGACGCATGTGAATGTTAAGTGCAGCACGCTTTGAATATATATTACCGCATATTTCGCACATTATGTTTGTGGAGGTTTCCTCATGCGATTTTTCAGCGCCTGAAATATTTGTTGGCTTAGCTTGACCATGTTTCAATGTCGTATGTGTTGAATTACGCGGTCTTCCACGGCCACGTTTGTTATGCCTAGTTTTGCGTACTTTTGGTTTTCTCATTCGTTCGGTGGGATTGTAGTCACTGTCGCTGGCATTGCCTAGTAAAATGTTTTTATCGTCTATTTCACCAGATACATCAAAGTCATCATAAACTGTTTCCGCTTCTGCATCTTCAATTGTATCCTCCAGTCGCTCCTCCAACATTGCGTCGAACTCAATTTCGTCATCGGGATCGATGAACTCGTTAGTTGTTTCGTAAATATATTCCACAGTATTGCCTTCCAGTTGTGTGGCATCGTCCGAAGGTTCCAATTTCAGTTCGGCCTTTAAAAACTGAAGAACTCAATTAAACAAATCTCCCAGTATGTAAATCACTTTAAAGCTTACCTTAACAACGCTGCTGGCAAAGGTTCGTTCGCTTTCCTGGCACATTTCACGGAATTTATAGGCGCTAGTTAAGCTGCCAACACAACTGCAGCAGAGAAGACTTGGCATGTCCTCTAGGGGGGGTAACTAAGGTTGCAGCAGGGTAACCAGTTAGTTTTGCCGTTAATGTATTGGCTTTTTTTCTAGCTTTACCTTAATGCTCCCGATTTCCTCTATTTTTCGGACTAGCGGACATTGGACATCCTGGTTGTCATATAGTGGTGTCATTGTATCAATATTCATATCTTCCGTCAAGCATATTCGGCATATCATATACTCTGGCATTTTTTTTTTTTTTTTTTTGTTACCTTCTTAATAATAATAATAACAATAATATTATGTTAGTAAGGCGTCTTAAGTTATTTGCAGCCTGTCCTCAGTTTTCTTTGACCGTAGTTGAAGTGTGACCAAAGTGTTTATGTAAATTGGTATTTTTTATTAATTTTCGTAATATTTAATCTACTTTGTGAATTCTAAATGCAGGTTTCAATTACCATTTTATTTTATATTTTTAAATTATGCTTTTATTAACACAACAAAACGTTTTGGTTTGCTTTAAGTTTACCAAATATATATTTTATTATATTCCATATCGATAAATTGATTTTCAGTATATGATATTCTTAAAATTTCAGTCGAGTTTTAATCGATAAGCAAATCTCATAGTGTCATCGATAGTTTTAATGGTAACAGCAATAAACTAGACGCGTTTGTTTTTTTTTTTTAATTGCATTTAAGTTACGGTAATAAAGATTTGAAAATGGAAATTTGCATAAAATGGACCATGTGCCGAACATGCACAACAGATAGCAGCTCACAACTTCAACCGCTTTACAAGGACACTAATTTAGCAAAGCAACTTCAGCAATATGCTGGGGTTAATGTAGGTAACATGGAATTTAAAAAGGAATTAACAAATTTAGTTTTTATTCGAAACAGGTGGAACCAAATGACGGATTACCAGATCAAATTTGTACCTCTTGTATCGAAAATCTGCAAATGGTGCATTCATTTTTATCCAGTTGCAAACGAGCCGACGAGCATCTAAGAAATGTCGTCCAACGCACAATGTCCACAAGAAAATGTTTTCAAAGCATTTCAATGGAATCATCAGATAGGACAGATCATGTGCCATTAAATGTGAACAAGGAATCACGTATGCGTCAGCAAATAATTGCTGAAGGGAGGCAAACAAATAAGCAACTGAGCTCACAAAGTCTAATAAAGATAGCTAGGGAAAAAGGAACTTTAAAATCGGAGACAATTAAAACTCATCAAATATCAGTTGTCAACGCAATAATTCCTTCTAATGACGATTATAGTAACGATGAATTTAAGTCGCAGGATGCAAAATTAACAGGATTATCCGTAAAGAGCAATGAGGACTATTTGCTTGTAATCAATTCAACCCAAGAGCAGATGACTGACGAGGACAATGAATATATCATAACCAATCATTACGAGGACATTGATCAAGGCGACACTCGAATAAAGCACGATAATGAAACTGAACATTTGAACGAAACTGAGTTGAAGACATCCGAAAAGTTGAAGCGGATTAGGGAACAGGAATCATCTTCCCCGGCCATTGATTTGGGTGCAGCCTGTGAGCCGTACAGTTTTCCCAGGCACAGCTGCTCCGTGTGTGGCAATTCATTTCCCAATCAAACTCAGCTCAAGTCCCATCTGCGCACGCATGGCAATGAAAAGATATACGAGTGCGAGTAAGTTAAGCAACCTAATCAGATAACTGAACTTTTGTAACGATTCAAAATTGCAGATTGTGCAGTAAACGCTTCAATGCTGCCTGCAATCTGACCACTCATATGCGTACTCACACAGGCGAGAAGCCCTACGAATGTGGACACTGCGGACGTCGCTTTGCGGATCGCAGTACACATAGAAAACACGAACGGTCTGTTTGTAAGTCGAGCTAAATCTTTGATCGTTTTCTAATGTTTTAAAAATATTTTTAGCATGCACACCAATGAAAGACCTTACGCTTGTGACATCTGTGCCAAAACCTTCACGCTTTCCACAACATTGAAAGCCCATTTTCTATCACATTCACAGGAGAAACCACATAAATGTCTGACGTGCAACAAAGGATTCCGATTGCCACATCAGCTGAAGGCTCACGAGAAAACTCATGTGCATCGCTACGAGGTGGGAATTATGCTGTACAATCAGGAGGAAGATGACGATTATTCAAGGAGCTAGTACATGATCTAATGTTCTTCTACTTACAGCTTAATTATAAAAATAGATGCTGCTGTGATAGCACTTTAATATACAAAAATTAAAAAAACTTTCGTTTTGCTTCTATAACTTATATATCGCTTATTAAACTCGCCTCAAAAACTAAAACTTTTGTTACAGTAATCTGTGGAATTATAGGAAAATATCTGTTGAATCACTAAAAAAGAAAAGCTTAGTTAAAGATTTATTTAATTTTAAACGTTCGTTTAAGCAAATCCCTTTATTAGGACAAAATATAGTTTGAAGAGCTGGCAAAGGTTTGCTCCTCTTTGCTTCTGTGAGTAAGCGTTTGTAGATGAGCCTTTAACTGATGCAGCAATGTAAAGGATTTTGAGCAAATGCTGCAACTAATTAAAAGAAATTATTTAAAAGTCCACTAAGCAATCGCCTCTACTTACTTAAAATTCTTCTCGCCGGAGTGCAGTAGATTGTGGTTCTTAAGCGTTGCTGTGTGCATAAAAGTCTTGCCGCATTCCTTGCACTTATATGGTCGAGTATTTGTGTGCACACGTTCGTGGCGAACCTTTTCGCTGCGATCGTAGAAGTGGCGATCGCAGTACAGACACTTGTAGGGACGCTCGCCAGTGTGTCGTCGTATGTGAGCGCGCAGTTCTCCCATTTGCCGAAAGGACTTGCAACAGATTCTGAAAGTTTAACAAAATTAGAAAAACCTTTACACGAACCATTTGAGAAAGGAAACGTACTCGCATTGATGGGGTTTGTAATCGGTGTGTGCCATCATGTGTGCGGTAAATGCAGCTTTCTTGGGATAGACGTTGCCACAGAGATTACACATATACTTTGTCGCTAGTCCTTCCGTTTGTGTCTCCACTTTAAGCGACGGCTCGCCCTTTGTTTTCCGCTTAGCTTTCAGTTCACTGTCCGGCTTTCGTGGACGTCCCGGTTTGCGTTTGGTGGCTGCACTGGGCTTGGGATCAGGCGATGGAGTTGGCGACAAGAAATCATCATTGTCGTTTGAATAGTCTTCGTCTTTAACTAGGGAAAAACCATCGGCGGTTTGACTATCATCTGCATAAATAAGAGTCTGCTCGACTTCATTAGCCTGCACATTGTCGTCCTCCACTTCGTATGTCTCCAAATCATCTATCGTTTCGGGTAGATTGATTTCCTGTGCCTCATCGGGAGGCACAGGTTCCTCCACGAAGCTATCGTTATAATAATCAACCGCATAATCGTCCTCAATCTGATCATGCCCGCCAGATTGAATATCTTCCTCGTTTGTGCTGTAGTGTATCATCGTTTGCACCTGTAATGTCTCGTAAAGATAATCCATGTACTCGCTATCGCTGGAGTTAACGAGTCCATCGGGTTTTTCCTCTTGCAGATATGTGCTCTCCAAATAAACCTGGGAATTAAGGCACATTTGACGGAAATTGAACCACATTCGCACGAATTCGCAGCATCGTTCGCACACTTTTGTTGGCAACTGCACTGAATGTCGTATCTAAAATAGAAAACAAATAATTATTTTTAAATAGTTCAACAGTTTTTGGTCTGCAATTTACTCTTATCCCACTACAGTATTCAATTCGACTATTTAAACCCAAATTTTCGACGTTGTCGCCGCTTTCCTCGTCGTCGTCGGCCACATTCGAGTTTTCCAAGAAAAGCGCATGCATTGAGCTTTCGTCGTAATCTCCCAAACAAACTCGACATTTGGAGTTATCAGTCGATTTCAGATTTATGCTTTCCATCGGAAGACCTAACAATTAAGCTGTTTTTAGAATATATGATAGTTTCGAAGTTTTCGTCTATTTTTTGTTTACTATTCACGATAGTTTGTCGATAAATTGTGGTGGCTATTAATGGTTCAATTGAGTTTTGCTCAAGTTGGCAGCTCGATTTAGCCGCATATGCAGCTCTAGCCATAAAAGCATCGATGTTTCAACAAAAAAAATATCGCCAAGATCAAGAAATTTTAAATAAATTTTGACATGAATAAGACGTTATGGTCAACTAATTATTTCACATCGTAGAATTTTTTGAAATTTCTGCAAAAAAACGGAAGTATATTTAATAAAAAAAAAAAACATGTTGAAGTTCTTAACATCGGAAAATATCGATCCTTTAAATTTTGTTTAAAACAGCAACGATTTATCTTGTACTTTACAATGCACTTAAACAGTTTTTTTTTTTACTTATGACCAACCAGAATATTTATTGAAATTGTATACATATTAATGCTTTCTAGATGTAAATTGTTAGTGTTTTTCTTTTAACGTTTTGTGTATGTTGTGACAGTTATTCAAACAAATTCCATGTCTTACTCCGGGCACTTTCTTTCGAAGACTGCACAGTTCAGCCTCGTAACACAAGTAACTTATTAGACGTAAATAAGAATGAGTACATTGATTAATACATGTAATATATATTTATATAGCTAGAAATACGTAGTTTTCAGGGTATTTATGACCTATTTTTGTTTACTCGTCCGTTCTTGACACCAGTCTTGCTTTTCTTGGGAGTCTTTGTCTTAAGTTTCTTCTTTTTATCTAGAGCACTAAAATCAACAGTATCTGAATCATCTTCGCCTCCATATTTCTCCAGCAGTCGATCCATAAGAGAATTATAGTTAGACGCGCGGTGATTGTTGCGCGCCAGGATAAGTTGCTCCAAATTACCATCGGTGGATTCTTGAGCTCTCTCTGCGTCCTTCTGACGACGACGGTCGGCACGTTCTTTAATGATTTTAGCCTCTTTGGATTCGCGTGCATATTTTTTGTGACGTTTGTTACGTTTGGCTTCTGGTTCCTCAGTAAATATTTTGTATTCGGGCACTTCCTCGGATGCGATCATGCCATCAACAACTTCTTTGATACGGGGCTCGTCTTCCACATTCATAAATGGGACGTGATTCATCATGTAATTGATGCACCCCTTGCCACCTAAATATGCCATCTTAATATCCCTACGCTCCACATCCGAGCCAATATATTCCTTCTCGTAGTTGCTGATGTCCTCAACGGTAATTGGCTTAAAAATCTTCTCCCACAACTCCATCCAAGTGGCAAGTTTGCCTTCATCGTCATCATCTATAATTCCCTTCTCGTCGAATAACGCACGTCGCTGTGGATCGGTGAGAACTTGATATATTTTAGAGAGCACTTTAAACTTTTCGGTGGATTCCTCTTTTTGCGCCTCGGGAACTCGGTCTGGATGTACTAGAAGTGAAACCTTATGATATGCTTTCTTGATATCCTTGTCTTGGGCGTCCTTAGTTATGCCCAAAAGTTTGTAGACATCTCGAGTATCAAAGTATTTCTCACATAAATCCAAGGTAGACATAATTAGCTTTTATTTTCCTGCCGCTTATATTTTATGACAATAGTTGAAGTGTTCTAAAATGTTAGTTTGTTTCCAGTGTGAAAAAGGCGGCAAAACTGCCTGCCACTGCTGCCCACTTATGTAAAAAGCAAAATACCAAAACGAGAAATCATAGTAGTTTTGGTTTTTTTTAGTATCTTTTTACTTGTTAAGTTGGCTGCGATTTGGCCGACTTCCTTTTCCGTGTTAGCTGTGAAAGAAAAAACATGCCGGTGGGTGCAAAATTATGCAAAAATATGTTTTTAAACAAGGAAAAATTGCAAATACATTGTTTTTGACTAAGTGGTACTGTTCGCGCTACAGTTTAGTGAATAAAGAATATGCATTTGCTGTGATAAAACCGATGTTAACGCTGTCAACGGCGCGTTTGTAAAGACCAACTTATACATACGCAAGTGTATGTGCGTTCGTGGGCAAAGCATGCTAAACGCGCGAACGACAATATGCGAAAATGTATTGCATATGGTTGTGAAATAGATATAAATTTATGCAACTCAAGCTTATTGTAAAATTGTAAACTATAGCACATAACCTATAATAACATTTAATTGTTTGGGATACAGTTCTAATTGTGTTTGGTTTCGTTTCTCGATTTCCAGCTAGCAAAAGATTTATTGCACCCTCTGCCCGCTGAGGAGAAACGCAAGCACAAGCTAAAGCGCTTGGTGCAGCACCCCAACTCCTATTTCATGGATGTTAAGTGCCCAGGATGCTACAGAATCACAACCGTGTTTAGTCACGCCCAGGGCGTTGTGGTTTGCGCTGGTTGTGCCACCATTCTGTGCCAGCCAACCGGAGGACGTGCTAAGCTTACAGAAGGTCTGTTTTATTTGTACAACGTTCGTTATGTTACAATAACAAAAATTATTAATTTATTTGCAGGCTGCTCGTTCCGTAGGAAGCCACAATAATTTGCAACGCTCCTCGATGAACCACAAATTATTAATTTTTTAATAAACACTAAAAACGTAAAGAAACTACAAAAATCTTTTAATGCCGTTTTCATTAAAATAATGACAAATTAATGCCAATTTTATAGACACCGCTGTTTTGCATATGGAACGGAGGGAGCCCACAGTCAACAAGAAAGCACCAAAAGTCATGCCAAGAATCCTAGTTAGTTGGTCTCTAAATATCTATGTTTCGGCAACGGCAGCAGCAACAACTTAACTAATAAGTAGTTTTTAAAACTGCATTTGTATAAGCCAGGAACATCTGACTTTACAAACCAATTGATTAAATAATTTACCGGCTGTAAAATAGAAAGGACGCTTTTATTATAATGAATTTTGCAATTTCTTTGTGTAAGCTCAAGCCTTCAGTTCATTAAAGAATTAACGATGTTGTGGTTAACAATGTGAACATTTGCGTGCTGCATTGTTTTTTCAGTGTTTGGACTGTATTTAACCAATAAATGTTATCGCTATGAAATTTTTTTTGTTATAAGTTGGATATTATTTAGGTGAATTATTCCCTACTTAGAAAAGAATAAAATTTGTGGTTCTATTAGAGAATTTTAAGGTTCTCGATAAGTATTTGAAAGGGATTTTTTTAACGTAAACTTGGTTGAATTGTTACAGTGCCATATGAGTTTAACAGCACTAATAAGCACTTATCGTTTTCACAGCTGTTTCCAAACATCGATAGTTTGTCTACCAACTGATTACACTGGTGATACCAATATTCTTTCTTAATTTAACAGACGATGCCACGATTGAATGACCATCAATAAATGCACAAAAACAATACATTTTACGGATTACTTTGCGATCAATACAAATCTAGTAGCCTAACATTTTGATAATGACATTTATTGTTGCATGTCGTGTCGTGAGCTAGTTATCGTGTTTACTCAGTCACGTATTCAACTGTATTCTGTTAACTAATTACTCTTATAAGAAACAGCTAACAGAGTCGTTTTTAGTAATAATTTTCTGTCTCGTGCGTGACGGTCGAGGGGCTGTGCTGCTCTGTGGTTTGTGTGTTTTAAATAAATCTTATGTATATTAGAGAATCTTTAAACGCAAGAAACTTTATTGATGCAGAGTGGTAACAGCAAAATAATTGACGAGACGTAATTAAATGCAATAATAATAAAAATAATAAATCCGAAGCGCAACAGCAGCGAATCAACAAAAGAGAAGAATACAAAGAAGAAATTTGTCTTCCTGCTTTTGGCCGCTGTTGCGGCCGACGTCGAAAAAGAGTGGGAAAAATTATAAAAAAAATGCAACAAAATACGGAAACGGAGCAACAAAAAGCGCTAAAATAACACAGACTGAAAATAATTGTACAGTTATTAAAAGAATAGTAAATTTATGTTCGGTCGAAAAAGTTCTTTGTGAAAAAATACGATACATACATACAAAATAGATTACTAGCAAATAACAACAACACATTTACAGCAGGCAGTGAAAAATTCTCGCGTCTAAAAAAAACAACAGCAGAAAAATTTCTATATAAAACTTTTTTTTTTGGCTGTTGCTTTTCAAAATAAGTTCAGGGAGGGTTTGAAAATTATTATTTACGCAAGAAGACTGCGAAGACAGCAAACAACACACTCATACAATGGATCACAAATTCATCGTATTTAATGCTGCACGCGATAACAACCTGCCACAATTGAAGGTGAGTACCTGCTGCAATTATTTGAATGCTTCTGTTTCTGCTCCTTCTATAGCAAAACAACCAGAAAATTACAGCTCAGCTGCTACTGCTACTGTTGCTGTTGTTGTTGTTATAGCCTTGTGACTAATCAATAATATTCTATACATACTCACACAAGCACACACTTGTATAATCGCGCTGAGAGCGAGCGTATAGACACAGAGAACAAGAGAGGCAAAAATAGAGTGGTGTGTGCTCGCCAACAGTGCCAAAACAATCACAAATATAAAAGTGTATGTATGTGTGTATGCGCGTACATGTGCACATGTGTGTTTGTGCATTTGTTTGTAGGCGTAGAAATTCGCAACGACTGTGGCACGCTTTTTGCATAATAAAGTTCTTAAGCTGCGAATACTTTGGCTTGACATTGGCACAGTGCAAATTTTCAACTACGCTGTTGCATTTGGCTTCGTTTAGCTATTGAGTGTGTGTGAGAGTATTTGTTACAAATATAATATTTTTGCCCTTTGTACAGTTAATGTTAATTCAAGTTTAATAAACCTAGTGAATTTATGTATTATATATATTAATTATATATATAATAAAATTAATATATTAATATATATATAATTTTTTTTTTTTAAAGATTGACATGCGTACATGTACATGTGTACATATACGACCATGTGTGAGTGAAAAAATCGTAGAAAATATAAAATATATCGGATATCGATAATGCAAAATCTATTATCACCCTGAATAAATACTATACGGAAGAATTCGAATAATTATCATTTATAAACTAAATACATAAAACAAAAGTTGAACAATAAACGCAGAACTATATTTTAGTAGAATGAAACATTCAAATACTAAAATCAGTTAATTTAGGTTTTCATTTTTGTACGTTTCTTTCATTCTACACATTTTATTTTGGCCAATTTTCAATGTTTTTTTAATCTTATCAATATCAGACGGAGACAGAGACAGAGAAAGAGGAAAGACACACACCCAAAAATTAAAATAACAGCGACCAGTTTACGCTGGTTCATGAGTATGGCACCGTATTTTTAGCAAGCTTACTTTATATATATTTTCATTCTTATTATGTTGATTCGCTTTTGCCACGTTTTTTTAGTACTGATTTTGTTAACATGTTGGTTGGAATCACGTCTCACTGAAGTTTTGCTAAACGCTTCCGCCATTGTCAAGTGCGTCGACATATGTCGAACTGATTTCAATTCAACTTTTCAACATATTTACTCTTTCCCGATCTTCCCTCTAGCGGGCGTCAGATGTACATACTTAGGTTACTTGTTATCCTTGAGTGCGTTCAATCAACTTAATGCGAGAGTCACCGAAAGGCTCGACTTGTTTCATTTATAGACTTCCTGGCCGTGGGCGGCCCTGAAAATTTGCTATTTACGGACACTGGGGGATCGATCGACTTGCGTTGAAAAGTTTGTAAAATCTTTTTGAGTTGTTCTTGAGTTTTGTTTCTTTTTATTTAACTTTACTTAAGATTCTTAACTTTATGCAGAACTATGTACTTTTGCAAGCAGCATAGAATTTTGCTCTGTATATTTGCTTGAAATATATATTCACAAAGAGTACTTCTAGCTCCGATCTTGACGTGTGCAACATGTTCTACTAGCACATCAAACTGGTTTTTCTAGCTATCCGTCAAGTCATAACATTTTTTATTCTTTTATCTAGTTTGTTGGTAATGTTGCTGTTTATGTTTGTTCCAAATATAAAAGACAAAACCCCTACCACACTTAAGTCTTCACTTATGTATGTCTGTGTGTTTGTTTGTACATACACTACAAGCGATGTACACAACAAGTCATAATGCCTCGTTACACCAGTGCGCAAAGATATATGTACTACTACGTGCTCTGGGATTGTTTTTTCTTCATCTTCTGAGGGATAACATATCATTAGCGTTTAAATAAACAATAAGAAAATATAAAAGAACTACAAAAAATTAGCTAGTTTCGTATAAAAATAATAGTTTATAAAGATGTAGATTCAGCTAATAGTAATACAAAAAGTCAAATAAATAATAGTAAAAGTAGATAAAACTAGGAAACATTTAATGTCATTTAGCTTTGATATATATTAATTTTATATAACCAGATTTTAATTTAAATCGAAAGGATGCAAGTCTATTTTAACTAAAAAATATCTTATAAAATATTGCTAAATTTAAAAAAATATCTGAAAAGTAACCTGGCTCACTAATGAGCTTGTTTTACTTCGAGGAAATACAGGTAAATATATATTTGATCTTTCTTTGCATATTTAAATTACGCCCAAAAAACAATACAAATCTGTTGAATTAGCCGGTCTATAAAACTTATAAAGAACATTTCAACTATTAGGCGATTGAGTGTGCTGCTTAAGGTCATCTTCTTTTTTTGTTGGGGTTATCATTTGATGAACGCCGATGTGTAAGGTCCAAAACTTGTTTGAGGCTATCACTTGGGTAGAGTTTTGGAAGGCTAAATTATCTTTTGGGTATGTTTAAAGTAGGGAATTGTTTTTGTTTGGCTTTCAATAATGCCAACTGGGATTATCTTTTAAGTTATTATCTTATCAATTATACAATAATTATTTTTTTGCTTGTATTTATTTTAAAATGTTTAAAAAAATTAAAGTTAATTTCATTTGAGTTTTTTCTTCTCTTTTTCTGCTAACAGCTGTTTTGGGGTTGAGGTTGATTCTTTTTGCTTTTGCAGTTTCTTTATCTCAAAGTTATGGCTATACATAAGTATATATTTGGCAATGTTGTTGTTGTTTTTGCCAGCGTAACCTCAAAACGTGAATTTGAATGCGAGTGCTTGGCATGAGGCCAAGACGAAGACGGATAGCTAAAGATAGAAAGAGCAAGAAATAAGCCGAGTATTATTTGCTTTTTTTCACTTGTTTGCTATTAACTGCTTCTTGATTATAAGTTTACCTGCGGCTGTGTGTGTGACTCAATGCGTCACTGTGTTGGTTGTTGTAAGGTCAGATCTGATCCAATCCGATCTCTTGCTCTGGCTGGTTTGCTTTGACTTCAATTCTGTTAGCAACGCGTTTTGCTGCTACTCATGTAGTAGACAATATTCACATGTGAACCAAATCCCTCGCCACCAAAAGTAGCATAGGCAACAGTAATAGCAACACCAACCGCATATACCAACAAAAGCAACAAACAAAAACAAAACAATCAACGTTTTGTTGGTCAGTTCCATAGGGTATGGACCAAGTAATAGCGTTCATTGACACTATCTCACTAGTATTATTGATATGCCCTTGCTAAGAAGTCTGTGCGCACTTTTCTTACATTTATGTTGGTTACCACAAAATACCGCATATAAATACATAATTTGTATTATAAAAATATTATTAAATAATCGAATAGTTCGATCTTTGGTCCAGTACCAAAAATGGTTTACAATTATTGAATGCATGTTTTTGTTTTGATAATATAAAGGCGCATGGAGCAAAGTATGATATAGAGATTTTTTTTTAATTCTGATATGTATTTAAACGAAATCGATCAATGACACTTCAAAAAACTTAAATTTATATTTAATATACAAACAAATTTAATAATACAAGAGCAACACATAACGAAATGAAAAAATATACTGATTTATACATTTATATATTTGATAATCTGTATATATTTATTAACTTGGTTTTAGTAAATAAGATATAAATAAGTGAAACTATAATAAAATTAAAATTAAAAATACAAAAGCTATAAGATTCAGTCATCACATATATATGTACATTATACGTGAGTTAAGTTGCGATCGCTCAATTAATACTTCTTTATACAAATGTCTCATTTTCAACCGATTTATCCAATGGGAATTGTAGGCTATAGTTGTCCGATCCGAATCAAATTAGATGAGGATAGTAATAATGTTGCCATATAATATTCGCATTTTATTGACTTTGAGATAGTCTTTGATAAAGACAGAAATTGTAATAAAGTCTCGTTGATGCTGATGAAGAATAGTTTCTTTATGGGGTCGTGAACGACTCTTAGCTGTTTCGCTTCTGTCCACTGCTCTTTCTAAGAGTACATGGTCTAAAAATTCAAATCATTGCACATATTTTGTTGAGTGTATTTTATCGCACATCGTAACTTTTTACGATGTCTTTTGCCGATGCCAATGCCTTTCAGCTGCGGACTACCGTGCTACGATTAATTCCATCTATAACTCTATATGTACAATGTGTATGTGTATCTGTATCTGAATGCGCATATCTGTTTAATTTTTGTTTTTGTTTGTTTGCCTTATTCCGCGATCGTCATGACTTTGAAGTTCGTCGCACGATTAACTAAAGCAACAATGCCCACAACAATGTGAATGCCTCTTGCTGAATGCTGATTATACGATCTATCATAAAGTATTACAATATATATCAGTGCGTGCTATTTGAACAGAAGAATCAATGCTACATCTACATCTATATATAGAAATGTAGTTGCATCTTCAAAGTGTTTATTTTGTTGTTTTGGGATCTTATCTTGATTATATTTTTGCTGAGTTCACAGTTTATTCTGTTAATTCATTCAGCACCAACTAGAAAATAAATAAATAAATTCAACAATTAATTTAAAATGCAAACAATAAATAATCAAATGCATTTGCATACATAAATATTATATTAACAATAGTTTAAAATTATAAAGTCGATGCACGTAAGCATTTGTTTGTTAGATTTTAATGGAGTATTGTTTTCAATTATGTATGAATGAGGGACTCCCCATTATTTTGAAGTCTTAATATAGCATCTAGTTCGATTTGGAATATTAAAACAAACTTTAGATTAGCAGATTAAATAAATATTTGGTTAGATAACCTTCCAACACTATTGTTTCTAGCTTTTTCTACAGGGTGTACCCTAGTCCGGCAAGTAAAGCGATATTTAATTTAATTTTAAACCGGTTTGGATGCTGCTTCGAATTTAGATTTGTCTATACCCCTTCTTTGAAAACCTTAAATGTTCCATAGTTTTTCAATAGCAGTAAACGTAATTTTCCACACAGCTCAAAAGCACATCAAAATCGGCCTTGACCTCGACCCTGCACAGTCTGAACTTCAAACACTATTATACAAAATATTGCTTGCTTATAAATATCTGATTCATTGGATACGTTCAACTTACATTTTTGTATTGGTCAGATCGTCTAGTATTTCATATGTTGTATTGCGGTAACTTACTGTTAAAACCAAACCGCTGACCTCAAGACGAGTGTTGCCTTTGCCTTTGCTGTAGTATTATTTTAATTATAATTTTTTTTATTTTTATTGTACACCCTTGAGTGACTGAGCGCAAACAAATAAGCCAAATTATTTAGCGACGATGGGGCTGATTAAGATTTTGTGTTGAGAGAGGTAAAGCGATCTCTGTCTATCGGTTTAACGCACCTTTGCAGAGTCAAGAGACGAGAGTTTAACAGTCGGAATCGTAGTCCAAGTGTTGGAATTGTGACTTGTCTAATACTGCATATCGACATTGAACTCGTTCAATGTCAATATTATAATAAATTATGCGTGCACGGCAAAGTCAAAATGTACAACAACAAAATCAACAAATAACTATAAACAGCGGGCAACAACAATGGAGAGTTGTTTAATGTTTATTACACGGAAACAATATTTTGTTTTTTTTTATTAATCGGATTTACACTGGCTAGTAATAGAGTTTTTGTGGTTTGGTTGATGCGAGTTTTTATATAGCGGTAAATGGCAAGGTTCCCCCTTCATCTCCACTTGGGGTTTTTCTCAAAATTTGTAGGTTTTTCACTTTTTTGATGGAGAACAAATGTTAAATAATGAAAATATTTACCTTGCATAAAAATAATGTCTCGGTTGTTGTTATTAAGGTTGTTCGTCTATTAACAAGTTGATTACAACAAGCGAAAATACAACAAATTGTACAAATGCATGTATATATGTATATATATTTTCGGGAAGTGAAATTTCGAATGGATTTACAGTGAAATTAAAGTGAGGAAAGCAAGAAAAACACATTTTCAGTACGCCAAATATCAACAATTTTATTACATTGTCATTGAGTCATGTGTATTGTTTGGGTTGATCTTGGGGTTCTTGGGAACTTCTCAAAATACTGACTAATAACCAAAAAGTAAGCTGACTGCTTAAATTTGCAAATGTCTTTTTCTAGATATTGATTCATTTTTGTTGAATATTTAACTGTTTTATAGTAAAAGAAAGAGAAATCTTTTATGCTTTAATATACCTGTCTAATTTTGTTGTATAAACATATTGAATTATTATGAAGACAGCTGTTGTCACCGTTAAAAGTAGGTCATTAGTAACAAGGACAACTTGCAATCTTATTAAACATGTAGTAACTGTTAAAACTAAAACTCTTTTAGCAATAGTAATGTGCAAGTGCAGCTTAAATTGACTTAAGTACTATTTTGGCCCAAATGCACTTTCTATTCATTGAACTATTACCACATGCCTTTAACCTGCTACTCACATTATTCCTAATAATTGTCTCTTGGTCTTTGGGGTAAACCGGGTCAAGAAAATTACCGCAATACGCACGGTACATGACAGTAGTTTTTCAGGAAGATTTTCTTTATTATACCCGATACTCGTAGAGTATAAGACTATATTCTAATCGTTGAAAATATGATGAATTTGTATGAAAATTTTGTGTATTTACCATGTGATTCTTACCCATCATTCTAGCGATTGGACTAATATTATTATCATATTATTAAAGTCGCTAGGCGTCTTTAGCATTCTTTCTTGTTTTTAAATAAACATCGGTTAGCTTTCCATTATAAATTACTAGCTTTGATTGGGGAACAAGTAGATTAAATGGCAAAACTGGAGCAAGGCTAAGTTAACTTTAAGTTAATTATTAAGCCCTTCATCGTTATTACTCATATTGCTCGGCTTAGTTCTTAATTAAGTTTGCAATCGGGAACCGGGCTTAAAATACACATATATATTTATTTTGTGATCAATGCGGAAATGCAAACGGTTGTGTCTGCGTTCGCGTCATCTTCACCATTATTGTAATCGTATATAAATGCTAATGAAAGCGAAAAGTTCAGTAGCCCAAGACTCGATGCTGGGTAAATGTAAATATTTGATGCAGTTTGTTTATTTTCAGTCTCTTTAAAATGCGTAAAGAACATAACAAAAAAACAATTATTAAATATAAAAAAAAAAAAAAATAAAATATATGAGTATAAAAAATTATATTATAATTGTCACTTGATTGTTGGTTTTCAACAATTTTTATCTGCTTGCTAAAATGATGCCAAAAAAAAAAAAAAAAACAAAGAATTTTGCATGTCACGCGCACGAGCTGTAAAACCTTGAGCGGGTAACAAAGGAAAACGTGAAAACTGCCATGAAAGAATTTAGCTCTTATGTGACGCAGACAAATATTGCGAAGAAAAGTGTTTTCATCAGTGCTTTTTGTCTGCAGAAAACAGGAAGTATTTGCATTCTTATACTCTGAGTAGAAGAGAAAAGATCGCGTTTTCTTTCGCTCTCCCTCTCTGTCTCTCTCTTTTTGTCTCTCTTCCTCTCTGTCAGTTTTGAAGTGAACGATGTTGGGGAGTCGGCGAACCAAAAGGTGTGAGTAAAATAAATAAATGCCGCACGGCATTCACAAGGTCTTTCGATTTCGAGTGCTCCCTCGTCGGCTTTTTATTTCTTTCTTTGCTTCTCTGTTGTTTTTCTGGTTTTTTCTTTAGTTTTTATTTTATTTTTTTGTTGGTATTTTCTGTTTATATTTCTGGTTCTAAGCAGCAGCCAGTGGCGTCGTAAGGTATGGGGGCATGTGACGCTCTCGAGATGAATGTTGTGATTGAGTTTGATAGGTTGCTGCAGCTGTGCCAAGTTCTCTCTCTCCCAACAAAATGCGTAGAAAACTTGTTCTTTGCCAAGGTTCTTTCCTAATCGTTTTGCTTCCTATCACTACGCTGTGTGGGACTTTTTTAAATCAAGGAAATAAATAAACCCCTAATATTTAACCCCACACAACACGACGTGTCATGAGAACCAGTTTTGTTTGCTTGAAATAGTTCTCAATTATAGAAAGATGAAAGTGATCAAACTATCGAAAGTCAACTAGTGCTATACACTTATGTGATTTATTTATGAAAATAAAAGTTCACTTTTTGATTAACACAGCTTATAGCAACTCATGAATTTTTTCATGTGAATACGTTTGACCTGAACTTCTGAACAGTCAATTACAAAGGCATTTAAGTCGATATCGATTTGCATAATTTGAATTTCTTACTAGCAGTTGCATTCAATATTCCATTATTACCTATAATTATTTCTAGTACATGCTAAGCCTAACACGCATCTATTTCTCTCTTACTCTCTCTGTATTTCCCTGTTTTTCTCTACCTCCATCAGCCTAGCTGTACAACCTCTTAGCTCACCCTTCACCTTGTTACCTTTAGAGCTCGGTTAATCGCATAATTAACATTCAGTTTAAACGAAACATGTTTGACATTAATGAAATTTAATATTAAATTTGCATGAGCAAAAACGAAGTATTGAGTTGGTTGGCGAGAATATACATGACTTAAATATACTCTGTAGGTAAAATGTACTTAAGAGTGATGCTAATTATTTTAATTTATCTTCTGGTTAAAACGTTAATCACATCCACGTTGAGTCCTCTAAATACTGCTTTAAAAGTTCAAGCCAGAAAATAAAGAAAATTAACAAAGAAACGCCTATTAATTAATGGTGCATTATAATAATAATAATATTTTTGGTTTTACTGTTTTGAATTCCATTTTGAATAAAATTGATATTTTGTCATGTTCTCATGTATGTATACAAACTGATCTTTAGGTGCAAGCTGATAAGAACTGCACTATTGACAAGAAACTTAAAATTGTTGGGGTGAAAGGTGCTCTGAAATACCCATACATTAATAAAAGTAGATCACAATATGCTATGTTACAATAATGTCCGCATGGGTTACATTAATCTTATTTTAATCATTACCCTTTTGATTAATCTAAACTTAATTTATTTTAATTAAACATTTTTATGGTTTTCTAGGCCGCGCTATACAAGAAAAGTGCCGCAGAAATGGCGATACTCATATCCTCGAAAGTAAATGGAGCAACACCGCTTGTTATCGCATGTCGTAACGGACACTACGATATTGTGGAATATTTATTGACAAAGTGTCGAGCGAATGTGGAACAGGTTGGCTCCATAAGTTTCGATGGTGAGCCTATAGAAGATGCCCCTCCCTTGTGGTGTGCCGCAGCCGCTGGACATTTGGGTATTGTGAAGATGCTTGTCCGTCGATTTGCAAATGTGAACAGCACAACAAGAACGAATTCAACCCCACTGAGAGCTGCTTGCTTCGATGGTCACTACGAGATAGTTAAGTACTTAGTGCATCATGGTGCAGGTGAGTAAGCAAATCACTGTTGTAATAAATTTGATAATAAACTTACTCGACTTTTCGCAGACTTTGAAGTGGCAAATCGACATGGACATACCTGCCTAATGATAGCCTGCTATAAGGGACATTATCGAATTGCCCAATACCTGCTATCCCTGAATGCGGACGTGAATCGGTGCAGCATTAAAGGAAACACAGCGTTGCATGATTCTGCCGAATCGGGATCTTTGCAAATTTTGCAGTTGCTGTTGAAGCATGGCGCCACCATGGATGTTGACTATTATGGCATGACGCCACTGTTGGCCGCCAGTGTCACCGGACATATGCCAATTGTAGAACATCTTATAACGCTGCCCTGTGTGAGTCGAGTGGCCCGAATCGATGCATTGGAGCTCCTAGGTGCGACATATGTAGATAAGAAACGTGATATGGCCGTTGCCTTAACGCTCTGGCGACGTGCCCTCGAGGAGCGTGCCCAGACACCTAGAATCTATAAGAAACTTCAAGAACCGGTGCCGGCTTACGAGATGGTAACTGAGGTGACAACTATTGAGGAGTTGGAAGAGCTGGTACTCGATCCGGATGAAATGCGCATGCAAGCGCTCGTCATTCGACAGCGCATTTTAGGACCAACTCATCCGGACACCAGCTACTACATTCGTTTTAGGTGAGATACTCTGTCCTCTTAGTAGAGAAAGGTTTATTGTATTCTTGTCCATTTATTCCTTCTGTATTGATATCGGCCACAAAAACAAACACTTTGAGAATACTACAGTCGCGTTGCGAATTTTAGAATATTCATTATTCAGAGATTAAAAATGGGGTATGCTAATATTATTAGTGTAGTCGATGAAAAAATGGATGCTAAAAAGATCAGAAAAGGTCTTTATACTTGGTAAACACGAAATTTTCATTGTAAGTCATATTTTGATCTTAATTTTGACCGATTCTGATCAAGAAAAGCTATTGTTGTCTGATTTGGATTAAACTTAGGCAATTCATGTACTCCCTTGACATGTACTTCTTTTGTAAACTTAGTGCAGATATCATGTCTGTTTTACTTTATCCTAAAAACGTACTCCATTTCTTATATTCTGAGATAATATCTTAATTACTAGCATATAAGGCCTTCTAAATATATTTTATTAAACATTTTTGTTTGCAGGGGTGCACATTATGCTGATGCCGGTCGTTTTGATCGCTGTATCGAACTCTGGTCGTACGCCTTGACTATGCAACAGAAAATATTGCAGCCACTTAGCCCCATGACACAGTCCTCATTGCTATCCTTTGCTGAGCTCTTCAGTTTTATGCTTGTGGAGGCAGGACGATTACTGCCACGTGGACGAATTGTGCCCCCCATTGAAGCAGACGGCATGCTGACCATTTTCCATAAGGCCGTGCTGGAGGTGGAACGAGGACAGGCATTTACACTGCAACAACAGCAAATGGAACAGTGCCCACAAATGCCGTCCACTGGCAGTAATCAACTAAACCAATCGTCATCATCAACATCGTCAGCGTCATCGTCGTCATCATCCTCTTCTAGCTCAGCATCGTCAACAACATTGTTGTCGGTACATCAGCATGATTGTAATCATGATCCCAATGCTCTAAGCCGTACTTTGGTCAGTGCTTTGCATATTGGTTGCCTGCTTAGTTCATTGCTCGATTCGGAAACATTTTGTCCGGATATGCGGCATCAAGTGATGAATGCCTTGTATCGTCTCAATCGTCTCAATGTGCATGTTCGTTCGGGACGCACTGCATTGCATTACGCCTGCTATCGTGAGGGAACCATGGTCGGGCGTTATCCTTCCGGTCAGTTCCCATCTGCATCTTTAGCTAAGGCGTTGCTAGAGGTCGGCGCAGATGCCAATGCCGTTGACGATGCAGGAAATACGCCACTTCATTTGGCTGCTACATTAGAGCCCTATGTTGAGCCCTTAGCGCATACACTGCTCGAGGGAGGCGCCCATTTAGTGAGTATATTCTAGAAGTATAACAATTAAAAGAAAAAAACATTAATAACCTGTAAATTTTTTTTTCGTAGGATACGAAGAACGATGCTGGCGAGACGTTTGAGACTTTACTGGCGCCCACACCTTTGCACAAAATCATTGATCCCATGAAGTACACATCGCTGGCGTGTCTAGCGGCTCGAAAAATTAAACAGCATAACATACCCTACGAGAATATCGTTCCAACAGCTCTCCATGAGTTTATAGAATTGCACTAGAGTTAGCTTGAGTTAAAGATCTTTGTCTTTCACTCGGAACATAACTCACAAAGCCCGCCCGCCATCAAAGCCATGCCAAGTGTGGATAGACATAATAATAATAATAATGATAATATCAATAACCTATTATTACAACTACAACTATTACAACTACATCTACTATTACTTATTAATGAAAAAATATATATAGAGCTGATGGGAGAGCGTTACTAAGGACTATGAACTGATTTGTGATGATTGCAAGTAAAGTGCCCAGTCCTGGGTGCAGTTCATTTTGGCATTTGACGACGACACGTATCCAGGATTGTTATGATGACGATTTAGACGAAACTATGACGACGATGACAACAATTGACAACGACAACCAAAAACAAAACCCAGCAATAACAACAAAAGACAACCGTTAAACATTTTTAAAATTATTCTGTTTACTAATTTTGCTTGCAAAATGTGTTTTTATTGTGTTCTTGCTATTTATCCTGTATTGTATTAATTTTGATTATATTATGTGTATAGCCAATTTGGTGCTGTCGTGTAGCTAAAAACCACAATTGTATGCTCTTTTCTCACTACATTTTAACGAGTGAGAAGGGATACATTGTAGTCCTCATTTAGCTGCAGCGATCACGCCTAAATGGCCATTGTTTCGCGTATTTAGTATGTACTAGAAGAACGAGAAAATACCACAATCTCAGAGCGATTAATTTAAACAAAAGCTGGAAACGACACTTTAAATAAAAATTAAAAAATTTATTTATTTTAATTCATTTCGTGGTAAAGAAAGAAAACACGGAAATTTGTCTTTGCAAAGTTGTATATCGGAGTGCATAAAGGTTAAGGAATTTGTTAATGTTGCGCTTATCGAACGTTGACAATTGACATGTTAATGCAACTGCTGACCGTTTCATTAATGCATTTCTGTACTAATGGCAGGTAAAGTGACTAACCTTGAAGGGTAAAAGATACGCCACGTGTTTTTTAAAAGAAGCTGTAATGTCAGCTTGGCAACACCTCTGGAAACCTCTTTAGTTTTAGGAACTACTGTTATTCTCTTATCGCAAACTGGTGTGACACTTTCTAGCAATCAATGTAGTAAGAATTAATTTACTTTTTATTGCCATATACTTTCAAAAACGATACAATTTAAACGATTTAGATGTATAAATACGACTTATGTAATAATCTACGAAGTCTGCCTACGTGTAGATGGTTATATAGGTCGTATACATGATTAGCAGACTTATCGTATATTGCGTATTCTTAGTTCAATGTATAAATTTGCTTATCTAAGCAAGTGCAACATTAGTAAAATAAAAAACAAAACACAAAACTGATAATTGTGTAGTTGAACTTAAACAAAACTGCATTTTATTGTGGCGCCCTGTAGCATATATAAAGCAATCACATTTCTTTTTGGAAATAGTGTAAAATATGTGGTTTCTGTTGCTGGTCTTGGGAGCAGGTGTGTGTGCTCGGGGTGAGGATTACTTTGAGAACTATTACAACGAGATTGACATGGATGACGACCAGGCGGAGGCAAAGACCCGTAATGCTCTACAATCGGAACTGCAGCGCTGGCCCAGTAGGACAATATACTATCGCATTTCCGGCGATTATAGTGACGAAGAGAAGGCGAATGTGAGAACTGCTTTGGAGACGTTTAACCAACAGACTTGTTTGCGATTTGTGGAGACTCAGCGGACTGCTCCAGCAGGAAGGCGTCTTGTCTACTACAAGAAATCCCCCAAAATGTGTGGTACTAAAGTGGGTTATAATCCCATACCCCTACTAGGAGGTTCTTCACATGATGTCCACCTCACGGAGAATTGTCTGAGAAAAGTCGGAATTGTACAGCATGAGACTCTTCATGTATTGGGACTGTACCATGAACAGAGTCGATCCGATAGGGATAACTATGTGGTAATCGAGTACGATAATATTCCACGTAAATATTGGTCGCAGTTTATGGTTATGTCGGAGTCGACTACTACGACTTATAATGTTCCCTACAATTTCGAAAGTGTAATGCATTATCCAAAGAATGCCTTTGCCATAGATCCCAGCAAACCAACAATACGTGCTCTTGTTGATGGCGAACCCATGGAGCGAGAAATGGGTCAAGTTTTGGCTCCATCCGAAGGTGATTTGATCAAGGTTCGCAAGATGTACTGTGAGGAAGAGTAGTAAAGAGAAGAGAGTGGGAGAGAAAGCTAGAAAAGAGAGATATTTTAAATCAATATGTCTTCTATTTAGTTATATTATTTTTAATGGGTTGCAGTGGGTAGCAGTTTTTTGCCTAAATTTATTATTCCATACCGTAAGATTGTCTGTCTGTTTGTTATACCAAGGTGGCTAGATCATTATTATTTCATTATGTCAAAAATAAACACAAAAAACAAAATATATGGTTTTACATTTGCCCTAATTTCATTACTTTCTTATTTATGGAGGTATATTTAAATAATAAACTGAAAAATCGATTGGCTTTGTACTTACATCTAAGTAATCCTATTAAATTGTGTGTATTTAGAGAAATAATTGTATTTCAGTTCCAATTAATTTTCTGAAAGTGTAAATGTAAATGTCAGTTGGCTAATTGAAGAGTAAGCTGGTAGAATATCAAGAAACTGGAATATAAAACAGGGCAGGCTAAAGGTTTGGAATCTCGGACAGCCAATGCACTTAGCGGGCTCTGAGTGCTAATGTACATAGTTCGAGTTTCTACATAGTCCTACCCAAAACTGTAACTGTTCATTCTGGCATTGTAGAGGAAATTTCATAGAACACTCACATAAAAAAAAATGCTTTCAGAAATGGTTTGAACTATATAGTTGACTTCAAATGAGTACCCGGAATTACATAAACATTTTTAACAATTTGCTCATTCAAGTTTTGTGTTATAGTTTTGAAAGGTTTGCATATATCTTCAAGTAAATTGTAGACTCTATACAACTGTGACTCTTAAATATATATTTTAATTAGAATTAATTAAATTAAATTAATTAATTAATTAATAAAATTATTTACAATAATAGCCAGAGATATTTTTAATAACTTTATAGCATTTGCATAAATACAATTTTTATATAATGTCTAAAATGACAGCAATGAGTGAGTGTGAGTGTGACGTAGCACAATAAATTAATTTAACTGATACGTGAATAATTGCAATCAATATTAGAAATGATATATAAAGTTTCCTATAGTAAAACAGGTTAAACCTTGTTCTGCCTAACTATGTGTGTAAGTCAGCAGCAACACACGGTAACCAAAAAATCCATCAAAGAGCATTTGCATACAAAATGTGCGCCGGCAAAAAAAAGAAGAGCAAAGAGAAAAAGTCTGTGTGTGAGAGAAGAGAGAGTACCTTCTCATTGGAAGGTTGTTCGAAAAAGAGAATGTAAAATTGAGCGTGCATGTTTGCCGAATGTTGTACCACTGTGAATACCAGCGAGCCAGCGAGCCTTCAGAGCTTTCGCTCTCTCGTTGACATTTGAAAAAGCTTTGAGTCCGACGGCTGATGGCGGCCTCGTTGGCTTTTTCTTGCGTTTTGTCTTCGGAAGCTCGTTTGTTGTGGTGTGTTCGAATGCTTGTTTCAGTATATTTAGTGCAGTCGTATCGTTCGGTCGTTCTAACGGATAGCTGCGTACAGCTTTTGCCTAATGTAAGAACAATTTGCCAAACTCCCACACACATACATTCCTATCCACACAAATGAAAACACACATACGCGTTGTGTGAATGTGTGTGTGCTTTTGGTGCGGCAGAGAAAGTAAAAGGTGTTCAAAATGCATAATAACGGTTGATAAACAAATATTGGAGCAAAATAATTGCAGTCAAGAAAATACAACGAGAGAAAGATAGTAAATATAATAAAAGAAATTTGTTGCACATTTAATGTGTGTGTGTGAGTGTTTGTGTGTGCGAAATCTTAAAAAATACACACAAAAAGGAATACAAAATCTTGTGCTATAATCGAAAGTGAAAAAGTGTTGCAAAGTAACAATTATGAATATGTTTTAAAAGATACAACATTGGCTCGCTGAGAAATACATCTCATCCCACAGCACGTGGGCGTTTGTACGCCCAATCAAGGCCAAAAGAGTACCCAATTTTGTTTGGCGTTTGTTGGTTTTTTAACTGAAGGTCTCGCAAGAATAACTTGTGGACCTTTTTTTTTGGGCTTTAGTCACAAAATTATTCTGGTGACTGATGCTGCCCACAGCAACTCAGTGTATACGTGAGCGATTTAAGAACGGAGAATATTTTATGATAAATTTACAACTTTCAGTCAAAAGTGAATATTACTTCTAATTTCACTAAATTCCATATTAAAACTTTACTTACTTTATGAACTTTATTTAATAAATGTTTTGTAGTTCACTTAAATAAACATCAAAATTATAATAGAATAGATTTCTGATACTGTATAAACCTTTTTTTTTTTTTTAATTTTTCGAGCTATTTGATTACTTAACTATCATAGAAAAGTTGTTGTTAAGGTATTATTCAGGGACTTCTCACTCAAATTGGATAAATACATTAACTTAATGATTATATCTGTCATCTGTAAACATAATTTTTTTGTTGATCTGCGCAAAGTCGCCCTGGGCTCCAAACTGTAACATAAATTAAAGTCAAGGCATAAGCATAACAATTTGCATATCTAATAACATTGCTTGCCCGGCAACACAAACAGTTTCAGAAACGGCAAACATAAAATGCATAAGGGGCTGCCGTTTTGACACATTTGGAAACCTGTGAGTTTTCTCAACCCTCAACCGGGTTGATCCGAAAAAAAGGGATAAAAAAGTAATTTTACGCTGTATTTCAGGCAAAATTTTTTTCTTGACTGAAGGAAATTTTATCTCTTTTTTTGTGTTTTACATATATGATTTGATTTGCGTGTTATTTTAAAGCCTTTGAAACGTCTTAAGCAACATAAATTGGAGTTCAGTGTTTAAAGTCGTAAATAAATAAAAATATAAAAATTTAAGCTTCAGCTTGGAATACCAAATTGTGTCAACCTGTGAACATCAACTATTGAAAATAGTGCTATATTTGGAAATCCATTACATAAAGGTAAATTTAATTTAATTATCAAGCTAATTAACTCATAATTTTGAATTTTATTGCTTGGATAATACAGATAATCATCTAATCCCCTTATTGCTTACTTGTGGCACGCACAAAAAAAGTAACCGAATACAGAATAAACATAAATCGACCACAGAATTGTGTCCTTGAAGTCCTGGAAGCCGCTTACTGTTGGGGTCCGTTTTAACAGCAGGCACGTGGTTCATAATTTTGATTTTTTAGAAACTTTGTTTGTGGTTCATTTGATGGTTACACGCAGCAGTGGGTCGACAGGATCCTGGGGTTCAAATATTTTTCTACTGTCGTCAAACTGACCTCAGTCCAGTTAAAACACTTAAAGTATTTTGCCGTTTTTTATTTTGAATATACGGACCTTAATCTGTATTAACAACTTGTTGAGCTTTACTCTAATTGACAGGTGCCGAAAGTAAAAGATTAAATGAAATAGTAGCTTTGAACGGAGAGTCAGCCTTATCAAAGAAGCTTCTTAATCACAGATATTTAGTTAAAGCAATTTTTTTATGCTGTGTATCATTCCATTATTCATAAAGAAACCCTGAAATTTGTGTCTACTCCAGAAACCTGAATACATAAGTTTGTTTTCTCATGCAAAAGCTCCACTTATCCTCACACAGACATGGCAATGACATTTAAACCTTCGTAAGAATACAACAATTTTAGAATATTTGAAACTTTTATTGCATATATAATGCTTAACATTTTTCACGCTACAATACAGCAGATAAAGATAATCTTTAAAAAGTATGAATACGTATTTGCATATTGCTCGGGTATTTTATTATATACATTCAATTTAAATATGAATACAAAGTATCAGTGTTTTTGTTTGAAGCAAAACGGATTAACTCTTTGTTCAGAAGTTGTTAAAAAATATTTTATTGAAAATTGTTTTTACAACAATTATTTTTATCGTTTTTCGAACGCCCTGTAGAGTCCAATTTCAAGTATGACCTGGAAAGAAGTGCTTCGCAAGGTATCAGTGTGGTCGTTGTCATCCGAAATGTATATTTCAAATGTAAAATAAATAAAAATAGCCTCGAATAACAAAGAAGTAAAAATTGTATTATTATGCGTTATGAAAATATTAATTTATTATGCATATCATAAATGTTGAATATAAACAAAAGAAAAAAGCGCTCATGTATGTGTGTGCCTCACACACTCGCATTTGCACACTTGCAAAAGCGACAACAGAGGGCGCCACATAATTAAAGTAAATTTATTGTTGACCGATGTGCATTGTTTTTAATCAAATAAAATTAAACGTCGTGCATATTTCATTAATTAACTGAATGGATGAAAGGAGGCATGGCATTAACAGGCGACGCCCCTCTGACAGCTGTCATCGCTGCCAATGACCCAAATATGATAGTATTGTAATGTATGAGCATTTGGCTCCCCGCGCGCCCCGAAAGAAAAGGGGAAACGGGATCGAGCAACTGTTACTGTGCGACGGACATTTTGTGGTTATTTCCCGAAGGCATTGACGCACTTTTTAATGGAAATTATAATGAGTCGTCGTGCTTTAATTATGCATCGTGAAATGGGGCGGCGGTTGTCCTGACCTGTTTGCGCTCAGGCACTTACAACTTAATGCCCCATCAACGTGACGTGCTTACGCTGCTTTAGCCACACTGTTAGTGCCGCTTACCCCCACAAACCATCTCCTCTGTTGTTCATCAGCTGCAGTTTGCCCTCGACCCACGCAGCGTATACGCAATGTCACACAGTGAGCCTTGACACTAATTACAACTAACAGGAAAAAAAAAACAAAAAAAAAATGTTGTAAAGCCAAGTTCTTAGCCAGTTGGCTCCTCACCTGCCCAGCTTCCCACCTTCTCAACTTGCCATTACACTTGCCACAGCATTCGTCATTGTTGCGGACTGTCAGGTTTTCAGCTAGATGAAATGCCTGCGAGGCGTTGATGATTCTGTACGTCAACTCTCTACTACCATGGTTCCATCTATCTGCCAGCAGCAGCTTCTACTCTGTATACTTTTCACATTTTCCTCAATTTTTTATCTCATGTTTAAAGCAAGGAAAAAAAATGTTTTCTTCGACGCTGGACATTTGACGCAACTGGCCAGCATTAAATAAAACTTTTTGTTTGGTGTTTTTTTCTTGTTTTTTTATTTTTAATTTTAATTTTGTTTAATACTTCAACAGCCATTATACAGTTGTGTGTAAATTGTTTTTGTACATAACTGATCTTGCTTGAATTCTGTTAACATTTTTACATCCTTATTTTGCTATTTACTACTAATTACTACCATATTTTACCTAGTAACAACTTTGTTAAATGTTATTTGAGCTATTTTAAGGAATCTTGATCAAACCATCTCAAAATAACACTTAAAACTTTTCCAAAACTCCATCGATATTTATTTTCTTTTATTTAACTCACCATTACACCATTTTACTCGAGCTTCCTATACAATTTGTACGGAAAAATTACTTACAACTTTTGCCTTCAACAAAACAAACAAACATTCATAAAGCAAACAAACAGAGTCAACGACGAGTCTGGCAAAGAAATTACAAAATATCTGCGTAGTTGGCTCACCCCGCTTGCTAGGTGCCTACTAACTGGTACTCCCATGTACTATATAGGGGATAAACGGGAGTTATATGGGGGAGATATAGGGTATATATGGGATGACAGCAGCACGTGCCGGCACACGCACAAATTTCCATTTATTTCGACATTGACATTTGAATTTTTAATGAAATTCCAAACATTTTAACGAAAAATGTGTTTTTTCCCCGGTTTTTCTGTCATTGCAGCTGCTGTCACCAAAATAGAAGAAAGGAATAAAAAACAAAGGACTTGAGGACTGGTGGAATAAAAGCAATCGCAATCACTGTCCTCGGCACGGGCAGCCGCTAATGAAGATGAAGTGATATCCAGTGATATCGTGTTAAAGTGGAATTAAATAGAATATAAATCGCTGGAAAAATGACGGCGATTTCTCAGCACCAGCCGAGCAGAACAAATGTAAAGTAGTTTGTTTCCGGCAAGGCGTTGAGTTGGAGTCGGAGGACTACGAATAGCAGGCTCATCTCAGTGCTGCATTGTGCCTAGTGCTTGGCAAGCAATTTGTAAGGCGACATCGCCAATTTTACGCATCAAGCGGCGGGATGGCAGGCGCTAATAATGCGACCAGCCACGCCCAAAAGTTGTGCAACGCCAGCAGTGTCAAAAAAATAACCATTTTCAACTAGGTTGAGACTCGAAAATAGTGAGTGACCTGCCCCGTCTACCCTCCAAGCAAAAGTAAATACCCATCAAGGAGGTCGTGAAATATTATGGCAACTTTTCAAGTGGAAAAGCGCCAGCAGCAACAGCAGCAAAAACAACAACAAAATGATCATCGGCAGCAACAAACGAATTTAAAACAACGAGCAACAATAAAAACAACAAAGCGACAACGACAACGACTAACAAGTTCTACACTGAAATTGGGCTTAGAATCAGAATTATTGGCGTTGCAGGAGCAAGTGACAAGCACGAATTGTACACGACTGTTGCCAACCTGCTCCCCTACAGTGATTACTCGAAGCAGCCGATGCGGGACTGTCGGAAACAGCGCTAGTAGCAACATAACCACCACAAACACCAGCAGCAGCTGCAACAAAAACACAATCGCTGACTGCAACAGCTGCCAGCGTGCACTGATAATGCTCAGCATGATAGTTGTTGTCATCGCTGTGATATCCGGCAATGGAGGTAAGTGATAGGAGTAGTAGTATATATATTAAGGAAAACTAAAAAATATTAATGAAAATATAATCAACGGTTTTGTGAAATTTTTTCTTTTCGAGCCCTTTGTACGGGCTAGATCTTAATAAGTAGCCAAAGATATAGATGTATAAAGTCGGACGAGTTAATTATAAAAGATCCCGAGCTCGTTTTGGGGCAAATTTCCATACCAATTGCTGCGGCAAATTCAATGTGGTTAAATGTGATGTTTTTTGTCACAGATCTAGGCCTCTCTCGGGCTCATGTCATCCCGGTTTCTTAAAGAGGTCCCTGGCAGCCTCAACTTGATTGTTTAAGGCAGCGCTTTTTTTTTATTGATTTACCGATATAAACAAGGCATTCCCACTTTTCTTCTTTTCCGTAAACTTGCAAATATTTTCAACCCCAATTCTCTTATCCTATCGGTTTGCCAATTTAATCTAATTTTCGTGCTCCAGTTTAGTTGAAGCCAAATTGCAATTGTTGTCAAATTGATTTGACCAATTTCATTTATTGATTTCGATTTTCGATATAATTCATTTTGCTGTCATACCCAATGAGTCAGCAGGAAAAAAATCGCTCAATAAGTGTTGGTTAGGCCATTCTCTCTATTCCTATCTATTTTGCGGTGTCTACGATGCCGACTTGGCATTTTTCATCGTTTCATTTTACGTTCTTACATAATTCTAGTCACCTCCTTTTCGGGCTGAGAGTTTTTAGGTTAGGTAATTAATTTTGTGAGCCTGTAAAGTCTTGGGAAATCAATGTTTTGTGCCAGAACATCAGGGTGGACTTATATATCTCAAATCCCAAATGATTCTCTGCCCTGATTGAGAGGGCGTATGAGCATGAGTATATGAAATAAAGTAACTTACTTTCTCACCATCCTACTGTCTCCCTCTCTTTCTCTCTCTCTCTCTCTGTTTGTGTGTTTTTATGGCAGCCTGTAAAGGTGTGTGTGGTTAGGCTTGTATTTTAGTTTAATTTTTTATATGCCGTGCACTTTTCTAATGACAAGTCTCCCAGCCTCTGTGCCTTGGGGCCACCTGAGTATTCCAAATGTCATCCCCCAATTGTCATTAGTCTTTAATGAACTTGGTTTCCAGATACGTCGACAGAAAACACTCTTTTATTGACAAAATTTTTGATTATATTATGTTAATTCAGTTGCAAATGCTGTGTAATATCAAGTTTTTGGCTTCAGATATATTATTTATGCTATTCGACTTGCTTGGAGAGTTTTAGTAAACATTTGGCAGCGTTTGACAAATGTTTATAACATTCACTTTCAACACATGCTCAACAATTTGAAACTCCTTTATAATAGGTTATTTATATCCCGTACATTTTCGGAATTCAATTTCTTTAAACCATATTTATTAAAGGCATTTAATGGACTTATTGAAAAACTTTAAAAACTTCTTGAAAATCAAAGAAAGAACTTCTACCGAAGTTTGGACAGCTGCCATCTTTCTGTCTTCTTTTAATAAAAGAACAAAAGTGGAACCAAAAAAGCTGTTAATAATTTTAAAATATATTTCAATTGGAATAAGAATTTTTATGAATCACAAAAGATAACTATACTTAATTTAAAAATGCTATACCTTTAAATATTTAAAGATGTGTTTACGTAGCAGAATGGGGACGTTGGGGGAACAACAACAATTTCTAATTTTTAAAGTGAATTTAAAAATTTAAAAGTTTTCGCAGGGCAACGCACACACCCACACAGACATGCTGATAGCGAAACACAGCCACAGTGGCACACACACAAAGAAACCTACTTTGGCGAGGAGGAGGAAAGCGAGTAAAAAGTTTTGACATTTCAAATGTTTCTGACATGAACAGCGTCATGTTAATAATAACAGCGCGGGCGAAGCTACAGAAGCAAAAGCAACAACAACAACAAATTTGACAACAACAATAACAAGAGGCATCAAGGAATATGCCCTGCGGTCGCCTGACGTTGACGTAGTCGCAACGACCCGGCATATGACTTTTTGATTTCTGTTGGGCGCTGTTGAGCAAAATTTTGCAGCTCTAATTTATTGTTGTTGTTCTTGTTGCTGTCGCTGTTGCCATTACCGTTGTGGTTGCCGCATCCCAAGCAGTCAATTTATTTTAATTTCTAGCCAGCGGCTCTTTATTTATCATGTTGTTTTCGCAGACACATGATGAAGCTGGGCACTGTGTGGCAAGCGTAAAAGAAGCCATGTACAGATGCGGACTTAGAGGACAGTAGAAGTTTATTAGAATCATGATGGCCAACAAAGCTAGCCTGGGATTTTGATGCTGCTGCAACAGAAAAGCGCCAACATTATTGGGCTTTGCCAATTGAAAAGCCTAGATGAACGTTGCTCGACCGTGTAGATAAAAAGATTAGAGTCTGATTGGTTTGTCAAAAGGGAATTGATCAACCGTCTTAGTTTCATTCTAAGTAAACTAAAGTACTTGTGTAAGTTGGAATCGCTTAAATAACATTAATTTTTAGTCCTTTATATAAGAAGTCTAACAAGTTGTCACAAACAAACGCAAAAATTTTTGTGTATAGGGTATTCTTCGTTCGGGATCACCCTCACACAGCTATTTCATCTAGTTACTCGCCGTTGTTCGTGTTGTTGCTGTTGTTGTTTTGTCTGGCGGGCATGCTGTCAATACAGCACAACAAGGATATGCGACTTATCTGTCCAAAGCATGGCCAAGGGGTACTACCAACAAGCAACAAACGAGCCAGATAAATGTTGTATGTATGTGTGAGTGTGTGTCCGACTGTCTTGGCTCACAACGTACACAAAATGTTTAATCTAATAAAGTCAGTGGCTGCCAACTATAAAATGGTCGCCAACGCAGCTTTCTCGAGCCCCATAAAAAGTCGTCTTCAGAGCCTGAGCATAATAAGCGTATCAAGTGCCCAACATACACGCAACCAAACACTCACATATTAAAGATATTAAGCCAGTGCTGGTGTGTGAGAACCTGTGTGCAAGTGTGTGTGTTGCTCTAGCAGACGAATCGGCGTCATTCCTTGCTTTGCACGCTGCTAAGTGATGGAATAAATGGCGGTGGATAAAAATTGCTCGTAACTAAGCGACAACCAAAAAAAAAAACAACAACAACAAAAAGAGCTTCTACAGTTAAACATGTTGTAACATGATTTTGTTGCTCGGGCAAAAAACATGAAAATTTGATAAACGTAAAGTATAAAAACAAAAGAGAAAACAAAAGTTTATGCCTCATGAACGACGCATGCGAGCAGCTTGAGTGTGTGCGTGTGTCTGTGTAGCTTGCACTGTCTGTACTTTACATCCCTGGACCTGTGTGCTTGTAATTTGCTAATTACCTAAATGGTTGCAAGGTATTCGATCCAAGTTAACAATGTGTTTTCGATGGAAAAACTAACTGTAGTGTTCATCGGGTTTCCCAAAAACTCAACGATAACGGTTTGGGTCAACAAGTTAAAACAACTGTTTTGGGCTTACAAACTGAACTGAACTAATTGAACAATTATGCTAACGATATTGATATGAAGCTGCCTCCAAAACACACACACGCACACATTTGAGCCATTGAAACAGCGTATTGGCCAATTAGAAAGTTGGATATAACTTTGGAAAAACTTTTAGAGCAGAGGTTTTGAACGTTTTTTTACTAATTTCTATATCATTATCACTTTCGTGACCAGTTAGCTATTTAATTTGTTAACAATTTAACAATTTCAACAACTTTTTGTAAGCATAGGAAATTTTATAAAATTTTAGAACAAATTTTAGTTAAATATCTGCTCATTGGTTAAATATCTGTAGAATAGGTCACGTACAAATATATCTTGTAGTTTTGAGTGTCATTTCCGTGCTAAAATGTTTTGTGTTACAATTTGAGCATAAAATTTGTCGAAATTGTTGCGGAAATGAAACACATACCATTCTCCAAACCCAGAACGGAAGTAATTACAATAATGATTTCCACAAACACTGTTTGTCACAATTGAGTCATACAACAAAAAAGTCGCTTACTTGTTTTCATATTAATTGCAAACTATTCTTTATACTACATTCTAAATAAATATATGTAAATGTTTTTGTGTATTTTAGTGCTCGCCGCACAGCGTGACTCCTATAAATCAAAGGACATGAGTAGCAGCAACAATGCCATACCAAATGATGGCGATGCTGCTGCTGTTTCCAATGGTGTGACCGGAACCGGAAGCATGACCAGCACAACCCACAGCAACGGAAGTAGCAACAAAAATGGCCATACAACAAACACTGGCATAGTGACAACTGACATCAGCTCAAGTTCCAGTGTCAGCTCTAGTTCCAGCTCCAGCTTAAGTTCCAGTTTTAACTCCAATTCGAAATCAAATGTCAACTCCGTGATGACAACAACAACAACATCAATCAGTGGCATTGCCAGCAGCAGTTTACACAAAGGCAACTCAGTAGCATTATCATCATCCGCTTCCGGAATCAATCGCAATAGTATTGATCTTAGCGACGATTCTCGGAATGGTGGGCCCTACTTCGATAAGGGTGCTTCCAAAAATGTCACCGCATTGCTCGGCAAAACGGCATACTTGAACTGCCGCGTTAAGAATCTGGGCAATAAAACGGTAAGTTCTACAAAGAAAATTCTAACAGAAATTCCATAAAATTGTTATGTCATTAGGTGCCATCAAAATTCGATTTGTATGGCGAGAGTGAGTGAGTGTGGGGCATGTAGTTGTAGCGTGTGTTTTTTAGCTAATTAGCACGTAAACTGCGCCCACATGGCGGCTTTCGGCTAATTGTTCCGCTGCCAAACAAAATGATTAATTATACCGAAACAGGAAACAGATTTTACTTTATTCAACTTTCTCGTTTTGACTCCAAATCTGAGAAAGTATGTGCTTTATGTTTGTTTGTGTGTGTGCTTGTGCGGAAGGAAGTGCCGCAAAACATTTCACAAACACAACCTCCCTCGTACCAGGCAACGCCGCAACACTTCCGGCCGGGCTCTTACCGTAGGCAGAACCAAAGCTGAAACCAAACCTAACCTGGCCAACTATTTAAATCGACTTTTGGGGATTCCAACAAAAAAAAAAAAAAAAAACGACAAAAAGCTTTAGGGAAAAGCAGTAGTTGAGCGAACTCGACAGAGAAAGACAAGGAAAATAACATATAAAATAATTGCGTTTAAAAAAATTAGTTTAATTAAATTTAAAGAAAGTAGCACTTTGAGCTTTTATAGTCTTTGAAATATTATTATTATGAAAAAATAAATTTGTGCATTTATTTCAAATTATTTAATTTATACTTTTTGTAATATAAAAGCGAAGATTGCTATTAATTTTACTTAACCACTCCAATATGGGTATAAAAATTACTGTTATTTCTGCTAATATTAGCCGGTATTGCGTACACTGTTTAATTTTTATAAGTACAGGGTGAAATAACGTAAAAGCTTTTATTTTGATACTTTTTTAGTTTTGTAAATGTTGTTCTTTTTTAGTTTAGCAACCTGCGCCGTAGTCATTTGGTTTCCGTTACTTCCTGTGGAACTCCTTTCTATCCCTTCCAACGTTTGTGTTTATTTTCCGATAATAATATGTTATTTGCGAAGGTCCCTTTCCCCTTTTTACTGCCTCTCTCTCTATATTTGTATATTTGTACCTGCACATACGATTAGGTGGTTAGACAGTTTGATGGTTAGTCCTTGCCACTTTGTGCCTCTGTTTGAGTTGAGGTTTTGAAAACTAATTTGCGTGATTATTAAATTCGAGAGTAGACCCAGTTCAATAATGGGTACCCTAGGGGATCAAGGGGTGTACAAGTTTTTGTGGCAAGCGAACCACTGAATTAGATAGCTTTCAACTCGTGTGAAAGATGTAGGTCACGTCAGAAGAAACTAGGGAGTAAGGGGAATTGATAGCTGGGCAGACAGTCTGACAAGTTTATTAGATGCCAATTAGTTAAGTTTAGTTAGTTAAGTTTTAATTTTATTGATTATCGTCCGGGTGGAAGCCAAGACTTAATTTACGTTTTAACTTTTAGATTTTTGTGTGCAATAGAGTTCGCATGTTTAAAACTATAAACTGAAAGCCATAAATAGGAAACTAAAGACTGTACAGTAAAATATCTTAATGTGTTTCTCTGATTAAGCGGTTCTCTTTTAAATAATTTCTCTACAGTTTTCGAAATTTAACTTAAACATCATTTGTTTCAGTTTTTAGCTGAAAGTCTAATTAGCTTTTACGTTGTGGCATGCCACAACGGCAATTGCGAAATTTAGGTAACCACAAGCCCCAAACCCAATGTAAAAACGAACTTTCAAACTTCATTTCCGACTGCTAAGCTCTCTTCCAGCATATAAGTAATACATCACTGAGATTTGCCATTATTGAGGATGAACGGAGATCGCAGGTAGGACTAAAGGACAGGAAACTCAAGTCAGCCGACAAAAAAATGAAGAAATCCCGGTCTCTGAGTATCTACACTGCTGCCTTGTGTTTTATGCGTGCAGCTCGTAATGATAAGCAGCGAACGGATGTTGATGTTCTCTACATTATTAATGACGCTTTTCATTTGAATCGCAGTCGGAGTCGAAATTTTACGGCTGACGCTTTTTACTGATAACAATATGCGAGCGGTAATGAATTTAAAAAGACCGTGGCAACACCCCCTCTTCTTGTAGAGAAAAAATAAACAAAGAGCTTCTTAATAATTCATAGCAAACAAAAAAGTTTTAGAATGTAAAGTAATTTACAAACGAACATTACGTATACCCACTGAAAAAAAGAAAAATGCTTGCTATGCTACAATAAGTAGGGTTTTGATTTGTTCATAGATTAATAGCTAAAACAGCGATATGAAATACATTTTAATTTATTAAATATAAAGTGAAAATTAATCTTTAAAAACACACATATGTATTTAATTAATTAACAAAGCTATAAAATTGTGTTATTATATTAATCTGTTAGTGTAATTTTCTGTAATATTCTGAAATGTCTCTTTTTAGACCCCGTACTCTTTAAAAGATTAGAGGGGCTTATTAAATTTGTCTGATTTTAACGTTGCAAACTTGCGTCAGTACAGTTATTCATTAAAATATTGATTGTCACAGTTATTTGGTTGTTTATCAAATTAAATTTCCGCACACACCCTCATAGTCATTTACAGAGTATTCGACTATTACAAGCCAAAACAAATTTAAAGCATACTTTCCGGCGTACTGTAAATTGAGCTATAAAAACGTCAAAGATTTTGTTCGCTGATGCTGTTTGCTCAGCACCAAAAAAAGTGATTTTCCCTGTTTTTTTGGTTGCTAACGTAGAGTTGCAATCGATATACAAATTTTATGATACTGTAAACACGCATAATGCGCATAAACTTGGCAACGAAAAGGGGGCGAGTTGTATGTGCGGTGGAAGGGAAAAAAGCGAAGAGCTCAAAGTAAATTTCGCGGTTGTTGGCAGTTTCAACTTAGACAACATCGCGTTTGGGGCAATTGGTAGGAGGGTTTTGGTGTGAGGTTGAGGTAACCGACTGTTTTTATAACCGCTTGAACATTTGGTGTTAATTACATGCAACTTTCTTTAAACAGCAAAACATGGCAAAGAGGAAAACTTTTGCTAAACACCTGAACCAAAGTGGCAAGTGTGCCAAGCAGACAGAACTCGTCCCTGTAGCCAAGTTTCTTGTCCATTAACTTTGCCGTCGCACTTTTTGTCGTTAGGCAGCATGTTGCTAAGCTGTTGTCATTGAAAATGCTCACAGCTGACGTATGACACGCGACATTTGTCGGGCGGGAAATGGGAATGCGAAGGGAATTATGAGGAAGCATATTTCCATCCCTCGGAAGACGCCCCTAAATCACAGTCACTTAAAAATGTTGCGCTTAGACACGTTAACAGCAGGTGGTTGTCAAACAGGTGTGCATTAGCATTAGTGTGTGGCGTGGGCGTGGCACAATTTCTGTTGCCTTCAATTTGACTTGAGGCTCGAACAGCGATATTGCTACAATGATAAGGGTACCAGCATAACCTTTGTCAACCATTCTATATCACTCCACATATTCAAAGAAAAAAGTAAAAATCAAAAAAAAAAGGGGACGCATTTTCTTGTCATACTCACATGTGGATGACAAACTTTTCACTTTTCTTTTCACAGCGAACCTACGTAAAACTCATTTGAAAATAAATTTGAATTTAACATGTGCTTCTGACGGCAACAATAGCACAATCGCATACCCTGTAAAGCCACAAAAACCACGCCAAAGATTGCCCATTAAATTGACTTTTTAAACTGTTTGCCCAATAAATTAAACTTAACTTGCAAATTCCATCGCTAATGAAATCCTACGTTAACATTTCTGTTTCCTTCTTGCTCCTCTTTCAGATGTTGTTGCAGGTTTCATGGGTGCGACATAGAGATATTCACTTGCTCACAGTTGGACGCTATACATATACATCGGATCAACGCTTTCGCGCTATTCATCAGCCACAAACCGAAGACTGGATGCTTCAAATTAAGTATCCGCAACATCGCGATTCTGGCATTTACGAATGCCAAGTATCGACAACACCCCATATGAGTCATTACATACAGTTGACTGTTGTAGGTAAGTAAATGATTAAAGTTAGGTATGAGCTTTAGACTTAATAAGGGATAAATAATAATCGAATAGGGAATGAATGACATTTTATAAATGCAGAAAAACTAATTCAAACTTGAAGACTTTGACTGTGATCACTGTAGTTATCGTTTGGCATTATGTTATCATTAAATAATTCTTTAAAAACTTTAAAACATTATTTAACTATGAAGCAGACAAATTTAAAGGGGTGCTTTAAAGAGAGCAAACTGATTTTATCCCTGGCTTATTTCAACTTAACTTAAGTATATAACAACAAAAACTTTTTGTTGGTTTTCCTTCAAAGTTTTCCAGACAAATTTAGGAAAACAATTTCCTAGTGTTGTATTTCAATGATCTGCCATAAACATTAAATACTATTCTTAAAAATGTTGCTCAAAGTTTGACACTTGTTGCTATGGCAAAAAAAGGGAAAAAATTAAATGGTTCATTGGTCCGGCAAGGGCAGAAAATATTGAGGGTAAATACTAAAAAGTATAAAGGAGGCACGCTTAAAGGGGGCAAATATAAAGGGTGTAAAAGGTAAATGTGCACTTCACATTCAGTAGAAATTTCAATGGAAATCTTTTGAATTTGTTGCTCATTTAAATAACACTTGAATTTTTAATTAGCCAGCTAAATCGAGTATTTGCCTAATTGCTATTTCATTTGAGCTTAAAATTGACTCAAGTAGCCAACGCGAAAACAAATATTTCTTTAGAAATTTAAATCCTAATCATTAACTCAAAAACTTTTAAACATTTTTGTTTTTTTTGTTGATAATTAAAGAATTTTCTATTTTGCAGAACCCTCAACGGAAATAATTGGTGCTCCAGATTTGTATATAGAAAGTGGTTCAACTATAAATCTTACCTGTGTCATACTTAATTCACCTGAGCCGCCCGCCTATATCTTTTGGAATCACAACAACGCTGTAAGTATTTATTTACCTTTTTATGTTCTGTCTCAGATTTTGGACAACCAATTACTCAGGGGTAGCATTATGACGTTACCGATAAATGATGAGGGATCTGGGGTGATACTTCAATTTAGAAACTTTTAAATTAGCTTTGTAATGGCAAAAAATGTTTAACTTTTCTTCATCCACCCCTTTTTATTTGCTGTTTAGGTGTGTCTGTGTGTGTTTTATTTTGAGTTGAGTGCAAGAAAATGCCATTTAAGCATTATGCTAAAGCGAGGGACGAGCCCTGAAAACCCGTTGAGGCAAGGGTTTTAAATGGATTTTGGCTTCGCAGCTCTTAAACTTCCCTGCCTTCGCTATTTCAGCTGTTTTGTTGTATTGTCAGTGGCTTCTCTAAGATGGTTTGAGCTTTATTTTAGTTTTGCCATTTTAGGTGTTTTTTCTTTAGTTCAGTTCATGCTTTGGGACTTTATTCACGGTCATGCTTTAGCTTATTGTATTGGGAATTCGTAAGGGTTGATGCTTACCATACATATACTATTTTCTATTAAGCTCACAGCGGTGGCATCCTTTTTAGAAGGGTTCTATAAGAAGTTACCATTAGTGCCTGTTATTCTTTTTCATTCCATTTTATTCCACTCTGCCAGATATAATTTTATTGTTTTGCTTTTATTTGAAATCTTTCCTGTTTTTTTTTAGCAGTACATATTTCTCAGCCGTTTGCTTTGACATTTTTTGCCTCTAAGAGTAAAGTTTTTAATTTTCTATCTGCGTGCAACTGTGCGTATGCGTAATCTGGGGACAAACAGTTTTATGGCTTAGAAAATGAACGTCGCATAAAATGTAATTTGATGCGACTTTGTCCATGAGGCATTGTAAATGTCATTCGCATACAAATTGCAAATGTTTCTCATGCTCTTTCGCTTTTCTTTCTATTGTCTGCGTTATACTCTGTGCTCTGTACTCTCTTATTTAGCTTTAAGTTTTGTTTTGTTCGTGTGTTTTATGTCCACATATAAATGTTCAAAGTGCTTCAGTCTGAATTTTTCTGGTCTTTTTCACATTTCAGATAATCAACTATGATTCGCCCCGGGGCGGCGTCTCGGTAGTAACCAACAAAGGTGAGACGACGACATCGTTTCTCTTGATAAAATCAGCGCGTCCATCGGACTCCGGGCATTATCAATGTAATCCATCAAATGCAAAGCCCAAAAGCGTTACGGTACATGTGCTGAATGGTAAGTAAAATCAACGAGAACTCAACACAAATATCCCAAAGACAACAAACACACACACAAAAGACAATACTTCGGAATGAAAATGAAAATGCAAATGAAAGAGTAATAACAACAAGTAAGAAAGGTTACTGTCTAGTGAGCCGACTGTGAAAGTCCTCGTACTCCTTATAAAGCGAATTTTTCCGTACAAACATAAAATTTTCGAGCGAATTGTCCTATTGAAAACAGACAGACAGAGGGACATTTCTTTAGATACTGATGTTGATGCTGATCCAAAATGTATATTCTCTATGGGGTCGGCCAAGCCTTATTTTGTCCGTTACGCACATTTTGCTTCTGACTTAATAGACCCCTCTACTCTTTTCTGTGAGCACGGGGTCTAAAAAGAAAAATAATGCGTGATTTTACAACTGGTCATCGCATGCATTTTTTGATACCCTATACACTTTTAAATACCTATTATTTAATTATCAATTGAGTTGAACAATGTCTTGTATTATTTGAGTTAAATTCATCTTTTTAATTTTTTTAAATTAAATCAATTTATTTAACTTGTAGTTCTATAATTGACAGCTGAAGTAAAATGCTTCTCTGATGGTACAAGAAATAGTACCATAAAAGTATTTACCTTAAAAAATTATAAAAATGGCAAGAGTATACCGTACCGTGGAAAACTCTTGGAGGGTTGGTGAGAAATATTAATGTAAGGAGGCTCACTGTCATTGTGGCTTCCACTCAGTTAAGTTCACTTCGCCGCAGTGCCTCTGTAAAGTTGAGTCTAGAAAATGCACACAGAAGAAAACCAAGCTAATGAAGAAGACAAAAGGGCTAGAAAACTCTAAGCTATTGTGGCAAATACTGGTTTATGAATGCTTTGTGGCTGTAAATCTGAATGCTTGAATAGCGTGCAATGAATCAAGAAGTGCCTGGCCAGGCACTTTAAGTGATTCTCAGCCGGTTGAAGGGCTACAATGATACGAAAATTTCCTTTATTAACTGTGAGAGATGCGCTGAAGCGAAATTAAATGAAGCGCATCTGTAAAGGAATTCTTTTCAGTTGCAAATTATGGAATGCCTTAAAGAGCGTGAGTAAGCATATTTGTAAGAGCATTAGTAAGAATAAGTTCGTTTAAATTCAATCAATGTATTAAGTTCTAAAAATTATGTCACAGTTAGACGACGATTAAAAAAGCTAAAAACTATGATAAAAATTACTTTCACTTTATAAAATAAATTCAAAATGAAATTTGACAAAAACTTCTGAGCCATTTTAGTAATGGATTATGTGGGTAAGTTGTTAAGGTGATGTATGATCCTAGTTTTTAAAATCTGAGTTTTTATACTCTCTGCAAGAGTATATTGGGTTTGAGCAAATGTATGTAACAGGCAGAAGGAGGCGTGGCAGACCCCATAAAGTATATTCTTGATCAGCATCAACAGCCGAGTCGATATAGCCATGTCCGTCTGTCTGTCTGTCTGTCTGACTGTCCGTATGAACAAACAGATTTCAGAGATGGTAAGAGCTACAAGTTCAAGCTTGGTCTCAATCGATCACATATTTAGTCAGTCAATACAAGGATTTTTTTTTTCGATGCCACGCCCCATTCGCCCACAATGAGCAAAAAACCAGGCACACCTCGGCAAATATCGGTGTTTTCGGCGAATATCTCAGTAACTATGGCACCTAGGATCACCAATTTTGGTATGCAGGTTCCTGGAGACTGAATAAATGCCATGCCATTTTGGACTGCCACGTCCAATTCTCACAAAGGAATGGTAAGTAAAATCAACGAGAACTCAACACAAATATCCCAAAGACAACAAACACACACACAAAAGACAATACTTCGGAATGAAAATGAAAATGCAAATGAAAGAGTAATAACAACAAGTAAGAAAGGTTACTGTCTAGTGAGCCGACTGTGAAAGTCCTCGTACTCCTTATAAAGCGAATTTTTCCGTACAAACATAAAATTTTCGAGCGAATTGTCCTATTGAAAACAGACAGACAGAGGGACATTTCTTTAGATACTGATGTTGATGCTGATCCAAAATGTATATTCTCTATGGGGTCGGCCAAGCCTTATTTTGTCCGTTACGCACATTTTGCTTCTGACTTAATAGACCCCTCTACTCTTTTCTGTGAGCACGGGGTCTAAAAAGAAAAATAATGCGTGATTTTACAACTGGTCATCGCATGCATTTTTTGATACCCTATACACTTTTAAATACCTATTATTTAATTATCAATTGAGTTGAACAATGTCTTGTATTATTTGAGTTAAATTCATCTTTTTAATTTTTTTAAATTAAATCAATTTATTTAACTTGTAGTTCTATAATTGACAGCTGAAGTAAAATGCTTCTCTGATGGTACAAGAAATAGTACCATAAAAGTATTTACCTTAAAAAATTATAAAAATGGCAAGAGTATACCGTACCGTGGAAAACTCTTGGAGGGTTGGTGAGAAATATTAATGTAAGGAGGCTCACTGTCATTGTGGCTTCCACTCAGTTAAGTTCACTTCGCCGCAGTGCCTCTGTAAAGTTGAGTCTAGAAAATGCACACAGAAGAAAACCAAGCTAATGAAGAAGACAAAAGGGCTAGAAAACTCTAAGCTATTGTGGCAAATACTGGTTTATGAATGCTTTGTGGCTGTAAATCTGAATGCTTGAATAGCGTGCAATGAATCAAGAAGTGCCTGGCCAGGCACTTTAAGTGATTCTCAGCCGGTTGAAGGGCTACAATGATACGAAAATTTCCTTTATTAACTGTGAGAGATGCGCTGAAGCGAAATTAAATGAAGCGCATCTGTAAAGGAATTCTTTTCAGTTGCAAATTATGGAATGCCTTAAAGAGCGTGAGTAAGCATATTTGTAAGAGCATTAGTAAGAATAAGTTCGTTTAAATTCAATCAATGTATTAAGTTCTAAAAATTATGTCACAGTTAGACGACGATTAAAAAAGCTAAAAACTATGATAAAAATTACTTTCACTTTATAAAATAAATTCAAAATGAAATTTGACAAAAACTTCTGAGCCATTTTAGTAATGGATTATGTGGGTAAGTTGTTAAGGTGATGTATGATCCTAGTTTTTAAAATCTGAGTTTTTATACTCTCTGCAAGAGTATATTGGGTTTGAGCAAATGTATGTAACAGGCAGAAGGAGGCGTGGCAGACCCCATAAAGTATATTCTTGATCAGCATCAACAGCCGAGTCGATATAGCCATGTCCGTCTGTCTGTCTGTCTGTCTGACTGTCCGTATGAACAAACAGATTTCAGAGATGGTAAGAGCTACAAGTTCAAGCTTGGTCTCAATCGATCACATATTTAGTCAGTCAATACAAGGATTTTTTTTTTTCGATGCCACGCCCCATTCGCCCACAATGAGCAAAAAACCAGGCACACCTCGGCAAATATCGGTGTTTTCGGCGAATATCTCAGTAACTATGGCACCTAGGATCACCAATTTTGGTATGCAGGTTCCTGGAGACTGAATAAATGCCATGCCATTTTGGACTGCCACGTCCAATTCTCACAAAGGAACTAAAAAACTATTCAAATTTCAATACTTTTTAAGGCATTTATTTTTATCGAAGAGTATTGTTATTTAAAATTCGTGTAAAGACTAACTATATTAAACTATCCTAAAAAGGCATTAAAATCGGACTCTAAACAAGAAAACTAGAAGCGTTACAATATTGATAACTGAATGCAATATCATGTATGAGTGCAAGCGAGATAGAAACATACAAGCACATGTTCGAATGTTTTCGCTGCCTGTGTGGCGGCAGCGCTGCCGCATTCATATCAATGTATGAGTGCAAGCGAGACAGAAACATACAAGCACATGTTCGAATGTTTTCGCTGCCTGTGTGGCGGCAGCGCTGCCCGCAGTCGCTGGCCGCGCTGAATTCACACATACATACATACATAAACGCATCATATATTGTCATTCGAATGTGTATTCGCATACAGACAAACAGATGTACGTTTGACTATGCTTAGATTGTTTTTGTTTTAACGTATTTTAACGCAAGTACTACGCCTTGCAATAACTCTAGACCGATTTTAATAATTTAATCGGCGGAAAATGCAGAGAGTATTATACGGTCGGGCGTGCTCGACTGTACTTATCTTACTTGTTGAGCTAAGTTTAGTATAAAGAATTGTTCCTTACTGAACTGTTTAATTAAGATATGTGGAAGTATCATATAAAATGTACTTTTAGTATTACTGCATGCGCTAAAGCTTAAGTATTGCAAACCGTTAAAAATTTTAAGCCCAGCGTTGGGCAGCCATAGAAAGTCTTCAAGCCCTAGCAGATAAAAGGTAACACACAAAAAGAATCAGGACAAAAGATGCATGAAGTATACTGTACAGGGTATCAGTCGAGAGTGCCAGGTGTAGTAGAATTAACAGTTTAGCTTTTAAAGCTTTGAAAAGTCAACCAAATTAACTTTAATAAAATTGTGTGAATGTGTAGTGAATTGTGTGTGAGCGGCAATGGTTGTCACAGTACTCTAGGGTCTGGAAGTTTAAATACGAATAGATACAAAAGGGTGTTCAAAAATAGTTTTTATATTCAATATACGTAACGCTAAGTGACAATTTGAGCAGCAAAATTCACAGAATTGGCAACCCTAAACCATACTGATACGTTCATTTGCTATGGAAATTGTGTTCCAGCAGCAATCATTATGGCACACTACGGCCGCGGAAGGTAAATAAGTTATTATTTTTCTTTGTTTTTGGTACCTTCTCGACACTGGGAGGCGACTAGATACGAGAAGATGAGTGGGGGAGAGCGGGAGGGCGTGAAGACATTGAGTGGGATGGTAGGTCAGGTTGTACACGCGTGGCCCATGAAAATTATGTAGGTGTTTTGTTTCACTCTAGCACTAGCAATTTTCTTCGCTTATGCCTTTGAAACTCCCTTTCATTTTTACTCTCTCTTTCTTCTGTAGTTGGGCCCTCACTTCCCCATACACTCTGGGTATGACTTTTTGCTTCATGGCACTTCCTGTGCGACTTTCCCTAATGTCAAGTTGTCTTTGTCGAACTCACAACGGTGTCTGCTAGATAATGTCACAGTGTTGCTAACAACACTGCCACACACACATACACTCACACCATAGTCGCCATATTGTGCATGCAATGCTCGTTGTTTCCGTTAACTGCTTTGGCACACTTGTTTCTGATTATTATTATGTTTTTTGTGTCTCTTCCTCTTGTTCCACTACTTTGCATTGTTGTGATCCATGTTGTTTTTGTCTGTAACATTTTGTTGTCGCTATTATGTATTATTATTATTATTATTACATGCCCGTCAACATTTTAGTTCTTGGTGTTATTGTTATAGTTTTTTTTTTGTGTTCTTTCTTTTGTTTTCATCGTGTTGCATTGTGCGTGTGTTTCGCTTTCAATAACAGTTGTTGTCTCGTTTCTTTGACATTATTTTTGCCTTTCTTTTTTGCATTACTTGGAATTCAGTTGATTTGTAGTTACCTTAAAGTGGCCCAAAGCGCTGAGGAGATTCTAGGGATGGGAGTGTGTAAAACTGGATCTTTATTCCAAAATGTTATTGTATCATTATCTACAGCTTTTATCAATTTTGAGAAGGATTGTTTTGTCTGTCCTAAAACTGAAAGCCTTTTAAAATATTAAACTATAAAGTAAATTGATTAACCCAAAGATTTAATTTAGCAGCTTTTAAGTTTCAAATCATATATTGGATTATAAACAAGTAAGAAAGGCTACAGTCGAGCGAGCCGACTTTCAAAGACAAAGTATTTCTTCTAGTGTGAAATTTTCCATACATATGAGCAATTTTTAACCAATTTGTCCTATGGGGACTACAGGCTATAGTCGTCCGATCCGGACGAAAGTTGGTAAGGATAGTTATAATTAATACACATAATGTATGAGTTTGGTTACGATAGCTCAAATAACACTACATGTCTTCATACAGTTTTTCTAATTTAGTTTATCAATATGTCCTATGGGAGCTATAGGCTACTTGTCCGATCCGGATCAAACTTGGTGAGGATAGTTATAATACTACCATACACGTACAGTTTGTTGCGATAGCTCTGATAGCTTGAAAGTTGTAGTGTAATGCTTAAATGCTTAAAAAAAAATTTCAATGAAATTTTTATTAATTAATAATATATAAATATATTTATTTGTAAGTACAAAGCAGACTTTTGTCAGAGTGACAGAACCACAAATTCTTGCTGAAATACCAGGCAAACAGAAAGATCAGCAGGTTTCAATGAAAATATTATTTAACATTAACAGAAACATTGAATTAACATTAACATTGAATTAACATTAATGTTATTGTTAGTTCAATGTTAGTGTTAATGTTAATTCACTCTTAATGTTAATTCACTGTAAATGTTAATTCACTGTTAATGTTAAGTCACTCTTAATGTTAATTCAATGTTAATGTTAATTCAATGTTAATGTTAATTCACTGTTAATGTTAAATAATTTTTGCTTGGCAACCTGCTGATCTTTCTGTTTGCCTGGTATTTCAGCTAGAATAAATAACGATTTTGGGCATTGCTGATCGCAGCTGACAAGCATAAAAATATCTGCGAAAGGCCAAAATCAAAGATTTCTTTGTGTGATACACCAGGCGATCAGAATCAGCAGCAGGCGACAGACTGCAATTTAAATGAAATTGCAGAGAGAGGAGTGCGGGAGCATACGTAAACAGTAAACAGAGAGTGCTCCTTGTTAGCGCCACAGATGACAGCGAACAATCACACAAACAGCGGCAGAGATCTCTAAGCGCAATTAGCGCAAAGAGTGGGAGCCTGTTTAAGCTAGTTAATAAGTTGTTAGGAATTCTATAAATTATTTAGCCAATTTGATTTAAAAACTTTCACGTAAATTGTCGATAGTAGCCGATAGAGATGGGTAAATGCTTATTGGCAGTGTTGGTAAATGCCAGGAGGGCCAGCAGAGACTCAATTGGCCCAGACGAGTTGGTGTTGACAGCAGACAATTAACAGGGCTACAGAAAAGTTTTTGAAACGGTTACTTTGCAATCACTTTCGTGCTACTGTATCTGTTGATTTTTTTGCATTCACTTTGGCTTTGAATTAGTTGAAACCATCAACGGACTTAGTTTCATAGGTTGAACTTGTTTCTTATTTCTTAGTTTGGTCGGTTAATTTTTCTTTTGTTTATTTGCTTTGTGTGGCTGTGTATTTTATAAAGGATATTGTGTATCTTATGTCTTTTGAAACTTGTCGTAGTATTATCATTTTTATGTGTAAATAAGAGCGAACTTTACGACGAAAACAAGTCATTTTTGTAGCCTAGCGTTTGCCACCTTTGAATATGCTAAGTAGTCTTTTTTAAAGATGAATGGATTATTTAGTATTATGTCTCAATGCCTCATTGACTTTGTAAGTGAAAATACATAACACGCGAAAATAACACGTAAAGAATACATTACATTTCATACAAAATACAGACCTCAATATACTTATGTTTTCGTTTCTATACCAAATGTCTGAGTATGAGAACAGCAATAAAGATGTAAATTAAACAGGTGTTTCTCATTCCGTTTCCAGGGGAGTTCCCAGCAGCAATGCAGCACGCGGCACCAGCACATCCTCCCATGTTTCCAAGTCGCTATCTCTTAGTGTACCTGTTTGTGTGCTTCTGCAGTTTGGCATTTGTCAGGCCCTTCTCCATGCGGCCATCAGTTGTGCAACAGCAGTAACCAGACTAGAGAGAAGTAAAGAGCGAAGAGACTGCAGCAGCCGGAGATGTACCAGCAGAGGCAGCAACTTTAAAGCGACTTTGTCGGCATCCGGCATGCGACAGATTCTCGGGTGTATTTTAAGCCTCCTATCCTCGCTGCTGAGCGCCACATGGCGCTGGCGAAGGCATGGCCCAAAACAACAACAGCAACCAGACCTACAACAATCAGCGACAGCAGCTGCGACGGCAGCAACGACGTTTAGGCAAGTATATGAGGCGGACATAAGGTGAGCAAGAGAGCAAAAAATAAAAAGTGCAAGAAAAATCAAGAGAAAGTAAAAATGAGAAAAATAAACTCTTAGGATCTAGGCAAATTTAATATAACTGCATACATACCCACACTCGTACTTGTATAATAATTCTAAGCTAACTCTTTGACACGTACACACACACAGACTACATACATAAGCTGTAACTATATAATAGTAACTAATATGTAACTAACTAATATTGGCTATTGTGTTTTTCTATGAAACCGTGACGTATACGTAATATTTAGCCCGAAACATGAACGAAGTCAAGATGTCGCCTTTTCTTGGTATAACTTTGTATCATTCTAAAAATTGATTTGGTTCTCAAATCTATTTTAATTTCATGTTATAACTTGTAAATACATAAAATACAGGCGCTTGTTCAGTGAATATTTCCAATTTAGTTTCCAAGTATTTTTTGATAAGTTCGCATAAATTCCGCTCGGCGTTTTCTATTAAAGATCTTTCCAGAAACAAATACTGCTCAAAATCAACAAAAAAATATGCTTTTCTAGCTGCAATAATGTGACTTTTCACAAGGCACAAACTTATGTTTCATACATTGAAACAGGTGTTTAACACAATGGAAATTAAAAACATATAAAAAGTAAGAATAAAATGACAAAATTTCTAAATGTTTGACTTCAACTGCGCAGAAAATTTCAAGTACTGACTAAAGAATGTAAAAACTTATATACAAATAGAAAGTTATAAAATAAAACATAAACACTGTAAAAACGATTACACAACCAAAGCAGAAAAAGAAAACCTTATCACTAAGCATACCTAGTTGAAAAGTTGAACTAAATGTTGAAACATCCGTTGAGAAAACAGTATAAAATAAGGTTTAAAAACTTTCCTGAACAACAGAGAAATAAATTAAGTAAAGGAAACAAAACAATATTATGAAATTATACAGCTATTAATAATCGTATCATAAGTTTTGTTAATTTAAAATGAAAAGTGTTTCTTTACTGTGTGTACAAATTGCATAAATAAAATTAAAATTAATTAAAAATTGGTGTGCGTTAGTGGAGTTGGGTAAGCCGCTGAACTGAGGATAGATTAACTATAAATGAGAACATGTTGCACATTTCAAAATTTATTTGTTGTTAATTAATGAAATAATATAAAAACAAATATGGCAAAAATTAGAACGAAAGATTTTAATAATATAATAGATAACAAAAAGTAAATTAAAATTACTTACCGAACACTTCGACTACGTTTCAAATACACAGAAATTCATGGCTTAATTTTTTTTATCTGCTCAAATATTCTACCAACAGTATTTAAAACATTGTATCCTGTGTGTTTAATAAAAGCTCAACTTGTTTTTTCTTAAAGCAAACCTGTCATAGCTGCACATTTAATAATTTAGTTGCTGTCAGTTCAGTGTCAAATAAATATTGCCCTGAATGACATGTTTATACAAAATTATAAAATTTGATTGGTTTTATTTGCATTAAATGCATTTCCATGCTTTTGTGGTATTCATAGTTTCCTTCTCTTTTATTATTATTTTAAACAAAATTGCACCACATAATTTAAAAAATTTAAATTAAAATATATATTATATAATTTTAATGAAATACTTCCGCAATTGACTTTCCCTTCTTTCAGAATATAAACTAAAGAAATCATATAAACAATTGTTTAGTGTTAAAGTAATAAAGAAAAATAACCAAATAGAAAAAAGAAGAAAGTAATAAGCATTCAAAAGTTTGTCAACCTATCGTAAATATTAATACAATCCACGAGAAAAACTAAAACAAAACAAAGCAAACAGTAAAAAAGACACGCTTTACTATTCAAACTATTCAGAACATAATTGCGACTCGTGCTCTCAATAGTTTCCATTAGCTTTTCAACAACTATGACAAAGTACAACAATGCCAAAATATAGAAAATATACAACAAAGTATTCGCATTCAGATACATTGGATACATATTTTATTTGTCCATATCTTAAATAATTTTATATATTTTATTTTAATCACAAAAAGCCGTATACATTTCGGTCTCCTGACACAAGTTTAGGGTTTTTAAAATTGGGCATTGATTTTAATTTAAGGGTAATTTGTTTTGCAATTTTTTGCGGTTGATTTAAAATGTTCCTGTTATTATACGATTGATTGATTAAAATTTCAATTAGTTTAATTAGTTTTTATTTTTCTTCTGTTATAAAAAAATGCATTTCTTTACCATTTTAAATTTTATAACACACACTTCCTGACTTTCTAAAGTTACAAATTGCTTCAGCAGCATGAAAACAAAGCGTGACAAAAATATATTCATAAAGTTTTCAAGACATTATTAACATAAATGAAATTTAAGCGAAGCAAAAGTCGTAAAAATAACGTAAATATTGTATATGTAAATGTGTATTTGTAATAAAATAATTACATAAAATGCTATATAAATATGTACACATAAAATATAGTCTATTTATTATAAAATGATAATGAAATACATGAAAAAAATAACTGTTAATAATGCTAAAACAAAATTTGAAAGAAACTTTCAATAATAAAGAAGCAAAAAACCAAAAAACTTAAAGGAAAAATGTAATTACGATATACAAAATGAAAACTAAATCTTTTTAAAATATAAGAATTTAAAATGCGAAAACTTGGGAATGTGGGAAAGAGAAAAAGTCAACGTAAAATAAAAATTGAAAAACATTACACGAAAATACCTAAAAAGCATAATATGTCAACAGTTAAATAAGTGTTTTAATGGCGATGGGTGGCACAAATAGATCATGTATATGTACCTACGTATATTAGTCTATGACTCTTTGTAAGTTCTACTACACTTCCGTTAGTAATCGTGAACGAGTTTCTATGGGTTTTTGGGGCTAGTACAAAACGAAACACAATCATTTTTCATTCCTGGTGGACATTTGAACAATAGCCGCTCTGCTGAGGGCGTGCCAAAAAGATGACACATTTCCGATAACAAAATGAAATAAGATTAATCATAGGTTCTTAGTAAATGCTCGATTCAGAGGTATATGTGTGTTTTGTAAGAGCATAATGAATGAACAGTAGAGAAAAGCACAGCTATCGCTTACATTACATGGTGTTAACAACATGTTTTACTTTATTTTACTTATGTCCCTTCTGCCAACGTCTGCTTCCTAATATAGAACAGCGCCGTTATGTGATGTGTCTTTTCGGTTTTTAATAAATATTAGCACATAGTTAAGCACTTGAGCGCACGCTGATGAAAAATCAATAACGATGTCGAGCGACATTTTTTCCCTAATGGATGCTGCAAAGTATGTTACGTATATACACTTTATTGACGAAATGTTGCGCGTTCGCGATATGCCTGACTACTCCTGACCCCTGACCGCTCTTTCCATCACTTTGCAGCCTTAACTACAGCCATGAGCAGCATTGGAAGCCGCAACGACGAGGCGACTTCATGCAAAACCACTCAAGGGCAAGTGGGCAATAAGCGAAAAACTTTTATTGTTTTATGTCGAAAACTTTTCTTTATGTGAGTGTGTGTGTATTCGCTGGTTGTTTTTGTTATTGTTTTGTGTCAAGTGCTGCCCGGCAAACGTCCTTACTATAGCCATCACCATTGCCATCGCCATCGGCATCATCATCGTCGCATAATGTGCCATATATTATGGACCAGAGGCCATATAATGCGCCATCCTATATGCATGGGATCACAATCTCACCACGCTTCGGTCATTCGCTGCTTTCAAGTGTTGCAGAAAATGCATTGGCTATTTTGAGCTTGGACTGGGAAATGGAGTAGATGATAGTTCCCATAATAGTTAATGGCAGATACGGCTGTCCTTCGTTGTGTTGTTGTGTAATGTAGGTGTAAAAGCTATTGTGTATTGTGTAAATTGATAATGGCTTTAACCTGATTCTTAGCCACGGCTTTGGTTGTCTATGTCATTTGAATCAGATTTCAGTTAACAGTTAATTATTACAAATGCATGATAGAATGCCACAGTCTTAAAATAATATGTCCAAAAGGAGATATAAGAGCATGAATTTTTCAGTGAAATTCATTCAAGTACAATTCTGTAGTTCACAATAGAATAAAATAATTTTTATCACGAATACGGCAGAAAATCCATCTAGCGGATAATTGATTTATGTTACCAATTATACAAGCAAATTGATAACTATGGTACAGTTTACATATGCGTATATTATTGGCACTGCTTACTGCGTACCGTGTACTTCTACTACTACTTCTACTACCATAATTTATTTTTTTACTCACTTTTTGCTTCTTGATGGCCCATGAGTTCCTGATGTATCTGTTGATGTATCAAATGTTAAGTGAAGTTCACGCAGCAACTTGCATATGGTCAGAGCATACTTCAGGGCGGTTGAAGTGTTGAGTGCAGAGTGCAACCGTACACCGTAATTCAACCTGAACCATTTAGTATAGTAGGCAGTCAGTCGGTCAACCAGATAGCCAGTCAGTGAAAGTACACTAGCCAGCCCCCGCTCAAAAATATCTGAAATTCATACGTAAATCGAGAGTTGTGAGTGCTACAATTTATGACTGTATTACCTTTTTGCGTATGGGTTTACTAAATGGAGCACGCTTTTGCTAAATTCGTCTGCTGTTTTCTGCCTTCATCAAACTCTCAATAGTCGTGCATCCCGAATTTTCGTATTTTATTGCAATCCGACAAAAGTTATTTAATTGTTTAACTAGCTACTTAAAGTAAATCAATGGAAAGTGGGATGAAAGAAATTCACACTTACTTGTAGACACACTTTGTGGTGCGGTTTATTTAATTTAGTGTAAATATATGAGAATTTATTATAATTCGTGTTCTGTGCATATTGATTTAAACAGGCAATGCTAAATTAAGGCCAAGCTGTGAGCTCTTGTCTGATTTCAATCTGAATGAGAAAGCTGCCTTTCACTTAAACACAACCTGCCCACACCAATTTTGCTGTTGGAGCTAAATATTTTATTAGATTTTCGACAGAGACGGAGATAGCCAGAGAGCAGGAGTGGGAGTATGGAATGGTCAGATCCGCATGGTTGGATAATCAGCATTAAAAACTTTCGACTCTGTTCCACACTCGAATAATTTGCCTGGAGAATATTGCAATGTTTCGAGTCATGTTGGTTTATGTGCAAATTAGTGCAGAAGTGGGCATGCTTGTGCGTGTTTGTACGTTAAATAAATACAAAGGCTTTGCTGCACACTTGCTTACATTTCTGCAGACATTTATTATGGCCATAATCCCAAAGTCTTATGCCTGTATGTGAGTGTGCTAGAACCATATGTGCAATGTGCCCTGACCACAAATGGAGCTATAATTAAATTAAAACTGCTACCAGCATTTTCAAAACGTTGGTGAAAACAAAAGAAAATTCCAATTCCATGGCATACAAGTATTAAACTACAATCATTTCAAATGAGTTTGTCTGGCCAAAGAACCTGAAGACAGTGAATGATACAAACGGCGATTTAACTGAATGACCATACATGGCGTATACTTGATGGGTTGAACTGTTTGAGATTAAGCGCACTCTATGTAGCTGGCGTATGTGAGAGCGCTAAAGTAATACAGAATTAGACGGAGCTAAAGAATTTAAAATCCAACATATATGAGCTAAAAACACTTCTGAATTGTTTAGAAAACAGAAAAGCCAAATCAATGAATATTAAAATTAAACAAACTATAGTATAGTTTACCATAGATCTAATTTTTCACGTGCGTTATAAAAAATACTAAACATCTAGTGAAAACATTCCTGTATTTATTTTCTGATATATTTAAGGTATTTGATTTTTTATTCAAAGTCTTAAATCACTTGGAACATTTCAAGTTCTCTGCTGACCAAACTAATGGCTGATACTTTAATGGTTTTTGCCTAAGTTCAATTGTTATTTCTCGTTCTTTATTTTTGCAATATCTCTATCCTTTAGTGGAAATTAATTTCCATTTGAAAATCCACAAACAGTAATTTTACAAGCACTTTACTCAAGCCAGCAGCAGCTGCTGTCGGCGAGCAAGCCACTGGGCCAACGACTTCGGCTTTAATTGTGGCTTAGTCTATGTCTGTCTCTATCTTTCTACCGCTGCGGCAAGTAGTGGGCAGCACTTTTCTGGGGCGTTGCAAAGCGGATTATGATTACAACGGCAGATGCATCGAAGGGGTGGCCAAAAGTAGCAATCCATGGACTCCGAACACGAATGTAACTTGACCAACACTTGGGGGCTTCAGATGGTCTAGTTGGGAACAAGTGTAAACGTTTTTCGACACATACAGAAAAGTTACGCAGAATAAACGTAAGAAAGGGAGATAATAAAAAGTTGAGAGTAAAAAGAATCAAACTGTAGACGAGGTATAAAAATGCTTATAATACAGATTTTCACACACGTATGCATACTACATTCACAAACACTCCCACACAAATAGCCACACCCACTTAAAAAATTGTTCGACACAGATGCATATCTGTTGTTATTGTGTGGAGGTTGTTTGGTAAATGGGGTCAGTTTTAAGGTTTTTGGACCAACTTTGGCCCAATGTTACTGCTGCTGTTGTTATTGTGTTTGTTATTGTTGCTGTTGCCTTTGCTGGTGTTGTTGCCACTGTCAGTAAGATACATGACGATGTGCATGTGTTGGCTATAAATACATATGTTTTAATTTCCGCACTTTTGGGTCAGAGCATAGTCAAACTGTATCCCCAATATCCCTCCGCTATCTAAAAATGGCCCAGATTAAAGGCAGAAAACGGATGTGATGTTTGGCGGGTTTCCGTTTCTCAGACTTTTGCTGCTGACCATTTACTGTTGCTCTTCATATTTATGAGCTCACAGAAAATTTGTGCTCATTTCTGTCCTGAGAACGTAGAAAAGTTTCCTTTTTTTGTATTTTTTTTATTTATTTTTTTTTTCGATTTTCTATTTATGTTTCTTGTGCGTACTTACACACACACACATACAAATGTTGAGTTCTATAAACATAATCATGTGCTACGCGACAGCAACACAAACATCAACACACACACGCATTCAAACACACACATACAACCATATATTCATGAAGCATTCATCGATCCTTTTTTTCTCACAACGCTCGCAACTCGGTTAAATGACTCATGAAATTGCCGCTGCGACCCATTTGTTTGTATAGCCCGTGTGTGTGTGTGTATGTGGCAAAGCAATAATGTTGGTGCGACTGCCACTGCCGTTCGGTTAATAATTTAGGCTTAAATACAAACGAGCTCAAGTTGCGTTGCGTATACGCCATGCTGGACGTTTGAAAGCCTGCGTAGCGGAGAGTGGAGCAGAGAGGAGTGGCACAGTTGACACATGGTGTACACAGTGCACATTACACAGACCGTGGTCGCCCAAAGTAGCCGCAAAGCCAATTGTTGAAAGCAATGCGAGCTGCGAACAACTGAGAAGGGAATGGAGGTCAAAAAGGGCGTGGCATATCAAATAAATCAAAGCCATGCTAAAGTGAGAGTGCGGGCGTGTTAAGTGGGTTTAAGACAAGGTTGATTGGTCCCAAACTTTGGACTGTCCAAAGTAGGGAACATTTTGAGAGACTGAAGAAAGGTGCAAAAGCAGTGAATGTTAAAAGAGATTTTTACTCGAATTCTGAATGAGCAGTTAAAACTGTATTTCTTGAAATGTGAATATTAGATAAATTACATACAAAGGGAAAATTGATTTTGGTGAATCATCTGATAAATTTGGCACTTAAATTTATCGACTCCAGTCTTCTTATTTTATTATTTATTTAAATAAAATAATAAAATGTTTCATAGATATAGGCATAGGTTTTCACAGAGATAACTACTTGTTAATTATTAAATAATAATAATAAAAAAATTAATCATAAATTTTTAAAATTTAGCTAGAGTTTTGAATTAATGTAAAATTTAATGAAATATTTTACTAACCTGAAGTTTTCCATGAGTCTATGTTTTCCACGATTTTTCAAAATCCCCGAAGACACAAAATTCACCCCGAGTTTTTCCACCTTCACGTCAACAGTAGAGAAAAGCAACCGGCTGGACCACAGCCTGGCTATTTTTGGTTACAATGTGGTGGCATCAAATTACTGGTCTCATTTTCAATGCAGAGTCTATTATAGCCTAAAATGTAGTAAAGGCAAAATGCGACAAAAACGGGCGTTAAATTTCACACTACAACTACTATGAGGCAACATCAGGAAAGAACAACAAATACACACGTAAAGAAGCAAGAAAAAGTGTATACTTTGGGTTCCACATGAAGCTAAACACGAAGCGGCAACAAAACCGCAAATATGTAAATTCGGGAGAGAAACAGGCAAGCACCCGATAGCCAGAGAGCCTTAGAGATAGAGAGCTGCAGAGCCTGCGAATGTGAACCGAAATGAAATCTTGAACTTTGAACCTTGTAAGAGACTTTAAACTTGTCCGCTAATGCTGGCATCAGCCCAAAAAAAAATTGTCATAATAATTTGCGGAATTTTTCAGTGTTCTTTTCTATTTTGGTTTTTACAGATTTTTTCTTAAAATTTCGTTTAAGTTGCGTACGAAGTCTGAGCAATTTTGTTATATATTTGCAGACGATATAATAGTACTGTCATGTAGTTTGCAAAGACTCTATATCTGTTTCTGAGAAGTAGATAGGATACTAAAATCTGTTATGTATACTGTATGACTACGAGGAAGCTTGGCAATTGGGAGCTAAATGGCAAAGTGTTTGTATTTATTTTTGTTTTTGTTTTTTGGAATTTTAACAGATGCCAGACGGCTGTAGTATTTGAAGCTGAAGCTCAGGCCTTTGCTTAGAGTTTTTGGGCTTTCCAAGAAAATAAGACCGCCAATGAAATGTACAAAAGAGCTGAGAAAACTTAAATTAGTTTATTTATGCTTTGTTTGGTCTGGACTTGGGTGTACACAGTTTTTGGTAATTTCTTTTAATAATTTGTCCTCGCCACTGATAACTTTTTGAGAAGAAGAAAATGGATGGAAATGTTTTTAGTTTGCTATCAAAACAGTTCGTTCTTAAGTTGCGGTCAGCTTCGCATTAAGTTTCACTGATTGAGTCGCTTTGTCGCGACTTTAGCTTTAGGTTGTCAGCGGCGATCTTTGTAAGTGGCTTAGTCCAAACATAAAAGACAAGCAAACTGTGCGTAAAATGTTTGCGAGACCCAAAATGGAATTAATTACACTCAACGGACATGCAAAAGTGGAAACTCGAACCCTTTTTACACCCTGTACTAATGAATAAGTCGGAAGAAGGGGTCTGATATGCACCTATGACCTATAACAAGTTTTCTTTTGTCTAATTTTTATTAAAAAGACTTTGACCATATCTCGCATACAGGGTATTTTCCGTTTGAACCCAGTACAAATTTCTCGCTTTGACTTGCAACTTGTGTGCCTGCTGGGTATGGTCAAGGAAGTTTTAAAGAAATGCTGGTGCCTTAAGTCGCCACAAATATTTATTTAAGAAGCTTTCTTCAGGAAAACATTCTTTTCAACCTATTTTAATATTTTTCCCTCTTTTCTGTTTAATTTGGCGTATGCGATTAATTTTTTTATTGCTTATACATTTCGTAAATTTTGATTTGAGCAGCGCGTGTTTTAGCTTTAAATCAAAACTTCATAGGGTATAATGCCAGCATAATGGGGTAAGGACTAGAGGAGAAAATGTTCGGGCCCAGTGAGTAGTATGGCTCTGACATATCACTCAACGGGGCAGCTGGCAAATTCAGGGTCACCTGTAAATGGCACTGAAGAAAGATGTTGGATACTGAATGTGGAATGTTAGATGTGGCCATGACCAGTGACAAATTAGCGACATCAATTACAGAAATTTATTTTACTACCATGTTTGTATTGCCGACGTCTCAAAAGCCCCAAACGCCCAAAAGCCGCCTTCAAAACTCATTTGTCGTACTTAATTTGGGGCGTTCGCTCACTGTCTCTTTCTCCATATCCGTCTCCCTGTCTCTTTCCTTTGGTCTCTTGGCTTCTCTGTAAATGCTTTAGGATGGAAGGCATCTTCGTGTGTTCATGAAATGGAAACAGTTGAAAAAGGGCATCGAAATGCGCATTTAGCATTGTTATTCCTTCTTCAGTCAAGTGCGGAACTCTCTCTGCTATCTCTAGGGTAGGCTTCTAGGAGCGAAGGGGCAGCTTAAGGGTAGAGGATTGGTAAGGGGTGGTGATGGTGTTGAACCAAATGAGTTTTATGATGAGCTCCTGCGGCTTCATGTCGTTTACTTCAGCTGTTGTTGATTTACGTTTGTTTTGTTTGCTTGCCAAAACGCTTAGAAAGCAACATCAACTAACTGTTTACACACAAACACATACACACATATCCATACACACGATCTAGTGTCTGTTGAGCGAGCGATAAAAGCTCGAATTTGCTAACCAAAAACAAAAGTTTGTGCATTTGATTTATGTGCATTTAGATTTAACTTTCAGTCCAAAAAGTGACTTACGAGTTGGAAAAAATATATGAATTAAGCTAGTAAGCTTGACCCTGCAATTATTGTAATTATTTAAAGCACTAAGCTAAATACCCCTTAGCTTCAAGAAGTTAAAATTATATACAAATGTCTAAGACATTCCCTGACATTCAAATTTGAGTACAAAAAGTTTCTTCAACACATTTCGAGGAATATTATATAACTCTTTGTATTATAACTTCACAAATATCTACAATACATTAATACAACTACAACTCGGGAGGTGACACATTCGATTATAGCAATAACACAATACTCCACTAAAATTCTAAGAAATCAATGGAGAACAAGTAATGAATAAATTACATTAGGAAAATAATAATTTGTTGTTATATTAATCAATTTACAACAGTTTTAACGACAAATTAAAGTGTCTTTTATTTTAAAACCTTATCTTAGATAATGAAAAATGTCTGGTTGCATGCTAAAGCTCACACAATATTATGTTTGTTTCATTAATTTGACATTTAACCCAAATTCTTATCTGAGTTTGTTTTGGATTTGTTGTGTTGCTACCCACAAACTTATGCCAATTTCAAACATTAATACTCACACAAAACACACATATACTTGGATAACAGTTTCAATTTCATTCGGTTTCTACCCTTAGCCACAATACACATCATAACATTATACTTGTTATGTCTTTATCAGAAAGCGATAAACGAAGGACAAGAGTATGTGAAAGAGAGCGTGAGAAAGGAAACAAGTGGGAGCGAATGGGAGACCAATCAAACTACATAAAGTATTCAATCATTGTCAATGGCAGCGATGATAACACCCTTGACTTGATTCGTCGTAAATAAACCGAAATGTAATGCTAACTCTATACATAGTAAGTATATTTAGACTCTTTATGTATTAAATATTCAAACATCTGAATATGTCAAATCCCGCACATTCAAACACATTATTCATATGTATGTGTGTGTACTCGTTTTCAGAGTCAATACTTTACCATTCATGAATCCTGCTGAAACCATATCGAATATTTGTGTTCGTTTTCCATTCGATTCCCAATTGAACGCAATTTCGCTGCAATTTATGCCATACAATTTGTGCAATGACCACACAAAACACGCATGAAGTTTTTCGATTTGCCAAAACTATTTCCCGACAAGGTTTTCCAATGCGATTTTGGCCGCTTTGCGATTTTGTGATTTGTCGATTTGGCGATTCAAGTGAACTCAAATTGTTTGTATGCGCTTTCGTCAGACACAAATCAAGATCCAAAACGGAAATGTTTTAGTGCATTATGTGAATCATTGTATGTGGGTGGTTGAGTCGTTGATTTGGTTCCCTGTTTTTATGCCATTTAACAAGCAAGCTGGCTATTGAAAATATATATATAAATGAAAAGCGATTTGGTAAACAGCACGCCAAATCAGTCAAAAAAATCAAATGCATACTGTGCCATGCAATCACATTTGGTCAACCCTTTCAACAAGTTGAGTTCCTGATTTGAACGATAGGGATTGCTATCCCTAAGCACTTGAGCCGCAAATCCTTTGGTTAGGGGTATGATGTGCATTCGGTTGAAAGACATTGTCATCGTCATTGGTTTATGCAAATATTGCGCACATGACGTTTCTTTATTTTCTCAGTTACTCCTTCACTTTAATAATAAGCAGATGAACATAAAGAATAAAAATTTAAATCCGAAACTTGAATTCACTTATTTTAAAATTTATGTAATACAACAATAATTTAAATTAATATGGAAAATGTGGTTCTCTTTTTCATTTCCTTCTGAAGTTGGGGAAATATGAAAAATTGAATACTTATATATTAGTATTTATATATATTTATATGTATATATATATATATATATATATATATGTAAGATATCGGGTTTTACTGAATTACCACGAAGCGAGGAAGTCTCACGTTAGATTCACTTTCACTTGTAATGTAATGAATGTACTTACATTTCTGAGAAATTTAAATACGTCATTATGTAGACGATCTAATGTTGTGTAAATGCTAAGCTCTTGCGCTTGACAGAGGGTGGAAAGCTTCGACTGATTTAAGAAAAATGTGTTTTTGATTACATAAATTCTCAACATTTTACTTGTTTTCCTTTTTGTTTTTTTTTTACTGCAGCTAAAGTTGGACTGGGCTGGCGAACTTATTACATGTCTGAAATATAGAAATATAGCTGAGTAAGTAATAATTTACTATATAAGCGTTTGGGCCTAAACAAATATTCTGGCATGTAGTTGGCGACTTAAATAAATTAGCTTTGATTATGGCCAAGGCCACGTTGGCTCTTGCTTTAGGGTTTCACACATACTCTTGCGCCAATATTACTCGGTGCCTTGTTTTGAATTCTTTACGCAGCGGATTGAAATACTTTCTTAGAGTGAATGCTCAATTATGTTGTTAGCAGACGATGACGCAATAAACGAACCCTGAAAGAAATCATGTTAGGAGAAAAGAAATGCATTGATTATTAAATTATTCCTATGCTTTTAAAACCACAAATATAAATAATATAATGTAAAAACAATTTAATATTGTCAAAAAATTATTAAATAATTTAAAAAAATATATATTTATGATTTAATATAAAAATATTTGTAAAGCTGTTAAATATTTTCTTATTAAGAGAAAAAAGAATAATAATTAAATTTATTTATTGTTTAGTCTTGAAAAGTTGTTTAGTTAAATGATAAATAAATGATGCAAAATTGGGTCATACATATTTAAGAGTCTGCATTGTTAACTACATAGTTTAATATTGTTCCTAAATTATAATATTGTCTGTTTTGCTCCATTTGTACCTTTTTTCCTGACATTTTGATTAAATGTTTGATTTTGCTTTATGTCTTACTCGCCACTTTCAATTTCAACCATTTCACTCCCCACTTTTTGTTTGAAATACAAAATTTTTGCTTATATGTTGTGTGTCTCCTCATATGTGTCCTCCATCCCATTAGTGTCAGCGTGTTATAAAAACCAAAGTAGCCCATTCAAAAATCCATACACCTCGTCTGGTCAACAGAAAAAACTCAGTTGGCTTCTATCTTGGAGGAACAAGAACAAAAAGCAGAGAAAAGCAAAGAAAATGCACAATCCGAAACTTTTTAGACAAAAATATGGACAATGTCCCTATTTCAACCCTCAAACATTTCAAACCAGAGAAAATCTCAGAGCAGCAAGAAAAACAAAGAAAAAAAAAATATAAAAAATCATCTATCTGTGATACGATTGCACTACTATTTTGGCAAGAGCGTTTTTTTGCTTTTGTTTGTGGAACTTATTTTTGGCGTTTTGTTTTTACAGCTTGTTTATTTTTGCTTACACTTATCAAAATATTAGCGATACACATATTGTTTTGTGTTCTCTTCACGAACCATAAAGATATATCGGAAAAAGCATAAAAAACCAGAAGGAAAGAGGGAAACAAAAATTATATTTCACACGGCTGCCAGTTTGTTTGTGAGAGTGTATGCTGTAACGTTCACTTTGTTAAGCGAGGTCTTCATGTTATTCCGATGCCACCCTAACCCCACTTTATTTGGCCAGCTTGCTGCTTAAGTTACTTTTACGTTACGCTTGAATTTCCTTGTCTTACTTGAACTTTGTCCGCTATTTGGGTTTTCTTGTTTTCCTGCTTTTCTTTTTCTTTTTCCTTTTTTTTTTTGCCCGTTGCTGAGCTCAGCATCTCATTTTCAATCGACCATGTGCGTGCCTCTGTGATTTTTCTCTCTATCTCGTATTTCGGCTGTGCAGAAATTCCCCCACTTGACGTTTGGCATTTTCCGTTTGCTTTTGTTTTATTTTTTTCTTCCTGCTATTTTCATAAATAAATTTGCATGTCAAATGACATTGTTTATGGTATTCCTATATGAAAGGCAGACTCATATATCTCAGCCTGGGCATTGTCTTTTGTCACACGTTGTTGACATCTTTGTTAAAATATGTTTACATTCTGAAATTAGTCTCATGCTTTCCACCCATTTCCCACTGACTTGGTCTGTTTGTCTCTTAGTTGACAGTTGACAGACGAAATGAATTCGTAATTGAGTTTTCCAGTGTACTCCTCGCTACATTTGGTTCCCATTCTCGTATTAGATATATATATTATGTGCTCCTATAAGATATATACTTTATGAAGTTGTACCATTTTGTGTTTTTTTGCATATGCAATAACAGGCGTGTAAGCATATAGTTTACACTGGCCATAAGACATAACCACCAAGCTCAAGAAATAGTTGATTTGGTTGCCATCTCATTTCCTCTCATTTTGAAAACTTTGCGGGAACCCTATTTTGAGTTGTGCTCTGTATAGAAGGTTCACTGTATTTAGACAAGAAGCATGCCTTTCGCATTCCCCCATTTTGGATCATATATGAGGCGCCATCGAAAGGACTTCATTGTACAAAAAAAAATAATTATATTAGTCTTGCTTCTCATGTAATTAATTCCACATTCTCATCACATTTTCGAGCTGATCTGGGATCTGGGCTTTAGGGCCAATTTATTGAAAATTATCCAAGCGCAGCACATTTGTTGCCCAGCTTTCTGGCCTCTGCTCAATGTCTTAGTCTCAATCCCTTTCAATGCCAATAGAATCATTGGCTGATTAGCGCGTTTAAGGCAGCACATGCTCCAAAAGGATCCCGTTTTGTTTCCAGTTGGCTTATCAGCACAATAGCAAATTTATAATATGTCTTTCAACCTATTGGGAGTAAGCGGATTGTTCAGATGCCATGTAAGCGCACCGAATTTAAGTGAAGGCTAACTAAATAAACAAACAAAAATTATGACTCTGAAGAGGTCTTACTATTTTCGCTTTAATGTTGTCTATTTTGCTGACTCGTTTGGTGTCAGAAAGTTTTTACCAAGTGTTGCAAGCAGCTTAGTTTACTTTTGGGGAAACATCTGGAAATAAAACATTGCAATTTACAACACTTAGTAATTTCTTATCAAACAATAATAAATATATTATAATCTTAGCAATTTTTTGGGGTGTTTCTAAAAAAAGAAAGAAGTTTTTCGAATGCGAAACAACGCATACAATTTTTAAATTATAAGTTCTAATTTATTTATAATGTAAACTGATAATCCCTTGCTTTCACAATTATCAAGACCATTTCATAATGCTCTACACCTTTTTGAGTTCTCACATCGAATTGATGACATTCCTTACTTATCTTTTCCTCTTATCAGTGTGATAGCGATAGGGTGAAAAGCTACCACAGGGGATCGAATGCTGTTACTTTGCATGTCATGTGGAAACTATACTTTTCATCCATCCTAGCTCGATAGTCGATTCTAAACCTTTTCATATAGGGCAAGCATTCTGTGCAAGATTTGATTGAAGAAAAACTTGAACATAAAGTAATCTAGTGGCAGTCAGTCGATAAGTACTGGCAAGCACTTAACATCCGGCAAAAAAAGTGTATCGAGTTGCCACCTTGGAACTGTTGCCCTACAGCGTAGACATCCTTATTGTCCTATCTTTATTCCCAGGACACAAATTATGTATTAAGCTGTAGAAAAATGCCGCATAATGTTATCAGCGCGCCAAGTCTGAGCAAGTTGAATCAAGTCGTGGCCAAACGAAGCGAGTCGACCCGCTTCCGTTCCCGCTGTAGCGACTCAAGAAAATATCCAGCATTGAGAGCAGTTTAGTGTGTGACTTGGGAAACCATAGATTATTTCAGGAGTCTTTTGCTTCCCTTTGCCTCATGCTCTTTCTTGATGTTTCCATACAACGGTTGGCAGCAAAATCCGCAATCAAAATGTGCAAATTAGCACTTAATGCAACTGGGCTTGACAACCCACCTTTCCTTACTTCCCCACTCCTAAAACTGTCACGGATTGCGGCATATCAACAGTCGGCTCTCTCATCTGCCAACTGCTGTTACAACATGTTACAGAATTTTGCTGCGGCAGCAGGTTGACCTGCATTTCATACATTTCACGGCAAATTGTAATTTCCACTTTAATCTCCGCTATACTGTGGTTTAGACCTGGCCAGGTTAGACCATCTTGTCAACGGTCGCAGCTTATAATTTCGTTTATAATTACATTGAAAGCAAAAGCAAAGTCAAGCTGCAAATGCATCTGCAGCCTGGCACAAATCTCAGTTGCATTTGCTCACAAAACTGGGAAAAACTTTCCACCTGCTGGCGACACTCACATAATTAACTCAATGTACGCTCGTCGCAAGTAACAATTTCTATTAACTTAACAATTTGTCTGCTCTTGACATTGTTTGCAACTCTAGTTCTAGACAAATTTGACTGCTTTTCTGCCTAGGATACTGCCTTATTCAGGTGGTTGGAAATAACGATTTCTTTAGCATAACTGAAAGTTAAAATCACATATGTTAGCAAAAGTGAACGAAACTGAAGCACAACAAAAATGTAATTCAGATGTTAAATTCTCTTAAAGATCTCATTTGGCTTTGTCATATCTATTATAACATCTTCTTCACTGCCATTTAAATGTCATGATACCAATACATGAATTAGGTGAAATAAATGTAAGTACGCCCCTTGAGTTCTAAGTTGTGTGGTGATGGGAACAGTTGCCATTCTTGAAATGCCACTTCTTAATATCATAGTACGAATGGCTTGGGCCATTTGCACGCATATCTGCATTTGCCAAACCTTTTTCTAATAACACATGCCAATTTATAGCTGAATAAAGTAAAAAGAAAAGTAATAAGCAAATACTTGGCATAATTTGGCCAAGAACTACTAGGAATATTTGTCTGAGGCAGAATCAGAATAGCTACAAGGATATTGGTAGAGAACCGATAAGGAAATTTCATTTTCAACGCCAGGGGACACTGACCACTGACGTAATCAAATCGACAATCAGAGAAGATATGTGTGCGCATCGATGTGCCTCGAAGGGTTAAGGGCTTAGACTAGAATTACCAGCTCAAACATTTGCCAAAAAAAATGTGGCAGGAATGGTTTCGTTTAATTTAATACTGCTGTAAAACACCCGATAGTCTTTTTGGGAATGATGTTCGTTCATTATTTCCTTCAGGTTAAGCAGATCTCTTTTGACAAATTCAGCAAACCTTTAGTAAAAATCATGTACAGGGTCAATATAAAAGAATAAAACGCAAAAGAAGGACACGTACGGCGTGTGGCAGCCTTGCCTGTAGCATATTTAGGTTGTCCCTAAAAAGTGCGTAAATTGCCATTTTCAAACCCATTTCAATATATTTTTCGAGGGACCTCTGAAAGTTTCTTCTGCTGCATTGTGACATAAATTGTTGCCCGTTGGTTTGGCTTGGTTTTGTTTGGCCTTTTTGAAAGTCTGAGGTCATGGTGACTTTTATTGCTTTTCCAATTTGTCAGCTGCCCCAGCTGATGACTAGTGACTTTTGACTATCGACTGTTGTCTTCTGTCTCTCAAATTGCGCATACGCCGCGTGTAATGTGAGTGGCAAATACAAGAAAAAAAATATTTAAGAGAAACAAAACCAAAGAACAAAAAATACTTCAATTGTCAACTCGGCCAGGCTCCTGTTGCTGGTATTCTGTTATTGCGCTGTCATTTTACTATCAGTCGACACTAGGACACTTACACAATAGACAGCTGGACGGAATGGGAAAGAGATAGAAAATAAAGAGAGAGAGCAGACATAGAGAGAAAGAGAGAGGGAGAGGTCGAGAGTTCAAAACTGAGCGCAAACAAGACAATGAGAGAGTGTAGGAAGATAGAAAAGCCTTTGATCTTAACTGCCGTTTTAAATTGCGTAACAAAAAAAAAGGATATACTTAATGTTGAAATAAAAATGTATGGTATAATAATGTATATTTCAATTCTAGGATGATGATTAGAGAAATTATAAGTTTAATTTCAGGGCTGAATTCACAATTAAAAGGATACTTTTATAAAAATAAATAAAATATTTATGTATTTAAGATATTTCAATAATTTAGTTAATTGAAACATTTTTTTGAACAAAAAAACAATTCTGCGTTGTAGCTTTATATTCTTACACAATGTTTTATAATCATTTAACAACCGGTGTGATGTTTTAAATGTTAGCACAAACTTTCTTTATTGGGCGCAGCAAAAGTTTTTGTTGGCATTAGGTCGTAACATACATTACAGCTGCTGTATTGCTGCCTTTGTCTAACATTGTATTTCTAGCTTACTCTACTTGATGAGTAAGTTCTTGTTATTGTAATTATTATTGTTGTTATAGGGAAAAGTTGATGCCACTGCCACATGCCGGCTGTTTTGCCAGTTTTATAGTGTTGGCCATAAAGTGCTTAAAAGTTTCGTTTTACGCCTATTTTGAAGCCAGTGCCCCATTATCGGTGCCAAGGAGGGAGAATGAGAACCAAAATGAAAAAAGACAGAGATAGAGAAAAAGAGAGAGAGAGAGTGACCTATGAAGAGTTACGGTATAACCTGTGCAGCTGCCTGCGTCATGTTGTAAAATCCAATTTTCTAACAACTTAACAATCATTGCTTTGGGCTTTTGAAAAGTCAAGTTTTAATACTTACGCCCCCACACAGATGGACACACTCACACACAGGCAAATATAAATAACTTGGTATTGTGGCGGCTTTTTTAATTGCTTGCCTAAACAAATAATGTTTGAGTAGCATACTTTTAAGGCAACCAACACTTGTGTTTTTAATGCCGATGGCGATGCCGATGATGGTCTTGCAAGCGTTTTCTGTTGCCAATTAATACCTAGAGTGCAAAGTCGGAAATTGTCAGAAATTGAGTAAGTTAGAAAGAGGGGGGAAGGAAAGACTCTTCTCTGACTGCTCAGTTTTTAGTAATATTTTGTTAGTATTGCAGCTGGCCTGCTAATTTTTACTATTTTCTTTAACTCCTGTGCAAAAGTTTTTTCGAAAACAATATCTTACGCTGTTTCGAAACAAGTTCCTAATGGTTTTCTGGTACTTCTCGTGCTTTTTAATACCTCGCACTTGATGCGGCGAGTTTTCTTTACATTTGAAGAGTACAAGTTCGTGGAATTGTTAGTTGGCTGGTTCAAATTTTACGTTACTTGAACTGGCAAGAACTATACTAGAAGAACTATAGCTATTTTGGTAATTTGTCCAAGTCGAATGCCAAGGAATAAATTCAAAAATTAAAAAAAAAACAACTATGGCTATTGGCAGAAGAAATGGCTTGTTAAGTTAAGTGAGGGTTTGAACAGGAATTGATCAGGAATATGCTTTATCTTACAAGTTCTACTTACATTATTAAATATAATTGTAAACTAAATTATTATTTTAAACTTGAAGTGGTTAGTTATTATATTATTGTAGCTTAAACTTTTAAACCTAATTTTGGTTCTTAAAACCCATCGACTGCTTATTCAAGTTTAGTTAGATTTAATGACCGCATTGAATTTCTTACCCATTCAATGGTTTTAGCTGGGCACATGTTGCTTTCGAACTCCGCAACATTTTGGGGCAAACTTAAAGTGGCCCCAACTCAGTATCTCTATGTAATTTTTATATGCCAATAAAAATGTAAACTTCGACACATGGAAAGTGCAAAACTTGCCAAACACTAATCGCATACAAATTAAATGCATGCGAAATGCGTTACTCATCCCTACGTTTCAACATTGCAATGTGGCGTGATTGCAATATCCACTTGTCGTCGTCTCTGATGTGTTTTGTGTGCGGCCATTTGTGGTTCCACAGCGGCTGTTCCAGTTCGTAATTGTGCCCGTTTCGCGTTGATTTTCTCTGGACTTTGCGCTCTTGCCACCATCTCGTTGCCTTCGCATTATTTTACATTTCGTACTTCGCAAGCTGCATTCTTTCATTTCTGCAGTTGCTCTTATTCTCTGCTTTCGATTTTTGACGTCTGCAAGCGGATGAATGTCTATGTCTCTGAATGTCTTGCTACTGCAACTGCGACCTTTGGTTTCGTTTGGCTAGGTTTGTTAAAGGGATCGTTGGATCGCTTTTGGTTTTTACCTTTATTTACTGTGTTTGTGCAAGTGTCCGTCGTGGTTGAAAGGTGAGCAAGAGCTCTGCCTTGTCATTTTTCCCAACACTCTGAGTTACTCAATTCCCAGCTCTGCCAACGCCAGATGAAAAATAAACAGTATGCTCAGTAGTCATGCATTTATTCCATTTTGACAGTCGACACCCTCTACACAGTAGAAGTTATAGAAATGGAGTAAGACGATTGTAATGGACCTCGTACACTGTATTCACCAATACTGATAAGGAATTATTTAATGTCTAAATCAATGTATCATACAATAAAATGCGGCTAGCATAAATTATAAATAAAATTTTAGTTAAATTTTAAAATGATGTGTACACTATCTCAATTTTTGCTGTATCTAAGGTGGTTACCTTTTATTCTGCTGCTTGTCATTTTAAATGATTCATAGCACTTGGTGTAACTGGCTAGCTTACTGTCTGTATGTTGTCCATTGATGCAACCGGCTAGGCTTGCATCGCACAGTTTGCTCAACTGCAATTTTCTTTAACTGCTGCTTCTTGCATCGACTGCAGTTGTCGCATAATAGTTTCTTTTATAACCCATGGCCCATCGCTCCAACATGTAGCACCTTGTCGGTCGTGCTGCTCACATTATTCAAGCTACTCACACATTCGTTTGCGTTATCGTTCGCTTTTCGCATTTACCAGTTACTTTCCTCTCTGTTTGTTGTCTGGGTCTTTGTGCAAGAGAAAAACTTTGCTATAAAAAGCAAGGGCAACAGCAACGGCACAATGAAAATAATAATAAAGCACTTGAAACAAACGTTTTCAGTAAATTTAACATTAGATGTTTTGTGAAAATAATCAGCAAAAGGTTGCCCGACATAGAAAGGGATGGAAAGAAAGAGAAAGAGATAGAAGTGATGGGGGCGGGTGTGGTGGGTTGGTGTTGCCTCCCTCCTTCTTATAGGGGCAGTGCGAAAAATTGTGTTGCTCGATTTGGGCGCTTGCAAGTAGGCAACATTCTTTTTTGTTTGCTATTATTATACTTACTTGCCATGCAAGCAAACGTGTGCAGCTGTGTCTGAATGTGTATGTGTGTCTGTGTGAGTGTGTTTGCTTGAGCTGGCATATTTACAAACTCCGTAGCTTTTCAGCTTGCGTGGCTGTTGTGTGTTAAGGTTAAGAGTTGCCAAGTCCTTTCGGTTGCATAGAACTTCAGCGTCTACTTCCCAGCCATTGGGCGCTGTCAACTTTGCAGTACATTTCTGATTTATGTGGCGGCACAGCTCTGCCAGAATGAGAAAGGGAATGAACCTATAAAGAGAGAGAGAGAGGAAGAATGAGAAAGAAACAGAGAGAGAGAGAGAGAGAGAGCTCTGTAGGAAACTGTTTTTTTAGCATTGCATACTTTCAAGAATGCCTGAATTTATTCGTTTCTTTTCTGACTTTTTTGGTTTTTTTGCCGCCAAAGTGGGCAAATTATTTCAATTTCTATTATCGCATTTTATGATTGCGGACCTGCTGTGGCTTTTTATTTAACAAAATTTTCCTGGAAAACTCACTGGCATTTCGGTTGTGGCTCTCGCATTTATTGTTGTTGCTGTTGCTTGCTTTATTTTGCGTGGCATGGCATGTTGCTGAGTTCATGGCGTTTTGTGGTTTATTAGCCCAGTTTGTTGATACCCAAGCTTAATGCTTTATGCATATTTCAACCCATATTATATACTTTTCATTTTTACTATTTTTATTATAATTATTTATATTATTATTATGACTATTACCACCTCTGTTGTGGTGTTCATAAGAGTTTGATCTCATTAATTGAAAGATAAATTTAGGAACGATTAATAAATGGTTTTAATATTTAATATTATTTCGATTAAAATTTCATTTAAGCAACCTTACAAAATGGGTAAAACTCCATTGTACTTTACAATAAAAAGTACGGCAGCTCAATGGGCGTTACAAAACTTACACAAAGCTCCGATTGGGAGTTTGCCAATGAATTCCGTCAAATACAGTGCAGTAAGTGCAAAAGAAATTTCAATTCAATCGAATGCAGAAAGGAAAATGAGATTTGGCGTCGAAATTTTGTGACTTTTAAGTTGTGAATCAAATTGCGGGCCAATAATATTAAAAATTTTGGATTAAAAGAGAAGTTTAAGTTTAATAAGAATTAGAATGTTAAATAATTTCCAAATATTTGTTTTCTTAAGCCCAAAACAAATTTTTAGTTGTAAAAGTTATAAAGTATTTATTGTTAGCCAGGTCTATCTGTTTTAAATATATGAGATCTAAAAGATATAGATTCGCTAACAAGAATCCATGAATTGTGAAGCTTTTGGACTAAACAATACTTCAAATTAATTTATTATTTATTAAGTTTTACAAAAATAAAGTTATTAATTCGATTCAAAGCGTAGTTTGAGAAAAAAAGATTTAGTTGCACTTCCAATGTTCATACTCTCCACGATGCTAAAATTGCCACAAAGTGTTTATTTTTCTACAATTTACTTACAATTGAGTCGTTTTAACCGCCTAAACCCGTCAGTTGCCGGAAATGTATGTGTATAAATCCTATTTGGTTTGAGCGGCCACTTGCCGTTTGCCATTCCTGTCTTGACTTTTATGTCTGCGTTTCCGCATTGAGCTTTTCTCTAAGTTTTATGCGTCATGCTCTAATTTTGTGTAAGCCGATAGTTGTCAAATCAAATTCAAGAGTTTGCCACTAACTTAAATCTACAAAAAAAAAATTTCTAAAGAAATTCAGCCAAACACACATTGTTCATAAAATATTTGCAGTTGAGCCAATGCGATGACGAGTTGATGATGAATGATGTAATGTGTGTATATGGATCAGAAAACTACAATAGTATACTCGAGTATTAGCTAGACAAAATTTTTATTTTTTTTATAGATTAACTCTACGCTTGAATTGAATATTTGTTTGTTTGGGTATTACACTTGATAGGTACGAGTATATTTGCCAAGTAAAATTGTAATTGTTTTCACTGTTGTTAATGTTTGGCAAAATTGAATACCAAAGTTCGTAATATGGAAAGCAAACGAAAAGACTGTCCAAATGCTACCAGTCTGTGCAAGGCCTGCCCAGTGTCTGATTTACAATTAATGAATATGTATCTAGGCAAATTTATTTTTTAAACCAAGCCATGGAAACACCTAGCAGACAGAGAGTGGAAGAGAAGCTGTGTAAAAGGGATAAAAGCTGTTAGGCTTCAGTGAAAGACAGTTGGCAAGAGGCCTGCCAAAAATATGGGTCATGTTTGCCATGGCGTAATGTGTAGAATGATTGCAACTTTAAAAAGCAAACAAACAGTGCAATGACCACCCACCGAGTGGGTGAAAGAACAAACAATGCAAACAACAAACTGACAGTATGAGGCACAGCACTGAGGCAGAGGCAACTACAAGTAAAACTGCATCTGAGGCAGTGGCAGTAGCACATTCTCTGGCAAACAAACAACACGAATCGTCCATACAAATGGCAGTGTCTGAAACTAGGACTGGTGCTGAGTAATGTATGCAATAAAACGGCCAAACCTTTGGTTATATTTTTAAATGAGATAACTTATTAACAAATTAAGTAAAATTAAATTGTTAAATTAAATAATTTACGTGGCTTTCTGCCATTTCATTTAATATATATATTTAAAATATTATTTCATTACACCTTATAGTTGCTTTTAGTGTCAAACTTAGCTATTTTATGGCTCAACTGACAGCATTGGATCATGATAATGTTGCTGGGGTACATGCATCATACAACATGCATGCAGTCAGCAGTTGGTAGTCGCCTGGCGGAGTTGCAGCTGAGTTGAGATATCGACTAAAGCAACAACAGCAACAACGGGAACAGCTAAAGGAATCGGCAAAAATACCTCTGCACTTACAACGTGGTACTTATAGAGGCTGTTGTTGTTGTTGCAGCTACTGCAGCTCAGTCTCAGCCGTTTTTATGTGCCTCAGTTGTTGCTATTGCTGCTGCTGTAGTTACAATTGCCGCTGATTGTAAAAGTATCTGGTATCTGCAAATGGTTGCATCAATGCTGCAATTTGCAGGGCTGCAAGCTTTTACATCAACCGATTGTTAATAATATTTATAATTTTTAGTTTAAACATTACATTATACTTTCCCTGAATTGCAAAATAGTTTACTTTCGAAATTCAAATTTTGGAAAAAAAGTAAAAAATATGAAATTAGATATTTATCTGATATAAATATAATTAAATAATAGTTTGTAAGATTCAAGGTAATATTTCAACATCAATCTAATCTACATTACATTCATAATAGCAAATATTTATGTTTCTTGTCTATGTTTTTTTTTAGGCCTAATCATTATAAGTAGTACAGGAAAACCTGTATAAACGTGTAGCTATTTCAATACTCCCTATATAAGAGATGTCTGTAGATGTAGCCCTGGTCGGCTAACAGCTTTTGTCGATGGCTGATTACAAAAGTATCTTTAGGACAAGGAGCAGAGAAGATCACCATTGACATGCTACTAGAAGGTATCTGCCTGGGCTTTCTACCTGTCTGTTGGCTGCACCCACCATCCAACTATCCACTCAAGCAGTCAACACTCTACGTCTACGTCTGGGATATTATTGTAGAGCAAAGGAGTGGGAATAAGGTAACGCCAAGCGGCAATAAAAGCCGTAACAGTAAGCCGCTTTCATTGCAACGGGAACCTGGAAAACGGGCAATGGGAGAATATGAAAAAAAGGCCAACAAGAATGGGGTAATGACAGTCGCTTGAATATGGTTGATTTAGTTAATAGCAAACAAGTACACACACATTGACAGTTGCAGTAGAGAGTCATTTTAAAAGTACGTACAAGTAACAAGTACTTTCATTAACCAGTTACTTAGTCTCGAGTGGAGTCACTGACCACGTGAAATGTGAGTCAACATTTGGCCTGGCAACTGAGGATTTAATTAGAAATTCTTAAGCTTTTGATAAGTTACTGGTAATTGATTTGTAGCAACAGTTGTTAGCAAGTTTGATAAAAAAATACTTCGTATAAATATGCTGAAAGGTATATTTATTGACTTACGTGTTAGGTGTATTGTATAAGACTACGTTCCTCTCCCGGTGGCACATTTGCAGGGTGTATAAAAAGCATCTCGTTAACTGACGAAATAACTGCGCTTTTGCGGCAGCTGCCTTTGCTGCTCTTACTTTTGCTCTTTAGTAACTGCTCAAAGCGATTGCCTGATTAAATTGCTAAAGGCAGAAAACATCAACAGCCGCAACAGCATTGAAATAGCGCATACATTTCAGCTATATGAGTGGTAGGAAAAACCCTTTTAGCCCAGATTGAAAAACTCGAAATTAGTTTTCATTTATGTTCCTGGCTGTTGCAGCAACAGAGTTTATACTGTGCCAGCAGTTAATTTTTAATGCCTCGCATCTAAAACTGTTGCTTGCCATGTTATTATGCGTGTTGATGCTCAAGGCATTAACAGCCACTTCTGCAACAACTGCAACCACGCCGTCAACAAGCAGAGCGGTTAAGGGTGGTCAGTAACCAGCAAAGTTTTGCTCTATACATTGTATCCTGGCTAAATGCTAATGCATAAATATAACATCAATTTTAAATGGGATGCAGCTGTGTTAGGTTTCACATATTCCAAACGATGAAATCAACTACAAATCGCAAAGTTTTTCTTATAGAAAAGTTATACCATTCTCAAGTTTTGTTTTGTTTAGTTTTATAAACGGTTTCCATACAAATTCAATAAATTTTAGTATAAAATAAAACTTTGTACAATATGCAGTGTTTCAGTTGAAAATGCCGTAGATAAAAGTTGTTGGAACATGAATACAATCGCAATTGCAATCACAATCACAAGTGCAGGTCCGTTTACTCGATACAATCGATTTCCGTTTAGCAAAAGAAATCGAACAACTAAAAAGTTCCCTGTCGATTGATAGTTTTTTTCTGTTTCTGTTGGCTTTGGTTAACTTATTGTTGTTCTATGTTATTGTTTGTTATTCTTTCCACTTTCACTTTAACGTTTGTACATTTTGCCACCGTCGTTTTGATTGTTTTGTTGTCCTGCAAATTATTGCATTGACCTATTAAGAATCAAGTCTAGGCGCGTTATGTGTTCAGCCTGGTTTGATCTGGTTGGGCTTTTCTGGGTTTTCCCCAATCCTTGCAACAAATGTTGGATCAACTTCTTTACTTTTTTCCCCAGACTAACTATTAACTATTTACTATTAACTAATTAATAGTTTAATAAACTAATTTTTTTTTAATATTCTCAGTTGAAATACCTATAATTTTAATTATAAATTTAACTTTATATTTTGGTTATACTCGCGACTGCATTTAGTCTGAGTTAATAAATAAAAATAAAGTAAAAATTTCTATAGTAACAGAATCTGCCAAGAAAAAAAATTTGTATACTAGAAAAAGTCAAATCATACCTATAGATCATCTCTAATATCACAATAAGAATAATAAAGTAAATAAGGAGATTTATTAGATTTTTTTAAATTTAAGTAAATAAAAAGGCAGATGAGATACCCTATAAATAAGTAACAAATATTTCCAGCATTCTCTTTAGTCAGGTATCGGTAGGTCACTTCAAAACCTACCGATACCTGACTAAAGAGAAATTGCTGCATTCAACTTAAACAAAAAATAACACTCTACAAAATAAAAAGATGTGTGCCTGTTAAAGTTAGGCAGATGAGATACCCTGTAAATAAGTAACAGATATTTCCAGTATTCTCTTTAGTCAAAAAATAACACTCTACAAAATAAAAAGATGTGTGCCTGTTAAAGTTAGGCAGATGAGATACCCTATAAATAAGTAACAGATATTTCCAGTATTCTCTTTTAAAGTGTCCTACCGATACCTGACTAAAGAGAATGCTGGAAATATCTGTTACTTATTTATAGGGTATCTCATCTGCCTAACTTTAACAGGCACACATCTTTTTATTTTGTAGAGTGTTATTTTTTAAGTTGAATGCAGCAATTTCATTGCGATTCTTAAGCACTGCTATAAATCATCAGTTAATAAGTGGAATTCAAATTGGTCTCATGGAGGTAGAGAGAGGAGGCCACATGATCTGCTGGGGCACGTGCAAGTGTGTGTGCCACATGTGGCAACTGTTGTGGTAAATAATTCACTTTTTATTTGAAGACAAAATGAACTTCACCAGACTGGAAGGGTAATCAAGAGCAGACCCAGTATAATAAAAAATGATATTATTATTGTTTTTTGATTTATATATAAGTATAAATTGGAGCTGTCCATGATGCTTAAAAATGTCGACCATGATACAAAATAACCCTACAGATAACATGGTGAGATTACTTAAAATTTTTCGAAACCATCTTACAAGTAAAATTCATTTCCAAGTCTAGGCAATACTATTTATGGTTTAGCTCCATGTTTTATTAATTGATTATAATTCAATAAGATATATGTGCAGTAATAAAAAAAGTTGGACCTAAAAAATGAATTGCTAGAAAAAATTGGCAGCAATTTAAAGTCTGACCACAGGCGTTACAGTTTTATATTTGTAGACTGGCCAGCGGTTAGTTCAAAAAACTTTTTTTATGGAACAGCAAAAAGTGTAGAATAAAACGTAAATGGACAAAATTTCGGTTGAGGCGTTGCAATTATTAAAGGCCACAAACACACGAGAAAGCAGAAAATGAAAAACAACAGTACATTGGCATGGCGACACTACAGCAAAAACAACAGAAGCAACGTGAAACATTCAATTTGAGGAGCAACTCAGACAACAACCACAAAACCAATAAAAAAAGAAATTATGTTTGTCTTGGCGAAGACTTAATACTCTTGTATTTCATCATTTATCTGAATATTTTAATATATTTTCTTTACTCTACTGTACAAATAACCATTACTTTTAAGACATAAATAATCATTTTTTGCTTAGTAGTGACATTTTCCATTTAGACAGCTACTTAAGACAAAGATAAGCATGTCTTAAACAATAATGATAGAATTTAGAACTTGATCAAATCAATTCTCCCGCTTAATCAGGAGTATATAAGCTGCCTTCTTAGCATTGCATATTCCTTAACAAACTAATAGTACACTACGGCAGGGTGTGAAAAAATAGAAGGCGTATCCAATGGCCGCTTGCAACTGAAGGCACATAAATTATGGGCGTGTCGTGTGGAAAGACACACATACAAACACTGGCAAATACTGAAAGCAGTTTACGGTGTGTCTTTGTCAGTGTATATATGTATATATATGTTTCTAAATATTTTTTTTTTGCCGCTGCCACTTTTAGCTCTGCGGTGGGCCAAGTAAATCTTCAATGTTGTTGCACAAGCGATAAGGCAAGATAAATGAGGCTTTAATGCAAAATAAATTAAGCACTTGTCGTGTGTATTATGTGACGCCACCAATGGGCGCTTCTTTTGACTTCACTCAACTTCACTCGACACCCAGTTTCAACCTCCTGAGACCCCGTGGACCCCATCGTGAGGCATGCCAAGAATGACATTTGATTATCACGCGGTTTTGGCGCGTCTTTGGCAGCGTGCGAAACGCGCTCTCGAACAAAGTTACATAAATCAACGACAGCGTTGACATCGCACTCATCGTGGATGGCATAACAATGTCAGTTCGGCTTTAATTAAACTACACTTAGAATAGTCTATTGCCGGTATTCTTTTTCGACCGTGTCAGCTCAAGCTATACCGTGTCTGAGCCACAAAAAGGACGCTATACATTTTTTTTAACACTTATTTGTTTTATGTCCATTTGTTTGATGCCATTATTTTTAAAAGATAGAAAAAAGGACTACGAAGTTCTTAAAATAATCCCTAAGTTACTATTAGGACTTTAAAGCTTCTTTGAAATAAAGATCTTTTTAGCTGTGTTGGCTATTTACAGTGGATCCGAGCTTGATTCATATCGTGCAGCACTCGCACGGCTTCATGTTTTGTGCACGCAACATACGTTAGAAGGTATTAAAAGACTGCAAATAAACTGTAAAACAAAGAAATACGGTTGGCAGAAAATTCAAATCATTAGCTTAAAAATTCTCAACATTTTTTTAAGCTTAAAATATATTTTAGTTAGTTTGTTTGCGCCCTTTAATGTTGAACCCTTTGAGTTGTTCTTTGATTCGCCCAGTTCTATTTATTTTCTGATATTAAACTAACTGAAAATACCAATTGTTTCTTAAAATTATATATATATAATCATTTTATGTGAATACTATTCCAGCAAAGCTTTAGGCTACACAAAGGAAAAATGTTTGCGTGTTGCATACGATTATTTTGAATATATTAAATAAAGTTGGAGTCGACTAGAGTTGCAGGATTTATCATGCCTAAAACACTCGATTGATTAAATAAAGTTGCTTGAAATAGCTTTTAACTAACGTAAATTTTTTAAATGTTTTATTTTAATGTTTGCTAGTTATTAAATAATAAGAGTGATTAAGATGAGCTAAAATATTATAATAATAACTAATTTTAACTGACGAATTTTGTTTCTTTCATTTTTTAGTATATGATATAATAAAAACTAAGTTGTTTAGTATTTAAAAAGGTCCTTTTTTTAAATTAATTAATATTTATAAAAATATACCTTTAGTTTTATGTTTTATTGAAATCAGTTTGTTGGAAATTGTGTCAGTTGACCAAATTTAGATGCAACGCTCAAAATTAATTGAATGCGAAAATGTAATTAATTTGCACGCATTTATCATTCACCTGGCCATGACCTGTCTGCCAATGCCAGTTGAACTGTGTTATTCTAGTAATTTATGATGTGCTGTGCGATGCTGAGCACAGTATTTAAAGTGAAATTGAATTGTGACACAAGATCGAAACTGTATTGTGACAAGTACTGGTCGACTGTTTTCAACTACATCGATACGCACTTAGAAACATTGGTGGTTTCAGAGATGAAAGACTGAGCGAAACGTTACCACAGTCTTCATATCAATAGCAAGGGGCAGGGACTCGTATGATACGCCAACTGTCTGTTTGACAGAGAACGTCTCTCTGTCTATCAGTCTCACTACTGGTTTCTGCTTACGACCTCAATTACATGCGCAAATAAACTGCAACAAACATTTGCTTAGAGCTCACCGCTTCCGTCCGCAAAACAGAGCAGCACACACATGAGGCCATAGAGCCAGCTCCGCTTTTGTAATATAGTGCCAACAAAATGTTGCCTTACACCCACGGCCACACGCACACATATACACACGCTAATCCACACCCCTCTCTCTGTCTTATCTACTAGTATTTGTTTGCGTGTTTTGGCATTATAATTTCAATGCAAATGTCCTTGTCACATTTGGGGAATTCATGTGAAAATTTGCCTATGCACATGCTTCCATCACAGCAAATATGTTCCTTGTATAAGTGTAGTAATACGAAATACACAATTCTGTTTAATTTGCACAGTTTTTCGTATTAACAATTGTTTTTTATTCAAAATTAAGAACTATTATTAAGTTTAAAAAATTAAAAAATATCGTTAGATTAGTATTTCGCTTGGCTTTAGGTCCACTTCACTTCTACTTCCACAGTGCTTTACAATTTTGTTTAATTCAATTTTTTTTAGAGCGATGACCTTGTTAAAAAAAACCTGTTATTCAAGCACAAACTTTGTTTCTAATGAGTCTAAAATTTGACCCTGTCGTATGTTGCTTGTGGTTATAATGCCTTGGGTTGTTTCATGTTTAAGTTTCGTCTAATTGCAGTCATGCAAAATGGTAAACATTTTTTCAGCCAGCCAACAGGGCATCGATGGCATGGCTCGTAAATCTTCATAAGTCGCTCGGTTCGGGTTTTGGTAACACACTAAAGTAACGTGGCATTTATTTTATACATTCAGGAAGAGCTGCTCTGAGTAATAAAAGCAAGTCAAATCCAAAACCAAAAACGCGACCAAAGGCTAGAAGCGAAAGCTAGAACAACGAACACACTGACTCACACTACTTATAGTTTATTTGCCGTGTCTACAATGTAGTATATCGTAGCGTACTTTTGGGGTTTCACTTTAATGGCTCCTTTCGAGGGATGAACCGATGCTGCATCGCCATTTTCGCTTTTTATTTTTTGCAATACTCTCTTCGTTGAAGTTGGTAGTAGGCAATGGACGCCTTGGCCTAGCTAAGTTTTCAGTCGGCTTTTGAGTCTAGCGCGCATTCGAAATGAGCTCACGTGCTCAGCACAAGCAACAAACACGAAGACCAAAATTCCGCCTCCTCCTACTGCGCATACAATTTCACAGCAAAACGATTTTCCAATGGAGTCCCAGGTTTCCCACTGACCTCTTCTTCCATTTCCCATCTGTGCATTTGAACGTTGAAAGATGCAAATATACTACGCTCCAAAATGCTCCGACAGTTGGAATAAATATTAAAGTGAAAAACTTTCCCTCTCCTTTCGATCTCTCTTTCTCTCTGCCTTACCTCTTACTGTGTCTTTTTACTCTATAATGATAGTGTGTACTCGCCTTAGGTCAGTTTGTTGGCCAGTTCTTTTAGTTTTGAAATTCAGCTCGTTTCAGTTTCTTTGCTTGGTAAAATTTAACGTTTGCATAAGGTTTATAGAAACAGTTATGAACCCATAAAACTTGTTCATTCATAAATCATGCACAAAATTATTATCATTATGAAAGTTGCCGTTCGGCATCATCAGGGCGGGATTCTGGAGCAGGGTGTGCAATTTGGGTGGCAAAAGGGTTAAGCTTGTCAGTTAAGTTTCCATTTCGCCTCAGCGCAAACGTTGACTTTCGTTTTTTTCAATTTTTCATCATCAAATCCAACCCAGGAGTGAAGCTATAAGAAAGGCCTTTCAAAAAAGAAAAATGAACATTGCATAGATTTTAAACGCACAGATTTACTTCTCTCTACCGCTCCCCTTTTTTGCCATTCTCTTTCGCTTCTTTCTCTTTTTGCTTTTGTATATGTAGTGAACTTTGATAATTTTACACTTAATTTAATTTAAGTTGTCAGTGTATGTGTATGTTGTATGTCTTTGCGTGTCAGTCTTTGCAAAAGCGTGACAAATCCATTGAGACAACCAAACATTTGACTCATTGTACAAGTCAATTAGGTTTCGCCGAGATATCGGGAGAAGTAACACTTTGAGAAAAAAAGTGTCTGCAAAATATTCAGTCTGAAAAGTATACTTGTTCATAGGAGTTTGTATTTATTATTTGTCACATTTACAGTTCTTTAAAGTTAAAGCTTGTCCATGATTGATTTGATAAAATGCATCTATGCTAGAATTCCTACTAGATATGCCTTTCCTACTAGATAAAGTTGTTCATTGCTTGGGATTTTTTTTTTTTAGCGAAATTCTCACTTAATCCTTGTCTCATATCAACTGAATGAAAACACTCACTTTATCGGTTTTTGCACTCCAAGCTGCAGCTGGTAGCTTTGTAGTCAAGTGCATAAATCGTATAACGCTCGCGAATTACTTAAAGCAAAGACAGGAAGGAAAAACTTTTAGAGAAACAAGCTGCTAAAGTTACGCCTTCTATTTCAGAAACTGCCAATACGCTAACCTCAAACTGGCAAAGAAAGAAATACAGATAGATTCATATAGTACTATACACCATTCAATTTGGAAACTACATTCCCTCACAATCATAAGCTATGCAAAATAGCAACAAGCAGTTGTGTACGCGGAAATTGAATCTGAAATCTGTTTTTTCCGTGTTGCATTTGCATGCTGCTAACAAAAATACATATTCGTATATATTCACAACCAATAAACTTGGGAAAAACATCAGCAAGGCAGATGTAAAAACTCGAGAGTTAAGCGCTGAGGCCAAAGTTTCTTATAAAAGTTTTTTTTAGGGCGTATTTTTCTTATTTTCCCATCAAAAGCTTGACTTATACTGTTTATTTTTTTTGTGCACATTGCAAATTCTTTTAAGAATTGAAAGATTTGCATGTTGTTTATTTTCTTATGTCGAATATTTAGTTGGTATAAACTATTAAATTTTGCAATTACTGAATACTGTTTCCTTGACAAATCAAAAACTTTTAAGTAATGTTTTTATTAATTTCGCCAATTGATTAAGTATGCCGATCAATATATATACAATTATTTGGTCGGAGTAAATTTAAAAATATTTTCCGATGCACCAAAATTTATAAATTTCAACTGGATTATTTTGAGAATTTGTTATTTTATAATTGGAAAAATTCCAACTGGATTATTTTGAAAATTCTTTAGCCGCTTAAATTGCATCTGAAACTTCAGTAAAAGAATTTCATGCTCCGTATATTGTATAAACTATTTTCAAACATTTCAATTGCACCAGGGCTAAATCATCGCTGCTAGGTTGGTCTCCATCTTGTTTATGTCATGATGCAAAATTGGTAAAAAATGAAAGAAAAATAATATAAAATGATATGTAAAACACCAAACCTTCATCTGTTTATTTTCGATTTATTGAGCTATGCATTTACGTTCTGTTGTACAGCAGCAAATGATATCAAAACATTATCATGTAAACACCAAAAATGGATATTGAATAGAGTTAAACAAGCATGAATAAATGCTATTGTCTAATGGTTTCCAAGAAATATGCAGCTTTTAAAGAAATTATTTTACATTGATAAAAAATTAACATTGATTCAAGTGCGGAAAATTGTTTCTATAGAACATATGTAACTTACAAGACGTTACAACTAGAGCATCATATATGAATTACAGTATTAATTAAAAAATGGGAATACAAGCGTTTTATTTCTCACTTAGCTTTGATCTATTTTTTTAATAATAGACTTCAAACAGAATCAGCCAGACGTGTCTGTATTCTCGCTCTAGCCACGTGTCTGTTCCAAAATTTTATTTACACAGCTGTGAAACTATATTCTGGTATAACCTAAGTTCAGTTTAAAGTTTTCCATGCACACGAAAAAGCTTTCATTTGGATATAATACAATAATGATTGCGAAAGAGAAATATGATTTTAAAAAGGTCTCGTCTTATATAATAATGTCTTCGACGCAACTTAAGCTTTAAGTGAAAAGGGTATTTGCCAATGGGAAATTTACGTCGCTTCCATATGTATTGTTGGCCAGTCTCTCAAGGTTATGTTAAGTCGGAGCCTATTGACATTCCATGTTCTTGCCTTTAGACGTTTTAAATGCTTAGTTGAATAGTCCTTGAACATGGGTAGGAACAAAAATGACATTGAATTTGGGGTATGTTGACAGATTGACATGAGCCTAAGTATTTCATATCCTCATTTATTTACATACACATACCATTTAAAATATCAATGTTAAATTAAGCTGCTACTGTTGATAAGAGTTGAACACTCTTTTTAGCTAAAGTTTCGGCCAGTCTCTCTGTCTATCCGCCTGTTTCCACATCAGGTAGATTGAGAATACTCTAGTTACTCATTTGGTTTTGTTGTTTCTCTTACTGTTAGTAAGAACAAACGATGTTGTTGGTTGATTATCTGACGTTTGCCACTTAATTTTTAAAAACTCGCGAAATACATTTAAAAAAAAGAGCCATGTTCATTAAAAAGATGCCAATAATACTGTTTTTTTTAGTAACACATGTTTTTCTTTTTTTTTTACACCAAATTAAACTAATTTCTCCTAAAAGAATAAAAAACATTATTTTAACATACCATTGATAACAGCCAAATATTAAGTTATTTCTCAGTTGGTTTTTTATAAAACGGATTTCTAAGAAGGCTGAGGAATGATTAAATTATGTTTATTTTTAATGAATGAATGAAAAATAAAATGTCCAAAGAGCCAAATGCGAAAAAAGTTGCCAGTTTTGGCTCCAAATCGTCAACTGTGGCAACCGTAGACTTGCCAACTGCCCTCACCGAAGGCCTGAGCAGAACACAAAAACATCTGTACTTATTTCACATATTTTCTGTCTTCTTTGTGTGTTCTCCCCCGCCCCTTTATCTAAAATTGTTGTTGTGCTTTTCTACTATCTACTTGTTGTTTTAGTGGTCGACTCAGCTTGGAGAAATGCGAAACACAATTACAATATTCCTTCACCCCTATCTTTCTTCTTTTAGCGATCTTTTTACATTTATGTGCTTTCTCAATTTGTTGTGCTGTTTACGAAATATTCTTGCAAAAATCTGATTTAGTTTTGATCTTCCGTTGTAAGGATTTGCAAATTAAAAGATTTTATTGATAAATTGTTTTTACTTTGCACCCGTTAGTTAATTATTAAAAAAATTGAGAACCAAATAAAATATATTTATGGTTAAATTAGAAAACTTTTACTTTATACCTTATTAGATCAGCACTCTAACTAGCTTCTCTTTTTTGCAATAACATTAGGTATAAACTGCACTAAGTTTTTAGCATGCGCTTAATCTTAGTCAAATTCAAAGTAAATGAGCCAAAACTATGTCATCTTTTTTGGCGAGCATCTTTAGCGTTTGTTGACATAAGCTGGCCGTATTTATGTTTGTACGTATGTGTGTGCTTGCAAATACTTAAAAGAAAAGACAAACCATGTCAATGGCATTTGACACGTGACCCTTTTACACACACTCACACTTACACACACATTCGTGTCATAGCCTAGAACATGTAGTAGAAGCATCATCAGCTCCAAAGAATTTTGTTCTCCGCTATTGTTGTTATTGGTATACTTGCTGTATGTTGTTGTTGCTATTCCCGTTTGCTAGTTAGGGTCGTTCCAACGTGATTAGATGCGATTGTGTGCGCAATTGAGCGAAATTGATGGCAATGCTATTAAAAGGTATGTCTTGGCCATCACTGACTCGATGTCTCGCTGCATTGGCTTTGCTTCCACTCCCCTTTCCTTTTTATTTGCCCACACTCCCTACCCCATTCACATTTCCTATTTCCATTGCCAGCATCGTCGTTCATAATTAATTTTCTAGTGAATTTACTTTCATGGCATTTAGGTTAGCTGAGTGCGGCCAAGTCAGCTAGTCGAAGGAAGTCAACCCCGTAACAGAACCTTTTCCTCTCTGCATCGTATCGGGGCGTCCTTCCACGACTTGCCTGTTACCAACACGGTAGCTACTGTGGGCACATAAAAGTTGTTTCAGCTGCGGCATTTATTTTAATTTGAAAACTATTTCCACACCCCCTTACGCCCTTATGCCCTTACGGGTTGTTGCTGCACACCCGCCCTCACTGGTATACGTAGTATGCTCATGCTTATGCTCATTATTTTCGCTTGACTTTAGTTGGATTTTTATTACATAAGTCGCAGCCGCATTGCGTATACGCAGCTTTATACAGCTGCCACAATTTTCATTATAATTTGTATATGGCGTGTTACATTACTTTGTCGTGGATTTATAAGACTGAGAGAGACAAGCAAGGGAAAGTCGTGAGGGGCAATAATAAATCCGTTATAAATATTAGAACTGTACTGTTTGGTTTAATGGCAACATAATTGTACGCATAGCAGTGTAAGACCCAAATAACTATTTTTGTGATTTATTGGTCAGTCCATTGTTTATTTCAAAAACAGCTACAGGTGAATATTACATTTTAATATACGTAAATATAATAAAAACGCTGCAGTGACATTTAACAAATACTAAAAAACGTACTAGATATTGTTGCTTAAATATATTTAATAATTCGAATACAAAACAACACCACGTTTAATAAAGCTAATTAATTAAAACGGTTTTTTTATTAATAGTAGAAATATAATATCTACACTTTAGTAAATAAATGTAATAAATTTGTTTTTAATGCACTGCTTCCAATTAAAATAACTGTTTTTATGGATTTCATATTTTACTAGTAGCAAACTACGATTAATACTGCAACTTCGTGATTGGATTAAGCTTAGTAATTTGCACGTCATTTTAGTTAAACATTTGAACAATATTTGGTTTCTGTTAAATTTACTGCAATTCACGTGCTTTACTTTAAAGTATAACCAGGGAACGACTTGAGCCGCTCGTAATATACCAATGTTATCGTGTATGCAAAAATGGACTATAAAAATACATATCTAAATACTTAACGTAGTTAAGCTGGCAAATTATTTGCACGAAAATATTTTTTGGCTTCAAGCTAGGCAACTTCCGGACCAATTCGGCACAATGCGGCTAACATAGTGATAGTTGGCTGTTTGGATGGTTGTTGGTCGGGCCTTTGGCAATTGGCACTTGGCGTGTGTGGCGCACATTTCGCTTTAGCAGTTCTTCACCTTAGGGAAGGTATACAGAAAAGAGGCAGGTCGAAAAGGTAAGCAGAAGTTTTCCTCTTTTCATTTGGTGGAAGAACGCAATTTGCGTTTTGTTTTGTTTACAACTGAGAATGGCGTTGGCGGAGCAGCAATTACATTTGATTGGACACTTAAGTATTTTCGTTTTCGGTTATTTTATTGAAACGTGATTTATGGGAGTCGACTTTGTACAAGGTCAGAAAAGCTGTCATTAAAATGAAAATTTCCAAGTGAAAAGCCACTAAGTAAATAAAGTTTTGATCCTCGATATAAGTGCTGAAAATAAAATATTTTTTAACTTTTCATATCAAATGTAATATATAGTACCTCCATGGGGAAAGCTTTTACAAATTCGACAAATGGTTCAGATTCTTTTCCGCTTTTTGCCGAGCAATTTTGGCTTCAAAAAATTGTTTTGCCCCACTTACACCGACTACAGATACATTAATCGCATCTTCTGATGGTACTTGATCAAGCTGACAGCATATCTTCGATTCAGATACGGTTTTACGATTTTGTAAAGTTGCTGCATAGGTGAGTAGAAATGTACGAAAACTTAATTTTTTTATTCTTTCACCGACAATTTCAGCCATCAATTCTTTGGCTGCCAAATGAGTTTGTGGCACAGACAGTTTCTCCAAGGCCAATTTCAGCTCGGAAAGGTCCAGAAAGCCATCATTATTTTCATCACATAGTTTAAAAATAGTAAATGCACCACTTATTTCATCGGGAGAAAGAAATCGTTGATGATATTTTCCTGATCCATTGGGAATGTTCTCTTCGCTGCTCTCCGTTAGCTGTAGAGGACGACTTTCCATCATTACGCACAAAGAGAGACTTTTGGTAGCGTCGTCGGTTTCATCAGCATTATCAGGTGACTCCATTCGTTTAGTTAAATCCTCAGCCTTTAAATCGAGTTCTTTTTTATGGTTTTGTAAGCTCATGTTGGAATCATGCTCAGCACGCGTTTTCCATGCCCGGCATAACACTTTAAATGAAGTACATGAAGGATGGGATGATTCCTCAGAAATGTCATACAAATTATCCCGTGAATTGCTGGGACTTGGAAGCTTCTCTATAATGCTATCGCCAATGGCATGTGTTTCTATTGTTGACTTATTGTTCACCTTTTCAGATGAAACAGAAACACGGTCAATTTCTTGCTTAGCGATGAGTTCGGAGGACATTGTAAATAGTTAAAACAGCAAATTTAGTTTAAAAAGTTATCAGTGCGAATTTGTACACCTAAAAAATATTTTAATAAAAATTCAGAGCTTGTGTAGTGCAGGATATAAAAAGTAATGTTTATGAAATGTGTGTATGATTATTATGAAATAATATTTGACAGTTAAAAGAAATCAAGTTGATTTTGTATTTTTTTAAAAGGGTACTTGGTGGTCGTGGCTAAAACTCTAAATAACCATTTATTTGTTTGGAAAATGTTTTGGTTTATCTTTGGCTTGTCATTTGTGATCCAACCTCAGTCTCAGTCCCTTGGTATTTATCCCAATCAATCCAAGGCGGTCGACATACCTCCCTCTACTTCACTTTGCTCCATTTTGCGGCTTTCCCTCAACTGCAAATTAATGGCTGTAGAGTGTTTCGTTTTTGGGGACTGTTAACATGCCATGGCCATAAACAGTTAATTAAGCTTTTATTGGTCACTCGCTTTTTTGCGCCATGACATTTCACGTTTTATTTGTCAAACAGGAGGCCAAAAAAGTGACGACCATAAACGGTCAGCCAACCACCCAGAGCCAACCACCGAGCAACGGGATGACCAAATGCCAAGCCGTTCACTTATTTACCTTGCGCCGCAAGGTAGGCAACATTATTTGCACATCTTCCTTCTCTCTTCACACTTAGCTTTGCTCTCTTTCTCTTTAACCATTCCATCATCGTCCGTCTCTCTGGGCTGCTTGCTCAACTGAAGTTGGCTTCACAATTTTGGTCCGCAGTTTATTTATTCGCTCATTTCGTGTGCAAAAATATTTGGTGATAACGAGCCAGCGTACCACATTGGCTTGTCATGTTTAAACCACATTTATTTGTTGTTGGTTCCATGGGCAAAATAAAAAAAAATCTTTATAACTCTGAACATGTAATGTTTGCGCTTAGTATGCAATAAGTAAAAGGGAATATTATGTCGTGAAGAATTCACCTATTAATCAGAATCAACAGCTGATGATTTTTGTCGTTCCATGAGAAATATCTTAAAATTGCTATAGTTTTTAAAATATAGTTATTTAATGAATGGACATTTTAACTAATTTGGTTCAGGTGCATAATAGTTGTGTGTTTCTTTTTGGCGGTCTTACTTATTTGGTTTTTTGTTTGGCCACACGGTCAACAAAAAGTTTGGCGACATTGGCATTTAATTTACACTGCAAAGTTTTGTTTCGTATTGCGAAAGTATTCAGATAATAAAATGCAGAGAACCAGAAACTGGAACTGGGTTAAGCCAAACTGGGTAGAAACAGAGGGCTGTGACAAAAAACCAAAAAAAGGGCAGGCTAAAGGATAATAAAAAAAATATCGATAAGATAAAAAAAGGCAAAAGCGAAAACCCAAATAGCTACAAAAAGAAAAAACACCCATCCTTGCTTAAAAAAAGAAAATGGTTCAGCGGGGCTGAAGATGTGTATAAGGCAGAGAAAGTTAGCGAAGTCCTTAATCAGTGGACCATTTTAAAACATTCTCAAAGCTTCCACAAATTGTATTCCCAAAATGAATATCATGTTATTGTCAAAATAGTTACGTGAAGAAAGACCACCGCATAGCAAATTTCATATACAATTGTGGCGCTTAAAGCCTTACAGTGCAGAATGGGTCTATTTTAATATACCAAGCCGCCTACTTTTTGGAACAGTAAGTTTTTTGTTATCCCCAAAAGTGTCAAAACAACTTGCAGCCTCACAAGCAGTGGGTGTGCCCAAGAAAGAAAGTGTAAGTTTCTCATTTCTTATAGAAAAAGATGATGAGGGGGTGTACTGGGGAGAAGAGAAGAAGCAATTGGCTGAATGCCAGAGCGGCAATACTTATATGCACTTCATAAATTAAACAAACAAATAAAAAATGCAACTGAAATTGAAAGGCAAGCCGACGCCGACAAAAACTTGCTGCATAAATTGCAGAAGGCGTATTGAAAAATATATAAACTACCGAAAAGTGCCCGGTGATCATAATTAATGATCCTTTGTGTGCTAAAGGCAAAGACAGCAAAATTTTCTTAGCACTTTTTTTGTGTTATCGATTTAAAACAACAATAAATCTCAATATAACTCAAGTGGACGTTACAGTCCAAACTTTGACATTTGATGGAAGGATTTGCCTGTTGCCACACAGCACCACACAAACACACAAACAAACCTCTCCGCAGGCATCGTTTGTCATGTCGCACGTAAGCTCAATAATTTTTTTTCCTTTGGCTTAAAAGTGCGGCAAAGACCCGAAGCAGCTTAAAGTAAGAGGCAAAGGCTTGACCGATGCCCTGCCTTTAGTTAAAATGTGTATATATACATATATATTATTTTGCAGACCCAAATTGATTACTCAGAATATTTCTAACGACTTCTGGGTCTTTGCTTTTCTTTTATACACAAACAGAGCTGTTTTCTCTTGTTTTGCCTGTTTCTGTACATTGTGTTGCTGCCTTGGGGTTCCCTACTTTCTTATATTTTTCATTTTACGGACCTTTGGGATTTTGCTTAATTGAAACCTTTAATGTTTTTACATTGCGTTAGCATTCAGCATAAAAGACCGCACAACAGACACATGCACTTTAAGTAAACAAACTTAAACACGAACATAGATAGACAAAACAAAAAAACATTGTCTAAATAAAATTTAAAAATTTAAATTAGACAACGACCACCTACAAGTTATTTTTCTAAATATAATATTTTTTTTTTATTGGACGAAGCTGTGGAAATGCAAACTCAAACTTTAAAAACCAAACCATTCTTGTCTAATTTTGTAAGATTGTCATTTTAACCAAATATCAAAAGTAATTCGATATTGACAATATTAACGTTTTCTTTAATTTCATTATGTCTAGATTTTGGTCTTAAAATTCACTAATGTCAGTTTTCAAGCTAAAATTGTATAAACAAAGTAATAGTTTAAATACTTGTACACACTTATTCGCAAAGTACACACCCATAGAGTTAAAAAAACAAAAATGACATACAACTTCTATTTGTTGTGCTGAATTTTTGATGTATTCTGTAATTAAATACGATGTCAGTTTGTAAAAGCGGATCGTTTTCAGTATAAATAGAAAAATAAGTCATCCATGATTTGTATTTCAGTGAAAAATATAAAATTAGAGACGAGAGTTAAGAAATAGTTAAAATTCCTTGAATATGTAAAGAAAATTGTTTTACTTGTAAGAAAAATTACATCATAATATCATTTTATGTTACTCGCCATTTCAATTCCAATTTGTGAATATGGCGTTTTAATTTTAATTTTAGAACTAATATCGAATTTGTTTTTTAACATAAATGCTACTATTTGTTTATCGTAAACTGAGCAAGCGCTGCACTCTCTTATTATATGTAGTCCAAATATAAATTTTTATTGGAAATATTCTAAAACATTTAAAAGTTTCAGTACTTTATTGTCAATTTTTTGTGCGCAAAATATATTACAATATTTAAGAATTTTGTATGCTAAACATGAGCGTTTGTTGTATGTTGTAAAATGTATTTTCTTTTTTTTGGCAATTAAAATGCGCGATAACATAGCGATTTGTATACATATATTATAAAAAATGACGTTTGACATTTGGGAGAGCATTAAAGCCATAATTTCACATTAAACACAGGCGTGACTCTCACAACCAAGTCAAATTGTAAGAAGCCAGAAGGCAACTGCTTGGGGCGCCACTTGGACGCACGCGTTGCCAATTGGTGTGAAAGAGATGTACATTTTCGAAGCGATGATCAGAAATGCGATATTTAATATATTGTGATAGGCGATAGTGTTTTAAACATCGATAAGAGCTTATATATCGCTGTTTTTATTGCAATAGATCGATTTCTTTCCCTCATGGGTTCCGAGCAGAAAATACTCTCTGAATCTGCATCAAATATCTATAATTTGTATTTATTTTCGTCATAATTTTTGAGAAAAACTTTTTTTGGCTCGTCCACCTCTAGCTGAAGACGAAGATGGAGCCGAAGCTTTGTTGTTTGTGTTGTCTTTGCAGGCAGTACAAACATTAATAAGCCAATTGATGTTTTGTTAACCCACCAAACGATGCGATGGCAGTTCGTCCTACTTGTCCTACTCATACGTTGACCACGCTGGATTTCTCTCGGACGCACACATGCGAGTCCCGTGTTTCGTGTCCCTTATCCCGTATGCCGCATCCAGCATCCAGAATCACAGGGTGTTTTGACGTCTGCTGGGCTAACATATATCCCGGCAGGCTATGGAGCTAATTGCAATTTATGTTTGTAATAAAACATTGGCGAAACTGGCTGCTCGTTTCGACAACTTGGAAGAATGTGGGACAGAGGAAAAAGGGACTAAAGCAACGATTCACATTCGTTACGGCTTTTGGTTATAAGTTTATGAAAAAAGATTGCAAGTGACTGGGGAATTGAGACAGTTACTTATTTTGCAGGAAGCTGGACAGCGTTCTGTGGCTTTATTAATAAAATCGTCCCCCGCAACGAAAAGAGAAAAGTCCAATTGCGTCGAGCAAATAATCACAAAAATTTCACTTTACTTTGTTTGTTTACCCAATTCTTGCTGATTGAATTAACTGGAATTTAATTTGTTATCAGCATTGCAGTACTTTTCACATACAGAGCATTACGTCAATAAAAAGAAATACCAACAAGTGCTATACATGTATATTATATACTTAAAGTCTGTGAAAGTATCTTGTATATGGGAAAACAGAAGCGCACTGAAGCACATTTAAGTAATGCAAAATTTAACTGCCGCAATCGTTACGCCCAAAAGCGCTAAATGTAATCTGCTTAGCAATTCGAAAATTCTTCGACCAGGCGAAACAGGTGAGCAAATCCGTTCCTTTTTACAAAGACGAATATTAAATGTTCTTACAAAAAATAAATTACATTTTTATACTTTTAAAATTTCTAAAACTAACACTTAAATAATAGTATCAAAAATATTGTCAAATATAGAAGTTCATAGATGAATGTTTTATAGGGATATTTTGTGTAAGTTCAAACCCTATGTTAAGCGCAGCAGCTTTGTAGACTGTAATGTTTCGTCTACGCGATTCGATGGTGCGACTCTTGCTGTTCTTGTTGTTATTGTTGCTGCAGTTGAGAAGATTGCCGTGCACAATTTTGGCTAAAAGCTTTCACTAGTCAATTGACGATGAAAACAAATGCGCAGTCGATGGCTTCGTATGTTCTCGCAACACGTTTCGTCTGATAGTCGCATGGTTGCTGGACTATAACCCACTCCTAGCCCCGCTCTCTCACTTTCGCAGTCACTCTTTAGATCACTCTGCGCAACGTTGTGTGCTTTTTTCTAACTTGGTAAAAACTCGTGCTATTAGCAATAACCAAAAACAACGGTCGAATAAAGGTAAAGGGTAAAGGGAAGAATGTGAAAGATAGAGAGAGTAAAAGAGGGCGCAAAGCACTTAACGCTGTGTGAGTTGAGCTAATTGAAAACTACTTGCCAGTTCTGGTACACTTTGACCGAGAACTACAAACAAAACTGGCAACAAAGCGGCTAAGGAAGCCGCACATTACTCATACGCAGCAAAGGCTACGAATACACATAAGCCGTGCTGTTGTTCCTGCTTTTGCTGATGCTACAATTGTGGCTTGCCGGCTGGTTGATTTTCTTTCCTCTCGACTTGATTTTATTCAGTTGTTTTGTGGCCCAGGCACGTCTAACCATTTTGCTTTTTTCGCCATTAATGCCATCACAGGGCTCAGTGTGTTTGTATGAATACATTTTGTTTTAAGCTGTCGCAGAGTTGTTGGCCAGTGTACGTGATGACGCAAAACAGTGCAGAATAGACGAGGAAAATGCAGGTGAAATTAAGAAGGGGAGCGGATTGAGGAGAAAGAGGAGAGGAAAGAGAGGTAACGTTGTCGTCCTACTGCTTCCAGTGGCACATTGAACTTTATTATTGCGTGCCAATCAAGTTTACTTAAAAGCACTATGCAAATAATACAAGTACTTTGGTTCAGTATAAGGTGACTTATTTAAGTGGACTCTTTATCGAGTGGGTTGGAGAGGCGGTGAAAATGTGCAATGTGAAGAGGGGACTAGTAAGCAGGAAATACTTTGCTGCATTTGAATTGTTTTCTTTTGGAGCTCGATGTATGCACTGAGAGTTAAATCAGAAAGTCACCTGCCCTGTCTCGCTCCTTAAAAAAATTGAACGGCGTTAGCACGGTGCACTGTTCACTTTTCTCGCTTTTCAGAATTGCAGCTGCCATGATTTAGAATTAATAAAGGCAACGTTGCACTTTGCTTGCAGTCAAGTTGTGTTGTGTGCATTCTTCTGGCCTGCAGTTGGCTTTACATCTTATGACTGTTTGTTGCCACTTTTTTCCTCCCAGTTGTCCGTAGTTTTCCCCAAGTTTTTCTCAGTTGCACAGTTGCATGGTAACTGGCATTGTTTCAGTGCGCAACATATAAATGTGTTGCATACATTTCAGCGCTAGATTTATGTTCCAGTCCAACTTCACCGGCATATGCCTTCCTTTTCTTACTCCTGCTTGCGCTCTCTATCTTTTCACCCGTTTTTTTTTTCTCTTCCGCTTTTTCTGCTTTACTTGTTTGCAAAGTGCAGCAAATGTCTCTCAAAATATATATATATATATATATATGTGGGTGTGTAGATTGTTTTATGTGCAAATCGCTTGGTTTGTTGTTGTTTTTATGCGGCATTTGTGTCAAGTACACGCTGCAGATTAAAGGGCATATGACTAGAAGATTGCAGAAAGCACCAATAGCACAGAGCATAAACGAGAAGGAAAAAGGAAGAAAAAAATGGAGTAAAAGCTAAGAGGTAGGTGAACAACGGCCAAGCAGCGTAAATCGAACGGAATTGAAACATAACGTGTATTACTTGTACCAGGTGCCAGTCTCTGAATCAATTTCTCCAGTTCCGTCGTTCTCGCTTCTTTACTTTCTCCAGTTTTTTTTCTATAATTATATTTGCCTCATTGCATGTTGACATTTGTTTCATATGTTTACAAAGGTTACCTACACTGCCTTACGTATGTTATTTGATAGCTTTTTGACATTTTTCACCACTTGAAGCTGATTATATATTATTTCTTGCTTTGTAGTCATATCATGTAATTATTATTTTTTAGCACTTTGTAGTCTGATTTTCAGTTGAAATGTAATTTTATAAAAATTAACTATTTATTTGATGGTAAAAACATTTAAACGATAGCATTTAATCAATTGATAGCATTGGAAAAACTAGTGCCAAGAAATATGAAAAGTTATACATACTCAATCAAAACCTAGATTTAATTTTGGCTCCTACAAAATTCTTTCAAAAAACTTATTTCGAAATCAGACTTAAAATGTATTTGGAGTTATGCAATGATGCATATTTGCATTGAATTACTCATCACGTGACGTGACATTTGCTTAACAGAGCTGCTAAGTAAAATTGCCTCAGTTAAACTGTGAGGAAACTGAATAAATGCCAGTCTGCAATTTTACACTAAATTGCATCAAGGTGTAAAGTCAAGCTGATGGCAGTTGAAGTTGTTGTTGTTGCTGTTACACTCATAGTTGCTACTGCAGTTAGAGAACAACTAAGAGAATTGAGAAGAGAAAGTCAGCATGGAGTCACCTCGCGATGGGGCAACTTAACTTGAAAATTGTTGCATGTGTTGCAAGCCGTTGCCTTTGTGCACAGCACGCGCCTTTTCCAAACGGATGTGGGCAAAAAGCAACCTCACTCAGCTGTGAACCCTTTTCACTACCCAAATGCATATGTGTACGTGTGTGCGTGCGCCTGAGTGATGGTAAGCCTTTTATATGCAAGTGAAACCTTTAAATGAGATATATACTATATAAATAAAGGCTTGCATGAGCGAAGCTAAAAGAAAGACAGAGAAAATTGCAAATAAACTTCAGCTTAAAGTATTTTTCATATGACCTCACTAATGTTGCCAACATGGTGTCTCATCCCTCTCCCTCTCTTTCTATCTCTCTCCCTTTTGCCTTGTGTCTCACCCTATTTCTCAATTCTCTCTACTTTACCACAAGATATGCCATTTATCACAGTGACTTTAGAGAATCATAGTCGACTTTTTGCATTGTCCTTTGCCCAGGACGGAGCTCATAATTAAATTCAAATACTTGTAACATTTTCGCACGCTTATGACGCGAAATTTATGAATGAAATACTCGTCCTGCTATCTAAAGGGATCTACTCTCCATTTTTCTCGCTCTGTCTCTATCTTTGCCTCCCTCTGTGTCTCTGTCGTTTTCATTTGTGTGCTTTTTGTATTGCCTTAACTGTGTCTAGCGCCACCTGCAGTCCGTATGCCACACACAGCAGGGGTTTAAAATTAATAATGTTGAAACGGTATCGTAAAGCTCGAAATTTCTATGCATGGCATCTTTTAGCTTTAACATATAGTCAAATATCCAAGAGTTTTCATAAGCTTTCGTAGAATTTTCGTTAGCTTGATTAGTTGGCTGTCAGTTGAGCTTGCTAAATGTGAAACGAGAACACGAATTTTAAAGGAACCTTTACATCGACTCTTATTAAGTCTTCGAAACTCGAAAACTTTTCTTGGACAATTTTTGAATAAGACATATTCTCAAATTTATATTTTTCGGAAATAACCGGACTTATGTTCATTAATATGCAGAAACAATTCTGATATATTTCAAAATATAGTTTATATAAATATATTCTAGACGAAAAATGTGCTGCGCACCGCTTTTGAAAGTTCTCCTTCGTCAAAAAGTTAAACTGAGTCAAATAAGTTCCGTTTGTTTCTTTTAACAAAGCAATTGCCAATTTAAATTGAATGTCCAAGTTGAAAAACAACTTTACAATGCGCCTTCATGATCAGCTTTTACATTTTATTTTTATTTAAGATTTTTCGATTTTTCTCATTTTTTTTTTCCCATTGTTGTTGTCCTTTTTTACCTTTCACGCACATTTGACACAAGTCACGCGTAGTTTTTAATTAAAAAACTTTTCGTGCAATTATTTTTCCACACCCACCCTGACACCTTTCATTGAACTGCAATAAAATTTCATTCTTCTCATTGGACTTTTTTCAAGCATAGTACCGATTTTCGACGTTTTCAATGCATGTATATTTTTTTTGTTTCTACTGTTCAATTTGTCCTTTGATATTAATCTTATTGCGTATACGCAATGTTGTCTTGTATGTCAACACATTGTCATCAAGTCGCTAGTGCTTCAACATCGATGGCTGCGTTTGGTATTGTGGTTGTTGTAATTTTTGGTGTTGCCGTCATTGTCGCTACTAAAAATTGGCTGAAAGCAAAAAAAGTGCAATCAACTTTTGCAAAACACTCGAGAAACAATTCGAAAGAGAACGAGAAAATTGTACGCCGAGAAATGGAATGGAACTCAAGCTAAGTCTTCTTCATTGCAAGTGTTGAGATGTTTGAACTGTTTGAAAAAGCAGTTAGTATTATAGAAATGAAGTAATAGTCTATGCTCCGTATGGTGCTGTTTAAAAATTGTGTTTTGAGTTGTTTTCTATAATTTAAGCTTTGATTATTCTTAAAATTGATTATTTAACCCGTTCACAATACCAGTGAAAACACTATAGGGTGACTTCTAGCCATCATTTGCAAACTTTGAAATCCTTTTTTGTTGCTTTGATTTGCATGTCGATTGTGGAATGACAAACGAACATAGTAATCGACTGAAACTGAATCATCTGATTCACTGATTAAACACGGCTATGAACCGAGATCAGTTTTAACCCTTTGGTGCCCGTCAACATAGCGTCAAGCTGTTGAAGCATGAAATTTTTCATACCTAATGAAGCGTAAAGGTTTATCGTTTGAGCAAAACGCAGGCAACGGCATTTGCTGTTGCTTTTCTTGTTGTTGTTTTTGAGTAAGTTTCCTTTTTGTTGTTATCGCGTCTAGCTCTTCCATAGCACGACGTGCCACATACGTATAAACACAAATTTTTTTGGCCCCTTTTATTATTATTGTTTCGAGCTACGTATTATTTAGCTTTTGCTTTCATTTCATGCCATATTTCAGTGGCCTATATGATGTTTTTGGGCTTTGTTACGCTTGCACAGTTTATTATTACTTGTTTCGGTTTTTCCTTTCTTGGGTTGCTAATTTTAGACGTCATTGATTTTTACGATTTATTGAATTGTTTGTGCTTGTAAGGTTAGAGCAAATACAATTATTGGCCAAGGCAACTGAAATGAGTTACTTAATTTAAAAACAAAATGTAATAAAAGACCTGCTATATTGATAACATATTTAGATTTATTTATTTGTATAAGTTTTAGCTTTTCATGAATGAAAAATACTTGTTGTCAATCACTATTATTTTTAAGGCTTTTGTAGAACATATTTAATTTACATTTTTTTTCTGGGTTAGTAGCTCTTCTTTAACACTAATGGTCATAAAACGTGATTAAATTCAAAACGGTTGCAACATTGGTTGCTTTCCCTCCTTTGAGCTTATTTCTGCCCTCTCAATCCATGCACGTTGTGCAATTGTGGACCCTTAGGGTTCCTGCTTCTAGAATTCTGGTTGTCTGTTGCATTGAAATAGACTGAAGATAGGATATCAAAATGTGCATATGTAAGTTATTTCCACACTTAATAGGATGCGGAAACACTGACGATACGTTTTACGATATCCTGACTATGATTCCCGGCAACCATTTTTATTATGCACAAGCAAGAATGAGAGCGGGACAGAGAGGCGGACAGAAAAGGAGGGAAAGACTGCCAGAGTGGGAGAGACGCAGAGATCGTCATTCAATATGTGTTCAATGCTTGACAGGTTAGTTCAAAACGCCCAGCCACGTTGACTGTTTCCGTTACAACTTCCGCTCATACTACGTACCGAGTAGCTACTGTTGCTGCACGGAGAATGGAGATAGGTGGGCAAGGTACTGGCTACCAACAAAGTAAAAGAGCTTCATATGTCCGCTGTCAAATTTGAAAATTATTCAAGTTGCTGCTGCTGTTGGAACTAGAGCATGAAACCACCAAGGAATGCGAGTGGGATTTCATACGAAACGCATCAGGTATTACAGGTGTTGGTAACAGATAGTTACTATCACCCTAGGGGAAAATGAAGAAACAGTTGCAGTTGAAGAAATATTGCTACATTTTGTTGAACCAAGTATTGCCCAAAGAAACGTGGCACAAAACTTATTGTGGCAAGCAGACAATTTGAATTGAAACAAGCCAAATGTGTCGCTGCTTCATCTCAATGTAAGTCAATCGAGTGCAGCGGATGCTTCGCTTCGCTACCGTTTCATGCGCGTCATTGATTTGCCCTGCGACTCCGCCATACGATCTGTCAGTGGCATAACTTCCTCTGAATGTAACCCAAGCACAGAACCTTTCGAACTTAGTGTGCGAGCAATGCTGGCAATTTCATTTGAGCTCATGCAATTTTATTCGGCATTGTCATGTAGCTGACTAAAAAAACTTTGTAAATCTTGCATCGAACGGTTTGATTGACCATTGAAATTGCACGTCATTGCAACTTCCTCTCTCCTCTGTTGCTATTCTGTCTCTTACAGCGGCCACGTGACGTATGAGTAATGTGCAAGACGTGCAGAGTTGACAAGCAAGCTCATGATGTGCGAGGTCAACCCAATGAATCTACTCATACTCATACACAAATTGGTAACAAAATCTCACAGGAAGTGCATGAAACTCAGACAAAATAAATGATAAAAAATCAACAATAAATGCTATCGTCCAATCATTTCATGTTGTTAATCTGTTTGCATTTTTCCCATGGCAGTTGCATAAATCTTAATATTGACATGCCGCAAAAGACAATCAACTCCGCGATTTCAAAAGGGTGCCACGATAAAAATAAAATAGATGAACCAACCAAACTAATATCGTAACAACAATTGTCGAACGGGGAACATTCTTAGTTATTGCGACAAGCACATGAAAAATTAAGCTGCCTGTAAATATGCCCTAGAGAAAAAAAAGATTTCACAAATTGTACTTCTGTTACTTATACTTACACATCAGAATGTGAACTTGTACTTGTACTTTCTAGTTGCAGACAGCACGGCTGTAGCCTATGTGTATTTGTGCAGATTTACATATCATACTCACGCCACGCCCATTGGAAAGTTCTTGGCCCCTTTGGCAAATGCACGTGAGCCCTGCTTGATGTAATAAGCAGGAGACTTTGGGACTTGTTTTCGACAACTACAAGAATTACAGCAGCTGGATGAAAATAACATTTTTGATTTCGAGAGATGTGATACCCTTTCCAGCTTATTATTCTAATGAGCTTATATTTGTAGCCAAACAATATTTTCTCAGTTGTCATCCAACTGAGATGCGATTGTTGATATAATACTACTAATACATTAATATACTAATCTTTCTAACAACAATACCTTAAACAAATTTTTTTTAGCAGACGAATTATTGGCTGCGCAGATTTTTATATACTGAAATCAAAAAAACCTTTTAAAAAAATACATAGACAAGGGTGAAGTCACAGACCCTTAACTTCCACCCTACTTGAGATCTGACACACACTTTTTGTCAAAATTATGGTACCCTAGGAAAAGGTATAATAACAACAAAAGTTCACGAAAGGCAAGCAAACAATCAGGCAAGGCGCTGAAAAATATGCTATAGTAAATCAGACCCCAGAGTAAAAGACGTAAGCAAATTACAGTCGAAGCGTGGCAATGAGGTAACTGACTTCCCTTTGCTCTGCCCTCTTTTCTTCTTCTTCTTCTTCTTCTTCTTGTCTTCTCCCCATAACTTTACCCGCTTCTTTGAGTGCTACTTATATAAACGACAGCCAAGCATATAATATATGTTCCATAAACTTATGCATAAGACTGCATCTGCTAGCGAAAGTAGAAATTGTTCCGTGTGCGTAGCTCTGACTCATCAAATAAATGTTTGTATAACGCACTATTACTAACAGCGTCAGCAGCGCGGTATGTCAAACAAACACACAGACAAACAGAGAGACACAGAGGCAGACTAACAAACAGAACTGCGATAGATGTTGTTAAATAGCTCAAGTTTTGTGTAGCGTACTCGACAACGCACTGAGCGTACCCCACCAAGTGTTGAGTGTGTATGTTGTAAAGTTAATGAGCAAATGTACCTCATGATAGCGTTAGAAGGGGCAGGAGGAGGAGCTGCACAAAGTAAGCGACCAGGAGCGTACTCAACTCAAGGCCAAAATGTTATGCTATTACCAGTATTAGTATTGGCAAGTACTTTTTGAATGCAACCATATCTTTAAAATTACGAGCTGACTAAATGTTTGAATTCAAATTGCTAAGCTCTCAACATTCTTAACGCAGTTTACTGCACAACTTTTAAAAAAAATTATATGAAATTGGATGTAGATATTTGAAAAAAAAAATAATTTGCTTTACAATTTGTGCTGCTTTAATTTAGTCGAAACTGTAAATTGTGTTTGTTGAAAGCCAACGAAGCGAATACTTTACCTTTGGCCAGATAAGAGCCCAGTACACGTGGTGCAGCATTGTTTATTTGTTAACAGGTATCTAGATTTCTCTTCTTCTGACAATCTGTCTGGTTATCTGCCTGCCTGTACACATGACTATTTGTTCTCCCATTGTTTTGTTTACTTAAATTCAATTGTAAAGCATCAATTAAATATATGTGAATTAGTAGTAAATACTGAGTCGTTTACAGCACATAATATCTGAGACCGAAAAACACACACCTGATGTGATTGTTGGCATCCATTCAAGCGTCACCAACCTAAAGACAATATCATATGCAAAACTACACGTGGAATTGGCAAATTGTAATTATTATTTAATTTAATTTATTATTTTATTTTCTTATTTGATTTCAATTTCAATTAATGGACTACTTTAACAGATTTAACCAGTTTCTATAATTATTTCATTTAACTACTGTGGGAGGCTTTCTATTATTATTCGTTCTATTTATCAGTTTCTAAATTATGTATATGGTATGTAAAATTTTATGGAATTTGCCGAAAGGTTGTAATTCTTTCGGCTTATGCAAATTGTATTAGTTATTGATTACATGACATCTAAAAATATATGACTTAACTAAAGCCACAAGCCGGAAAATGGCATTAAGGAAACAAACCGAGCGAAAAACAAATTTATGAAGACTGCTTCGGGGCAACAAGATTTTTTTTTTTCTCATTTTCTCAGACACATTCGCTCGAATCTGGGGATCTAAATTATACCAGGAGCCCAAAAATAATACAGCCAATCTTAAAATAAACATTTCAGCATTGCGTCAGCAACATGAACGTATAAAAAATTATACACTTATAAATTTATTATGAGAACGACGAAGGCGAATTTGGTTCGAGTACCAGTTAGTGTCAATTGCAGTTCAAAATCAATTAATTTCCACTGATTAATTGTATCTGCCGTGCTAACTAGCTAAACGAATTGAGACAGCCACAAGGAAAATACATAATCATCGCTCATTACACATTACATGATCAAGGTGGGAATTGTATAGCGATCAAAATAGCGTTGTGCAACACGCCAAGAATTTAATTTTCCAGTAAAATAAAACTGTAGGAATTAATAGAAAAGTTTTTCAATGCTATAAAAAGTAGACAAATGTAAGCTTAAATGATATCAATTTATGCTAATTCTTCTATAAGATTTTTATATTAATTTTCAAGACATTTTCTACATGTTTTCCGTTCTGCATGTGTAGTGCACATTTCAAAGGATCCATTGAACAAGAAAGTATTTATATGCTGCATTAATCACAATTTGTAGTGCCAAACCAGTGAGTGTGTGTGCGTTTGAGTGTAGGCATGTCTTTGGTTACATCTCTTGTTGCATACGTTTTATATGTCTGCAAAATTCGCATCACGTTCGACGAAATGGGAAAACGTGTATCTCAGAAAAAGGAAATTCAAATTTGATGTCTTTAAAAAGAGCTTTATAAATGGCGTGAAGTTGCCCCGCAAAAATGAAGGGCCAACCCAATGGTTGCCTTCAACTTGGTCTGCAGCAAGAACAATAGCTACCAGGTCGCACAGAGACAACACAACTTTCTATATGAAACCTACTCTGAAGCTCAAGGGATAGAATGGTAAGAAGAAAGAGGGATTGAGAGAGATGGATAAAAAATGGGGGAAGAAGAGAAGTAACTTAGAGTAATGAATATTTAATACGTACTGCCAGACGAGTTCTGTGCTACTCATTTGGCACAACCACAAGGATTCTCTTGTCTCTTCTTCTTAACCACTCTTTGTGATGCTTAGAAAAGTACAGTTAACGAAAATTGGTTTTAAATTGATTTACCATAAGCGCTTTTTTCCTACAAAGAAAACGACAAATGCATAGTAACCTAGAGAACAAAGAGGAGAATATAAAGACAAAGAGGAGACAAGAACACTGCAGAAGTAAGTAAACTCACTTCTTCACCTACACATTTAACTCTTGGTAAGCACTTTCGTTCTTTTTCTTCTTTCACTAATCTGTATGCACATCAGCAAATTAGAACAAATCGTTCTGGCATTGCAGTTGATTTCACGTTTAAACATTTTGGTGCCACTTCAATCAGACAGCAAGAATTGCAATAAAAGTATGTAACAATTTATATACAGGATACTACATGTTTATTACAACTGCGTGTGATGCACCTGCAAAACGTGTCACAATTTAATTACTGTTATTAGTACAATGGTCGCTTACAATTAGACGAAAACGACAACAAAAGCAACAACGGAAACTTTGACAAAGACTGTACTGGATACAATATATGGAAAATACAATAAAAAAGAAAAATGTTGGCATCTAACACTCAACGCAGGGAACACAAAGATGAAAGTTTTACTCAGCTGTGTATCTACCTGTCACTTAATTGCACTCGCCTTCTCTTTTCACCTTTTTTTTTATAAATATTGGTCAGAAACTAGCACGCAGATTATATACTTTGTGAAAAACAGAGTGTTATACAAATGAAAGCAGTATATATTCTTTATTTAATGAACACAAATGTTTCTTATGTAAATATATTATTTACAGTCTCACCCGAACAAAGAAATGCACGGTCTGTTCTAGTTGGGTTTAATCGGTTTTTTGCATTTCTCACAATTATTCTCTTTATCCACATATCTTCGTGTCTCTGTTTTCATTTGATGTACCTTTGTTTCACTGCTCAAAATTGCTTTTACCGCATTGCCAACAATTGTTAATGTCATTCTAAATGCTGACGCTGCCACTGCAGCTGCCTTTTCCTTTTCCTCTAACGCTGTTTCTTTATCTGTTCCCCTTAGGCCACACCCCTCTCATCACTTTAGGCAGCAGCATTCCTGCTGCATTGCAAGTACTCGTCATTAAAACTTTAACAGTTTTATGGTGGCAATTGCATCCTGACACTTTTAGCTTTAGCTGCGCTTTCCTTTCCTTGCCTTGCTTTTGCCTTTGCCTGCGCTTTCCACGCAGCTGTTTTCACACAGCACACGTTGGTGTGTTTGTTTTTTCAATGGTATTGGTATATGTGTGAGCTTTGGTGTCTAGTGCACACTCGAAAAACACAACAATAAATTACCATAGAGAACACGACAGGAAAACTCAAAATGAATTTTTAGTCTCTCAGCTTTCACATGTTTCGAGTATTTTTTTCTTCTCACTTCTGACAGTATGTAACAAATTAAAATGCAAAAACACAATTTATAAAAAAAGAACGTGCAGTAAATGGATAAGAGCTTGATTCACGCTAAACATTAAAAAACAATCTAACATGTCTGAAATTTAAAAATAGGTTTTAAAATTGCACATTTACTCTGTGATATTTTAAATTGAACAAATTTAAAAAAATGAACTACTATAAGTGTACAACTTAACATAAGAGATTTAAATCTTTATAAGAGTTACATTTTGATATGGCAGCTTATTTAGAAGATCTTCTATTAAATTTTTGATACTAATTGTTGTACTTGTTAATAATAAATGCACGGTTTGCCTTCAGTTTTCCCGTTGCCCTTTATTTCACCATTTTTATTTTATTTATTTTTATTTTACTGAATTTCTTATAATCGAATTACTTTTCCAACCACATCGCAAGACAAGAAGCACCACTCGGCAACCACCAACCATCAAACCAGCGACACCACTAAGCTGCTTACATTTAACTGACGAAAAGAAATTGTGCTTTGCACTGAGTACATTTATGTACGTGAAGATGTATGTATGTGACATTTGCCCTTGGTCGCCAAGGCGTATACGTAACATTTTGTTACTTCTATATATATATTTTATATGTGATAAAGCTATTGGAAAAAGCAAGGGGCATTGGCTCAGTTTTTTTTTGTGAGGGGCTCTGTGTATGCTGTAAGCGCATTGTTGAGAGGAGAACGGAGGGGGCAATAGGGAGCATATGAAGTGGCAGGGCTTTAGACCGAAATCCGCTTAATGCGCGCATAAAAAATGGCAACGGCGACGAATGTTGGGTGCGAGCCAAAGTCCCAAACTTGATAAAATGTAAAATTATCGCACATTCATTGTTATTGTTTTGTTGTTGTTGCTGCTCTTGATGCTTGTGCTTTTTATGTATTTGTTTCTGTTGATGCTATTGTTTTTTTGGTTGCCATTCGGCGCTTTTTTCTTGTGTGAGTAGACGCTTCCGACGAGTGGCATCAGCGACGGCTTTAGGGTAAGTAAGCCAACTTACACACGCAGCTAAACACACGAAATCAAACTTGAAGAATTACGTTGATTTCCTTAAAGTATGCGACACACAAAGACAGCACGAAAAGGGATACAGAACGGGGAAACAGGAACACCTTAAGGCAAAGGAAGTGCGTCAACGGAAATTTTGCAGCACACGCGATGCAAGGAGGCGAGAAAGCGCAAAGAAACAGCTCCTTTTAAATGCCTGCCAGTTAAATTTTATTTTATTTTATATTTTATTTTATTTCATTTACGTTTTATTTTTATGTGCCGTGCCAAAGCAAGAACAACAGCACAACAATGAGATTTTTTTCTCTTTCGATTTTCCTTCTTTATTTTTTGGCTGTTCATTGCGATTTGCTTTTGGATGTTTTCCCTTATTTTGACTCTGGTTTTGTATTGGCTACAGTAAATCACTTTAAAAATTAGCATAATCCGGTGAGTAAATAAAAATAAGTGAACGTTTCTAGAGTGCCAAGAGCTTGAATTCCTTTCTCGGTCAATCGGCATCGTAATCGCAATCGCATAAGAACTAAGCAAATTGCAATGCCAATGTCCCAAGAGATGGTGAGTCGTAGGAACAGAGATTGGAACTGAGCGTAAAGGGAATCTCTGCCAGACTGTCAACTTCCGGTAGAACCAGGGATGGGCTTATCTCGAAATCTGGTGAACTGCAATTCATTTACAAAATTTGCTTTGAATATTTGCAAAAGAATAATTGCTTGAATTTGGTTTTTTTCTTCTGCGCAGTATATTTTTTTGTCAATAATTTTTTTTTAGATTATACCAACCCTGTCCAAGCGAAAAACCCCTTTTGCTTGAATTTGTTATGTTTGAGTTATGCAAATCGAGCGCTGAAGCGACAGCTGAAAACGTATTGCTCAATTAAGCAGAAGTTGTTTATGTATTCGAAGGATTCCCTCCTGTCACAACGCTAATTTATGACAACAAAAAGAGTTGTAATTGCATCAAAATGAGATTCCAGACAAAACAATTGTAGTCATTAAACATTTTTTACTTATTTAGTGAAGTCAACAACCACTTCTTTGATATAATGAATGTACATTTTTATGTTTACTAAAGTCGATTTTATTGATTTTAGCACTTAACTTTTTGTATAGCTTTTTTAAAAAGTATTATTATTTAAGGCTTCCGGAATTGTTTAATCCATGCCGAGTTTAAAGTGTTTTGATAAACAATGGAATCAGAAATTTTCTTAAACTCGCAGAATTTTCGTTGTTGCTGATGTCTTTGGGTCAAATATAGTTTCATATTCCATTTGTTTTTATTGTTTTTACTTTTTTTAATTATAATGCAGATTTCAATTCAATTTTCTTGCCCTTTCCTTTGCCAGCCGTGAGTTGCTTCACATTTTCATGCACCCAAAAACACACACACAAAAGAAACTCAATTAAAATTGAATAAATTTCCATGCTGTTGGGAATAATTACGAATTTCAATTTATTTGCCGCAGGATGCAAAGAAGCAAAGGCAAATGCTAACAACAAAGACAACGACGAAGGCAACAACTGGCAGTCAGTAAGCCAAGGCGGCAATCGTTGTCAGCTTAGCAGTAAAAGAAACTTTCACCTAACCAACTGGCCCAGGTTGTCTTAAAATCATCCCATCTTCACTTCTCCTTACTTTGACAAAAATACACAAGAAGGGGCAAGAAGTCGCCTTAAAAGCAGAGACTCGCTGGATATTGCAAATATGTAAAGTTATCAACTGTGGCTATATAAACGAATCATTTGCAACTGCCAAAGTTTTGTTTTGCTAACTTATGTAAAGTATAAATTCAATAAAACTTTACCGAATATTTTATACTCTTTAGAAGTATAAGTCATTTGTCAATTTAAAATATAAGTATATTAACCATTGACTACACTGGGTAAATAATTAACCACACGATTTGAAAAGCATATTATATCTACAAAGAAAGGAGGAATGCTTCGATTTTTGGGAAGCTTTGGTACGAACGAGCAGAAGGCGAAAAATAGAGACCATGATCAAAGGAAAATACAGACAATTTTAAATTGCGCCCGCAAGTAAAAGTCGCAAAACTGTTGCTATATATATGCTAAATATAAACAAAATTGAAAAGCAGTTGCCGAGGCTAAAATGGAATGCAAGCCAAAGTGACAAATTGGAAAACATGCGAGTTTAGTATAGAAAAACTATACAACTCCCTTAGCTGAAGTCGAATTTTGTTTCGTATGTACAAGCCAGGGGTACTAAGGGAGGGGGTCAAAAAACAAAGGGCAGTGGGAACGTGGCGCGCATAAAAGTTTATCAACTAAGTAAAATAATGTTTGGCGTAAAGTTTGCACCGCAATGCCCGCAGACGTAGGCAACTGAATCAGGGGACAGCTACCACCACCGACGTGTCCCACTCTTCTAGCTTTTTCCACTACAACCAACATCCTCTTACCCCTCCAGCATTTTACAACAATAAAAACCAAATGTTGCGACAATTCAGGTTTATGCATGAAACAAGCACGACGATAAGGATAAGAATGGGAGAAAGGAGAAGGTAGTTACACAGTAGGTATGATAGGTGAATGGGTGGTATGTGAGGCAAAAGCTAAAAGCATGCCAGCCTGGGAGCACGTTTTGCATAATGATGAATGACGACGATGGGTTCAAGTCGACGGGGAATGCAACAGGGACAGAGTCAAAGACGGGGGCGATGCCATCTCATGATGTGAATGTTTGTATGTGTGTTTGTGTAGCGTCGTAGTGCTAGTTTCTTTTTTGTCCTTTTTCTTTCCCTTCACCTTAGCTCTTTGTGCTGTTGATTTGTTTATGCGCTTGCAGTTGCCGCAACACCAACAATAACAAAAAAAATGATAGCATAGTTTTGAACGGAGCAACTTGATAGGGAAACGTCGCGGCAATGCAATTGGAAACAAATTACGCTCAAAGCACCGGTTGGGGTTGGTTCGAGATTGCTAGGGGCTCTCTTCAAGATAAATGCACCTTTGGGGTCATACCACATTTAGCATGTATGTTTTATGACATGGTTGGCATTACGTATGCGCCGTGTGCCCCGTACTTGATGAGAGTGCAACCCGGCAAATCAAAGCTGGCCAATAGCAAATGTCAAGCTCAAGTTAGCAGGATGTAGACTTAGACAGTTAAACCATACTTAAATTTTGCAAGTAACTAAATTATGTAAAACAAACTAATAATCATAATAATCACCAGTTTGAAAATGAAACTAAAACTTCGCCAATCTATAAAAATTGCTGATTTTTAGTGAAAAGTGTGCCATTTCCTGCTTAAATTTTGAATGATTCTTACTATTGGATATAAAGGAATATCCATATATTTGCATCTAATTGGAAGTCAGTCAATTCTCCTTCTTTGGGATGCAAACATGCTGCAAGGCATCAAAGAGGCAGCAGAAATTGAGACTAAAGACAGAAGAGAAGCCGCAACACACCATCAGTGGAAATCGAGACATTCTGTAGTGCTTAACTGACAAGTAGTCGTAGTTTTCTTCGTTTTTTATTTGTATCCCTTTTGTAATTTTAGTTCTAGCTTCTGTTCGTGTAAGCTAATATGCAAATTCCCTTCAGCTTTTACTTTGCCTCACTTTTCTTTTGCACACATTTCACTCGTCTGCATCTTTCGTCCATCGACCATCAACCCATCGACCAGTGCATACTTTTGCTATTTCTTGTGTTTTGTTTTGCTTCCGCTGTGCCATGTTCTCAACCCATGTCGTTTCTCTTTTTATTTCGAGCTTATTATGCATTGCACACTTTACATTTTCACTTAAAGCCAAAAGGGAAACGAAGCGAACTAACAAAAAAAAAAAAAAAAAAAAAAAAAAATTAAAAGAATTAAATAAGGAAGAAAAATGGGTAAAAAAAAAGGGAAAAATATCCGAGCTTCACTCACCGCAAAAATCGTAATGAAATTTTTATTATACGACAAAGTAAAATATTTTTATCAGCATTTCCCGCTTGTTGCTTTTGAGACGCGCAAAAATTCTTGCTGGCATGCCTGAGGTTGGCGAGGAAAGTTGAGGTTGGGGATTGGAATTGCGATTGAAAGGAGTCTCTGAAAAACTGCTGTCAAGTCAATCAAAATATGCCAAAACTTTACAATTTCTGACTTTGACTTTGGTTATGCCATCATACTACGACCATGTCCATATGGCCAGCAATTTTATATTTATTTAAGCAAATTGTTGGCTAAAACTAAACTGGACACTTACGCGTTAGACTCGTGGCAATAACGAAAAGTGTAGAGCTTCTCCTTTCTCTATTTTTCCTTCAACTTCACTCTTTTCGAAAATGTGCCACAAATTGCAATGAAAAGTTTATCCACTGCACTTTGACTTTTGCTTTAGCTTTTACTTTGCCTTTGGTCGGGTGTCAACTTGCTTTGGCCGTGGTCACACAACTTTTGTGGGGCCTTCACCAAATATTTAGACTGCGTAATTTGCTGACAATGTTTGAGGCGATTTGTTTAACGACCACCCTGCATTTGTACTTAGAAGAATCATTTAGCAGGCTTTTCACAACAACCGACAAAACTAATGACTAGCTATAAGTTTTTGAAGTACATACATATATATTTTTTTTGTTTATATAAACTGAATTCTGTAAGAACTGTTCTTTTAGTAATGCTTATGTTTTTTTTTTTTGCAAAAAACTGGAGAAAGAAAAACTGTGAATATTCATGGATGCTAACATAAACTGTAACAGTAAAATGCAGCAAAATCAACAAGACCAACTAAAAAGTTTAACGATTTTGATTTAAATTTTAAAATAACGTTTTGCTAAATTGACTATTATACTAAATTTTTTGTTTAAAGCTGCCAAAACATTTCAAAACAGTAGAAACTGCAGCCGCTTCAAGCCAAATGGGGTTTTTGTGAATGGCTTACTCTATTTGGCTAAATCTATTCAGCTATGTTTTTTTTCCTTTTTATTCTATCTGCAAGAGTATATTGGGCTTGTGCAAAAGTATGCAACATGCAGAAAAAGGTGTGGCAGACCCCAGAAAGTATATATAGGCTCGATCAGCTTTATATGAAAAAAAGAGTTTAGACATGGCAAGAGCTTCAAGTTCGAACTTAGTCACTATTGACTTCATATTTAGTGACTCAATATACGAATCAATGTTCTTTTGATGCCACTTTCCATTTCGGAATAAAACCAGCAACATAGCGGCAGCGCTGCCCGCGTATGCTGGCCGTGCCGACGAATGATATACATACAAACATATATCTGTGCATACATATAATGTCAAACGAATTTATATGTGCAGACAGGCAAATAAGTGTATGTTCGATTATACAAATTTGTTTTACTGTTTCGTAATCCTGGTAATCCCAGGATAACGATTTTAATAATTTAAATTGAATAAAAGCAGAGGGTATTATGCGGTCGGGCATGCTCGACTGTAGCTTTCATTTTTGTGCTACTTTAAAATTCAGTCAATTGTTGAAGTTTGTAAGAGTATAACAGATCATGAATAGGGTATTTGAGTGCAACATTCTTGTTAACTTATCAATTAAAATTGTTGGATTTGAATAGCAATGGGCTCATCAAGTTTGTATATTTAATAATCGATCGATCGGATCCATACAATACAATCTTCAATCAAAACAATATTTTTCTTGCTTTATTTGTCAAAGTCAAGTTGAGGTAGTCAAAATTCGTTCAACTTAACGAAAAGTGGTTTGTGCCTTGCTTAATTTTGGGTTGGACATACGCGGAATGCCAATGCTGCTACATGATGATAATCGCAGTTGCACCCTGAGATGATTTTATAAGTGTGCTATAAAGAAATGTTAATCAACTATGTATAAGGAGACAGTCAGATCTATTTTCTTCAGAAGTTTTAAATCAAATTTACTTCATGTTTATTTTCATATGCGAGCATCTATGGTAAAGTGGGCAAGGCTTTGTCACAACAAATTGACACAAATTTTTCCGAATGTTTGTCGACTGGTCAGACTCCCTGAACACAAATGGGAGTTCGAAATGTGTGAGAAGAGAGAGGCTATGCTGAAATATTCAGGACCGTATCTTTCATCAAAGACACAGGCACCATCGTCAGTTGATGAAGTGTTTGGACGAGCTCGTAATCTCGCCGAGCTTGGTTTCTGTTGTTGCTGCGTCAAAACAAATCAGTTTAACATTTTCATGCATTGCCTTTCGTTTGAAATGAGCAAGTCGGTCTCTAATTCCTATACTATAAATTGCAATACTTATTGTGAAAAATAGATCATGCTTTGAAAAACATCTAAGAATGACTACATGAGTTTTCGGGCGGGTTTATATTTTTTATAAATTCAAGTAAAGGGTATCACAAATTCAAAACAGTTCGATCGTAGAGTTGGAAGACATTCAGTGGTCGACAGTAGCCTACGCAGGCAACCCCGTCTAAGTTGCAGTTGGGCATGTTAACTAACTTGACTGGCACAGAATGGTATAGACAGCGACTTAGATAGAAACTGAATGGGAGGAAGAGCGAGACAGAAAGAGCAAGAGAGTGAGAGATCGGAAGGCAGAGGGAATAACGCATATGATTTATGTGAAAACCAGGCCCGAAGCAACCGCTGGCAGCATAAACTTTTGCTGACTGTTGTCAGCTGGCAAACAATGGCACAGCCGCAACATGGCCAGACGTGAAGGCTGCGGCTCAAGCAGCGTGTACTTACTGCACCACAACAGCACCACTGTGAATCTCTATACTAGAGTGGTGATGGCCCAAAACGCTGGCTGGCAACCTCCTCCGCTTGGCTGCACAGCCGCCAAACCATCCAGCAAAAAATGAGCACGATGCCAACTTTATGCATAAATATTTGCATGGCGAGCGAACGGAGTGCACGGAGAGAACGGAGGAGGATGAAAGGGGCCACAGAATGGTGAGGTTGGGTTTGTTGGCCAAGCCTGACTGCTCGTTGTTTGGCTCTCATTTCTGGCGGAACCATGTGGATCTACCTTGCCGCAGGTACAATAAAGTACCCATTTTGTATGCTTGTTGTTGAAATATTCAGAGCATTTTTTGCATGCTGCCTCAAGTTGCAGTCACGGCTTGACCAAAATTTCTATTTGTAGCCATACAAAGAACAGCTGTGCTTTTCTATTCTAAATTGCAAATTTGCAAAATGTTTAGTTAACTTGTCTGCACTTTAATACTATGCTGCCATTTTGATTTTGTAATATAAACATAAAATAATTTACACAAGAATTAAAAATGGTGCAAAAAAGAAAAACCATTTATTTCACTTGTAAATTGGCAAGTGTCTCTACATATTCTGATTTCTGGCTCGTGTTTTTTCCCAGTCTGAATTTGTATTTATGTAAAGATTTACTGCTCTTACTCTTTGGAAATCGTTGAGTATTTGCTATGAATCCGTTGCTCTCTGGCAATTTAGTGTCTTAGCAAATCGATGTCAGCATTTTGGCAATGCATTTAAATTAATCTGAAAACAAATCTTGGCAGTAAATTGGTCCGTACATCGAGATCAACAACTTGGCAACAACCGGAAAGAAGTGAATACGAAAAAAGCTCTTATTGCTAATGCTTCGACTGACAGTTAAATTGCTAATCGGATATTTATTCTATATAAATATCATATCTAAAAATGGGAATATTAAAAGCCTGCAAACTATAGTTTACTAAAATGTTTAATAAATATCGACGTAATGGAAAATCTTCAACTAAATCGCACCACTTAAAACTTAAATGAACTCATTCTTTGATTCATAACGTTGCCCAATTAGACCTCAAAATATTGAAAGACGGTTAACATATAAAAATGATATGATGATGTCAGCTAAGTGGAATTATTTAGCACCTTTTTATAATGACTGGCATCCATTAGCCAGGCTAACAGCAGAACTAACAATTTAAGGGTCAATTTCGGGCATTTTAAAATTAATGTATTTCTCGGTTCTTTACATGCAGCTGCTAGCTGATTTAATGAGTTTTCAACAAAAATGATGTTGACATACTCAACAATAAACTCGGTTTATTGACTTTTTATGAACCACAAACTGTTGGACGACCAAAACAAAGCTTTAGCACTGCGTGAACACGATGCTGTGAGACCACAATACATTTATACAGCTACAAAACAAACACACATTCATATATACATACAGGGAGAACAATTTTCAACATAATTTTTACATCCGCTTGGCGCCATTGTCGCGTTTAATATGCTTCTTTCTTAGGTCCTGCCTGGTCAGTTATTATAGTCATTCGAAACAGAAGCCGCAGATGTTTTCAGTTGATGTTGTATTAATTTATTGTAACTTTGTTAATGACCACTCAAAATACACAGAAATTAAGCAAAACATCGACAGTCATTAAAACAACAATTTATAATTGAAGAACCACTTGTAAAAATAAATATTCCACTTTTGATATAATTATAAATATTTAATGATATCACGTAAATTTTTGCAAAATATCCAACAAATCCGAATATCTTACTGTCGAATTATTTTATTTTAACGACACAGAAATATCAAAACTTTAACGTACTATATAAGTTAAAAATCGAAAGATTCTTCCTCTTCTTTCCTCCAGTTTGCTAAAGGTCTTGGCGAAAAGGAAAAAAGCATTAAACTACGAGTAACGGGTATAAAAAATCAGCGTTGACATCCGCAATACAGGCTTTTATTGCATATGTTTACCTGGGCATAGGTCAAAGTTCAATATAAGGCTCAGTTATTGGCCTACTTGAAAACTGAAATTTATTTTGGTTATTGCCATAAAATGTGAGTGATCTTTTGATTTTTTTTTGAGTTGAAAGCAATCAACAGAGAGAACAAATGCAGACTCGTTTTTCAATGAGACTAAAATCTCTGTTTAGCCAAACATTATGGAATTTGTTTACACTTATTGTAATAAAGTTAAGTGTTCCCTTTGATCTAAAATATTAAATACTTTTGTCAGTTTAAAAAAATTTTCCAGAATGCGCAATCAAGCCGATCGACCAATTTTCATTACAAACTTGAGGCACCTTTGAATTTTAATTTCGTTTATTCGGTATGTAAATGTTAATGGCAACAATCTGTTGTGGTAGGAGCGCAATTTGATTGTCTGCGGCACATAAAATTGTAAAATGATAATCAAAACTGCACATTTGAATATTTTTTATTGTAAATTAAAACAATAAACATTTAAAACTTGCCCCTGACGGAGATCCCTTTTCTGTCTTACCCATCACGCGTTCTCTTTCGAACACCCCTTCCGTGTTCTGTATCAATGGACCGTATATTTTCATTGTTATTGGGCGGACACACGCACAGTCAATAACTGTTGAGTTGGGAAAATTCTGTCAGGGCCAAAAGGGTGCAGTGTCAATGGCAGTAGGGGAGGACATAGACTGGGAGAGGGAAAGTGTGTAAGAGACGGGGTACAAGATAGACAAACATATCAAGTTGTTTTACGTTTGACAAATTTAATTTGATTTTGTGTGAAGTTTATTGGCAAAACGTTTTGCGAGCGCTTCGGGGAATGAATGGGGAAATGAGCACTGAGACTAAGACTGATGTTGAGTAATACTGATTGGTGGACACAAAAGGGGGAGACTGTGAAAGACTGTCATGGAGACTGGAGTTGGAAACTGAGCCTGAGACAAGGCGCTTAAACGTGCGTATAACTGTGCTACGTGGACTTTGAGTCAGTTTGCAATGTAATTCAATATTTGCACATACGACACAAGAAATTCTCGCACCCACGCTAACACACCCGAGCACCCACGCAAGTATATACACACCTACAAACACACAGACATTTAAAACCCCTTATGTTCAATGTAATTTAAGTTTTACATTTTATCCAAATTAAATGAATTTGAATTCAGAATGTTGTATTTGTTGCTGAAATAAGGGAATTTCAATTTTTTATATAAATTTTTTACCATTATATCTGCAGACATTGATATATCAATTTCCCAAAAATGTATTGTGTATGTCATAACATTTTTGAATGGAGTTGAAACCTAGTTTATTTAAACAATTGGACGAAAGAAATAATTTAGTATTTTTTTAGATATAAAACGAACGCTTCCAAGCTGATTAAACTTAGAAGTATACATTTAAATATTTTGGTAGATTTTAATCATTTTCTTTACTGTTATTTTCGCAGTAAAGTCTGTATTAATTTATTTGAACTAATCTGGATGCCATAGCACAACAAGCATACTTATGCCAATGTGTTTAATATACCAATGTATGTGTATGTTTATGTGTGTATGGTTATTTTCATAGTAGCTGTTACAGTTAACAGGAGATGCACTGGCAAAAGGCATCCTGTGGTTATTGAGGTGCACCACAGGAAATGCTTTTACTGTTCCGATTCTCCCTTATGCTCAAAGGGGCCGCACAATATGGCTGCCAACCGTACTGAAGAACAGGGTTGCCATCTGCCAATTTTGCTGACCGCATTGAGTGTCTTAAAGATGAAAATTAACAAAAGCATCCAACACATGCAGAAACAGTGTGTATGCGTAATTTGTAGCACATTAACTTCGCATAATTGGCATGCCACTGAAGCATTTGTGGTTGAAACTACATTTTTCTGACTCCAGCCGCATATGTAAGAGCGCATAAGAGAGTGGATGAGTGGGTCTTAGGTTTAGTTTAAGCCTCATTCCGAGTCTGGTGCTGAAATATGTCGAGAATTTAGTTACTCAACGTTTCCTAATGAGTTTTACGTTTGGGAGGACAGTGAGATGCGGTTCAGATGGTTTGGGATCATTCCTCCCTAAATGGTGGCAAAAATTTCGTCACTAAAACATAAAAGTTTTCAACTTTCACTTGAGTTTTTAGTGGCATTCCCGCATATGATATGTTTCCAGAGCGTTGATTAGTTTTCACATGCGTGGGAGGGTTCTATTTTCATTCTCCTCTGCTGTGGAGGTTTTTGCGGTGGTTAGCTTATTACGGCCTGTCATATTGGCCAGGGAATACGAACACTCGTTTAGTCATACATGATTAAAGATGTGCGTTCTTCTTCTGCAAAATTTTAATGAGACCAGCTTAAAAAGTTTTGATAAAGGGTTAACTGAAGACATATGGCAGCTGTAAATGAAGATGCAGGGCCACACATTCATCTACAGAAACTGGACTCAAATAAGACAATTCACTTGAGAATCAACTTTGGGAAACTTAATTAAAGTTAACGTCATCACAAGATAATTTTATCAAAAATAGTAAAACTTATTTCAATATATTAAACAAATTAAGTGACTTTTTTTTCAAGTTAAATTTATCACTTATAGTTTTAAGTATTAGATTGATTACAGTAATTTATTAACGTGTTTCAAAAGTGTCATTCAACTTATTCTGTTATGAATTCATTAGAGTTGGGTTTCTTATTTTGTATCTTATAAAGAGACTGCATATTAATGCCCAAACTATTTTATAGTCCCTTGATGTTTGAACAGCTTTGTTTACGGGCGTAGCTTAGCTACAGCTTGTAGATTCCATTTGAGACATCAAACGAAACTGTTAAAAGTACTTGCAGTAAGTTCACTGGCCTCGTCCATCCAAGCCAGCTTGTTGAAGTAAGTGTTTGTACAGTGATTTTGGCCAAAAAGAGAACATGAAAATGACATGGAAAGTGTTTACCTGCCTGGACACCCACTCTTTCACTCTCTAGGGTATTGACACGTTTGACATGTCTGCTAAGTGGCAGAATTTGGACTTGGTTCTTTAACCAAAAATAGCTAACGCTTGAATCCGAATCAGTTTCATGTGGAAATGTATGAAGCTTTAAGACTAAAATTACATTTAAAGTACAAAAAAGCATGTGCAAACCTGTACAGAACAAAAAAACGTATGTCTTCTACATAGTCATCAATTGTATTGAGGAAAATGGTAATATGCTAAAAAATGTATATAAGTTTTCAAATGTTGTTGCCAAGTGCAATCGAGCAATGTCATGTGAAAACGGATGCAGAATACTCCAAAAATCAAACGCAACGGAAGGGAATGGGAAACGAAGGGAATGAAATTTAAAATTCTATCCGGTTCAAGTGCGTAGTCATAGCCCACCTAGGACTCACCTGAATGTGTTTCTCTGTCGCCTTCCCCACTCTCTTTATAAGTGTAGGTCATGTACAAATACGTATACGTACGTTTTGAATAATATGCGGCAATTATCATTTCTAATTCTGACGTTTGAAAGCACTGCAAGAGAGCACGTGCTCTCTTAACATTCGCTCTCTCTTATCTGCCTTTTTCGAACTTCCAGTGTGCGCTTTTCGAAAAGAGCTTTGCCAGTAGCAAACCTCTCTCGCTCTCCTTTTGTGTAGGACTCTCTGGATTTTCTTTTTGCTCTCACAAGCTGGCCCGCTCTCGCAGCAATCCCGTGAACTATGGTAACTATATGAGAACTATGTTTGGCATTTTAACCTTTTGCCAGGCGCCAAAAAGTATGCTAGGAATTAGTGAAGGTCACTAATTGTTTAACTCACCTAGCTGCCAACAAATTATGCTCTTTCCAGTTTCAATAAAATTTAATTTGATTTACAAAAATAATTTCTCGTACTGAGCTATAACTTGAATCACATTTTCGCAATTGATAATGACTTAATTAACGACGAAACTTGTATGAAACCCTTTTTCGCACAGGCACAGACACATTACACACGCACACGCCCAAGCACATAGAAATACACTGATAAGCTCGTAGCTGCCCTCTGCCTCGGAAAAACCCATAAATGGCAAACTTTTCATAAAGGATTTAGCCAAAAAACTTTTTCTGTGCAAGCATATGCGAGTTATGTATTCGTGAGTTCATGTGTGTATGTGTAGTTGTGTGTGCCTGCTGTTTAATTTATATATTCACAACAAAAAGCACACACATTACACATAGTCCCATACACCATGGAAAATATATTATTGCGCCAGCAAAGGGATTAAAAATTTTCGTGCCTTTCTGACGCGGTTTATGGAACAGCAACTGCATTTGTGGGCGTGAACTGGTCATATACGTGGCATTTATACGTTAGTCTTCACACATTGCTGAGCTTTACAGATTCGTTGCCTAATGCAACCATACAGATAATAAAAACAACACCAATAACTAAACTCAAAACCAAAAAGTGAACCAAAATCAAACTCAAGCATGGTATCAACTTACATGACAAACTTGTAAATGGTTTCTCTAAAACAAAGCTATTATAAAAAATGTATTTTTCGTATTTATCAGATTGTTCTCCGTTAACATTAATTTGCTTTTACTACATTTTGTTTATATTTACTATTAATTATTATGTGGATTTTATTGTTTGCGTCATTAAAAATGTTATGTATTAATATTAAAGTTGTTTATTTTGTTGTTCAACACTGGTCTGAAATAACATGTCTTATCGTTATTAATTATTTATTTTAGATGTTCGCTTCAAAATCGTGTTTCATTTTTATGGAGTTCTCTGCCCATGTTTAATGCACGCTCGTCATTAAGCCGTAAGCTCGACAAAGTGGGCGATAACATGAAAAAGGTAATGAAAGAGAAGACTGAGAGGAAAAAAAATGTGACTACAGTCTCCACGAAATATTTTGCGGAAGTTAAAAATTAATTTCAAGTGCAATTGAGTTGGCTGCAGATGTGACTGCTGGCCAAGTGGCAAAATCTTAAACAATAAACATAAAAAATGTTGCCATGGCAGGGAGGGGATAAAACCGAGGGCCAGTTGTAGCCATGAATAAAGCGAAAGTAAAGTAGGCATACAAAAGTGTGGGACAAACGGGCGATAACGATATATATTGGTAAGCAGGACACAGCTGCGACAGTTTCCACCTCCAATACATCGAAAGAGAGACTGTAAATGTAATAAATACTTATTTTTAATTTTGTTTATTCAGGATATTGAATTTTTTTTAGAGTTCGTTATACGTTTTCCTCTTCCACTCGCATTTTAATCAAATATTTGTATTATAATATCGAATTCAAGTGGAGCATCGCCAACTGTTGACAAACTTTTGAAATCTTTGGTTAATGACTGGTTTTTGCAGTTTACTATATAGTTTGTGGTTATAAAGAACATAGTCGACTTAAGTTTTTATTAAGCAGTAGTTATTAACTCGAAATCTGCATTTAACAGTTTTCACTTCTATTAAGTTTCGATGATTCCTACATTTTATTTGAAAGAAGTTAAAGTTGTGTGACAAAATCTCTCCACCTCTACTTGACTTAATTTACAATCAGAGACACCATTGCATAACCTTTGGTTGCATCTTTGGCTCCAAAATAGAGCGAACAAAACTGTGCCAAATTGCAGCACAAGTTGAACACGTGTGCAATATTTTATTCGTTTTGATATTTTTCAGTAAATATTTTCAATTCAATTTTAAACAAAGAGTAACGCCAGTTCATCCGCCTGAATTTGCGCTGTGAATATGCGTGATGTGTGTGTTTAACGTATGTATGTTACGTTACGTATTCGTATACGTAAAGTGGCATACATTTTGAAATGATTCTGGCAGCGTTGCCTTTATTATTATTATGTATTACTCTTTATGAATCAGCTTCAATTAATGTCAGTGTGCGCGCGTAACGATTTTCTTGTCATTCATGCCAGTCAAATTGCGATGGGCTACGAAACGACAGTTAGACAAACAGACAGGCAGACAAACCAAAAGATGAGAGAGGCAGACATACATACATTGGGAAAGGCATCCGGATAGAAATGAAGCGAAACGGAGACTCAGACCCGGAGACGGAGACGGAGAAGGAAAAACGGTGAGAGGGAAAGGTTGGTAGTGTGTCAGGTCTGTCATGCGTTTATTCGTTCGTCATTCATTTTCTTTTTGGCGTAACATTTTTCTTTCTTTTTTTACTCATGTTGTTCGCTTTGTTTTGATTCGTTACTTTTTTATTCGTCATGCCACAAGAGCGTATTGAAGTGTGTGGCAAAGAAATCAAAAGAATCCTGATGTGCATGAATGTTTCACTGTATCTTTTGTTGTTGCTGTTGTTGATTCTCTTATAATTTTATAACAGCGCCCATGCAAAAATATAATGTGATATTTGAAGTAAATTGTGTTACACAAAAAAAAAGAAGAAAATTCGAAATATTATTTTAGTAAATACCAAAATTATTACCAGAGACGCTTCGAGTGTTGATCAATGTTGTGAGCAGTTTGATGCCAAGGCTAAAAGAAACGCAGTAAATAACTCAAATGATTGTAAATACCAGTACAGATCTCATTTGAAAACACCGAAAGTGGATTTTCAAAATGATTAAAGCATTGCGAAACTCATAATGATTAAGTGAGTCTTTGTAGCAAAATACTAAAACAGAGGTTCAACGAAATGACAAATTTAATTAATGGACTCTTGTTTGTATCTAAAATCTTTGCCAGAAATTTCTTCGCACGTGTGAACGACCTATCGTGGTTGCAGGCAGATTTGTTCATTTGCAAAGAAAAACAGCACCAAATTTTTAATTAAAAAATGTGAAACAACAAACGAGCCAAAAAGAAAAACAAAACCATGGAAAATGTTTGTCATGGCTGCGAGTCATGAGGACATTTGTACGGGAAAAATTGGCCAAACTCTGGCTAAACAATTCAGGTATTGCTGGCCTGTGGACAGCAACCAACAGGAAGTGCCCAATGATTTGTACGAATGCCCACAAAACACTTAGCTAAACACCGCAACAATGCAAACAAAAAATCAATGTCAATTCGGAGCATGAAAATTAACAAGTCATTGTGAAAAATTCTGTGATGTCAATAATAAGTATAAATATAAAGCAAATTCTTTGAAATTTATTGACACTTATAAATGTCAATTAAATAAATATCGTGTACTCTTAAAGACAAGTAACCAATGAGAACACTTAACTCTGTGGAGGGGGCCCTAGAGGCCGTGTAAATTATGAATTAATATTGAATTAAAATTGTAGAAAAACGTTTAGAAAAAATGAAGACAAAACGGACAAATACAATCCCTCAATGACATAAGGCTAATAGAACTTGACGGCAACGTAAAGACCGGCAATTAAAATTATTGAGTTAACGGCAGTGCCCTTCAAAGTTCGTCGTCCTCGTTGTTGTCAAAAGGTTTCACGCAGCGTATGAGTAATGTTGGAAAATTGGTTTTCTCTCGAACATCAGGACATCGCACCGCACTTGGCCATCACTTCTTGTTTCTCTCAAGTTTTATTGTTTTGTTGCTGTGTGAAGGCACTTAGAACTTAATGAAATATTTACAGAAATGTGCTTTGCTTTGGAAGCATTTTTAGACACATTTTTTTATTGGAATAAGACATAACTGTGGCACATCTTACAGAATCCCGTTTAAAGTTAAAGTATAAAATTATGAGGATATTTCTACAAATCACGCCAATATTCCTTATTGCACCAGTGAATGGTGTAAAAGAGAAAATTTTTAAAGAGAATGCATGGGTGGGGAGAGTATTGAGTATTTTTTTTGTTTCATATATTTTTCTCTTTCTATTTTAATGTTGCCCCTAAAGTGCTTTCTCTGAATGTACCAAAGTATTGAATTTGTGGTCTTTTCTATTGTAAATCAAGCAGACCCAAGCCAATCTTTGTTATAAGTTCTGAATGGTTTGTGATTGCCTATTTTTCTTTATAACTAAAATTGGTAAAACACTGAATTGATATATTAAGAGACTGATTGATTCTAAAGAAAACTTTGTAGCAAGCTGGCTGATACCTGAAAACCATAACTATGGGAATATTAGTCAGTTAGTATTACAGAACCAAAGTTATTTAATAATTTTTGAATGTGTGTCAAATTAATTTTCATTGTATTCAAGTTTAAAGCCAAAATTGCAATGCATGCACTAAGGTTCCTATCGATAAGGCCAGCGCACTTACATGTGCTTGTTGGTCTTGTTATTATAATTTTCACGATGGCCCCCAATTTGCTAATAAATAAGCAAATAAACAAACAAACAACAACGCGTGTCAAATTTGTATTTGTGGCAAAACAACATTTTAATTAAATTGAGCAACGCTTTCGAAATCAACAAAGGCAATAATAATTTATGCAATGCTAATAAATAATTTCCCCAAACAACTAAAACATCGTTTTAAAATGTTCACATTATTTTATTTTCGCTGATTTTAAATTAAAGTTGATAGAATTTATAGTTTTTGTTTTAGCAAGTCATGTCGCATGTTGATTAACTATTAATTAAATGAAGTGAACAACAAAACAACAAAATATTAAAAGGTATATGTCGTGGAAAACTACAAATGTTTAAAGCATTCTATTTGCAACATTTTGTGTACCTTTGTTAATGAATTTATCGTGTAATTTGCATCAAGTTTGCACGTCTATCTATGTGTGAGCGTGTGTGTGTTTGTCAGTCCTGGTTTGTATTTGAAAACAGCAAAGTACGTGTTTACGCCCAAACAATGTTTTGCCAAATAAGCGAAACACCCACACATGCACTAGAGTTACCTATTCGAGAATTTTCGCAACTTTTATATGGCTGCATTTGTGGGAGACAATACACTTTCCTTATTAATAAAAAGCTTTTCAGATTTATTAATTTAATAAGCGTTAACGCATTTTAAAACCAAAATTTCTATTTAAAGTTAAATTTAATCATACTGTTTATTTTTCTTTAATTTTTAATTCGAATAAATATGTTTTATCTGCAGCCATGCTGCGTTTTAATTATTCTATTGTCTCTATGGAGTTCATGTTGAGTACGGAGTTTTGTTGTAATTGAATTTACGGATACGGTCATATACACGTTGCATGCATCAGGATGTGGAGACTTAATTTTCTCACTTATACTTTATCCTGTGAAATTGATAAAAGCAACGCTGCGCATACGCCACGTTTTCGTTATTGTCTTGCACTTTACGCTTCTGATTGAATTAAGTAGCAGAAATTTTAATTCATATGAGCCATTCGTGTATATGCATGTATATGGTATATTTATACGAGTATGTGCCTTGGACAATGAATAATTATTTGAAGTTCTTGATAGTCGAAATATTGAATTATTTATATGCAACGAAGGCGTAAAATTCTGGTTTTCTTTTTTGTATGCTGGACAGATTTTCAACGGGTAAAGAGCTTTTAAGGCTTTAATTTAAAAGGATCCGCAATATGCATTTAATAACCTGGAAAAGCTGCGCATCTAAAATTGCGAACCTGTCCTCGTCGGATGCTTGCCGTTGGCAGTAATTTCAGATTTTAATTAAATTCTTTTCTTCTTTGGCTGATGATGATGTGGAGCATGTTCTGCTCGAAGCGACCTCAAATCCCCAACCACAATGCTGCCCACATACCTACAATATAAGCGACCAAAGAACAGACCTGCCTCCTATGTACGTTTATCTCCTACCTCTGAAGCAACAAAACTTCCAACCTATATAAAAATATTTGTAATGCCGCAACGAAAAAATAACACAAGAGAAATGTAAACAACTGCAAGGCTCGCGTGTCTTTGTGTCTTTCGTGTGGTGACGTTTCTCTCTCTATCTTTGTATCTTTATGCGGGATTGAAATGTATGAGCAAACGTTACAAGTTGATTCTGAATTCAATTTGAAATTGCTATCACTATCCGCCATAAAGTGGTTGTGTCTGACGGACTATCCAATATACCCGACAACTTTTCAAATGAAAAAAACGTATATCAACAACCAACGCCACGAGACTTCAGAGAAGTCACATAATTTTCTACTGTTTTGAACAAATGTTTTGTATTAACGCACAGTTGTTAAACTTTAATTTTACATTGTGAAATTTGACAGCTTTCTATTGTAGTCAGTTTGAAATGTTAAAAGCGCCATCACTTTCCAAAATAAGCTCATGAATTTGACGTAATTCATTGTAAGCTCAGACAACACTTGCAACGACGACATAACTCACGACTCAAGCTGGTGCAATTGAATGGCAAAGTGAACGAACGAAAGGTAAAAACGTCTTCTTAGCCTTCTTTGGATCCTTTGGATCTAAGGCCACTTTGTAAAGCACTTAAACGCGGTGGCGAATGCCCAGATTTTGCACAGATTTCGCGTTCAGATTGTGCGGATGGCGGAACTGACGATTGGCTACAGTAAAGACTGTTAGACTAGTTGGCCAGGCCAACTGTTGGCCCGGTCGACAGTCGAAACAAATAAATAAACGCTAGGAAATGGAGGCAACGACTTAGACATGGACAACATTGCATATCAATGCAATCGCAATCCGCTTTGGCTTTAGATTTATAGAGCAACACTGCAGTCATTGCCAGGCAATTGAGGTGACGAGGGCTGAAGAAGATAGTGGGTAAACTTTTGTCGCATAGTAAATATAAAATAGTAGTCTTGCAGACTAAGACTCGCAGCTCGACTGCTTCAAAATCAGCAATTTAAAGGGATTTGCCTGCTAGTTGGCGACAGTCTCGGTTTCCGACTGTTTCCAACACTGACAAAGTAACTGCCAACTGTGTCGCAAGAAGAGAAGGGATAGATTCAGTGAAAAGGGAGGATCATGTTGCCTCAAGCTGTGTATGTGTCCCATTGCAATGTCAATACAATCTTGCAATGGTTCAATAGTTGAGAAAATGTTTGCCTAACCGCGTGTGCACAATGCACATTGCACATTGGACTTTCAATGTTGAATTGTTGGACACTTCACATGTGTGTCTGTGTGCGTGCGTGAGTGTTTGTGTGGGTGTGGATAAGTGCCACATGCACGCGCCGCACTGAGTACATAAAAGGAGGAGCAGTGGATAGAGCCTTGCCTTGCCTTGCCTTGCCCGGGTACTCTGACACCCACCGGAACCACAACAAATGGCCACAACAGCCTTGAGCTGCAAAATGAACAATTCCGGCAATCAAACAATGATACCGATTCCTGCCTCCTGAATAAAGTTATTAATCCCAATATTGAAGGCAGATAACTTGCGGAAACTTGTCAAATTAATTAAAGTTTTCGAAATTGTTCTATTTTTAATTAATTAGTTATGATTTTAAACTATTTTATTTAAAATATTATTACCTTTTTAAAGTATACCAAAGAATTATGTCGTCTTAAAGGTTTTGATAGTTTGTCATACAGGGCAGTAGTCGGATCAATTGGTTTTCTTACTTATACGATTAAAAATGAAACTAGGTGTGTATTTTCGAGCTTATCATCATTCCAATCATGTGCACATTTTGTAATTGAAAATTCTGGCTTTTGGGTATTAAAAACGGACAGTTTGTTGCTCGTTTTGGCATTAGTTGTAGTTAAAGTGAAGAGCAGAGGGGAACCTAGAAATGGGTAGGGGGTAAGTTGGCCATGTAGCTACAGAGTGTACAACATGATAAATTGATACATAAATTATAATAAACGCACACATGTGTACGATTATAGGCCACATGGACATACACACATGTAGATAGTCCCAGAAGAGGAAGAGGTGGAGATAGATGGCGGAACTGGACTGAACCGCATGTCATTGGCTAAAAATTTACATGAAAAACTAATTTTACTTTGGTATCGCCAGAGGCTGCCATTTGAAATTGACTGGATGACCAAAGGGATGTAATGGCCAAGTGACTGAATGATGCAGCTGATGTTGAATGTTGAACACTGCTGCTGATGATGGAATGCCGGCAACATTCATGCCAAAACTCGCACAAATTGAGTTCACACGTTGCACACACTGCATAATCCATAGTGATCAGCATAATCATCAAAATTCATGAATCGCATCAGTTGCCGAGTATGGAAACTAAGAAGCTAAGGATGGCAAAATGGGTTGGGATGGGGTGGTAAAGGAAGTGGCCATGATTGTGGCGATTAGTTACATGTGTTCTCGCAGGCCAAGAACTGAAGACTCGGACGACAGACACTGGTCAAGTCAAAGCAGCTGTCTGCTCAAAATGCAAATGCATAATTAAAATAATTCTGCAGACAAGCGGATGCAATGAACATGACCGACTTCTGACTCTCATTCCCTGTCATTCTCACGTTGTATTTGCTAGGAAATATCCCTTAATCTGTTAAACTGAATCATGCACAGACCAAGTTCATAATTTTAGTCTCCACTCCAACTCCAGCACAGAAAAGAGAATACATTTACTTCATTTTCTCTATTGTTAGAATAAAATTTCGATCAACATAAAATAAAACAATAATTTAAAGCCAATTAAACTATTAACTCCTTGTTTTCTTCAGTGTATTTACTTAGTCTTTCGGGTTTGCTTGCATGCCGTGACTTTCTCATGCTCAGAGCGCTAAGCAAAAGAGCAATGACTTTAATATATGTCACCGCATGGCCAGAAGTCGTCTGGACAGTCGTCTACCACTATTCTTTCTCCCATTCTCTTTCGCTTTCTCTCTTTTTTTGTCTTGTCAAAAAACAGGGCCACTTAATTAAATGCACGAATTGCTTAATGCCTGAGGACTCTCAGAAAATAGCATGCCAAAAATGTAAGCTCCTACAAAAAATCGTTATAATTGTCCATAATTCTTTTTTCTGCCTTACTTTTTTTTTTAATGCCAGCTCTTTTGCTTGATTGCGTGCAAAAAAATGCTAAGATTTTAAAAGCGCGAGCATACCCGTTCTCTCTGACCTTTTGTTAGTCGACATATGTGTGATTTACGCGTACAAATTCCCAAAAAATGAAAGCAATCCAGCAAGTGGCGTTAACTGATTACGAGAAAGGTATCCGACCTACGAACACCCTAACAAACACAATCATGTTACCTGATTAAAATTTCTTTTTGAGAATAGAGACAGAATTGACAGCAACATTTTTAAAATATTTTTTGAACGCGAAAAGAAAAAACGGAAATATTAGTTTATTTAAGAAACTTTAAGAAACTTTTCTAATATATAATTTAAAGAGCTATAAAGAATTTGGGAAATTGATTTCATTTTCATTAATTAAATAATTTCCATTATTTTTACTTAGCATATCAATAAACTTTCAAACTGAAGAGCATACCCACTGCAAGCATCATTTGGCTTGAGGCCACAAAAAAAGGCCACAGACATTAGTATATGGGTGTGTTTGAATGTGTGTATTTTTGTTTGGAACAAACTTCACACCTCGCAATACAAGTGAGCGGGTTGGGTGACTACGGGGGAAAGTGTAAAACTTGCTGGAAAAACAAACGCTGCCAGCAATGAAATGCAATGCGCAAAATGCATTTCCCGCGACTACACAATTGAAGTAATAAATCACATTGGGTGGAAACTCTACAGCAGCAAGAGAGGGCAGAGGAAAAGTGGTGTAAATGAAGGAATCGGAGCAGGAGTATGCACATGGCCAGCAATGCGGCCAAAAGCGATGAAGTTTTTCGCTGCCTCTGCCTATGAGTCTGTGAAAAAATTGCTGCGAGCCCTCAAAAAAAAAAAAAAATAAGTAAATGTATGTATGTGTGTGTGTGTTTGTAAAACTGCACATAAAAGTATTAAGTGCAATCATGTGGAAATGCGCGGGAAATGCAGTCCGATGATGAGAGCGGCAGGGAGAATTTTCGGAACTGCAAACGGAAAGCGGAGAACGGAGACTACCTATTAAAATGTGCACTCATTAATCATCGGCACAGCAATGCCATCATTCCGCTTGTTGTTGACTATTTTTAATAAATATTTCACTGTAGTCAACAAAAAAATAAATAAATAAGAGCAATGTGCCAAAAAATATAAGAAATAAAATTGCAAATTTATGCACTTTTCATGGGCAGCAATGAGTAAAAAAATGTTTTCAACGACCGCATAAATTTTGAGCCCAAAAATTTAATACATTTTATAAACTGTATTCACGATTTTTATTTGTCAGCACCAATTGTAAATAACTTTTACAGCTACAAATTGTGTCTATTGCATACATATTGCGCATACGCTGCATTGCACATGCATAAACACACACAAGTACACACATTCAATTGAAGTTAATATATGTATGAGTAATTGGAACCCTATAAATGGTAAAAAAAAAAACAAAGGACAGCATAAATCATCTAAAAGAGAGACATATTCCCTCCACAAATTGCACTAGCACCGCAAATTTCCATAATGAATTTTATTTGATTTATTTTTGGAAATGACCATTGAAGTATGTAATTGACGAGGTTTAATTAAGCACAAATGTAAAATGACTTTCAATCAAAACCTAAAACTATATAACAACCAAAGTGTGAATCAATAAATGCATTGAGTGTTCAGTTCAAGCATTAATCAATCAGCAAACATTAAACAGAACATCGCATAAGACTCTTTAGCTTATCAATTAAAAAGTTTTACATGATTATTTGATAAATTATCTAAATTTATATCTTAACTTTCGCCTTGTACAACTATTGACGGAGTAATTGCCTGATTGACTGTCTAATTGCATGAATGATGGCTTGATTGATCAACAAAATGGGTTGTTTTTTTGATTAACTTGCTAACTTATTGGTTGCATCAATGATTTGATGTGATTGCAGAGAATTACTTACTTACATTTTTAATGACCGGTAATAAATAAAAAACAGTTTCTTCACTGATTGGCGGCATTTTGACCCTTCTTATCGGCTGAGAAAAGATTAAATATTAAATTAACTGCCTGACTAATTGAAATGATTTAACTTCTTAAGTTGCATTCAGAAACCTTATCTCTTAAGAGACATGGTTCTTTGCGTGACGAAATGTATAAGATATTCTGGAGAACCTTTAGTCTATTTAGCATTTTGAAGCGAACAGGTATTGCAGTTTTTATTGCCCTCTGTTAACAACCTTTTAAGCACAACAGCAATAACAACTTTAACAAAAAGAACATCAAGAAAATAACAACAAAAACATCAACAAAAGCATTACGAAAAGAACAACGAAATAGCGACGCTTAATTAAAACTATTACAACGCTTGACCTTGTAGAAGGGAATAGCGCGGAATAAGTAGAGAATAAAGCAAAGAAAATGGGGGGGTACAAGAATCGCTGTGCAGGCTCAATGTGAGTTTTCATTAAGAGCAACAAGTGCAACAACGACAACAACAAATTGCTGTTCGCAGGTCACAGTCCAAGTGCAGAGGATGCTTTCTAGTTAGAGTAACAACTACAGCTTTTTAGAGCTTACGGTTTTCCATGGGTTTTATCGTCCTCTTTTTGCCATTTTTCTGTCTTTCTCATATTTTATTTATATATTTTTACATGAAGCCTTGCAGTAATCAGACATGGTTAGAAAAATAGGGCGTTTGCTGGGCGTCGCTAAAAAGAGACAACGTAAACGGAAAATGTAACTATTTGTCGAGTCACTTCTTGAAATTGCCACGCCTTTGCACTATAGCGCCCTCATTTGCAAACTGTCACAAAGCTTCAGGCAAACTCTCTCCCCTCGTCTTTACCACTGTGCCAGACTCTCTTCTATCCTCGATCTGACCCTACTCTCTAATTAATAATTTAAAGCTTTTCAGCAGACGGCAGTCGAAAATTTTCTGCTGCATTTCAATTATTTAACTTTCAACCGGGTCAAAATTACTTGGCCAAATGTCACGCCGCCGACCTCTCACTCTTCTATGCTGATACTTCTTCATTTCCAATGTCCTTTGACCTTTTGTAACTCCTAGCTTACATTTAAAAATCAATTACTAATTGTACTTTGGCTGATTTTTAGGTTATTTGTCAAGTACTTTCGACAATTTTATTAGTTGCTGTTAGGAACTTATGGGAAGCAAAAATATTCGAAAGCAATGATTTCAATGCAAAATCTGTTACAAAAAAAGGAATCACAAATATATAAAAATCAACAAATTTTTTAAATCTTTTGTTGAAATTATATTGTTGTATAGAGTATATTACACAATAGTGATTAAATTTAACTCACATTTTAACTATGTGACGTTTAAAAAAAAAAATTAAATTAAACCAGGATATAAAATATTGTATAAAAAATAGTTACATTTATTGTGAATATTTGTGCTGATTGAAAAAAAAACTTTAAGCCCCGCAGACACATGGAACAAAACAATTTTTCTTTTTTTACAAAACATTCACATACATTATGCATATCAGTTTCCCTCTCACACATGTTTAAATTATTTATGAGTAAGCGTGTGTGTATGTTTAGCAACAATATAGAAGAATTCAACAGCGCACAGTTTGATGCGAGTGTTATTTTCAACCACATTCTCGTTTATAATTGCTTTTGTTTTTTAATAATCAGGCTTGACCCATTGCCGTACACACACACACACACGTTATAAAAGTACACACATAAAGAGCGAGCTAATGGCTCTAACGCACCACACTGCGTATGCTTAATATTTTGTTGTTGGGGGTTCTGCCATGCAAGATAAACTCGCAGCTGCAAAAACTTTTTATTATTAATTTAGCGCTCAAAACTAATAAAGTATGCAAGTGGGGCTAAGCCCAGAAGGTTGAAATGCGCATGGCAAAGGGGGCGTGACAACTAAAATACGAGTTTTGGTATTTTAGATACCAAATATGCGAGCTTACTGAGCCTGTTCATAAAATAATTTCTGATTATACAACTTTTACCATTTAATCAACAACAAAACACATACTGTGTGCATATGTTGTGTGCTTGTTTCTGTGTGCATATTGGTATAATAGTTTTCAGTGTGTGCTCTAGTAAAGATATTTAATATGTTAGAGTTATAAGCCATGGCTTACCCAAACTTTTTGTTTTGTGTAATTAAAGAAAACTTTGGACTTCTAATGCTAACGTTCTTCAACATTTGGTAAGTGAATATGAATGAGTGAGGTGAATAGGTGAACGAATACTCATAGTATTCATGGCCAAGCATTCAGCTCAAAGTCAATTTCACGAATGTCTGTTGCAATTTAGCAGCGAATTTAAATTTGCGGTGAATAAGGCGAACACCCATTAGAAGAGGGCGTATTTATGCGTACATGTGTGTGTGTGTGTAATTTTGCGTGTATGTGTTGTATGTATGCAAATCTGGGTCATGCTGTTATTTCCGGCTCTTGTGGCCAGCTCACAACCGACTACGAGTACTGCGTTGGCTCCAACGATCACCTTGTGGTGCTTTAGCCAATTTGTATTAGTGGGAGGCTACTGTTCTGTATACCAATTCCCCTTGACCTCTACCCCTTCCTATCGTAAACCGCAATGAGCGGCAACACACACATTTACGAGCTGTTATCATGTTGTTGTTCTTTTGCACACACATGAACACACATTGCCAACTGTACGTGTTCATCTGTACTTTACTTGTTGTTGCTGCTGTCCGAAAATTGTTTCGCAATGAAATTAGATTCTAATTCTAATTGCAGTACTTCAGTATATGTTCACCATTTCAATTCTATTCTCATTCACATCTTGTCTTTCGAGACCAAACTAAACAATCCTCTGCTCACATAAAGGTTTTTAAATTTTAAAAGAGTTTTAAGGTCACTTGGTTCAATAAATTCTATTTGTAATTCAGTTAGACACCATAAACCACTAAAACGTCTCAAGAATGAATTTTTGAAAATAGGCGTAATTAATTGGTACTTATTTTTTTAACTGCAATCAATTCGATTTTCTTACTGTAAGTAAGTTGAACTCTATCACAAAATTATAGATCGAAATTCAACCATATGAATGGAAGCAAGTCTGACACAAGCTTTAGAAGTTTCTATAATTAGGTTACCACCTAGAAAACCATTAGACATAGCGTCCTCTTATCAGCGTACAGCACAGTGTAAACAAATCTTAGTTTCTTTTAACTTGCAACCTAGTGCTTAAGGGCAACTTCAGAACTTTCACCTAATTTGTGTAACAAAACCCAGAGAATACACACGCATGCATGCAGAGTCTAATCTGACGGACCGATATGCAATACCTAACCATCTTTATGTGAAAACAGAGAAGAGAAAAAGTTTGTAGCGTCATTTCTGAGAAATGCAACATGGCAAAACGCGAATGTAAATTACCCACAAGCGACTAAAATGTGGGTTTTTGGTGGCCATCTTTAAAATAGACCCCGTACTTCAAAAGAACTAAAGGTATGCTAAATTGCATTTAGTATCAATGTCAGACTGTTTTGATTGTTGCCAACTTGGACTATCGTGTTTCAGTTTATCTAATAATATAGCGTCGATTTTCATCAAACAATTTTAATTAAAAATTAAAGAGCAAAATTAAATTTTTAAGTGGTTTGAATTATTAATAACCTACATTTTTATTCATCATAAATATTTCAGTTCCTATCAAATTGTAAGCAGGTAAACTATTTATGAGAGTAAGGAGATGTTATGTACTATGTTCCAAAAAAATACAATACTCCAAATCTGTTTTAAAATATTTCTTGGGGTATTACTGCAAAGGGAACAGGTTATCTAAAAGTCAGACCCACCTAACTGTTACAGGTTTCTAATAGTGTGAGAGCCGACTATGAATACAAAGACTAAAAAATGTATAATAATAAAGCAAACATTCGGTTGGCTTCACACGTGGTTGGCTCTGAGGCATTCTAGCCAGCTTTTGTTACCTGCGGGCAGCAACGCAAGAGCCAAGAAGAAAGGGGAACGGAACTGGGGAATGTAATGCTTAAACATGGTATGACATGCTGTGTTCTATTTAATTAAAAATGCACATTTTTACGTTTTTACTAAGTTTTTAATTTCCATAATTAGCGTTAGCAACGTTTGTTGTTGCGATACCAACAACAACAACAAGCTTGGCCAAATGACAGTTTTCGAGTATATACACACACAGACATAGGGTCACACACACGAACAAATACTGCACATCGCAGTTTTCGTTGCCTACTTATCTGGGGCGACGTGCCATAAGCACTAACACAACGGCAACAGAAAGCCACAGTCGAGCTGATGACTTTAAGATACCCGATACGGTTATTTATAATACATAAAGTTTAGCTATTTTTCTATACATTTTAACTCTTTGTTTTGGGACACAAAAGTTAACAGAAGACTACAGAAAACCAATTAAAACGATTGCTTCTTCGCTGTTAATGCAATGCAATGAATACAATATACCCATTGCTTTACAAGTAACGGGTACAACAACTAAGCAGCTGTGAAGTGCGCTACTTGCGAACGCTCTCTGTGTAAAACTATGTGTGGTTGTCTGTGTATGTGTAGAAGTGCAAATGAATATTGGTGAGCGTGTTGTGCAACACTGTAAAGTGTGCTTGTCACTTTTGTTGCATCGCTCTTGCTGATGTTGTTGTTGTCGCTTAGGGTGTGTAGTGTTTTGGCGTTGATTTTGTTGTCGCCTCTGATGAAACTCATGTAAATTGTGTAACAAGATTTTGGCCCAGGGCTGTCAAAGAGGACGAGAGAATTTAATTTTCATCAGAGGCCATACCAGATGCTCCAACAATAGTGCACGTTTTTAAAACTGCTGTCAACTTTCAAAAACAGTCAACATTTTCGAACAAAAATAATAACAAAAATATTGCTAAATAAATACAGAATTCTAAGTTTCACAAGAATATTTTCGTAATTTCCAAATTGTCAATTCTTAAAAAAATAGTACAATGTTTTGACTATGTAACTAACCCAATGTCAAATAGAAAAATTTTAAGCTTACCTTCACGCTACGCGGTATCAACCGCTTTTACATTTTTGTATGCATGTTCATGTATCTGCAAGTACCACAGTATAAAGCGTCATATTAGTTATGCTATTATACAAAAGATGGGAGGCAAATAGAAAGAGCGAGAGAGAGAGAAAAGATACAGAAGGCACAAATGGAAGACAGGTAGATAGGTGTACAGTTAAAATGCAGCTTTTCCAACATCACAGAGCTTGTGGTCAGCTTATACCGCTATTTGCACACTTGCGCGCATTTATCACATTTATCTCTAGCATTTGTTGGCATTGTCCAGACCCGAGAAATACCTGGCAAAAGAAAAAAGAGAGCGAAAACGAGAAGGAAATGCCTTGAACCAAGCCGTAGATAACGCGTCGCATAAAGCTAAAATGCAAACAGGCAGCTGTGCAAAGGCATTCGCTATATTTGCGTATTTTTAGTGTACGTGTATTGAGCTGGCCGCGAATGTTGCTACACGAATTTATGGCTCAGAATATGGCGAACAACTTACGGCAAGCGGAAACGGAAGCTGCCACCAAAGAAGAAAAAAAAGGAAATAAATGAAACAACAAAAAATGACAAGAACTTAATAAGTGTTAATCCTATATTGTTGGTTTATAGCGTGTTGTCTTTCCATATTTATTGTTGTTTCTTATTTAACATTTTTTTTCGCTTCCATGTTCACATTTACACATTTTTTCTCACGTGTGTATTTTAAAACTCGGTTTTTTTATGTATATTATTCTTTTCCCACGATAGAAGTTGTTGTATTTTAAATAATATGAATAATTCAATGTAATCAAATGGAAATTTCGATTGATTATAAGTCAGTTAATTATAAGTTCAGTCTAAGCCGTTCAACATTAACCGCCGTTTAAAATTGTTCGGCTGATTCTATGAATGTTGTTACAGACAAACTTGAGCTTCAATTAACCCCATGAATTGTTGGTTACAACATTTAAAACCTTGTGCTATTTTTCGGGGGCTCAAAAAACAAAATCCTAAATTAAAAAGTAAGATGACGACCGAGACGCCCTTTTGAAGGCGTCGTTAGTTAGAAAATCTGTATAATTTTCAGTTTGCACGCGAAAATAGTTTACAAATCGAAGGCTAGGCCAAAATCCACATCACTCATACGCAGTATCTGCCATATTCGTATCACTTCACACAAACACACATTTTGGAGTGTGCAGCACCTGCTATGTGTGTCCAATAATTAGAAATTTAATAGGCCGACCATAAATGATTAAATGCAACTTGCAATAACACAGAACCTACGGCAAGAATAATTTATGTTCAATTATTGAGCATCACGTATATTCACTTAAGCGGCAATTTAAAAATTGTTTTCAGTTGTAAAAAAATAAAGGAAAATCAGAGTAAATTACAAATAATTAGTTACGCAAACTGGGCATAAAATGCCAAGATGTAGGCGTGGCAGCTCATTAACAGAATTCAGCAAGTGTTCGGTTGAAGTGGCAGCCACTGAACTGTAATTATGGCGTTCGTCTTTATAAGAAAAAAACTGCCAGTCAATTATGTAAGAAACTCAAATTTTTTGTAGCTTGTTCTGCTGCATGAGATTTATAAGTAGCAAACTGACAAAGTAAAACGCTGCGATTGCAAGTCAAAGTTTGATGAAAGCAAAGAAATTCCTTGTATTTTTTAGCATTTCCTTTTGCATTGTGCTAATGAGAAGGTTGAAGAAACTGTCGAAATGCAACGAAACTTAGCAGAAAATTCAACGAAAAACTCAATTGAAAACTCAGCAGATATTACCAACTAGAAAAAGAAGTTACTTTGTTTTAATGGACTTTTCCATAAGGAAATTAATTTTAATGTGGTGCCCATGCCAAATAATTATTAATCTTTTTGATTTATGTTTATATGATATATACATAAATATCTTATAGTAAAAACAGCCATGATTCTAAACTCTATTTTATAGTTACTTAATTTAGTATATATTCACATTTTCACACTTAATAGAGGCTCAAGGTTTACTAGTGTTACCAACGCAACCATTGATAATCCCAGCATTATAGAATTTCCTTGCCTGTAATGTTCCGCTCTCTCAGCCCCAGCTCATTTATTCAGTCGAAATGCAATATACAGGGCATTCATGAGCTTTTCAAATTTCAAATGCACGAATAAATGTTTCCGTTTCAATGTAAAAAGAGAAAAGAGGAAAGGAAATGCAAAGAGTGTTGCAAACACTTTGAGCTAAACAACCTGGCACTTTTGCCGTTAACTAAACATTTCGCTTAACTCTTTGCTCGCCTGACAGGACAACAAACGGACGGACGGACGGGGAGATGGCAAGAGACAGGGCGGTATGGAGGCGGTGACAGACAGGTGGTGATACCCCAACACTTTACTTTCCACGTTGATGCTGGCCCTAAATTAGCTGAGCGCAAGTGCAAGTACTGCCTTCGTTTTTATGCTTTTGACTGTAAGTCTCGGTGGTTGGTAAATTGCAGTATAAAATCACCTGCTGAATTATTAAGTGGGTCTAATGCATTTGTGCGTTCTTAAGCAAAAATTCTACACTTCAACTTTACATTGATGCATCGCTCGGCAGCTGGAAAAAACGAAATAATAAACAAAGGAAAAGCTCACAAGTTGTGGCTGCTTTTAAAACAAGTCAACGGCATAATCATTAACTTAGGTTAGCAAGTGTTTTGGACAGAATGTAAAACAGAACGATTTCAAAAACAATTTTAGTCCCTTTCTGTATTTAAGAAGTTACAAATTACTGCTGTAAATAACTTGGGATAATAAAATAAATTTCTCTGAAAAAAAAAAAATGTAATGCCTTCAAGTGTTAATACGAAAATTCATGTTTTATAAAAAATTGTATGATTTAAAAACCATGCTGAAAGTGCAAAGACTTTCCCTTTAATTAAAACACAAATTTAAATTCATATCTTTAATCCTTTATTCAAGAGCCAAGTACATACCGAAGTGAAGTAGAAAACGATTACCAAGTAATTCATCCCATACTTTGTCTGATCCCTGAAAGAAAAAGCAATGAATAGCGCGCACATGTGTCAAATGGATGATTCAAGTATTTTGTATGTCTTAAAGTCATTGTCGGGTGCAAATTCGTATCGTATTCTATAGGTAAAGCACTCAGGTAATGAATTATTCACGAATTCATTACGTGCGCACGAGCAATTTAACAATCCACCTTATCTTGCATATGCCCGCTTGTACTTTTCACCCCAAAGGGTGTTTTTAGCAACAATTTGTATGATTTTAATTGCATGTGGAGCTAGTCAACTTTTCTGTATACTGTGGCCGCGGCTTCTGGCAAACAAATTGGTGCCGAGAAGTCGCTGATTTAAACTGCAAACCGCAGAAATGTATCATAAAATTATGCAATATTAATTTAAACAATAATTGATTAGAATGTCTGCGTCGATGGCTAAAATGAACATGAATGAAACTAAGTACGACCGCAATTGCCAAATAATTATATTTAGACTAGCCCAAAACGAAACACAAACTTCAACTGTTTGTCAGTTGTAATTAAAATAATGAAAGTATTCTACACAAAAAACATGCATGCGGTTAGACCAGCGTAAAACTCTAAAAGCATGAATGGAAAATTAAACAGTTTTCAGTATTTCTATAACATATACGCCCATGGGTAAAAAGACCTCACATAAATGAGGACATGAAAAAGAACCAACTTTGGTCACTAATCCAAATTGATTGTGCATTTCCGAATAATTGTATGTATGTATAAATTAATATCCGCGGGGGTGTTCAATGCATGTGAATGAGAATACGGAACCCTAACAAAAGCTTCTAAAAAATTTTAGTTTTTCTTGGAAAAAAGACAAAAAGTTTTGAAATAGAAGAGAATATAACAAAGTATAGTGTCATTTAATTTATAAATAAATTTCAAATTTAAAGAAGCATTTTATTTAATGTGAAGTACTGTTGACAAATTCTTTTACTAGATATAAATATTTCTATAATAAGTATTTCCTAATAGAAACATTCAGAGATTAACAACTGAATTTGTTTTTAATATAAAACTATTCAAATATAGGTCAACATAGGAATACAAATACAAAGCCACACCCACGTGCAAAAACACACATGTGAGGGTGTTTAGCCAACGCTATGTTTAACACAATTTCACGATATGCAATTTAAAGGCTTAGTCGAATTTCGTGGCACAAAACCAATTTATGTAGCCTTCATATTTAGTTGGTTTTATAGCGCTTTTTATTCATTTTCAGCTGTATGCCATAGCAAACAAGCAGACAACAATAGCAGCGATGGCTAACATGGCGGATGGGTAATATTTTCATTCGCCGGTGTTTGCTACAAAAGAAACAATGACCAACCATATAAAGCATACCCTAATAGCCAAACAACAACAGAAGCAACTACTACAGCAAGTGCGCCAAACTCAATTATCATTCATGGAAAAAGTTAACGATGTCTAAAATTGAATAGAATGAGGGAGTGGAAGAAATGGTAAAACGAATAGCGGAAACTGGCAAGGGCAAATGTCAGCGATATGACATGCAAATTTTGATCACTGCGTATTGTATGTACACCCTACAGTAAAGTAAATCAAGGGGTACTCCGGTAAGCATAGAAAATAACTATGTGAAAGCTCAGTTTCAAAAAAATTATAACTTTCTGCCGAAACTTTAATGCTCCGACATGTAACACAACTTATGATAACTAAAGCATATGTCAAGACCAGGCTATGTTAAAAATAAATGTTAACACCCTGTAAAACAAATTGAATATAAATTCAAGTTTAAACGCAAACGTAGTCAAAAAACACAAAGCAACGCCAACGGCAAAGAGTCTGGAACTGACTGAACTGCATTTAAGATGTGTTTTCATACTTAAGAACATAAGAAAAGTTAGAGGCATAGCGATGATTAGGATGAAAACGAACTCAACAAAAACTAGGCCCCATCAAAAGCGACCAATTTTAATTTTTGGCTTAAAATTTTAAGCCATCACGCATTTAAATTGAACAAAATGTGCGAGCCTGAGCGAGGGACGACTCATAGCAGTTATCTTCTTGTCCATTGAACAAGCAGGCGCCTTCGGGTTGTAGCTAAAACAAGGCAACATCACCGCATATCAAAAAAACAAAAAAATAGAAGACGAAAATTTTTCAATTTAAACAAAATGTTGGCCGCCTTTGCCCGTGGATGTTTTTATTTAATTTTGTTTTGCATGCAGCCAGGCTACAGCCATAAACAGTAACAACAAAAGGAGATAAACGAGACAAAATCACGCACTGGCTGAACTGAAAAGATGAATATGGGTGAAGCGAGGATTGGGGAATGGAATCTGGGAAAGTGGGGAAGATGAAATGAAAGCGTAAATGGGACTACCAAGAGTAGAAGTCCAATTGGGCAAGAGCAGCGGCATCTTCATTGTTACCACTCATAAAACAGCAGCACACAGAAATGTACAACATTTCCCACATGCCACATGGCGCATGCCACACTCCGCACAAGGACATCGAATTGTTCTCTGCTGCAGATGCTCCTGTTTCTGCTTTTGCTCTTGCTCGTGCTCATGCTCCTGTGGCTGTTGCATCTGCTGTTGTTATTTATGATATCCGGTACACTTATCGTAAAGGGGTATTATGTTTTAGATGAAATGTCTTAATACAAAGATTGATCAGAATTTAAGAGCACCACACGGGCTCTCATATAAAGCGCTTTTAAGATTGATTTTCTCCTTACTCTAAATTTACCTTCAACCACTTTATCTCGACCAGTTATTTTGGCTTACAAACTTAAACAACACTGTACCGGATGTTTAAAAGTCAGGATTGTGACTATTCCTATAGAAATACTTGATTTTTTCTCATTTTTGTGGTGAATTTCTTTGTACATTGATGTGGGACTGGTTCGACACACAGCTGGACATGTTTCAGACACTCAGACATTTACCAATGTCCGCACAACAGCCAAAGAATGAAAACTTTCAGTAATCAATATTAAAGGAAAACGACACAATTATGCAATTATTTCGGTCTCTTACCACGATATCTCACTACTCTATCCAAACCAAATCAAATTTATTCGGAATTTAAGCAAAAAATAGTTAGAAATGTATTTTCTCATCTTTTTCTTTTTATGCTCTCAAAAGTAATAATAATATAATAGTATAATTGATGTCCAAATATTTTAAGTTACTACAAAAATAAATATTGCAATTTCTTCAACAGAAATTCGGAGTTGAATGACAAAAGAATTTATTATTGGAGTAAACATTTGATGCACAATTTTTAGCTCAAGTATGTTAGTCCCACAACTATTCAGCTATTGCTTCTATACTTATCCACAATGGTTGATAGAAAAGAAAATAGAAATCAATCGATATGTATTAAAATTTATGCATTTGCAATCAGCTTTGTGACATCAACTGCAAGTGTTAGAGCTCGTCTTCTGGTGACAGATGGAGCTAAGGTTGTGGCAGATGCAACATAAGTATGCAACAGTATAGTAAGTACGAGTAAACATGCAGTTTGTCTTGAAGTGGGCGCCACTTGCACTTACAAATCATTGAAAATTCAACACATTGCTAATACGACATGTTGTCGCAATGCTGTTGTTGCAACATCAATGTACGTATGTTTGTGTGAGTTGTTGTGGCTGTGTGTGCCACATTGTGTTGCACTTGTTATTAAGTACTTCAGAGCACAATTTTGTCGTAATGACAACCTGCAAGGCAAATGCCTAAGGCGCCAACATCGCGTGCCAGGGCCGCGACAACAGCTTGAACTGAAGTGCAAACCAGGGAGCAATCGTTGAGTAGGGTTAGGGGTTGCCAGATGAAGGAAAGTGGGCGTGGTCTGGCTGAACGAGTTTGCTGTTGCTCGCCGTACATGTGATTTGCATGTTTAGCGAAATTAGCGCACTAACAACAGCTGCACATAAATAGGGGAAAAGCTTCAACCCTCCCACTCTCCTCTTCTTCTTGCAGTCGGTTTCCCCTTTAAGGGAAAAGTGTGTCCTGTTGTTGTATTGTGTTGTGTGCATTTTAATAACCGAGCTGAAAGTAGACAAATACTGCGCATACGCCATGTGTGCCACATTTATACAAACACACAATTACATACGCACACTCGGAGTGCAGCACATAAACCATTATTTATTTAGCCACAATCACAGTCACAGTGCCGTGAGCACTTTTCGGACGTCGGGCCACTTTAAAATTAACTAAAATGGCTTGCAACGTTACCAGAACTCTAAACCAATTCATTTGTCGAGTTGCGTTTGCTAAACTCATTTGCCTCAATAAGTCAATTATGGAGTTGCCCCATTTTATTCCCTTTCCTTTGCCAACTTCCGTCTCTTTTTCTTCTGGCTTTTGTTATTGCTGTTTTGGCATTTATTTTGTGGCGAAAGTTTCGAGCTTTATTTTGGTGCGTAAATCTCTTTTCATGTTGGGTTTTCGTTTATGTTGAGCTAGCAAAAACTAAATTAGCTAAGCTTATATAATGGGGTGTTTAAAGTAAATAGGAAAAAATGTTGAAATTAATTAAAAACTTATTAAATAATTTAACGTATCAAACTAATATATTTACAGGTGCCAGTTTTTATTGTGCTTTGCCTGTTATTTTGCTTCTTGTCAAGTGGTATAAGCTTTAATAAGAATACTTCTTTAAGCTATAATTTGAACGTGAACCAATATATGTTGAATTCAAAGAAGAATTAAACAAGGCCAACATAATTCTAAATATGCTCACTTTTGTCCATAAAGCAGCGTAGAGAAAAACTTTTAAAACGAACAGCAATAAAAACAAGTATGAAGATTAATGACTAAAGCACATTTGACTTTACTTCCCATTCAAAAGTAATCTTGTTCAATATAATGTAAATTATTTTTGGCTTTGCGCACTTTAAAGTTGCTGGCTTTGAATTGGCTTACAAAATGTGTTTTATTTATTAAGTAAATAATACGGGCACTAAGACTGTGCCAATAATCTGCTTAAAAGTTACCAAGACCGAGGCTGTTACAAATTACAATCAAATAAGAACATCAAACGATAAGGATACTATTACTTTACCCTCTTGTTGTTATTACTTGTTGAGTTTGCACAGCAATAACTTTAATGAGCTGGCTGTTAGCTGGAATCTTGTCATGCACATATAGTAAAAGTAAACAAATTCTTTTAACTTTTAGCTGGTAAATTAGATAATCTCAGCCTACACATAAGTACATATAGTATATTTTAGAATTTCTGGCTTGTTACTTAGCATTTGGCATGCAAATCGGATAAAAGCAAAGTAAATGAGACGAAAGCTTTGCTTGTTTAGATAATTTCATAATTTATTCATAGTTTCATAACGAGTACCCGCAACAAGTTGCTATATGCCATCCATTGGCTAAGTAAACACACTGAGATGAGTTCTTATCAATTACCTAAACTCCAAATCTAAAACTTGGAAATTATTTAGGCTTCAGTTAGCACACTTCCTTGGCAAATATGCCCATCAAACAAACTCAAGATAATCAATCTTCTAGATATTGCAGAAGTACTTTGTTGCCAACTGTAATTATAAATTTGTAAATGTAATCAAAGTACTTACTCTTTCAAATTGTCAGGCAAATGTAATATAGGTATATCTCTTGTAATGTCAACAAAGTTTTAATTGACAATTTTCTGCTTATTTAACATTTATCTGCATGAAATGAATTGCATATTTACTCTTGTGTTTGTAGTTATCATAATGACATATTAGCCTTAAGGAAATTGATTTAAATTAATTTGTAAACTGCAATTTACTCAACTCGCACTCATTATTAATTAATTGATGATTTTCAAACGTTTTGTTTGTCATCGGCACTCGCATATTCCAAATTTTTCGCTTTGGTCGCATAAATTGAGATTGTTTACTCGAGACAACTGCAAAAATATTTCAAACTTTTCATAAATTCCATGCGTGCCACAAAACTTTTTAGTGCTTGCAATTAAATTAGCTGGCTTACACACACACACTCGAAGGCTCACACACATACAACGAGTGTTGTCCTTGGTTTTCGGATGTGTGCAATAACTTTTCTGGTTGCGTGTCAAGTTGGCATAGTTGCATTTTTTATTTCCTTTTTTTTAGAGTTTTTTTTATCTTTTCTTTCAGTTGCTGTGTGACAAACGCTTTATGATTTTTATTTTTTACTACCTTTTTTCGTACAGCAAAGCGTCTAGCTTAAAGTATTCTCTATCTTATTTTTTTTTATTCATGTTTCCTGTGCTTTTTCTCCCTCTTCTACTTTCTCTTTCCTCCCTTTATCTCTCAGAGATTCGCACAAATTGATTAAAAATGTTGCCAAAGTTTTACGACTGATGCTGGCCAAAAACAACAAGAACAACAATAAATATTTGTAGTTAGTTAAATGGCACTCGCAAACACAGAGCTACTGGCCACGCCCACCGTGGCTGGTAGGCCGCCCCATTTGTGTTGTCGTTTGCCATATGCATTTTAATTTGTGGCACAGGCACACAAGAATTCACTCGCTTTTCCATTTTAATAATTGATTTTTCGCGTGCGTATAAAGCGAAAACTCTTGCCATTGCCCATGGCGTATGAGCAATACCCATAATACACACACACACACACATATACCACGCATGACTACGGGTATCTCTAACTACCACTTGGTGGCACTGCATGTCGACACGTGCGCATTTTAATAAGTAATCCAACATCAGCAGCAGCAGAAGCAGCAACAGTCTCAAAGTCACTCGCATATTTACTTATAAGCCCAACGAGTACTTACTGCTTCTACTCCTCCTCCTTCTCCTTCGACGCCCCCTTGAACTTGGTCTGGCTCAAATCTTGGATAAGTTATTCACCTACATACATGTTTTTATGGCTGTAGATGTTCGCGTTGGCATCCGCTGGAATTTTCATTCTGAATTTCAATCCCATACAGATTCAAAAACTAATGACATTGTGCGTAAGCCAATAAAATTTGAGTCAAAGCTTAAAGAATAATTTTTAGAGACAGGCCTACACTTTTCTACATTTCCCATATAAATAAACAGATTTGTTTATTTATAATAAAATATGCAACAATTGGTGGAAATGCAGAGGGTTTTTAACTTTTTACAGTCCCAATATAATTTAGCAAGTTGAATTTAAAAGTTTTAAATTAATATTCTTAGTAAATGAAAGTTTTTATAGCTGTGTTTAACTAACACATGGGAAATAAAATAATTACACATTCCATATTTTACTCTGACTCCATAATTTCTTCAAATACTTTTCGAAACATTTACTTACATTTTTTAAGCTTTATGCATTTAAGTATACTCTATAAGTATGAAAACTATTTCAGGTTCTTGCACTATTGTGTTGTAAGACATGTCAAGTTGAACACACCTTTCACTAGAACAACAAAGACTGTAAATGTAAATGAAGCCAAATAGTCTGTTGGATGCCTTCCGTCCGATTTAAATTGGATCGAAAAGTTAGTAAATCTCTCGAAAGTTTGCTAACAATGCACATTTTTGGCATATGAGCCAGATGAACTGCAGTGCACATACATCAGCTTTGGACTGAACAGAATTAAATTGCTCAAACTTGTCCATCTAATGATGTATGTATGTAGTATGTTGCTTGAGGCACTTCGTCTGGTCAGTTGCGAGTTACGTGCACTTCATAATCAGCCGTAGCCACATTTACTGAACTTGACTCTCTCACTCTGCACAGGATACGTTTACTTACTTTACTGTTATGTAGAAGTGTACGTGTGTGTGTGAGTTTAGCCAGAAGCATTGAACTTTTGCAATTACAAGCATTCTGTTACCTATAAAGAGTGCACGGAAAGGAAAGATGCATCAACTCGATGCCCAAGTCAGTCTTGATGAAAATGGCTACTTTTTGTGCAGACGACTGTCTACTTGGTTGGCGTGACTTGACCAGCCTTAAATCTGTGTGAAATAGGTCAACTGCACTCAATGGAAACCGACATGCGGCATGTGGCATGTGGCAGATTTGCCAACTGCATGGCCATATTCCCTTTTCGCTTTTCATTGAAGTCTCTCTTTCTTTTACCTCTTATCATGCTGTCTGCTGAGCACTTAACTTCAAATTCCCTGTTTTTGGCCTTTTTCCACTTTCCCTTTATATTTTTTGAAAGAGCCAGTTTTGATCAAGTGTATTTCAGCTAGGGAGCTAACCAAGTAGAAACTTAAGCTGCCTTTCAGCGGCAACATCTGCATGTTTCTTACATTATCTCTCCTTACAAAGTTTTGTACCTTTTGCAACTTTTAGTGTGGATTAAAAATTTAACAATAATTTCTTTTTTTTTAAATGTAAAAATAATATAATATAGGTTAATAGACCTTAATGAAGTTAAAAGTTAACGTACAAAAGGTTAATTTATGTTTCTTAATTTAACTAATGTTTTTAAAGGCACAGCTTGGAAAAGACATTTTCCAATTTTGTTAAGTTTTTTGACAACTAAAAATGTTGCTCAAAATAAGAAACTCTTTCTAAATAATCTAAGTTTACTTTCAGTTATTAGAGCATCTGACTACTTTCGACAGCTATTATTTTTTTGACTCGGAACATATTCATACTTATGCGTTACTTTAATCAATATCCTGCTAAGCATATAAGCCTTGGTTCGCTAATTAATGAAAACAATTAGTAAATTAAGTTGAATACTTCCGCACGATGACAGCGACAAGAACAGCAATAATAGTTATAATTATAATAATAATATAAATAGCAAGTTGAGCAGACAATTGGCTAAAACATAAGCGGCATAATATCATAAACATAAAATCGCAAACGTTGGCAATAAACGGTCATAGAAATACCCAAAATTTATGCTAATTGGACTTGTTTACCAGTGCGTGTGGTTTAACATGCATAAATCTAAATCCATACAGCTTCTTCTCTCGCTCACCCTCTCTAACTCTCTTCTCTCCTCCTTCTCCTTTCACTTCTCCTCGCCCACTTTGCTGCTGTCTCTCTGTCATATGTATACACATATATATTGTATACTGCTAACATTTAGCTGACGTCTTCAATTTTGTTTATTTGTGTCTTCAATGCCAGCGGCAGGTTGCCAGAGTAGATTGGAGGTCGTAGTCTAGCTTCTAGTCCTTACTTAGTGCTCGTATCTCTTCTGCGTGCTGTGATTTCTTGTGTCAACCCGACAACAAGAAGAATCCCAAATAAACCAACAATAACATGGCAAGAAATAAAATAAACCAAGATAACTACAACTAATAGAGACCCCGGACTTAAGAGCCACTTTTGGTGTCTCTAATAAAAAATTCAGTGAACACAAGCCAATACACCCTTTGTTATTTATTATACAGGGTGATAAAAAAATAGAAAAATCTCAAACACAACATCAGACGTATAAGCAAATACTTATTTTATATTTGTTTCGCAGTCAAAACCAAAGCCGAAGCCAAAAGCTAAAAACAAAAGCATTGCAAAATATTTGATTTGGCATTTGGTTATGAGGAGCAAACGAAGAGGGGTCGAGGGCTACAGCATCTAGATGTGTATGTTCAGGAGCTTCTGGTGAGCTTGGCGCCGGATTTCATTCCATTTCCAGATCTCACATCAGCATTGTCTACCAACCTTTGCCTATGAAATGTAACAAAATTGTATTTGCATGTCAATTGCGCTTGTTTATCTCGCGTTATTATTTCTGACATTGCCACAACACACGAGCTAAATGGACAGACAGGCAAACGGACCGATTGTGAGAGCTACGAGGGTTACAGACTAAAAGCCAAATCTGAATCTCAATACAAATCAGTGTCTGAATCTGCGGCAGATTCGTGGCGTTCAGTTATATTGGAAATCGTTAGTCAAGTCATGTAGTCCATTTCAAAATCATAATTTACATATAAAGATTAGGGATAAAGATGTATGGACTAGTTAAGTGGCTGAAATGAAAATTTCCATAGATACCGCAGACAAAAATAAAACTCAAGCAGTACATATAACACAGATATAATAATTAAACGTATACAACTTTCACATAAGTAACTAATTCTTAAACAACTGAACTTGGTGTTCCCAAAATCCATCGATTTGTAAAAGCTCAAAAATTGCAATAAGCTGGCCGCTCAATAAATTTGCCCCCTTTATTGCTATAAACTTTTAATGTCCAAAGGCGTTAAAGTAGAACAAGCCATAACTGTAATTAAATGATATTTTACAACACTACAAAATTAAAATATTAACGACTAACTACTCAAAAACGTTTCAAAAGCGACTCAAGCAATATTGATTTTGATAAAGTCGTCAAAGATATAAGTTTTAATGTTGACCTCTTCAGTAACCACAAAAAGGCACAATTCTTTTGTGCTGACGTCATTTTACTGGTAAAGGAGACAGTGGCCCACAAAAACCGCAAAATCAATCAAATAGTGCAGTTTAATTGGAAAACAGTAATAATAAATACCTGACACAAAAGAAAGAGCAATTAATCTATGAAAAAGACCTTTTCGCAGAAGGTATATGACATGTATATATATATATATTTTATATTTATATTTTATTGGGTAAAAACATCGTCTCGTTTGCCATTAGCAGCAGTTCAAGGTCGGCACGTACATACCATACATTTTTATATGCCTCAAGTTGACGCAGAATACCTAGCTTAGCGTTGTTATAAAAGCAGATGGAAGCCAAGAAAGTTATAAATCGTTGCAATGAAAATCCACTGAAATTCGTACACCTGTTCTTAGTCTCTAAGCATTATTGATATGCATTAAAATCACGCGCGTGTCCAAAATGTGCACTCAATAGAACATTACGTGTATAACATTGGCAAAGGTGTTGTTATATGATGACTATGCTTAATAATCAATACTGTAAAAGTACAAAGCTGAACGATTCAACCTTAAAATGTATCAGATACTCCTCAATAAAATTCATTATTTCAACTTTTATTTAACATTATACATTATAACGGATGAGCTAATAGACTTACACTTTCAAATATTTTCGTTTACTAACTTAAACTCAGTCGCACCGGTCATCGGTATATACAGTTACGGCAGTAAGACCGAAGTTCTCTGTTCTTTCCCCTGTAAATCCGACGGCTGACGGCCAACATTAGAAACGAAAACATATAAAATTTCTTTACCTATGAAAACTTTATAATAACAACTTTGATACAAAGTTGGTATTGCAGTCATATAAAATTTCAAAAATGCATAAAATTTTAAACTATAAAGTTATTTTTCTAAGCTTTTCGGTGAAACTTTGTATATTTTAATAGATTTGTGATATTAAATGCGCTAGATTTAAGCTTGTTTTTGGTTTAGTTTGCCTTAACTTTAACCATACAAACCACCATAATCTGGCTTCTCGACAATGGCGTTTTATACAATTTTAAGACATGTTTTGCATCATCGCCATATGTATTTCTATGCCTTCTTAAAAACATGACATATTATGTGCTCGTAAAAATGATATATAAATCAATATATTTCAATTTTTCCCCTTTCCTCACTTTGTAGTTTAAATATTTCAATAAATCTAGAATAGCGGCATAAATTTAACTTCCAAATGATATATTCTATAAATTTCAATTGTAAATTAAACTACCCAGAAAATGGATTTAACTTAATCCGAAATCAGACTGCATAGTTTGTGCCAATAAATTTTCTAAAAATAAGGAAAATAAAGTAAAATAATTTCTGATGCGTTTTAACCGAAATATTGTGAAACTAACTGTTGACCCCAATGGCAAAGTCAATTCAAGTTGATTCAACTGTTGGCTGCCCACAATATCAATTTGCAAGACAATGAATAGGGCATACAATGTGGAAAGCACAATGTTGGCGACATAGGTTACAGTACACAGGATACGGGATACTGTGCTCAGGACTAGGGACTCAGGACACTAGCACTCGTTAGTAGCGGCGTCAATGCATTTGATTGCACAATCCTTCATTGGCAAAACCTTTTTGCCCAGTTCGTTGGCAACTTGTGTACAATTTCTTTATCTTCTGACTACAATATATTTTATTTCTTTCGTTCTGTTTTGCATTTTACCTCCTCCACATTTTTTGTTTTCTTCGTCGTGGTCCCGTAACACATTAGCATTGGTCATCGCATAGAAAATTTGCTTTTGTGCAGGTCTCCAGTCCTCGTTTGAATTGGTCTTTGTGGCATTTGTGTCATAAACTGCTTTGCTCTCGATTTTAACAGAATTTTGCCAAGTTTTCTTCATTGCTTCATTGACTTCGTTATTCTTTTGTTCTCATTCCCCCAACGTAAATTTGTTTTATTGACTTTGTGGCTGCAAAATTTCAAATTTAAATTGGCATAAAATGCGCACGAAATGACAAATTGCAAACTAAATCACACAAAAAAAAACTACAATTGCGATTGTATTAATATGACTGTGTGAGAGCTTGTGTGTGAGTATATGTGGTATCCAATTTAGTGTATTTAATGGCACTCATTATGTTGCAACTTTTATTCTTAATACTTTTTTGTTGCTGGACATTTGTGGTATTTGCAAATTTGGTTTAAATTAGTTTAGTTTGATTGTCATTGCGTTGGCTTTTTTCATCAGATATTTAAATTGGTAGCTCAATTTTTTTGGCTATCGAGAATTTGTAACATTTATCATGCCATTTGACCGCAAAACAAAATTAAATAATTAAAAGCGTATTATCGCTAAATAAGAAGACAGTAAATTGAGTGATCTCTTTATCAACAATTTTGAAACGAGTTGTTTAATTAATTTTAAAATTATGCATATTTTCCTCGAAATGGACTATAAAAATATAATTTTTAAGCTTTTAAACTAGATTTAGTATACAATGTCATCATTTTGCCAACGTTTGTGTTCAGAAGTGATTAAGTAAGACACAAGGAATCACATAAACGTAATATGTACATAATCTAAGTTATAGTATTCATTAAATTTGCATATATTAGTCCAAAATTATACGCGTGTGTGAGTTTAACGAGTATTAAGTGCAGATATCTGCACTTATCAAGCAACAAAATTTGCATGTAGTCACTTTTAGAAGGAGAGATCCCTTGGCAATTATGGGGTTACTTGGGTTATTGCGTATACGCAACGTGTGCCTAGTAATCTTATATATTCAATAAACTCTAGCTGTGGTTTATAGCCCTGTCCGGCCATGCGGCCAATCGATTAAATGTACTCTATTCATCCGGTTTTCCCCCCTCGTTTTTACCCGGAACGCAAAATAATTAGACACTCAGCATTATTTGTAGGCCATCAAATTGAATTTAGTGTTGGGCAAAATACCAGGCGTTGCCATGGCCACGCCTCCAAGACACAAGCACCACAGCCCCACACATTCGCGCACATACACATACAGATCCATACAGACTAAACACACTCACTCAGAATGGCATATGTGTGTTCGCCTTTTGTGTCCTGGATAAAGTATAAGTGTGTTTGTCCTTTTCTAAGACTGACAAGCTGTTAATTCTCATCACGTTTAATGTAATGGCAGCACGTTAACTTTGAAGCGCAAAATTGGAATTCAATATGTTCGCAACCATATAAAATGTACTACTCTTCCCTCTCATTCCCAACGTCTATCTGTCCATCGTTCTCTATCCACTTCGCTGTCATTTGTATACTTTTGTGTATCTGTTTTCTCAAGTCCTTGCAAACTTTTTCTATAAATGTGCTTTGAATTATTCCCTTGATTTGGCCAAATACGACGGCTGAAACTTCAAAACTGCCAACTGTTGGCGTGATTTTTCCATCAGAAATCACTGAAGATTATTAAATGTAATGATTATTTAATACAACATGTTTCATTATACTCTTTCTTTCACAACTGACAATAAAAACAACAATACAAAGAGTATAAATTAAAAAGACGATAAAATTTGTAAAAAATACAAGACATTACAAAAATATTGTTTTCATTATTCTCGTCGCAATCACTTTTTGTTCACCATTTTATTAATTGAGTTATTCAAATTGGTCTGTAATTATGTTTGCTGTTACCGTCTTCGTTGTTGTTGTCTGAAAACAGGGCAGCTTTCGAAGGATTCTTTCGGTCTTTGGCTCTTTGCTTGAACCTCTGCCAGTTCCTTGCCTCATTACACACTTTAATTGTTTTCTTTCAAGTACTTTCACGTCAAGGTTTTCAAATTATTACAGCCGCATTCACCAGTGTGCACTTACAAAGGGGCTATCAGCTTTTTAAGCCGTGTTAAAGTACACGCCAATTTTTGTTCCCAGAATCATTTTATCTGACCATAAATTTAATCAATTTCTTATACTTATGTTTTTTATAAAACTCCATTTCTTTTTGAATCACTCGAGAAGGGTATAATATTGTTGTACTTTATTTCTTTTCCCTGATTTATGCTTCATGCTCAGTTTTTCGAAATAATCCTGGAGATCTGAAAAACTGCCGTTAAGTGTGTCGCTTTGTGAATGTGGAATTTTGTATCATATTTGTATCGTAAATTGCGTCACAGGCGATGGCGCACAAACCGGCAAATAATTTATTTAGAGTTGAATCGAGTCGAAACGCAATAAGTTGCAAGACTTTTGACTTGTTTCATCTGTTGCTTTATGGCAACCATTAACTCCAGCTTAAGCAATGGCAACAAAATCTTGGCCAACTGCTCATCTGCACTTAACCCACTCGACGATTCGACACTTGGTTGGCTGAAATAGTTGGACATTCGGACGGATTGGACATTTGGACAATTTTGATACTTGACCAGTGTCCAAAACCTTTAAGTGCTTCACTGTAGATGACAGATAGAGACGGAGAGACAGAAAGATAGAGAGAGAGAAATAGTGTGTACTATACATGTAAAACTCACATTCTATGTGTGTGTGTGTGTGTGTGTGTGTGTGTGTGTGTGTGTGTGAATTTGGCCCTCATCGCGTGCCGTGTTTTTCACAGCGCACATTAATAAGTTCACTTACACTTCCAGTCCAGACAACATTATTCATGCTTTCATGACATAATTACAATTTGAATTGCTTTTACGGCCAGCTGCAAAATACGTACGACTTATGGACATCCCTCACAGTCTGTTGGATCGTTTCATTTTCCGACAAATGAAAACATTTTGCTGACATTTACGTGGGCAACAACAACGTTAACTACTACAATAACATTAACAGAGCGAATTTACTGCGACTGTCCGGCTCATTGCTTTTTTTGTACTCTCCACAGTCTGTACTCTAGCGTACTTCACTTTAATTGTGTTTAATTAACTTTTTGCAGTGTGCCAACAGCCAAAAGTTATTTCACGCTTTCCCTTACTCTGCCTCTCAATCTCTTGCTCTGTATTAAACACGCATTTTTCATACTATTTTAAGATTCTGGTAATTTCACAAAAATTACTTTAGGGCACTTATTCGCAGCACTGCTTTCATGTTCATTATAATATCCCCTGTTAATGCTGTGCTAGCATTATGGGTATTCTCAATTAACAAAACAGGCACAAACAATTCAAGGGTATCTACTAGTCATACCTGAAAGTTAGGCATAACATATCTCTACAAAAGAAACTATAAGCAAACTCATTGCTTATTTGAATCAAAAGTAGGAAATAAAAGTTTGAACTGATCGATAAGAAACCTTTTTGTACAATGCTAGTTATAAATCTTAATCTAATAAAATAGTAATAAGAGAAATAGGAAAGGCTCTTAATAACGAAAGTGTGCTTCAATCTAAGTTAATTAACCAGCTACACATATACCAACTGTCAATTCTCTGTGAACATTAATTAACATCAAATTAATTATGTTGTAATGCTTGTCAATATATTTTGTTTACTAAACTCAAAATATATGTTAATATTTACTTATCATTAATGCTTTTTACAGGCGGCAGGCAGCAGAATCAGTTCCAATCAATCTGTGGTTAATGCCAACGCACTTCACTTCAAGGTCATTGGCAGTAAGTGGCAAGCAATCCAAAAGACACCAACAATAATACAATTATAAACAACAGCAACTTGAAGGACAAATGACATTAGACTACAAAAAGAGACAGAGACGCATATTCAAAACGCAAGTAATACAAATAAATAAACTTTAAGCTAAGCCCACTTGGCTCTTTTCAAGCTGTTAGTGTTGATGCTTAGATTCAGTTTTCGAAGCCTCCATGGAGTGTATACAAATACTCACTTGCAATGCCTTTGCCTCACTTCCTCTACCTCTCCTGACCCCACTCTTGATAGCACATTCAATTCCCGAACCGTCGCTGTCATTTACCGCAATTCGAAGCCATAGATTACGGCGCATTGTGTATGTCTCTCTGTCTGTCTGTTTGTATGTGTGTGTGTATGTGTGTGTTATGCTCCCGTTTGCTGCTTCTCTTTTTTGCTACATTCCGCTTTTTTCAATTTCTTTAAAATGTTTATTATCGCCATTGCCGTATCTGCCACACAATCAAGATAAATCGCCGGCAATTGTGGCTATTTTGCATTTATTTTATGGACAAGTCGCCGCAGCGGCGCATTTATTGATTTTGTTATTATTTTTTTTTCTTTCACTGTATAAAAATAAATAAATATTAAAAAAAAAAAAATACTAAAGCATTTTGTGTGTATTTCATTTTGTTGTTACAGCTGCTTATCAATATGAATATTTACAAAATACACCATCTACTGCCTCTAGTTTTGAGCCTACTCAAAATTTGCCAAATATTTTGCTTTCTCACCTCCTCTGCCTTGCTCCCTTCCGTAAAGAGTCTGGGGGGATAAGGGAAACGAGGCCACTAACGAGAGGTCGGCGCGTGTATTTTTTAGATTTAAATATTTAATTTGCCTTAAGGACATCGCCAAAAAATGTCGATAAGACACACCAGGGTGAAATGTCCCCTTAGTTACTTATTCAAGCAAAAACCAATTAATTAATAATGTCAATATTTGCGAGGGCTTGTCGAAGGAAATAATAATATAAGTGAAAAAAGTGCCTCACAAATGAAATTTTAATGAAATATTCAAAGAAACAAAAATAAGCAAATGAAAAACGCATAACAAGAACAAGGGATGCACCACAATCATTTGTCTATTTAAATTAAACAATTTAGAAACATTTATACATATTTATACAGTTTATAATTGTTAAATAAGCTATGTTTAATCAACAGTTCATAATATCAAGTCAGTTTAAAGAAAATGTAAATTTTCTCTGCGCGTTTAACGAACAATTTCTAAGCAACTTTCCATTTTCAATTTAAACCATGTGAAATGCCAATTGCAAAAGTAGAGCTTTACTGAACTAGGCTACGAAAAGTCGACCGTGCGCTCAACCCCTGAAATTTGCACAGTTACGAGTACGTATACGCAGCGTCTGCCCGGGCAGAGGTCATTACTTTACCTTGTTCTAGTCTAGAAGCAAAAAGGGCGCTACACACGAATACGAATTCAAATAATTTTCATAAGCTGCAAAATTTATGCTAAAATAAGCGTCACATAAAATGCAAATAGTTATTATTACACTTTTACCCAGTTCGCATTCTCTAGCTTGCTACGACTGCAGTTGAAAAAGAGAAACCAGAAAATGGAATTGAAAGCTGAGTTCTTGGTGCATCTGGTGGTGACTTCAACGTCTAATATAGCTCGTACTTAGATTTGTATCGCGGTGTTCATTATTATTAAGTTTCAAAGCCCAAAAATGAAACTTCTCACGCAACATGTGTGCCTAGGATTTAGAGCATATCCAAAGCTCACATGTGGCTCATCTGTTTGCAGCAGGTCTGTACCTTTATAGTGAGTGATAATAATATATTGTTCTACCTTATGACTATCTGGAGTTATACGAAAACCGTGTGTGAGAAATAATGAACCTTGCTGTGCGTATTAATTACTGCAATAATTTACAAGCACCAACAACTATAACAACCATTGTGTGTCACACAATAATTTGCGTAGTTCGTTGGGTTTGTATCGTCAGACAATTTATTATTTGTCATCTGTTATTATATCATTAAGGGCTTTTTTTATTGCTCTACATTTTTAATTATCATTTGATCAATTCTTCTCCTTTTTTGCGGCCCATTCGAATCGAGTTCGAGCTCGTTTAAATGCTGTTTTACACGGCAATTAAGTTGTACGAGTTGAGGCAGATGTTGCCAATAATACGTATTAAAAGGCTACGTAGACCCATTAATTTGAATTCGGTTTTGCAACTGTTATTGAGATTACCTCGTTGTTGGTAGAGTAGGAAATTTTATTAACTAGTTTAAATTAATTTAAATTTTCAGTTAAATAGTATTTCGCTAAAGTGTTCAGTGAGATGCGTAATTATAGTCGATTTTTAAAAGATTAATAACATTTCTATTTTTAATGCAAATATTTAGTGCATAAACTATATGACTGTAAAAATATCAAATTTCGAAACACGAAACTTACAAAAATATAGTCAAAATATTTGTTCATTCGTTAAACTCACAGCAATGAAATACGTCAGCATTCTTAAGGAAGGAAATGGAATGATACCAAAAAATATTAAGCATGAATATTAAATTTTGACATATTATTTACACTCTAACACAATATTGTAAAAAGATTTAGATTAAAAGTCAATTTCTGCTCACTTTTATCAAATTTAACAATTTAACTTTGGTCTACCACAACTACTTACGGGGCGGTTAAGAAGGCGTGGTCGAGAATAAAAAAAAAATATATATATATATATATTTATACATGTCATCACGCGAAAGAAGTTTATTTTAATTTTAACATTGCATGTCAAAGTTTTTTCCTTGGCTTTGGGGTTTACCAATTTTCGTTCCTTACTTTTCAGTGCCTTTATTTTTTGTTCTTCGTTTGTTCATTTTTCTTTTTGTGGAAATAAATCAAAGGCAGTTTACTCTTTTGCTCACTGTTCGACTTTTTTAATGGCCACAAATCACGTGTTGGGCTCTTTCATAATGGCGCGTGTGCTTTGCTCGATAAGGAAATATAACATTTGCCTGCTTTTTTCTACTTTTCCAGCTTTAACTTGGGGCATTTTGGCAAAATGTTTGCCAAGTAATAAGATAAGTGACCGCCTAATGGCATATTTGATTGTTTATGAAATGCATTTGTTGTGTAACTCCCAGAAGAAACAAAATAAAATGATAAGATTCGAGCTCATTAACGCCAACTTTCCTGCCATATAATAAAGTGGTTATTTCCACAAATTCAAGAAAATACAATTTGTTTCAATTTGTTTAACTAGTCACCAAGGGGGTTTATGTCTAATTTTAGTCAAATCCATCAAAAACGTCAAAAACGAAAATGATTTGATGAAAATAAAAATAAAAAATCAATACGAACATGTGTTTCCCATAATAAAGCGATTAGTTATGATTACTTTAGAACTTTACTGAACTTGTGTTCATTCTACCTTTCTGACTGATTTGGGTAGAGTTGTAAATTATATCCACTTACAAAATGTAAAAATTGAGAGAAAAAGAGGTGGGACAAAGTAAAGCTAATTTCAAAAGCATTCCGCGGCACAAAGACGCAATCGGAGACGAACTGGAGCTAGGACTGGAACCGGCTAAGTGAACTGGTTGTCAAATTTTGCTTGTGCCCTTGTGCAATTACCGTAATGATGTCAGGCAGCGCACAAATCAAGCAACGTCGTTTATTACAAGTGCGAGAACTTAATTAAAATGGCGAAACAAAGGCAGCTCAGATCTAAGGCTTGGCGGAGGCTGCCAGGGAGACCGATGGAGCAGTGGGAGCGAAGCAGAGAAATGCGCATATAAACTATGCACAATACCAAGTGAAAGTGCCGCTTGTGAGCTCAAGGACTTCCGCTGCCTGTGTTGATGTTGATGTTGCTGTTGCTTTTGCTGTTGCTGCCGCTGCCACATCAAAAACAAGGGACGAATGAAGCCAGTGGGGCAAAAGGAGGTAACTTTGTTGTTGACTTTTATGATTGCTTGCTGGCATTGGCTGTGCCAAATGAAAATGGAAATAGAAATGAAAATGGCAATGGAAAGTTGTTGGGAATGCGGCACTGCCTGCGATGAAGGAGGCGGGGAGGGTAACGCTGCGTTTAACACCAATGCGTCTTTTCACGCAATTTGAAATCCCAACTCAATTTGAGTAATTTTGCAGTGAATCCTTTTGACTGCGGTTAGTGGGCGACTACGACTACAACAGCGACTGCGACTAGAACGAAGCGAAAACAGAACATGGCCACAACTGCCATTTTGGCCAGCAACTCATTCCATCATCATTATCCTTATGCTCATCATTGGACTGGGGCCCCCAAAAAGCCATTGTCCAACTTTTGGTAGAGCTTCTGGCTTCTGGTTATTGGTCGTCTGTTGGTCTGTCTTTGTTAATTTAGTTCCACACACAAACCACACACGCGCACACCAACCCACACACCCACACTATTAAAACTATTCTTCACACAGACACATGCACTGCTTTGCTTTTGGCAAACGCATTTGGAACATTTGCTTCATTTACTGCGTCGTTTGCCGCATTTTAATTGCTTCTGCTCACTCACGGACTCTTATACACCCACACATGGTGACACTTAAACTGAACGGACACACACACACCGTGACGCTTACAAAAGTTTGTCAATCTGCAATTTGAATGCGCGGCATCCATCGACATCCGTTCCGTTCCGTTCCGTTCCGTTCCGTTCCTTTCCTTTCCCTTTCCGTTCCCTTCCTTTCCGTTCCATTCCTTTTTATTCTGTTGCGTCTGTTTGACTCATAAACCTGCGTGCCATTAAATGAAATGAGTTTCTGACGAAATTATCTTTCACATGCTCTTCCTGCTTATTCAGGTCCATAAGAAAAGAAATTCGGTTTCCATTCGTTTGCCATTCGATTTTAATGTTTAATGATCAATTTTGGTCACATAGCGATGCATAATCACGTGCCACTCCCATATACGTATCATTACCTTTGTATTCAGCAAATTGTTTCATAACTTAGTTAACTAAGCAGCGGGCTAAAAGTTTAATTAAGTTCCTTACTAAATCAAATCAAATGAGCAGCTTGCGACAGGGATTAGACGAACCTAAAGTGTTACTGGGGATGTTCCTGTAATTCAAGGTGTAGCACCTGCTGGCTCCATGTATCACTCTTTCCCTTTCTCTGTTGCTCTCTTTCACTCTTTGCTAAACTTCCGTCGTTCCTTTGGCTATCCTTTCAGCTGCTTAATCCGCTTGAGAGAAAGCGTTTGCATGACTCTCAAGTGGCATTAAAACAAATTACAAGTAATTAAAGACTCACTTCTCATTGACTCACGGCAACAGCACGCTGATTCTTGCTGTAGTTGAAGTTGACATTATTATTCCTATTTTTATTCTAGCGCACTTTTTTCATTGAGCTTGTATTTTACTAAAAAAATGTATATTTAATGTTCATATATTAAATAAAGTTTCTCGTCGAATACTTTGCAGTTTGAAAAGCAAATTAATTAAATTTTAAAGTGCTTACGAAACCCAGCGAGTGATGACTCTTAAAGTCAGAACTCCTCTTAATTATTTGCCAATATTGTCGATAAGCTCAACTCATCGTCATCATGTTGCCATTCTCTTTTCCTTTTTTACTCTCCTTCCCTCTTCCTTACCCATTCTCAATCTCTCATACTTATTCTTATCATTATCTTCTGATTGTTTACCCGCCGTGTTTGCGCTTACTTTGATTTATTGCATTTATCACGGGAAAAACTCACTTGATAAATGATTAAAGTTCCTTTTGTTTATGGTAATTAAAAAAATAATGAAAAACACATTTTTATTGTTGTTTGTGCAGTCGTTTCATGTGCTGACAGTTCAGATTACGAGCCAGAGACACGTGTAGCGTTATCGGGTTTGGGATTCCAGTTTTTGACCCTGGCCCGGAAACATTTTAAAAAATTAATGGATTTTATTAATGAGATGATATATTTGTATATATATAAAATTTGTCACGCTTGTGACTCAAGTAAAGCTGTTTAATAATAAATTCAAAAATGACACAAATTTAATCCGATGCTGTGCCATCAAAATTAAAGGTTCAAATTTAAATTTAACATGCGATTGCAGTTTCTGTTTATGCTAGAATGTTTTTTATTTAATTTCAGTGAGGGAATTTATAAACATTTATATACAAATTATTTCGATGTCCATCCGTTAAATGACTTTTCACCTGGTAAATAAACCGAGTCGCTGTTTACACAACCTGAACCACATTTAACATCCGCATTCATGTGACATTATCACTTAATTCTTGCTGCTTGCGTTGCACTCGTTAAATCAATGACCCGAATATGCAATGGCCATATTAAAGCACTACCATCAAAATTTTTGTTGAGTCAACTCGACTGATTTTGTCAGTTTTTTCTCAGGACTGCAAATATATTCTACCATTAATATTAAAATTAACAATAGAACATAAAAAAATCCTTATAGGGAGAACCAATAATGAGCTCTATTTTATTATTGTTTAGAAAATTATTTCAATCACTTTCGTACCGTTCATTTTATTAAAATCGCAATTTACCCTGTCATATTCATCTTAAATACAGGGTCTTAATAGAAGATAGAAGTATACTCACACAATAAAAATTGCACTGCTGCTATGGCAATAAGTTACACAACGAATACGAGTTTCTTTTTACCCATTTCTCCATTTTAAGTGAAGTGTTCTTTTTAAGCATTTATTTCGGGAGCGGTAGGGGCGGTTGTAGCGTCGAACATCCAAATCGAATTCACATTTTAAATGCCAGACCCGAAAATCAATTTGAATGCGAAGTCTTCGGCTGGTTGAACTAAGCCTACTTAAGCGATTTGCTAATAATAGCCAAAAGCCTTAAGCTTCCCCCACAATTTGTAGTCAATATGTTGTGGATAGAAGTATGAGATTGGGGAGCACTGCTCTCATTAAATATGCATAAGTGTGTGAATGTATGTGAGCGGGTGTGTGTGAGTGTATTCATGCGGGGGGAGCGGAATCAAAGGGCGGTCTAAGGTACCGCCCATTTCCGCACGTTAACAGCAGGCAATTACAAATGTTGTGCGTAACTGTAACAGTGTGTTCTCCTTGTAAGTGAGTATGTGTGTGTGTGCGTAATGTAATCTATTATGCCGCTGAAAGTGGTAATTCCGGTCAGTAAATAACATGTACGCCCAATGCCAAAACAGTCGCTTGCAAGGCGTCGATTAGATTTTAAGCCACGTTGAGGCTAAAAAGTCAGAAAGCGGCCAATTGCGAATTTTTTGAGCACCAACAAGCAAATAGCAAAACAGATACATGGCCACCGATGGCTAGGGAGAGGGTGAAAGAGAGAAGCAGGGAAGTTGAAGAAGAACGAACCGTCGAAGGACAGACAACAATAACGGTGCAAAGCCAACCGTCTATAATTCCTCTGTAAAAACCCATAAATCCAGTGGGGCCTGCTTACATATGCGCCATTTCACACCGTTACCATTAGATTCGCACACTCACACGCACACACTGGCACTAAGTGCCAGACATGTTTCTCGTATCGCTTCCCCTTTGCTGCCCAACTATATCGCTGTTATCGATAAAAATGGCGTACACCTCTCAGCAAAATTACTTTCTGTTCGATTTTATATATATACAGCATGTGCATAAAAATATATATAAAATTTTACTTTTTGTATACATGAACATTTTTTTATTGAACGTGATTATTCGTTTAGCTTGAGCTGCCAATAAAAGGAAATTAAACAAAATTTAATAGTCAGATTAAATTATTTAATAACCTTCAACGCGTTTCCAGAGTTTTATAATAAAAAAAATCGAGTCTATGAAATTACAATTTAATTAAAATTTTTCCATAATACAATGAACATAAATAAGCTGACATACATAGAAAGTGTTTGTTTTTTTTTTTTGTATTCAAAATAAATAAAATATGGAAAATATTTTACACGTAAAGATGTCCATCAATTTATGTGTTTTTAATCACGTTTTTTAACTATTCATGAGCTATTGTTGTTGGTTTTTTCATTTCCTACCTATTATAACATATTTATGACCAAAAAATTAATTTAAATATTTGTCTTAAATTGTTTTCCGCTCTGATAAGTCATAAATTATTGTAGACTTTTCAGATTCATCGGTCTAGACAAGGGACAACCTAATAACAGCTACTCACCAGAACTATTTATCTGCATATAGACAGAAACATGCCGAGAATAACGTTAGCAGTTTTGACAGTTTTCAATTTGGACAGAACACAAATTAAAAATGAGTCGAGAACGACGAAGACTAAAAGACGCCAGCTGAGGCATCAAACAACACACAACAACAGGACTACAATTGACAAAGAAAAAGGAACGTGAGTCGTAGAAACGAGAGAAAAAACAGATCCCGCTCACACGAAGGCAGACTATCGAATATTTGTCAATTGGGTCGTAACTTGGCCACAAAAGGAGCTAGTAGGAAACGATTAAGTTTAACGAGCCAACAAAAGACCCCGTATTCCGTCCTGGCCAAAATTACTTTCCAAGTTATAATTGGTGTATATTACGTGTGGCAAAACTGGTGGTTTATTTTTCAATTTAGTTTATCAACTTTGAACTTGAGTACAAATAATAAAACTCTGAGAAATCCATCTCTTTTGGCCTATATAATTTAGGAACAACTCACATGAAAATATATGAAATTTTTAAATGTGCTCTATTTTCTCTGTGCCTAACTTTATACACCCTCTAGAAAATTAAAGCACAGAGCGCTATAAGGTGTCTGTTGAAATCTCACTGTCTCCGTTTCCGCCTGTGCGAAATTCTCTCCTTTTCTCCCTATTTCTTTTTCTGGTTTTGTGGCAAGACGCAAAAGCTTTGGCAATTTGAGCGTTTGGGTTGCCTGTTTCGCCTGTTTGTCTGCCATTGAAGTAGTTTTGGCTGCTGATTAGAATCGCACACGCAGACAACTCTTGCACACATATGTCGCCCACAAACACACACATGCGCATACCCGCACACACAACACGGGAATACCAGAAATGTTTGGAACGAGGTGCACATCATAAGCATAAACAGTAAAATGCTGAATGTAGTGACAGCAACACACACTCGTAAATACGTTTACATATACGATACAAATCCTCTTTTTATTCTTATTTAATATTTCTGGCGTTTTATGAAATTTTAGTTACACACGCAAGCATACACACATAGTATTAAAGACACACACACACACACTCACATTTTCGAACATTTTTACTTACAGCTGCGACGTTTGTCGCATTGTTTCCATGTTTTCTGTCCCGGTCCATGACACTATCGGGCACGCATGTGTCAACTACCGACGCCGCTGACGACGCACATGGAAGGACGAAAAGGACTTAGGACGAATAGAATGTCGCGACGTCAGCGTCATTGGGGAAGCAAAGGCAAGTGTCTAAAGAAGAAACGAACACACACAAAAAGGTACAACAATAAAACACAATAAAAATGACAAATAAAAAGATTTATGCCATTTGAATGTATGTGAACGACAACTTATTTTTCTTAACTTTAACATGCCTTTTTCTATACACACAGAAAAATACCAAAAACAAACTTAGGTAATAGGGTAATACTTTGATAATACTAATAATTCGATAAGTCTCACAGTATATTACTAACACAATCAGAAATTACATATTTTGATTCTAACAATTTATCTGCGTCGATGATCAAAAGCCATTTTACTTTGACAGAGTATGATCGTTTAAAAGTGGTTTTACTGTACACCTTTTAGACATATGTTTTTATTGCAATGAATGTAAATACCTAAACATCGAAAAAAACAAGTTTCTGTAAATCAAATATTTTATTAATTTGAATATCAACTCAATATGATACTCATTTTTATGATCATATAAAGTCAACTCAAGTCAATAAGAATTACACTAAATTATATTCAAAACAAAAGTTAAAAAAGCTAATAAAATTAGGTCATGTGTTTGTCTTATTTTATAGATGCAAATAACAAAATTTACAAATAGAAACATCCGTGAATATTTTCGTTTTATTTCCACATTGAATTCAAGTCATTAATCTGCACTCTGGCAACGAAAAAGACAATTTCTTACAGACAATTTGTTTCTCATCAATTTACATATAAAGTGTATATATAGAGGACAAAACAAGACATTTAATCGCCTGTGTGATTTATATATAATGTACCAAAAAAAGAGAGGATTCACATGAGCATTTCATTTAAAGAGTTGCTTTGTGATCTGTGTCTGAGATAAGAAACAAACAACAAGCAAATTAAAATGAAATAAAGCAAATGTAGCTCACACACACACATTCATAGGAAAACACACACGGAAGTATTCACAGAAAAACAAAAAACAATATGCAAATGTGATTGTGTAGCATACTTTTTGGGGCAGAGGTGAATGAGAAAATGAAATGCGAATGTTAATAGGAAATGTGAACGTGAATGTGGTAATGAGCTAGCAGAGAGCAGCAACACCTGAAGCTGTTAATTATGCACTCAACTTGTCAAGGATTTGGTTGTAAGATTCAGAAATGTGAAGTAGAATTAACCGAAATCTTTTCACTTATAAAAAAGCAGGTTTCAACAATATTATAAATATAACTGACTGACTTAAGGGAAAAAAATGTGTTTCTTCTAATTTACCCATAAAACCAAAAAGTTATTAATTTCTGTGGTAAATTTGAACTCAAATCAGTACATATCGTATTATTAAATCCAATATTGATTTGCATCTGTATGCATAAAAAAAACTCTAGAGCCACTTAAGTTTAAAATTTTCAATGAAGTTTCCTTTAAAGTTAAATTGACGTTTAAAACCCAAACAATTGGCTATTTTCAGAGAAAGCTTACTAAGTCCACTGTACAGCAAAATTGCAGGTCCTGCCATTGCAGAACTTAACACTGCACCGCAGACACAGAGACAGACACACTGAAATCTGAGAACTGTGAGCTGAGCTCGACAACTGGTGTAAGTTCATTGGGGCTTCCTCCTTTCCATTGTGACAGTGGAAAGTTGCAGATCATGACATTGTTCGTAAAATGTGCTCCAGTGAGCATCAATAACAATTCTACTCTTTCTCAGTGCGATACATTAGGAAATTTGTTTATTTTTCATTTGTTCAACGAGTGAGTACGGCAAGTAAGGAAAAATAAATATAAATATAAACAAACGAACAGACAGATGTCAACATCGATTTTCATCTTCTTTATTGGCAGAGTATTATTTGTAATTCCCCTACTGTAAAAACCACAGACTCGTGGCAGTTGACATACTTTTATTTCCCCCTAAATTTACTCCATGCCTTCTTGTACGTAATGGAAATGTTGGTTTTTGGTTCAATGAGACTAATTTTGTTTACAGCAAGTATACATATTCTGTAAATGTTGTATAACAATTGCTTGATTAAAATTAAACAACTCCAGCTTGGCTAATAAAGTCATAAAATTTGCATGTGTTAAACCAAACAAATGCTCTTTCTCGTTCATTCGTTGAATAATTATTTAAGCAAAAAAAAAAAACAACAGCTAAAACAAAGACTGACAAGTCCCGCTCAACACTTCAACAAATACAAACAAATAATAAAATGGCTATAAATACACTTTGAGTAAATATTTTACATGCTAACACCGAATCAGACCAAACCAAACCAAGCCATAACCATAAACAGACCAAAAACCACCAAACCCAACAGAATCTCGTACGAACCATAGCAAACCCAATCAACCTGCCTGTCCAAACCTACCTTCAATGCCTTTTCTGCGTTTACAGGCTGTGAAACAAAAACAAAACAGCATCATAATAAAACCAACAGCAGCTAACATCAGACAGCGTCAACAGCAGAAGAAAACAATATCATTATGCTGATAGACGAAAGGATACCCTCCAAACCTTAATCAACCAAAAATTAACAGCTACTTTCTGGTTTTGAATTATTGAAATCAAATAATTATAGCTCTGTACCTATGAACAAATAACTAGTTTGATAGCTGATCAAAATCAGATATACCTTGTCGAACAAAAAAGATTGGCATCTATTTTTGTACAACTTTTACTATACCCCTTTAAAGCATTTTATGGGTATTGGATATGAAAAAATAAACAAATAAAATATAAAAATCATGCAGTGCACAAACAAAGAAACAAAACAACACGGCAACATGAATAAAAATTTATGAAAATGTGTAAAGTGAACGGGTTTATGGATCGTCAGGACAAAAACAGTACTCGGGTAAAGTCTAACAAAGTGTTTTTGTAGTTGTTGTTGCTATCCAAGCAACGCCAAATGGCTACATTGAGATACACTCGCCTCCGCCATGAGGTCCTCTAACCAACACTCACACATAGAAAAACTACACTCGCAATACAATTGAGAAAGATCAAAAATCGCTATAAGCTTTAATTTATTTTACAAAACATTTGTAAAACACAAAAAGTGTGTTTTATTTAAAGTATTAATTTATAAACATTTCCGTTATTTTTATTTTGTATATTTTAAAATTTATACATGTATGGAATATTTTTTTCCAGCGTACGACTATGTGTGCCACATGTGGCATTGTTGCACCGAGTGACGGAGCTCGACAAGTGAGCAGCATCAAACAATGCAGCAGCTCTCTGACTCACTGACTGACTCGTGAGGTAAGTGATTGTGACAGCTTGCAAATTTGAGTAGCTGAAACCGCAGTTCGTGAGCACAACTCAAGGATTCGAGCTAACATTGGCAAAGGTTACGACCAGAGATATATTGCTAAAGGTATAAAGGCCACGAAAGGGCTTGACAAGCATTCAGCTGCAAATGCCATCTCGAACCGCAGCTGTTGCACAATATGTATAAATTTGTCAAAATAAGTGTGGCTTATTTCATAAACTTCACAAATTGTCACAAAAAATGTATGTATACATATCAAAAATAATGAAATGTCAAAGATTTTTGATTTTAAACTAAAGAACTATTGACAAAAACATATTAAATTTAAGTATATTCAAGTATATCTTTTGTCGATTATTGCATTTTTCTGCAATAGACAGATTTATAAATATTGTATGCAATATTAACAAATATAATTTAAAAACAATTGTAATTATATTTTTGGCATGCATATTTTTGGAGATTTCTTTTAAATTCTGCATAAATTAAATTTTAAATTATACAATTTTAATCTTAACATCTATAAAAAATCCTTGGACTTTTTTAATGCCGTACTGCTTTACCAGTGGCCTTAAACTGCAATGCAGAGCATCGTTTAACCAGCCACAACCAAACACACACACATATACACAATACACCATTACGAAACACCCAACGGCCCCGCCTTATGCGCTCCTGTTTTTTTCAGTTTTCCACGCCCACAGACACAATTCCTATGTTACTTGTTTCCCTTTCTGGCACAGTGCCCTTTTTAATAATATTTTCTGTATGTGTGCCTCGTTGTTTGTTTTATATTGTTTGCATTTTGTGCTTTTTTGCGAGACGCAAAAGTAAAACTCGGAAAAAGTTTCAGTTGCATTTTGGCATTGTTTGTCTGTCGCTGGCAAAGCAGCGAGTTCGTTCTTCTGCCTTCCTGCCTAGCAAAAAGAAATTTATTTTAAATTGTTCTTGGAAAAAAAGAATTACGAAGCAAACAAGCCCCCACTGACTTTTAATTCATTCAAAACGCTGCGAGTGAGACATTTCTCGGTTAAATTAGCGCAAAGTTATTTGACTTGAGTGCGATTGAAGTACTTTGATGATACAACAAACCATGTCAATGGCATTTTGGTGCGTGAGCTGAATCTCAGTCATTCACCGAGGGTGTAATAACAAATACACTCAACAAGGGAGTCAACTCAAGACCTCTACACAAAAGAGCAAACATACATCGAATAATAAGACTTCAAAAACATAGCATACTTTGAGGGTCCGCGTACTTGATTCAAAAGTACAATTACTAATCGATTTATATAACTATAGTGAAGCTATGGACAACTTTCAAATTTTAGAATTATGTTGACTAAAGTCTTTATAAAATTTATTACTATAAGGTATACATTCTTATAGCAAGGGAATCTGCGCTTCGATGTCGCATGGAGTAAAAGTCTCATCTATTGTCAGACAATTCACTTGAAGTTCGCAACAACTTTGTCGCAGAAAAGTTGGCAAGTCAAGTTGAATTCAGTTGGCAGTTCCAACACTCACATAGAGACGCACACATACACAATGGACATACTTATTTGTTGTCGTCATTAGCCGCGTTTGTCTGAAATTAAGTTAAGTTTATGACACTGCCAACAGCCCATTCCAGTTTCTCAGTAGACCTCCAACAGACACAGACTGACTTGGAGAATTGAGACAGATTTGTGGGGGAGAGGCATTGAAGACTGAGTATAAGAATGTTCTTTAGCTGTGAGCTCATTTGTGGTATTTGCCATTATGGTTTTATTATCATCAATATCACATATTTGGTTCTATACTCATGCACAGTTAAAAATAATACTGCTGAATCTAATGTAGACTGAATATTTAAGTGAACTAAAGTAAACAACGCCTAAACTAAAAATAGCTATCATCTATATAAACAAATGAACTAAAGATATTTTGTTTGGTCCCATATAAACTGTAATGAATTTACTGTTCTTTTGGTTTAGTTTTCCAGTGATTCAAGCTGGGAGTCCATAACTTTTTTTCTGTGTACAAATATATTTGTATGTTCTATGTAGAACAATTAATTCGGTTTTGCTTTTATTCTCCCTGTCTTCCATTTAAGCGTTTCTTGACATCTCTTTCTAATAACATGTATAGTGCTATCTTTGTTCTTGGCTTAGTCATTTTGTCAACTCAGTTTTGCAGTTGATGCCGTGTCGTTTTTCATGCTTTTGATTTTATGACAGCGACAGCTCAAGCCAAATAAAAGATATATATGTTTATATCTGTAGCAGTATCTGTATCTTTATCTGCGCCTGACATAAAGTTCATTAAGTTCGCATAACAGTCTAGGGGATTGTATTAACGACAAGAACGACGAACTGTAAGTACGTTTACTCTTTGCCAACTTTTTGGCCATTTGTCGGTTTGCGGTCGCTTAAACTTTATGACCAAATGAAGCGGCCAACTAAAGTGGTTGGCTCTAACTACAAGTCGTATTTAAATGTATTTCGAATCTAAATGTTCGGACATTGAACAGCTATTACAGAGCCAAGCTTAAGTTTATGGGATTTAAAACAGCACCAAGGTCATTTAAATTTGTTTTGAAAAAAACCTATCAGAAATATGTTAATATATAAATTGTGAAGTTTTGATTCCTTTTAAAATTTGCAACGTTTCTCTTCAATTTCATTCACTTGCAACCATTGGGACTCTGATTGCTTCACAGTTTATCGAGTAATTTCTTTAATGCAAAAAGTATTCTCATTAGTTCAACCAACAAGCTGTCAAATATTCTTTTGCGAAGTTTTGGTTTGTAGTCACTTCCCACCCTCTGTCGGAAAATCAACTATGCTACATTCTGTGGCAAGCAGAGAGACAACTTAAAGCCTAAGCTGTCCCACAAATGACTTCAAATGACAGCAATTGCAGGAGAAACACGCGCGTTTTAAAATCATCAACATTATCATCAGCATTATGGCAGTTATGCGGCGACTTGTTGTTGTAGTTCTTGCTGTCATTGCTCGTTGTCGTTGTTGTTACCGTTGTTGTTGCCGTTGTTGCTGCCGTTGTTCGTTGTGTCCTTCTCTTGGGCTAGCGCCGGCGGCAGTTGCTGTCACTCATTAGACGACACACAATGTGCCAGAAATGTGCCAAGAGAGCGACTAGGAAATAGGCAAAAAGAGCACTCGTAGGTATGCCCATAATTGAGCGAAATCGACAGTATAGTACCCTGTATTTGATCGTTATCCTAAGAATACACACTCCTTTCTTCATTTCCAGATATTTAACTATAGAGAATGCAGTCCATATTTTATAATAGCATCTCTTGAATTATATAAATCTGTTGGAAATTGTAATTTGGAATTAAAAAGTAAGCTATTAAGCACTTATTCCACTTTTTTAAAAAGGACATAACTGACTCCTCTGATTGCTCATCATAAGACTTCAAGCTTAAACAAATTACGATTGATTAAATCTGCTACTCAGCACTGCACATCTGTATACACTCTTCGGTCATGCTTACTACAGGGTATAAAAAGAAAAAATAATAACGCCATAGAACATGAAATCAAATTACACGACGATGACGATGAGGACGTCGACGACGGCGTCGACGATAGCAACACGGCAACTGCGTGGCACAAACCTTTCTTTTGACAAAAAGTTTTTGCATGTTGCTCCACGACTTTTTGGCGGCACAGGGACTGACTGCCAGACTCAATGACTATCTATCTGTCTGTCTGACTGACTGACTGGCAGTCTGCCTTTCAGTCTCCGTCTGTGTCTCTATGTCTGCTGCGGAATTTCAACATGTAGCTGCAGCTGCTTCATTTATTTAATTATTTCCGAGCAGGCATCTGTCCCCTTGTCCCTTCTGCTCTCTTACTCCCTCTGTCACTCTCTTTTTGAGCTCTCAACGCGTGCTACTTTTTCCCTCTGCAGTAATTTAGTTTATTGTTATTTTTGCTTACACACTCGGCAAATTGCATTGTTTACAGGAAATTGCAGAAATTAGTTTTCGACGACTAACGGCGCATAATTGTATGAAATCTCAGAGTACCTCTGAGATTCTCAGCACTGATTAAAGTGCCACAACTCCCTTGCCACTCCATTCACCTCTCCTTTTCTTTCTCTATTCCGCTCTCCCTCTTTTCAGACTTCTATGTACTCATTTGCCAACTGTAAACAGCCATCAAGACACAAACACACAAACTCATACACATGGCGCACCCATTGAAAAGCCATAAAAATAAAAAGAAATACGCAACTCAAACAATTTCCTTGTAGACTCGTTTTCCCCGTCATTCCGCTTTTCCGGATCTTTTCTTTTTAGCTTGCCTACTCACACATTTTATGACACATTGATTTTATGATTTTTAGCACCCAACGGTGTAAAACTTGACATCCGTATCCTATGAGAGTGAAAAAGAAAGAGTCTTTGGTACTTAAAAGATGGATCCAAAATTTTCCACGGCCATATACAGCAATTGGTCCTACAGTTTACTCCGCCGGGTAGTTAACAAACCCATAAGATTTGCAACTGCTGGCAACTTGATAAGAAATTGAAGAAATCAATTTTAATATTGATCTTCCGGTATGCACAAACCGTGTAGAAATTGCCAGAGATTAAATAAATTAATTTGATTATATTTGCATACGTTTGTCATTCAACGAATGATTTGCACCTAAGAACTTTGTTTCAATATTTTTCCGACTAGAATCTGAGCTTTTTTCTTATTTTGGTATACAGTTTATTTTTTGAGTGATAATCGTTATTAATTTATGTGAATAAAAATATTATAAGGTTAAACGAATCCAACGGAAAATTCCTATTTGTTTTTACTGTAAGACTCTCTGTTCATTTTTATTTTGTGCTATCCTCTTTTTTTAACCTTCCCTTCTTTATTGTTAAACCTTTCCACAGCTTTCTTCTAAGTTTTTAGTCTGAAAACAGAATCTATTTTTCAGAATGCTGCCTTTTTGAATCAATTACTTGCTGCATCTGTAACTTACTTCCAGCTCATTTAACCACGCGTTTTTTGCTCTCTAATCTCAGCGCATCCAGGCAGTCAGCTCAACTCAACTGAACAGTACAAAACAGAATTGAACTGAACTCAACTCAACTCATCTGCCGCCAAGTGTCAGTCATTCAGAGAGTTCTGGGCATTTTCAGGCAGCGCCATTTGCCTGGGTCTTGGGTGTAAATCTCAAAACACATGCTCCCAAGTTGCGCAACATCATCCATCAAAATCATTTTATATGGAAACAAGACGGGCAACAATTTTATGGCCGCACTTAAATTGTTTTTTTTTTTTCCTGGTTTTTTTTTTCTTGCGCCGGCTTAACCCTTTGGCAACCAGTTGAGGCAAATAGTACCTATACTAGTATCCTTGTGCTTTTAATGCCTCAACTTTAACACGTAAATGGTTTGGCCTCAAACTTATTTGGTTGAGATTTTTATTTTGTTTTGTTTTCAACAGAAAAACAATTTTTTTTATCAGAGCAAGTTTATTTCATTTTATGTTTTGTTTTGTTTCTTTTCTGTGTATTTTTCCCCCTGTTTTCCCTGTTGCCCTGTGTTTTTACGACCATTTTCGAATTGCCAGAGGTGGTTATACCTGTCACAAACATTGGTATTAAAACTTTGTCGTAAACTTTGACGAATGGCTATACAATCAGTCAATTAGTTTATCGAATTTTTAAGTTTAATAACGTAACAAAAAAAGTGTAGGAAATTTGATAAGACTTAACTTTTCACAAATTTTTGAACTATTTAATTGAATTTGCGATTTTATAGCAAGAGTATTTAAGCGGCTGTGTTCGAAAAGTGTGCGACTTTTGATTTAGTTTATAAACCATTGAAGCGTGTCATGTAGGGAGTTAGTTTTAAGGGATCACGCATAAAATAGAACTGGATACCATTTACAGCAGGACCCATTCCCCTTTTCCCTCCATTCGCATGAGCTCACGCACGAAAGATTTTTGAATTGCCCCGAAAAACATTGCCTCATGACACCGACAACGTCGACATGAACAACAACAGTAGCAACAGCAACGGGAAAAGTTGGGGTATTGCGATTCATCATGGCGGCAACTTCCGGTTGCCAATTGCGCAGTGCAAATATTTTCATAATTCGCTAACAAAGTCAAAAGCCGCAAAACTGCATGGCAAACCAAAAAATCAATAAGTTTGCTATACGTGTTTTGCCCAAATATCTCAGATACCCATTGCAAGTACCCAATACGGGTACAACTACTAGTACCAGTACTTATTCATTCAGCCTAGGGACCTTTTTCCTCTTCATTTCTATATCAGCTTTTTTTTCGATTTTGCCAAAAGTTTTGGTGAAGTGGATTTGAGCTAACGTTGTTGATAACTTCATCAACGTGATGAATTTTTATACTTTTTTTATACCCTCACTTTAGAGGTACTTAAGTTCAGCTAGAAAAGCTGATAAACACAAAACACTCAAGAATTTTATTATATTTTCTTAGTTTTAAATTGCGAAATTTTAAGTTATTACTTAAAATAAAATATTTTTGGACAATTTTTAAACTAAAAATTAATAGATATTATTATTGCGGTCTTTTAATAGAGTATTTTAACTTCTGAAAATGCTCGATGAACTGCAATTTCGCCTTCTTTTTTCAGATATTTGCTGTGGCAAAGTTTTGGCAAGGGTCACGAGGTGGCACGTGTTGGTCGTTGTAGCGCACACTGGAGAGTTGATACAACAGCAGAAACAACAACAACAGCACTATCAATAGCAACAACAAGAGTACTTATAACATGCATACTTATATTTATTAATGGCCACTTCGATAAATCTAAAACGAGACGCTTCTGCGACCATTGGGCTCATCAGCATCAACATCATCATAATTATGAGCAACATCAGCATTATCATTTTTGTCATCATCATCGTCGTCGTCATCGTAATAACAAAAGCTTAGCGAAGTTCCCACAACTTTTCCAATAATAAGCTCAAATGAATATGAGAGCCGAGAGGCGACAACGTCATCCAACAAAAGATATTGCAAACTTTCTTATTCTTTTCCATTTTTTTGGTTTTCTTTTTTATTTTTTGACATGTGGTTCAGATAAATTTTGTGTGGTGGCAATTTGATTAAAGGCCCAATCATTCGATTGGCAAGCAGCCTCAAGGCTCATGGCAATTATGTACCAACAAGGATTTAGTTCAACAAAAAATGACAAGCACAATCCACAATAATCTGCGAATATATTATGCAAAATCAACCCAAGTACTTGCAGGCCAGAACAAAGTTTAAGTTAGGTACTGAGTTGACAGGATTTAATAGAAAATCGTAAAGCTTTTAATTGTTTGAAGACTTCAAATTATAAGTATTTAAAAATAATATATTTCAAGGCTCCAATTTAATTTAACTTATTCTTTTCTTACTCTTTTCCCTCATTTTCTTAAAAACTAAAAAAAAACACGCTATTCGGGTGATAATAAAATTACTGATTTAAATTTCAAGTGAACAACATCTAACTAGCTTTTAACCGCTATTTGCATAACAAACCCAAGTCATTGAGATTTCTAAGCTGGGAATTTTCAAGGTGCAATCAAATTTGTCTCAAGTGTTGACAGCAGAAATTCTTGGCCCCAAAATGTTGTTTGCTCGCGTGCCGTTAACAAGCAAAGTCAATAGGCAAAGGGAAAGACAGAGACAGACACGGATACGATGAGTTCAGTTAACGTTAACCCAGCAGTCTCATTAGGGTTTCAACATCCTGTACTATATATGTATAGTGCACTTGGTCTGTTTAAGCCCAAACAGTTAGAGATTCTCTCTCTCACTCCGTCTCTCTGTCCCTTTTGCATTTAGGCATTGTCAACATTTCGTGTAGCAGTCAAAACCGTCTGGCAGGAAATGAGTTTACTTTGACCCACCCACGAGACCAAGTGAGGACTCCAGTGCTGCCAAAAAACAACTTTAGAAAACGGCTAGGCGGACGCCATAAATTAGCATAGATATAACACTAATGTAATACTAAACAAAAAGTCCGTACTAACTAGAATGGTTGAAAAACTCAGTATTTTTAAGCATAAATTCTATAAGTATTTAAATATAGTATACGAGTATATTTTAAGTGGCATGGTCACGCAGACAGATCTGTCGAGAATATGGCTAAAATGGCATTACTGTTGGGGAGCAAAGTTACGGAGACGGACAGAGAGTTAGACAGGGAAAATTGGGGAGAAGTGAAGAGCGCCGCTGTCCAGGAACAGGAAGTTCGCTGTCATAGTTGCTGCCATAATTATCTTGTTTACAAGGTGAAGGTAGCCTGCCTGCCTGGCCAGGCAACAGACCCACAACGACAACAGTAACAACAACCACAGCAACAACAAAAACTACAACAACATACAGAGTTGCCACAGTTAGCAGCTACTGGGTCTGACTTGAAAATTTATGACTGTACAACACATTGGGTATATTAATTTGAATATGATTGCCCTTGGGTGCCGGTTTGCCAGTTCATAATATCAACTCAACACACACACACACAGACACACACACATACTCACCAAGAAGCTCAGATTTAGTATGCTCATGAAATATTTGTGTTGCAGATTAGTAAAATGGACAATTTTGTTGCTACTGCTGCTGAGCCATTAATTACAGTTTTCACTCTTGCTCACAGATTTATAACAAACACACACACACAAAGTATAACTGTAAATGTATTGTTGTGCTGCTAAAATATTTTCTGACAATTATTAATCGTGTCGTCTGTCGTCACAGCCCATCGTAGTCTGAGCTTTTAGCTGCTTTCCTTTCAAACGTTTCCCTTCAAATTTCCACTCAACTCTCAACTCTTGTGCCAAATTTGTTGTTCATTAGCATTTTGTAGGCGATTGCATGCAATGCCCTTAATTGAGTTCACTGGCATTTTTGGGGTCACCAACGTTAAAGGTAGACCAAGGCTAGCTCCGAACAGCATACGACTTGGACTAACTAACAAACTAGCATATATAAACATACATATAGGTATAATTAATGGCTTACCTTGATTACACCCTAATGCGGCAATCAGTCGAGCATTAAATCTGCAAATACGAATAAGGGTAGACTATTAAAAGTAATCATAAATTCAAATTAGAATATTTTAAAGAAAAACATTTCGGTCTAGACAAAATTTGATATACTAATTAGTAAAGTTAGATTGACAGATTTACATGATAATATATGCGATTTTTGATTATTAGATTGGACGGTAAGCGTGGAAATAGTCCATTACAGATTATTTATAATAATTTACTGGTCACGAAACTAGTACTAATAATCTGTAAAGGTAAGGTACATAAGTGGTAACAAAGCCGACTTTTCTATTCTATAAAACTCTCCTTTCCCGAATCGGTAACTAAAGTGAGTAGATAACTTTAAAATGTCTTCTTTAAGGGTACAAGATTATCTTTAAGTAAATAATCTTCAAAGTTAAATTTGTACCAAAGACCATTTTTTTGTTGTTATTTTGTCTATTTGATGGAGCATTTGGCCTGTAAGCACTTGATGTAAACTAAGTAAACTCGAGCAACAAATTAATTTATCATTACCTCTCAAAGCAATCTAAAAAGCGCCACTCAGAAACTAAGCCAGCCGAATTTACAAAACGTCTGGCACAAGTCAAGTAAACCAGAGTGAAAAAAAAAACAACATTATGTACTAAATAATGTAGTTCTTGTGGATAATGATGACGTTGATGACGATGAGGATGGTGGTGATGAGCAACCCTTCAGTAAGTTCATTAGCCCACAAATGGGTTGAAATAATGCGCCAGTTTTTCGCTAGCAGCTAAAAGCAAAATCAACAAGACCAAACGACTGCAAAGAAAATACAAATTAATGGCAAATTAATGAAATCTATGGCGGCAGGCAGAAATAGCACACAAATGGAGAATTACAAATTGAAATAAGCATTTTGCTGGATAAAGAAGAGGTTAAAAGAGAGAGAAAGAAAGAAAACGTGCACAAGGAATACAAAAAAATGAGGCTTAAACCGAAAGTAAATGCAGAGAGAATCAAGCAGCCCGAAATGCCACCAAAAGCAACAACTGGAAATGTGTCAAACCACCATTCATGGCAGTGCAACACCCCCGACAGTCCCTCTCTTTCTCTCTCTCTTTCTTTGTCTCCCCTGCCTTCCTTCAACGTGCAGAAAAACCCACAGCAAAGCGTGCAAAGCACGCCGAGTGAAGGAATTTGCAGTAATTAAACAATTTTACACTGACGCAACCCTCCGGGGTCCGGATGCTGGCAACTCGCGTTCATTACGGCAATTTTTCAGCTCAAGTGTTGCATTTTGTTTGCGCTAATATCCGGGACTCAAAACCAAGCCCCCTCAGTCCCTGTAGCCCCCTAAATTCCCCGTATCCTGCCATCCCACACAGATGCAACTCGAAAATTTTATGAGTGCCTGCAAATTAGCTCAAATTAGAGGCGAGGGCCCAGAATAACGACAAAGCAGGCTAACTAGCCTGGCTAATTGCACCAGGTAATAGCCGAGTTGAAGTTTCAGCCAAACCCACGATTCTCAAACTGTTCAAAAAAAAAAGTTTAGATTTATTGTACTTTATTGGAATTTATGCGTCTCTTTAATGAAGAATAAATTCTACAAATGGTACAGTTGTTAAGATTTACAATAAAATATTGGTTTTAAAACAGTAGTGTTATTAAAGCAACATTTTTTCTTTTCTCAAGGCTCTTAAAGCTCTGTAGAAACTCACCTTGAGTCGTTCAGTAACGGGCTCAAGGCAAAACAAATAGTACAACTGACTTTTGTTGACAGATATCCGACAAAACTAATTTTTCTTTTGCCAAAATGTGGTTTCCAAATACATATAGAGTATGTAGGCCAAGACAACGCAAAAACGACAAAGACAATTGAATTAGAAAAGCAGAGCAGAGCATAGCGTAGACAGCAAATGACAATCTGAGCGGCAGCCAAACAAAGAGACATCCCATATACATAGTGGACCATGTGGACATCTTATTTCAAGGATAATAGATATCAAACAAGCAAACAAAATGAGGACACTCCACACGACATACACAAACCCACACACACACTGACAAAGCTAGGGGTCAACAGAAGACGATATTGATGACACGAATACATGACCTCGAACAAATTAAGTGTGGTCAACCACTCTTGATTTAAGGTCACATTAGCAGCAAATTATGTTGTACAGAAAATACGAGAAGCTCAGATGTTATAATCAAAATCGGTAATGTTAAATTTTTAATGCACAAAAGAAATTAACACTTCAAACGTTATTAAAAATAGCTATAATTCAATTCAATTCTAAATAGCAAACTTATATTGTTCTATATTTGGTCTAATGAGCTTTTATATAATTCTAATACACAAATAAAAATAAAATATCAATATGAACTCAGTTGAGTGCGCACAAGTAAAACTCCTCAAGCAAAAAACTAAATAAACTTAAAGCATGCAAAAGGTAAGCAGAGCACAAACTGCTTAGCTATTCACTCACCCATTCACTTTGACTCACACCCACCCCGTCCGCTCACTCCCAGTCACCTACCCACTAACTCATACGAATCGACAACAATACAATTACATAAATGTGGTTCAGGCCGTGGGGCATAATAAGGCAAACTGTAAAGCAGCGCCAATGAAGCGTTATGTATAAGAATGTATTAGTCTTCTGCTAAAAAAAACGAAAACAGGAAAAAACGAAGAAAGTAAAACGAAAGGCAAACAAAAGAAGCATATAAATGTGCTGGCCATCAATCAAAAGAGCATTCCAATGCCAAAACGACAAACAGCAAAATGGTTAAGAGGAAGCGGAAGTATAACGAGCAGCTTCCATACAGCACACACACCGGAAGCTCACACTCCACTCCAGAGCAAAGAAAGGGAAAATAAGAATAAGAATGGAGGAAATGCGGACTCTAAAGGTAACTAAATGCCTTGCAAGACGGCAGGAAGCAGAGAATTGCTTTCAGGCAACACAGTGTGTGACAATAAACAAACTGGCGAGCAAACGACAAACAAATAGACGGCCTACAACTTTGTTTATACAAACACATTGGCAAATGGCGGCCACATTGCGTATACGCCACCAGCACCACAAAAACAAGCAAATGCGCCCTTTGACACACTCACACTAATACACACTGAGGTCTGAGGTAGGCACGGCTAAGCAAAGCCAGTCACACTTGCCACACCAGGCAAAACAGACGCAGTTGTAGCTCACATTGTGGTTCTTGTTGTTGCTTAAGTATTTACGGCCTCAGTGGCAAAACGAAACAAGCGCAAACAAAGTGTTGGTGGTGTCAAAAGAGTAAGCGGGAAAGTGAGGCCGGGGGACAGTGGCACATTGGCGGCAGTAGTGGCGGTGGCACAGAAAGCAAACAAACAAACACCCCTCCTCGTCCATGCACGGTGGCAAAGCACATGTGATGCCTGTTAATGCCACGAGAGTTGCCTCTAAACGTTGCAACGATAACAAGGCAAAATTGAATGAAAGCCCCAATAATAATACAACTAATTCAAGTGCGAGTAATTAAATAAGCGGAATAAATATAATGGTTATTAGTTAAGTTAACAGCGAGCGTTCTAGGACTCTAAGGCAAACAGTTTCTCAAACAGAAACGCTTAATTAGTGATAAGTATGACAAAAATTAAACAGCTACTTTAAATAAAACGACAATAAAAACAAATTGGTTTGCCCACTATTACTGCCAACCTTTTCAAACATTTTAGTTTAGAATAGTCTTGGAGCTTCCCTCGCATATGTAAATTTTGGAATAATCAGACGACCACAGATATCACGGACAATTGCTGGCAGGTCACAGCGGACACTATCTCGTTCCCCCCACTTCATGTGTGTGTGGAAACTGAGCTCAAAAGAATTTATAATATAAAGTTAATTTATCATTCTGTTTGCCTCGCAAACTACAAACAACATCTAAATATTCTTGCCCATTTTGAGTATCAACTTAACTGAGTAAGGAACTCGCAACAGCGAATTGTCAAAATGTTCATAATTTGAAGTCCTTTCACTCAATAACAGTGGAGGGGTCTATTAGATTTGTGAAAAGAAAATGCGTCACAAATATATTCCAAGATTTTAACTTGTACTACAATGGAGGTATCGAAAAAAATGTTATATGCCACTGGACTTATTTTGTTTTTAAATAATATTAGTATCTTATATGGTAGTCATAATTACTTGGTCTTTTACTGTCGATTCATTTCACTGTAGCTACAGCTGTGGTTAGACAAATTTGAGTGCCGACTGTAGTTGGGCGCGTCATTGTTTTTGGTAAGAAAGTTGATCTATGTTGAGGGTCATTTTGTTTATGCTTTGTTTTGGTCTTATAAATATTGCTGTTGTTGTTTTGTGGCTTTTTTATGGCTCGCCAGTTGCAAACTATAATTTTCTACGTTTATTGCTAACTGGCTTTCAGCATAAAAGACAAACTAAGAACTTTATGCTTGCCTTTAAAAACTTTGGCCAAACTCAGCTCAAAACTCATTAAAATGTAATGGCTATATCTAAGAAGAAAATCCTTCTACTTACCGTATGCTATGAACGATAAAAAACACTCGTACTCAAACCTTCTCGAAAGTCATATATCTTAAGTACACCAACACCAAAAAAATATTTTACCTTTTTGTAGAAAAGAAAATAATTTTTTTTAAATTGAAATTCCTATGTGCACAAATTTCTTTGAGTGTACAGTTTATTTAATACAAAGTAACGGCGGTTTAGGCAGATCAAAAAAGCGAGACAGCAATTGCGAGATAGCGGGAGAAAAAGAGAGAGCGGTATAAAAATGCAACATACCGCAAAAATACAATAACTCATTCAAAACCCAATTTGTTTCCGGCCTGTTTCCCCAACGAATTAATTATGATATCAGCATAACAATTTGCATAACCTCAAAATGAAAGCCAGACATGCACACACCCACACATACACACACACTAAAAGAAAATGTGTGTGAGAGAAAGAGAGCTGACAGCATATCAGCCATGGCACAAATGGAATAAAGCTCGTTTTCCCCAAATGCCATATCAGCTCAGCAGATGAATAGCCAAAGATACAATATAACCGGCAGTACATTCAAACATCCAAGCAGCCACGCCCCCATCCCCTACTCTCAACCTCCATCCAATTCCCCATTTTCCCTACATCCACAAACTACAGCAGCATCAATATTACAATATAAAAACTCATTCGAGACCACAAATATGTTACTTATACTCTTTTAGCCAAAACCTACACTCCAACATAATTGCTCACTTTGAAAAATTTAAAATTTTGCTACAAATAGAAGAGAATCTTAGTGCTTACTAAAACAGTTTCTTAATACAATTTTTGTACAAATTATAAATATTATAGTATTCGTAATTAAATTTATATACAGAAAGTGATTCGGTCTCGGCTTGAAAATTGATCTGAAATTCGCAGAGCATTTGAAAATCGTCATTCTTGCCCCTGACTTGCCACTCTTTTTTAGTCATTTCTCAATGTGGCAGTGTGTCTTTTGGTCTGATGAAATTGCATAATCGCTTCCAGTTGTTGCACAATTATTGAAATGTGTCTGTTGACCGCCCACAGAAGGCGGCAAGTTGAGGTTGGTATGGTTGTCAAGAAGGGAGGCGGGTGAAGGGAGAGAAAGTAGGAGTGGGGAGTGGGAAGTAGGTGGCAGGAACCGCAGTGCCACGCCAAGCAACGAGCCGTAAAATTCACTCGGCACGCGAAACGCGTGCTGCAAAAACGACAACGAAAACGCAAAACGCAAAATGAAATGCCATTTTTCAGTAAAATGGCAGCAACAAAGGCAATCAAAAATTTATAGCCGACGACAGAGCAGACACATTGGGAACACACCGACATTCACTGTGTGCATAAATATGCTGCTAAATGTATGTGTGTCTGTGTGTACTGTTCGTGTGTGCATATACTTTTAACATGAAACATTTAATTGGCAAGTTTGTGCAAAGTGCAGGCAGTGGCCACATTACTGGGACAATGAGCATCACTGACAACCAACAATTGGCAGGTTGTGGCCTACGTCTTGGCCACACACAAATTTGGCAAATGCATTTCAGACAATCAACGACCATTAAGTGACCAGCGCTTTTCACACGCCACCGACTGTTTGGCATTTACGCTAAGATGGAAAAATAAACAGAAACTACGCCTGTCATAAAATTCGAAATCTCATTTGCAAAATTTAAAGAATAGACTCGATAGTATGGAGCTAAAACTACACCGATAAAAATATTATAGCTTCTTTAATCTAAAATTGAAGAACAAGACTAAGATCATTTAATACTAATTAGTCAACTTTAAGTTTGGATCACAGGATTATTTAGCATAATGTTAATAAAGAACTTTTGTTTCACCAAAAACATCTCTTAGCTTAGTTTTAAAAATTTTTGTTTATCAGTGTAGAATCTTTTTCTGGCTTGGCAAAACAAGGCAAAGGCTGTCAATTTCAGTTAACCGTTGGAAAAGAAAGCCAAGAAAATTGAAGCCAACTCAACAATGCAACCACACAGAGGAGGCGACACTGACACTGACAACAAGAACGACAACAACAGAGCGGACATTTTGCACATGCAACTTCCGTTTCCGATTCGCCTTTTGTCTGCCTTCAATTCAATGCATCTCTTCTTTTCTTTTCTTCTTACAATTTTCTATTTTTTGCTCTTGTTGTTGTTGTTTTTGTGCCATTCAACGTTTAGCCTTTGGGCTTGAAACAGCAGAAGCAACAGCAAAAACAACAACAGCAATTGGCCTGCCATTGACATGACTGCAGATTGGTACCTACAGGGACACCCATTTCCAGATGGAGCCTACGAGATTGCCCCAATGCTTGTCGAGGTGTGTCTGAGCTTCTGTATAACATGTGTTCCCACATTACAGACCAGCTTCTACGTCTGATGTAGTCAGTTGAGTTCGATTGAGTTTCAGATGATAACAGTAAAGTTTAAGGCTACTTGTGAGTCCAAAGGTTTCCTTTGCTAACATATTCGTAAACTTTAACTTCTCTTAACATTCGAAAAGTCTTTGCTTTTAAATTCAATTAAGATCTCTAAGTATGAAAAACTTCAGCTTAGCACACTAGCTTTACCAATCACAGTAATTAAACAGGTTGCCAAGATGGTAAACAAGTTGAATGCACTCACCCGGAACTTATTTTTACCTGTAATTGTACTGAGTCATTGACCAATCAGTCTTTTGCCAATCACAATTTGCAAGTTGTTTTCCTTATGATAGTCATCTTACCTCGTCATGATACCCCGATTTTCTCCCCTTTAGAGATACTCCACCAACTCGACAATCCCATTGGACCATTACCAATTTGTCAGCGCTCGCCACGTTGCCCTTCCATAATACAAATTAAAGCTGCAATAAGAAAACAGCTCACCATTGCAAGTTCCATTTGAACACCCAAAAGATAATTGAATTATCTCAGCTTTCCCTTCGGTTTATTTTGGTGTCCCCTGGTCTCTCCAATGTCTTCCCTTTCTGCAGTCGCATCAAATGAAAGTCACTTGCACTTTCATACAAATTACTTTTAGCCACAACTCTGCAAAGTCGCAACCAAAGCCAACACAAAACTTAATAAATCCCAACTTGGCTCGCTGGCTGATTATAAAGCTAAACTGGAAGACAGCAAAAGCATAATAAAACAGATGATAATCTCTACTTTATAGCACCGACATTTCAATTCTCTTAAGATAAGATGGATAAGACCAGAAAGTTAATCTAGTTTAGTTTATTTCAAAACTTTTTACAAAACAAAAATATAACAAGAAAGGAAAAAATTATAGTTATTTAATCAAATTTTATCAGTTTCATAATTATCGAATGGGTATTTGTCAACCAGATTATTAATTTAATCCTTTATTCCAATACCCAAAGTGAGTTTTCAGCTGTTATTTCAGCCGTTATATATGTGCATGGCATAAAAGGGTATTAGGATTTATACAAATGGAAGCTCGGGGGCGACAACGAGTGATTATAATCAGCGGTGTTTGTCCGTAAAAGAGAAAGAAGGAAGGCAGTATGTAATCGTTAGAGTACATATAGAATATACAATGTTTTTTTAGTCTAGTTAAGAGCAGTTTTTATTGTAGTTTCCTACGGCGTCACTTCCTTTACCTTCTGCGTTGTTTCTGTCACGAACAAAGAATGAGGCAGATAGAGTAGGGAAAAGGAGGTGAGACACAGTGAGAGGGAGAGAGAGAACTTCATTATGCTCGAACGTCGCATAATAAAAATGTCAAATGGCGACAAATATGACAGGATATACGATACTAATGAACTGTCAGTGAGTTCAGGATGTGGCCGTGTGGCCAAAACGAAAAGAAAAACCAAGACAAAAAAAGTTATCGCGAATTGCCAATTCTATTGTTGCGGTAGGATTGAGTGGTAGGACGCCTCTCCTGCCCTCTCCAACTCCTAACAACAGGGGGCAAGACAAAGACACAAACAGAGACACAGACACACATACAGTCGCAGTTACTTAACAAGCTGGTGAGTGTACTACGTACGTACAATAAGCAAATGGAAATTGGATTTCTTTTGCAAACTTTGGACAATAGATGGCGCCACGCATACTTGATTGCTTCACGGTGAGAGTGCCGAGTAAAACTTACATTTTTTAATTAAAATTATGGCAGGCCAAGTGACTGGCGATCAGCAGGAGCACTGCGTTATACATATTTATATATATAATATATAATTTGTATTTAAGTTTCTCGCAAAAATATGCTTGAAAGTTCGTGACGAGTTCTTAAAAGTCGCAGTCGGCATTCGGGAAACGGAATGCGAAAACTTTAGCGTCCAGATGAAGTAGAAGTGAATTCTGAGATAGAAGTTGAAGTTAAAGTTGCACACAGCGCAGAGCAGGATGTCGACGGGAGATTGCCACACAAATGAGCAGCGGCAACGGAAAATGCACAAAACTTAACCTAATGAACATTAAGATAATGCAACAACAACAGACAGACACAGACACGCCAAAGTGAGATAGTGATAGAGGGAGAGGAAGAGGTACTGTGTCCTTTGGTCCTCCCAGGGCTACATAATTCTGCATTCGAGCTCTGAGCCAGCCACAAAACTTTTGCTTACTACAACAAAACTAGTGACTTTTTCTCCATCGTCTCCTACTTTTAGCCTTCTCTTCCCATAACACCAGCTCCGTCCTTGTCTTCATTGCCGTGTCCGCCTTCAAATGCATTGGGCTAAACTCGGAAACTTGCATTTGCCATTTGCCAGTTTGCATTCTCGAAGCAACATAAACTTTTTAGCTTATGTTGTGATTTTTATGGCCAACGCAAATGAGAAAGAGACACAGATAGGAGCAGTGACAGAGTAAGAGACAGCGGGTAAGAGAGCTTGCTGGCACAAAATGAAGATAAGTTTTATGTGGCGCGGAAATTAAGAAGTTTGTTTATAGTATAACCAAATAGCTTAAGCAATGCATGTCCCTTGTCCTTTGATGTCACATGTAAATATCTGTTTCTTGGCAAGGCAGAACGCAAATGACTTGACCTACCCCTTGGCATCCTACCCCGTGTTCCTCAAAGATCATCTTGAGGCGTTATTTCTGAATTTTATCAAATGTATTAAGAATTCATTAGTTGTTCTCATGGACCAAGTAAAGCACACAAAGTCTTTTTATCATCATTAAATATGCATTTATTTTATTATCAAATTTCGCTTTTATTCACCTGGAAAAGCCTCATTAATGCCCTCTCAATGCTATTGTTTTAACAACAAAGGGCACAAGAGCCAGGTGTGACTAAGAATGAGTTTCAATGTAACTCAATAACAAAACATAATTGCATATTTATGATAAATCAAGCATGTTTAAATGCCTCTGACAAAGACGCGAAAATCATAGATTAAATTTAATTTAATTTTTAAATCAAAAAGTTTTAATATTATAACTGTCAACTTTAAGCAATAAACTTGCAAACCCGAAGTTTAAGTTATGTTAATTATTTGAATTGGGAAGACAAATATGTGAAGCAGGTGTTTGAGCCACCTGTGGCAGCGACGTATGGCAACTCGGCAAAAACTCAAACACGTGGCACACTAACTCCAACTTCAACATGTCTGTTACCCTCTTTCTGTCTCTGTCTCTGTCTATCACTCTCCCTCTCTCTATCTGTCTCCTGCCCTCTGTCTTAAATAGACTGTCGCTTAATTAACTTACATACTTGTGGGAAACGGAATGATGTGAGGCAAAAAGAGAAAGTGAAAGAAAAGGAGAACAATCATGGTTAGTAGAAGTTAAGGAGTTGTCGAAGTTAGAATCAGAGCTGACATATTAGCCTTTTTCTGGTCAGATGCCATTTGCATAAATAAATTTGAAAGGCATCACATATGCGATTAATGTTTTGTAATTGTTTTATGTATATCATATATTGGAGTTGATATTTTTTCTTGATTTCAGACCATTTTTCTTAGATGCTTGCTTGCGTCTAACAAACTGTTGTCAACACTAGTTGGGAGCTCGGCAAACCTCAGCTAAAGCCATAAAATGTCGTGAGACAACTTTGAGCAATTAATTATCCGCAAAGTTTTCAATTACAAGCCAATTACGCCACAGCTTCAACCCATTACTACACACACATACACACAGGCAAAGGCAGTAGCACATATGTGTGTGCATACATACATATGTACTATATATATTTGTGGCATATCACGTAGTACCTGCAAATTAAATTTTATTGAGCAGCATCGTCAACTGTCGATATTTACCACCTCGCCCTGCCCTGTCCTACCTTAACACGTCCCGACTTGCCCCTTTCCCATTCACTGCGAAAACTTGCGTTGTTGAGTCGATGACACGTTTTGCCAACACATCATACAGCATTGATGATGGCCAAATGAATGCGTCCTGCTATAACGGAACTGCACTGAAACGTTGTGCGAGTGAGGGAACATGCCCCTTTTGCAAATGGCTGACAAATATGGCGACGCAACAATGGACGCCTTCAGCAGCTATCGTTCTGTGTGTTTTTGTGCAAATTTACACGGAATTGCAATCGAATCGTGTTTGGGGAATAGGCAAAGGGCAAACGGGATAAACCAAGGGGCAAAGGGCAATACCAAAATGAGGAAATTTCGATTGCGGAAATGTGAGAGAATGAGAGAATGTGCACTGTGGAATGTAGAATGGGACATTGCGGTTGTTATGGTGACAGAAGTAGCGCTGCAGGATATTGGTTTTTCGGCAGCATTTTGTTGACATTTCAAATGCGCACTTAATTAAGCTATAATTTCAATATACTACGAGTTATGGTCCCAACCAAAGTTACTTAGGAAATTGTGCTGCACATGCTTATCGCTGCATTGGCTGCCGTTATTGACATTCAATTTGAAATGTTGAATCAACAATTATGATTGTAAGCTGGATTACAATTAATATCTAACTAACACAAGGGATTTATCAGTGCATTAACTGATTAAAACATAATTGTTTCTGAAAGCAGATTAAACTGGAAAGCTTTAGCTGAAATTATAAATTAGGTACACAACAAAATATTTAGGATACTTAATTTACAATAATTATAATTTTGATTTTTTTAACAAAACAGAAAAATGGAAATAACACATGTGATATTGTCTTGTTAGGTTATGGTAGATCAATAATTAATCTCACATTCTCATTGTTAATCTATCACAGTCACTTAGTGGCGGCAGTTGACAAACAATTGACCTTAACAAAGGCACGCAAGTGACCCATTATAAGTAGTTAATCGTTCGATATTACTAAACATAACTAAATGGGAGTACACATTGACACACGCACATTCAATGTAATGTGGCTTTTATGACCCGCCATGAATGATTGACAACAATGTCAATATATCAACTGGCGTGTCCATTTCAGGAGACAAAAAAGAAACCAAAACTACACAAATAAAATTTAATTACACCACGAGACAAAGAAATACTCAAACTCATTCCAATTACTTGCCATAAGCAGAATACAATCAATAAGTCGCTTAATTATTAAAAAAGGCCAGATTTGACTTGAGATATTGTTTTAGAGTGCTAAAATGTCGATATTTTTGAAAAAAATGCTGAAAACAGAATACTTAATATATTTTTCATACCTACACAACGCGGAAGTTATTTTGAGCCCCAAATATTATACAAAAATAGACTAGATATCAAAAATAACATCTTAAATGTTTTGGGTAGCATTAAGTAGAACTTGTACTTTGGACAACATTTGAATTATTAATGAATCTGTTACCAACACATGCCGCGCCAACGTCACTAAAGAGGGAAACTGAGATAGAGAGAAAATGGGAAGAAGAAGCCCCTTCAATTCAATGCTTACTGTGCAAACGTGCTACTCAAAGACGAAGAGCAAATGCATTCAGTGAGTACTTCAATTGGAAATGATACCTTGTCAGGTCGTAGAAAACGTCTCCATACCAACTCAATTGGGTTTAAGTCAAATTAAAATCAGCTGAGCCACCAGCAAATGCGTATTCAAGTGAATGGCTAACTGGCCCGCTTAGTGAACGTCGTGTTATCCGGAAACATTTATCTTGCATTGCCAATTGGAATTGTAATGCGTGTATTTGTATGTGTATGTGTGGAATGCGACTTGGACAAGAGACAAATGAATGTACTACACTTCCATATGTGCTTCGAATACAACGATGTGCGCTACAATATATACGAAATGGGGTTATGTCGAAAGTGATTGAGGCTAGTAGGCTGTCTATTTAGTAAAAGTATTTTAATTTATTTACCTAAACAAAAGATAAAAAATTTTTATTTACATAGTATTAAAACTGAACATAAGCTAAATAAACTTGTTATTTGTTGCTTTAAAATATAAATGCGATTTTAATTCGGAAGTGAGGAAATTAAAGCTGAAGTAGGAACTTTGATGCAGTCGTAGGCTACCCCACTGGCTCATTAAAGCATTCCAGACATGGAATTATCTCACTTTACGCCCAATACGAGTTCCTATATCAATGCCGACTTTGTAACCATGGCATACCATTACCATTACCATTAGGGCAACTCCGTAAGGTACTTAAACCAGCAGTTAAAACCAAAAATCCATAGCGAGTCCATGGATGAAAGGTAAACTGAAAGGCGTTGATGTCCATGCTTTCTACGTTCATGTGTTGCAAGGACAATAGAGAAGCACACGATGAACTCGGCACTGAATTGGTAAGCACTCAGTTAAATTGTTCAAACTGTTGACGAGTGTATCCTTACAGGCTATACCTCATCACACACTCGCACACTCAGACATAGAGTGCAGTCAGTGCATAGATAACAAATGAGTGCAAGGATAACGAGCACATGGACGTAGGGTTACCGCGTCTACGTCCGGAACTCGACGAAAAATGGTGCTAGCAGGAAAGTGCCAAAGACATTGAAATATTGAAATACAATTGGTTTAGGATTTTGCCGCGAGACAGTTTTCCCTTTTTTACAGGGCACAGCACTTTAAAACCACCAGCTCCAGGACAAGGCTTAACCAAGTCCTCAAAGCTCGCAAGCTCGAAGCTGAAAACCGAGCTGAGTACCAAAGACATTGTGGTCTTGACGCTGTCAGCGACAGCGAAATTCTCACACAAGTGCAAAGTGCGAAATCCTTTTACGTACAAATAACATTTTTGCTGCGCCGTACCCGTTAACAATTCCCCTTTCCTTCTCTCCTCACTACTCACTACTCACTTCCCTTTCCATTAGTTGCTCCTTCGTCAATCAACAGCGGCTTCGGCATTGAGTGGGACACGTTTCGGTGAAGTTTCCTGCTGAGCCAAAGTTCACCACAAACAAGACGACACATGACACGTACTCAAGTCGACTTTGCCAGCTCGTCGTCGCTTCTCTCTCGTCTTTGCCACAACCAGGACTCGGGATTATATTTAGTTTCCTTTCTATTTTTATACCCGTTACTCTATAGGCATAGGCATATTTAACTTGCACAGATTTTTAATTTGTTTAGATTAACTACCAAAACTCTTAAAATACATTCATTATTTTAAAGAGAATATTTTTTTTAAGTTGTAAAGAGCTTGAAATGACGTGGTCAAGAAATTCAACCCAAATCTTGAACCCAGATAAACAAGCTGAAACTCAACCTTTTCCATACGTTTTAAAAAGCATACAAAAGTATATGTTATCGAACAGATATGTTTTAGTCGGATAGTCGCCGTTGGCGTTTTTAGTTCTTTTTTCTCCGTTTTTGGCACTGTTTTAAAGTTTTAAAGCTCTTTTGTGGCATATTTGCATATTAAGTGGCATGCGTTGAACGTTTGCAACTGACGCAAGTGGCAACAGCGCTAAAGTGGTGCAGAGTGTTTTCTCTCTCGCTCCCTCTGTCCCTTTTCTCTGTTTATACCCACTCTCTTTCTCTGTCGCACCCACTCTGCTTGCTGTTAAATCCGAGCCCAGGTGTTGCTGTTGTTAGTTTACGTAGGCTTATTGTTGAGCCCGAAACCGTTGTGCCAACTTGCAAAATGTCAAAAATCAGTGCCTGCCACACTCACTAGCTTCGGATTAAAGCTCTTTGTTCTCTGTGTGTGTGTGTGTGCGTGTGTGTGTTCAGAGTAATTGTGTGTGCAGGGTTTCCGGGGATACGCCCACGTCTAAATGTCTGTTAAGACTTTAAAAGCCTCAACGTAATGTGAAACAAGCTAAAAAGTCAAATTAACATAGATAAAAGGATTTTCTCAAATTTTAGTTATACTCGTTGTCATATTGAAAGGAACTTTCACAATTACGTTTAATACAATAAAATACTCAGTTTACATTTAGTTTACATCCACATAAAATATCACTAGACAGAGTCTAAGACTATTCAAGGCGGCAGCGTTATAAAAATTTGCAACCATTTTGATATTTTCACCAATTTTAGCCTTCAATGAAAAACCTCTCTCGAAATTCAACTATCACTTATTGTCCCTGAATCTAGAAATAAATCTGTCTACATTAAAAAAATAAATATAAAATAAAAATATGTAAAGAAATCAGATGAATGACTAAATTAGTGTGTAAAAGATTCCACATTGCATTCCGTATAGGATTAATCGTCAGAGCTGTAATAACAATTATTAATGAATAAACAAGCAACGAATTTATTACAAATTCGTCAGTTGCCATTCATAAGTTGTTCTATCTCAATACTGATGGTTTTCATAAGAATTGTAGCTGGTTTGGAGCAGCCATTGACAAGATTTTCAACACAAGCTCGCACGCTGATATTATAGTAAGTATCGGGAAGTAATTTTGTAAGGTTATAATAATGCTGTGATCCTGATAAAGTAATGCCAGGCAATTCCTCCTCAACTTCACATTTCTGTTCCAATTTTATGGCAGCCAAAGGGTGATCGTCTTGACATTTTGGCGGATTGTGCACGATCACAAAGTCCTCAATGTCCGTATCCTGTGCCAATCGCATTCTTTCCTTCACCTGTTGTGTGTATCGCTCGTATTGAACGGTTGGAGACTCCATCGTAGTACTGACATTTAAACTATTCTCAGTTGTTGCTGTTCCAGGTGTTGTGCTCGATGTTGAAGTCTTTTCCGTTGTAGTTGTTGTCGTAGTTGTTGTAGTGGTTGTTGTTGTTGTCGGTTTTTCTGTAGTATTTACTGTTTGCTCAATAGGACGACCGGCAACAAGATCATTAAAGTCTTTAACCAAACCAAACTTCTCCTTTTTTGCTTGAGCTCGACGACGTCTGAAAAATTGATCGAAATACAGTTGAGTACAGGGTCTTAAATAGTTATTATGAACATATTTTTAATCCTTACGACACATAAATGAGATTTTGAAGTGCATCCGAATAGGTCATCTGCTCCTTGTTGTAATAATCCTCATCATTCGGCAGTGGTCCTGAATGATACGGTTCCAGATCATTACACTCACAATTGTAATCTGAGAGATTAATCGGTTTAACGATGTTATAATTCTTCTTGCTTTTCTCCGCTTTTGTTAGATTGTGTATCTCGTAGTTGATAATGTATTTAGTAATGTTCCCGTTAGGACGACGCGGTGGCCACCAGTGTACCATCTAAACATGTTTCAACATCATTCGTAAAGCAACAAAAATTTCTTTAAAAAAAAACTCTTACAATTTGTGTGCTGAAATCCGAGGAAGCAAAAAGTCTGCTCACTTGACTCGGTTTGCTGGGAAGTGTGCGAAAATATTGAATAGTCGAGTAAGCATCGATCTGGAAATAGTACTCGGTGCGAGTCAGAGTTTTCACAAAATACGCGTATTGTGTGTAGGGCTTAAGATTCGAGATAACATGGCGACGACTTTTGGATATCGAAACATCCATTAGCCAGCTAAAAACATATACAATTTTGGGTTAATTAAATCAAATTCATTTAGAATGACTTCTTGGGAATGATCGTACTTGTCGTGACCACAGCCATGACGTCCATCGTACTTGGTTACATTGCGCACTGGTGCTTCCATGTAGTGATACAAATAGCCAATCAATATATCAATATTCTCACAGACCATATAGTCAAGCACAATGCGCACTGCTGTCGAATTAATATCCTCAACAAGTGGCTCCAAGGTGCGATTTGTCTCTCCACAAATAACCCGTTCTCCATTCGAATTTCTCGACACATCCGCAATGCCAATATCGACAACACCCTTCAGGGACGGACGAAGTTTCATTATTTTATCATAACACAAACGGGGGTTAAGGTGAAAGAATATCGAGCCCCGTTGCACAGCCACCTGTCGATTAGCTGGCCAAATGTGCTCCAAATGAAAATTATTTACAACAAATAGGGCGTATCTAAAAAAAATTCGAAAAAAAATAAACTATATTGAAAGACACTTAAAGAGAATATTTAACGCTCACTTGTTCTCAATTAATTCATCGCCTCTTATGGTGTCCAAGCTCTTAAGAAAAGTCAGCGACATAAGCGGTGCGGAATGCACTACCTTCAAATACCCTGTAATTTCCTTTACGCTACCCAGCGCCTGATCCAGAGCCAATACAATTTTTTCTGAATTCAAAAAATTTTTATATACATTTTTAAAGATAGATTGATAAACTAACCCTTAATATCCACCAGCTCTATAATAAGTGATCCATTTATAGTGACACAATCCTGCAGTTTTTCCAGATCCACAGCCCGTTTCACATGGAAAACTCCCTTACACTCCAGTTGACATTGCATTACTCCAGTGGCGTCCAACACCTCATTATAATTGGTCGGACAGTGCTCGACACAGCGATAGCCTTGAGTTAATGGTATTCTTTTTAGTTGACGGCATTCCTTGACCGATATACACTGTCGCTTGTTCAACTCATAGTTAGCAATGCACTGATCCGTGCACCGACCGCCACGTGAAAAACTTGCACACAGGGTACAATTTTGATTCGAACAGCCTGTCAAACAATCGCGTGAACAACAATTGCCCAGGGTATCACATCCATTGTCGCCACAACTCACTGGGCAACCCGTGGTTCGGGGAGGACTTAGACGCAGCTGAGGTGTGTGCATGTTCCAGCAATAGATTGTTTTATTGGAACGATATGAATAATCCGCAGAGCGTCCTCCACACAGTGGACAGTGATTCGGTGATTTGTTAAGCTGAACCAAGTAACATATTTAAATAATTGCCATCCAATAACTTTTTATTTATGTCTACCTTTATAGAGAAATGCTGTGCAGTTTTATTGCCCAGCAAATCTACCCAATTTATAGTCTCCACAAAGCACAACATGGGATTACTTTCGATCCGAATGTAGCCCTTCTGAATGCGTAATAGCTCCACCAATCCAAGTTCTCGCAGATTGCGATTCTCGTAGACGGCCAGAGCATATTTATCAAATAGCAATTTCTGTCCACGAATCAGACGTAACTTTGGAAATATTGACTCTAGGGTAAGTAGACCCGTCAGCCGATAGATCATCAGATAATCCGTTATTTCAGTTGCTTCACTGCGTAATTTGCCAAGACTGAAATTCCCAGGCAGCTGAATATTCGCGATGTGAACATGACCTACAATGATGCTACAGTTTTGCATCTTTGCAAAATCTGAGATGTTTTTTAGTTCCAGGGATCCGCAAATTGTTTCACTTCTTGTGGCAAGTGGCCACAGTAGGAGTAACCAGAGCGGAGAGCACCACATTTTAGCTCCAACTGCTATATTCAATTTGAAACACTTGACCCAAGTGACCCTTTTATTATTCACTATTGTGCTTTACGGAGAAAACACAATGCAAAACAGAGAAACCGGCGTTGGGGGCAATTAACGCTACGCTATAAATTGTCCAATTGAATGCCAATGTCGTAGTGCTCCCAGTAGAGATGGACAAATAAACAGTTTGAATTCTATTTTGATACAAAAACCGCGGCTTCCGAATGCCACACGCGTGTTCCGTTTACGGCGACGCTTCAGTTTCAACTGATTTGGTCAACGAACAAAACGAAACATCCCACGACGATTGGGTTCGATCTTTCAATTAGCTGAAGCCATGCCATCATCTTTCCTTCTTTTTTTTTTGCTGGGTATTGTTTTTGTTTTTGTTTCGTTTGCACTTTTTGGCCGACTCTTCGTTTTTAATTTTCTCACTACACCAGCTACAAAATGTTCGTATGCCCTGCTTATTGCATGTTGCTTAGCTTTTGCTTAACTTTACAACGGGTGTGCCGTAAATAAGAGTACGCAGAGGTGTAGATTAAAGGGATCTTTTAAACAAAGGGGGGCTCTGATACCACATACTTTTCGAATTTACAAAACCATATTTGGGTTTATAAAATTTTACATAAGTTCTTAAAAAACGGCTTGTTACAAATTTTAACATCTTAGCTTTACGTTTTATTTATCAATTAAGGCTATGCCTGATCACCCCTTTGAACTAAGTTTGTTCCACCCCTGTCTTTCGGTAGTCGTTCTTCTCTTTCATTGCTTCTCTTCTTATGCGTCTTTTGTGTTTTTTTAAGGTTGCCTTACAGTTTTGTTTTCTCTGACTTCCTTTTACCTGCACCCGAAACAATTGTTGCCCTTGCAGTACCCCGCGTGTCAGTACCATTAAACTCACATCGCGACCTTTCAACTGAGCTAACAAACCGGTTTACAGTTGCAGTTTCTTGAAGCATAAACTTCTGTTTTGCACTTTAATTTTTTTTTGATCAGCCTGTGCTGTCTTCTTCTTTAGATGCTAAATTTACTGATAAGACAAGTTTAACGCTGTGCTAAAATCAAGTTACAGTGCTGAACATTTCAATCAACGGACAGTCGAACAAAACAGGGACGTAAAGGAGCAATTGGCAATGTATGTAAGCAGTGTGCTTCGATAAATGCCAATGAAGTTAAATTGAAGTTAATTAAGGTGAAAACTAAAAATTCAACATTAGAAAGGCTTTTGTTGCGCTTCAAATATGTAAAGAACAAATATACAAAACAGTGCATGCAAATAGTTATTTGGCATATGCTTTTATAAAAACTTCTACATACGCAACACAAAGCCAGTATTGTTTGCATACTCATGATAAACATTTCTATTAAAATCAATCAAAAAATAAAATGATTTATCAATAAAATATGCATCGACTGTTAAAAGATGATTTAAATAATAAACAACATCACTTGAAAATAATAAATAAAAGTGGCTTCAAGTTACTGCCATACTCTGTCCTTTACAGTTATTTAACCCTTTTATGCAGAATGAAAAAATGTTTCAAAACTACCACAAAAAGCGCAGTGCGACAAATAAACGTGTGAAAAAGCCAAAAATGATATGACAAATTCGTGGCAAACACACCTCAAACATAAAGATATTTCAGCACTCATACATGTGTGCCACACGCATCCCACAGACGCAAATACTTACACACACATACGCGTTTGCAGCTGTCGGGACAACTGATGCCGCTGAATCAATTTTGTGGGCTGCGCTGATGAGGATCGTAAATTGAATGCAGCATACTTTCGGGCGGCATGTCAAACTATATAAGTATATGTAGTTGTAGTACTACGCTGTGCGCGCCAATTATTGAATATGCCAGCAATAACGACACGAATGGACGGTACTGCCACACTGCCATGAGCAATATAATCCAGTGGCATGCCAACTGGGAGACACCTCCAGCATCATCATCGTCGACGGAGGCGGCAAACACGTAACGGCATTTTGTGGCGCGTGATAGGAATCTATAGCAGTCGGCAGCCAGCTACTGTGAAAACGTGTGCATATGCCTACTATATATATACTTATAACCGCACACACACACACACAATCACGCATACTGTGTCGTCTCCCCAAGGCGCTTCATAAGTCAGTCAGTCCCACGCACGTTGCTGCATTTAAGTGTCAAATTAGAGACGTGGAGAAGCTGCTGCTGCTGCCGCTTGTGCTCACCAAACTGCATGTGGCAGGCATCTACCATTATTAATCAAAAGTGAATCGTATCTTATGCAATTTATCGTACGGAATGCCAATTCAAAAGAAACATCTGCCGCCTCATCATCTCCATTATCAAGTACTTACGAGCGCTTAAAATTAATTGAGTTTGCACCAAAATCTCAACTGACAACAACAAAAACAGCGATGCAACTTCTGCAGTCAGAAGTCAACAGCATTCACATCAACAGAAGACTGTCTAAGCAATGCACACTCTCTGGAGTTGACTGATATGACACACTGGAGAAGCTGACAGCAGTCAGAGAGTGAAAAATAACCTCAGTCTCTGTGTCTCTCCCTGGTAAGCTTTGACATGTAACTAAAAACTTTTAGAAGTAAATTTACAAAAAATCATGTATAGTGTTAAGTAAATAGACTCGATTTTGTTTTAATTTTACAGAGGAATATAAAGTTAATTCACATACCTAAGTTTCCTATTACTTTAAGAGGCTTTAAGAACATTAACCTTTTATTTTTTTTCTAGCTTAGAAAATCAATACGTTCATTATTCATTTATTTTTAAACATAAAACAATATAACCTCTTGCTACATTGAAACTCAAATTGAAATTAAAACTGTTATTTATTAGAAAAGCAAACGAAATGAAATGAAAATGAATTTCAATTACAGAACACACGAAAGGCCACTCGACAAACATTTGCGTGTCGATTGCACGCGTTTCTTTGATTGTGGCACTTGTGGTTTGCCTTTGTATGTAGAGTCCTTACATACACAAACGCACACACCGATACACACACATGTGCTGTGCTTGGTTTCAAGGAATTTCTAAAACAAAAGCCAAGTATTTAAAAATAGCGTAAGTTATTCACTTGCGTGCTTCCTCCCCAAGCGATTCCGAATCTAAATTTACATTTACTTTAGCATTTTACGCACACCAAAATTGAATACTTATTTATAATCTATTAAGTGCCAATTAAGTATAATTGGAATAACTTGAATAAATTACTTAAGCACTCTGTACAGCATTTTGATTAACACGAATAAGTAGATATTAATATCCAAGGAAACATAAAGACGACTAATCGGGAAGAAATTGGAGACGGTGAAAGTAGAGTGGAGTAGAATAACGAAAGAAATGGGGGTAGATTGGGATAAGTAACAAGTCAGAAATAGTTACAAAATGGAATAAACACTAACGGTGAAGTAGGCGAAATTAAGTATTAGAAAAGTAAATTATGCTTTACATATTTCTACTGGATTTCAAAAAGGATATAAAGTGAAAGATTGATGCAGACTTTGAGCTAAATCCGTGCATAATTTAATATGCGTTTTTGTGAGAAATTGATATGAGAGCATTGCTGATTAGTTTATACTTGATAACATCATCGTGCTCCAACTCATGCTCATTCTTCGGATATCCGTGCGCTTCAAACTTTATCTTTTATGGCCAATTAAAACAAACAAAGTTTTGTGTGCATTTTATGTAAGATTTTCTTCTTGTTTTTTCTTTACCTCTTTCTCTGTCTCTTTGGTTTCCCTCTGCCTTTTTCGTTCACTGGTTGTGCTCGATGTCAACGCATCTGAGAAAAAGCGTTGCATATTTTACGGCTGTGCACATTATGGCAAAGCCAACATGGAGACTGCTGCCCTTAGTCATAATGTCTACCCACAGACCCCTCTTTGGTATTACACATACGCCATGTCTTCGCGTGTGTGCGACACAAGCACACACACACACACATTAGAAGAGACAGTGAAATCTTCAAGTTTATGCAAAAGGTGCACAACGCAGCCATTTGCTTATATTCCATTCTGTATTTTTATTTCAATATAATGCTAGCCAGCTGGCTTTATCTCCCACCAATCCTCTCACCCTTCACCCCATGCCCCTTGAACCCCTTCACTTCGACCACACCCTTTTTGCATTCTTTATCATTCCCCTTATCTTGCAATGCAAATCGCTTGGCGTTGGGTTAAACATTTTTTCTGCATTTTTCTGCCACTCGCCTTTTGTTGCCTAAGCGTGTAATTTATGTGTGTGTGGCCGTGGGAGCGAGTGTGAGTGTGTCTGTCACAGCATGTGTATATTTCCATTTATATGGAATGTATGTTTATGTATGTGTGCGAATACTTTGCATGTTCTGGCACAACAATTTGCATATGCTGCCCATATGAAAAGGGCAGGTAAAAATTTTCTATTAGCAGCACATAAAGCTTTATTTATTGGCCCAGAACTTGGACTTTCGCAAGTTGCAATCAGGTGCTATAGCTGGTCAACACTTCGTGTACCGCCTACCCCAAACTCGTATCCTTAACACCCTTTACGCCATTCCCATCGCCTGTTGACCCCATCGGCCTGCAAATGAAATTTGATATCAAAGCAAATTAATAATGCAAAAAGGTTTTTGTGAGTCGCCGGAATTTTCACTTTGCGTGCAACACTGGAATTCGATGCCACGCCTACACAACTCGACAGCCAGCCACCGCCTCATTGTGTTAAATAATGAGTGAAAATATTTCAAAAGGCTTAACCAGGCATATACACAGTTCACTTTAGCTCGGTACAAGGGAGCATAGGACAGAAAAAGTCGAGTAAAAGTGCCATCCACACAGCCAGCATACTTGTTGTAAAAGTTTTTGCGCCTGAATTGGAAAATGCTGCGGGAACATCAGCCCCAAAAATGAAGGAAGATCTAAGAAGTAAGTACTACATTATTTCAATTGCCAACTGTGGGATACCCTATGTTTATCATTGTTTTTATATGAATATGCTCACAAATTATAGTTTTTTCTATTAATCCATAATTTTTAAAGCTTCCGCATTCTTTTTTATTTTCGACAGTTTTGTTTTGGGAATTAGTGTAAGTTCTATTCCCTTGGGAAATAGACAGTAAAAAATTACGGCTAATGAAACTTTTTACGCAATAATTACACAACATACCCTTTTACATAGCCAGTAGTGGGTGTTAGCCGAAAGAGACAGCAACACGAGTAACCGCACAATATTAAAATCAAATTAAAGTCATTATTAAATTTGGTCGCTGACTGCAAACAATGCGTGTGGCAAAAGCATAGTCTTTGCCGCTTTGTGGTGTGTTGATGGCCAAATTAATTGCATATCTGATGGTGCTAAGATTCTGCATACAAAACCGAAACCGCCGAGTCAAGTCCTCATTTCCTTCCAGTTCCCCTGTTCCCTGTTCCCATTTTCCTTTTCCCTTTTCCACAATTTCGAACAAACCGCTACGCTCATTTGTTGTGCCTTTGTTATGGTGAAATCTTGTTGGCCAAACAGAAGCAGAGAGGGAGATAAAGAGAGGGGGTAAGGGCGTGCGGTGCACTTGACTGAGCAGACGGGGATGATGTGACTCTAATCTGCCGAACGAAGCGATATAAAAGGATGTTGTTAATTGCTTGCAACGAGTTAAGCCTAAAGCTTTCCATTACATAACGCTTTAAAGAGAAACTCAAGCAACAATTCACATTTGTGCTGGACAGTTATCGGTCCTGATTTATGCAGAAACTTTGCTCAAAACATTCTGACGCGATAATCTTGTTATTGAATTGAAGACAGCACAGTCAAAGATTGTCATTAAAACATTAAATATGCTTAGATTACGATGTAAGCTAAAAGTTTGTTGAAGATTTCCAAGGCGTTTTAAAGAAATTCAACTTTTTATCGTCTGCAGATAAGATAAAAAGAGGAAAGGTTTATGTATGCAAATACAACTCCGCCTCTTAAGCATAATTTTGGTTACATATTTGCTTAAAACTTGCTATTTCAATCGCAACACTGCCATAAACTATCTTTGGCCTACTTATTATGCCGAGCAGACTGTAAATGATTATAAACAAAACATTTTCTTATGGTTAACCTCAAAAAGTCAAGCCCTAAGAGAAATACGTAGAATTTATGCCATAGGAAAAGATTTATTCCCAAAAATACTTGAAACGTTTGAGACAGAGAAAGGGAGAAAGAGATGGCGAGATAGAGCCCGTAAACAAAAGGACACCTCTGAAATTTGTTAAGATTAGCACACAATTCGCACACAGTCAACGCCATCTACATCAGTGAAAGTAATGGAATAAGAAGTGAAGGGCACAAAAGAGAAGCTAGGGATGCACCTGATAGGATAAAGGAGAAGAAGGGACGAGATGAGATCCTTTTGCCAAAATACGCTAGCGTCTGTTTAATCTAATGGCTGCCGGCTGCTATGGCAGCCTGACAAACATTGACATTTTCTGTTATGTAATCAGACGCCTTAAGGTATGCAACAACAGCAAGAACAACACAAACAACAGGAACAAGAACAAAACAAAACCAAACGAAAAGCAACGAAAAACAACAAAAGTATAAAACAAAAATAAACGTGCTCTCCAAAAAAAGAACGCAATAAATTGTCGCATAAAAATTGATGTTTTATTTTCAGGTGCGTTGTGTGATGTTTTTCTGTTTTTCTTCCTGCTGCTTTTCATTCTCTTCAAGCTTTTTGTTGCTTTTGTTGTTTTTTATACTTAGGTGCGCAAAACGTGCACAGAAAACGCAAATTTTTGCGGTTAGCCCCAAAAAACCGGCAGAAAGACAAACAAAAGCCAGCAAAAGCCAGTAGAAATTATATGAGATTTAAAATTTTATTAAATCGACTAAGAAATGCTCTAGATTTTATATATAGAATGTATTTGCTTTAGTTTATTAATAGCTGAAAAAGTGTGATAAATCTACAAACTATAGCAAACTTGATTATTATATAAAAATATGCCCGACTTAATACACTCAACACAAGAGTAGCTAACGAATTAAATCCGCCCCACAGGCGATGCCAACTTCAGCAAAGACAAATCAAATTATCATTGTATGTCTCGCAGCAAGATTGTTCTGAGCCAGAGACTTAGCAAAATCTAGTCAATACTGTGTATGATTATTACAAGTATATATATATCCCACAAAAATAGCAATATTATCCAGTACATAACGCAAAAAAAATACATATACACGATTCAATGTACATGATGATGATTAAGATGACGATGACTGTGACGATGATGATTTGACTGAGCATTTAGCTGGGCCATTTGTATCGAGAAGTTTTATGCCACAGCTGCTAAATTAATACTTGCCACGTGCAACGCGGCGTATGCGTAACCTTAGACCCAAATGAAAAATGCCGAATAATCCATTACACTGTCGTACCTGGAAACGAGTATAATATTACAGCCCATCCCTCTCTATCTGCCTTACTGAGTCTTTTTTTTCTTGCAAAGCTGACAAGTGGCTATTAGCATCGGTATTTGAGCCAACAAAGAGCGAATAAATACAAGCTTGTGGCCAACAAACCTGTTGGTCAATTGTTATTAGGCTGGCACATTTCAGCAAACATGTTGACAGCTTTACTGCAGGTTGTCAGTGTTCCTTGTTTGTCGTTACAAATCTGATTTATTTTGACATCCACAACCATTTTATTCCTTTCAATTCACTGGACATTTTTAAATCATTCATTCCAAAAATTCTGCCTTTATACAGCGTTTCTATTAAATAATTTTCAATAAGCAAAAGACTACTGAGAAAGGCTACCGACGAGCGAACCAACTGCAAAAGGCCCCGTACTCATTCAATTGAGCATTTTTCCACACTAGACATCAATTTTCCACCGATCTGTTTTGCGAAAACTATACAATATAGTTATCAGACCTTTATAGTACCACACACACAAGGTATTAATTGTGTTAGCTAAGTTTTATAATCAAAATAGTCAGAGTATAAAATATTCGGCTCGTAATGTAAAGTAATTTATTCATGCTTAAGACTAAAATCAATTTACACCCGCTCTATCTAGCACAGTTAAAATATGGTGTTAGCAAGTCCCGAAGCAAGAGCAACAGCTTTGAGCTCCAGCTTCATCCTGAGCTCCAACTACAGCAATCAGGACACACTTCACTTGGTTTTCGTTATGTATATAGAAATATATATATATATAAATTCGAGAATCATCAAGTTTAGCCCCAAGGTACTAGTGGCATCATCTTTGTAGAGGCAGGTAACGAGATAGCGCGCCGGAAATTTGAGCAATGCAGCTAAATTGCGTTTAACCAAGCAAACCCCTGAACACAAACACGTTCAGACACGTCCACACCTTTCACCCCTTCCCCTATATATAAATATATATCTTGCAAGAAAATCCAGATAACTGAAAGCCCACCTCAACTACTCTCTGTGTGTCTGTGTGTGTGTGGGTAAGTATATATAAAGACAAACTGCGCGATGAAAACATAAATTTCTTGATTGCAATAGACGAAGCAGTCAACGCTGATGTCGTCGTTGTCGTCCTTCTCATCGCTGTCATCATTGTGATGTCCTCTCATGAACTTGTGCCATATATCACTTAAGGGTAGACTATTTCAAAAGGTACAGACACGCCCACCACCACTCCTCAATTCCCTGCACTGCGCTGGAGTCCACCTACAGTTAAAGCAGTTAAATTTCGTCCAAACATAACAAAAGGAACACGTGACATCTGCGACACATAAATAAAGCAGCATTCTGAATTATTACGCGTCACCATCAGCGCTATCTCTGGCAGCGGGTCAAAGGCAACAAGCAGAACACCACAGCACCGCCCCACCACACCACCGCCCCATCACATTTACCCAACAGAATTTTACTTCATTTCAATCAGTGTCTTCTTTATACCACTCAAATCAATGAGCAGCTACAATTAGTGATGTGTATACCAAGAAAAGTTTATATTTGTAAATTAAGTAAATTTAAATTAAAGAAATTTAATCATTTTCATCTTAAACAGAAGACTAAATACTGTTTAAAAAGTAGATAAACAGGTCTTCTAAAAACTAAGATCTCAGTCTAATATTTCCACCGGGAACATGCATTCTATACAAAAATAAACCGCAAATAAAATTCGATTCTAATTCTAACGTTTATCATTTTAAAGAAAATAAAAAGATCAAAATATTATTAATAACAAGACTAAATTAAACTATTCTACTATTCTTTAAATAAAATAAACCAAATCTTGAAATGTCAAACATTTTTTTTTTAAATATAGTAAAATAAATAATTTAATGTTGTGGTTACATTAAAGGCTATAGTACATTAAGCATTAAGTAAGTAACCATAAATGTTTTACAAAATTTCTCCGCTAAGGATTGTTTAAAAATCAATATTCCAGCATAGATACCCATCTCTAGTCTTATTTGGTAAAACGGCTTTGACTGGCTCCAAGCCAATGGGGGAACGGAACTTGGCCAACTCTAAGATGCCCACTTTCAAACGGGCCCAAATTAAGTGCTTAAATTTCAATTAAAACTTGTGTCTCCCTCAATTTCAATTGAAAAGTTCCTGCCATTAAGGTTAAATATCAGTGATATTTTATATTAATTAGACATAGTTAAATTTAGAAGGCTAAAGGTATTCATTACGGCTATTACTGTTCTTGCCCAAGAGGCTTTAACAGTATAAAATTTATACGAATTCATTTAATTAGAGGAAGCAATAAGGTGAACAAAATTGTTAAACAAATCAAAATATTTACATTTATATACAAATATAATGTGATTAACTTTAAAGTGAATAAAATTAAAAACATAATTCATTTAAATATAGTGAATAATTTCACGTATTTACAATTTAAGCAATTTTTTGCCTCAAGTTAAACATGTATCGTAAAGCACAAAAACAATTAGCTCATTTAAAGCATAATTTATAAACCGAATAAACAAAAATGTTGAAACAAAACATTAATGAATTGAGAAATCAATTCATTTGAAAGCAATATAGGAAATTCATTTAATTAAATATTATTTAAATGTTGATGCAATTGGAGTTGATTTAAATTTAAAGCGATTCACTATGGAATCAATAAAAAGACAACACAATATTTTTAAATATTATACAGGATATATGCTATATATATGTGTTATACATATAGTATGTATATAGTAGGTAAGCTCCCATTCAAGAGGTAGACAATTTCGAATTCCTTGAGCTCGCAATACATTTGGTTGCAATTTCTCTCGATTGCTGTCTTTGATTGCAGCTGACCTACTTGCTGCCTGATTACCCACGCACACACACACACGGACACATACACACAGCCATACCGCTTTCCGGGTATGTATGTATGTGTGCGAAGTCTATAGCATACTTTGCATAACTTAAGGCGCATTCCGCATTCTCCGCTTGGCAAATAACTTTGCATATTTGGTGGCGCATGCCTTGATTTATGCAACAATTTTCCTCTGTTGCTTTTCCTACTTCGATTAATTACTCTGAAAAGCTCACAGAGTTTAATATGGTACAAAACCAGCAGGAAAAGTCTGCCACATATGACATTTAACTGACAGATTTCGGAGAATTTTCTCATGATGCCGTCGTCGAGAACTCGGAAAGTATCACATTAACTTGTCGACCCAACTCTGGGGTGCTTTCCCGATCCGCAAGTCTTACCAAAACTTTTGTTTTCCTTTGAGTTTAGTTTTAATCGCATTTACTTGTCTCGTCTACGATACTTTAACTTCTTGTTGTCTTTTTAACGGCTTTAAATGCAAATTTCTTTGCGTATGTCAAATATTAAGAATTTTCAAGAGTTTGGAAACTGGGACTTATTTTCATGAGTGCTTTCTTAACACCATTGAAAGTTATTTCCCAAATGTGTATTGTATTGATAAACAGATGAACTGTCTCAAGATTTTACGCAGGCTTTTCAAAACTATATATTAATTATAATGCTCTATAAACAGAAAGCAGATGTAGATTAAACTTTATTTTAATATTATGCATGAGTTCTATTGCACTTCCTTTTCCAAATATTATCTTCGGTAATTTATGGAAAATTTCCTGCATTCACTAACAGCAGACAGAGTGGAAGCAGATCTCACTCTTCACCTCCTCCATCCTTGTTACTCACTGTCTTTCTATCTCCATCTGACACTGTATCACTCTGAAATGCACAAACATTTCATTTGATTCCATTCTGTGATTTTACCCAGGGTATCTCTTTATCTACGTTAGAAGTATATAAGCATACTTCTCTTGCTCTCCCCCTCTTTTACATTTCTCTTTTTTATTTCTACTCTTTTTTTTCTTCTATTTTTTACCTGTACTTTTGGCTAGCGTAAGCAGATCTCAAAATCAAGTCAAGCGCGCAGCGAAGCTGTCAACCGCACAAATACGCTAGGGAGAGTGAAATAGAGTGAGAGAGAGACGAAGAAGAAAAAGCGATAGAGAAAAGAAGAGCTGGTGAAGCGGAGGTAAATACAGCTACATGGCCAAGTATATGGAGCGCATTCTAACTGCACCTGACGCACAGGCAAATACACACACACGCGGATAGCTCACCAGAGTGTACACTGTTAAAAATAACAGGTTTTAATATCAAGAACACTCAACTCTAAAATTCTGTTTTTATGTTTAATAAAAAACTTTCTCTCAGATTTATTAAGTATACAACAATTTTTGTTCTTAAAAAAATATCATGAAATTCATGATTTGTATAGGTTTTTTTAGTGTACGCGTTCCCTTATGCTGCAGCTACTATGGAGCCCTGTAGCTAATGTAGTTTACTTACGCTGAAATATTTACTTTGCTGCATTTCTATTTTACAGATGTAACACACACACCTACACCCCATACTCACACATACACTCCCTACTCACACATATACACCCTACTCATACACACACACACACTCCTACGCAGTCGAGTCAATTTTTATCAGCTCTGTTAAATTTGCAAAGCACTTTTCAATTAGCATCTCGCACGTGGCTAGAGCCACACTGACTGCTAAACAACCGTGTAGCAACTTGGCCCAAATGTGACGGCTGTTTGCCAAAAAATTAAGATAATTACGCAGAGCGAGCGGAAAAAAAGAAATGGCTTAAAAAAATAAAGTAAATGGCAAAAAATGTATAGTTGTACTGTCAGGATCAGCCGCAAATGGCCGTCATCATTCTTGGCTACCTTTTGTTGTGCCAGGACTTATGAGAAAGGCCAGAATGTCATGTACAAAAGATAAAAAGGACACGGCGGCTAATGAAACGCCAGCAAAGCGTAATAAAAGTTCTACAAAGCAAAAGGCCAAAAGGATTGTAAGCCACATTTCCATTTTAAACACCCAGAAACCAACTCTACCACCCAATCACCCGTCATAGCTTTACACCCACACTCACCCTTTTCTCTTGCTTCCTCCTCTATCTCTCTCTTGCTCAGTCTCCATTGTTGTTATTCTTATTATTCAGGCACAGTTGCCTTTTGTTGAATTGAAACAATTTGTCACTTTTGGCCCAGTTGCCTCTGGGCTTTGTTTCTACAGAAGACAGGGGTGGTCGAGGGGGTTGAGAGGGGATAACATCGAGTGGCCGCATTTGATAATGAAATAAATGAAGAGTAAAGTTACCATGGGCGTTTATATGTAACAATATTTATGTACAAATTTATAATTGTATTGTTCCCTTAAATGTGCAGGCATAAAAAATAAAATCACACTGCAAATTGACTCAGTTATTCAACGTTTTCAAAGTGTATGCGTGTATTATTGTATAAGTGGTGTGTGTTTGTTTCAGTGTACACTTAATCTTTGATCAAAATAATTGCAGTTATCGCAAGCATTTGTCTTAAGAAAGCACAATTTCAATATAAAGTCTATAGTATACATTTTTTATCATAAATTTTGTAGTCCTCATCCCTATCTTTATGAAATGATTTAAACAAACATATTTTCCTTATTATATGTTAGTTACCTTTTCTTCAGTCCTATTTTTTGACCAGAACTTGCAGTGACTTGTCACACACATATTGCACAAGTAATTTACACATTGAACTTTATTTAAATTCAACAAATTAATTCTTTTAGTATTCAATATATTTTTAAACCCATTGCTAACCACGTGTGAAACCGATCTGTGTGTTAACAGAGTTTAAATATAAACAAAAATAAAAATAAACTTCGCTTTTATTTAATTTAAAAGCGCTTCATTGTCATAAATTGTACAATATATGTTACATAAAGTTACGTTAAGGCCAGATGGCCAGCCCCCATTTGCCACTTGCCAAATGCCACATGCCACTTGGCTTAAGTGAAATCAATTTGAATTGTCGAAAGGGCAAGCAAGTTCAAGTAATCAAAATGCCAAAACCAATTCATTTTTTTCGATAAAACTTTTGCCAAACCGTGCTTTAAGCCAAATCTCAAAAACCGTTCCAAGCAAGAGCAACAAAAAGACATACGAAATCAACTATACACACACATACACTTCGATACGCTTTCGTTGTTGACGTACATTAAACCCGCCGTTGAGCTGCTTTATGATAAGCCTAAGGATTCGAGGGCCAAGTGACCGTTTGATCTGTTGCCCCTTTTCGATTTGTTGCCCCTGTTGGCCAAATCGGCCTAAATGTCTAACGTAACAGGAAATAAATTCTCAACAGCCTTTTGTGCCAAGCTCTGATGCTCCACCTTGCAACCTTTCTACCTGTCATCTGGCCAAACGCCCACTGCCTACTGCGCAGTGCCCACGCCCACTCTGCAAAGTGTATAGTATTTACTGAACTTGTGCTTGACCAAAGACTGGCAAAATGTTTGCTTAAATGCGGTCAGGTGACCAGGCTTACTGCAGTTAAAATTACACTGCACAGGGTTCTACTCACTGCCTTAAATTGTTTAAATATTCCAAGTTACTTTGATGCTTTATTAATATTTAACTTCACTTGTTTATTGAAAATTTAAGAATTTAAGTAGACGCAAGATGGAAATTTATACAGTTAAACTATTTCCTACTTTTAAAGTTGGCTAACAAAATACGACAATTTTATTGCAAGAGTATACAGCATTCACCGATATTTTTTGTGTTTGTTTAAAAGTTCGTTTTGCGTAGTTTATTTTCATATACTTGAAAAGCGGAGCAAGAGTTGTTGCTGTTGATGTTGTTGCCATTGCTGTTGCTGCATTGTTGTTGTGCATTGTAGTGTTCATGTCTGAGGCAACTCTGCTTCAAATGCAACATTTTACCGGAAAGCAGCGGAAGGGCTTTTATATGCCAGGCTACTTCCGGTCTATAGAAATCTAAAGCATTTACTACAGTTCGTTCTGTTGTTGTTGTTCTTGTTGTTCGTAGCTCAAGTGCCTGGATAGCTGGATAGGTGAATGGCTCAAGGGTCTAGGTCTGGTTGACTGGTTGACTGACTGCCTGCCTGCCTGGCAGTTAACAATGCCTGCGCCTATGCATATGCTATATACTTCTTAGAGCGCAGTGAAGCGCTAACAAAGTGTTGCATTCTTTCAAGAAGCGCCCTTAAACTTGGCAAATTCGCTTTAATAAATGAGAAAAAAAGAATAAATTATAAAATTTACTTTTCTATATTTCCGTTGGATTTCACATAAATTTGTCAATTCAATCAATTTATAACTTGAAGTATGCTTTGAGTAAGTCTTCTTAAAATATAGTCCAGAAAATAGAGAGATTAAATCAGCAAAAGAAAGAAAACGTTATGTCTTATAAGGTGAAATACTCTGAGAAGATTAACGAAAAGAAAATACAGGGTATCATAACTGAATTCTTTATCTTTACATTATTTTCCATTTGCACATATATTGGTGGGTATTAACTTTAAACTGATTGATTGACTGATTGAGTAGAGCAGTCAATATCACTGATTGAATATTATAATGATGACTTTAATAATTGACTTACAAATAGATCAACCTATTATTTGACTTAATTTCTTCCAGTTTCTAATTCAGTTCGCTCGGAAAACACTTTCCACCAAAATAAATTGACCCAGAGTCTATTTGCAATCAATTTGAATCATCTAAAAACCATCGATGACATATACGAATATATCACAATTACATACTTAAGGAATCTATATGATAATTCTATATTAACTGAGGACAATGATAAAATTCATCGCAACTTGTACCTAAAGAATAATACCCTAGTTTTAGGACTACCAAGAATTCGACAAATCCGCGTTAAGCCAATGAAGAAATGTTTGCATCAAATCCGAGTCGAAAATCTAGACAATAGTCCATGTTATCCAGAATACTCAGTGAATATAGATGACGATAATTTTTACGATGGGTAAATACACATTGTAATCTAATTCAATTTACTTAATTAATTAATAAACTAACGATAGTCATTTTCAAACGAATGCTCGCAAGATAGTGACATATTCGAACGAGTACAAAGGTGGAGGATTTTCTAAGAACTTTCATTATAATCAAAACAATTCTCTGGATTTGATTAAGTATATATATGACTCTAACTGGATTGATCGTGGCACGCGCCTAATTGTCATTGATTAGTTGATTAACCAATTTTAGACACTTTATCTACTAATCATCATATCCTAGAATCATTTTTGAAATATTCCCCACTGGCATCGTAACAGCCTCAATTTACACTGAATCCATTCCTATAAAATCTTTCCTTCACTTTGGAAGTTATGAATTTTACGTGGGTATTGTTTTCTATCTAATCATTGCGTACTACACCTATCAAGAGATTCTGGAGCTTGGAAAAGTTGGCATAAAAGCTTATGCCAAAGATCTTTATAATTATATTGACTTAATTATAATTTTTGTAAGTATTGCTGATAAATAGGAAATATTTTTCGAACTGCTTTATTGTGTTTAATTCAGTCATCTTATTCGGTCCTGGCTTATAATATCTGGCATTACCTTGAGGTTAAAATTATTACCAATGCTTTCGAAAGAGATTCATGGACTTATATAAGTCTGGATAACTTACAATTTGCCTGGAATATTTATGTTATTACCATAGGATTTCTCACATATTTTACCTGGCTAAAATTGATTCGATTTGTTTCTTTTCAACGAACTATCAAGCGATTAGCAATCACTTTAGAAACGGTAAATTATTTTTAAAAATCAATCTAGATTTTTAACCATTATACCATATTTTATGAACTTAATTCCTTTCTCTCAACAGTCGCTTAAAAATCTAGTTTTCCTATTTCTCATCTATGCGATTGTTGTTTTGGCTTTTGCTCACATGGGAAATCTTTTGTTTGGCCAAAAGTTGGAAAACTTCAAGTCGATATTTGCTGCAATTTCCAACTTAATGCGAATTCAAATGTGCGATTTCGATTATTTGTCTATTAATGAGGTACAACCAATTTTGGCGCCTATTTACTTTATAGCATACATTCTTATTACCTATGCTATATTGTTAGTAAGTTTATTTTTATTATTTTCAATTTATGAAAGTAATTAGCATACATATAACACTTTTTAGAACCTTTTTGTTGCAATAATTCTTACGTCTTATTCGGAGGTAAAAAGTAATTTATTCGTAAGAGATGCGCAAGTATTTCAAATGCTCTCAAAGGGTCTAAGAAAATACGTATGTTTTTTCAAAAGTTTTGATGAATCGGAGGACAGAATGTATATTGAAAAATTGATAGATGAAATTGAAAAACCTCAAACAACCGAGACATATGATAGAACGAAAACTATTAAGCCCATGAGGGACTTAAGGGAGGAACTAGCATTGTAAGTTTAAATTGAGATCTCTAAAATAAACTAAATATATTTCTTTTATTAACACCGAAATTTAGAAATATATAGTATAAATTTTTGTAATACATTTCCACAGACTTACTGAACGTGCCTTTCAAGTTGAAAAAGTTTTGGATAGTTTTGCCAAGACCATTGAACTAATCTCAAAACTACAGGACGACAACGAGAAAAGGTATAAAAGAAAAGTAAAGCGCTATTCAAATGCAAAGAAATTGTAATTTGTTAAATTTCTACCTAAATAGAAGCAGAAAGAACAACAAATAATGTCGAGCTAGTCGCATTTTGTTAGATGTACACGGAGTAACCAAGGAGCAGAGAATGTTTTGGCCTCAAAGCCGCTGAGAGATAAAGCGGAAAGGCGAAAAAATAAGTCAAGGGGAAATAACGCAGGTTAATGGATTTCTCTTGTGATATTTGACTTGAGACTGGAGGCCGCTGACCCAACCACAATTTAAACAATTTTTATGGTTACCTACTAAATATATACATACTTTTATTCCGTACTGTATTTTTAACCTTTATACGACTCTTATTTTATTTTCACTCTTTAGGCCTGGCTGGAGTCTTTCCAAGTGAAAAAGTTAACATTTATTATCAAGATGTATGCAGTCAAAGGTATGGAAAAAGGTGAAGAAAGTAAGAGAAAACGGGACTACTTGGAGGGACTACAAACAACACATTACGTTTAATTGAATGTTGCGGTTGTCGCTTGTCGTCGACACAACAAACACGGCCAAAAGGCAACGAGTCTGAGAGATAGAGACTTGTTGGCCAAGGCTAAAGAATATTTGTGCCTTTGTGTTTGCCGGGCACGCGCCTAAGAAGAACAAAAATTATAATGTAGTGTAAATATTTAATGATGATGTGACTTTAGATTATGTTGCCGTCACGTGGTTGCTGTTAAACGTGCTCCTTCCGAACTTGGCCAATTCAATGAACTGTAAATGTCGCTGCCCAAAAACAGAAAATCTTACGTTCATGTGTCGCATGCAACAGCAACAAAACACAACAGAGAGAAAAAAACAGCATTGACGTAATAACTTATTTGTTTGTTCCACCAAGAACCATTGAGCTGCAGACAGCGATAATAAAAAGCGAAATGTAATTTGTATTCAACTTAACTGAACACAAAGGTGAAAGCAGTGCATATTTAAGTCAAAGTTACTCATAAACTTGTAATCTTCTTGTAAGCTTGCAATTTCAAATAAAAACGTACGTGCGCGGAACACACTAGCGCCATCTATGGGAAACAGCGGCAACTGGTGTCACATTCAGAGTGTCAGGGCGAGCAGCTTTTCGTTAATACCATTAAACGATTAGGTGTACTCATCTTTTGACATTTATACACATATCGAATACTAATCGAATAGCGTGATTTACTCGATACCATATGATAGAGAAAATGTACGTCATGTGATTGTGGATTCTTTTTTTTCGCACGAAGCAGTCACCTGTCGGCCGAGAAAAATACAATTACGCCTGCAATTTGGTAAATACCACTCGAAATTTTAACAAATTTGCGTTTTCTATATAATTTTTAAACAATAGCAATAGAAAAATACGTGCAAAATGGCGCCTAAAATACGGACAGTCGTACTACAAACATTTCTCTGGCTCTTCCTTGCCGCGGCCACCATACTGATCCTATACTTTGTTTTGACGGGCAAGGGTGAACGCGTAAGTGTCGGATGGTTCCTGACCACTTCCAGTCCGTATATGTGGGCATGTCTGGGCATTGGACTCTCGGTATCTCTGTCTGTTGTGGGCGCTGCCCTTGGCATCCACACCACGGGCACGAGCATTGTGGGCGGTGGCGTTAAAGCGCCACGCATTAAGACCAAGAATTTGATTTCGGTCATTTTCTGTGAAGCCGTCGCTATCTATGGCCTCATCACTGCCATTGTACTCTCTGGCCAATTGGAGCAGTTCAAAATGGAATCCGCGCTCTCCAACGAAAATGTCATGAACCAGAATTGGTTCTCGGGCTATTTGATTTTCGGTGCTGGCCTTGCTGTAGGCCTGGTCAACTTGTTCTGCGGTATTGCCGTCGGCATTGTGGGATCTGGTGCAGCTCTTTCGGATGCTGCCAATGCTGCTTTGTTTGTCAAAATTCTGATTGTCGAGATTTTCGGCTCGGCTATCGGTCTCTTTGGTCTAATTGTCGGCATCTACATGACTTCAAAGGCTAAGATGGGTGATAAGGATTAAGTTCGATAGCAAATGTAAGTATTTATTGTTTCTAATCAATTCCAACTACGTAACAACAATTAATTTAGCCTTTGCAGTATATAATTATGTGTCACGCGCCTCATCCAAATACAATAGCAACAACAACAGCAACAGCAAAAACAACAATCAGTCACCAAGTCATTCCGACAAAACATAAAAAAACACAACAAAATCTGTGTTCTTTTTTGGAAATTAGAACTCGTTATATGCAGTTACAGTTTCCCGCACGCTACGATCAGGAAATATATATATATGTAAAACATAGGACTTCAGTTACTTATTAAGTTTAAAAGTTAAATTGTATAATAATTTCTACGCTTCGCGCATTTCCTCAATTATTATTCAGCATCATTTAACAATTGTGCGTTTAATGTGCGTCGTGTAAAAATTGATTTCAATTTTGTTTTCTTTTTATAAATTGTTTATTTAAGCGAAAGACAAGTGTGTGTGTGTTTATTATATCGATATGTAGTTATGTAGTTGTTAATATTATTTGTTTATTTTTGGCACTTGTATTTCTAAAACAAAAAATGTATTATATTAACTACAACTACACATAATAAATATAAACAAACTGTATATTTTATGCTACTGTTAATGCAGAAGTTATTGAAATTACACAAGCTACATTATTATTACATATTATAGAAAGTATTCCATATTGAAAGTAATAAATACATGTGTTTTGTTTAACAAACCCCCTTAAAAAACGAGCAATTTATATGATATATAAATACACAATTTATATATTTGCAACTATTTTCTATAACCAAAAATAATAACTATGATTTATTAATGAGAAATCTGTGTAGGGTAAACTATGTTAATTCACTGATTTAGACGGGAATACCTCTAACATTTTGTAAGCTAGCTCATTAGAGGGTTGCCACTCTGCGCGAGCTTCAAAGCTGACGTATATGAAACACGGTCACTCTAGAATCCTTCCAATTCAAAAACAACAGTTATATGACAACAGGGACACTTTGTTACACTGAACTGCAAAACAATGACTGTCCCCTCTTCCCACAAAAGGACGCAATAATAGCAGGAAACAGCTTTTGAAATATATAGCTAATTTACTTACCTTGAAAACCCAATTGCAGGTTACGGCAAATGCCATTGTGATTGCCGGACTACGCCAGGAGTCGCTAGGCCGCAGATGTCTCGCAGTTGCGTTGCTTTATAATTTTTCACTAGCACTTGCACTTTTCTCTCAAAATAAAATAGTAAAAAAAAAAAACATGCTTCTTTGCGTTTGCAAAGGACATTTCCCTTTTCAATCACAGTAAAAGAAAACACAATTTGCTCTAGGACCCGCGATGCTAGTTTTCACAACATTAATTTTTTTACTTTCACTAGCATTTGCACTTTTCACACTCAATAAAAAAATAAACAAAATAAAAATGAGATATTTAGCTTTTTACTTTTCACTCACAATAAATAAAACACATACTTATCCTTGCAATTGCACACACAATTAAATAAATAAATAAAAACACACACATACACACTTTTCAGGCTGTTGAATTAATTTGCCGCCAAGCGGCTATCCAGCTCGTATTTCATAAAACAAAAACGATATACAGGAGCGCGCGGCCAAGACGAACTGTTTAGGATCATAAGCAATTTAATTAAACGCATAAATAAATACAATTTGTAGGGGCAAACTCACTTGCAAACGTTTTTTCAACTAACTGTAAATTTACTTATTTCGTTTCGTATGGCGCCGAGATTAAAACCAGGAATGAAACAATTCTCCCTTTTTAAATTGTTTTAAATGAGTTAAAGCAAATAAATAGAATCAACTTTTAAGCATATGTCAAGAGTAAAAAACAAATATGGGATATCTGAAAGTAGTTCTTTTATTTCTGGGACTAGTCCTATTTGCATGGTTCTTGTACGTATTGGGCCTCGTGATGAATGACATGGGGGAACGCGCCGGTCTAGGTTGGTTTCTCTACACGACCAACCCACAGATGTGGGCGGGTCTCGGCGTGGGACTCGCCGTATCACTGTCTGTTGTAGGAGCCGCTATGGGAATTTATACGACCGGCACGAGTATTGTGGGCGGAGGAGTACGTTCCCCACGCATCAAGACCAAGAATCTCATATCGGTGATATTTTGCGAGGCGGTGGCCATCTACGGACTGATCAGCTCCATTGTATTCTCTGGAAACTTGCAAACCTACGTTACGCATCAGGTGATCAACAACCGGGAGCAGCTGACAAGGAATATGTTTACGGGATTTGCAATATTCGGCGCAGGACTGACCGTCGGCCTCGTCAATCTCTGCTGTGGCATCTGTGTGGGCATCGTGGGATCGGGAGCAGCTCTATCGGATGCAGCGAATGGGGCTTTGTTTGTCAAGATTCTGATTGTGGAAATATTTGGATCAGCGATTGGACTATTTGGTTTGATTGTGGGCATTTACATGACCGCCAATGCAGAAATGGTCGACTAATTTTAATAGCAACTATAATATAATTCAATATAATCTTTATACATATATAAAATAACTTAAATATTATTCGTCATCGCTGTCGTCGCTGTTGTTTTGTGCAGCATCGCTGCCTTCGTCCTCCTGCTCATCCTCTTCGTCCCAGTGCTTGATTTTCTTGTTGGTCATAAAGTCCTCGCGCAGCACATTCCATTCCGATTTCTTTTTGCTTCCTGGCCCGTCCCCGGGCTCGTCATCATTCTCATCGCCGGAGTCCGAATCCGTTTCTGATTCCTCTTTCTTGACGGCATTGTCTATGACGGCGGACTTGGCACGTTTGCCGCTCATCAGCACATCCAAGAACTTTCGTTTATCTATGTTATTCAGCACCGCATCCTGGCGACTGTCCAGCGGACCCGCATCCTCCAGCTGCTGCTTAAGATCCTTCTGTTGTATGCGCACAGCATTGAAGAACTGCACTGTACCGCGGGTGGCTACCTTACGCAGACTCCGCTCTCGTTCCATGTCCCTGAAACTGGGCTTCACTCGCAGCTGGAGGGGCACGTTCTTTCGCTGTTGCCGTGTGAGTTGTGCATCGAGTGCGGATCCCTCTGTTTTCACATCAGTCTCCTCTGTCTCGTCCTCCTGCTTCACTTCAGCACCCTCAATCTCAAAATCGTAACCCTTCTTGCTTTTGGTGGTTTTTTCATCGGTCTTTTTTATTTTCTTGGCACGCGATAAAACTGTTTTCTTTTGAGCCACCGGTTTTGTGGTCTGCAGCACCTTCAGAATTGAGTTCGCCCAGCCCGCGTTGCCTTCGGTAGCGCTGGCATCGCTGGCCTCATCTGAACTCTCTTCCGTCGCCGTAGAGGTCTTTTTAGTACGTTTTGTACCCAACAGCGCCATATTATTTAATTAATTTAAAATAAACAAATTGTCTTTTGTTCAAGCACGTGTGCTTCGAAACAACAACGATTGCAATACATTCGCGATCAGCTGATTTTCGTCCATTTGCCCAGCCCTGGTGACGGTCTTAATCGGCATTGAGCATTATCGATGAATTATCGATAGTATGTTTAAAGTAGCGCGCAAACTTTATAGCAGATTTCATTTTTATATAAAATGCGTAAGTAGTAATCAAATATAATTTAATTTTAATACATAAAATTACAGTTTTATTTTACAATTATTTGTTGTAAGTCTTCTAACGCAGATGTAAAGTCATTGAGATTGCAGGTAGACTTTTCGCCAGCAGTTGTGTTGTTTAATTGATGAATGAAAAGTTCAACAAACTGTTGCGTGTGCTGTGAAGGAAACAGTGAAACATAAAGATTATAAGGGACTTAGACGCTAAATAGTAAGCTTACATGGACAACACTCTTTGCCTTGTTATGCACGACCAAACACTGAAGAAGAACGGCCACAAACTTGGTGAGAAATTCACGTAGATGGACACTTAATACCGGCAAAGGAATCGGAATTATATACACCAAATAACACCGTTGCATCTCTACCAAGAGTTGCGTACATATGTCTGGACTCTGCAAAAGTTTCTCGGACTCCAGGACGAGCATCTGCAGAATGTTTTTGGCCCAACGATAATTTGTAGACACATTGAGGGCGGAGCAAAGATCTCGACAAGCAGCCATTTGTTCGGGCTGTGACAAATCCTTGGACAAAATCTCTTTGACTTCACTGCGATTGATAGCAAAGTAATAACCAAGTTGTGTGATGAGCTGCATCTGGCAAATTGATAACTGTGCATTGGAGGACATCGTCACATTATGTATAAGACGCTCAAGTAAATCATCGCACTGATTCCACTGGAGTAGTAAAGAAGTTAATGAAATGATAGAGCCTTCCTAAGTATAACTCCCGTACCGTAAGCGAGTCCAACTCTGTAAAATGATCCAAGCACTGGCAAATACAACTCCACACCGAGACTGTCATGTCCACAGAGTCCATGGTGTAGGCGTCCCGAAATAGATTCTCATAGATAACGCCCTGTATATTTAGCTGCTGAATGTCGGCAGCGAACTGCAATATAATCATCAAGTGTTATGATATTCAATAAATCGGTGCTTATATCTTACGCTGTGATTAAGCATGCTTGAGAAAATTCGCACACCGAGCATCTTGTAGTCTGGCTGATAGCATTCTCTTACATTCAAACCCACTGCTAAGCTAAAAGTCAACATCTTGTTGGACATTTTGTGGCTCTTCGAGTAGTTGTGCTGTAGTAGGAGGAGTTTACCCAAGTCGAGTTGGATTTGATATATATGGAATGTATAGCTACTACCTCTAGGTATCTGGTAAAGCCATGAACTGAGCCAAGCTGACGCTTCCAGCAGTCTTTGTGCAGCTTCTTTTCATAGTAACTCAAAATTAAGGACTCGTCGATGGAAGAAAGTTTGCTCAGCAACTGATTGGCATTTTGCAGTAAAAATTCAGCGTCCCCATTAAGTTTATAAATTGTGGGCGTTGCTGTCAGCTCACAAAACAACAAGACAAGCTGTACACGCAGCTGCAAAGCATTAAAAAATAATAAATAATATAAAAAATATATAAACAAGCATAAAAGCGCAACAAACTTCTTGGTTGGACAATATTTCCTCGCATTGTTGAAAAAGATCGTACAATCTTGGAAGTTCATGTCGTAGCAATTCATGGTAGCTTTCAAAATGTGCAGGCAGCAGTTGCACTTCATCGAGATCCTCCTTTAGCGCCGGCAGCATGCATAATTGCAACTGTTCGCCAATTAAATTTAATTTTAAGTCATTTGTTTCGCAGCGCATTTTGTACACATAGCTACTTTCGATTTCAATACAATAAGTATGAGCAAATTTATCGATAGCTCTCAGCTGTTTGCTAGAGTGACCATCTTTAGGAAATTATTATGTCTGGTCACTTGTTTCATTCCTGCATCCAGTTTGACACACCTGGAAGGTTTTCTTTTTATATATCTGTAAAATTGTGTATTAAAAGCTATCGGAACAAAATAATGCTTAAGTTAAAGCTTGAGGCATTAGGGCATCCCGCAGCTAGCGATGTGGCATGGAGCAGTAAGTGTTGTGTACAATATGAAAATAGTATTCAAAATTTAAACCGGCTTTACTTGATTTTGCAGACCGAAAAGAATTTGCTAGTACAATACTATGGCTGGAGGATCAAAAGATACGCTTATATAAAATAGAGGATCGTCAAAAATTGCGAACTCTGGATGATATGACGTTGTGGGAAGAGGCCTACAAACAATACTGTATTGACCTGAACATGCCCCCATACCAAACGCAGTTGGAGCAACTCACCTGGGTAATAGGGCATGCGATGCGTCTAGAGTACCTGGATGAACCATCTAAATACGAATCAGTCAACGTGCAGGAGACTAGAGAGTCAAAGAACAATGGCATACACACACAGCATAAAGTTCAAACCATTTTTGATGGCAAAATCAATGGCAAGTAACAAATGTTCATAATATTCACATACTAATTCTTAATTTCAAAACAGTTCAAGATAAGGAATTTATAGCGGGTGTTCGCACGCTTGCCAGCAAGCTTAACGTGCCGCATCATCCCAATCACTTGCTGCAATTGGAGGCCGTGGCACGTATTGTTAACGAACGTCTTGGACCCAATGCCAAGGATCGAAAACCAATTATGGGTACGCCATTCCCTTTTGACAAGGGCAATGATGTAGTCACTCCAAACGATCCAATGCTGGATTATCCCATGCGCATTCTGCGTTTGCTGCAAATACAAAGTCTACGCCAGCTGCAGACGCACATTAATGAGACCATTGTAGCTGTTCAGAGCTTAACCGCTAACCCAAAGACTGACACCAAACTGGGAAAGGTTGGACGCTGAGATGGCTTATCTTTAAAGTGACTTATGTATTGAACAAACTAAATTTACTTAAACGAACGCTATTACAAATACACGATGTCGAGTAGTTTAACTTCCGCGTTTAAAGAATGGATGATCCCCTGTGGGCTTTATCTGTTTCTTGTTGTTCTGTTCTGTTGTCGCTTTCAAGAAATTTGCATCGGCCAAGCGCGCGACTCCAAGGAATCCTGCAACTGTTGAGTAAGACAGTCAGTTAGTGTTTAGTTTAAATGCTTTCATTTATTTAAAGTACCTGCCGCAATGCTTTTCATTGTGTAATTTTCCAAAGGCGAACGCCGGCGTTTTGCTTGCGCCAATATGAAGGCCCCAATGCCGATCATGCCAAATCCGCTTATAAGCCGACAGGAAAAGCAGTCGGCGGCCTCCGAGACGTTATCACGATACCATGCAGATAATTTGCCAATCATTTTGTCCACGGTGAGCAAGTGTTGTCTATTTTACTAGTCTCGTACGTTTCGTTTTGTTTTGATTTTTTTCAGGTGTATTTTTTCGAACAGTTCGATCGAATGTAACGAAACCGAATGAACGAACTAGAAAAGTTCCTTTCCGTAGAGGTAGTCCCCTCGATTTTATTTCCTTACTTGAGAGTTTCTTAAGTTATGAAATTTTATTAACTGCGTTTTTAATTAACATTAAGTGAGCTTAGGTTTTCAAAAATATAACTTTTATAAATTTGCGCATATTAACTCAATTTGTTTTAACAACACAATACAGCTGTGGATCTGCGGTTCCGCCACCAATGTTGCAAAAATTATGTATCGGCAAACCACCACATTTATGGACCACAGTTGCCGACCTCCACATTCTGCAGTGAACAAACGTAGAGCAAAAATACAAACACGAGTGGTGGAAATAAATCTATATTTTAAATGGTTCAAGTTGCTCGTTAACGTCGTTTCAAATTAGATAAAGTGTAAGTTTTTATGCTTATTGGACATTGCTAAGTTTAAAGAGTCAGCTCTATGTAAAATCATAGGAAAATGCATTTGAAAATGTATGCCGAAAATGAAAGAAAAATTGCCGACGCGACAACGCTACACACACACATGCAGGCGGTTGTCACACACGTAAACTCTCACATACACACATATACGACACTAGCTTGCAAATGGCGGATGGGTCCCAACAGCAAAAAAAAACTGCATACATGTACCGTGTGTGTGAGTGTGGTGTCAAGGCAGAAATATTGCTCTGTGATTTCAATGTGAAAATGTTGTAAAATTGTTGACGTTGCAAGAAGTTGGAAGTGTGGATGAAAAAAAAGCAACGGTAATTGCATAAAGTAAAAGCAGGTCTGTTCCTACCTTCTTTGCGTGTATATGTGTTTAGTGCAATGCATTTGTTGTTTTTTGCGTGACAACAACAACGTCGACAGTAGCGGCAGCGACGCCCTTTTGTCTTGAGCTTTGCGTACGTCGCCCTTTTGCATGGATCTCTGTCATGCTCTACACGCCCCCACTACCACTGCCGCTCCCAAGCAAGCCATCACTTCGAATTGTATGTGTGTGTGCTGTGTACGTGTGTTGGTGCTTGGCTGTGCTCCACATCCATTAGACGAAAGACGAAGACAAACAGCCGCAAACTGAAAATCGGGTTTAGGTCACTTGGCAGCCAAGTATGCCGAAGCATCGCATTTTCAAATGCTTCTTATTGCCAGTCTCGCCAATTAGGTGCTTAATAAGCCACGTTGGATTTTTGTCTTTTTCATACTTTCACTAGTTGCAAATGAATTAAATGCCATTCAACTGCACAATAATAGTCAAGCTCACTTACAATTACAAAATTTATTTATTTTTCTGTTTTGTATATTATTTGCTTATATCCAAGCCAATTATTTGATTTGCCAAGAACTTGTATGTGGCGCTGTCTGGTTGCCCCTGGTCATATATCTTGTCTATCCCATCTCAATTTGTGGTGCTGGCCTGCTGCCTTTGTTGCGATTTTATCAAACAAGAAATAAACATAATTGATGTGCTGGCCTCTATTTGTTGCTCTCATATACACTTGACTGTCAGTCTGTATGTGTGCGTTCTTGTGTTTGTTTGTGTGCTCTTGTGTCGGGCATTTCTTTTGACATTTACACATTGCTAAGAGAGGCAGACACCTCCTCTCTACCTCCCCTTCCATTTCGTTACGCTACTACTCAGAGTCGCAGAGACGTCTCTCCGTTGAGCTCTTATCAACTACAACACAGAAGAGCAAACGTGTGGAGTGCATTCAGTTTGCTTGCATGTAGACAAACAGAAGGAGGCCCATAAATAATGGTTGTAGTTTTCATTCATGCGATAAGTGTTTAAGTCATTATTGATAATACCAAAAGGCTCATTCACGTCAGCAATCAATATTCATTAATAGAAATCAAGCATTCTCTTTCATGGTTTGTGTGCGTACTTGTGTATAATTTTTGTATGAAATATTAAGAAAGTGAGTCATTGTAAAATGCGACATTCCAAAAGTCAATTACTATGCGACCTATTAAGCCGAATAAATACAAAAATAAAAATCAAACAGGAGCACAACTAACGGCGAACTTGACGCTCCCACGCAACTAGCAAACACTCTCGAATCGCACGGTCTCTTTATTTGAGCGCACTCGGAAAAACATTGCATGTTGCATAAACATAAATAAATAAAGCAAAGAACTTTCTAAAATTAACACATGCTTTCTGCGGCCTGACTATCAAAAATAGCAAAAGCAAAATTGCAATTATGAATAACATAAAAAACGACGGCAACAAAAGATAAAAGGAGCGACAAAAAAAACACATTCAATGAGTATGCTCGTGTGTGAGTGTTTGTGTGCGTGGTTGTGTGAGTGAGAGTGCCGAGCACATATTGAGTGTAAGTGAGAAATTCCGTATGGGCGCAGCGGCAGCCTTTCCAACTAATTGAACGACAACAATATCAAAATTGGGGCAAATTTGCAGTTGACGCTGCATGTAACCAGGGCAGCAGTAAATTTAGCAAACGACTCAGCCATAAACATAATTATTAGGCACACTTGCTAAAATACACAAACACACACAAGCACACTCGTTGAATGTGTACCTACTACTACAATGTAGTTGTCGGTTTTGCTGATAATAATGTTTATAATTGTGCCAGCAACTAGTTTTTTTTTGTTTCACACATACATAAAGACATACATGCATGTGTGAACAAACACACACACATCCAGATTCAAACACATTCCGCAGAGACGCTCTTCCGGTTGATGACCTTTACCGGCTTTTATTTGTAGTTGTCTTTATTGCCACTGGACGCTGAAAGCTGAACGCTCGAAGTCGCAGAGATGCCGCCTTTGTTTGACTGTCTTTATATTTAGCACAGAGCCGTTAAATGTTTACGCCCGAAATCATTAAGACTTCCAAGTTCCAACGTCATATTTACCACTCTGAATTTTCGCTATCACCATCAATGCGTTTGTCGCTTATGTGTTTCTAATGACAAATCATTATCAGTTTGTCATTGACTCTTGACTTAAGAGTGAAGTCATCGAAATTAACTTGAATTTCGCTGTGCAAATATTTATATTCGCAAGGAGAGCGAAAGCTTGGCAAGTACAGAAAGAAATTGAGATGGAAAGTAAAACTCGCTGCGGAATTATTAATGAAAATATTACACTTTTAGTTAGCAGTAAAAATACTTTTAGTTAAAACTTTACAAATTCCTTAACCAATAGATGAAAAAAAAAAAATCTGAGTCAGCTTCGGGCTAGGCAGAAACATGACGCTGATTCTAGCCATTTGTTGGCTTAGCGAGAGCAACAACCTTGAATTGAATTTGCAATTTGTGAGCGCCAACGCAGTCAAGAAGAAGAATACGATGAAGTAGAACAGATATCAAGCAGAGCTTATGGAGCCCACTTGAAATTTCAAGTTCTAACTGTATGCGGCAACCGTTTGACTGAGCGCCAGAGTGTGAGAGAGCGAGCAAAGAAGAGAGCAAAAAAGAGCGCAACTGAGCTGAGCTTTAGCGTCATCGTCAGCGTCGCTGTTTCGTTGCTGGCCGTCGCTACCTTGTGTCATTCGTGCTGTGTCCATTTAGCGCTTCGCACAAGAGCCATTGAAGCGCTGTTTGAATAAAATAAAAGAAGAAGAAGAAGAAGCACGAAAGAAGATTCAACAAAATTGTTTAAGGTGTGAGTGCTTTGCAACATTTGCATACGTGTGCGTCAGAAAGTGATATTTATTGCTCTTTTATATGGGAATTTCCTGTTGAATTTGCAATTCATTTATGGTTTTTTTTTTTTGTGCTGGTATCCGCTTCAAGTTTAGCCAAGTTCATTAATACGCAACTTTCTTCGCTGAAATGGCAAACAAGTTGTTGTCTCTCTTTCTCTCTGACTTGTTCTTCGTCTTTTGCAAATTTCTTTAAGCTTAGTTTTCGGCAATCGATAGACTATACAGACGTACGCATTTATCGATGACCGTCATCGATCCTTGTCTGGAATGTTCCAACACTGATCTCCCTGATCCATGTGTGTCTGTGTTTGTGTGGATGTAAGAACAAAGTGGTTTAAAGTACACTTTGCTATCTGAATTACGAAACGAAAGTACAATAAACAATTCGATAGCCCGAAGAACTTTTATTTATATTTACAACACGTCAAACAACCACACCGATAACCAGTGTATATTTATTTTGGTACCATTCACCGGCCGGCAAGCTGATAAGCACGTACCAAGCTCATTTTCCCCGTAAAACTCACATACACACACACAGCCAGAGAAACACACATTTTTCGAGTGACTGACAATTATAATTGCCTTTGATTGTTAATGTCGTTGATCTTGCTTTATGCTCAATGTGAAATTTTGTTTTAAAACAACGTCAACAGATTCTACGTACACACTAATTGCAATGATACACGTCATCGGTATCGCCGAAAAAGCTTGTCTAAGTGCTGATAATGTTTGTGACAGAAAAAACAAGAATTTTCAACTGTAAATTTCAACAGTTCAAAAATTCTAAGAGACGCGAAAGTGTAGATTTTGATCTTAGGGTAAAAGAAACACTTCAAAGTCTAGGAATTAGGGAATTATTGCTCTGGCTTTAGGTTAAAGAACGTTTTAAATAACAGCCCACTATAAATGTTATTTCTTTGCAGTATCCCGCCTACGTCCGCTAGAGAAAAGGATTGATTTCGTCTGTTGTCGGCAAAGAATGCAAATATGGATTTCCACATACTGATTGTCATTGGTTGTGTGTTCAGCGCTTCGTTGTTGTCTTTCCTGTTCATCAACAAGATCTTTAGACGCAAGACCTTCGAAGAGGTTGTGGCCGAGAAGCGTGCTCTGAGTGCCAATTATTATGCCCAGAACAAAAGTGCCGGAGGAGGAAACGCTTCATCGCAGCGGAAGCCAAAGAAGAAGGAGCTGAAGCGTGAGAAAAAGCAGCGTCAACGGGAACAGCAAAAGGATAATGCCGGTAACAATGAGCAAGATGAACAGGAAGATTTCTCCGATAATCACTCAGAGGAGCAAGCTTTGGATGAGGAATCAGCTCAGCCTGGGTTGTCCAAGCAGCATGTTGAATTTGAACCAGATCCAGAGGTGATGAACGAACAGAATCGTCGCCCCAGCAACGCTGAAAAGGAAAACCAAGTCAACAACAACATCATTAACAGCAACAACAAGAAGGGCAAAAAGGATAAGCGCAATGTAGCTCAATCAACCAAGGCACCAACTGTGGGCATACTGGTCAACAAGAACGATCCAATACCTGTTAAGCCAACGCCTCTGGAAGAAACTCCCGTGTTGAACAATTTTGATGTGCGTCCACCCAAAGATGTGATCGAGCTCAAGAAACTGGAACAGAAGGAGAAGCCACAACAGTCGCAGAAGAAAAACCTTGGAGCTGCCAAGAAGGAGCAGAAGCCAGCAGCTGCTGCAACCCCGAGTGCCCTCAGTGCAGCTCTGGAGCAAGCAGTGGAGGTGCCACATGTACCCAAACAACAGGTGCTCAAGCAGCAACAACAGCAGCTGCAGCAACCAAGTGCATCACCCAAGACACAGAGCAACAAGGGCAAGCAACAGGTTAACAAGAAGCAAAAGGAGACGACATTGGCTGCAAAGGATCTCGTGCAGGCCCTGGACAAACTAGCCGAACATCAGACCGTGGGCGTGTCTGCCTTGATGAATGTGTTTTCACGTGCAGAACTCAACCGTTCCGAGATACAAATACTCATTGATTATCTGTTGAACAAACAGCAGGATATGCCAGCGAATCATGGTGATTGGTCGGATGACATATGCCAGAAATTGAAGCGACAACTGGAGGAGAAGGAGAAACAGTTGTCCGAGGAGCAGGAGGCATCGATTGGCATTCAAGCCAAGTTGCGTGAGTTGCGTCAGGAGATTAACGCCGAACGGGCTCAGATGCAGGCTCGCAGTCAAGCCTACAATGAGAAGCTCTTGGCTAAGGATCAAGAGCTGCAAGCCCTCAATCAGGAACTGGCTAATGCCAATGATAAACTCAATTTGGAGCGTCAGCAATTCCAGGCAAAACTGTTGCGCGAGAAGCAGGCCAGCTCGCAGGATTTGATGCCGCAACTGCAGCGTCTTCAACAGGACTTGGCTCACAAGGAGAAGGTCTATGCGGACTTGACCAGCTTTGTGAATGCCGAGGCCCAGCAGAAGAACGATCATCTGCAGCAGCAAGTACAGCAAATCCTTGCCCTAGAGCAGCAGCGGGATGAGCTCGAGGCTCGTCTCAATAACAGTGTCTTTGAGCTGGAACAGCGCAAGCAGCTGGAAACGGAAAATTCCGAACTCCAATTGGAGTTACGCAAATTGAGCAATGCCCTCGAATTGGCCAAATCCGAATTGACACAGTCCCAATCGGAGCTGCAACGCGTCTGCAGCACAGAGCTACCCGAATTGCGTCAACAGACTGCGGCCCTAGAGGCTAGCAATGTTAGCCTAAATCAGCAGCTGAATCAGGCCAACAGTCATGCTGTCCAGGCTAATGCCCAGCAATCGGAGCAGGCTCTTGCCCAAACGGAGGCACTCACTGCTCTCCAGGCCGAGATGCGTACGCTCAGTGATGCCCACTCCTCTCAGAAGCAGCAAAACTCCAGCCTCCAATCGCAGCTCCTAGAGGCGCAGCAATGCGCCAACCAGCTCCACGACAAAGAGCAACGCTTGCAACAGGAGTTACAGGAGCAGCGCGAGAAGAACAACGTAAGTTGTCATACGCACATATTTTAAATGTTTTTTATTTGTGGGCTCTATTCATAAGTTATCGTCGTGTACAAAAAGTAGAACTGAGATGTACCAACCCTTGATTGTCATAAAAATATAACACTTTTCTATGAATGTACCAGTTCTGTGTGAAGTGTACCAACTGTGGCAGTAATGTCTATCGATAACATAACAGTATGCTAGCTATTGCCTCATCTGTAAATATCGATAAGTTGATAACTTTAACTCTATCAGTGCTAACGTATTTTTTATTTTTTTTAATTTAGTGTTTATTTTTTTTATTTTGTTGTGATTTCTTGTTTGTTCTTTTGTCTTTTACTTACTTTTATTGCTACCTGTCCTTAACCGCTTCCTTTTCCTTTTAATTGACTAATTTGCCACGTATTTGTGTTTCGTCAGGACGTTCGTATGAAAAATTGGAAGTTGATTGAAGCGTTGCAAAATGCCGAAGCAACCGCTAGAAATACAACAACAACAACAATGACAACGACAACCGCAAAGACGAAAACAAATACAGCGCAAAGTGTAGGCGTAAGTGCATGACAACAATAACAACAACTTTTAATTTGGATACCTCAATTTAATTTTCTTTTATTTTAATTTAATTTGAGTAAAAAATATCACAAATTAAGAGCAATTCTTAAAATCGTGTAATTAACTAAACTAAATTTAAGCTTGGCGTACATATATTTAAAATTAATAATTATATTACTTTTCACAGCAACAACAAAAGCAGCTGCAGGAGCAACAGCAGCAGCATCAGCAACAGTTGCAGTTGCAACAACAGCAACAGAAAAAGGTGGCTGCCAATGGCGGTGAACTGTCCGGTAGTGGCAACTCGGCAAAGGTTGAACAACAGCGCATTCGTGAGCTATATCAGCGTTTGTATCCGGACGCGGTGAAGGCTCATGCGTCCACCGCGTTGAATGCCTCGTTTGATGAGTGGCTGGAGCAGGTGCTCGCTACTCACGTCAAGCAGCAGCAACAGAAGCAGCAGCAACTGCTGCAGCAGAGTAGTAGTAATAAGTCCACACAATCAAACAACAACAGCAGTAGCAGCAGCAGTGGCAGCGGCAGCAGCAACAGCGACCACAACAATACCCACAACAATATTAGTAGCAATAATAGTAATTCGAATAGCAAATCCGCCGTTAGTGCTGCCGAGCAGCATGAGTTGCATGCACAGAACCTAAGGCTGCGCAAGCGCAACGATGAGCTCACACAGCTGGTCACAAAGACGGTAAGAGAGAGAGTGGGATATGTTAACAAAACATTGTGATATCCAATTCCATTTTAATTGCAGACCAACACTCTGTCTGACCTGGAGCAGAGAGCACGGGAGCAAGATGATCACTGGCGTGGCATTGTTAGCCAAAAGGAGCAGCTCATTTCCAAGCTGCAACAGCATGCCTCAAATGGCGAGCAGGTGAGTTCAAAATTAACACATTTTACTGAGCTTGGAATACAATATCAAGTATGCAGGGGTATTCCTTCCTTGTATTTAAATATATAAAGTTAATCTCTCTACAACTTATTTATTTTCAGGACATTTAATGTCGTCGCAATGGGAAAGAGTCGCCCTTAAATAAATAATAAATATTAAAACTACAGAACCACAACGATAATTGACAACAATCACAGCGTTTGTCGAACTTCCACAGTAAAGAAGAGCAACAACAACAAGAAACACAACAAAAACAATTCTAACAATCTATTAAGTTTAAAGTTTAATATTACAAAATACTTGAAGAAAACTAAAACAAAAAAAAAGGAACAAAATGAGAAATTATAATTAACGAGCCCAACAACAGCAACATTTAACATTTTAAAGTAGTAAAAAGAAATATGAAGAAATTAAGTAATGCTTTAAAGAATTATATATACATAAACTAAAAGAAGTAAACAAAAACAAAAGAAAAAACTAAAACAAAAACAAAAAATATAAAAAGCAAACAAAAACTTGTGCAATGTTGAACATTTAAATGTGAAGCGAAGAAAAGTAAATGAATTATTCTAAAACTCAATAACATTGCTGCTGTTGCACATATTGATACAGAATTTTGATTATTTATATACAATACATATATAAATATATATATTACGCTATATTATTTGTGTTTAACCTGCATTTAAGAACCACAATTTGAAATGCGCGCGAAAATCTCTTTCTTTGTATTTGTATGTTTTTTTTTAAATTATGTTAAGCTAAAAATTGAATTGAATTGAATGCCAATAATATATAACTGAAATCGTCTAAAGATTTGTTTGTCCACTTCCGTTCCGTTAGAGATAAACTCTGTAATTGTGTTATTTCTGTTTTGTTTGTTTGTAAAGAGAGCGCAAAAGATTATATAAAAACATAAAACAAAAGTATTGAAAGTAACCGCAGCAATAGAAATATGTTAGTAGAGCAAATGGTTAGCCGACAACAGCAACATTTAATTAAGCATATGAATAATAAATAAAACAACAAAAAAAAATACAAAACTATTTTTATATACATATAAAGAAATAAAATAATAACAAACTAAAATGTAATTAATAAGTAAAAGCAAATTATAAACAAGCAAACAAATCTGTGAATTGTTGTGCGAAGTGAAAAGGGAAAAAAGGGAATATAATTAATGTCAATACACCTGTTTGCATTAATTAAATAATAGCGTAAAAGTTGAATTAGGCGAAAACAAATTGAATAAACAACAGCAATAGCAAAACAACTGCAAATAGAAGAGCGAGAAGAGTTAAACACAGGTCAAAGTTGTTATAAATTATAAACACTAAACGCTAGCGTATCGCATTATAGCAATTAAAGATGTATAATTAATGCTAAATGAGAATTAAATACACACAAACAAAAACACACACACAACCAAGTATGAGAAACAAATTTCTGTGCATTATTATTTTCAATATTTTACATTTTGTGTTGATTTTTTCGACTATTTCTTATTATGTGCATAAATTATGTATAAAAATATAAATCTTATTGCTAGTTATACTGTAAAGGGTTAATTACTTCAACTGTAGATTTTGTAAGGGTATTACCATATGGAATGGGTACTGAAGTAGCTGAACACACGAGGGACGCTTCTTTTGATCCAACTGCAGGCAATTCTTGACCATCTGTGAGGCGAGGATGAACATGTGGTTAGGAGACATATCTACGAGACACTACCAAGTTACTTACATGAACTAGCATTAGGGGATAGTATATCGGAAGATCTGGATAAACAATGCTTGTGCTGGGATTAGCTATAGCGTTCATCTTGGCATTTATATTCCTGATATGGCCAAAGGGTGTCTTTTGATAGAGCAGCAGGTATAGAATGCAACCAAGTGACCAAACGTCCGACTTAGTTGATATCTTTATCTTCGGCTGATTACCACCACGCATCGGACTTGTTCCACTCGAAATATCCGTCAGTGCCTCTGGACTAATGTAGTTAAAAGTGCCCGCCTGGGAGAATTTGATGATGCTCGTCGAGTCGACAGCAATGTTGCTGGCAATGCCAAAATCAATCAGCTTTAAGCGACCATTAACCATTAGAAAGTTGGCTGGCTTTAGATCCGAGTGGATCACACCATTTTGATGAATATAATTGACTGCCTGCAGCATTTGGTAGAGAATGTTCATCAGATTGTATAGTGGCAAATTGGTGGTGAATCCCTGTAGAATTTTATTCAAATCACAGTCACCCTTCTCCATTACCATATAAAGCTTTGATTCCTGACGCAACAGTTGGCTAAGTGAAGAAGGTTTTAAAGTTATATTAGGGTGAACCAAATACAGTCATTGTTTCTAGTTGATACTCACTAATCGTATAGGGAAACAACACAAACGTTGCCTTGCAGTTTCTCTAGTAGTTTGGTTTCATTCAGGTAGCCCTGCACCACGACAGGATCTGCTTGCAGATCCACCACTTTCAAGGCGAACTCCTGACCAGTTCCTTTGCGACGTGCCAAGTAAACGGAGCTGGAGCCTCCACAACCTAGCTTCCTAATTATCAAATACTCATGGTTCTTGATGTGCAGCACATTTGAATTTGATTTCGTTGCATTATCCGGTTTATCAGCAGTGGGCAAGGGAACGGGGGCGGATGTTGGTACTTTGGGCTGTTCCGCCTGGGAAAACACGTTCTCCAATGACTTTTTAGATTTACTCGTAGCCGGTAATTCTCTGACTACAGGTTGTGCCGGTGTGTCGGGACTCTCGCTGATGGTGTCGCACAGTGAGAAGGTGAGACTGTCGCTGGTAAAGGGCGCAGAGCGACTGACAGTCATAGGCGTCTGGAAGAGCACCTTCTGGGAGCGAAACTCATTGGCCATATCGTTGCGTTGCTGCCTTTGGGTATTGGTCAGTTGTCTGCCTGCAATGCTGCACACTTGTGGCGTTACAAACTCCGTCTCTGCCTTGACATGGGATTTTATGCCAGTGGCTGCTGCTACTGCTCCTCCTGGTGCCGTACGCAACGGCGTTTGGCTTTCCAGCGCTTTGCGGTGCTCCGCGTTAATTTGCATGGCTGATGAAACTGGTTTCCTTTTTCCCAGCGTTTGCTGTTCACCCTGCAAATGCGGCGATTGTTTGTGGTTATTGCTGCTGCTGCAGTCGATGCCCATGTTACCAAATCGACCGAGAAACGACAAATTGGAATCATTGGGCTTTAGTGGGACGCCTGCAATGTAATGTTCACTTGTGGTGCTTCCAGCCGAGTTTTCAGGCACAGGACTCAGAACAAAGGAGTCGTTCAGGATGGCGCAGTTCAAGTTATGATTGCTTTTACTATCCTCTTCTTCGCTATCCGAGTCCAGCATAGTCATCTCCGAACGCCGTCGAGGACTACAGTTGAGATAATTTAAATTGTTTGCCACTAAAACCAAATTCAGAATTACACTTACAGCATAACGTACATAGCGGACGCGGACTTTTGTTCGTTGCCTTTTTCGTTTTGATTTTGGTGACCTACGTTTTCCTTGTTGCCATTATTACTATAATTATGAAATGTTAACTATGAAAATTGAAACTTAATTATAAATAATTTACTCTGCTTCCTGTTTTCTGGTATCAATTGGAACCGCGTCCTTTGATTTTCCCGGTTTGCAGGGCGTCGTGCTGTATTCATCGTCGGAGTCCGTACCAAATGCTAACAAGTCTCTAACACGGCGCGGAGCAGGTGTAGTCATTTATAAACTGTTTTTTAATAATTGTTGCTTAAGTACAACAATAATGTTGCAATTTGATTTGAATTATCGCAAAACAAAAACACTCTTATTGTAAATTTTTTCAGAGTTGTGTGGAGCTTATCGATATATCGATTCTAAAGACCATCGATAGACCAGAAAGTGCAATTTAGTACGTGCACAGTCTGGCAACGCTAAGTCAGTGTCAGTTCTAGGCGCACCGACAGTAAACAACAAACAAAGCAAATATCTGTTAGTAGCTGCGTACTTGTGGCCCAAATTAAACGCAATAAATATATAATATGGACAACGAAGCAACAGGCGCAGCTACACAGCCTGGTGGATCGCAAGTCCACAATCGGGACACAGAAGAACTGCTTGATCCTGTACTGTTTTCCGATGACAACGGCTCATATAAGCTCAAAACGGTGCCTGCATTTAGGTATGAACTGACTTACATATATTTATGCACAAGTATGTATACATGTGTACATTTGCTGCCGGTGGCAATGAATCACACACAAAGTGTTAAAGAGTGATGCTAACGCTGATATCAGCAAACGAAGTGAAACAAAACGCAACGCAATTAACAAATACCAGCAAATTTGTATTATAGTTTTAATTTTTTTTCCTCTTTTTCTTTTGCTAGTATACATCTGTTAATATCGACAACCATTTCAATTGTGGGCATTGTTCTGGCAGCCATTTCTCCAGAGGATCAAAGATGTGAGGCATACTTCATAATGCTCTACTTGCGAGCCACATTCTGGGTCGTTACATTCGTAAGTAAAGTGCAAAGTGCGCAATCAGTGATGACTAATAACCGACCTATCCCAATGCATTGCAGATTTTCGATCATTTCGTCAAGAAGCAACATGATAATCTACGTATGAATGGCTATCACGATTTCCACCGCGACACGAGCATGCAAAAGGGTGTTCCCCTGCAGATTGTCTCACTGTGGAACTCCATGCTGCTGGGAGTACAAGCCCTGATTCATCATTATTATGGCGATGACTTTTCAAAGCACTGCAATGCAGGCTGGCTATCGCCCATTAGCTATGTCACTACCTTTAATGTGGCCGAGAATCTGGTGCTCGCAGCCACCCATGGTTTCTATATAAGTAAGTATTCCACTCAATAGTCTCTTTATACTACTCTAATGCTCTCCATCCCACAGATAAGGTAATCAAGTTCAATAGAGCCAAGCCATCGCCGGATGTATTACGTGGTGCAGATCGTGCTGGTGGCTCACTGGGTCTCATGCAACCTGGTGGCGACACGGCCGAGCTGCTCGAGAAGCAAGCAGATCTTATAAGTTATTTGCGGGATCATACCCACAAGCTCAACCAGAAACTGCATCAGATGCAGACGAATGTGCGTCCATTGCACACTCCCCAGGTTCCTTAAGATAAATTTCAACACAAAACGGAACTACATCTAAAAAAAGATATAAGTACGCATTATATACACAATTATTTTCATTTGGATTTCTCTATATTTTATTATTGTTCACGGCGAAGAAATATTCTTCAAAATTAAAACTATCCGCTGATACAATTGCAAAGTTTAAAACTTAGAAATTGTCAACTGTATACAAAGAAAACAAAAGTCTCCTAAAGTATATATTTTAATTGAAAAAAAAAAGATTTATAAGCTAAGTCAACTATTTCAAAATATACACCTGTAAGTCAACTAAGTCTGAGAAATTAATTTATTTTAACCTGAATCTTCTAGATTCAATAGTTCAGACGGTATTTCCAGTATTTCCAACGAGTTATCCTTTGACGATGCCACGACCTGTGGGTAAATCAAATGAAAATTAATGTTTGTTTAAAGTGTTTTAAGTAAGTTAAGCAATTACCTTATCGCCTGCGATTGCCAGGGCTAGTACTAATCGTCCGGGGCCATTAAAGCGGCCCAAGCGCATTCCTGTCTCCTTGTTAAGCACATAGATGAAGCCGTCGTAACAACCAATCAACAAATATCTTTCTTTATATGTGACCATAGCGACGGCTCCATTGCCGCAGCTCAAAGTATTGCACATATTGCCGGTCTGAAATTGAACAAATTTTTTGAATCATCAAATCAATCAAACTCTGTTCCAGCTGCAACTTACGGAAAATTCAAATTTATACACCTCATTCTTTTGAGTGCCGCAAAACACATGGCCATCAATTAGGAGCAAACTGTACACATTTAGGCCCTCGGGGATGCTTAGACGACGCAGTAACAATCCACTTGATGCATCGTGTAGGAAAACATAATTTCCCTTGCAGCCCAGCATTATGATCCTGCGAGGGCCCTCCTTGGTAGCCTTTACTGCAATCACAGATTGTCCGGTGGACAACAGTGGCATCTCCATTAATTTGTTGGCCTGTAAGCAAAGGAAAAATATAAATAATATTAATTTAAACTAAAAAAAACTAATAAAAAAAAAAAATTATTCATCCTGGAGATGCGGGGCATCGATCCCCGTACCTCTCACATGCTAAGCGAGCGCTCTACCATCTGAGCTACATCCCCGTTGTGATTTACCTGATTATTTTAGCCCTCAAAAGCAACTGACAATCGTTGAAAAATGTCTTTTACCTAAATATTCGGTTTGGTCTTGGAATGTGCTTCGCATTGTAATTTGGGCTCATTGTAGTTACAAATGTGCAGCGTAATGAACGATCGGAGTGAATTGATAGCATTTCTCAATCAGTCAGTTTATACGAAGACTACAACAAAAGCAGAAAGCTTTGAATACAATTATAAATAGATTTGTCGATGAAAACTATTTATACATTATAAATACAATATGTAGTATTTTGGTTTGTACTTGGCTGTGCTTTTTAATCAATAATACTTTTTAGATAAGATAGAAGTAATTTTATGAAAATATATCCCAAGACTTTAAACTTAAATGGGCTCTTTAATAATTTAAAAAGTAATTTACTGGGTATGGTATTATTTTAGAGTTTTGGTTCTAGCTTTGAAACAAATTGAACCAATACACAACATATTTTAACATGTTGGATGAATTTCCGCTATGAAAATTATTTAGTTATAAATGAAGTAAGTTTTATAAGGTTTTATGTATAATTTTAATAATAACATAATAATAATTTTCTGAAAAAAAATGTTGTATATTGGAAGACAATTTTATCTTATCGGAAATGCATGACTGATTTGTTTATCATCTTGTTTATAGGCTTGAACGTTGTGTGCAGACGATAAGGTCACATAAAAATAATAGCGATAATCAATCAATCCTATAATATTTATGTATCATATTTCGTACTTCAATTTAAACTAGAGACTCTATGGGTGAGTTTTTTCTGTGGTCTATATTTATATAGTTCTAGCCGTGAGAAATTTATGAAAAGCCATTATGCCTAAATAAAGAAAAACTAACCGCACCCTAGAAAATTGCAAATTGCAATTTAAAACTCATAACGGGAGGTGCCTAGCCTTGAGATTAATGGGAGTACCTCCTTCATATCGCCGATTCAATATCCTCTCGCCCACCAACTCTAATCCAACACATAGCACATGAAATGACTATAAAAATCAACAATATAAAAAGAGTGAGATGGAGAGTGGGGCACTGCAATTTACATGCACACATATACACAACTCTGTACATAGTTATGAGTCGCAAGATGGCGTCGTACTTCTGCAATGTGCAAGGAAAAGGTATAAAAAATAAAATAAATATGAGAATGTGGCTAAAATGTCGTTGTCGTTAACGTTATCGGTGTAGTTGCTTTGTTTATTTAGTGGTTGCAAGTGTGCCTGCCACACCCACAAAGTCCATGGAGGTATGCAATTTGCTGCTGCGTCGGATGCTGCTGTAACAACACAATAAAAACGACAACAGCAACAATAACAACAATAGTAAAGAGTAACAGTCGTCGGAGCCGGCTATAACCAACCCGATTCGTCAGACTCAGCCAATGAGAGAGCAGCGTACACACATACATACATACACATAAACACTCACACACGCACAGCCAGGCGGCGTCATATTCCATAGACACAACACAACAAAACAGGAGCCAACCAGCAACTAAGGCAGCGCCACCCACAACAACAACAGTAGCAAAGAGAAAAACAACAATAACGACAGCAGCAGGCACGAAGACACATTCCAATTGCAACGCCTTGGAAGGATGCCTGCAATGAGCGAACGACTGAGTCAGCAAGCAAGAAGAGAGCCGAAGAGAGTAAGTGCAGGAGAGAGTGTAAGGGCATGAGTAAAGTACAGTGAGTGAGTGAATAAGTGTGAGGAGTACATATAGTTTGTATTTTATTTAAAATTGTTTTGAGTAAATAGCATATAAACATTTTATTTGCTGCTGCCAACTTGCCGATGCCCGACGTCGAGAATGGCGAAAGAAAGGGGAATATGCAAAGGTTAGGCAGCAACAAGAAACTGCAGCAGTGGAAGACATGCGCAGAATGAGAGAGCAACCCGAAGAGAGCAATGAAACCAAAGTCGTGAGCATAGAGTGGGAGAGAGTAGAAGTAATGGGAGCGAACGGTGCGGGCAATGAACGATGGATGCACTCGTAGTGCGAGAAAGTGTGAGTCAGCAAAATATACAGTAAACTAAACATGAACACATAAAAACTTAAATAAACAACAATAGAGTGGCTGTGAGAGACGAAACGGTAACGGGCGAGAGAGTGAGAGAGAGGTTTGTCTGTGTGTGTGTGTTGGTCTATGTGCTGTTGCTGCATACGCTGCAGTTTGCTGTTGTTTGTTGCAACTAACCCCCAGACCTGTCTATATGTAAGACTATGTATTAGTTTTTGGCCAAACAACGTGCAGCAACAGTAGCAGCAGGAGCAGCTAAAGCCAACTCAGAAAACACAAAACAGCGACAAAGCAAAATATCAAGCAATAGCAGCAAAGCAAACTGCAACAAGCAACGCCTTCCACACACACACACACACAGGCACACACAAATACACATATATATGTAGGTTCTATATAACTTCTAGTTGTGTCGGGTCTATAGTGCACTAAACTGGGGCGTGTCTGTTGCTTAGGTATAGCTAAATATTTAGTAAATAACTAACAGTGCAACAGAGTACAGTTATTGCAAGCATACAAGTACAGTTGCCCCTGCAACATTTTTGTGGCAACATCCGAGAATTATTCGCACGTCGCGGCCATAAATCGAAGGCTGCCAAAAAATTAAGACTTATCGCCAAACTCGCCCTTAACATGAAATTCTAATGAAGTGCCAGCTTTTGCCGCTTTCCCTCATTTCCGCGCTTCACTTTCTCCTTCCCTTCTTCTCCCCTCACCCTCTCGCATCCAATTTGCGTATATCGTTGGCAAAAAAAAGAAATTCGATTTGATTTTCCATTGTCTAGACATTGGGTTCATTCGATGGCTGCTTAATGCCAATTCGTTGTTTTTCCTACTTGCCACACTTTGGGGCAAGGTGTGGACACATTTATGCCAAAGAGAGTAGTGTGTTCATGAAAAGAGATAGGGAGATCGATTCACAATCATTTATTCTCACTTGTTCGCATTTTAATTGAATATTTTCAAGTGTTTATTTGACAGGTAAATATTTAATGAGCAGCACATTAATTAAATGTCACGTTAGTAAAATGTTGTATGTGGCGAGGTGAACGCCTTGTGGTATGCTACACATTTTGCGCAGGGAATGCAAATTTATAGAGACACATTTACTCAAAAGTTCAACATTTGTTCTCTATTAAATTAAAAATAACTCTAAGTTCATCTTGTGACAAAGGTGCACACTAAATCACAAGGGCTTTTACTTTTGGAACTAGCTGCATGCTAAAATAACTAACAAGGTTTCTGGAGATATAGCTGTAGTATTTAAGTATAAAATCGTTTCTTTACCGTCGTAAATTTAACTCTTTACTTAAAATATAATACTTATTTGAATTTATAGTTAAAAGCATAAAATAACTTACAGCAATGTTGTAGATAAAGATGTTGCCCCAACGGCTGCCGATAAAGGCAAGTCCCCAGGCAATATCAATGGACTGCAGAGGTTCCTTCAGGTAAACCGTTTGCATAACGCGTTCCAGGTTCTAAGCATGGAAAAAACAAATAGTTATTGGAATTAATGACTACAAAGAAGAAGGGAACCCACCTCTAGAGATGTCTTCTTGAGGAAACCATCCAGTGATGTTGTGTATAGACACGATTCCTTTTCGCACAGAAACATATTGGTAATGGCTTCACTGTGCTTGATCACCTGCCGCTCTAGTTTGTGATTGGCTATATTAAAGACATAGACTTCACCATTCTCCGAGGCGGCTATAATGTGCACCTTAAAGATGCGTATCTGTGTAATAGGACTGGTGATATTATGTAAACGCCCGATGGGGATATAACCATAGTAAACTGAAGTATTTGGAATTTGGAGAACTTCAGCGGGTGGCGAGGCTGTTGTTGATTTTCGGAGTATGCGAGGTAACTCAACAATTGGCGATGGTGGTGGTGGTGGTGGTTTTAGCGGTGGTATCACAGCTAGCGGCTGTTGTGCTGCAATTAATGTGGCAGATCGGGTCAGACGTTGGCGCTTCGGGGACGCAGTCGGACTAGAATTTGAGATAGTCTCATCCATCGGCTCATCCTTGATCAGCAATTTTCCTTGCGTAGACTCTACTTTCGGTGCCGTCGGAACTTCAGTTGATTGTGTGGTTTTTGTCAGCTTTCGCTTTGGGAGAATTTTTACACGTTTCACGATCACGCGACGTTTTTTATTACGCTTGGACCTTGTGGAAACGCCTGCAGCGGAGGACGTAGCATTTTCCACGACTGGAGGAATACTGGACACCGGAGGCGGTGAGTTGGTCGGCGTGACGGTTGATGTAGGCGCTGAATTGATTGCTGTCGTTCGGGATATTATCGAATTGAGCAGCAGAAACTTTCGACTCTGAAATTCCAAACTAATCATTTCCAAATCGGATTTCTCCTTTTGAAATTTCATAATCATTTCATCGAGAAAACTGCGACGGTTCTGATTCTCCAATAAACGTCGATCGATTTCAAGCAAATTCTGCATCACAGAATCTCCCATCGAGGACTCGGAAGGTGACAAACGTGGCAAAGTCGCATCCAAACCCAGAAACGAGCCCAGATTCAGAGGGCCAGAATTGGCATGAATTGAACGCATTGATTGTGCCATATTTGTAGGCGTGTCGTTGCGTGGTGGTGTCGGTGGTAACGCGGCACGTTCAGGGCTGCAGTTTCTTTGATGTGCTCCAGACGCAATCTCAGCGTTTTTGGATGAGCTGGTGTTAAGCTCATTAGGCGCAATTGGTGGTGGTAACTTTTGCTTTTCTTTAATGACGTTGGCAATTTCGCTGGTGAGAAAGTCAAGGGCTTGTCGATTATTCGGCTCTTTAAGAATCTTCTGTATTTTGGCCACATGCTCTCTGCTAAACGATTGAGAGTTGTGCTCACTGCTGGTCACAATGCAGGAGATAAAGTGCAACCGACTGTTCACACTTGCACTATGATTACTTCGATATCGATCCGCGAGAGATCCTTTCAAATGGGGCAAGATGTGCTCTTCAAAGTTGGCAATTATTTGTTCGGCATCTTGTTTTAGTTTTTCTAGGTAGAGTTTATTGGTTGAATTATTTACTTCCTGGTCCTCAAATTGCTCTTCATCCTCCGAAGAACTGAGCACAATGCAGTCAACTCTGTTTGTTGTTTCAAATTCTTTTTTGATTTCCGCTTCCATTGGTTTTTCCTGTGGAGAAGCCAGAGTATTTCTGTCATCAACTGCATTTTTCATCTGTAATTTTGACTTCTGCTCATTTCGTTCTGGTTTCCAGTTCGCACTACTTGTAGATTTTTTGCTTGCTAAGGCCTTGAACTTTTCGGCCACCTGAATTCGGGTCATTAAATCCATTGAATTCTCCGATAATTCTTTCGTTTGATTAGGCACTAAAAATTGATCTAAACTTTCCTTTTCGCTCTCTACGTTGACTGATTTCTCCCTGGTGTCTGGGCAGTTTGTTTTCACTACGATTTCCTCTTTAGTTTTAGGCACTGAGATGTCAAACCCAAAACACTTTTCAATTTCATTTAGTAGAACTTGTGGCAACTTGATGGCTTCAACAATTTCATCCTCAACTAGATCCTTTGGAGCTTTATCCTTTGGCTGCTCCAACTCAATCTCCTTGAGCTGACGTCGAATTTCGTCCCGAAGACGTCGACGTGCCTGAGATTTTAGGTGCTCGTTGTAAATGGTATCGCTATTATTAATTATATATTTGAGACTCTCCTTGTCCATATTGGCCAATGATTCGGCAATGCCATTATTGTTTCCCGCACTACCCACAGTGTGCCGACGAATTTGGGTAACTGGACGCGGAAGGTAAGAAGGTAAGGACGGTATTGTGTCTCCCGTAGGTGTATCTGACGGAGTTGCAGTCTCCTTAAGTTCCTCCTGTGTTAGGGCGATTATTTCCTGTTTAAGCAGTTCGTTTAATGGGCGAACCTGTATCTGGGGATATGACGAATTTTGCTCGAGTTCGACTGTTCTCTTCACTGGATTTGAAGTGTCCTTTGGAACAGCCTTTGCATTTTCCTTTGGAGTATTAACTATATTTTGTTCGATCTTAGAGCTTTCTCTTATATTAGATTCTTCACAGTTCTCTTTGCTATTTTTCTTAAACTCTCTTTCTTCCTTTATATCCTTGTCATTTTCTAAGCATTTTTCCTCTTTAGTTTCCCACTTCTTATCCCATCCTGATTCCCTTTTGTCATCACAGGATTTATCCCTACTTCTTGAGTTTCTATAGTACTCAGTTGCGTTTTCTCTTTTTCCTTCGTATGATTTCTCCCTGCTTCTCGAATTTCTATAGTAATCAGTGCCCTCTTGGTTGTCCCTCGTTGACCATTTCACAGGCTTATATGAGTTGTTTCTACGAAAATCTCCGCAATTATATGAATTGAAGGAGTCCGAATTCTTCCAATTCTTTCTCTGTTGCCAATTTGAATTGTTTTGATTATGATAAGAATCACGGGATGTTTTTTTCGAATAGTTTGGATTGTATGTCCACTGAAGTAATTGAAAGATTCATAAATTGGGTTATAAAAACTAATAAATTAATAGACGTTTACTTACATTGATATTATTTTTATAACGTGTCCTGCAATAGAAGGAAAAAAGAGTTTTATCAAAGAGTACACAATTACAATTAGGATAAACTTATTACAGTCCCTGTACCAAAAAAGTAACAAGAAATTCTACAAACAATAAGAGAATAATTAATGTAATCAAGAAAAGTCTCAACTTTTAGTCAACTTTCCGGCACGTAAGAATCAAAGAAAGCTGTGGCATTAATTTAACAGATTTAAAATTTATAACCACAGGCTCCATCCCCTAAGCTTCCTCACTTTACACCTGTCCATTCACCTTCCTATTTGTGTATGCAAAGGTGCAAATTCCTTTGCGTTGAGCATTTTTCCACTTGTTTTTTTTTGCCCTTTTGTTTGAAAATCTCGTTAAGAAATGCTAAAATATACGACCACAAATCTCGTGCAGCTCTTGTTGCCTTTTTGTTAATGTCATTTGTAACTTGAACTAATTAAAAATTTAAAAAATTGGAGGCAGCTTAATGCTTTTCTTAACAATTTAAGACTTTTCAGGATATCAAGTCATTTAGTTGTAAAAATTTAAATTCTTTTACTCAAAATTAGGACAATAAATAAATTTTTTATCTATTCAAAATTTAACTATTTGAATTTTTGTCCACTTCTTGTTGAATAGATCTTGTTATTTTAGGCTGAGATATTTTGGCAACTCAGTAAATAAGCCAAACCCGCATCAGGGGTAATATCAACAGTGAGGCTACCTTTGCTGCCAAATCAAGACCCTGAGCAAATACAAACTCTGTGCCCGAAAACGAAAAAATTAATATGCATAACGCATAACGGAAGGAAAAAACTTAGGAAAATTTATGCAGTGATGAGTGAAAAAGGATGTCACTTGCTCCAAGTGTTACTCTCTTTCAAAAAAATAAAAAGAAAATCAAAAAAGGGCGAACGCAAAGCTACAACACGCTTTACCGGAAACTCGGAAAAGTCAAATGTCACACGGGGCGTATGTGACAAGTGCTCTAATGAGCAGGAGGTACATCTTGGAACCTTGGGCACCTATTGCTCAAATCAAGAATCCCCAAACTAATGAACCTTAAGCAGGGTGTGGCAAGTCAATTAAAAAAGAAAAGAAAGAAAACTCAAAACAGTAGAAAAAAAAGTACGTGACACTCGAGATAGACACTCGGAAAGAAATGAGAACTGTGAGAATGGGACTGAGAGAAGTGTGCAAATATTTTCGAGACAGAAACTAAAAGTCGCAGACTGTCTTGAAATTAAAATTACAAGACGCTTGGATGACTGTTGCCCCATCTCACTTGCAGGTGGAAAGCGGCAGGTAGGTAAATGCTGAGAAAAGTTTTTGAGGTAACATTTCTTTTACGATTCGCCTGGGTGCCACCAAAACAAAAGTAAGCAAAAGTGCCACTCGTACGCCTTTGTCATTAATTTTGTGTATCATTGAGTTTTACGATGCTCATAAATATGAAAACGTTTAACTCTTGCCACCAGCCCCAGTCGCATCTACCCACTCTACACCCCTAATTTTATTTTATATGAGACAAACTAATTGTTCTGCTTTGGTAATGTCTTTTTAAGCGGAGACACGCTTTTCCCACATGTTTTCACAGCACCAACAGCAACAACAACAATTAGTGGGTTGCTTTTTGGAGTCCTCTCTTGAGTTTTGGATGTGCAACAGCTTGAGGTAATTTTCAACTTTTCTCTGACTCGTTGACAGGCATGTTTTGTTGTTCTCTTGTTTTGTTGTTTTCTTGCGTTGTTTGCTTTTAATTAAAGCCAAAAACACATAACGTACAAGATATTTTCTAAATTGTTTGGGTTAGGGTGTTTTTTACAATAAAACGAGTGGTGTTCCCAGCAATTGACGTTTTATTGTGGTTTATTTGAGCTAAAATTCAAGACACAGTTGATCAGTTCCACTGATAATTACAAAAAAAAAATTTGAAAATGAGAAATTATTTCAAAGTTAACCTAAGCAAACATATTGTGATTATTGAAATAAGCTAAAAATAATATATCCCACATTTCCAAATACTGCCATCATCTAATTCTGTAGAAATATTTTATATGCTGAGTTAATAAATAATCGAGAACATTGATATAAATTCTATAAAACAAGTAGAAGAAATGCGGGTCAAAATTATTTACCACATTCAACATAAATTTCATGATGACTCAATTATAATACGGACAAACCTTTGTCTAAAGTAAATAATATTGTGGGATTAAGCAGCTCGGTTCCAAATAATGTCTAATATATAAGAAATAAGAATTTGATTGCTGGCCTTAAAATAAATAACGCTAAGCAAATCGTGTTTCTGGATCACACCCAACCAGACTATTATCACCAACTGAATATCCAAAAAACTCGCTCTAAGCCGTAAACCAGTTCAGTTCAAGCTGTCAAGGTAAGTAACTGAGCCGAGTTGCGACATGCATTTTAATTGAATGTACATTTACTGTAATTGGACTTTGGTAAGAGACAAACAAATGAAAAGTCATAGATATGAAGAAATAAACATAACGGTATCACATGGGGATGTAGCTCAGATGGTAGAGCGCTCGCTTAGCATGTGAGAGGTACGGGGATCGATGCCCCGCATCTCCAAAGGATAGATTTTTATTTTTGCTCACTTTTTTAATTTTAGCAAAATTCTAAAAGAGTAGCAATACAAGAACAAGCAGAAAAATACATAACAAAACACTTAAAACAATTAAAAAATAGCAAAACACATAAATTTCGCTGGCAACATTGAATGAAAGAAGTAAATGGAGATTGGAGAGTAGAAAGCAGTAGCTTAACTAGCTTAGCAGTCGTCAGGGAGGAAAACTTTGTCCTGTGCGGTGCAAAAATTAAAACAAAGGCTTCTTCTCATAAATAGCACATCATGTATCATTTACAATACCCAAACCCACTCAACAGACCCATGAGTATACTCCAGTTCCCTTTGTGTGTGTTTGTTGCGCCTGAGGCAATCCCAACTGTTTCGTCCTGCCTCACATCGTCCTGGGACCGTGTGCCTGGCATTCATCCTGCTTGTTTAATTGCTGGCAAAGTTCTGCAGGCTTTCAAGTAAACAAACATTGGCATATTGTGCTGATTTATGTGCGACAATGTGTTTTCCGTGTGTTTCGGCAACGGAATGGGCATCAAATCAAATTACGCGACTTGATTGTGGGTGATGATGAGGGCACAAAAAACCCAAACAACACACATTCATCGCAAGTCATTCGTCGAACTTTGAATATTCATTAGAGCGCCTTCTTTAAGTCTTATCTACTAAAAATGCAGACGTCTGCTTATTTGTTTTCTAAATGCAAAAAAAAGGAATCCATCCCGGATATATTCTTGGAGATGCGGGGCATCGATCCCCGTACCTCTCACATGCTAAGCGAGCGCTCTACCATCTGAGCTACATCCCCATATGTTCATTTAGCCAAACAATTTCCACCTTCAATTGGCCCGAAATTTGTTGACAAAACTGCAACGCAAGCTAAATGTTAATAAAGTGAAGGGCAAGCTTTTGACCAGTCCAATAATAGCTATTTTTGTGGTTGTTTTACTTTCAGCTACTTCGATCAAAATGCTTTATCAGGTATACTAAGTGGTTTGGGTTTAGATCATCTTAAGTTTTCGAAATATATGCATATACTATATAAATAAAAATTGATTAGATAAAATAATTTGCATTATATTAAAATGTTCCCTTGTTGATAATAGAACTGCCCAATAATAATCACTATTAAATGTGGGATACTTTTAATACAGAAATACTGAAATAATTTATAAATTTCTGGCTTTGAATCTCTTGAATTTTTCAACAAAACAGCTTAGCTAAAGTTTTGATCCCGTATATTTATCTTCTTTATATTTGGCGGCATTTAAAATCGAAACTCCGATAAAAAAAGCCACCCGCATAATAAAGTGCTTGGAATTTTTGTCGTCGTTTGTCGCTTTGTTTCAGTTCGTTTTGTCTATGAAACAACCGAGGAAACAAACAAACAATAAAATATTGAGCACATTAATGTTTAGTCAGACGTAAAATTACTTTTAAGTCTACTTTTTGGCCAAAAGGAAAGTACGCGACAGAGAATCTTAAACAATGAGAAGGAGCGGGACAGCTATTCTGAAGGTGGAGGCTTGTGTTATAAAGACGTTAGATAAACGTTAGATGCATATTTATGATTTAGCACTCGAAATGGCAGAGGGAATGAGACATTTGGCCATTGAGGACACTCCTGATATTGCCTGCTCTTGCTTGTCACTTATTTATTTATTTTTTTTTGCTTTTCACGCAAAGCTTTCGTAATGCTCGATAATGAAAAATGAAAAATCTCTCACTTTTGAGTGAGCAGCGAATAGATAGAGCCGTCTTGGCCGTAATAAAAGTTTATGCAAGTGTTTTGGATTTAATTAAGAATAAGAAAAATGGAAATGCCAAAACTTTTCGATTGCCAGATGCGCGCGTCTCGCATAAGCGGATTTGCCCGCGACATTTATTGTTATTTCTACTTCAAATTTGTTTACGTTAATTAGAAGGAAGCTCCACAAGAACTGAATAAGTGATGAGAACACCCAAAGATAGCTTAATTCGAGTTAATTGAATTGAGGCAGCAAAAATCAAAGACATTTATTTTAAACTGAAATGTCTTTTTTAAGATTTTTATTTTAAGATAAATATAGTATAAATATTTATTTTAAGAACAAAATAAATGAAATTTTTAAGCGATATGAAATACACAGTCGAATATAACATATTTATTTTTTGACATAGAATCTGACTTTAAGTCTTCGATTGTAATATCTTTTTAAACTAGTGAGGACCACGACTTCTTATTATCATTATGATATTAAATTATAGACTTTGGTAAATTTTTGACAAAAATGCAAATAAGATAACATCATACAAATTATAAAAATTTTCATTTTAATCAAATTTTGATTACAAAATTCTCCTAGTCGTTTTCAGTTTAGAAAAGGTATGAATATTAAATATGTTACTCTTTGCATAAGTTCTGAGCATTCAATGATAATAATATTACTGTTTTTTATTAAAAAACCTATTTATTATTATTGTTATTTATATTTAAGTCATACTCAGTAAGCAGTCCTAATAAAATGTTATCAAACACTTTACTTGCAAACAATTTTTTCAGAATCTACCGTTATTCTATTGGCGAATTAACAGATTTGTGCTTAAAGCAACAAGAATTCAATAGAAAGTATAAATTTCAATTCACTTTCACATTAAAATAAAAAAAGCTGAAGATTTTAACGAGCTCACCTTGTTATGTAGTTGATTGATTGATTTAAATATTATTTGTAATCATTTAAATTTTAATTTAAATTCGAAGTTAAATAAAAATCACAGCATCATAAAACACAACTTTGTTGCCGTTTACTAATCACTAAACAGTCGTAAGTTCCAAAAACTTAGTCAGTCCATAAATACACATAAGCAACTCGATTGATTAAGATTATCTCAGTTAAGTCCAATAACTTGACTCAATCACAATAAGTCATGTTTAAATACAGCTCACGTTTCCACACTTCAAGCGATACTTAATTGTTTATGAATTGTCCAATCGGTTATAAGAGTGACTTTGAGTGTGTGTGTGTATAATAAATCAGCCTGCGTGTTAGGCTATGGTTTTTTCGTGTCAACAGATTGCGTGACAGTTATGCGGTTGACAGAGCGGATCCGGAAATGGAAACTCAATGGTTCGGATTGAGCGTTGGAGCGAATGTGTTCTGCGGTTTAATTGACTTTTAATGTTAATGATTTATTTAAATCGTTTTTATCTCGTAATTAATATTTATATTATTATTTAAAAGTAAATGAGATCTACGAATACTATTAAAGTATTTATTTCATTAATTGGATAAAGATTATTGCTTCTTTTTTTGAATTAATAATTTAGCTGTTTGCTCGTATATATTTCTTTTGATGCGCTTGATGGCCGACAACATCAACACGGAAATTGCAACACAACACTACACAACACTATAATGCATAACAGAACTTTCTGCTAGGCTGTCGTACTGCTAAATGGCATTAACCGACGGTAAGGCTCTGCAGTTGGGAGTAGTTTAGAGAGCAAAACAGCAATAGCAATAGCAACAGCTCCAGCAACAACAACTGCACACACAAGTGCAATAACACACAACACAATAACAACAACAATTACGTACACACAACCATTTCATATACAACGAACGAGCGTTGAGCCGAGGATCATAACGACTTGTACATAACACGAAGTCACGACACGAGAGGCGTCCCCTCTGCACAAGGAAGAGGAGAGGGAGGAGGCAGTCGGCAGCAAAACAAAACACAGCACAAAACAATGCAAAATACAACAACAACATCAAGCTGCCGAGTCAGAGGCAACAGCAATATGTAACTAAATAAGATGCAACGACAAGCAAGAGGGAATGGGAAGGCGTGTGGTGTGGGGGAGATGCCGTTATCATCCGCCCACGCCGCCCGTTTGCGGGCAGCGTACGACGAACGAGCAAGCTGTAAAGACCGAGCGAGACTAAAGGAACAGTCAAGGAGTAGCGCAGTCAGCAGCAAAGCTTTCGTCTACACACGAAGCGTGACACACGACCTGCGACCCGAACGACAGACAGCAAGACGAGAGCACGAGAATGGGAAGGGTAAGGAACGAGAGCGAGCTTGGAAGTGAGAGAGCGAGTGCGCATGAGAAATTGAGCAAAAAGAAAGGCATTGGGAAATAAAATAAAATACAAGCAAAACAACATAAATAGCAAAAACAACAACAAGTGCAATAACAACAACGGCAATAGCAACAACAACTGCAACTCTGCAATTAATGGTTGCTCCAAAGCCAGAGCGAAAGAGTGCGATAGAGAGCAAGAGAGTGAGTAAAAGGGAGAGAGGGCAACTGCAAGCGCAACTGCTGCCTGGTTGGCTGTTGCATACTTCTAGGCTGTTCATGGTGTGAGTGTTGGCATTTTTGTTTGTAAACTACATACAACAATACAATAAGCAAGACATGGGGTGTGGGTCTGGCTCGAAGTCGGGGGATCTGGTCCCCAAACAGTACATAGTCTGTTCTGTATAGAAGAACCAACATTTTCGGCGCATGTCATTTGATTGTGCTGCCTATAAAAGTCAGTTAGGCTATGTGCATGAGCTCAGTTGAATTTCAACTATCAAACGTCGTGTTTAGTCTCCTACGAAGAAGCAACAAACAGTGATTCTTCGCATCAACACACAACAGCCCCCATCTAAAAGAATTTGCGATTGAGTTCAGTGCCAATCGAATTCAGGACTCTTGGATCCCAGCGAGAGCTAACGGCTCAACCAGGTGCGTATGTTTGGCACGCAGGGGTGTGTGTATGTGTAAATGTGTGTGAAGAAGAGAGGTGTGAAAAGAAGACACAAGTACACGTATATTTGATCAGACGTCAAGTTGAGTAGATTCTGAATTTGGTGAATAAACTGATATAAACGGATATTAGCAAATATAATACAATAAATGTGCATTAAGCTTTGATCGCTGTAACAAAATCTAACCAAATCTTTGAATTTTCTTTATAAATTTACAGATTAACGCAATATCATCAAGAATATCGGCTTGTAAAGTTACAAGCTGCTTAAATTAAGCAAGTGCATTAAGGCCTCTTCACATTTATTTGTGTGTGTGTATACTTGGCGCGCAGTTCTGTCATATCAGTTCACACAGAGCAAGGCTACTGTAAGTAGAATCACGTATAGATGTCTACACTAAGGAAATGCCTGATTTTTCATGGAGAAAACAACAACAGTCGCTATAAAGCGGCAAAAAAACGAACCAAATGAGTATTATCTAAAGAGTATTACCTAAAGAAAACCTAAAAAACAAAAATATAGAAATTAACGGGAACGTAACCATTAAATTAACCCAAAAAACAAGAAAAACAACAAATATTTGTAACCAAAAGAAATGTAGGGTCAATATGTAGCCAACGATATGCGATGTAATCAATACGATATCAATTTAATTTATCAATATCTGTTTAAGCAGTCACAGTAAACAGCAATGCATAGGTATGCAACTAATGGTATTAGATATAAGTAAAACCATCTATATAATGTGTCGAATCCAACTTAAAATTCCCCCAAAGCTTCCCCTAAACCAAATGAAAAATGAACCCGCTAACGATCGGTTTAAATATAAGACAAATGTTCCCCCAGCAAGAGTTAACTATTGGACCAAGTCTGATCTATCCGGGGCATGTGTTCTGCTTGTCAACCCCATCCCGCCAACAAAATTATCCGAGGATTAACTAAAAGGGCGTCCGAATTGTGACACGCGATCGCGTCGCGTATATATCCTATTCCATAAACGAGGCCAGGGTCCGGACCTTTGCCGTAACGCGATCTTCGTGCCGCGCGATAAGCGGTTGTCGCCCCTCGTGTCGGTTGGGCGGGTGGTGGGTAACTTTAATGTTACACGTTGGGATCACGTTCGCAAAACACTTAAAACGGATTCAATATCTTTGTTTTACTTATTTCAAAATACCCTATACAAAATGTGCTAGTTTAAAAGTTTTTAAACGATCTTACTGTACGCAGTATTATAATTTCTCGGCAACTAAAAAACTATTTTTGCATTCGGATAATTAGAATTCCTTAATGGCTTTTGACTGTTTTAAATGACATTGAGCATCTTCGGACTAAAACTAATCTTAAACGAAGTTAGAATATATAAATCAATTCGTTGGCTACACTTTGGTCTTACATGTATCTGTTACACCGTTTTAACAATACTTTTTTGTTTATAATACCCGTACTACTGTTTAACATTTTGCAGTTCGTAACTATCTGTGAAAAGATTTTGATAGATATGCACAGAAAGCATGCTACATTTACTTAAATTTTGGATACATTTGCATGCCTCGTTGTAATTATCATATTTATTTGAATTCTTCATGATCGTTATATATATTGTGGTTTTATGATCTGTTTTGCTACTAAATTACTATTTTTTGTTTTAAATGTCCCTGCTCTACATAAAGTAAACTTGATTTGAAACTTCTTTCTGGAACACGTTCAAGTTAATCATAATCCCCGTTGAAAGGGTTGCTAACTGAGTTGGTGTTTGTTTTGAAAACCCTTAACGTAAACCTTGTTAACGCTTTTTGCTGTCAACAGAGTTGGCCAAGAAATGCATATTTAGTCAAGTGTTAATAATGTGGCTGCCTTCCCTTGGGCAATTTCTAACCCAAGAAATCCAGAATCCCACCCACGACACCCTCACAAAGGTGCAAGCGTGCGTTAAAGCAACAAAAAAAAATACGAAAAAACAGACACACACAAAACAAACAAACAAAAAAATACGTAAGGAGAGATAAACAATGGGGCAATGGGGGGAAAAATTGAAAATAGAGGAAAAACTTGCCTGCGTCCGTTTGGTCGACCTCCGGAGTTATGTGACTGGAACTGGTGCCTGTGATTGTGAGAAAAATAAATACAGAAAAAAATATATTAAAATAAAGAAAAGCCGTAAAAAAAGGAAAATGCATAGCTGAACAGAAGAGATTTTGAGCAGGAGAACATGGGGAAGGGAGAAAGGAGCGCTTCTGTTAATTTTGTTATTCAAAATGTTGTCTGAGATTCGCGACGTTTATTTATTTCCGCATTGCTGCGGCCTTTTAGCTTTCCTACCAAGACCTTGTTTTGTCTTGGCTCCCATTGTTATGGCCAAGTCAGTGGAAAGGTGAAGTTCTTAGCTGGAGTTTTATGCCTTAGCCTGCATTGAGTCGATAATGAAGTTGCACAAAAAATAAAGGCAAATAATTTGCACAGATTTTTAATTTGCACTAAGGCATAATTAAAATTTTGTGGCCAGTCTGCTGCATATGGCAATAAGTACTTGGTACGTATCTGGAAAATACTTTTATCGGACGCGTCACGTAGTTCCAACGTCAATTGGCCAAACAGTTATTGCCAAGGTAGGAATTGACAGGCAGTACTGACAACAACAATGTTGTGCATTCGCACGGAAATTTCAATGACAATGGCCAGAGTCCAGGGATCCGCGTTCTCCGTTCGGTGTCCTATTCGACCCCCAAGGAGTCTGGGCCAAACCAAGCGTGAGCCCAAAAGTATCTCACAGATTGCCGCAGGCCACTCAGCCCAACACCAACACCCACTTAAAATTTATGTGTTAATTTCAAGACGCCCGCAACCCACAGTGTTCAAACACCCCTTACGTATAGGGCGGTAGGGTATATAGTAGACCAGAAGTATTCAGACATACTCTTTTGAACTATCAATACTGTAAGTAACTACTGTTACTACTGCTACTATTTAAAGAAATCTGAACTCAATTTTTACCCATACATGAAATGCATGCAAAAGTTAAAGCTCTGATGGATAATAGTCAAATTAGGGAGACAGGGTATTTTACAGTCGAAGACAGACTTAAACATTCTTTGCTGTATTTTTTTGCTTAGTTTTTTTTATCGGACATTTTTCAAAAAGTTTTTATTCTTGGGTTTTTTAGGGGTTGTCCGAGGGAAGTTTTGGTCCAGGTGCTGCCGGGGTCAGCGTTTGGTGGTAATAAATGAGCTAATAATAAGCGAAATGTGCTTTTGAGTGACCCTAAACAATGGCTCCGGCTTTTTTTTGGGTGTGAGTCGATTGGAAGGTGCTCTCTACTCAGAAATGGCTGTGAAATTGAGTTAAAAAAAAGGAAAAAACTTCCAGGCAGCTGAAAAATGCGCAAAAGTGTCGAAAATTCCGTTGCTGACATGAAAAGATTTGTTTATAATTAATTTCCTAGCGTTGAGTTTTTTTAACGGTCTAACGGTAAAACATGTGACGCGCTATGAAATTAATTACGTTAATACCTATGGTCAGCATATTTCGTTATTTTTTTTACAGACCCGTAGTAAAATCCACGGCAAATAGCAATTAACACAGAGCTTAAACAGGAATTTGAAAAATATCAGGAGAAAAGCAACTAGAACCGACCGAAAGCTGTATACTCTACTAAAATAAATCCTCTATTTTTAGATTTCAAAATTGCCGTTTAGCATTACAACCTTTTCTAAACTTAAACTGCTGTCAAATTTTTTTAGTTTGTGTCATATTCGACGGTTTCGGTAACAAACACTATGACAAAGTTAAAAACCTTTAGCTTAACTTCTTACTACCTTTACTAGTGTATAGCTTGAAGGCAAATAACAGTAGCAACAACAGTAAAAGCCACAAACAAGTGTTGACGTGTTTCGAGAAATTGGTAGCTAGAGAACAGGCAAAATGAAAAAAAAGCAACGAAATTTTTAGCCGCATGTTGTAAATTCCAATCAATTTCTATAGCGTCTAGAAGGAAGGTGAGGAAAATGCTCAGTCATTTGCCGGAAAATTGAGCAGACATGCATATCCGCAAAACGGAAATGGTCAAGATGCAAACGGGTGGCCAAAAGGCTTGTTCTCTTTCGGCCATCAATTAGTACTGTGCTTTTCTCTTTCCCATTTATTTTTTTTTTCACTTTTCACTGAGGTGAACTATGCATTGTGGCTTTGTCTTAGCCAACATCAGTGTCTGCAGCTTGTTTGGTTAACAAGATGAAGCTCCATGAGCTGCAGGCAATGGCTAAGGACAACGTCATTGAGACAAGAGTCCTGCAAACAAAACAAACAAACAACAAACTTGTCTATGAGTCGTTTTACCATTTCTTTTTTTGGCAACATTTGCGGCCTAATGGAATTTGACGCTTTAGCTAACTGGCAAAAAAATGGCTCAAGATGCCTATGATGGGTGAGAAGAGAAGGAAAGGAGGGGAGGGCATGGAGGGCCAAGTCCTTGCTACATGTGGCATATGAGTTGCTGCTCTGAATTGAAAATCGAAGTTAATATGCGCTGCAGACTGTGAAACAAATCATTTTCAAGTTGTTATGCGATATCGACACGTTTTGCCATTTTATATTTATTATGAGTTTTTTGTTCCACACATTTGTATTTTCCTTTTTTTTTTGCCGTGTTTTCACAGCTGTTGCAGATGTGGCAGAAGTTGGCCCAGGGGCAGGGCATAAAAGCCAATAATTTGAACATATTTTATTAGAATAACTGTGACGAAAGCTAAAGGAGCACAGGGGAAATAGACTTACATGATTAACGTGTATCAAGTATCGTTAGTTGGGAGTATATTAAAAATATTTTTATTATTTAAATAAATTTATCGAATAAAAATGATGAAATAAACATCAAAATACTTTAATGACTTATTATCAGAGTTTTCCAAAGCACCCAGCTTCTTTTCAGACGCTTTATAAATGTTGATTTCTTGCTTATAAGCAAATTAAATGCAATTTGAGGGTTTGTGTGGACCAACAACCATAATACTCCCCCTTGACACATCAAAAAGCTCACACAGCAGGCGACCAAGACCAAGAAAACGCTTCGAAGTTCAACACTTGAGTATGTAAAACAGGCAAAAAAAAAAACGAAGGGAAGAATTGCGTTAAGACCAGCTATTTTAGCCAAACGTGTGCACCACAAAAAGTGGCATACACAACACATTATGCGACTGGCAGGAGGCATGAAGCATGGGGCAGAAGGCGGGAAACTGGAGGCAAAGGCAGGAGGCAGTAGAAAATTGCCGCGACCTGAGATTCTGGCGCCCATAAAATTAGCAAGGACGTGAGACCCAACACTGTGGTTGATAGCCTGTCTCATTATCATAACATTTTCTGCGAACGTTGACAGTTTACTAAATTTGATGTTGCGCGCAGCATGAACACAGATACATAGATGATTTTGTTGCATGCCACAGTTTTTTGTCTTCCGCATGATTTTCAGTGTGTTGAATAACCGATCAAATACCTAAGACAGTTAGTTTTGTACTTAAATTCTTCTTGCTTAGAAAACTAATTTGTAATATCAAATAAATTCAAATCCGAAGACTTTGTCTAAATTTTTTTAAATTAATTTCTGCTAATAAAAAAAACTGATCCAAGTTGTGTCTTGAGCAAGAAAATACCGATTTAAATTATAATTTCCTGATATCATTAAATGTAGTTACTTTTTGTACTAAGGATCAAGTATTTCTTTATTAAATTATTATATACTACAGTTACGAGAAATGTTGTTAATGGGATATGGAGACTTACCAATTTCCCTTCGAAGGGCCATATCTGTTTTTGTTATTGTGATGCTCGTCATCTGAACCGTACCTGTTGTTGTTGTTCTGTTGTTGTTCGTCTTGATTGTATCTTTTTTTGTTGTACTGTTGCTCACCGTTTGATTCATATCGGTTGTAGTGGTGCTCTTGGTCAGTTTCTGGTCCACAGTTATTTTTTTGGTATTTTGGTTGACTTTTTGGTTCAAACGTATTGTTGTTGTACCGTTCGTTTAGTTGTTGTTGTTGCTCCTCTTGACCACCTGTGGGGCATTTCGGTGGCTCCGACGCAGACTCCAAGCCCGAAGCAGAACCCGATCCTGTAGCCGATTGCGCTTCGTAGCCGGCAATTGTTGTTGTGTTTGTTGAGGTCGTTGTTGTTATTTTTGTTGCAGTTGTCAGTTCCTTTGAGGCTGTTGCAGCCGACGCTGCAGTCGTTAGGTCTCCAGGTGTTGGATCCATTGCAAAACTTAACAATATATATATTTATGTATTTACACTAAAAATGCGTAGTAATTAACTTATGGCATTATTAATAAGGCAGAGCCTATCACATTCGCTAATTGAAGCTGGTAAACACAGCTAGCTTTAGCTCGGCCAACATATTTGTACTCTCTGTTGTTGTATGAAACCGTCAAAATGCATTAAAATGCCAACAGTCCTGGCGCCATTATTGTTCACTTTATTTAATTATTCTTATATTTGCCAATGTTAATCTTCGCGATTTGTTTAGTGAACGTGAACACAAACGATAATGTAAACTACGCACAATAGGACTTTTACTTTTCTGTGTTGCATTAAATGACAACCAGCTGAGCGCAGTGTTGCATTGCCGTGTAGTGTTGCCACCTGACATCGTAATTGCGCGCGAAAGCTGTTAGGGTTTGAATTTCTTACAGATTGTAATAAATATTATGGTGTCGTTGTTTTTGTGTTTATGTAAATGCTCGATGCTTATTTATTTTCTTTCCCTAGACATTTTCATTTGTTTGTCGCTTCTTTATTTACTCTTGCAAAATCTTTACAGCTGCTGGCGCTGATTTTTCATTTGAGTACTACTGACTGTTGTTGTTGTTACCGTTGGGTGGGTTAGTGTGTTTGGTGGGGAGACACGCAGTTTAAAATTTCCATAATTATATGCATCAGTTGACAGGTGGCTGGAGCTGAAGACGTTGAGCACAATAAAAGCTCCAAACAATAAGGAAAAGAAAACAATGAAAAAAAAAAAAAAAATTGTGTTCTGTAAATGTGTGTATAAGCAATTTTTATGGCAGACTAAACCTGCGCCAAAGTGTAAATATTGACAGTTCTTAAAAGCGAATAAATAATAAAGCAGAATGCAACTGAAAAGAAAACCAACAAAATGCGTAAATTAATTTCTTTTGTTTAAGTTCTTATATGTCGTTGCGTCAATTCTGTGGGTTGTCTAATTTTAGATCTTTTTACGGCTGGAGAGTTTTCACTGGAGACCTCTTGTTATACTGTGTTGAGGTATGTCTTAGGTTTTAGACGCAATTAAATTATTCGGGGATGTAGCTCAGATGGTAGAGCGCTCGCTTAGCATGTGAGAGGTACGGGGATCGATGCCCCGCATCTCCAGAGATAACTTAATTTTTTCTTTATTTTTTTATTATAAAAAAATATTGAGTTTTTTTTTAAAGGTACTTGATAAAATAAATTTTGTTCATAATCAGCTTAAATGTATGTCAACTTGCTGTGATTTTAACAACAGCTTATATTGAACAATGGTAAGTGTTTTATGTGCACAAAGAAAATTCAAAAACATATATAAGAATCTAGCCATACACACTGTTGTTTTGAAAAACTTAAAAGAATTGAAAATAAAAGCATAAAATATATTTTCAATCCAACTGGTCAAAAAGAAATAACCGATTTCTGGAGATGCGGGGCATCGATCCCCGTACCTCTCACATGCTAAGCGAGCGCTCTACCATCTGAGCTACATCCCCGTTGTGATTTTGGCTGCAATTAATATCGGGTAAGTTGTCATCGAAGTATAAAAATAACTTGGCCGACTGCACTACTAGGGTCAGCAATTGTCTGACACGAATATAAAATACACATGAAGCAATACCAGTTTGCATTTCAAAATATACAAAGCAACTGGTTATGTAGTTCATTCACCTTACAAAATTTGAAAGTGTGCCTGGGGCATAATTATGCAAAACACAGCTTATATATTATGCAAGAAGGCTATCAAAGCGGTTTTGATTTCTGTTGTTTGGTGGGTAACAAAATAAAACTCGTTTGTATACAGTTTTTGAAACATCAGTTAAAAGTGAATACTCAAGACATTAACGAAATTTTTGATCTGATAATCATATAAGAAGTTAATTTTAAAATAAAATCTTTAATATTTTATAATAGACCTTACAAAATATAAAAAAATAAGTCGGGCTCAACCGGGATTTGAACCCGGGACCTCTCGCACCCAAAGCGAGAATCATACCCCTAGACCATTGAGCCGCTTGCAATTCGAAGAGCCAATTAGTCTTTTTAAGCAACTTATCGACCATATCAGTAGGTTTAGATGCAGCTTTGTAAATAAAACTGGTATTTTAATATAATTCAAGACGTTTTTGAAAGTAAATTTAGATTCACATCATGAATAATAAGCAACATGACAAATAAGTATAGCTTGTTTTTGGATTGAATACTTTGATCTATATTTAAACACTTATTTCAAAAATTTTCAACAGGGGATGTAGCTCAGATGGTAGAGCGCTCGCTTAGCATGTGAGAGGTACGGGGATCGATGCCCCGCATCTCCAGAGAGAATTAATTTTTTTTGCTTTTCTGGAAATTAACTGCGCCAGTCATAATTGTTTTTTTTTTTTGAGTGCATGGCGATTATTTGCAGTAGGAAATTTATGATGAAAGGGTAAGAATCTCTAAGTTTTCATTTAAATCAATATAAAGCAGTCCTAAAGATTTCTAGAACAATGCTTGATGTGAGTACCTGTAGTGGTTGGTTGTGCTGAGGATGGTAGTGCTTATGGGTCCGCAACCTGTTCAAATATTTAATTATTCATAACTTTAAACAATCACAGCGACATCATCGTCATGCCAAATAACCCCAGGACTTTGCCACGTTTAAACTTCTTGCCTTTTACATCTCAACAAGTACAATATACAATTAGTGTTGCTACTTTAGCTATTTTATATCGTTTCTGGGAATTCACTTAACTTTAAACAATTAAATTTAAGTAATAATATTAAATATGGACAGACATGATGCGAGTAATTCGGCTTGTGTACTATTAATTTAGGATTCTGACGTTTTCAACGGTTTTTGGCTACATCCTTTATATAAATCTAGCTTTTTTCTGGTAAATTTCGACAACACTGCTCACAATACAATACTCCTTTTGCTGCTGGTAATAACATTGTCGTAAAATCATGTTTGGCTTATCGTTATCCCTGCTGGGGAGCTTGGGCGACAGCAGGGATGCCAGGACGCACAGGACTGTCAGGACAGACAGAACTCCCAGGATGCGAGTCGCGTGCGCGCTGCATTTAAATGCCGCTGAAAATGGCGTGAATTATAGAGGCGTAGGTTAAATGCCGTTAGACAGCCACATAAACTACAACAACAACAACAACTGACGTCTTGTAACCCTTTCGGGCTTTTGACATATCTCCAGCTCTACTCGGATAGATTTCAAAAATGTTGAATGTTGGCAAAAACTTTTGCTTGTCGTCTGCTTTTAATTTTTGCTAAATTATTTGCATTCGTACACACAAAACTGACTAACTTTGCCATCAATTTCCCGCTCTTCTCACCTTTGCCCACCTATTTACCCCACCATCCCCTTCCAACTCCTGCCGCCTGTTTTCTTGTAATTATCGCTTTTGTTTGTTAGCTGAACTTTTGGCAGGTTTGGCCGCCGGCTAGCATACAACTAGAAAATTAGCGTAGTGAAAATTACTAAACAATATTTGGCAAGACGCCTGTTTTGCTCACCGAAAAGTAGGCAACATATTGTCGCTCTCGACTTTTCCTTGTCCTTGTTCATTTTCTAATTGGCCAAGAAGTTATTGCCAAGTTTTGCCACCCACCCAATGGAAAACGAAAATGATTTCTGTTCAGTTTTCGTTTGCTAATTCAATTTTAATGCCTGATTTCATATTAATTGAAAAATAAATTACGCTCACACAACAATAAAGAATTTTAAAGCATTTGAATGCTTTATGTAAAAAGTATTGTGACTTAAAGATGTTTAAATATTTAGCAATACTAAAAAATATTTTACAGGCCTAATCTCAGCTCGGCTGAGGTTAATCTGCGACCTTTGGGACAATCGTTTGTTATGGTCTTAACGTTTATTAAACTAATAATTTACATGGACACACACATTGTCGTTAAAAACAATTTGTTGTGCACAACAAACACTGATTTACAAGCTGGCAGCAGTCAAACGAGACCATCACAGATTCAACCCAAGCGAGTCATAAACGTATTTGGAGCGATAAAAAGGTCAACTCCCCACCTACCCTCTACTGTTCGCATCGGCATCCTAAGCTGTAAGTAAACTTATTGAATGTCTTAAGTTTTTTTACATCTCCAGCTCGACCTTCTGCTTGTTTTCATTTCATTTTTATGACAACGTTTAGAAATCGTTGTATATGAGTATTTTGCTGTCTCTGGCGCTGTTTGTCTTTTCCTTTTTGGCCACATTTAGCGCTTTTGCCCCCGTTCAGTATTGACATTTGATCTTTATGTGGGCATGGTTCATGCCCATTCCAGCACATGGAATACTAGTATTTTCCTATGTTGACTGTGTCGCTTTTGTTTGTCTGCAGGCATCTTTTTATGACTCGAGTGTGTTTGCCTTTTGGCTTTTGGCTTGCCATAAAAAGAATCCAATACACACACACGCACACACACAAACGCACACACAAAACAGTGGCATACAAGTCGAAGAAACCAAAAATTTCTTATGCGGGGTCATAAATATGAGGTCATCTGTTATGAACGCGCTCTAAAAAGCCTTTAAGTAAATAAAATTTGTCGCTTTCCGTCTTAAATTTAAAGCAGTTGTTATCTTTTGAGAGACAATTCAACATATATATATTTAATTATATGAGCAGTTCTAAAATTTAACTAGTTTTTCACAGGTTTTCTGTATATAACAACATATTTTCTTCTTAAACTACTTCAAAACTTATGTGTTTATTTACGGTTTACACTAAACTAACTTTCATCAAAAAGGTCTGCAAACACGTTGTTTTTGCTATAGACTAAGAACCTTCGACAAACCCAAAAGCACATTCCAAACATCTTAATCAAATCAGAGCAGCTAAATGGCCAAAATACCCTCATAAATATGTCAATTAATGGTACGCCCAGGGATGAGATACAGAAAGGCATGGAAAAAGAAAGGGAGAGAGAGAGAGAGAAGGTGAGAAATAGAGAGCGACTCTGCTGGTCTCTTATCTCAATGAAGACATAAATGCCGTGATATCAATTTATGTCAATGTAAATAGAAACGATTGTGAGTCTGGGTTTTAATGTATGCACAATCACTTGACTGCTTCTGGAACATGTGTCAGCGAATCTTAAGTGAAGCTTATGAAACTATTAAAAGGCGCAGACAGACATGCACCACATGTCCTTGTCTGCTATCCCTTTCAACAACAACAACAGCAATGATATGGACAACATTTACAACAAACAAGCAAACATATAAGCATCTACTAGTAGATGCTGATGGTGAGCACCCTCGACAGTCAGAGACCCTGCAACAAATCAAAGGTAAGAATTTTCTTTTCGCGCTTGCAGTTTTCAGAGCAGATGATTTTAGTAAGTCTAAGTCTAAGTATAAGCTGAGTCATTTAGTTTCAGAAAAAAATTTAATTTTACCTTACTCATCATACGCGTTCGCAAACAAGCACAGGTTCTAAACACACACATTTTCTAGCTTAAGAGGGGGTAATTAGTTTACTACACGCCCGAGGCGTTTCCCAAAAACTTAACTTGTTTATTCCCTTTCCACCTCTTATCCTTCTCCACTTTCCTCCCTCTTCTTGTTATGAATAATTCCGACAATGGGCAAAAACTTTGACCATCTGAAGGAAGCCAGAGAGAGATACAACCGCAAAGGAGGTAACCACAAGTTGAAGAAGATGCGGCACAGATTTTGGATTTGGAATTCATGTAATAATCATTGTGAAGCTCTTAAACGCAGATTACTCATACGCACGGTTGGCCAGTGACAAAGCCACCTTCCATTGGCGGAGGAGCATTAATTATTTAGCTGCAAAGTCTGACAGCTCAATAAAAGGAAATGTTTCTAATGTTAATTGCCTTTTGTCCCGCAGCATTTGCATAATTTTCTTTAAACAATAAAAATCTAATTTGCCTCGTCTCGCACTTACATATAATTTCTTGTTAAATTCATAATTGTTAATTTTGTTTTCTGGCCACTTTTGACTTGGGCCCAGCTTTCTTTGTCGCTCCGCATTGTGGGCTTAACTTTAATTAAGAGACAAGTTCATTTTCTGTGTGTCTGACTAATGGTTTGAGGGGTTTGTTTTGCCTTGCCATAAGGGTGGAAACCCTTGAGTTGTCCAGCTGGTCAGCAAGAATAGAAAAAGAAGCGAAAGAAAGCAAATGGAAAGGATGTGATAGTTGTAAATGATATAGTACAATAAGCAGGAGAAGAGTGTACTCTAAAGGCGAAAAGGCTTAAAAATTCCTTTGCAGAATATAGAAAATGATTTCGAGTAAAATTCAAATTTTTAATATTGCTTTTGAGATATTTAAAAACAGTATTAAATTTTGAAAATAAACAACCAGTTTACTAACTTTATTTACACCTTCTTTGACTACTTTTATGTACAACAATTTCTTTTTGTTCACACAAACAACACTTAAAATTAATGGCTTACTATTTGCCCAACAGCTGTGCAACATTTGGCTGAGTTTCAAAAAAAGATTTGGTAACTCCTCCCACTCCAAAAAAAGAAAGGTAAGCAAACCATTTTGGAGCTCTGCTTTCCACTTTTCCACCCTTTAACTTGTCTCTCCCTCTACGTGCATTTGGGTAAACAGGGAAAACCTTTTGTAACTCACTCGCGACTGTTTCCCCCCATATTTCCAATACTCCAAAACTTCAGTATCCATCCATTGTCGGAGTGGACCGCGTTGTGACACATGAGTCGAATATGTTGCAAATTCAATATTTGCCAACAATTTTGCAGCATTTCTTGTTGTCTTTTTTTGGGTTTGTTTTTTTGTTGTACTTTTTTTGGACATGTCCGAAACGACAGTTGTAACAAGTAAACAAGGACAATAATAACAACAATGCCTCTTCAGGGCAAATAAAAAGTTAAAAGCATTTGATGCAACACACAAATGAGAGACACGAGCATAAGAAACAAAAACAGAAACTGAAACAATCCACCAAGTAATTTAGCTATCATGAAAATTAAATACCCTACAAAAATGTGTAATTGCTGATAAAATCGAATACCTTGGAACTAAACCACATTTGTATTTTATTAAATTTATTTAGGTTACAACCAATAAATTTATATATAATTTTAAATTGAATTTTTTTAACAATTAAACAATAAACTTTGCTTATGAGCTGTGATACTCTTAAATTTATGATTTCACAGTTCTCGCACTTCTGCACAAAGTTCTGTAGGTAAAAGTGTTGATGGATTGGCCAGGCAGGGTTGTCGCATATCCGGTCTTGCTGGCCCATTGTAGCCGCAGGAAAACTCTGAAACTGACCGCCTGTTTTGTCCGTCTGTTCCGTGCAGTTGGCCCTGTTAACGTGTGCTTTGGTTAACGAATCGTGCAAATGCGGGTGAAATTGTGAGCGGAGGAAAAACTCAGGGAAACTGAAAACGATGAGCAGTTTATTTTTCGCATTTTTGTGCATTTATTTGATTACGCCGAGTGTTTTATTTTTCAATAAACACGCCGCAAATAAATGAAAGAAAGCAGGAAAAACTGGCGCCGCTCATTAAATTTTGATTGTTTTTTGGGTTATAATAAAAATCACAGCAAAAGTTTCAAATGTGCGCCGCAATGGCACAAGTCACGACGAACTACCACAGCAACAACAACAACAACAACAACAACAACAACAACAACAACAATAAAAACAAAAACAAAAACAACAAATTATGTGGATGGTAACATAATAGCAAATGGCATACTCCTGTACCCTGTACCCTGAATCCTGACTCCTTTTGGAGAGGGTTGTGGAAATCGCTTTAGGCAATTCGCAAAAATGATGATAATTAGCCGGAAAAAAGCGCCACGCCCATCTCGCCGCCCCCTTCGCACCACAGCCAGTGGCAAAAAGTAAAAGTCAAATCAAAAACTAAACAAAAGTGCCGAGGAAATTGCCCAACAGACTGTGGGAGAAGGAAGGCGGGAGAGGGGAATGGAGGCGTGTCAGTCATGTCCCAATGTGAAAATTAACTTGTAAACGCTTAAAGCCAAGACATGAAGCGTGGGAGGAGTGGGTAGTGGATGAGGAGCGGCTGAGGAACGCCACAGCGTGACCAGAAGAACTCCAAAACTCGCGGAGCTCCTCTCCAGGGACTCAGACTAACGATTTACAATCAACCCAAAAACGCCAAGAGTCGAAATAAAAAAACTTTTGCATTTCATTTCGTCTTTTGATATTTCTGTGCAGATTTCTTGTTCGCTACTTTCGAGTGCGATTAAATTGTTTTAATGGTTTTTGTTCATCACGCTGGGCAAAGCTGGGTGGTAGAGGGATGGTTAAAACGCTTAAAGTTTGTTTTTTAATGGCCCCAGTTTTGTTGAGGGTGCTGTGGTTCTTGAGGCTTCCTAATTGCCACCACAACAGCAAAAACAACAACAACATAAAGAAGAGATCAACAAACCATTTAAAGGTGTTAAAGTTTTTGGGAAAACTCAGTGGAAAAGCCCGACCTGAAAATTATTTAAATCTGATTTTATTAGCTTTTAGCTTTACAGAAGGAAATATTTAAATAATCACAATTATTAAAAAATAAAACATTTCTAAAACAGTTTTATTGGAATAGATAATTGTGAGTATTTTCATAAACTACACACCTTGGACTAGTTTGCTGTGTGTGTTTTAGTGACTTTTTAACTATTTTAGTTTCACTTTACACTATGAAAATGAATTCGGTTCAGCCTCTGTCTCCTGGCCAAACAATAAAGTTGAATTCTCTCAAATATAAAGTTAAATAATTTTTGTTATCAACGCCGTCACACGCTGTCCAGTCTTTTGAACGGCTTAAGGACAACCTGACCTCAGACCGCTGACGCACCTTTGTCACAGTAGAGTTGCCCATTTTCCCAAGTAACTATAACAGTTAAGCAGCTTTTGGCCAAGTTGTGCGCCAGTTGATAGCCAAATGAATTTCTATATAACATACACATGGTATAAACTTACTATATGTATAAGTTATGTATATTGCAGATAGACAAATGAAATATGTATGCGTTGGGATAGAAAAGGAAAGCATTTCCATTATTATTATTTTCTATTATTTTTTACGACTGTCAACTCACAGGGTTCAAAGGCAGTCGACTAAATCATGTGAGGATTTGCGTTTATCACAAGGCAGCAAGCGGATTTTCTTCTTGTTGTTGTTTTCGAGCGCGTATCCTGTTTGGAGGGCACCTTTGGCGACAGGAAATTGAAAATTTCCACAAGAACTGGAACAGTGCATGTGTGGCATGTCAGCGAGTCTAATGCCAACTAAAACGAACCCAAGGGCCAATAACATTTACGCTAATTTGATAATCTGCACACGCACAAGGGTTGAACAACATTTGCATAGCCATTGAGAGTTTACCAAGATGAGGGCCATAACAGACGCACCTAATTGGCTCAAACGGCACCCGAGGGACCAAACGCTGGACTGGCAACAACAGCAAGTTGGCTGACCACTGAGCCACTGACTTTAGCCTTTAGTACATCCCAAGCGAATCCCTTTCACATTATCAGCGCGTTATCATCGCATTCGCTTTTCACTCTTCAACGGATTCTAGCCACTCTTTGCGGTCAGCGGGAGTTTATTATTTTGGCTTTTATTTTATTTGACTTTATTTTATGCTGGCTTATCTGTACACATTGTTGTTGTTGTTGTGGGTGTTGCAAAAGCTGTTTTTGCTGTGTAATCGCTTTTACACGCTTGACTTCAGCCGAAATTAGCTGCGGGTTCTTACCACATTTCAAGATTTGTTTCGTTTCGCTTCGTTTTGCTTTGCCCCGTCATTATTATTATTTTTGTTGGGCTTTTGTGGGTCAATAAATTAACTATATATATAAATATAATTGTTGATTTATGCTAACGTTTAATTAGCTTAACATTTCAGATGTTATAAAAATTTAGAGGAGAACTTATCTAATTTATCTTTCAATACGAAAATACTTTCTAGAATATTTTAAATAATTACTAATTTTATAACTTATGCCTACTAGCTACATATCTACAGTGCGGAATACTCGCCCATTTGGCGTATGCTCAATCTCTGCCTTTTATTTGGCTTGCATATTTATAAGTTACACATACGCCCCGTCGACATGTGGGTTTGTGTGCTTGCCTCCTGGTGTGCGACCAAGATTTATGTCTGTTTTCTTTTTCGGGCACTCAACATTTTAACGCCTGAAAACTCGCTAATTAATTTGTTGAAAAATGGCTAAAACGACTGGTTATGTCTGCGGAGAAAGTGTTCGGTTTGGGCCTTGTAATGTGATTAGTTTGCAGATTTCAAGTTTAATACTCAACCAAAAAATCCAACACAGCCGGTGGTAATTAATGTGTTTATGAGTGAGTTAAAGCTGCACCGTGACTAACCAGCGGTTAAAAACGCAGGCGATAAAAAACGCTCGCGTTTCTACACGCATGTAATTTGTTGGCAATTGTTGCGAACCTTTTTGCTTGGGTTCCTTTTTATACCAGTTACTTGCTAAGTCAAAGGGTATGCCCAATTTGTTCTTAACTATATACCAGTGCAAGGAGGCGTGGCAGCACCTAGAAGTAAATAAATGTTTGATATAGTAATGTTTGAAGTCCAAAACTCTAAACAATCGGGTATTTCCCAGTCGAGGACTTCATTGTCGCGTTCTCCCGTGCTTTTGCTCTCATGTTGCCTTCCGGTTGCGGTAAATAAAAAATTAATTTAACGCATGTTTCTCGTGTGACTGTCGGTGGGTTGTGAGCTCTGTAATGAAATTGATTTAAGGTTATTAATACGAGCACTCGGCGAATTCCAGTATGAAGTTGGCAGTGGCGATGGCAATGGTGATGGCGTTGCCTAAGTAAATGTTTGGCATTTCATAATGTTGCTCTAACCTTTAACGTCAATTTTATGCAAATTATGTTATTTCTTCTGCGGCTGCTGTAGATTTGTGGCCAAGTCAAAAGTGGGCGATGGGGGCGTGGCTGGATTCATATAGCGACGGGGCGTCGCTGTAAACTTTCGCATAGCTCTGAAGTGGGTCTCGGGTGTTGTTATTGAAGTTTTTGGGCGTCTGCCCTCGAAATGACTGCTGACTTCTCATCGCTTTGCTTATTCAATAAGCCAACTTGAAGTATGCCTTCGTTGTTGTTGTTGTTCTTGTTGCTTAAGTAAATACCGTGTGCCTCGTGTATGCAAAAAGTGCAAATAATAATAATAAAGAGTACTTATTGTTTGATTTATGTGTCTGTGTGTGCACAATACTCCCATATACTTAGTACCACAAACAAAGTATGGGTAAATAGAACTCTTGTCTCGACTTTTGCTTAAAAAACAAGCGCAGGCTTTTATTTAAAGACAATTTCGAACGAAAAAGGTGATTAATTTGTATAAAAATAGCTAGAATATTGATTTAGGTGACTTTACAGCTTGGAAGAACTGAGACATTTCCTAACTAGAAAGCTAAAAATGAAAGATGTAAATCATATAAAAGTACATCAAAAAGTGATTTTATTTTAGGAACTACTCTAGAGCTTAGTCTCTAATTTAATTCATCTTTTCGCTACACTTCCTACGCCTATCACTCTTTCTCCCACTTTTACACTTCCTGTCTCACTTTACCACTCCATTTTGCATCTCGAAATAAGCCCTGCCATCAGTTGTCACTGATAAAGTCACCTTTATTTGTCAGTCTTAGCCAAAAACAAAATAAAACTTACTGTCAATTCTGGATGAGATGTAGGCACGTAGCGGCCACGCCCACAGCAAGTGTCCAACTTAAAACCCGAAGCGTTAAGCCGCACACACCTATCGTGATATGATTGTTGTTGTTTTTGTTTTTTCTTTCCTTTTGCATCACCTCTAACTTACATTGAACAAGCCAGGATGTACAAGGATGACACGAAAGGCAGCGGGCCCTCGCTAAGTGAGCCATTTATCTTCTCAGGAACCTCAAGCGCCGCGACACAAACAACAACTAAAATGACAACAACCACAACAATGGAAAATAATACTACTATTTTTGGCACACCAACGATTTTATACTCTAGAAATAATTTATATGATATGAAATAAGGTGATGGTGTTTTATGGCATAAAGTATGTTTTTAAACTAAAATAAATAATCTACTTTACTCTATATGGCTATATTCAAGCTGATCAAGAATGTATATACTTCATGGTTTATATCAAAACTTGTGACTAAGTCAGTATACCCTCTTTAAGGGCATAACAACAGGATTAACAACAAAAGCATTTCCTACACGCGTCATCCAATCCAGGCAGACGCCAATAATGCTGCTCGGCAAATAAAACGATTTATATGCCGCAATGCCACGCAACAACAACAACAACAGCTACCACAACAACAATAACAACTACATGGAGTTTCGGTTTTATCCTTATCCCAGGACACATCAATTGAACAGCAACACGAAGTAAATGAAACCCCAGAAAAAAGCGCACACAAAAAGCAAAAAGCAAAAAAGAAACCAAAATCGAAGATTGCTATCTTTGACGGCTTGTTTTCCTGCCCCTTCCGAGGTGGGTAGTGGATAGTGGGGCGAAGGGGGCAGGGTGCAGAGGGGGCGTGCCAGCCATTATGTATTGGCGTTGAAACAATTTTAGCAGCCAGAAACCTGCAGAAAATTCGCTCCGTTGGCAAAACAAATGAAAGGAAGTCGTTTAAAAGTACAAACGGACATTATTTATCGCTCAAACCATTTAGTCGCTGAAACTACCCAAAGAGCATAAAAAATAGAAGAAGAAGCACAAGTAGAAGACGAAGAAGAAGAAGTAGAAGATTGTTGTTGTTGTCTGTGTCTACTTAGTTGTAATAAATGGAAAAGCGTTCAAGTCCAACAACTGCCCCCGATACAATAAATACGTTGCATATAATTTCTGTGGGTGCCAGCAATTGGATTTTAGCCACAGTGACTAAGAAAGGGACAGCAAGCTATTTAGACAGGGACAGAGTAAGAGGGAGAGAGAGACGAAAGGAGATGGGCGATGGGCGATGGCCAGCAAATCGATTGATTTCTGCTTGCTTAAGCAGTTTTCGATAGATCCGGAATTAAAAGCAGCACCAAAGTAATTTACAGTTAAATGTTGTGTTATCGAAATGGGGAAAGTGGGAAAACTGTGGGTGCACACTCCAAATGAGTTTTCCTCAATTGAAGCTCTTTTGAAACGAATGTAAACTAACTTAAGCCAAGTTGTACAATAGTTAACTCTTCAGCTTATCAACAAGGGAATGAAACTGCGTTTAAGATAAACATGAAGCACTAAGAAAGCACACTTAGCGATAGTAGTGAATCATGTACAAGATTGTGAAAACTAGGCATAAAACAGTCGACCACCTCGACTTTAGGTTATCCCATATTCAACTAATTCGCTAATTTTGTAGCTATAATGAAATTACCTACACATATGCAGCCGCGGGGATTGAAACTCCCTCATCAGCGTGGCATGAAGTTGACAATGCCACCAGCCAGACAATCCACTGTGTACTGTCCACAATACACACTCCTTTGTCCACTGTCCACAGTCCCCAATCACATTCACACAAATGGAGAATCCTCAGGCGTCTTATCGCCTTAAACCACTTTAGTGTCAGCCGCGTTGACAGCGGTCTTCGGACCAGACTGGAGGACCAGAGGGCCAGTGGACTAACTGTGAACATTGTCGCCTCTATCCCGCATCCCGCTGTTTATTTTTACTTGTCTCTAGACCCTGTACTTTTAATGTATAGAGGGTGTTTTAAGTTTGTGCGAAACACGTAGAGGCTGAAAACATCTTAAACAATATATAAATTATTTGTAATGGCTGGGCTTCTTATAGTCGAGCTCTTTCGACCCATGCAGGACTATCCAGTTGTTGTTGTTGTGTGGGCTGACCATTTAACGGAGTGTCTGTTAACATGGCCAGTGGTCTTGTCGTCACTGCGATAAAAAAAACCCAAACACACAATCCACAACCCACACAAGCACAGAGAGTGAAAGAATTTACGTTTTTGGCCATAATGAGGGTGATTTTCGTATTTGTGGTAGATTTGTCCACTTAGCAGCATGACCACAGTGAGGATTTCAGCCTGATTTTTGATGCTGTTGCAATTTGCTGGCTGGCTGTGTGTGTGTGTGTTGGTTGTGTGTTTTTTTGTGAGGCACAATCATTTGTAGCGCTTTGCCACACTGGATTACGTATCTGGGTCTTAGCCTGGTCATCGTTCTCGTCCTTCTCCAGTTTTGTCCTGCGAAAGATAATGTTAATAATTTGTAATGCCTGCATATTTTTTGTTGCCTACTTTGCGGCGTCGTTCCCATCATCAGCCTGATGTGGTATGATTGTATATGTGTTTTATGCGCCAGCATGCATGACAATGATTTGTGCTAATGAGTCAGAGCAGGGCAAAGGAAGAAGGAAAGAGAGAGTATGAGCAGGATTTCCATAGAGCTACTGGGTGCTCATTTAATTGGCGTTTTTTGCTGAGACAACTTCAACTTCACCTTCTCAGTCCTGCAAAGCTCTGAACTTATTTTTATTAAAAGAGAAAGCAAAGTAAAAGAATTTCCATTTGGGACGAAATGCATGCAAATGAAACCCGAACATTTTCGGACAGTTTCGCTCCATTCCAATTGAGTTGATTTTCATTATCGGCCAAAAACCGGACTGACTTAAGTTCCCGGGTCCGCCAAGTGCTGAAATGTGTACACAATTGTCTGCGGACTTTCAATATTATTTGCTGTGGTTGTTCGCTCCTCATCTCTCTCATCCACCTTGTCTTTTTCTCTCTCTTTTCCTCTGGTAGACAAAACAACCTGCAGCTGAACCTGAAGTTGTCTTGGGTTCATTGTGTTTGTGTCAGTCGCTGTCAAGGATGTTCATTGTAACCAATTTCAATTGGGCATTTTATTTTATATTTGAATTTTTAAATTCCTTCCGCACCGGCGACAGCAGGCGACAGGAAAATGGACAATTTGTGTTTGCGGCAATTGATTGGCAAATACTCGTTTTGTTCGCCCAAATGGTTTAGGCCAAAAGGTTTACTGATTAATACACTCTGACAGTAGCAAAATACCAGATTTATTTTCATTTCGTGAGTTATTAAAATTCTTTCGCTCAGATGCCAAACCAAAGTCAAAATTTTAATTGGAACTAAGAATTAAATTTCAAATTATTTCTAAAATATAAAAGTAAAATCATCTAGTATATTGAACTGTAGTATAGATAATACCATTCGGAATCAAACTATTTCGTTGGATTGAAAACTTTTCGTTTAACGATGCACTTAAATATACAATTCATTTCTTTTGTGAGTTTATGGACAAAAAAAACTTTGCACTTAGCCGATTTCTGAGATCAAATAACAACTCATTCTCAGTGTTGACATTTTAGCTACATTCTAGCAAGTGTAGCTTTTTAGATATCCAAAACTTCATTTTGAAACAGCCTTTTGCTATATTCGGGACTATTTTTTTTGTATATTTTCCAACTTTGGCTTGTGAAATTTTGACAACACTGCTCATCCGTGCATCGTATGCGCCATTTAAGCGCCTTTAAGTCGGCTATACTAAGCTGGAGAGAAGTGTAGAAAAAAAGTTGTCCAATGCGTAACTTGCATGCAAATTACAGGCAATAAAACGAGGCACGTCGATGCTTAAACAAACTTTTAAGGGGCAGGGACACACACAGACAAACAGAACAGAGAAACAGAACACCCAGAAGCCAAGGCGATTATTCTTTATTGTTTAGACAACGATGGAGAAAACAACAGCAGCAACAACAAAAGCAACAAGAAACAATCGTTTGTAGCAATTCTCACATCATACGATTGGCATTGAGATTGCGTCTTTGGTATTGGAAATTCCCAAGGCTGTCATATGTAGCAGCAGACACACACTTATACACGCACACACTGGGGATATGTAAATTTGTCACTGAACAAACACAGCCAAAGGAGTGAAATAATCATAAAAATGTCAAGTCAGACAAGGACTGTAAGGAAGAGTACGAAATCCTGAATTGAATTTTTATCTATTGTATAGGCAATAAAGACACATTGTCACCGTATGAAATTATTATAGACAAAAGACAGCCAAAAAAAAAATATACGCAAAAAAATTCGAATCCGGGCTCAACCGGGATTTGAACCCGGGACCTCTCGCACCCAAAGCGAGAATCATACCCCTAGACCATTGAGCCGCTCATGTGATGCACTCATTTTATCCAAAATATAAGCTGCTTAAGCACTGCATTTAACTAACAGCTGCATAAATATTAAACAATTAAATATTTAAAAAAAAAAAACCAACCGGTTTTAACTCATTTCTTTCGCTTTTTGTTTTCGTTTTGGACACATCTTTTGACTGTCAGTTCACAGCTAAATTTGTTTTCGCCAGCTTTTTATTAATTATAGCTCTTTGAGGAGTTGCTTTTGTTGCTGCTGCTGTTGTTGTTGTTGTTGTTGTTGTAACCCTTATCATTTGGCCGCTGATTTATTGACTTTTAAACGCTGCAGTTTCGCAACACGCAGCTGACTCATCAAATTTGTTTTGTCTTTTCCCTTCTGGCATGCTTTTAATTTAATTTGAAAAGTTTTGCTTGCCCATTTGGCGCATTAAACCCTTTTGACCCTGCCAAATTTTGCATAAAAAAAGTGAACGAAAACAAAAGTCTTCTCATAAATAATTATGATAACTGTCAGAATTTTGTGCTGCGCTTTTGGGGTACGCTACAAATGGCAACGCCCACATTCGCGCCTAATTGCAATTAAAAATTGTTCTACAAAGTTCAAAAAAAATTTATAGGGCCCTTGAAAAACTAAATATAATCTAAGACTTCTAAATAAGTATCTAAATATTGTGTCTTATAGATACACTATAATCATACGCAGCTCAAAAATGGGATATGCAATCTCGAATTATTTTCAATGTCTTTGTCTTTGCCTTTTCTTTGCTATTTTAAAGTTTTTTTCAGATTCTTTACAAACTTTTTGAATTCATATTTTTTATTGTTGTCTAGCGCCGTTATAAATCACAAATTGTATCCATCGAAGATTTATGAGCTGCTAAATATGCGCACGAAGCATTGAAAGTGAGTTCAGAGAAAGTTGTAGAGAGATAGAGATAGACATGGTGTCACTTAAAGTTGATGATTACTTTCTACACACATCTGAAATTTAAAATACAATTATACCATCTGTAAAGATACATGCGTGTTTGTGTGTATCTCTGTACTTATCTTGTTCTCTGTCGTTGTTGCCTTTCATTTGCGCAGATAAACAAAACAAGGTCCTAAATAAACACGAAATGGTCAGAACAGGGGAAAAAGAAATTAATAAAAGCTGCCGCAGACAAAAACACAAGTTCATTTTAATTGAAAAATAGCAACGAACATTTTTCAGATACTGCTTAAAAGTGACTGATTTTAAGCCCAGTGATAACTAGCTAAGTCTATGTGGCATTGTATGCATTTATGTCAATATATCTCAACAAACGTTTAATGCTTCAATTAAAACTTATGAAAATGATTGCAATTAATGATAACTTTAGCAAAGTCCATTAACCATCAAAAACACAAACATTTTTAACACTTTGAGTGCCAAAAACAACAACAAAAAACTAACAAAAAATTACAGCAACAGAAACAATACAGTCAATAGAGTTTTCGTTACTTTTTATTTATTTTTTCAAGAACTTTTTACCTTTTTGCCACTTGTTTTCAAGTGTTTTTGCCAAGCGCCACTTAGTTTAATGTGGTTGTTGTTTTGCCTGTTGTTTTTGTTGGCCAAAAAAGCCATTAGAAAAAGGCTGCTTGAGTGTTAAATGTGTTTGGGACTGTGGGTGTTGGGTGTTTGGTATTTGGCCTTTGGTTGGTGCCAGCATTGTTTTTGTTCGACTAAGTCAACAAGGTCGAGGGTTAATGAAAGTTTTCCGATGATTTTTCACGTTCTCAGCTTGAGCTTCAAGGTATTGTTCATCGTGTATTAAATGTAGGTGGTAAGTTAAAAATAAAGGAAAAATAAGAACAAAATTTGGCTATTAAATACCCTTCCTTTATTTGAAATGCTATACACATAAGCAGTATATTTACTATATACATATTAAATATAGATATATTTGATTGATATGATTCATCCATTAATCAGGGCTATTTATAGCTTCACCATCGCCTTGAATTTGTCGCGTTGTTGTTGCTTGAAAACCTCGTGTTTCTTGCGTTCCGAATTCTTCTGAAGAAACTCGCGAAATCTGCGACGCATGTCTAAAGATAGACCCGTATTACGCAAATCCAATTCTTCCAGAGTCTTATTTGAGTCAATTATTTTAAGCAAATGCTTGCCAAATGTCTAAAAAAGAAACAAAGTACAGTAATTAAAATATATTTTTATAATTCTTACTTACTTTTCCTAGCAAATTGTTGGATATGTCAATGTTGAGCAATGTTTTGTGTTGGCAAATCAGCATCATAAAGAGCTTTGTAATACTTTCTGTAATACTACAACTACCCAAGTTGAGTTCCGTGATGGGCATCGATTGCAGGGTATGAAAAATGGCAGCAGCTCCGTCACTCTGAATCGGGTTCAGACGCAGCACAAGTCGTTGCAGGGGCACGTACCGCAAGGTGCGACTCAAGGTGTAGGCGCCCTCCTCACCTGGATGGAAATACAATACATGATATTATAGATAAAAATAAGTGTAATTTGAGACTTACTGATTTTATTGTTGGTCAGATCAAGTACGGTAAGCGTACGGAAGGATTCCTTGCCACAAGTCTCAAGAAAGCTTCGAATTCCTGCATCTCCCACGGCGCAGTGCTGCAAAGACAACTCCTTCAGGTGGTGACAACCCTTGTCCAGACTATGGGCCAAAAACTTTAGCTGATATGCTGCCAACTTTGTGTTGTGTAGGCTAAGACGGAAACACATACAGTATTTAAATTGAGAAAGTCAAGAGCTTTCAGCAGCTTACTTACCAAAACTTGCGCAATTCATGACATTGGCTGAGTCCCTTGGCCAAGAGCAGAATGTCTCGAGGTGTTAACTGATTGCAGCCAATTTGGTAATTGATTCCCGCCGTCTTCGTGCTGTAACTGAGCCGCAGTCGGCGTAAGTCCGGCAGATTACTCAGTAGGTAATCAAGCGGAATGTGATCTGTGGGTAGGTTGACTCATTAAACGAATACCCTACATTCAGTTGGATTTGTTTATGTAAGAGATCTGTCCACTATGGTTTGAGAAACTTGAAATATCTGTGGGTATGGTACCATATGGAGTAACTGACGAACATTCGGTAAAATTCCTTAGTGGTCTTAGGATGGTCTTTTATTCCGCCCACCCAACTGTAAACTACAAGTTCTCTAGACTCCTTGACAAAGGTGAGCAGTTAAAGAGTATTCCAGCAACGGAGTGAAGAGAAGCACTTACCATTGGCCTCGCTATCGGCTGGGGCGGGTTGGAGAAGGTTTATCTCCAACTGATTTATGTACGCCGCAGAGATGTCCAAGACGGTTTGCACATTGCCATCCTGCTCGTAGTCGCCGGTTTGCATATTTTCAATAAACTCTTGCACATGTCGCTCCATGTAAATGTTAATCCAGCGCCTTGCCACGCCCCTCGGCTGCAGGGGTGCCAAACGCCAGCGCAGCTCGTAGCATCGTCTCCAAAAGAAATCATCCCGGATGTGGGAGCTGAGCAATTGCAGTGGCAACTGTGTATCCAACTGGCTCAGAATATAGTTACGGTCCTCCCGACGTCGCAGATGGCGATAAAGGGGCAACTCTGAAACAACAAATAGTTATAGTCAATAGTCAAATCAGCTCAAGACCGATACTTCATACCGCTCCAGTTACTGACAATGGCATCGAGTACAAGATGTCGCAGACTTTTCGCTTCATTTGTTTGGCCCTCGCTGCTGACTTCGGCTGGGATCTGGCTCAATGATTTACAGCTGACTTTGGGCAACTTGACATCCTTGGCATTGAAATAGGCCTGGAAGGTGTCAGCGGACACAGTGCTGGGGAATTCGCAATATGAGAAATCCATATACATATTTTCCTTTCTTCTCCTTTCACTGAGAAATACTAAATAATACTATTTGTTTCAGTACCATTCGTGTTGCCGGGAAGTTTGGTTGTTGGGCAAACGGTTGCCAAGGCAATTCTTGTTTTAGTAGTGGATTATTCTCAGTTAAGTTCCTGTTCAAGCATTTCAATAGCAGATTTTATTTAAATGAAACAAATGATTCATATAATTAAACGCTTTTATTCTACTCGTCTCGTAAATTGATTGCTTTTACCAATTCTAAATACCTCCTTTCCAAAATCTTTTCTTTATTTTAGTTATTGCATAGTTTGGAACTCGTGGGGAATAACTTGGTGCCTCGGGTAATACGGCATTTTGGATTCCATTCGCATGTGACGCAAAGAAGCGCACTTGATATAATCCAAAAATTTAACATACTTCATTGTGTGACACTCCCCAGCATTTCCCTCTTTATATACATTCCGTCGGAGTTTCATATTGATGGTTCTACTACGAATCGAGGTATACAAAAAGTGAGTCAGCCACTGCATAACCTGATGCTCATTGTAAGGTGAAGTTCTTCCCACACAAACTGTGCTTAGGCGATCGCTACAAATAGTTATCAGATATTAACTTTTTAACTATTAAATAAAATATTAATTAAAACGCACCCGCGAGGATAATAATTCATGACAATTTCCGAATCGATTATCATTCGTGGAACTGTATTCGTGTGCTTGAAATTATAGCGGGTATCTCGAAAAATATCACCGAAGGTAACGCCCCATGGATTGTACACCCAGTTTCCCATGTTATCCGTTTTGAACACCGGTATCGAAATGGTCATCTCTTTGCCCTTTGCATTGATCGCCGGTTTTTCCCTTGGTTTTTCTTCTCCTAAGATTAACTTATTCAATTATATATCAACTTTTTAAGGTTCTCTGTTATATTTACCCGCCTCGGGAGCTCGTAATTTTATGTCTTCATTCTTCTTATTAAAATATGCGTCACTTGTCATCGATTTGGTTTGCTTTGTTGTTAAACTTTTAGTAGTTTTATGATAAATTGCATCTTTTAACATATTTAAACCCTTCCCTTCATGCTGTGTAACTTCTGCTGAATTGCCTTCCCCCACTAAATTGTTTATCTTTATAGTCTCCAAGTGGTTTGAAATCTTATTAAGTTCTGTTACATTTTGAAATCTGTTTACAGGAGCCGCTGCGATGATTCTAAAGATCATCGACTATTTGAAAGTTGATATTAGAAATATTGCTATAAGAAGAGCATTTTACTCACATTCACTAAGTAACCGATGGTAATGAAGTAAACTACATTTATTCTCATTATATTAGGAAATCTTTAAAGTCCCTCAATGTGTGTGTTTTTTAAGAAATGTGTTGCAACTCTATTTTTATAGAATTTAAAGTTTGAAGTGTATCTCAAGGGCAATGTACAATTAATTTTAATCAGAACAAAAATTAACTAAAAGATAAATATATGTAGATAAAATTTATGATGCAATACTTAAGTTAGTTAACAAGAAGGATGTCTTGTAATGTCTATTCGTTATCAGAATTCTAATTAATGACTTGATTTCCCTTCAAAAGGTGGCCGAAAATTGTTTGTTATAAACTTGAGGCATTTGCATAATAAAGTGTTTGTCTGGTCGAAGTGGCAAGCTGATTATGAGTCGGATTAGGCATCATTACAGGGCATTTATTCTGCAGACTCTCACCGAACACGATAATACTATTGACTTGGCATCTTTCATTGCGGCCAATCAGAGTGAATACTTACCTGTGGCTTAGGCCAAAAATCCGCAGCTGACATGACTCGACGGGCTTCTTGACTCGACTTCAGTTGACTTTCCCAGCTGCCATTTACCTTCTATCGTGTCATTTTTATGGCTTAGTTGTGGAAATATGCAAAGTATTTCGTATAAAACGGCGTTATTTATGTATTGCGACGGCAACCGGGATAAATCCAATGCTGAAATTAATAACCCACCCAATCTATACCCAGTTGGACGTGTGTATGTGTGTGTGTGTTTTGAGTTTTCATGATGCGCATTATTATGGCCAAATTATATACCTTATAAAACAGTTGTGCTGTTTCCCTTCACCCAAAATGTGTAACAATTTTTATGTAAAGCAATTTATTTTGAATTATTTTTATGGCACTTAACGTTGCGCAGACAGTGAACAGTTCAGGACAGAGGATGGATCTAGAATACTTGCCACCAGAGTTGGGGGAACCACAAATTGGCGAGTCACGATTGCCAAATCATACACATATAATTTCCATGGCCTTCGATGTCTGAGTAGTTAGGAAAAATAATGACTAAAGACACTGTATTTAATTGATTACTTAAAACTCATTCGTGCACATTGAATAATTATTTTAACCAAAACGCTGAGAAAAATCCAAGTAAAGTATAAAGTCCAAAATTAAGATTATGATTTTTTACATATATAGTAAGGACCTGTCGGGCTTTACTTTAGATGAGTTCATTTGTTTTAACATTGTAATAAACTGAATATCATGAATACCAAAGTTTTAAATCAAGGTCAGAACGACATTTTGCTCGGTCTAATACTGCAAACATTTTATTATTCAGTACACTATTTAATAATTATTCTATTTATCTACAATCAACTTGTAAATAAATAATTGTAGCGAAAAATATAAATCGGGCTTTTAATGCTTGTCAGATAAAATCACCGATTACATGTTATAGTGGATCTAAATTTGACATATAAGCACGTCCAGTTTGAAATATGCTTTTAATCAACAAAATGAATTCGGTGCAGATTATCTTAGGAATAACACTGTGCCTAATTGTCTGCAGTGCTGGAAGTGTAAGTCGACTTGCACAGAAAATCACAATTTAATTAGAAAATATTCAGCAGCGCAATTGGAAAATTGAACTAGTTGACGCAAATGGAAACTCAACGGATGAAAATCTAGTGACTCTCAGTATGAAACTTGAGCCGATTTCATTTGGAGTTCAAGGCCTTTCGGCTGTAATTGATTGGAAACTTGATACTGATGAGACTACAAACGTGAGCTGATGACTTTATTAACTAACAGATATCTATAAAACTTTACTTTAATTTAAAATAGGCCCAAATGATAATATCCAGCAGTCAAAGTGGCAGAGAAGATGATTATGTCATCTTACCTTATCATATACCGGTCGTACCGTTCTACGAGTTCCTCGAAAAGTATTACACCGAATATTTATATAGCGAATTTAAGTCCTGTTCGAATTTACCGGCTTTCGACGATCCATTTGTGCCCCACTGGAATAAATCAGTCTATATTCTGGAGAAATGCGTGTTGACAGGGTCCAACTTTCCCGATATTATATACTCTGGTTACTACAAAATTATTATTAAAATATTTGGATTAGCTGAAGTCTTTATGTCCATAGTATTCAAAGTGACACCGAAATTTATTTGATTTCTATATCATTAATAAAATATATATGAAACATTGAAATGCATAAGCGTTCTCTTCTTTGATTAATAAATATATTTATTAATTAAACTAAGATTGCAAGATAAATGCTGAATGATGAGTAATTTAAGCTGGGTTAGATCAATAGTAACTGGTATTTGGAGGTACTTTCGATCATATCACTCTTCTCATCACCAACAAATATTTTCATTGTACGTTATGACCACAAATATAGAACCTATTGTTGGGTCTAATTAGAGGCTATGGGTTGTAAGGTTTAATTACAAATACACATTTTTGACAGTCATAACATTAGTGATTTAAATCCTATGATGAAAATATTCATTTGCCTGATTAGAGTAATTAAAATAATATGTCATAAGTTGTAATATCTTATCTCAAAAACAATTTCGGACTGTCAGATAAAATATATCATCATATTCGAGCAATTAGTCGATTTCATGCGATCCAAGTCGATATTTCAGCTTTATAAGCTTTATAAGTTCCATTTGGATTTTATTGAGCTCTTAACTGTTTTTAAAATGAAACTACTGTTGATTTCGACGGGAATACTCTCATATCTGTTAATATTCTGTGCCTGTGCTAAAAGAGTAAGAATTTAAATAGATTTTTCAACGAATATTTCAAGTCAGTCATTATTCGCAGAACAATTATAACTTTGAAATACTTAACGTGTACTGCTCGACCTCGGATGAAAATTTAGTGAATATCACTTGCAAACTGGAAACTGGGTCTTTTGGAGTACAAAAGCTATCGGCAGTTCTCTTCTGGAATTTTGATGAAGATGAGAACACCATGGTAAGTTAGATTATATACACGTAGATTTAACTTCTAATATGTATATTATATTATATTATTATATTATATTATATTGAAATAGGCTGAGATGACCATTTTACACTGCCAAAGCGGGAGAGACGAGGATTATCATCCGTTACCCTATAAAATTCCACAGATACAATTTTACGATTTCCTCAATCAATACTATATGAAAGTATTCTATCCTGACTTTGGACCCTGCTCGAATCTACCGGTTATCGAGACACCATTTGTGCCCCCATGGGAGAAAAAGGCGTATATTTTTAAAAATTGTCTGCCAAATGGCGAATCCTATCCAGAGTTTATGGCCTCTGGCTACTACAAATTTGTATTGTATATAATTGGAGATGTTCGAATAGGGGTCACCGTAACTCTAAAACTGTCCCCAAAATTAGTTTGAAATAACAAGGATTGTCTTCAGAATCGTATTCAGAAATTAAAAAAAAATCTTAAGCTATTGTAAAATATTTGGCTTTTTCAAAATTGTTTCGCAAATATACCCAAATTACTTTGCTATAATTTAAAAAAGAAGAAATGAAATAAATTCAGTGTTAATTTTTGTTTATTGAAATTATTTTACAATTGTTTACAGACAAATTAAATAAAAGTTTGTTACCAAAAATTCGGGTAGATATAAAATAAAATATATGTTAATGACTGTCTTTTACAAATTTCCTAAAATCTGTAGTTCATATTGAGTCCACCACCGAAATCGGATTTTCCCCTGAAAGGTCCGCTCATGTGGCGTGCAGCATTTGCGGTGGCACCCAAATTGAGATTGCCACTTGGAGAAGTGTACAGATTGGCAGTGCCAGCGGCATGCATTGTGGTCATATTATACTGGGGAATATGATTGACTCCTAGGGCAGCTGAGTGTCCAGAAGTTGTGTGCATGTTGAGACCACCGCCGAACTGATCATGGGTGCGGGTGTGAGTGTGGTGTGCGGTGGCGTTCAATGCTGCTTGTTTGTTCTGGAAAAGATTTGCCTGGGCTGCAGTTGTAGTGCTGCTACCAAATCCCTGAGTGTGTCCATGCTCCAGCGAGAGACTGTGTCCATTGCTGATATTATTAATCATAGCATGAGTTAATGTAATCACTATCTGTATTTCTAGTCAGTGTCACTTACGCATTCACTGCTCCATATATGCCCTTTGTGACGGGTCCTGCACTGCTGTTGGTCGACGCAAAAACTCCAGCCCGAGCATTCGCATTGTCATCTCCGGTCATCACTCCGCATCGGACGGATGCAGCTCCGGTTTTGGGATCTCCGCTTGAGTGACAGTCCATTGCAATGTTCTTTTACTTAAATATTTTCTTGTTCTGCTGATGCCGATACAACTTTGTGTTCTGATTGTTGCCATTGGAGTGATCCGCTTTATATACCTCGAATATAACCACAAGATTGGGTACATTCCCGTTCAAAATTTACTCAAGCTCTGAGTAATAGTGTGGATAGCAGTCTTGTGTGCTTCCCCAGTCAAGAAAATCACTCATTAAATATAATAAAAGACATCAAAAAGTCCCGTCTCAATGTATAGTAAATATAAAATAATACTAGAAATATATTTCAAAATAAACGGATACAAGTGTTTAGTCATTTTCATTTAATATTAATATAAATATATAGACTTTATTTATATTTATTTTTATCTATTTATATATATTTTGTTTCATTCGTATAGAATGGTGAAATAAGTTTAGTTTTATCTTGTTTTGTGATTAACACATTTCGCATGTTCAAGTATATGTAGCTGCTTAGGCACAAACTGCGCAAATGGCGCCGTGGCTTAGTTGGTTAAAGCGCCTGTCTAGTAAACAGGAGATCGTGAGTTCGAATCTCGCCGGGGCCTATGCTACTAAGTGGCTGTGTACAATTGTTTTTTATTTTTTTAAATTATTTAAAATGCCAAGAAACGAAAAAATTTTGAAAATATCAAATTTATTGAGTTTAAACAGCTAGGAAACTCAGCTGTCTGTTAAGACAATGCAACACATTGTAATGTCAATTAGAACAAATGAAAAATTAGATATTTTGACAAAATTCAAAAATAGTATTGGAGAAAATTCTTTTTCAATTTGTGATCTATATATGGAATTAATAAATTATTTCGAAATTTGCGATGGAATTCTAACTGGCGCCGTGGCTTAGTTGGTTAAAGCGCCTGTCTAGTAAACAGGAGATCGTGAGTTCGAATCTCGCCGGGGCCTTCGCATCAAAGTTGTGTTTAGCTTTCAATGCACGTAAATTATTTTTTTCTACTTTATAAGCTGTTGCTAAAATACAACTGCCAGTCTCATACCCAAGTTAAATCGACGAATCGTATTTTTTGCTTCTGTGCGTCTGCACTGATGACAGCTGACAGAAAGTTTGCCTGCCGTAAATAAAGGCCTTACAGATCAACATGCAGCATTCATGTCAGCCCACTCACACACGGAACTCCACGTTACTTACGCCACACACCTGTTGTCCTGACCGGCATTGCATAACGGAAGCCGACGGCGTTGAACGACGGATATGTTCGACAGCATGTTGCACGGATATTGACTGGTCAGTTTCCCGAGGGGGACTTTTGGGGTACATCCATTTGCTTTGCAAATGTATCACATATCGTTGACAGCGTCCATCCAATTGTCTCTCATAGGAGGACGAAGGCTGCAATTAGCCCGGCCAGCAACTGCTTTATTTGTTTCGATTTATTCGCAGTCGTTGGCTTATCTTTACTTTTTATACTCAAACGCACAAGTCTGATAAAAGGGGGTAGACTGATGAATGGGACGAGGGGGTATACCCTCATAATCAGCACAACGCTTCAAATAATATGTAAACCACAACTTTGTCCACAATGCCTGTTTGTACTCGTAGCTATAAATGTGTGCTTGTCATAGCGTATAATCATTTTTATGGATTTAATTTCCAATGTCCTTCCTTTTGTGTGGTTTGCTGCAGTGTCCTTTGTTCCTTCGGATACAGCAATGTCCTTTTCTAATTTCCCCAGGAGTATTATTATTTGACTCTTGCTAAATGGCTGGGCTTAAATGTCTAGATTACATACTCACTTGCTGATTACGTGATGTTTTAATGTTTATATATCGTAATAATTTGTTTGCTTTTTGATGAGATACAGAAACTTGTCTAACATATAAACTTATCTAACTTTTTGTATATTGCTTGTGTTCTATTTTTAACAATTACGTAGTTTATTTCTACTAAATGCGGAATATTTTGTAATGGGGTAAATTGGGATATATTAATTTAGTTTGTCAGGCTTCGATTTAAATCTGGTTCAAAGTTAAATAACTTCACGATTCATTTGCAAATATTTTATTTAAACAGTTTTAACAATTTTCCATCTTTGAAGTCAGAGTATTTAAAAGTCAGCATATTACCTTTCCAATCATAGATATGTATAGGTAAAGCTTTCTAGCAATTGTTGTGCCTTCAAACTGTGCATATATCATGTACAACAGTGTCTGCAAAACTCTACTGACAGATGCTGTATGTAATTTCCACGCCTGCAGACTATGTAGTCCGCCTACTCGCCCAACCCCAGATGGATGGTGTTGGGAAGAGTACACTCTGGTCAAAAACACTCATACCCAATAGTAGTTTTTAGCAATTGTCAGCAATTTTCTCAATTGCGGACGAAAAACTATTGGACAACAGTAGTATGGAGCAAGGAGCAAGGACTTAGGAGTTCGGGGGAAATAGTGTAAGGAGAACTAAACAAATGTCATTTCGGGCACACAATGTCGTGTTGCTGTGTATTTTTGTGATTATCCCGGACAGTATAGTCCAGTCAACTGCTGCCCACATGGTGGGCGTGTTCATACCATAAGCATTAACATAATTTATGTGGTTCCGCCGGATTTAGTCTTGTCGTAAAAAAGGACGCCCAGAGCTCAAAGCTCGAAGCTCGACGCTCGAAACTCGACCATTGTCCGAGTGGAAGTTGCGTTTTTGGCTGCTTATTTCGATAACAATGGCAAAGTTTGGGTAGGATTGCGGTTTTTATTGTTTTTATGGCAACAAAGTTTATGAAAAAAAAGAATAGAAAGAGTCTTAGCCATTCGCTAGCTCCCTCATTCTGTTTCTCCGTCTCCTTCTGTTTCTCTCTGTGTAATTTCGTTTTAGTTTTCTGTTGACTTTGCATATTTTTTTTAATTAAATGAAAAAGTAACCGCAGAAATCAAAGTTGTTTCGTTCGCTTTTTTGATCCTGTACCACAAAAAATAAGCAGGGTCTATTAGGTTTGTAAAGACACGCAAGTGTAACTCATGGCAACTTTAGTCGAATGTCTTCAAAATAATATAAAGATGTCATATAAATTCGTGGTGGAAATGTACGAGGCTATTTTCAGTCGGTTTGATAGTCCTAGTTGTGGACGATTACGGGGGTATAGAATGAATCGAGACGTGGGACGGAGTGAGTACGACGGCAGTAGCTAATCTATGAAACCATTTCTCAGATTCGCCCCCGGGGGTCAGAGCCATAAAAACGTGCGAAATTTTCATCGGCGCGTGAATTTTCACAGCGATTTGGTTTTGTTTTTATTTTGGCACACACAGGACACTGCATTCAACCGATTCTTGTCACCTGTTTATACCCTGTAGCCTAGTAAAAGCGTTTAAGGTATGCTGAATCAAAAGTGAGCTTTTAAAATGGTAGTCGGGTACTGAAAAGTCGTAAAATGTTAGTCATAGACTGTCATTATTATTGTCTAATTACAGGGTGTCTACTTAGCCGTTTTATTTTAGTATGCAGTCAGTCGAGAGTTGCTCTTAGTACACCTGGCACGCACTGCTCATAACTCAATGCCCTGTTGTTCCCCGCTTTCGGAGACGGCAAACAGAATCAGGCAACAAAAATGAAAAGCCTGAGAAGTTTTCCCACTTTCCTTCTTGTTGTTTGTACTTTCTTTATTAATGAATAATGTTTGACACGTGCTGGCAGCAGAAAAACAGTAAATATCTAATATTTAAGCCCACTTTTAAATGTCAACTGAAAAACAGAGGAAACTTTGAGCAAAGTTTTTATCGGAAATAAATTTGAAATGATTTGTGACATAAAATATTATTTTAATGTAAGACAAAAAGTGTACAGTAATTATAGTAGGAATTTCACATGTGTAGCAGATTCGATAGCCTATGGGTGTAAGGGTATTTCACAGTCGTGCGCACTTAAGCAGAGCGTTGTTAACTGCTTGTATCCAAGTCGACAGCCTTAGTTTACTTAAGATGTACAAATATCAAAGATGCGTAACTTGCCACGTCAAGTGTCATGTGACGATGTTGCAGCATTTGCATCCAAAATGTTGTACGCTTCGCTGCAGCAGCCACAATAACTTCAAAGAGCTGTGGCAACGTCTAAGCCAATTTAATTACAGGCACCATTAAACACTTCTCCGCTGATGCCTCCAATTGTGGCAGCCAAGAGCACAGTTCCACGAGAGACACCAAAGTGAACAGATCGCAAAATGTCACCATTGGTAAGAGAAGTTCAAGGGATCAGTAGTGGTGTACTAATCCCTTGTTTGCAGATTATCCTACTTCTCATTGCGGTCAGCAGCTCTGCCGCTGTGGACCTGCCGCAGGAAGAGGAGGAACACTTCGACGGAAGATCGTTTTTCTTCTTGGGAGCACTTTTCCGACGTTGGCGAGATCGTTGGTTGGCTTTTCATTCCAACAGTCCTGGTCCGCTTTACGCAGGCGCCGCTTTTCCGCTCAACGGGTACTACAACTGTCCCTCCTTTGGCTGCAATCCAGCAGCCATAGGACCCCAACCAGTTTTCTATCCCGCCTACTATGGCACGCCCCTGCAGCAGCAGCAGCAACAGCAGCAGCAGGCGCAAGGAAACAGCAATGTTTATATATATCAGACGGATCAGAATAGTGCAACTTCTATGGGAACAGCTCCTTATGGCTCAGGCTTCTTTGGCCCAGCTCGACAGCCTCCTCCACCTCCAGTTCCTCCACCAACGCCGCTGCTCCAGCCACAGCTTCCTCGCTTACCTCCACCTCCGTCCATGCCTCTGCCTGCGGGCACTTTACCGCCTCAAGCAACCGCCACCAGCAGCTTTGGCTTTGGATCTGGAACAATTGGCATTCCGGGACCTGGTCCTGGATCTGGTCCAGGATCTGGCCCTGTTCCTGGCTTTGGCTGTGGCCCCAACTCGTTTGCCTGCGCCCTTGGCTAAGCAGAGTCGCCCAAGTAAACAACCAAAAGTAAAAGAAAACAATACAATTTTAATTGAAAAGCGTTCAACAAAAAATCGACAAGAAAATCAAATTAAAAGCGGTAAGAACGAGACATAGATACCCTATACAATAGAGGTTAGCTTAGCATATTTTCTTATTTTAAATAAAACTAAAACTTGTTTAATACCACTTATTAAATAGTTAAAACAGTTTAATTTAATTCCATCAGTTCTATTCCAAGTGTTACAAACCGATTGGCTAGTTTGTAGTGCGTGATATTTGGATGGGTTCTGAAAGGGTTGTGCATAAAAATGTGCATGAAAATGAGGGCAAAAGTGCTGGCAAGAAGAAGAAGAAACTTTCACCCACATACTTACATTTGAGCAAATATGTTCCTACATGTATGAAGTACACACACACACTTATACAGCTATCCATTAACGCCGAAAAAGTGGAAAGCAATCTGCATAAACAAACTCATCAGAAGCATTTGTTTTGATTCCATCATAAACCATAAGATAGCTTCAGACGTAGCTGATGCAGATACTAGAGATACTGGATGCGGGATGCTGATGAAGTGGTTGAAGCTGTCCAAGGAGCAGACATAGACCCAACACGCTGTTGAATTGTTTGGCAAATAAATGCCCGAAAGGATAATGGATGGCCAAGGATGGCCAGCGCTCGGTACCCTCTTCCAATCCCCATTCAGCGCTGTTATTATTTTTATATAACTTGTGAAAATAATAATAGAGCTCCTCAGCGGACAGACAGACAAGCGGACAGCTGGACAGAAAGAGCTGCAAAGGGGCGTGGCCAAACAAATACGAGCGACAGTTGTATAAACACAAGTGTGAAAGTCCAGATAGTAACGGCTGATGAGCAATTGGTTTTGGAACGGGGATTCATCCTATATTCTCCAGCCAAGTCTTCAGTTCAGTCTTTAGTTCTCTGCTCCATATGCAATTGCCCGCGCGTTTGTTTGTGTTTGTGTTTGGGCTATGACAACAATGGCATCATGAAAGTGGAGCGAGTTAATGTCCAGTTCCAGGTCCAGGTCCAGCTGTGAAGTCCAACATGCTCTGCAGGTGGTGTTGCTGTTGCTTTGCTTTCTTTTACGTAACTTTCACTGACCGGAAACGGAAATTAAATGCATAAGTTTATTCAAGTTGTCGTTTGGCAACGACCCATCGTTTAGTTCTTATCGAGTAGGAAGCAGTCGTCCGGCAAATGACAACAGCATGTGATGAATATGAGAACTCTTTATTTAAAACTGAAAATGCAAAACCAAACTTATATAATTAAACAATAATTAATTTAACAAATTTAAAATGTCAACGGTGCACTGCAAGTTTAGTATAAATACAAATTTTTGTTTGAATCAGTGAGTGCATGACTCACAAAATACTCAATAGTTGAGGTAGGACACAACGGGGATGTAGCTCAGATGGTAGAGCGCTCGCTTAGCATGTGAGAGGTACGGGGATCGATGCCCCGCATCTCCAGAGTTTAATTTTTGTACATATTTTATAAAAAACATTGTGTAAATTTATATTAACATTTTTAAATGTTAAAGACACAACATAACAGATGTTTGTAATTTTAGAAGATATATTTATATTTTAGTTATTAATTTAGCAGTGCTAAGTATAAAACCGAAATCGGCTCAGAAACCGGCATGCGGCTCAATGGTCTAGGGGTATGATTCTCGCTTTGGGTGCGAGAGGTCCCGGGTTCAAATCCCGGTTGAGCCCTGAGTAAATTTTTTGGACAATTGTTTTTTAAATAGATTTAAAATTTTGAAAACAAAAATAATTTATTTTATATTACTGCTTAAAAAAATGAGTGTATAAAAAAAAAGTAAAAGTTTATTCAACTGGAGATGCGGGGCATCGATCCCCGTACCTCTCACATGCTAAGCGAGCGCTCTACCATCTGAGCTACATCCCCTTGTAAATATCTCGTGGCAAACTATCAAATAGTGTAAAACATAACCAACTTCATATGTTTATGTGGAAGTATTTTTAATGGTCAACAGAAACTACAGCTATAAATTGATAACATGCGTATTAATACTTTTGGTGTCTTTTGAAATTCCAAAACAAGCTCCTTAGCCATAGTAATTATAACCGGGACCGTATGCGCCACCTGGATAACCTTGATAGTTGCCTGCGTAGCCTGTGCCAAGAGCACCACCATATCCTCCACCATAACCTCCACCATATCCTCCACCGTATCCTCCAAAGCCACCGTATCCGCCTGGATAACCTCCGCCATAAGACGGCACTGGCGGAGGAGGGGGAGGTTGTTGTCCATAACCTGGTTGTCCATTGTTGCCACCGCCCAGAACGCCGCCGAACAGATTTCCGATCAAACCACCAAAAGGTCCACGGCCACCACCCCCTCCAAGCAGTCCACCACCACTATTTCCTCCTCCAAGCAATCCGCCAAGCCCAATAATGCGATTTTCGACGCCACCAGGTGTGGCACCCGGAGAGGTAGCCGCACCGAGGCCGCCAGCTCCAGAAGAACCTGCTCCTTGGTACTGATATTGGGCATAGCTACAGCCCAGCAAACTCAGCATTAATAACTGCAAATATAAATGCGTTTAGAGAATATTTGGGCCTGGTCAAAACACCGAGAAACTTACAGTGCAGCTTATTTTCATCATGTTTGTATTTTGTTATGTTCTTGACTGTTGTCTGACTTGAAGATGCTTCAGTTTATATACCAAGTTCACAGACTGCACGCCCACATAGGTCCGGAACTAGATCTCTGACCTTAAACCCGCGATTTGTACGCTATCAATGTTCTTCACACGATTTGTTATATTTTTGGGCATTAGTCGCTGCGACTAACTAAACCAAATTGATTGTTTCAGACATAAAACTTGTCATAAACTGGTTGGATTAGTTTGTTGTGGAGTTTCCAAAAGTTCTTTGAACTCGTCACCAAAAGGAAAAACAGGAAGTGACATGAGTTTGCTATAAAAGTGACAACTAGCAGCTCTCGATGTTTAGACGTTCTCTACAATATGAAGATAAACACGGTAAGTTTTTAATTTGATTGTTGTAACCACACATATCCAGCTTAAAACATGTTAAATTTCAGGAATTAATAACGGCATTGATACTGCTGCTCTGTCTGAGCTTCGGTGAGGGCCATGGCTTTGGGGGAGGTAAAAAGTTCGGAGGAGGCTATGGAGTAGGCTATCCTTTGCCATATCCAGTGGCACAGCCAGTTCCAGTTCCCCAACCAGTTCCGGTTCCTGTCCCTCAACCAGTGCCTGTTCCAGTTGCAGTGCCACAACCCGTGCCGGTCCCAGTACCGATTCACAAGCCCTTCAAGCATGGCTGGAAGGGAGGATTTGGCGGCGGCGGCTTTGGCGGTGGATATGGAGGATACGGTGGATTTGGCGGTGGTTATGGAGGTGGTTATGGCGGTGGATTCGGCGGAGGATATGGTGGTTATGAAAGCTATTCCTCGTCTTATGCTGGCGGATACGGTGGTGGCTTTGGTGGCTTTGGCGGCGGATTTAAACGCCGTTAAAAGCGATTATTTGTATTATTTGTTATTATGCAAGTTGTTTTTACCATATACTATAGTTTTACATATCAAATAAAATAAATAAATAAATAAATAAAATATGAAAAACATGCAATTAAAGTAAAATAAAAAGATTGTTCCCGCCCGGGTTCGAACCGGGGACCTTGTGCGTGTGAAGCACACGTGATAACCACTACACTACGGAAACCTATGTAAACATTGTGTGCTATTTTCAATAAATAATAATGTGCTTGTAGCGCCATCTGTAGCTCGTCAGGTTTTTCGAAGTTACACAAACACTCTTGCGCCATCTAGCGTAAAACTGGTAAAACTATTTAACTCTTCACAGCTAGTATAAGCTTTCGAAGCATCAATATTTCTGGTTTATCTTACTGTGTATTTTATTGTGCAATGAACTTAGAACTAGATAACAATAATGGAATGGAAATTAAACTATTGGCATTAATGGAATTATCTGACTTGGATTAGTTGTTAGGACTTTTGCTCATTTGCCCCACAGTCCCCCATATTCAAAGCCACCGCCTCCAAAGCCTCCGCCCCCGTAACTTCCATAGCTGCCACTGCTGTGGTGACTCTCGTGATGTTCCTCGTGGTGCTCATAGCCACTGCTGTAACCGCCATAACCGCCATGGCCACCGCCAATATTGACGCCACCACCGAATCCAACGCCGAACCCAGCACCCAATCCTCCTCCCAATCCTCCGCCAACTAAGCCATGCTTAAGGCCCAAAAACTTTGGTGTTCTTGCCTTAAGCTTGACAAAGCCGCCGTGTGGACCTTTGAATGCCAGCAGCTTAAGCTTTCCAGCGTTGACGTCTTGAAGCAGAAATACCAAACAGATGCCCAGCAAGAGAAGCACATAATCCGGTCGCTATAGCAAAAGTAAATAGGATAATAAAAACATAAAATGTTAAAAAAAAACCAAAAAACTTTAGCTATTAATTATAATTATATTTTAACCATTGAGCAACATTAATTTACGTATTAAGCAGTAAATAATATTGTAAATTATTGTACACATTTTTAAAATAACACTTGTATAATTTTGTTAATTGTTCTTAGTTTCTTTCTTCTGCTGCTCAAGTCTTCATAAATAAAATCACAAAAACAACTTTAAAACTTTTGAATGACACTTTTTTGCCAATAAAATGACTGACAAATTTAATTAAAAAACACATTAAAAGAAACAGTTATTTACTCACAATGATTTGCATTTTGAAAACGATTTTTACAACTTTAATATCCGCTGTTTATGGTTTGATTGAACTTTGATGGCCAAGTTAGTACCAGACTGCGGCTGTTGTAACTTAAATTGTTTGGTTTTTTAAAGACTTCAAGTTCAAATCTTTCTCGGTTGATTTATATGGCTTGCGTGGACCACGACAAGTCTGCAATTGAAGCGACATCGCCATCTACGATCAGTTTTTATCTCAAAGTTTTATTTTTTTTAATTTTTTCATGTTTGTTTTTGTTTTTTTGATTTTGTTGCCCTTATGCAATCTTATGCCTTTTAGTCAGATCTCGTTTAAGCTTTATTGTGGTTGCTGTTGTTGTGTGAACTTCAGTTGTTGGCATCTTTGTGTCGTGCATACAAATTGACCCTGAAAATTTCTGGTTTTCAACTTAAATAGGAGCAAAAATACAAAACGAAAAAAAGTTTTAAGATATGGCACAAATTGGAGTTGGCAACTCGTTACTGGTTAACGGTTAAAAGCTATGAATGGCCAAAAACTAGCCAAACCAATTTAGGGTATTTCCAGTGTCCACTTCCAGCTGCTGCTTAAATTAACAGAATTATTTGGGAAATTTCTCGGAAGTGATTTCAATAAAGTTAAGTACAAGTTAGTAAATTCAACTAGAAAATTTAAATATTTAACTAGCTTAAGATACTATGAAAACTGCAAGCAATGAAGCGAGTGAATCATGAAATTAATTTTGGGTATTTACGTTTTATTGACCTCCAAACAATCAAAATTCAACAAAGTGAAATCAAACAAAAACAAATGCAGAAATTTCCAGCAGTTAACAACAAAACGTCCAAAATGACCTGGCTTACTTGCCATAGCCAAATGGATATCCATAGCCAGAAGCAGATCCAAAATTGTTGTATCGATTATACTGAAACTGATTGTGTTGTTGCTGATAGCTGCCTCCAAAGCCACCACCATAGCCACCACCATAGCCTCCTCCGAATCTGCCTCCAAATCCTCCTCCATATCCTGGCAAGCCATAGCCATATCCTGGGTAACCATTGCCATATCCAAAGCTACCACTACTACTACTTGCTGCGGCACTAGCACTGGCTCCAGACGACGCATAGTTTCCATATCCATTCCAGGGCGCAAAGCCATAGCCCCCAGATCCCGCTCCATATCCTGGAAATTGTGGAGCACCATAACAGTTCAGCACCAGGCAGCTCAGCAGACAGAAAACCAAATAAACCTTTGAAGGTGTGCACAAGTTTAGTAGGAGGACTAGAGTTAGTACATTACTTACCTTCATAGTTGGAACACAAATCGTTAGTGACAATTGGCAAGAAATTCTGCTTTATATTAAGACGAATTTCAACGGAAATCGAATCTCAAGTAATTTGGCTAAAACATATAATTACACTCCAAATTATTAAAATGAACTTGAACTTTCAAGAAGTAAATTTAATGGCATAAAAGTTGTATTAGAATAAACTAAAAATATTAGCGAAAAATTTAACAATAGACGAAGAGAAGAACAAAACAGAAACAATTGTTAACAAGTTAGTTAGTTATTAAATAAATTTAAAACAGTGTACAACAAAATTAGAGAAAAACCAAAGTAATACAATTTTAATCATTAAGAATCAATGGAATATTTGAATTTAATTTATTTACTTTAAATAGAAAAATCACTTAATTTATAATATTTCTACTAGAGTTTTTTATTATAATCAACAACTGGTAATTTCATAAAAACGTTTTAATCGAAAACTTAATTTATACTCGGCCAACAACTGTTCCGGAAGGCGTTCAGTGCCAAGAACAGCGCAAATCCATCAACTATAAGTAAGTAATTTCGTCTAACATTTGACTAAGTGTAGCTTAACAATTGCCAAGCCCGCAAATAACTTCCTCATGAAGATAGTAACCACGATGATGATGATGATCATGTGGGTGGCATCGTTAGCACCACTGACGTCAGCCAAAAAGGTGAATAAACTGCGACCAACGAAAGTGAGAATGAATATTGAACAAAGTAAAGCAAAAGAGAGAGAGAGAGAGGAAGAGGGCAGATGGTAACCCAATCTAAAAATCATAGACATCACATTGTCTGATCTGCAGCAAATACAATCATCAAGTGCTAACGAGACAAACGAATGCTGGTCGCAGTTGTTCCGGCAGCTCCGCCTCATGCTTCGGTGCACGTTCCTCGCATTCTGTCTGAAGTTCGTTGCCTAAGTCTTTTGTTTAATCACATTATTGTTTGATTGCCGCTCGTGGTGAATACCCTAACTGAAAGTGGTTTGGTTTTCGAAATAAGTTTGTCAAATTGGTCAAAATACAGATATAGGATCTCTGAAGACAACACTTTAATTCATTATGTGCTACAGTCAAAAGTTATCTTAGCTATTTTTAAATGGGCGTGTAGTAGGTAAGATCATTAGTAGGATAGGGTATACAATTGTCTGTGTTGTAGTAGATTCTTATGTGTGATCGCTCATTACTATTATTTTTATTGGGTTTTTTCTTGTTTTGGAGTGATCTTGATATTTTTCCTCAGCGATGAGACGACACAACAATTGCCTTAACCCTCGACTGATTATGTGTCTGATATTTTGACAATCGACGAAAATTAACGCATTCTGAGGCCCACTGAGGCATTATACTTGTTGCTGTTGTTGTAGTAGTTGCTGTACCAAGAGGGGTATTCCATGATTTCGTCACTAACTGGTTCTGTTTCTGTTTGTGCTTCGCTTTCAGTTTCGGATTCGTATTCGGTTTCTTCCCTGCCCTCCAATGTTTGTTCTGCAATTTGCGTAGAATTACTTGTCGATGCGTAGCGCGTAGTTTGCTTCTTAAGCTCGGGTATTTTGAGGGGTTTACTCACGCCCTCTTACCTCTTAGCCACGCTCGACACTCGGCGGGTATATAAATGCCGAGCACTTCACAATTGCAATTTAGTTACGTTATCGAATCACTTCGCGGCACAACCACAAAAAATCTGTCTCACTCTCGTTAAGAATCTTGAATCTTTGACATCGCAGTTTGAATGGCGCGTTTTAGTTGTGTAAGTTACCAAGAGCAAAAGGGTGTTTAAAATCTTGGTGCAGTTGCTCATTTTGTGTGTGTTTCCTTTGCAGTTGTTGGTTGTATTGGCAGTGGTGGGCTATGGAGTCGCTGCTCCGGCTCCAGGAAAGGCCGAGGGACGCTCCTTTGGACTACTCGGCGGTGGCTTTGGCGGTGGTCTTGGCTTAAGTGCTGGCGTTGGCCTCAATGCTGGGCTCTACAGTGGTTTCGGTGGTGGTCATGGCTTTGGTGGTGGCTACTATCCCGGTGGTGGTCACTACCATGGCGGACATGGACACGGACACGGCTATGGAGGTGGTCATGGCTATGGTGGTGGCTATTATCCAGGAGGCGGCTATGGCGGTGGTTACGGCGGTGGCTATGGACACTATCCTGGTGGCGGCTATGGCGGTGGCTTCTATCCCGGCGGTGGCTACAACAACTACGGCGGCTCCTACGGCGGTCACTACAGTCAGTCACAGTCGAGTCACTCCAACAACTACTACAATGGCGGCTATGGTGGAGGTGGTTTCTTTGGCAGATAAGCCCTGTGCAGTGTGATCTTAGTTAGCTATTGATAAATAAAAACTTTTTTAAATAAAACTATTAAATCCAATTCATTTTGTGTACGTATAATTCAGTCGAGAGCTCTGTAACTGTAGTTCTGACTTCATCTAGAAATGGTTTACCAGAGGAATCCCAGATGGTTTTTTTCGGTGTACTTAAAATCAAGTTTATGAAATGGAAAATAAAATAAACTCAAATTATAAACCAGAAACTCCTCTATTAAATCCGGTTTCCCTTGTAATTGTGTCTCTGTTGTCCTTGTGTTTCTTGTCTTCTTTTTTAACGAGCTAAACGCGACGTGCATAAATTTAATGGCCAGAAGATGAAAGATTTATTTGGTACGTGCATGGCTAAGATCTCGGCCAGGAACATTCTTTGCAATTATTCATCGCACTTAAGTGCGAAATAACAACAAATATCCGTACTTTAACTAATAATTTATTCATATGCTCTCTGCGAAGCCAAATATGGGGAATCCCAAGTGAATGTTATTTTATTTTCATGTGCATATTTCATTCTCCTTTTTATTATGTCCGACAGAAGATCTTTCTAAAGTTTTTGTAGTATATTTTTTATGGGAACAATTTGTTAAACAAATTAGCATATTTTTATGCAAAACAGCCGTGTCTTGTAATTAGACAGTATGAGTCAGAGATAAAGATTTGGGCGGTGTATCAAGAGCTAATTTGTAGTTTAGCAAAGTACGTTTAAGTTAAGTTTAAAAGAATTCTTAGAGTGTAATAAATAGAAACAAATTCATAGATGATCCCGTACTGATTAATGATTCACAAGCGATGTGAGGAATAGTGAAATTCCGGATTTTGTCGAAACTAGAATGGAATACCTCTCATTCTAAGCAAACATTTAAACGTATGAGATCAGGATACAACTCGAAAACCCCCACAAGAACCCAAGGAAAAGCCACCGATTTAAAAATTAACCTTGTTTATTAAAAGTTCGTACTTAGAGCTAATAACTAACTAAATCGATAATCGAACTATTTGCTAATCTCGACCAGCTGCTCATCCATAGCTGCTGTTGCGTAGCTGCCTGGAGCGATAGGCGCCAGTTTGATAGACCGGCTGCACCTGTCCCGTCAGTTGCTGAATGATTCCATTGACAGTGGTGGCAACACCACCAACTAGTTGAGCTGGAGTAACAGGTGGCTGCAGTGGGTGAAGAACACATGTGAGGGATTAGGGATTACAACATTGCTGATATACTTACCGCACCGGCGGAATCGTAGTAGACACGATTTGGCACAGGTCTACGCACAGGAACCGGATTATAGTTGGGATCAACGGCGGGATCACTCTGCGGATCACTGGCAGCAGCAGCGGGTCTCAGCGGCAGTGGATCGGAGTAGGGCACTGTGGCGGCTAGACCGTTCTGCAGAATGCCAGGTGCAAAAAGCGACAGCCAGGTAGCCAGTGGGGCGTAGGGACGTACCGGAACGGGTACGGGTACAGGAGCCACAGGAGCTATGGGATCGGAGAGCAGACCACCGCCCAAACCACCGAGACCACCCAGCCCACCCAAACCACCGCCATAGCCACGACAGCCACCACCACCACCAGAGTACACATTGTACACGTTCAGGTCGAAGAGGAAGCGTCCCTGCTCCACCGCATCCTTTTGTCCGCCGGCATCACGTCCAAAGGGTATACAGGGTCTATTGTAGCCGTAACCATACCCCGTGGCAGCCGCCACATAGGGTCTAGCTAGCCGCTTCAGCTTCTTCTTGAGCAGCAGCGTTCTCTCATCACCCGGGTCGGAGTTAAGATCGTCCAATTCCTGGTTGCCGGCACCAGCAAACTTGGCATTCTCCTTATCCGATTTGCTGCCCCTGGCTGCACTCTGTCTATAGTTGTATCCTGTGGAGCTGGCTCCCCGTTGTCTATAGTTGTATCCCGGGGAAACAGCATAGTTGTAGCCCTGGTAACCACGTGCTACAGCAGCACAGCAGCTTTGAATACCGATTATCAGCCACACCAGCAACCACAGCAGACGAAGCAACTGCATCTTTGGAGGATCACTTTGTTTGGTTTATTTTTGGGTGCTTTTGGACACTTCTCACTCGCGAGCACGTTGGCAGAAGACTATGGAGCTGGCTCTGAGCACGCCCCAATTTATCACCTCTGCGAAAAGATACCACGAAAATTGCTAACAACCAAATTGGCAAATTTGCTGCTTTTCCCTTAGAAGGCAACGATTGCATAATTCCCTATTTTTTATTAGCTTGAATTTTTCCAGCGCATTCACATTGTTGAGTGACCCTGTATTCGAAAAGGTTATAGGGCATTCAAAGTTTGTGGAAAAGAAAACCGGAAAAGTATTCAAGTAGCTATAACTTGGGATTCCGTGGTAATATTAAATTGAAAATCTTTGAGGATTATGATAATTTAATATGTTCTTAGGTGGAAATTGGTGGAAAACTTATTCTACTTTGAGAAATCCCATAAACTATTCAGCTCACAAATATATCACAGAGATACCAACTAAGTACAGGGTCTTTTAAAGTCCACTCCCTACATTGTAGCCTTTCCTATTTTTTTACATTTGATAAATATGTTAATTCCCGTTGCCCACGCAGCACAGCGTCGTCATCATCATCACCAACAACGTCATCATTATGATCGCGATGATGAGCGTTTCGCCCACATGACACACTGAATGGATGTTACAACAAGCGACTCTCTTGTGCATTGACCTGTGTCTAATAATGCCACAAAACAGCCAGAAAGCAAGCCAAAGGGAGCTGGTGTTTTTGGCTCTTGGCTGAAAAACGAGACGTAGCCAAATGTTGCCAAAAATATTAATATCAGCAAAGTGGGTCAATGTCGTGCTACGACTAAGTTGGGAACAAGTTGCGATCATTAACCGCCTAAGCCAACTGAGCAGACCTGTAATCGTAAATAGGAAGGGTGCCTAGGGTATATGTACAATGATCACAGGGTCCGCCTCGACTAAACACATTATTATACATAGATCGTATACTTTATTTATATCAAAATGCAGCTGATATGCAAATATATATTTATAAATACAAGAATATTCACAAAAAACACTTTTGAAGCCTCAGGACTTTTGCAAACTTAAAACTACAAAACAAGTCTGTACAAATGAGATTAGTTGGTTTAACTAACATTTAGGCTGTGTAACTACAACTAATCGAAATTGGAACTGTGCGTCACAGTTTTTGAGCATGATTTCATCCAATTTCGATGCTCAACTTAAATTTACTTAAGTCTACACATCTACATCAATCTAAACGGCTATTTTGGGCTTGTTGGCCTCGGCGCGTTTGCGTTTCGCCCTCAGACGCTGATTGCAATAGACGCGCAAGAAGATGGCCATAAACACGATGAGCACTCCAAAGACTCCCAGCACAGAGATGCTGTGCTGATAGATGATGCAGGAGAGTATAATGGCAGCGGCCTACAAAATCCCCCACAAAAAAGAACAGATTTAGTCATCCTTCATTTGATGGGTTCTGTGATTTACTTACCTGTCGCAGCGTCATGATAATGGTAAACACAACCGGGCCGAACACATCAATTGTGTGGTAAATAAACAATTGTCCAATCGCCGAGCATATGGATAGCACGATCATATCGAAGACGAACTTTGGGTGCTGAAAATTCAACAAATATTTCAATTAGCTGCGATTTAAATAAACAAATTGTGTACAAAGGTAAACATTTGTGTTGCTGACCGAACCCTTTGGTAGTGTTACTGGTAGAATATTTCAGTTTATATGACTAACGAATGCCAGTTTGTTTTAGCCACCAACTCTTGTTACTCACCTCAGTGGCAAAAGCCAGAGAGTCCATGAAACCACCCTGCATAGAAAGGGAGGCGCCGGTGAAGATAGATGAAAACAAATTGACTCCACACATCATTTGCAGTGAGCTCATAGCGTAGGTCTTAAACAGAGACCCCTGCCAGTTGGCGGTGAAGCTATCGAAGAGCATGTACATCGAGAGCAGGAAGATGCCCGTTAAGGTGGTGACACCGCTGGCTTTGCTGCTGTCCGAGGAGCCAGACATGAAGAAGATCATGCCTAGAGAAATGAGCAGCGCTGTGGCATACTCATATGACTCGTATTTGGCCTTCGACATGATCTTGCCCATCAGCATGACCGGTATAATCTTACAGGACTTGGCCAGCACCTGGGTGGGAAAGTTGACAAACTTAAGGGCCTCGTATTGGAACCAGGCACTCATAATGTTTGAGAAAGAGGCAAACGAGTACTTGTAGAGCGGAGCACGATGCCGTGTGGTAGACGGCTGCCACTGCAGATAGATGAGGGCCACTAGAAAGGCGAGCAGACGATTGGCAAAGACCAGGAACTGTGAGTCCTTAAACTTGGCACTTTCTCCAGCAAAATTATAATAATGTTGCGTCATTATCTTCTCTTGGAGAACACCCCAGGTGAGATAGGATACCATAAGGCCACCGAAGCACCAAAAAAGCTGCACTGCCTCCTGAGAACTGGTTCGTTTATTGGAACGCTCCCGTTCTGCTGGCCCAGCAGCGCCCACGTGAATGGTATCCACAGGCTCATAGCTGGAGTTTCCAGTGATGCACATATTAATTGCCGTGTGGAGAAACGTTTTGTTGCCACGTTCAAGGTATTTAGTGCGCTGCACATACTTGTAGATGAGATAGCCGGGCCCAAAGACGCAGCTGTAGCCAAAGCAATTGACCAGGAGCTTGAGCAGCCAGGCATAGTCCTTGGACTGGGCCTCCACCAGCTGGGATAGCGTCATGTCCAGCATGTAGCTACCTCCAAGCGAGATGCGCAACAGATCCGAAAAGAAATGAATCACGAGAAGACTTACAACAATAAAGGAGCTAAAAACAGAACACAGTTTATGCACAGATCGGGGTATTAGAGTTTCCTTCACTTTACCATATTACGAGCTCCGGAGCCCGGTTTCCCATCTTGTTAGCGTACATGTGGCGGCCTCTTCATACAAATGTGAACTGTGTGCTCTATACTATTTTTATATTTTTATGGTTTCGAGCTTGAACTTGAGAGAAAGAATTTGCTGACACGACCGTAAATTCAGTTGCCAAATAATCTCGCCTCAAGCGACCGTTCTTGCCGGTTAAGTCAAGTGTCATAGGTTCAATAACCGTCAAAAAACAAGTTTTTGAATACAAGAGAAGCAGCAACAAATGCTCGATTATTTGTTTATATTTATGCGTATTTACACATGTATGTTTTTATATGTATGTGTGTATGTAGGTGCATCCATATGTTTGCGTAAGTTTGCTTATAAAGTCAAACGCTGCGTGATATTTACAAAACGTGAGTTGCAGCTGCTGGCTGGCACAGCCGTACTTATGCCGGCTGTGCTAATATTATACTTTATCCATTTTAACTACATTAAAAACTTTTAACGCTTGCAGGAAAATTCAACTATTACTCAAGCAGTGTGGCCGTATGTTGATAGCAGACGAAGTAATATACAGTGCTGCCAGATAGTTGAATTAAGATGAACAAACAAACACCTTACCATTTCTCGAAGTAACTGTGGCAACCAATTGTACAATATTTAACAGAGTTGTGTTTGAAGATTATCGATTACTTGATTGTGTATCATAGATCCACAAGGCTGTACATTTTGCAAAAACGTATTCTTTGTCAAAACTGTGAGAAAAAAGTGTGATTAAACACATTAAAACATATTTAAACAAACGGGAAAAGAAGGAAAAACTGTATTTGCTGTGCAAATAATACTTTGACAGGGAAAATTCAAACGGCAAGGCGTTAAAACTGTTTAAAGTGAACACTAAAAAAATTGTGAAATTCAGCGGAGCTCTGCACTCAAGAAAAAAGAGAAAATATCTAACAAAAGGAGACTCAAAGTAAGTAATATATAAATGCATGTGTATTGCTTTTCAAATCGTATGTTAATGCAGAGAAAATTGCATTTGGTCATGTGTGTATCTCATAATGAGTCGACGCTTGTTGTTGTGGCAACTCATAGATACACACATACATACGTATGTGTATAAAATTAGAATACAATTTCAAACGCTCCATGAACTCATTTCTAAATCTGTTCAAAGCGAAATACGAATTTTATGGCAGTACTTAGCGAGCGTGGCAGCTGTCGAATTATTCGGTAATCCTTTTATGACGCCAACTTTCCCGCCAGCTGCAATATTGTCTACCTGTTGTTTTTTTTACCTGAAAGCACTTTCCTTTTTCATATATAACTAACTGACTTTTCCTGTTTTGCTTACAGTTTCAAATCAAGCTTCAACATAGACAGTTCGGCTGCGTGATAAGGAGCACAAACTCACAAAACTCAAAAGAAAACCAATCAGTGCAAAAAGTGAATTATATCGGAGTAATCAGCGTTAATAAATAAACGTTAAAAATGGTGCAAACTGGAATATCGCTCAATGAGCGCTTCACTCAAATTCAATCTCGCCCAGAACCGGCAACATCTCGCGGTCGTCGCAGTCGCTCCCAGAGCCGAAGCCGCCGCATTGTGGATGCAACAACATCGGTGGCAAACACGCGTCTGCTGCAGGAGTTCAAGCGGAAGCACACCGTACAGACGGCCCTCAAATTGAAGCGCGTATGTGTCCAAAATGCAAACAAATGCAGCAAACAAAACAATCGATCAGCTACTACTATTTCTACCACTACCAATACCACTACTACTTCTACTACTACTTCTGTAATTACTTTGGGATTCTGAGGCTGTGGCCAGGAACTGACTGAAAACATGTATAGAGACAAATGTGTGGCTGGGCAGAACAAACAGTGGCAAACAGAGCAGGCATTCAAATAAGTGGATTGATAATGCACACTAGATACTCTAGAGACAGACAAACTGTTTTTATAGCTAGACTGTTCCCGTAACTGCCCAGCCAAGATCAGAGCCCGGACTACGACTAGATCCAGTTCACTACAGTCCAGTTCAGTCCAATCCTGTGCATCAGTGTGTAGTCCCAACAATATGTACAATAACCATCCACTTGTAGTAGATTTTTATTGCTCACACACACACTGGATCCGCTAACGCTTCCAGCAAGCAGCGTCTGGATTCAGTTTGTTAACGCTAAAGCAAAACAAAAACCAAAGCAAAAATCGAATCAAAACCAAAAAATCCATCACAAACCTTATGCATATTACAGAGAAGCTTACGGACAACGGGCAGTGGTGCCGGCGGCATCAAATCGCTCCGGATGGGGCCCAACGGAAGGCCCGTGCGCTCCAGCAACATCAATCGTGTGGCAACGTAAGCATCACCCAAATACCAATACAAATATCTGTGCATAAAAAAAAATACTGTACGAAAGTCGAAGATTGCTCTACTACAACATACCCTCTACAACTTCAATTACACACAATTAGCATGCGCGCCGATTTGATTGCCAACAATGGACGCGCACGTCGCAGCAGCAGCGTAGGCAGAGGAGGACGACGATCCAACTCAGCGGTTGGCGGACTACGGCAGCGACTTGGCTTGCGTCGACCCACAGTGGGTGGCGCTGCAGAGCGTGTAGCTCAGCGTCGTCGCGGTGCCTTGTCCCGCCAACAGCAGCAGCAGCGGCCACAACAGCAAATGCAGCAGCAGCAGCAACTCACCGGCGGCCGTTCACGTAGTCGTGGCCGTGCCCCTTCACGTTCTCGCTCCCAGAGTCGTGGACGCGATCAGAGTCGTAATCGTTCCCAGAGCCGTGGACGTGGTGGGCGTCCCGCTGGCCGTGTGTCGGTGAAGCAACGTTTGGGCGTACGTCCAGGCGTGGCGGCAGGCGCGGCACCTCGTGCAGCCGCAGCCAACAAGCAGCGACGTGGAAATCGCAGTCAAGTGCGTGGCGTGGCTGCCGGACGCATTGAGAAGCGTCGCAATTCGAATGCCGCCCAAAAGGCGCTTGCAGCTGCCTCAGGTGGACCAGTACGCGGAGGTGGACGCGGACGTAGAGGTCGTCCACGTGGCAGGTAAGCAATCAAGAAAACTAAACACTTTGTTTATGCCAAGAATTGGTCAAGAAAATTACCAAATTCCCGTAGAGAGTACCGCCCTAAAGACCTTTTAAAAGCATTCCCTTTCTCAACAATGTTAACCAAAAGAAACAATTGATGTATTTTCTTTGAATTTATTATTCAGTGTTATCCAAAATGTTCCAAAACTACTTTCCGTCCTTTGCCGGCTTAGGGTGTATCACAATACTAGGCACTTACTGTGAGTTACTTAAGATATCTCTAAAAACAGCGTTGCTGTTGATACTACAAAGATTAGGCCTTCTTCGACGCCATATGCCAGAATAAAATAATGATTATTGTTATCTGTAGCCTAATCAGTAAGACATTCAGGGAGCACAAATTCTGCTATATTTAATGATAGATTGTAAATGATCGATAACTAATTACTTGCTTTTAAACGTGTTTTAGATCTGCTCTACGTGCTGCTGCTGCTGCCGGTGGTGCTGGTAATGGCGCTGGTGGGTCAGCCGCTGCCACACATCGTTCACGCTCTCGCTCCCGATCTCGGGCACGTCAGGGTAACTCTGCTGCTGCTGCTCCGGCTACTGCTGCTGCAAACTCCGCTGCTGCAAAGGGTGCACGTCGTCGTGGACGTAGCTTGCAGCGCAAAGGTGGCAAAGTAAACAAACCTGGTAATAGAAATGGTAAAAACAACAACAGCAACAACAAGAGGAACAACTCGGCAGCTGGAAAGGCCGGCCAACAACAACAGCAAACACAAGGTCGTCGCGGACGCAGTCGCGGTCGCGGTGGTCGCCCCGTTGCAGGTAAAAGCGTTACAAGCGCAGCTCAAGGAATAACAATTTTTGGACTCGTGCCTCAACATGGAATTGCCATCAATATACTAAGATACTTTTAGTTTGACTTTATTTAATCGTTGTCTTTTTTTCATTTTTATTTAGGCAAACCACAGCAACGTCTAGAAGTCAAGCGTGAGGATCTGGACAAGGAACTGGATCAGTACATGTCCACCACGAAATCGGAAATGGACTTTCTGCTCAAATAATTCTAGCAGCAACGGGAGACCAAAGAGATACACCACCGCATTGGCAGTTTATGACTAAAACATAAGTTATATCGTAGCTACTAAATAGGCTTAAGTCGCTAACTATCAACAACTAGAACTAGAACGTGTCTGTAGTCAATGCCAATCGGGCATTATGTAAATATATATCTTAACACTTAAGTAAATTGATCTGTTCATATAATTACAATTATATCTATTTGTCTGAGGCGAAAATACAAATTGCTTCTTGTTCAACTTAAACGATGGTTGTTACTTTTTAGACCCTGTACTTATAAGGAGTACGAGGGCTTATTGACATTCGTTCTTCCGTTGAAACGAATTTAAAAGTCCTCTTAAAGAATGTTCCAGGATAAATCACAAGGTCTTTTACAGTGTATTCTCTCGATAGCAGTATTTGTATGTGCATTTTTACAGTTGGCATATGTGTGTGTCTTAGATTGTGTGTGAGCTCGTAAAGTGCCGGAAATTGAGTTTGCGTGAATGTGTTTTTATTTGTCTGGCAAAAGTAAACGACAAAGGAACGTACCCACTTAATCCCTGACCACCACGCCCCTGTCTTCCTTTCCAGCAGTTCCTCATCCTCTTGATTGGCAATTGAAGATAAATGTATTTATTTTTTTGTTTACTTGTTTGCTGTTATTGCCCTGTAGTGTAGACCAGAAGGGTGTACTGTTTAAGTTCAATCTGGTGTAGTTTTTGGTGTTACTCATTTCGTGATAGCGATTACAGGGTATACCTTCGTAGTGCTTTGTCCTTCAGTTCGCACTACTCAGCGCCTCTGTGTCTGCTGTTGCCTTAAGTGACTAGATTTTTAATTTCTGTGATTGATTGTCCTGTGTGTCGGGATTCACCTTTGCGTCAAGCTTTGGGTAATCGGTCGAGAAGGTGATGTCTGACTAAAGTGAGGCGGAGACCAGGGGAAAGGAGAAGATTGGCTTTATCGTTTTAATTAAATTCAGTCTGTGTCTGTGTGTAGATTTGTGTGTGAGTGTTTGCTGAGAGGTAACCACGTTAAATGCTTGTCACAACATTGTGATTCACAGAGCTTCAGAAATTCATTAACCTGCACCACCAATCTAATCAGGCTGCAGGCCAATCACCCGCCAAACCACACCCAGCCCCACCGCCAACCACTAAGTAGTAAAACATGTTTCGGTAAACATATCTTAGTTCCTGCTCAATGCAATTAGCTTACACTGATAAAATAATAGTATCAGGTTTTGAAAATAAACAACTTTTAAATAATGAAGGCTTTACTCGCAAACTTTATTCCCAAAATAAAATTTAATTTTTAAGACGCGTATTCGTAATTTTTTAACATGTTTTCTTTTTAGCAGTGCATTTACTCATCGGGGTTGGAGTGAGTGGTGTCATGTGGTATGGTGTGATTTGCTGTGCTGTGCTCTGGTGTGATGTCCTGTCACTACTAATCACCCACTTAACGCACAAACCGCCCGACCACCAGAGCTTGGAAAAACTGGTCTAATTAACACAAAATGGCCATTTGTTGCGCTTCTTAATTGCGCATAGGCGTGAAGCCGCCCACAATGTGCTCTAGCTGAAATTATGGGCCCCGTGGGTGGAATTCTGGTCATTAACCCTTTTTCGCCCGCCAACTGTTTAAAACACTAAACAATTCAACAATTTTAAAGCAATTAGCAAATCTAAACGCCTGCTTAATTAACGCATTCTGTTTCTAATTCTCTGGAGAGCATTATTCTTGCTCACCAACAAAAGATTTCTATAATAAATTTATAAATCTATTTTATTTTATTGGAATGAAGAAACTTCTCTTACCTGATTTGGCATCATGTCAAGACTTCAATTTATCAGCGTCCGTAAAGACTTGTGGCTTAAAGCAAATAACGTGGCCAACACAGCCACTGTAGAACCAATTTGACTAATCTGTGTGCGTTTCTCTACCTTGCAACCCCAAAAAAGGTGAAAAAAGGGCAACCTTAAATGTAATTTCGAGTCCATTTTCAGGGGCCGGATTACAGGACGCCTGATGCTCGCAGGGTAATCAAGAAAAACCCGCTGTCGACTGTCTCTAATCTCCTTGTAGCGTTAAGCAGAATATTTTGTAAACTCTCTTGCTTCTCCACTCTCTGTTTCTGTTTCTCTCTATTTTTCTCCATCTTATATAAAATCTGAAGCTCTTTTTCTTGATTCCGTAATTAGTGAACTAAGTTAAGAAGGAGTAGTGTTAAGAGCACATATCCGACAACAGAATTCTCTTATCAATTACATACATGAACGACTCTAAGGCTAACATCCAGGTAAGTGGCAGGTGTGCGTGTGTGTTAGTGTTTGCATGCTTGGCAACAGCTACAGTGAGTGCAAAAAACAACACAACAATGTCAACATTAATTGTCGACAACTGGTCCCACTGGACCCCATATCACAACGCATCACATTAAATCGCACATACGCTCCGTTGGCCCCAGTCTGTAATACAATTTGCACGCACAAATACTATGAAATCAGCGCACTTTTCAAGGTCGCCATCAATTCTTTGGCGACATGTGTTTTGGACTTCAAATTGTAGACGGTTCTGAGTTTTGATTTATAACACAAAGGAAGGGTTTGGCAAATTTAATTAAATATAAATGTTTATCTTCAAAATGGAAATTTAAAATGTGCTAGAACGTGTTTCATTATTAATGAGGCTGGTTGAAAGGTAGGTTGAGGTTTCATTTTATTGTCTCTAATTCACAAATCTGTTCAAAATTGGTGAAATGCTGGTGATATTGTTTCCCAGGACATTATGTCAATGAAGCTGTCGAAAGTCTTCTCCATAAATGGCATTCGTATTGTAATCAGACTTGGCACTCGTCACTCGACACTCTGCCGAGCGAAAAGCCTAATGAAGCGTCAAAGTGTTGAATGGCAATCTCCTGCATGAGTGTGCGTGAGATTGTGAGTGTGTGTTTGTGTGTGTCGCATAATAAATAAGCCAAATCCGCCAGGCTAACCAGTCTAACCAGGCAGACAATGCAGTGAGTTTGCTCTCATGAGAATTTGCACATGTGAACAATTGAAGAATTGAGCGATCAGCGCTTGTTTCCTTCCCTGCGTGATTTGTATTTTTAAATTTACGCTTCATTATTCGCAAAGGTTTTTTTCCCCTCAAATTGGGAGTGTTTTTCTTTAAAGTCAAAGTCAAAGACGAAGGTGTTTTGCCAAAGTTAAGCAAGGCCATTAGCTGAAGCCAAAAACAAATAAACTGCACGAAGTCTATGGACATTCGTTCTTTCATTCTGACAGTTAGTTGCTTTCTCGCTCGCACTTGCTGCAAATGCCAGCGGGGCAATCAATTTCATGCTTGCACACACTTTCTTGTATTTACTTTTCGCCTTGCATCCTCTTCATCTTCTTCAAGCTCTACTCATTCGGTTCATGCAATTTAATTGTCTCTGTCTCTTTCACTCTCTCTGTTGTCATCTCTCTCTATTGCTTCTTTTTTGCTGCTGTTGTTGTGCCGCAGACGCCATTTTGTCCGTGCACTTTGCGGTTGGCGTCGCTTTAGCGCTTAGTCAACAGCTCAGCTTGCCCCTTGAGGCATGCAACACGAATTTTTCATTACATGTAGACACCTCTTTCCGCTCCCCTCCTCTCCTCTCACACAACCACTTCCACTCTCACTCTTACTGCCACTCCCTCCCACTCCATTCCTTTGCCGACTCTGATTTCTGGTACATTGCATTTTACGCTTCATGTGAAGAGAATAACAAATATGTCCGCATACAGTGATCATAAAAGCATTTGAATTGCATTAAAAACTCATGGAAATAATGCAATTTTCATGGCGTTTACGAGCGCTGTGAATATCTTTTTCTACATCCGATTATTGCGGCTGCCATCGTTCACGCAACTTTTCCAACTTTCCCAAACTTAAAGCTTCCGCAATTTTCACAATGTCATCGTCTGCCGGAAACTGTTTGTTGTCATGCAGCAAAAGTAAACGAAACAGACACACACACAAACACACACACACTGAGAGTGCGAGTGGGTGTATTTGTGTGTGTTCGACATGGAGCACTTAAGTCTACCTAACACTCAGAGATCTTGATTAGATGTGCCTGGAGCGTGACATACGCTCGACAGTCAATACCCTTTGTCATTGTCCTGTGTCGCTTTCAATCCCTAGCTGATCCATCAAAGACAAATCGCCCAAGTTTCTTGTCACGGGCTAAATCAAATTCCTTAAACAAACACATTCTTCAAATAATAATCAAAATTGGAATTTTATATGAAGCTTTAATACATATTTAAAAAAGTCCATGTTAAAATATTTGACTTTTTATATTAACGCTTGTTAAAAATAATCTTTCAATATGTAAAAAGGAAAATAATATCGAATTTGACTTAAATGCGAATTTGAAATAAAATGTATATATAAGTTCCGAATAAAAAAGTGTTTAAGAATAAAATAATTCTTTAACTTTAATTTAATGCAGTGTATGGCAACTAACAAGTCTTCACACATAAATACACATACACACTAACATTTGCCATCTGGGAACTGCCGAGAACAGACCTGTTGTCAGCAAATCTATCAGGCGAGCATAACAAACAGAAGATTACCGTTTTAATATGTGTCACAATTAAAGTGACGGAATTTCTGCTTTGTGCGAGAAAAGGTCAGAACGATCAATGATGCTCTCGTTACTCATTTGTTTTTATAATAACTCCAGCTCTTTGCATTGTCAAGAGCAAAATACAAGAACAATTGTCGGTATTTTGTTGCACTCTGTTTTCTTGTTTTCTTTTCTATTTTTCGATGTTTTGGACAACGCATGTTATGATTTAATTGGTCGACTCAGGTAGGGGAAATGTAAAGCACAACAACAATGTTTCGTAATTTTTTTCTTATCTCTCATCCGCGATCTTTTTACCGTTACGTCCTTAATGTGCATTTGTTGTTGTCTTGCTTTTGAGATGCACTTGCAAAAATGCATTTTTGTTTTGATCTTCCAACGAAATGCTTAGCTAAGTCAAAGATTTTAATGATCCCTTTTTCTTGCAGTGTCCCCTAATTTTGTTTTCAACTTTGACAGAAGAGACTTGCTATTTTTCTGCTTGCCTGGTGTTTTTTCTGAGCGCTGCCTTGGCTACTGTTGTTATTTGACCTGCCGAGCCTGCTTGTCTGTCTGTCTGTCCGTCAGTCAGTCTGTCTTTTTGACTGTCTGTCTATTTGTCTTTCTGTCTGAGTGACTTTCTATCTGTTTGACTGTTTGACTTTCTGTCTGTTTGACTGTTTGTCTGCCTGTCTGTCTGTTTGACTGTCTGTCTTTCTCTCCTTCTGTCTGTCTGTCTTTTCAGTGTGTGCGAAAGGGTCAAAGCGATCACCTATGATTTAATTGGTCGACATAGGTAGGGGAAATGCTAAGCACAACAACAATGTTTTAAATTTTTTTTTCTACTCTCTCCTTTGCGATCTTATTGCCGTTATGTTCTTTGTGCGCAACTGTTGTTGTGTTGCCTTCGAGCTCCACTTGCAAAAATATATTTTTGTTTTGATTTTCAATGTAAATGTTTACCAATTCTAAAGATTTTGTTGATCATTTTTTCTAGCAGTGTTCCCAAAATTATTGGAAGAAGCGACTTGCTATTTATTCTTCTCGCCTGGTGTTGCTTCTGTATTTTAACTTAAAAAGAGATGTCATTTGAGTGTCCTTCTGTCGATCTGTCTGACTGACTGCCTGTTTGCCGGTCTGCCCGTCTGCTTGTCTGTCCGCCCTTTTGTCTGTCTGTGTGTCTATTTCACTGACTGTCGGTCTGTCATTTTCTTCGTCTGTCTGACTGTCTATTTGTCTGTCGTTCCGTCTGTCTGTTTCTATATCTGTAGATCAGTGGCATGAGCCAGAAAATCGAAATAGCAGCTGAACTACCAGGCGATCAGAAATAGCAAACGAGGTCGCTCTTTCGTATATTTGTTAGTGTGATTCTATTTTTCAACGAAATATAGCAAGCATTTCTATTGGTTGATGCAGCTTGGGGAAATGACAGAGAACAACAACAATGTTCCGTCATTTGCTTTTAACCGTTACTATTACAGTTACTACGCTGATCCCAATGTTAATTTGTTGTTGAGTTTTCATTGAGCTGCACTTCTAAAAATAAGTTTATTTTTCGATTTCCTTTGCAAATCTTGGCGAATTATAAAGAGTTCTTAGATTGATTTTTGTCTCAGTGTATCGCTTTTGCAGTGCATTTTGGGAGAAGCGACTTGCTAGTAATTCTGTTCACTTGGTGTTTTTGCTAAAGATTGACTTTTTTACAGCTGAAATGTTGAAAAGAGAGTTTGTATGTGTGTGTGTGTGTGTGTGTGTGTATACATATATGTACGTGTGAGTGTGTCTGCATGTGTTCAGTCATATTTAACAGTTGTTCTCCATGTTTGTTGCTACTGGCTTACACTTTCAAAAAAACTTTTAATTGTACCGAAAAAGCTGAAATAAAATTGCAGTTTGTTTACAGATAATAGAAACACGATTTGTGTCTTGTTAAATTATTTATTTAGCAATTACAATTTTTTCACAAACTTATTGAATATTTTGACGCATTGACAAAATACTTAAACAGGTAAACTTAAGCACTAACATCAAATAAAATAATAAGTATAAATTATTTAATTGCATGTCAGACAGTTTAGTATTTTGTTTGGAAATGTCTCTTAGTTTAATTTAAAGGTTTTTAATTTTTCAACTAATACGAGTGACTAAAAAACACAGCTACAAGTTAATTATAACAAACACTTATGCAACTTTTGCTTAAAGAGAACTGCATAGCTTAGTCTAATGCTATATAGTTTTTAAAATATATATTACTTATGCACTACTTTTTGTTTCTCTTGCGGAAATGCTTAGGTCTTAAGTACAGTTGAATTTCTTAGAACTACGAAATGGCGGCATGCGAAACGACAGGTACAGTCACACCTAAAAGCTAATACGAACAACACACACACAACGTTACGCACTCTCATGCTTGCTAATGATATGAAGGAGTTATTTAAGTTTACATATAATATAGTTTATTTTATATTTAAGTTCTTTTATTATTATTTTTGAATTAATCACCCTGTAGTTTACATTTGATTACACACTTAGAAGTATAGTTTACAGTTTATCGCTTTTTGTAGCTCGTTCGACTTTCCTCGATTCCATTTGATTATTTTCAGTAAGTAGTTATTTGTTGGTTTGTATATTTGTTATTAGCGTGGCTCATAAATTCGTGTTCGACTTGCTCAGCACTCGTCATCGGTGATTGTATAACTGCCCCGGAACTCACTCAGTGGCGTCGCATTCGTCGTCGACGGCGTCATCAGTGGTGCTCCCTGGAAGGAGATGGCCAGCGGGAGGGCCGAAGGGGCACAGAGGCTAAGTGCACCTCTACCCTCCGTCACAGAGCGATAGCGCAAAGGACGTCCAGACCTGCAATAAATAGTACATCAACGACATAAGGTTCGGTTATTTCGAATTGAAGATATTAAGTACAAAGTGTTCTTCACGTGTCTACATAAAACTGAAATTCTTTTTGCTCTTAACCAGGAGAAATAAACTTTAAGTTGTCAAACACATTGTGAGTGGCTAACTGTTACCCTATATCCATTGTGTTGACTAATTAAATTCCATTTTAAACTTTTATTTGAAATCCAAACGAACAAGTGTTTAACTGAGCAATGTTGCTTATAATTTTAGGATCAAACCGAGTTTGCACTAACAAGTAGGTTAACGTCTCTCATTTGGCCCTTCGTTTTTACTGTATTTATGCAAGTTTTATATGTGCAGATGTGCATAAATTAATATAAATTCATCTATAAGTCGGTATTACTGTGAACGGTTCAGTTCACGCTAGTGACGATATATTCATAATCTGATACGCTTGCATATTCGATATGTAATTTGCATAAGATTATTTGCATATTGAGCACATTTCAATGTACTCTTCGATTCGCTTTCTCAATACGAGCTTAAATAAATCGGATATGCGAGCTTTCTTATAATCCAATATTTTTAATGATACAAATAATTTAAATTATTACTTTCAACAATATTTAAAACCTTCACAGGTTTAAAAGAAATACTTTAAACAACTTTATTAAATTCTTTTATAAAATGTTTTAGAGCTTGATTTCTATTTAGTACAGAATCATTGAATACTAATCGCAGTTCATTCATCAAGCTGTGAACATTTCACACATTCGCTCTTTGCGCAATAAATCGCATTGATTTCATTGCCGAATTCGAGTAGAAATGGCCAAAAATCAATCATACGTCACGTTGCACATCAATCGCATTTACAGTGAACAATGTCAGTGGTTGAACAGTGCGCTTTCAAAATGGTTTTGGCCAACCACAATAAGAATACAATAGTTTACAAATAGCAAAACCCATCGATCTCTCCTCGCTGCACTTACCGCTCACAATTGCATTTCAGCAGACGTATAAAGGCCGCACGAAACGTACGATTAAAGATGGTGTAAATTATGGGATTGATCGTGGACGAAACATAGCCCAACCAGAGACAGGTGTTAACCACATGTTCTGGCACCTGACACTCCGGACAGGCCGCAAAGATAATGTTCAGTATGAAGAATGGAGACCAGCACAACACGAACGTGAAGAAGACCAGACCGAGCACCTTGGTGGCCTTCTGCTCAGTGGCCACCGCATTCGCGGAGAGACTGTTACGTTTTGTGCGGCTGTTGAGGAAACTGCGAAGGAGAAGAGGAGAGAAAATGGTTTAATCCACGGCTAATTAATACCCGTTACGGAATTTAAACAGTATTGTTCTACCACAAATAAATGTAAGAAGTTAAATGCTAATATAATAAGACTACTATAAAACCACAAGTCTGTGTTATGTTTAATATACCCTGTAATGGTTTCAGGATCGGGTATAATGAATTACTTGGCCAACTTCTTACCGCAAATTGAGTGTAGGCGTGGCAACACGATTTAAGGCAATCTTTAAAGGGCGCAACTTGTGGCGTCTCTCCTCAGAGGCCCCCCGCGTCGTTGACATCGTCGTCGCTGTGGTCGTCGCCGTCGTCGTCGTCACCTGCTCCAAAGGATGATTGCTTTGGCTTTGTATGGTGGCTATGCTCATTCTGCTGGAGCCAATGCTGCTGCTGCCACCGCCTACAGCATTTGTGCAGCTCGTTGTCGCAGCTGTTGCTCCTCCTCCTCCTCCGCCTCCGACATCACTTCCCATACCTCCTCCACCATTGCCATTTCCATTTGTTGCGTAACCCAATTGTGGCTGGGAGCGACTCACTCGCACCGATGCCCGTCGATTTGGATGACTGTCGAGGGAAAAGAGGAAACATTTTGTGTCGTTTTAGAGCATTCACTTCGCATGTTTAGATTGTATTTTACAGCTACGAGTACGAGTACTCGCATTAGATATTAGATTCAAGTCTTTTGATTACAGCCACCAGGCGACAACGCAACAGTTTTTACCAAATTGACTTTTAATGCCTTGTCGGCAGGGGGCGACTTCAAAACTGCCGTCAACGCAATGAATAATGTGTTTTTCAGTAAATTTACGGCATTTGAGGCTATACCACAGAAGTAAAAATCTATATTCATAAGATATATTAACTAAAACTACACAGAAACAGGAAAAAAACTCAATTATATAAAAGTGCCCTCTCGAAGGTTAATTAAATTATTGAACTCTTTTATACAAAGTGCAATCACAATACAAACTTTGTTTTCACAGTTCAATTATATACACTTTATGGTATCGGCCACGCCTCTGCCAGCCTGTTTAAATGATACAACTAAATAAACTCTTTAGGTTTTTATGGAAATGGCCTAAAAAAACACAATCATTAGTTGCGATTAAGCAGCCAAATCCAACACAAGTAGGCTAAGGATATTTAACTATTCCTTTGAAAGTCGCTGTAAATAAATGAATTACAAACTTGTTGGGTACAGTAGTAACTGCTTATAATGCAAACCCTCGTCCGCTGCCAAGTTGACAAACAAACTTCATTCGAAAGCACTTTGTGACTGTTGCAGTTAACAAAATAAAAGTGAAGTTTTTCAATTTGTGTGCTGGAAGGACAACTAAATAAGGGCCCGAGTGGCGTCAAATGTCCAACTAATAATTTGCAAGTGAACGCCAGGCAACAGCAACAAGAAAATAACAAAAATAAATAAAAATAAAAGTCCATTACATTTTGTGTATACTCTTTGGCTCCCTTGGGGGCAAAAGTTACCTGACATCTACTTTTTTTCGGCCCTGTCTCATTAGAAATTCATATATTTATGCGGCAACTTGTTCGACACAATTCCGAGAAATGTGCGCGAACGTGACAGAATCTCTGCTCATATCTCTATATATATATAAACATGGTACATTTTTTTTGTTATTGTTTTTAAAGGGACGTGCTCAAGTCATAGAGTGGATTTGGGTGGATGCAACTCCAAGCTCAGTAACTTTCAGCTGCTTATGCTAAAATTGAGCGCTCTTGCATTAATGCACAGAGCAAGAAAAGCAGTAATGTCATTTTACAGAATTTCAGTGGCATGTGGTCTGGAGCATTTGTTGTTGTCCTTTTTGGCCAACAACATTGTCGACAGTGACGTTCGGAGACTCCACCTCTTGTTACATGCAGTAGTTGTCCTCTTTGCGGTTTCCTTTTTGTATTTTATGCGCTATTTGTTGTCGCAGCAGCAGCAGCAGCAAGAGCATCTTCCAGCACAACAATGTGGCAAGCAGCCCCGACAAACAGATTTGTTTTTTTGGCGCTGCACCACATGACGTATGAGTGATTTATGTTTACAGCACATTGCAAGTGCTTGCAAGAAATATTATGTATACGCCATGTGGCGAGACAACCTTAAATGCGTATTTAATTGCAGAAAGATGCGTAATTGATTGTCCCGCGCTGCTCAAAACACTACGGTGGATTAACACCAGCACAAGTGTCATTAAAACTTTATTTAAATTCACAAATTTAAATTTAAATTAATGTGTAAATTGAAGTTTTTGCCCTATGCAAATATGCTGTCCATTAGCTGTCACTTTTGCCCAATAATCGATGGCACAACATCCCTTTTATTTGCTTATTTCTTTTATATGTTGGACAAGCCAAATCCATGTTTATTTTACTTGAGACCGAATACAAACAAATGAAAATCATTTGGTGTTTTCAGAAAGCACAAGACAAACAGTGAATGGCCAACAAGAAAAAAGGTAAAGGTAACTTTTCAAGTGGCGGGGAAAAAAGTCAAAACAAAACTCAATTTTTTGTTTGGGGTTTTATTTTATTTTATTTGTTATTTGTCTCAGAGTTAAGTTCAACTTCAACCTGAGGCGAAAAGCGATGCGAAGCGAAGCCAAAACGCTTTGCACTTTCAATGTAAATTATGCAAATTTTCTTGGGAAAATAGTCGGAAAAGTTATTTGTTATTTGGTATGTATTTTCCTTGGCTGGCATGTTAAACAAATGTAATAAATTTAAAAGCTTGTATGCTCAGCTGATAATAAAGCTCTCTCCTTTTAGCTTGGACATTTGCCAAAAAGATACACACAAATACACACAGCTAAAGGTGTGTGTAAGCTGAGGTATAATAATGCCTTGGAGCCTGCTGTGCGGTGACCATTTTGTGGCTGTGTTTTGTCTTTGGCTGAATAAATGAACTGATTGCCATCTTGGTTAATGAGCTTTCATTTGGACTCCAATTTCATGGACTGCTTCCAAAGACCAAAATGGTCTCTGTTGTGGTTTAATTTAACTGTTGTTTCTGATGACTTTCATATGATAGTTTGCAATGAGTTTGTCCATTGTGAGTGGTAATGTTGTCCCTGTCTTTACATGGCTTCAGATTTAGATTAATACTGAAAACAATTTATTCTATATGGATTAAAATTCTAGTAGTGCTGTGAGCAAATGTTAAGTAATTCAAAGATTGCAACTTTATGTACAATTATAACCTTTCTGTTATCATCAGACAACATAATTTCAAAACTTATTATATAGATGCCAAAGGAACGACGTGAAATGGAAACTCAATTATTACTATTTTGTTTTATTTATTTTGCTCTCCTTTTCTGCTACTTTGATGCAATTTCAAATCAAAATTAATCGAAATTGAACGGAATCAAATCGAAAGCAAACTAAATAAATTGTGGTAAGAGCAGGGACTATTCTGGGCACTACTGGCCAACAAAAACAAGCTCAGTGTGCACTTAACGCTTTTGGGAATTTAATTAAATCAGCTGCAAATTTGCGTGAGTTTGCGTCATTTGCATTCAGATTGAAGTGGCAGCAATGGAAGCTAATTAAAGTTTCGTGGTCGTGGTCAGAATTAGAGATGGGCACGATTTTAAAACTATCGAGTTCGTGCCCTGGAATGCTTCGTGGTCTGGCCCAATTATTTAGTCCATTTAAATAGAATATTGTCAGTCTTGTGGACTACAAATGGAATGAGTCGTGCTTTTTTGGGTACGAATAGCACCTTGTCCTTGTCCAACTCTAATCGAAACTCACCTGTCTATGAGATTGGGATTGCCACCGTGTTTACGCCAGAAACTGCTCGTCTGTTGAGTTCTGCTGCGGTAGGAGAACGATGTGGACGATGTCGCTGGCGTTGGCGTTGACGATTGTCGCAAGATGCCGCCGCCAGCAAAGCGGAAGCTGCTGCGTCCCATATTAGTCACATTTCCGGTGATGCCTCCCTGACCACCTCCCTGACCTCCTCCCTGGCCTCCTCCATTGGCCACATTGCGAAAACTAACGCTGCCCAGGCTTCGATTGTTTGCTGTGCGTTGCTGCATCAATGGCCTCTCTGCGGGTTCATTGTCGTTGCCAACGCCAGCATATCTTGTTCTGGTTACCCCTCCAACTCCGTCTCCTCCTCCCCCTGGACCTGTCCTTGCCATTGGGACCCCCGTCACGTCATTGTTAAAGTTACGATTGCTGTCGCCGAGTGCGAGGCACTTGTTGGTGCCGTAATTATTGCTGCTGAAGCTGCTGTGCATCTGCAACTGTTGCTGGCTGTGCTGTGGGCGTATGGTAAAGCGGCCTCCCAGTCTGAAACAAGTAAGAAAAGTACAGTCGAGCACGCCCGACCGTAAAATACTCTCTGCATTTTTTCGCGATTTAATTATTAAAATTGGTCTAGAGATATTACAATGTGTAGTACTTGCATTAAAACACGTTGAAACAAAAACAATCTGAGCATAATCACACATACATCTGTTTGTCTGTATGGGAATACACATACGAAAGCCAACATATGATGCATATACATGTATGAATGTATGTGTGTATTCAGCGCGGCCAGCGACTGCGGGCAGCGCTGCCGCCACGCAAGCAATGAAAACATTCAAACATGTGCTTGTAAGTTTCTGTCTCGCTTGCACGCTGCCGTCACATGTGCTTGTATGTTTCTGTCTCACTTGCACTCATACATGATATTGCATTCGGTTATCAATATTGCAACGCTTCTAGTTTTCTTGTTTATAGTGCGATTTCAATGCGCCTTTCAGGATAGTTTGATATAGTTAGTCTCCACACGAATTATAAATTACAATACTGTACTATATTAAAGAATGCCTAAAAACGGGGCGAAAGCTGAGAATTTTTATTTTATTAATTGTGGGAAAACGGGGCGTGGCAGTCCAAAAATTTAAATGTCAATGCATTAACGCTGTCGCTAGGAACCTCCATACCAAAATTGGCGATCCTAGGTGCAATAGTTATTGAGATATTCGCCCAAAACACCAAATTTTTCCGAGGTGTGCCTAGTTTTTTGCTCATTGTGGGCGAATGGGGCGTGGCATCGAAAAAAAAAAAGATTCTTGTATTGACTGACTAAATATCTGATCGATTGAGACCAAGCTCGACCTTGTAGCTCTTACCATCTCTGAAATCTGTTTGTTCATACGGACGGACAGACGGACAGACGGACAGACAGACGGACAGACAGACGGACAGACGGACAGACGGACATGGCTATATCGACTCGGCTTGTGATGCTGATCAAGAATATATATACTTTATGGGGTCTGCCACGCCTCCTTCTGCCTGTTACATACATTTTCACAAACCCAATATACTCTTGCAGAGAGTATAAAAAGTAGACGGAGAAGAGTTTAGAGGTTAGAAAGCAGTTGAAAATTATGCTGAGATCGAAAGACTTCTAAGTTTGCTTGCTTCTTGCCATTTGATTGAGTTAACGCAAATTTGATGCGCATGACAAACCTTTGATTGCCCTCTACTCGGTGTATTTGTAAACTAGTTGATTACTTTGACTTCAAAACTGACAAGTTTTATCTAAAGTTTCGAGTTTAAAGTTCAATCGAGCACGAGTTCGGACTATTTGATAAGCCCAGGAATTCGAATCGGGATTGATGTTCAGTACGTTGCTTCTATGCCACATAAGTTTCTTTAATTAGCTGAATGAGTATTTCAAATATACACAGTAATGTGTAATTTATAGATACGACCAACGTTTCGGTGCTTTCGATACATTGTAAAAAGCATTTTGAAACGCTTTTCCCATCCAACCACAATCCCTCTAAATTAGCATATTTAAACCACGGATGCAGCCGAGGAAAACAAACTTTGGCACTCATCTGCATTGCTAACTAGGAGTTGTATTTAATTACCCATACGCCATGTTAGACCAGTCAGTCGTATTTGAAGCCATTTTCATCAGTGCATAATTTATTGGTATTGATTTGTGGAGTAATGCAATTGCATGATTCCAGTTGACCAATTGGCTGCTGGCTTTTCGGTCAAAGGTGACACAAATCTGAGTGGCAGTGTCGCAAACTAATTGCATTTACTGCTCCTGCTGATTCTGCTGCTGGCGTATGCAAAATGCAAATGTCAAAGCTTTTCACTTACCGACGAAAGAGCTCGCTCTCCGGATGCTCGGCTGCGAATCGTGCCTTCTTGCGGAGCAGGGGTATGGTGAGGGCGTATGTGGAGACCATCATAAGCATCGGTATGTAGAATGCCACCAGGGAGCCAAAGACGAAGAATGCTCGATTGTTTATCACACACACGTTCGGCTGTGGCATAATGTTCTTCTCGTTGACCAGACCTAATAAAGTGTGAGCACAATACAGACTTATAGTAGGCATTCAAACAGCGGGATGTCTTGACTTACCCAGGACCGTTATTGAACTGGACACCAACATGGCCATGGCCCAAACTATGGCTATTTTTATGCCGGCCAAACGCTTTGTCGACCGATGTCGTGAGCCCAAAGGATTCCGAATGCCCAGATATCGACCCAGACTGATGAAGCACATGTGTAATATGCTCGAAGAGCAGGCAAGCACATCGCAGGTGACATAAACATTGCACCACGTGAAGCCAAGTGGCCAATATCCTGCAAAAAGGATCAGAGCGAAAAGGCAAAAGACATTGCAAACATTACATTGAATTCAATTCAAAGCTCGGAATTTTCTCTCTCAATCTTCTGCTAATGAAAAGCGCATGGAAATCACAGTTAATTGAAATGGGACTGTACACCCACACACACGTATCAACATAAAAAAGGAAATAAGACAAGCAAAGGGAATATGAGAGGGCGAATGACAATGAATGAAAGAAAAAGAGAAAATGCGAAAGAAAAATAAAGAATAGAAAGAAGGAATTTGTAGCTAGATTTATGAGGCAGCTTCCAAGCAGAGTAGTTAAAGTTTAAGGCTGCAACTTAGAGGATGCTTCTTGTCGCTTAGATCCAAAAGGGAACTATAGACTTATGTTTCATGGACTATAAGAAGTATTAATTTATAATTAAATGAGTATACCCCTTTCTCCGTTCTAATAAAAAGTGGTATACCTTCGGAGCAACAGTTGATCACCTCGACTGGTGTAGGTATCCCTAGTAATATCATATATTTTAATACAGAGTCTAATAACATAAGTATTTAATATTAAAAATGTCTGACATTGAATTCTTTTACTTGAAATGAGTTGAACACATTTATTCCAACACTTTGGGTTCCATCAGCATTAATTAGCACAAATTGTGCTCAAATGCGTTTGTCGTTGTTGTTTGTTGTTTTTACACGCTATTAGCTGCACTGCGTGGGTTTTTGCCGGCTAATTGTGGAAAAGTGACGCGAACGGAGAGCAGGACGGACAGACGCACAGGCAGACAGATAGACACGGATGGAGACGGAATGAAACAGACAAGCACAGATGCGTCCACTCGACGCACGCACACACAAAGACACACACACCCACACACACACACTTGACACACGACACACTCGACAGGGGACACAGCAAAATGTTGAGTGAAAAAGTCCGGACTCTCATGTCGTATTTAGTTTTATATGCTTGTCACTTACACAAACAGAGACAGACACACACACACACACGGGCTCGCGCCCATACAAGAGGCTCACACAAAGGCATGAAAAGATGAAAATGTATTTATTACGTATGCGACATGTAGTCCGTTGCTCGACTTCAAGTGGCCTCATAACAGACGCCTAAACCAACGAAGCGTATAATTCGAATGTGTCTGCCCATTTCAGATACCCTGCAGTCATTTTCATAACGGGAATATAAAGCAAGTTAGTTGAATAAATGGCCCAAATACCAATTCTTATCATAGAGAGTATCTCATAGTCGTGTCAGTAATATGTTCATGTCGTGACATTAGCAAAGTTCGTTGGTCAACCTTTGGCCATCAAATTCATATTGTTTTAATGTGCGGCTTTATTTAAAATTCGAAATCGGCTTATTAATTTTATGGCTCAAAACAGCTGCATTTTATTTGGCTTGTTGCCAAGGCATAAGCCAAGTTAATGTTGGTCAAAACGGCATACGCAGCACAGCGCAGTTCAAGAAAGCAGTAATACCTGCTCAACACAACCGTCAAAGTGTAAACATTTTGAGAAGAAACTGTATTCAAAATTAAGGACTGATATTTATATTAGGGGTTAGTACCCTGAAGAATTCATATAAATGTAGTGCTAAATGTAGTGTTAAATGTAGTGCCTTTTTAGGCCTTAAGTCGCATCTTCCAGAAATTTACGAAGTGGGAATTCTTATATTTGAATTAACTTTGGGAATTATATAAAGTTTAATTTCATAGTGGAAAAGAATAAATGTGATTAACAGTTCAAATACGATTCTAAATCAATTAATTTATTTAACAAATTGAATTGTTTGAAAACTAAGTATCCGAATTAATGAGGTTGTACTGTAAGGAGTGCAACTTAAATGTTTTTCGTTGACCATTCGACTGTTGTGAGTAGTTGTTGCTGTAGTTGCTGCTGTTGTGGCTTAAACCGCACTTAAGGCTTTTAGTTACATTTAGTTTGTCGTTGATGTTGTCGTTGCTGTTGTCTACAAGCAACTTGAGCGTGAAAACAAAGACCTTGCCCTCTGACCTCTGGCTGAGCAGAGCTGCAGCTGCCGAGGCAGCAACGGAAGCTGCAAGTGTAAGTGGCACAATGAGAAAGTTGCCACAGCAGATCAGGAAAACTGTTGCATAAAGCCTTGTGTCGCGTGGCAGAACAAAGTGCAAACCAAAAAATCAACAAGAATGAGAGAAGAGGGAAGGACGCAGAGGCGGACAAAGAGCTGACCAAAGAGAATGCCAGAAATTAAAGCAAAACGCCCACAGATATTACATGGCCAAGGGAAGGATACAAAGGATGCAGAGTCTCAACTCTTTTGTCTCAAGGACTCATACAGCTTTAAGAGAAAATTATGCACATGGGACTTAAAGCAACGGCTTAACGGGTAATCAAAGGTCCTGCGGCTACTTTAGTGGCTGCAACTAAATTATCTTTAGCATAGACTTCATTTGCATTGTTGTCTTTTTGCCATTGTTGACTGAGCAACTAATGGGTTCATAATCAAATGAAAATCGCTAATGTCGTTAATGTGGTTACTTGGAAAACAACCCACTAAGAACACATATTAATGTACACTGATAAAAAGGATGTTAACATAGTCTTTAACTGAAGCACAAGACTGTTAGTACTTTTATTAGAAAAATGTTTTACTATAAATGCCCAAAGGTCGCTGAATTAGTCAGCATTGGGTTCTTAGTTTATTGGAAATTATTTGAAAAACTTCAATAGATAGAACGTTATTTATATTAGTGTAGTTATACAGTATATAGTAGCTACAGTGAAGCCTGCTCTACGCAGCTTCAGAGTCTGGGTTTTTGTGGTTTTTGGGTTTTGGGGATTTTGGCAGCATGCGAGAGAAAGCAATTTATGTGTTTGATCTGTTCATGCTACGTTGAGCTTTGTGGCACGGCGGCATACAGATGTTGGTAAAACCTTATCTCTGCCACATGCAAATTAGACAAGCACGAACATGTTCATAATACTGTTTACATATTAAACTGACAAACTGTCTGCTTTTATCGCCAGCCGCAAATTTAAGCTAGTTTGCTTTATTTCTGCTCCTACATCTCGAATGTGGTAGCAATATTTATTTCTACACAAACATTTCTGAACGAAAAACTAGATTTTTAATAGTTACCCATTTATTATGTTTTGAATAATAAATAAAAGTTAATTACAGTTATAAATTATTAACAGTTTGCACTCAGATCAAAAAGAGTAAAGATTTTTTGGCTTTAAAAGCAACTAATGTGCATTTCTAGCTTTAAATGACCGCTACAATTCGTCTTAGTTTTCTAGACTCCCCATTTCCCAACTGAGTTTTCAGCTATTCTTTTATTCGAAGAAAATAAGTAGTGAAATTCAGGGTGTATTATATTTTAAGTACTAAACTGTATTAAACTTTTCTACCTCGTATATAAATATCTAAAATCTAAAGAAAAATGTAAGTAGACGCTGTTCGTGTCACCAGCAGTAAGTAGAGCCATTTACCGAGCTATTATAATATGCTGGGGTAATTGCTACATGGTTTTTACAACCGTTGCACTCTACAAAGTTTAAGCAGCTTAAGAGCAGCATAGGAACTGCCACAAAATGTTGCATTTAGTATGTGGAAACGGAAATGGCTGTTGGATGCTGTTGGTGTGTTATGTGCTTGCAAGGACTGTGCACAAATAATTGATGAGTTGCTATACTTTGACTCAAGTGGAGTCAAGTTAAATACTTACCCAGAAATGCTGGAATAGCGCCCATGGGCATGACAAACAGGCTGACCAGCAGATCGGCAATGGCCAGCGAGAACAGAAAATAGTTGGTGACATTCTGAAGTTTGCGATCCAGAGCGACTGCCAGACAGACAAGTATGTTTCCCAGTCCGCCAGCGAAAATGAAGAAAACTACGAAGAGGAAAAGCCAATCATAGCCGTGCGGTGTGTAGTCGAGGAAACTTCTGTTAATGACAATGTCGCTACCAATCACCGCTGTTGCTGCTGTTGTTGTTGTTGTTGTGTCTGTGAGCGTGTAGTTGGACAATATCATGTCCAAACTGCTGCTGCTGGTTACATTGCTGACACTTTGGTTGGCAAGGCCTGTGACAGTTTCAGCCAACTCGGTTAGGTTGAGCCAAGACCACAGGCCATCGCCGAGTTCAATGTGATAGTCAAGCAATGTTGTTGCACTTGAATTCGTTGCGGGAAAATCATTTTCCTGCACTTGCAGTTGACACCACAACGTTTGGTTAGCATTCTCGCAGAGCAGGCGATGTCTGCTGCAGTTGTTGGCATTAAAACTAAGCGTATCACTCACATTATCACTAACGGCCTCACTTATGGCCACCTGAAATTGCGCATACGCCTCGTGTGGCGGTCTCAAAAGCTCCGTCTCTAGAGTACAGGATTCCAACTCGTTATCGGTTGCCAACTTTTGCAGTTCCTGGTCGAAAGTGTTGCAAGCATAGAATGCTTTCTCCTCGTCTTTATCAAATGCTTGTAAGCTACACTGGAATGTGGTTGTTGTGCTGCTGCTGTTGTTGTTGTTGTTATTGCTGTTGTTGTTGTGGCTTTCGCTTGCCTCGCAGTTAATGAAGGGCTGCCAAAGTTCATGTTGTTCCTGTGCTTGTGCCACACGACAGCTGAGCTCGCGTGTGGTAAATGTTGCAGTTGCAGTTGCATCTGTTGCAGTTGAAGTTGCTGCTGCTGCTGTTGCTGTTGCTGTTGGTCCATGACCAGCCTCACTTTGCATCTCCATTTCATTCTAAAGCTGTGTGTCTAGCTTAATGACAACAACAACTTGTTATGCTACAGTCGTTGTTGTTGTTGTTCCAGTTTGTGTTGTTGTTATTGTCAATTCGAGAGCTGCAAATATCAAGGAATTCAGCTGAATTAGTTTCAGTTAATAATCAAAGTTAGTTGATTAATGAGCTTGTTTAAATACTTTATTTTAAATAGTTAACTTTTTGAGCTTAAATGGTTTTTCATGCCAATTTCCCTAATAAATTTAATTAATTTACTGTGGTGACAAGCATTAAATTATTTACTAATTAAACATACATATCAATAATTAAAACAAAAAATATTTTTAATTTAGTAAAAGTATATGAAAAATTCAATAACAGTTTTTATTTCAAAGCAATTATATTTGCTGTGTTTAACTGTTTAAATTTGTCCTCCAGCAGTTTCTAATTAGTAGCAAATAAATGCAGATTGCAAATTGTGCTCGACATTTTGTGTGGTCGCAGGTATGAAATCAACAAGAGCTTTGCTTAATTAGCTGCCATTTTAAAAATAAAATCTATACTATGCTATAGCGTACATGTGTTCATTGTGCTGTCAATAGTTGGTACATGACGGTTTTCATTGCGGCTGCAGTTGCAGCTGCCACAACATCAATGTTGCAGCTTCCGAGTCTGGTAAGTCGCCTCTGAATGACATTTTAACAAAAGGACAGCGCTTTGTTTGTTTCGGCATACAACTGCATTATGTTTACCGTTAGCGTCAACTGTCAGATGTCGTCAATGCGTGGCACGTGCAACACTGGTTCCAACAAGCCCGTCAAAAGCACCCACGCGGCTAAAATGCTTTTTGTTTGCATTGGCAGCTGGAAAACTTGCGCTTCTATGCTCAGCTTTCACTGATAATGAGCTAACACACACACACACACACACACATTTACACCCCCGCACGAATAACACTGGTATTAAATTATAAGCTCTAACATCAGTTTCCAATAAAAGCTTTTGGATTTTATTATGCAAAATAAATCTCGTTTTAGGTCTTCTTAAAATTTAAAAATATTTTTCTATTTAAAAGAACTTTGTGATTTCTTTCTCTTAGTTTTTTGTGAAAAAGTCTTAATTTTTACCACTTTTTGTACAGTGCATCTACCTAGATTGCATGACTCTAGGTTTGCCCACCATTCTGAAGACTATCTGCATAAAGAGGTTAATTAAAAATGCGTCAGGCCACATGAAGATTTACGCAAATGTTGCAGACTCAGCTGCGTGTTCAGCGCAGACTGTCACAGCCTCTTCTTGTGCCACAATTTGGTGCAAGCTGTTTAATAAATTTCAATTAAATAGCACGCTTAAAGTTGGGCAAACAACAAAGCGTAAAGTCCAATAAAGCAGTGACAAAATATGGTTGTAATACATTTTTATGATCACAAAATATTGGCCAAACTATTTTCCATCGAGCAAGCGTGCCATGACGAGGTGGCAGATAGAATAAGGACCTGCTGAAAATTGGTGGCATGCCACAAACTAGAGTGCCACCAAAAAGCGCATTCAGTATGCAAGTGATTTGCCCAATCAACCGCAACAAAGGCTGCGTTAGAAGGCTTGGGGGTGTGCCAGGCACAACCGCAAATACACACACACACACACACTCCATCACACACACCCTCTCTGGGCTAACCGACATTTGCAATTTGGCGTTTGCGAAAATAAATTTGTTTTTTTTTTTTGCTTTTGTCAAAAATGAAAATAAATGGAACGCACTTTGTTCGCATTTCACACGCTTGTCCTGAGCTGAGTGTGTGGGAAAATGCTGCTGGTGCTTGCTGCATGTAGAAAAAAAAGAAAGCGAAAATGCACACAATGAAAATGGCTAAAATTATCTCAGATGAGCTTGAAAGCAGCTACATGTTATGCATTCCATTCTTCTTAAAATTCATTTGAAATTGATACCTTAAAAAGCTTTGTCAAGTTTTTCCATTAGTTAAAATTTGTTTCTTGATAATCTTAAAAGTGTTTTAGGTTAATTTTGGGAAGTAGGCGTGAATGTGCTAGCAATTGATATGATGTTTTTTGCTTAGAAACTATACAATTAATAACTTTGTTGTTAAATTTCTCTTTAGTTTATGAACAGTTGAAAATATTGTACAGGGACCTATGATTTTCCCAGACATTTTTTTGGCCTCATAATTCAAAATTTCGGTTGACAGCTGTTGTGGCTACGCTCGGCGTTGAAAGTTATTTGTGATTGGATTTGAATTGGGCTGGTGGCAGGCCTGGCATAGAGCAGCAGGGCAGCAGGTAATCTGGTGACAACCCTGCTCCCAAGTGGCACCAAAACAGCCCTCGACTGCCGATGACAGACGGCTCCAACACGTGCAGAGTTGTGTGTGTTTTTTTGAGGTCGCTAACGCTCAACTCATATGCATATATAATGTGCTTGCTTTGACAGCACTCTGTCGACTTAATTTAAGTGGCGTCCACATTCATGGGCGTACAGCCCACCCCTCCCCCTAGTTGTGCTCTGATGCTGTTGGGAACTTGACAACCCTTTAATGATGTCGCTGCAATTTAAAGTCCAGCCTACCAACAACTTGGCCTGCTTTTGGTTCTACCCTCTGTTTGTTTACAGTGTGTTTGGGTGTGTGTGGGCGTGTGTGGGCTTTAATGAGACGCCGAGCAGCTTTGGAGCTTGCAGCGCCACCGACTATTGTTTGATTGTTGCAAAATGGCTGCCGCATGTCCTGATGAAAGGCACAAAGCGCGAAAGGAGACACTACCCAAAAGGCCTGAAATACGTGGAGACACAGTAAGTGTATGCCAGCGTATGCCATAGTGGCACAATTAAGCTGCTGACTGTATATAATGATGTGCTCTCCATCAACTGCAGTTACCCCAACGAATCAAGCTTAAATTTCAGGGAGAATTTTAACGGGCCTTGGGCGAAAACTCATTGAAGCGTTGACAGCAGCCATATGCCAGCTGAAATTTATGTACACACATAAGCAACTAAAGCACATAACAATATATTAAATTCACTATTGGTTTCCAGCTTTAATATAAAATTAAATTAAATTACTCGCTTAATGCTGCGTATACGGAATTTAAAAAGAATAGTTAGAAAAGTTCGTTGAAAGTCATCTCTTGGCAGAAAACATATAGAGCAGACTCAAACAATAGCCAGGAAAAACTGCAGCAAAAACAGGAAAAATAATATTTGCATGAAACACAATATTTGCCGATAGTTTTTGCATTTATGTTGATTTTTTTCTCTTTGTGCATTCTGCTCACTGACAGAGTTGATTTCAGTTGTTTGGGAATATTGAATCAATAGGAAATGGATCTTATGGCCTGGCAAATAATGAACCAAATGCATAGATCAATTGCTTGATCTATTTGCTTGAGTTATTCCCAAAGCTGTTGATATAAATATCTCGCCAACTGTGTTGACATTGTAAATAATGTTACTGTTGTTATTGTTGGTGTTGTTGCTATTCGTGTGTAACTTAATTTGCGGTTAATTATGAAATTAATTATTTACGGTGCAGTGCATTCGCATTTGCATTTGTGGTTGACTTAAATTTCAGCAGCTTTCGTGCTAAAGTGCACACTGTCAACATTTTATGGTCATGTTAGTTGCTTTACACACTGTCACGCCCCCAGCAACACCCAAGACGCCCTCCACATCCACATCTACAACAACCCAACAGTTGGCTTCAATTACACAAATAAATTGCTGCTCATTTTGGCGACCGTAACTTTAAGCTCAAACTCATCAACATTAACACTTTGCGAGCAAGAAAAGCCGGAGAAAGGAAAAAATTATAGCAAATTATTAACAAGAGGGCAAGTATAGTAGAGCTCACTCAACTGTTAAATACCCTTTGTCTGTACAAAGCTCCACTCGTGTTTGTTTCCCAATGAAAATAAAAGTCCCAATATTGCATCTATAATTTTAAATGTCGGGATGATTGTAATTGATCAAACTTTCTTTATAAAAATAATTTCAATCTCCAACAAATCTATTTAGACCCCTTCTAAGGGTATTAAAAGACCCATTGGAGCAGGAGAAACAGACATCTAACTTAATTGCAACTTGTCCAGGCGTTGTGATTTGTCAAAAGTGTCGTCGCTGCGGCAGGACTCATCAATTATACAATGTCCGACAGTAAAATTGCCGAGAAATTTGTGTGAAAACTTCATTAAGCGTCGCGTCGAACAACAACAACAACAAAGACATGAACAAGACTCCAAACAACCGCAGAACATTGGGAGATACTTACACATACACAGCTGAGAATCTTAGGAAGCTTCATTGGGTTCTGTTGCTGCTGCTGCGGCTTTTGGCCAAGACTCTATTGCTTGGCCAGCAGGCAGTTAATGAAGAGAAATGGCCAAAAGTGTTTTATAAATGTTTGCCCTTTCAAGTTGGTCTAGCACACGGCGATACTCTGACAATTTTCGTGCTGAGCATGGCACATGGGGCGTATGGGTAATGTGATATAGACAACGCATCTCTAAAGAGTAATTCTCTATAACAATTAAGTACTAAAAAAAGCATTTGGTTTATTTAGCAATAAAATTTTTATAATTAGTTTGTTTAGAGAGCATTTTAAATTCGTTATAAGTTGTTTTCTTATGCGGTTGTTTGCTTATGCTTAAGCACATTACTTCCTGCTATTGTTGCTGTTGAGCGGTTGTTTGCGGAAGTGAGCATCGATAAATTTTCGTTTTTTATTTGTGTGTTGCCTTTCTTTTGTCGTTGTTCTTCTTGTTGTTGTTGTTGGCCTGCACGAATTTTCTAAATAACTCGTGTGCTTTAATAGCGATGCCCTGCGAAAGATATGGAATGCCAGTGTTGCCACAATTTTTCAGGCCAACCTAACCAGGTCGATAAAAAATATCTGAAATAACTTAAAACAACGTATGTGTACAGCTCAACCTCCTTCTCTCTTTCTTTCTCCTCCAACTTCACATTTTTCCCTTAAAGTAATAATAATAACATAGTAATAATAATCTTTAAATAATAATATATATTATTTGGACCTTTAAATGATCATAGCTCGTATTAACTCAATCAAATGTTGATAAAAATGACTAGAATAGTCAAAATATGTTTAATAGCAACACTAAATGAACCGCCAGTGTAGTGGACCATATATTATTAGATATAAAGATATATACGACTACCACTTTGAGCCAAGTGCAATAAAATGTCATTCCCCTTTTTATATACAAATAAATATGCCAGACACGTTAGAGAGCAATCGACAGAAAATTGCATGAAGTGTGTGCAAAAGTTTAGAAACGAATTCGAGCCAAAATGCTGTCAACAGTAAATATCTATATTTATTTATTGCAATAGAAAATCAAAAATAAATATCAAATACATAAATAGAAAAGAGCAGAGAAATGAGTGCAGCATGCAGTGAACCAAATCATGAAATCATGAAAATAAATTGCAATCTTTTGAATTTTATGCGTAGTGAAATTGTTATCGTCAGTTTGACATCTTTTATGGTCAAATTAAAGAGAAAAATGTCGTTAAACTAGTCTCTATTTACAGTTGATTAATTAAAATGCATTTCCATTCAAAGAAATTTCCATTTCAATAATAATGGCAATTATTATCTTTCTTTTCACATCACTTTGCCATGGTGTCAATTTAATTCTGCAACACAAACACACAAAAAAGAAAAACATTTAGAATGCTGAATGAAAAACTCAAATCAACTAGTTTCCATCAAGTCGCTGAAAGCACATCAAGAGTATGATTTTGTCATTGCTGCTTTGAGTGTATCTATAGTTAGTTGCACTTGACCTCGACTGTTTGTGTAATGACTGGTAGATGACAGGGAGGGGTAAGCACTTTCCTCCCCCCTTCCAGCTAAACGCTGACGATTTAAAGGCTGACAACTTGAATTTAATTTGAGCAATTTGCATAATTATTAACAAGTTTTGACCGTACGCAGAGTAATTTCACTTGCCAACAAGCAGAATGTATTGCCGAATGTTTTCTGCACTTTTTGCGCATATAGTAAGTCGATTTATTATTTGCGCATGTTGTGTGCAGATTTATAGCCAGGCAGAACTTAAAACTGCTTGGCAAATTGCACATGCCACAAGAAGTTGCAACTTGATTTACTACAGCCACAAAATGCCCAAAGTTGGCGCAATTTTCAGCACTTTTGGCTCAAGAGTACACGTGCTTATAAATGCCAGAAAGACACAAAACTCTCGGCCAAGTCATAAACTTTAGCCTCGGAATTTCCCTTAAAATAAAGTAAACTCTGTCAAAAATAGACGAATTAAGTCAAACATTCACTTGGTCAATGTTTGCAATTCATTGAGTTTGGCAGGTACCAGTTGTGTACTGGTTAGTCAAACAAAATTGCTCATACGCCACATAACACACACAAAGACACGCACGTACGCATAGGCGTTGTTTATTTTCTTTTCGGTTCAGGCTTTTTATGTAGTCGTTTATTTTCTTCCGCTGTTTTTTGATTATAGTATTGTTTGTTGGCACTTGGCCAAGTTTAAAGAACTGCACAGAATAACTCAAATAGGCATATTTATCCTAGTTAGAGCCCGAGCAAGTGTACAACGTAGGCAAGTAATAATTTATATAAAATTTAAATGATTTATGACTTATCAACACAAACACAAACACGTCCACATACATCACATTTTAATTCACAAGCAATTAAATTGCAATTACGTTCATTAATTGTACAATTCAATCAATTATTCTTGCCGCACTCTGTGTTTTGATTTGACTGATTGATAAACTTAGTGTAATTTGTAACTTTAACAAGTATCAACATTTATTGGCAACCTTTAACCTTTTAAATTATGTGAACGATATTTAAACTTTGATTAAGTCTTGCGTACTATAAATTTTAATTGCCACATTTCTTTACGATCAAATCGATCATTAAGAAAGCTTTTATAGCAACTAAAAAAAGAAATTTCAAAATGCTATAAAAAATTAATTACAATTGAAATGTTTTTGAAATTTAAGCTATCTTAAATTATACTCAAATCTTTTGTATCTCTATCATTTATATTTATTTAAAATGCTTTAAAAAACTTTATAAAATTCTAACAGTAAAAATTCATATAAGAGTATCTGAAAAGCTCATGCATTCTTAATTTTATAAATATTTTTAATATTTTAGTCCGATAAGTGTAAACATTTTTATTCTATTGTTACAGATGCTTTGCGTATCAGGTAAAAAGCCATATAAGGCTGCAGTTGGCACGTGCATTCCCCTTACTACTTCCTCGCTCGCTCCCTCCACTCCCCTTCCCTGTGGCGGTTTTTTAATTGTGCTGTCAATCATTTTGCATATTTGCACAGGCAAAAATGTTTGATGGTCATTGCGATGGTCAGCGTACGCACAAAAAACTACAACAATTGCCAGCGGAAAGAAACAATTTAAATAAATAAATAAATAGTATATGGAAGTGGTAATAAAATATGCATAAAGTGCGAAGATGTTTGCTGTTTGCCTGTGTCAAGTTAGCCAGCAAAACGTGGCCAACAAACTGACAAGCCAACTGGGACTGAAAATTTTTTCAAATTGTGCATTTCTCATAGTTAGTCACGACATTTAGCATTCCAAGGCTAATTTGGGGGAGGTGAGTGTTTGTTTCATTCAATTAGCTGTTGAAACATGTTCAATATATAGTTTTTTCTATATTCATAAGCAATTTACACGATAGCCAATTAAATGAAAAGCCATCAATTAACTAAATGCGTATGAAGTGTGAGTAAAAGAAAGGAGGGGGGAGTCAGAGAGGGAGGGACTGAGAATTTGCCAAAGTATTCAATAAGAATGCGCTCAATTGCTCAAAGTCAACTTGTTGGACGATTAATTACAGGCATCACTTGGCCTATTGAAAGACGCAACTTGTTGTTTGACCCTGTATTAAAGGGAGTTCTAAAACAGTCTGCTAGGCTGTTTCTTTAACAGCTGTTTCCTTGGCTGTATACACAGACTAAAAGATTTAGTTTTCTTTTGTCTATTTTTGCCCAGAGCCTGTTTTTCTAGACAAGACATTTAACAATATATTTAAGTACAGTCTTTAGTCTTTAACTTTACAGGGTACTTGCCGGCCAGTGACTCCGAGCTATTAGTTTTCTAGCAGCTGCCTTTTCACTTGGGCATTTAATGTTGTTATTTTCTATTTGTTTTGATTTGGCGCTGTTTACATTTAAATGTTCAACTCAAGTCAATTTTCATCTCGATAGTGTCTAGCTTTAAATTTATGTAAATAGGCTGAAAGGCGATGAAGATAACGATATGGATTACGATTACGATTGTGATTACGATTACGATTGCGTTTGATTGACAGATGCTTTTGAGAGTTGAGTATTTGGCGCCATAAATGAATTAAATTTAATGCAATACGCCTAATGGCAAATTCCAATTTTTATGTCTGATATTTGATTCAAGAATATCCTCTGTATAAATTTATATATTCGACTTGTTCGCGCTCGTTAAAAGATAAATCAACATATGTGGCGTATAAATCCAATTGAAATATGCCCATGATAAATGTTTGAGTTTATTTATAATTATTTTTGCGTACTGCAGGCTACACTTAGCATCTTGATGATTAAATGCCCAAAATATTTACGAAACTTTATTGCTAAATATAATATTAAGTAGTAGCCGTCCAGTTGAATTTAATTAATTGCACACAAGCAGTAAAATTTCCATACAACAATTCTAGTCGACAATCCTAAATAAAAAAGCAGAGAGTATAACTAGAAGGAACAAATCATTTGAAAGTTAGTCTGGAATTACCTAAAAAGATAACGGAATTCTTTTTTTTTTATACTAGGAACTTTTTAAATATTTTTTAGCATTTATTTTTCTTAATTAAACTAAGGCTTTTCTCAGTGTACTCAGTTGCTTCAAAGTTGGCCAAGTTACTTTCTAACCTCTTAACCAACATATTCGATTCCAACTTTTGGTGGCAACACTTGGGCTTCTTCCACAAGTTGCAATAACTTCTATGCCTGTTGCTGACAGGCACTTAAACATCCAAATAGCTAAACAGCTACTAGCTTGACTCAAAAACTTGAGGTAATCAACGGCATTTTATGTTGATTTGCCACTAAAGTTTTACTGGCTCCACTTAACTCTGGGATGCGTAAACGCTTTTGCTTTTTTCCTTAATGACAGTCCTGTGAGAGACACACACCCACACAGACACAGGCATTTACACACACTCGGACACCTTTCGCAGGTGTCATTAAAAGTTTATGCTTAATAGTTTAATTTCCTGACGGGGCTTTAAAGTAAATGTGAAACGGAAACGGAAACAAAAGCGGAAAACCCGAGAAACCTCAAGTCAGAGGACAATAAAAAGGTATACATTTGATTTTGGTTTGGCTTTTGGCCATAAATCTCTGTCTGACATGAGATATGTATGTCCCCCGAAGTGAGCCCTGTTTGTTATTGTTTTCAGTTTTCTGTTTTTGATTTGACTTCTTTTACATTTTAGTTGTCCGAGCTTGATTCACAGCTACACCAAACTTATACACAGAATATAATAAATAAAGGATTTTGGGCTAAAGAAAATTCCAAGAAATGTCGAAAGTAGAACTATTCCGTTAAATCTGATGCTGAGCTTGGAATATTTGATTTAAGAACGACCGTTTTAATGTATATTTTCGGAGAATATACAAAATTGGTACTAACAATTAAAAATATTTAGCATGAACACAGAGTTGGCTCGTTTGACTTGAGCAGTGCTACTAGTGTTCTAGTTCTAGTTCTACTAGTGTTAGTTAGTTCCAGCTTAAATCAAGAATTTTAGACTTATGTTTTGGTATAAACTGTAGAATTGTTTGCACGCCATTGTCGTTAATATATGCACGCACCTGGCACTCTTTATTTTCTTGTGTTATCGTGCTCGTGTTGGTGCTCGTGTTGGGAGTTTCGTGTCATTTCCTGCCGCATTTAAAACATGACTTCCTTTATCATTTTTTGCTCGTACTATTTGCTTTTTCCTAATTGTTCGTGGCACTGCCTGCGATTCTCCTGCTGTCTGCTGTCTGTTGTCTGGCGCCTGCAGAAAACAAAAGCTAGCGCAACAAATTTACATTCATGTAATTACGTAATCAGCAGCAATGTGAGTGAGTGTGAGAAGGGGGTAGGGAGTAGGGGCTTGCGGCTAGGGCTGGGGCAGTGAAGGACACCACAAAGTTTACTTTATGCAGGCGTTGCTTTGATTTCCGCCATCTTCCTTCCGGTTCACCTTATTTACATTTCCATTATACTTTTACGTTTTTCTTCTTTTAATTTTTTGGTTTTTTACTTTTTTACATTTCACACACGCACACTCAGACGCACCCACTTTTAGTGAATTTTTAATTAATTTACATTTGAAATTGTTGCGTTTTCGCTAGCTTTTGTTTTTCGTTACTCGTTTTTTGAAGTAATTGTGTCGCTTCAGCTTGATTAACAACCTGAGCACGTGTCGTCCATTTAATCATGAGCTAAACACTTGCCACAGCATTTAACTTGTGTTAATTATAAACTTCTACGTTTGTTTATCCAACTGCAAGCGACTGTTAATTGGAAATCTCTTATAACTTTTCACTCCAACACTTTAGACTATGACTATGAATTTCTGCTGATTGTTATTATTCCAGCAACTGCAATCTTCGTCTTGTGAAACTGTTTTTCTAGAAATTACTGTTTGAAAAGTCCTTTTAGATGCTATTTTCAGAGTCTGTGTTTTTTCCTCAGAAATTCAAGTTTCCTAAGTATTTGAATAAACAGTGCGACCAGGTGAGAGGATTCCTCGTAATGTTATTTATATATCCTCAAAACGCAGTAAAGCTAAGTTAAATAATAAGAGTGGGAATTTGACTGAAAATGATATCACCAATAATGATCAAACTTTGAAAATTGAAATAAAAAATATACTTTGTTCTTATATTAATAAAACAAACTAGTAAATAAAAATAAATAATACTGTTGTGTACCACATGATTAAATTTAATAATTGACAACAAATTTATAAAAAAATTGGTTTAAAATATTCTTCAATTATATGTTTACCTTTCATTATTGTATAAATATTAAATTAATTTTTACTCATTAAAATTCATTTCTGGTTTATAGATTGCTCATTGTTTAAATTGATTTATTTTCTTATTGATTTAATTAGTTTATTTTTAATTAGTTTCAGTTATTACTTTTGTGATCGTTTTGCTACTGCTGATAAGCTAGCGAGCTGATGTTATGACACCCAACTTTTTATTTGTTTTATTTATTTATTTTTTTTAATATTTTTTGCACCAAGTAAAGCGTTGAAAATTGCTTAAGTGATTCAGCGACAGGCAATTTAAGTTGCTTTATATTTTCTGAACTTATTTAAGTAGTTTTTCTATTATTTTCTTTCTGTTTTGTTAAGCTGACATGGGTTTTTAATTAGGTTTGTGGTTAGTTTTGCACTTTTCAATACTTTTTTGATTTTTTTTTGAAAAACACTTGAATTTAATTTTGCGCGCGAAAATATTTGATTTGAAAAGTTTTACTTTTTCAGTCGATTCTGAGCACAAATCGAGCGCTTTTCTCAAGCGAACGTAACGCGGCAAAATTTTAAAACAAACTGACTGTGCGAATTTTCCAAACAGGTCCATTGAGTCTGAAAAGCCAGTGAAAGGCAGCTGCTGCTGCCTCTGATGCTGCCGCAGTCGACGCTAGCAGCAAAATATTTGCTTTGCTTTGCTCTGTGTCTCAGTTAACGTTTGACTCACGCGCTCTCTCTCTGTTGGCCAACACACTCTCTCTCGCTTCACAATAGTGGGAAATTCCGACTGGCTTTGTTTGGGAAATTTCGTTTGGCGCCTCATACTGTGTGAATTTGGTCGACGATGGACCAAAGAGGCCGGAAGAGGGAACCGAATGCCATCGAAGGTGCCACGTGTTCGACGCTTTCAGTGGGTATTGTACGTGCCAGCGTTTATACTCGTTATTTTCCTTTTATGAATGAATTATACATGCGAAAAGCGAGCAATATAATCATTGGTTATTAGACAGGCAGTTTATGGAATGCTCCAGGACTTTAGACGTTTAGAACATTGTACTGGCGATAATTACAAACAATGAACTAAACTGAGCTTAGTTTCTAATTGATTGGTTTCCCATTTAAATTGTCTGGGCTTTCCCAATTTCAATTGACAATATAATAATACCAGCTGCCTCCATGTGTGCCTTTCTAATGTAATTTATTGAGTTGTGCATTGAAAAAAACTTTGGCGTGTCAAAAAAAATAAAAAAATTATATTATATACCTTTTGGTATATAAATATATTTACTATATATAGTATAGGTACGTTTATGTGTATTTTACGAACGTGTTTGGAATTTGATGAGCTGTTTTGTTCAAATTTCCTCTCCATAGATATGAGCATATTTTGCTGCTTTATAACTGTATTTAATAGCTCGCACACAATGCCAGAGAAATGCGTATATTACGTATACGTAACTTGCCACAAAGCAAATGAAGGATTTGCTTCCTTTTTGCTACACAAAAATACACAAAAAAAAAGTGAACCATAACTTGTATTTACTCGGGGTGTGGCTTTTATTAGCTCTGAATTCAATCGCATGAGCTGGAGGAGGAGGACATGGAGGTGGGACAAGAGAGAAAGGACTTTTGGGTTTCCAAACTTATGGCATCATGTGCCGTCCGATTTACGTGCTTCAAATATATTTATTTTTGGCTTTTCGCTGCTCAGCAAACAGTGCAATCCACTTGTCTACCGCATGCTGAAAAAACTGTTGCTTTCCCAAATGATTATTCTACGGACATTCGTTGCATTTTGCTGCATATTTGTTCAGTTCGCTTCGACACGCACGTGCCTCATGCCACGAAGCCTTCGAAATATGGCCATTGAAACAAAACCGAACAGTTTGTGCCCCGTGCTCGGTAGTGGTTGCTGTGTAGGTGGCGTATGCGTAATGCGAAACGCTTCGTCGGTAATTTAAGCCACTTGAAGAAGCAAACATTTCATTGCCACACAGGAACGCAGTCCACACAATGGCAATTTAATGTGGTAGAGCACCAGTTTTATTTAATGGCTCTGTATACCCTGTACGGAAGGTGATATAGGTTTGTGAAAGGACATTGACATAGGCAAAGCGATCCAGTTTGTATACGGCTATACATCAACAAATCTACTACACTTTAAAGAACTAACAACAGTCCTAAACATTAGTTTAAGTAGTTTAATACTGGTACTGGGCACAACAGGGCTGGGTAAGCCCGACTGCACTGTCCTCTTACGATTGCCTTGCTTCAAACATTCACACCTTCAGTCCGTAAACCGATTTGAGCACTCGTAACATGTATGTGCAAATTTTGGCTTTAGTTACTTATTTATTGTGTCGCAGCTGTGACTCGTTTAAGCCACAGCAGAATTGTAAATATCATTATGGAATTTGAACAGCAGCCAATTCAAATAATATCTGTAACTTTTGTTGACCCCAAAGAACTGAACAGTAATTGCGCTCCATTTAAATGTATGGTCTGGTGAGCAAATTGTTTTTGCTCTGCCAAAAAACATAATGCCAAGAGGATAATACTTTTGTTGCGGCTATCTGCGATTATGTTCACAATTCCTTATATTCCTACACAAACAAAAAAAAAAACACAACTGAAAAGTAATTTACATTTTTTCATGTCTAGAAAACTTTGCGTTTAAAGTGCGTCCAGAAAAATGTAATTAAAATGTTTCTACCAACAAAAACTTCCATCAAAAGCTCTTAATATTAAATTAACAAATTATCTAACGACTGCGTTTTAATGTCGGTCATTAAATAAAATATGATATGAAAATTTTGCTCTTACGAGAGTTCTCATTTTGTGATGCTGCACCTTCGGCGTGGCCAATCAACGAAAAAGTTGTGTCAAATATTTATTTAATAAACAAAAGCAGCAGCATTAAGTAGCAACAAAACTTGGCCAACTTTCGGTGCGGAAATTTAATAAAAAAGTTAAAATACTAAATAAAATACTGCACGGCTTTTCCACAACTTTGCTGCCACGAAACTTTTGCTTGATGCCAGCGAGTTGTCGAAGCAAAAAGATTCTATGACGAATAGGGAAATAAATAAATAGGAAAAGGCGAAAGTAGAAAGGAAGTGAAAGAAGCGAGAAAAGCGAGAAAAAAAGCTAAATTTACTTAAGCATTAATTTGGTAATTCTAAACGCTGCACGTTACTCATACGCCCCATTTAACAATCTCTGCTTATTGTGTAAGGCAAAAACTCTTTTCAACTTTCCACTTTCTACTCGAGCATTGAAAATGAGCTCAGCTGCTTGTCGGTTAAATGGCCTAAAAGTAGACAACAAAGCCAAACACAAGCTGCGTTTAAGTGGCTCAGTTTAAGCGTTTAATCATCGACATTAAAAGCAATTGCTTGTCTGTGTATACGATGTTATATCGTTGTAGTTGTACTTACTTTTTTCTGTGTTTTGTATTGTGTTTTTTACTTTTTTTCTGCAATTTTGTTACCAAAACGCTTGAGGCAATTTGTCGTTGGTGCTGTCGTTGCTGTCTCTGCGAAAATGCCTTTTATCTGTTTGCAACCTGAAGCGATTGCCTCGTTTAATCGTGAAAATTTAGTGCGAAAATAAATATTTGCATATCTGTTGCCATTTTCTGTTCCTTTTCCGCTTTATGACAAAATCTAAAAAATGTATCATTTAAGTTTTAGAACACATTTAAAATCCATAATTGTGTCACGTTCTAAATGATCCACGTTAAGCCTGTAGTAATCCATTTAAGCATGTTTATGTAACCTTAATTTTTCAATTTGTTTTTATGATATTCGTTGTGTGTGGATGTTCACACACACACACACATACACACAGGCATACTCAAAGGCAATTCATATGGTTGACATAAACAAATACACAAATAAATCAATTTGGTTTTGGGCCATAAAGCTGTCGACCCGATACCAAATGATTTATTCTCTTTGTGATAGTTATTACAAAATATACAAAAAGTCATAGAACTAAAAGTTGCTTTCACATTACTTCAAAGGTAAATAGCTGGCAAGAAGAAAGTTATACTTAATGGTCTAGAAACAAAGATTTCTACTTTAAAAGATATACCATAAAAATATTCCACATATTTATTAACAACAGTTTTATATTATTTTTAAATTCAAACATTAAATAATGCTCTAACTTAATATCGTTTCGTCAGCTAACTAAACTTCTTATAATGTGCATTAACATTTCTTAGAATTTTATGCTCTTTTAATTATTAATGTTAACATAAAAGCAACTCAAAGTGAAGCCAAGAAAGTTGATTTTAAAACTGCTTTATGTTTCAAATTGGAGAATTACAATAAGGGAAACCAATGAAAGTCGATACGTGTTATTTTGTGGGCCGTCATTTGCATGAGTCTCACATTCAGGCATACATAAATTCATGTATGTGTTTAGGCCAAGAGCAGTTACCGAATCCCTAAGCGTGCAACAGGCTCAGACAAAGATAGAAATACAGAATGAATGAGGGGAAGCAGACAGCGACGGAGAAGCACAGCAAAAAGAACAAGAAATTAGGCACAATGGCATAATGTATTAAATTAAATTGTTTTTCACATTACACACAACAAAAGAAAAGCGCACAAAATGAACAAAACAGAGAAAATCGAGTTAATTCAATTTCAAATCGGATTTTGCATTTAAAGATGGCACAGACAGCGATTGTAAAGAAAAGCTGGAAATCCCATAAAGTAATATTGAGTCAATGCTAATTCCCCGTACTCCCAATATTCAATTATATTTATTTGCCAGACAAAACTAATTTAAATTTATTTACTACTACTAAATTTATACATCTTCTTTAAAGATATTGTTTGAAATGTGTTTCCTTCTTTAATATTAAAGCAAATTGAACTCTCGTCTTGAAAATTATGCTATTCTCCCAGCAGATTGAATCCTCAATTGTACCCGAAGTAGTTTTCCACGGCACGTTTCTTATACGCAGTCGTCTGCTCACACACAATAATTTCCGGATGACAATTTCCGTTGGCAAGTGGGAAATTCACTTGGCAATGGCCTATAAAGAAGCAATACCCAGAAATGGGCAGCTCAAGCGTGACAGCGAAACGAGAGTTGAACAAATGAAGTTCATGAATCGGTCGAGAATTTTTATGAACGCACAAAACCAGCAGATAAAAAATATCGCTAGTGAAATACTCTTTTACTTGTGAATATATGTAATTTTTTAAAACTTATCTACATATTAAGAAATACTATTAAAGCAAATGATTGTGAATATTAAGCTGAAATTCATATATTTAAAGTTTCACAACATTTGGCAAAGTGAATATACTTTAAGTAGGTAATTTTAAAGAGCTTACGCAAATATGCAAGACTGGAAGCATAAGAATGTCCTTTATGTTAAATAACATAAGTATAAAAAATATTTCAAGTGAATTTTGTTGTCATTTCAGTTGCTTGTACAAAAACTATAAAAGCCACTATAAAGGTTGACAGCTGAACACGGGTCTTTTGGGCCAAATTGAACCAGCATCCAGACAGTGCAGTAATGTCAGTTACGCTGGATCAAATACGCATATATACGACATATATCTGCATGTGTTGTCAGATAATTATGGACATTAAGTGGCGCCACTTTGCCAACGGGATTTAAGAGTTAAGTTAAGAGAAAGAAAAACATTCAAGGTATCAGCGTTATATATTCATATGTATGTTAAATGTGAGATTGTTACTGTAGTTAAGCCAGCTGTAAATGACCCTGTTTGTTAACTGTTAAGCTTAATTATATTTTCAACAAGTATTCAAAAACAAATCAAATTTGTTGGCAGGTTTGTTATAGTTGTCGAGCTACAAATGAGACCAAATAAGAATATACATTTACTCCACATCTCCTGCTGCTGTTGACACTTGTTTCAAACAACCCCAGAAGACAACTGCAAGTACAGGGTCTAAAAAATTGCTGCGGGCGCCAATTAGCATCAGGAGTTTCTCGTGTGCCACGAGATAAGCCAAATTCACAGTCACAGCGAAAGTTGCTGGCATTAAAAACTTGCTGTGATTTGTGTTTGTTGCTCTTCTTTCCCAGAGCAAAAAAAACCAGAATGGAATGTGAAAAGTTTAATGAATGTCTTCAGGTTTTGGGAGGACAACAGCAGTTATTTAAGAGTGATTACGAGAGTTACGAGTGGAAGTTGCTTAAACCGAGATAAATGCCATTAAAGTACACTTGATTTAGGTGTAAAGCAAAGTTGAGCCAAGCACTTCCTTAAAGCTGCTTAAACTTAAATTTGTATCCCGATTTAAGGGCCAACATGAGACAGGCAACCAGGCAGCCAGCCAGTCTTGGCCAACACAGCCAACTGGCCAACTTGAACAGTTTTTGTTACAGAATTTATGAGGCTCGTTAATATGGGCATATTTCCGACCAATTTTCTGGTTTTTCTCATATGACCAGATACCAACACATTTTACAAGCCTACAAAACAGGGCTATAAATTTTAAAGCCTCACATTTCATTTACCAAAACAAAAATTTTAACTTGCATTTTTTTGTTGCTTTCATAAAATTATTATTGACCAAATTGAGGGAAAAACAACAAAAAATAGGGAAACCTTCAATATAAATATAAAGCTCTTTTCATTACATTTGTGTCAGTGTCAAGGCTTCTCAAACACAATGTCAATAATTTAAAATTGATTAGTTGCGATTTCTAGAGTGCCGGAAAAGCGGGAAAAGTGGAGAAAAAGAGCACAGTTGGCTTCAGTCAGTGAACCCAATATTTTTCTCAGAACTCTTGAAGCATACCAAACGCTTTAAGCCAAATGCCATTGAATGCTGAGAATTTTTGGCCAACTCACCAGTTGGTAATAAATAATAATAGCTCATTTGCTTTCAAGGTTTCTCGCATGCAAAGGAGCACATACATGGAATTTTAAAAGATGTCCTTGCATCGAAACTATTTTCTACAGGACATGCGCTGAGAGTAGAATCTGATTAAATTGATTGCACCAAACAAGACTTTTTTACTGCTATTCAGTGGTTAACTGTGATTACTTTGTAGTAATTTTAATACCTTTATTTAATCTTATTAGGCAATGGTCTATAAACAATTAAGAGCGTGTCATTGCTTAATGTAGTTAAGTAATTATAATGTTTTTGTTTTGTTTTTCGGTTTCGCTGGCCACAATGTCAATCGCATTCATGGCAGTTACCTCATTAATGTTAATACAATTTTATCTTTTATTATGCTTATTGTCATAGCAATTTAAATTTAATAATTGAAAATTTACATGGCAACAACAATGGCAACTGGGAAATGAGGAAAATGCGGGAAATGTGGGACATGGGCAAAATGAGGCAAATGAGGAAAGTTGAGCAAGAGTCTGTAAATTTTGCATCCGCTTTTCATTAAGCGCCTCAACGGAAGTGTGCTTAAAAGCAGCCATAATCACACACATACATGAACTGTACACCCACACATCCACCCACACACACGCACAGTGATTTTAATAACTTTATATACACAATAAAAATGATCTTTGTTAATTTTCACCTGGCATGGCAAGAATGAAAAGTAAAATGAGTCAAATTAAATCTGCGGTGTTGTATTCGCTTTTAATACCTGTATATGTGTGTGTGTGTGTGTGTGTGTGTGTGGTTTTGCGGTTGTCTGGGTTATAAAATATATACGTCGACAGTTTGCGCTCTGCCATTGTTGTATTATCCTTGCCATCAGACACTAATGCAAATTCAGATTTTAGAGATTTAGTAAGCAGTTTATTCTTGATTTCATTTTTGTTCATTCCGAGTAAAAATTTGCATTTAACTTTTGCTCCCGTTGGCTATATGCAAATGCTTTCAAATGCTGACAGCACATTAATAACACAACAACAAAAAAACCCACAAAACATAAAAATTTATTTACCAAACATTTATACACTTTGCCGAGAAGGAGAACTCAAAGCGCATAGGATACTTGGAACACGGTCTTGCAGGCAGGGATTCTAACAATAATTTTGCTGATAGCAGCAATCCCAGTTGATACATTGTTCTTGTTGTTGCTATAGCTGCTGCTGACACTGCGCGTAAAATTAAAAGCCAATATGCGACATAAAATTCGCCAACCTGGCAACGTTACCCACTCCAATTGGGTTTAATACGCGCACGATGCCAAAGGATGAGCAAAATGACACATAGCATACATTTATATATACTTTGACACATACGCATAGCAAACGACAACATTATTGTATCGTTACAATGCTTGTGTGCTAGGAGGCACTGCGTTTAAAGTAGAAGAGGAATCCCAGTAGCACCCGGAGCTGCCTTTGATTGCCGCCTGCCACTTGATATGGCAATACAGCTGCTTCCTTTTGTCCTCGGCCTTGTGTGCGGTTGTTTGCTTTCCCACGGGTTCTAACGCGAAATTTGCCTACGAGTGTGTGCATAGACGAAGACTCCTTTTACCCCAAACACCGCCTCACCCCTGGCAGCTCAAGTTCAAAGTGGCGGTAAATGCTGAGGGCAAGACAAAGAGACACCTGCAATATGTACACATCTTCACGCATCCACGAAGTTATTTAGTTATTGTGGAATTTATCTCACTCTCTAGTTGCACTACGTTATAAATAAACATGCAATACAACAGAGCAATTTCAATGTATTGCTGGCAAATAGACGGGAAAATTCAATTTCCATATATTAAAGGTCACATGGGGTCTCAGTGTAGGTTAAAAATAGCTTAAAAAGAAATAACAATGCCGTATGTTTATTATTATTATTTTTCTATAGTCTCACAGTTGGAGAGACTCATGTGGGCAACGCATGAAACGTGTTGCATACTTTTAAGCTGCTGCTTTAAATAAATTCTGAATACGTTTTTTGGCCGTGTCAATAGCTCAGAGAACTGAGCTGCCGACCTGTCATAAGGAGAACTTCATGCTTATATGAGTTCAAATCTGGATGTGGATCCTAAATCACAATCTACAGTATCACTTATAACTTTAAGTTGTAACTCTAATTTGTAAATATTCTAAACACTTTAATTCAGGTTGTAAAGAAACAACAGTAAAATTAAAAGAATAAATAAAACAGAAATTTAAAAAAAAAAAAAAAAAAAAAAAACGAATACGTTTGCTCCCCATATTCTTAATAACAGCACTGAGAAGGAAATATGATTCCTATTATATTTACGATATGCGCAAAATTGTTTAGACTTGTAGGTAAACTTACCCAGATATTTTAAATTGATGATTAATTATAAAAAAACTCTAAGTTGGAATTTTTAATGATAGAAGCAATCAAAAGATTTATGTACGCTTGGATATTTGTCGCGATCTACATAAATACAATTTTCTCTTTGTCCTTAAGATTTGATAATGAGCAGCTTATAAGCTTAGATAATCATTCATTTGTATGAACTCGTTCACTCACTCACAAATTACTTATTACCCGACAGCTGTAAAACATAGCATACTTTTAAGCACTAATGTGTTTTTGACTGGTCGCATCTGCTTGTCCCTGTAAATTTGTTACGCTCTTCATTCACTGTTTGTGACTGTATTTGTCAAATCAAATAAGTTCAATATCCTCATTTGTGCCACCCATGAATAAATTATACTGATTACTTAGTATCCACAAGGACGTCTTCCTCCGCAGCGCCCAATTAACGCACCTTCCGCACAATGTCAGGTAATTTTCGGAACGCCCTTAACATTGCTGCTTTTGTTGTTGTTGTTGTTGTTGTTGTTGTTGTTGTTGCTACTGTTAAAAGCACTGGCAGGCTGCTTGACAGTCTGAGATTTATTGCCGAGCGTGAGTCAAAGCCAACGCTAATAGCCTCGGGCATTGCTCGTGGATTTCTGTCCTACACACCGCATGCGAAAATCCATTAAAGGGTATTTTAAATGTACTGCAAAATTAGCTTATGTTTTTATCATCGCTTAGCATCTTTCGGAATTATTGAAAATTAAATTCTTTTTAAAATTATCAAGTTGATTTAATAAAAAGTGTCTATAAAATAACTAAATCTAAGATTTATCTTCCTTTAACATTTTTTACAGAGTATCTGATCACTCATTTGAGTAGCTGTTTGCTTTAGGTTCTTATTGGTTTAAATGCTTACAAAATTCTAGTAAATTTTGCAAGAGCAGCTGCTGCCTAATACCTAATACCTATTGCTTAATGCGTTGTGTATCATGTGACGCCGTCTGGATGAGATTAATTAAATTTCACGCTGGCTTTAAAGCGACCTTCAAGATGCCAAGTTGAGTTGAAAAGGAATTCTTGTGTCGAGAGGAGAGTGGATTGTCAGCTTTGAGCTCAGCTGGTTGATTGACAGTCTGCGGCAGTAAGTTTTCTTGTCAGTCATGCAGTGAGTTGTCTCTATTGTCAAAATGTTTTACTTTTATTGCTCTAATCAAATCATGAATCGGTTTTTTGTCAGCCTTCACTGTGTTCAACGAGGAATCATTAACGAAATGCTGTCAAAATCGCATTGTATTTGCATAAGCAGCACATCGATTTCTCTATCGCTCTCTCTCCCCCCTGTGTCCCACTCTGCTTTGCGCTCTTTCTACAATTTATGTTTGCGTTTTCATTTTCATAATTTTACAAGGCACATGTGGCACAGTTTGCGTGAAGCATATGACAGAATCAAAGCACAAAGTCTTTCACTTATATGTAAATGCCTGTACGACAAAATCGAGCATTTCAGCATAAATCGTCTTGGATTTCGATAGAAATTTCCAAATGGAATTTGTGCAGTCTGCAACGAAAACTTCTCTTTGCCTGACCGATGAGACAAATGTAATTTAAATTATACAAAAACACACTCATATTTGAGCTGTATCTGAAAGTGCTTTTAGAGCTGGAAAAGTCTCTTCACTGACAAAAAAGAGCATATACTCTAAAGAACAAAGTGATTGCTTTAATAACATTTACTTTCAAATTAATTCATTTATCCAGAACATTTATTTTTCAAGTATAACATTCAAACAGTTTAAATTCCCACAACTTTGGTTTAAAGCCACATGATCTTATTTTAGTTATACTTTTCCAGTGTTGGCTCTTTGGCAGGTGACTTGACAAAGTAAAATGATTGAAAACTGGCTTAGTTATGAGGTATGCATATGTGTCTGTTAGTGTGCATAGCATTATGCAAAATTGAGAGACTATTAATAATATTAAACTACTTTGAAGTAGTTCACATTCTGCACTTATATTTAAACCGAACTTATATGTTAAGTTACTTTAGGAATTTCATTTACCTTTACTACCTCAACTTCATGACAAGTGCTTTTAATTATTATTTAATGCAAAGAGTTTTGAAGTCCCATCAACAAGAGACACAAGATGTTATCTTAATTGGTCACTACAGGCTCTGTTAACGGCTTTGTTTGTATTCATTACGCTTGTGGCCAAAAATTTTGCTCTAATTGCCACAGAGGAAATTTGATTTTCAGTGCTTCATAATTAATATACGATTTCAACAATAATTATTATTATTCGCTGATTATGTGCTGCTCTTCGGTAGAGTTTGATGAAATTTGAAACTGTAATTATTGAAATTAAATTAAGTTAACACATTGAATTTAACATAAAAACTATTTCATAATTAATGCATTACAAAATGACAACATATAATTAATAAATACTATTTTAAATACTTTCTACTAATTATGCTTGTTTTGTTTATATTATTACATATTTGATCTTTTGTCTTTTTCTAAAATCAATTTGTGGCTAGTTCCTTTTGTTAATGTTTAACAATGCGATAGAGTAAACAATAAAATAGATTTTGCAATAAGTCATGGCTCAAAGTTGTGCCTAGTCATTAAGTTAAAAGCTTTCAGTGTTTATTTATCATACAAAAGGCAGGAATTAAACAGACTTAGGGGCATATATAGGCATAGTTTATGTGCCGCATATAAGTAGAGCCATTCTTCCATAGTTGCTAATGAGGCGAGCAGACTTTACAAATATATACTTATATATGTAAGTAAGTGTGTATTGAAGTAAGGTCGCAGCTGTCGTACAAGCCAAGCGTATACCATAAGTGGAACGGTTCAGGGTCAGAGTGCTATTGGAAAGCAAAAGATACTTTACTTTAAAGAACACAAAACATAAACAGAAACAATTTTAAGCAGCTGTCCTTCTCCCTCAGTGTTGTGTTTGTAGCTTTTTTAACGCTAGATGTGGTATCTGTTGTCAAACTGACACTAAGCTCTTTTTATCGATGTAATTAAGTTAATTTTCCTCTACATGAAAATAGTTAACACAGTAACAGGGGTACAAAGAGTAATTCAGTTATTTCTATTGAGTTACCATCAAATGTTTTAGAAGTTTAGTTTGCTCCCAGTTTTTTTTCTATCGGGCAACACTGTGGTGCCTGACTGTCGACCCGTGTCGTGTCTCACGGCTGTAATGACAAACAAAACAAGTAAGGAAAGTACAGTCGAGCACGCCCGACCGTAAAATACTCTCTGCATTTTTGCGCGATTTAATTATTAAAATCGGTCTAGAGATATTACAACGTGTAGTACTTGCATTAAAACACGTTGAAACAAAAACAATCTTAGCATAATCAAACATACATCTGTTTGTCTGTATGCGAATACACATACGAAAGACAATATATGATGCATATATGTATGTATATGTGTAGTCAGCGCGGCCAGCGACTGCGGGTAGCGCTGCCGCCACGCAAGCAACGAAAACATTTAAACATGTGCTTGTATGTTTCTGTCTCGCTTTCACTCATACATTGATATGAATGCGGCAGCGCTGCCGTCACATGTGCTTGTATGTTTCTGTCTCACTTGCACTCATACATCATATTGCATTCAGTTATCAATATTGCCACGCTTCTAGTTTTCTTGTTTATAGTGCGATTTCAATGCGCCTTTCAGGATAGTTTGATATAGTTAGTCTTCGCACGAATTATAAATTACAATACTGTACCATATTAAAGAATGCCTAAAAACAGAGCGATTTATTTTTATTAATTGTGGGAAAACGGGGCGTGGCAGCCCAAAAATTTAAATGGCAATGCATTTACGCTGTCGCTAGGAACCTCCATACCAAAATTGGTGATCCTAGGTGCAATAGTTATTGAGATATTCGCCCAAAACACCAATTTTTTCCGAGGTGTGTCTAGTTTTTTGCTCATTGTGGGCGAATGGGGCGTGGCATTGAAAAAAAAAAAGATTCTTGTATTGACTGACTAAATATGTGATCGATTGAGACCAAGCTCGAACTTGTAGCTCTTACCATCTCTGAAATCTGTTTGTTCATACGGACAGACAGACAGACAGACAGACAGACAGACAGACAGACAGACAGACGGACAGACAGACGGACAGACGGACATGGCTATATCGACTCGGCTTGTGATGTTGATCAAGAATATATATACTTTATGGGGTCTGCCACGCCTCCTTCTGCCTGTTACATACATTTTCACAAACCCAATATACTCTTGCAGAGAGTATAAAAATGTTTGTGTATGTGCCGCGATTAAGGTCAAGAGAAGCCATAAGCTGTTTGAGTGTTTTTTCTTCTTTGTTGGACCTGGAGCTGAACCAGGCCTTAAGCAGATCTTAAAGACAAGTCTTTAAGGCAGCAGACGGCTGCTGTGTTGTGTTCACTCCTCTCAGACAGTCCAGTTGTCATTAGCATACTTGAGCAATTGCTGGCAACAATGCAGCATACATAAAAACACTTAATTGTGCCAGGCCCACAACGTGCAGGCATTTGATGAAGGCTTTCCTTCTCACACATCCGCAACAACTACAACTAGGGAAAAAAGATAGACTCATGCCCACAACAAGGACACACACGAGAGAAGGGCTTTAAATGTTTCATGGTTTTGTTTAGCAGCCACAACGAACTAACAACAAAGGCAATAAAAACAACATCAACATTTTCACAGGGCTGTCACGTTGAAAATTGTAAATTAAAGCTTTAAATATGCATGCGACATTGTGTGGCGGGGGCATGGTCAAGTTTTCGCTTGGCATTTTCAATTAATGAAGTTTTCTTCTTGCTCAATTTCAAGCGCTTTGCAATTTCCATTAAAATTTGCTAGAAAATTGTTGCCAACTCATTTGGCATTTTGGCTTTTGCTTTTTGCGTTTTGCGGTTGTGTGAATTCAACTGTAAGAACGAAGTAAACGTCTTTTTATATTGCATGTAACAATTTCATTTACATAAATCACTCATACGTCAAGGTGTACGCAAAGAAGTGAAGCAAACGCTGCAGCCGGTAACTGCTGCGTTTCTTAGCGTTCTCTCCCTTCATCTGCCTCTCCCTGACTCACTTGCTGTGGCTGCCATTTTGACGGCAAACACGCAGCAGCATGACACGAGCTAAATGATGATTTATGAATGGCCGCAAAATATACCAAGCAGTTAGACCGAAGGCACAACTAAACTTGGCTCAAAGTCTGCTTGCAGCTTAAGCTAAAGTTAAAGTTTAAGTTTAAGCTTGAGTTTTGGGCACATTTGATAAGCTTAAAGTTTTGCCGAGTGAAACAAATGCAGTTGTAAAGCTGTCAATTAATTGTTTCCCTTCGCTTTGGCCAGCAATTAAAGTCGGTCTAATGAGTTCCGGTTTGGCAATTCAATCCATCTCAATGGCAACCACATTCCTGACCCTTTTCCTGCCTCGTTTATACACGTCGTAATCCGGTTTGTGAGCCTCCATTTCAGACACGTGACCCCAACACACAGAAAGACAGAGGCCTCTGCCTTGCAGCAAAAAACCCGTGCGAAAAAGTAGCTTTAGTCGCCTCTTATTTTGCCGAGTTGTTTGCTCAACTTTAGTGTTCTGCCAGATCGAAAAAGTTTTAAGCTGATATCCTGGTGTTTATTTGGGTTGTAGTTTTCCAGTTTAGTGTGCTCCAGAACTATATGATTTTAATGTGAAAAGTTTAATGAGCATGTAAATATTTATTGTTGTGTAAATTCAACAGTTTTTTCTGTTTTCTGTTATTTTTTTTGTGTTGCGTGTGAATTGCGTAAATATTTAATTAAACCTAAAGTCAGTTCGACTTGGTAAATTACTTATTTGCCAATTTGTGCGTGTGTTAATTGTTCACACACACGCACGCACTCACACCCACACACCTTCACACAGCTGTGAATTTTTAATGCCTGAGCCTAATGACTTGGCTTCCAGTGCAAACACAAGTCGTTGCACAATTTAAAGTAAATGAAAAATGGTAAATTTGCTAACCACAAAAGTGCTGCCATGGCTGAAAAGGACAAGAGACAACAGCAATTTAGGATTACATTTTAGTTCAAATTACAATAAAAGCAAAATCCACTTGCCAACAACTGTTGGCCAAAGATAAACAACCAAACGGCCAACAACCAACAACCAACAACAACGAACAACCGACAAAACAACAATCGACAATGGACACACGCCGACAGGCAACTTTTCGAGAAAATTGCAAGTAAATACGGTGTTGTAGGAAACCCGACTAAAACATACCCGTAACTAAGTAAAGTTAGGTGTAAAATGGCAGCACTAACAGTGAACCCAATTAGATGTCCTCAGATTTCCAGCAGTCTTAACTGTTCTTACCCTGGACTCATCAAACCCATACACTTTGTAGGTAACGGGTATAACAAAAGCCACAAAACAGTCAAACAATGGCCAAAGAGTTAGTCTCAACCCTCTGAACTAACTTACTATCTGCCCAGCTTATTGTTTGCACTTATCTGTTGTCTCTGAACACGTTCTTTTTGGGGCCAGGTAAATACTCGAATTTAGTACGGGCCATGCTCAACAATACGAAGAGAAAACATCTCACATTGCACAACATTTTGGCATTCAATTGAGAACATTTTGCTTACATTGTGTGGTCAGCAATTTGTAATCGAGTGAGAGTTGATGGAAGCGGCCAAGTTTGAAGCCACAGCCTCAGAGAATCATCAAGAACAAGGCAGCTGCATTTGCATGACAACAGTTTTGGTTACGTTCTGTGTGCGAGATGACTGTCTAATACAAGTACTCATGTCATAGATACTCAAGGCAAATGGACTGATTCGATTGGCATCAAATCTCTTGTGTCTGACCCTAGTAATAAATATCTCCATTTACAATGGTTGTTTCGAGTGTGCTACTCTCGATGCCAATCGAAATCTTCCTAGTCTTGAATACCTTTGACGATTAGAAGATCTAGCTTGGTAAGAGTTAATTAAATCCATTATGGATTTATGGCAAAAGTTCTTGTTCCTAAAACTAATTGAATTTCCATGCAATTGCGGTGCTAAAAATTTTTGAAAATCTGCTTGAAATGTTGTCAAACTAATCAATACTTTAGTTTGTGAAATCAATGACAATGTTCCATCTGCATCTCTCTGCACTTCATATGAGCTCAAACTTTTCCCAACAGACAATAGTTCTTTAAACAACTATTTTATGGGCCAACAAAAGCTGTTTAGAGCTTAGAAGCTCACAGTTGACCACTGCCAACAAAGTTTGAATGCATTAAGGCTTAAACTCATGCCACAATCAGGAGTGACATGCACTTTATTCGTAAAACTTTGTCAAAAATCTCATAGATAAACTGACAATCGAAATTTCTCTGATGCTTTGGAGTTTATCAAGCATTTTCCTCTACAGTAACATTTTATTCCCTTTAGACTCTTAAACAGCACCATAATTACAAGCAGCTAACAAACCTGATTGCATCGCAATTCATTTTGGCCACGAAATTAAACTGCCAATCGCAATATTACGTATACGCGCTTGTGCTACATGTATTTAAAGGTAAGTGAGAGTTGGCAACGGTTTACAAATTATGGTCGCTTTTGCCAACAAAACCACAGCAAAAGCTGTTTACGCTTATTTGTGGTCGGAATTATTTTGCAAACTGGACATGCACCTGATAGTTATTGTCCACAAATTCACGCACTTAAATTTAATAAAAATGTATATTTATATTTAGTTTGCAAGGAACAGTTATTTTAAAAGAAACAACAAATAGTTTAGGTCAATAATTTATTTTTGTAAACCCCCACACAAGCTATAAACATGTTGGTAGTTCCAAAAATCAATAGCTTTTGACAGATTTTCTTACCTTCACATAATTTGCATATCTACTTCAGCTGATTAAGCCTCCTGTGAGTGTGTGTGATAATACTTGTGGATTAACATTTACACACAATATTTGGTCAGCCTGAAAGTATGCAATTGTTTTCACATTTAATAAGAACAAACTACGCGACTACATTTGATGATAAGTGAAGGATAAAAGCAAACAGCATTTGAAAATTTGACCTTTGTCAATTTCTTCGAGTGAGTTATGAGTATACAATTATTACAGGTAATTTTCATGCAACAAACGAACTTTAATTGAACAATTCAACTGGCTTAATTCAATTTGCATTCGATTTACGTTTGCCTTTTGTGCTAAAACTCTGTGTGCTTAAAGCTTAAATCGAAATTAAATTATGCACACTGCACACAGTTTGGTCAATTTCGCCCATTCACTTTGGTCAGAAACACAATATTGTTCAATTATCAATATGTGTTTTGTTTAAGACATTTGAGTTTGCCAGACCAAAATTTGGTTCACAGGCTTTTTAATCGGATTATCAATAACATCCCAAGGTAATATTATTTACCTAGCATTTTATTTTGTGCAATGATTTGTGGTTTGGCTTAAACTATAATAAACTTATCATTAGCCAGCTGCAAAAAGACCTTAATTCATTAGATAAACAACAGGGGCTTATAATATAGAAATAAGAAGTGTTTTTACATTACTCACTGTGATTCAGACAATATTTTCTGCCCAATTCTGTCAAAAGTGGCTGAAATAAGCCTTTACCTACTCCAATTGCGGTTTCGTAAAATGGCCTAAAGCTACTGCTCCGATTGATGGACAGACAATAAACCTGACTGTCCGCTCGTAAATTGAACTGTCTCGCAGTTGGAGTAAAAGCCAAGATTCGAGCTGTCGTCAAAAAATAAAAAAAATCAAGAAAATGTGCTGAAAAGTGCAAAAACCGAAAAACGCATTGAACGCAGAGGCAGTTTCACACCGAAGGACAACTGTGAAAATTGTCAAGTGTGCCACACACACACACACCCAAACGCTCATACACACGTACACACTCTCGCGATATAAGTAAAATAACACAAAAATACTGGCTATGAAATGAATAATGCATGCGCTGATGTCACGTTAACAGTCTACTGCCTCCTTCCCCTCACCTTTCCCCACTCTCACTCTCTCACTCCCTCTATCTTCTTCCATTTGGACCTACCTGTGCCTCATGCTTTTATGCACAAATTACCTGTCACTTGTGCTTATATGTGCGTGTAGTAGTGCTCACACACGTATGTGTTTGTGCCAAAAGTTTTACAGGTGCGAAGTGGCAACTCCCATTCAAAACACACACACACGCATATTAAAACCCTGTACTTCAAAGCTCTAATAAGGTCTTTAAACATATGCACATAGTATTTAAATGCTACGAGAACAAAAAGGATTTAATGTTAGAGAAAGTCAATTTAAAATGTTTCTTTCAGTTTTCCCTTTTATGCATTTATAAATGTTGCTTGTGCTGGGTAGTTAGCAGCCGAGTATACTGGATAGACAATATTTAATGCTAGTTATATAAACATATGTACATGGGTCTTGAGAGTAGGACACTTCTCGCAGATGTTCTATTATGCCATAAATCTGCTCGAGCAGACTCTAAATTTATGGCCAACATTTGCCTGCCATGTGATGTTATATTTGTTGTTGTTGTTGTTGGTGTGAGTTGTGTTGTTGCTGTGGTCCATGTGCAGACTTGTGGTGGAAGTCTATGCAACAGTTTCCACTGCTCAACTGTGCGTGCAAACACTTAATTAACACGTCGAGCAGCTCTAACAAAAAAGCTCATAGATATTTAAGCCAATTATAGCATTTTCGGTCCATCTCTATGCTAAGTCTCTCCACTCGAGGTTGTGGTCAATTGATAAATATATAACTAATAATTAGCCATAGCTCTGCTCGGTTTGCAGTTCAACTATGCGTTCTCGCTCAAGGTTCACTCTCAAGCATCGTTTGGGCCATCAATTAAGTGGTTCAAGTGTTTTTTGCGTGCTTGTTAACTCATTGGGCTAATTATTAAACTAGTTTTACTGCTACACCTGGCGTATGCGTGATGTAGCCAACAGACGAACCAAATTTGTATCAATTCATTATGCAAAGCAGCTTTTCTGGGGTATGATCTCCAGATACCGGAGATGGAAAACTAATTATTAATGCCTTCAAATCCCACATTGCATTTCTGAGTGTGACCCAAAAGACAAACTACACACACACACACCCAAATACACACACTTGTTTGAAATGAATTTAATAGTCTCTGAAGATAAGTGAAGATAAACTGACATATAAAATTGTTATGCTTTTGGGATTGAAGAAATTTATTTTAATGCTTAAAGCTGAATTTAAAAGCATAAGTAAAAGTGAGGAAAATATGGCTGGTACACTGGTAAAAACTTTTAATAAAATTCATTATTATTTAGGGTATAAATAATTAATTACGTTTAGAAAAATATGTTTGATAGATTTGAATAAATCATCGCTTACAAGCACTTTTAATCCCAAATCAATTGCCACTGATTTATTATGTGACAAATATGTATATGTAACTTATATGATTGTGCAAGCAAATCCCTACAAAGGTCTGAACTTTAATTTTAACTGTTGTCTATGCCGCGAGGGGATTAAGTTCTCGCCTCTCAAACAAAACATTATTTTTCCCCCATTATTTGAAATGGCCCGGGGTTATGGCAGGCAACCCTGAAGTTCCGTAAAATAACTATGCACTTTCATCAATTTTCAATTGAAAATAATGTGAAGCAGCAGTGAGTTTTTCACCCCATGGGGGCGTAACATGGCGTGTCGAACACTTTTAGCAACTTTTTGCATTCAATGCAATTACATACATATAATTCAATTAAAAAAGTTCACAATGTAAACGAGTGGATGCTGATGCCGATGTCGTTGACGAAGTTGTTGTTGTTGTTGTTGTAGTTGTTGCTATGTAAAATGTCAATGCACAATTTAATTAAACGTTGCGCATACGCCGAGTTGGCGGCATAGAAAAATGTATTCTGGGGACAAAGCACAGCTTGCACAATTTGCATGTTAATTAAAATGCATCAAAGTTTGACACATTCCAGAGTGGCACAAACTGTGAGCTGGTCAAAGAAGCACCCAAAAGATGCAGCAGCATAGAATGAGCATAAAAAATAATTGGCAGCATAACAATAAATGTGTTTCTGACTGAATATTAATGGTACGCAGATTGCCAAATTGAATGTAAGAATGCACATTATTAATTATACTCGCAATTATTGGAATAATGACCTTTTCCGGGAACGTGCTAAGGACTGAAGGATTCCGACTGTTGACAAATTATGGGAAGCTCCAAAACTGAATGCAAATCAATTATGTTATTCGGTCAATGGCTCGCCATTATTCATTATTCATGTTGACCCTTTGCAGGTTACGAAATGTCCGTTGTCTTTTTAAGATCTATTCCTCCATCGAATCCCTCACATCGAATCCCGCAGCTTCCAATTCAACTAAGAGCATGGAAAACTTACCAAAGAAAAACATTTGAAAAACTTATTGCAGATGAAATCAAAGAAAATCAACAAACTTTTTGCTTCAAGTCAAACTCAAATTGTCAGAAAGAAATGAAGAAATTTTCAACAAATGTTTTTTTTTCTTGGCCTTGAAATCGACATAATGAAAACTCGTCTGGCTGCAGTGCCAGCAAAAAATCTGTCCATCAATTGGATATAAGCCAAGAATTTTAATAGCCAAAATAAAAAGACAAAAAACTTGAAAAAAAGAAAAGATTATTTTTATAATAAGTATGTGAATGCAATCAGCCAAGTGACAGGGCAAAGTTTATGGCCAAATCACAGTTAGAATTTTACCAGCGATCCCCCAAAGCGAGTGTGCTCTTTAAATTGTGCCGGCTGTAGTCCCAGATGGCAATATCCGAACGCTTCACTGGCGCAGCTGTTCAATAAAGCCATCAAATATGCATAAAATTCATAACCAATTGTCAATAAAAGAGCTCAAAGTGTCATTCCAACATATTTAAAAATTTAACTGTACTTGAAAATATTTGCCAATGATTGGATTAAAAGTTTCCGGATAAGGAGCGTGGCAAAGAAAATGAGGGAAGTAAAAGGATAAAGCTCAATAATAAAAGAAGATGAATTTTACAATATTTGGAAAAAATCCAATTCCATTTCATTAATGGATACAAACGTTGTATATGATAGTCTAAATAGTTTTTTTTACTTAAGTTAAAAAAAAAACACAAATTTGCATAAGTTTTGGACTTCTATTCAAATAATCTGTATTACATCTAGGCGCAAACCGCAATTAAGAAAATGTCTTTTGTAAACCACTTGAAATATAGCGAATTAGATCTGTCCACTTTCCGATGTTAAACAACTGACAAGAGGGCGAATTTACGAATTTGGAGTCGATACTCGTAAATAAGCCACAGGAAGCAATTATAAATATTTGCCAGTCAAACTGGCGACACAAGTTGCCATCAATGTCAAGGACACTGCACGGACGCTTGGACGCTTCGACGCTCGACATTCGCCATTTTCACTTATGCTGAGCTGTAACGATGCCGTTACAGTTACAGATACGGTTTCAGATACTGTTACAGATACCGTTACAGTCACAGTTACAGATACTGAGCTGAGCTGAGTTTAGCACAAAAAGGAAGCAGAAGATAAAAAAGATGAGAAAAACACGCTCGCACAGAAAAAGAAAAATTCGCACTAAAGGCTACAGTCAAGCGAACAAACTGCAAAATACCTCGTAGTTTAGCTGGATTAATTATATAATAAACCAATAATAATTTAACCGATTCTTAGCAATTTGGACAGGGTTACCACAATGTGAGACTATACTGTACTTATGCCTGGCTAGTCCAATATTTATTTTTTAAAGTCACTCACTCTTCCTATTGCCTGTTTTCTGACAAACCCAATCGACCCCTGTACTCCTCTTGAGTACGAAGTCTAAGAAAACATGAGAGAAAAACGGTCGCACTGAGAAAGCAAAATAAAATAAGAATATTGCCAACGATAGATAGAACATTCAATTGATAAGTATCATTGGCACTGTGAGATGGATAGCAAAACTTTGACTCGACCTTGTGCCCAATGATGATGATGGCTCGACTTGACTTGATTCCCACTTTGCTCGTGCACACATGCCAAATTATAACAGTCTGCCAGTCGGACAAGCATATCAATTGAATTTTGGTTTAGGTATCGTCTGCCTATATATTTATTAGACCCTGTACTTGAAAGAAGTACGGGGTGTATTTGACTTGAGTGTGGCTGTAAATACGCTCCTTAGACTATTTACATTTCCAAGTGTTGCAATCATAAATTTATTATTGTTTATATGTAGCAGGGTTTCTTACAGTCGGATACACTAGACGATGGCCTTGCCTGCTAGCTTTCTCCGCAGAGCATTGAACTTTCACTTTGGGAATTGTCCGCCCTTTTAGCTGATTGACCCATAGACGCTTTGCCCCGCCCACCAAAATTGGGATAGTCCCAGCAAATTGTGTTTATTGTTATTATTGGAACGCGATTTCCATCGCAGTAGTTGTTGATTGTAGTCCGTTTGATTTCGAAATTGACACAAATGATTGTTGTGCAGAAAGAAATGTGTTGATTGTCTGTTAATTGGATAGAAATTACGGGTATCCTGAGTAGTTATTGTTATGATTTCCGCCATCATAAGCGACACTTTTCCTAACAACCAAATTAGGATGTCTGCATCAGCATGAATTGTCCAAATATTGTTGACAGATTACACAGTAGATTGCCTATTATATTTTGTACTTCAAGACTTTTTCGATTGGCCTGAAATCTGCACTCGTTTATTTAGAAACTTTTCGTTAATTGTCTACTGTCTGCAAGGTTCTCTTACTTTTCTCTTAAATACTGGGAAATTTGTTCTGAAAGCATAAAGTCGGCAATTAAAACTGTCAAATAAACCAAACAGTCTCAAAAATAAATGTATATATTAATTGGCTTTTGCAATTCTGTTCATTAAACTCTACACTCCTACGTGATTTTTAAACGTAATTAGTGAACCTGCAACAAGTTGGTGATTTTTCCTCTAATGAGACAGCGTAATTTAAGTGGAAAAGCTGCTCGAAGCAGGTGCCTTTACGTTCCATGGCAAACACTTAACTTTCAGTTGAAAAGTATTTACCTTTAAGCCAAGACTCGCTCAAAAAGCAGCACATGCTACCCAGTACCGTTCGGTTCAGTGTGGGTCAGGTAGGAGAATGGTAGGAGAATGTAAGCTTTATTGTCAGACAACCGTGAGCAGGGAAAGGCTTCATCCGAAAAAATAAATACTGAGCAAGTAAATTGCACTACGTGGGAGTCGTCACATTTAGATACCCTAAGTTTTTTTTTAATAAAAAGAAACTTGTATTGACTAAAGAACTAACAAGATTTTATTAAGAGACAAATTTATCTTGACTTAAATTTGTTTTAGTAAACAACTGAAATACATCATTTCAAACATCACCCACGAGAGGGTAAAGCAATTGTCAGGAATTGAGCAGCCCTGGAGATATGGCAGCTACAATTTTGTAGTTGTTCTTTTAAATCGCGTATTCTTGCCTCATCGCTACAATGCCAGTTTTATGGCTTGTACAATTGCAGCTGTTAGAGGTAGTAAATTATTAAGGCGTGCGGGACGTGAATGAATTTTCCACCGCCACGCGCCCGAAACTCCTCAAAAGACCAGATGGCAGACACCCCTTTTTTTTTAAATGCCAGTGTATATAGAACATAGCGTATGCGCTATTACGTACACGACATGTGAAGTATTTGCATGACTAGGCCAAGTTCGGGTGTCAACAAAGCAACAACATGGACAATGTCCACTTCACATTCATTATGATGCCTTATAACGACCAGAGTCCACTATTTGGCAGCTCATAAAAATGCCAGAGTGTTAATTTTAATATGTGCTTAATGGTGGCCATAAAAATAAATAAATGTCATAGAAAAAATGAATAGTTTTAAGTGCAAAGTAAATTAAAAACAAGTAAGAAAAGTACAGTCGAGCACGCCCGACCGTAAAATACTCTCTGCATTTTTTCGCGATTTAATTATTAAAATCGGTCTAGAGATATTACAATGTGTAGTACTTGCATTAAAACACGTTGAAACAAAAACAATCTAAGCATAATCAAACATACATCTGTTTGTCTGTATGCGAATACACATACGAAAGGCAATATATGATGCATATACATGTATGAATGTATGTGTGTAGTCGCTGGCCGCTGCTGTCACATGTGCTTGTATGTTTCTGTCTCACTTGCACTCATACATGATATTGCAATCAGTTATCAATATTGTAACGCTTCTAGTTTTCTTGTTTATGGTGCGATTTCAATGCGCCTTTCAGGATAGTTTAATATAGTTAGTCTTCACACGAATTATAAATTACAATACTGTACTATATTAAAGAATGCCTAAAAAGTTGAGAATTACTTTTATTAATTGTGGGAAAACGGGGCGTGGCAGTCCAAAAATTTAAATGTCAATGCATTTACGCTGTCACTAGCAACCTCCATACCAAAATTGGTGATCCTAGGTGCAATAGTTATTGAGATATTCGCCCAAAACACCAATTTTTTCCGAGGTGTGTCTAGTTTTTTGCTCATTGTGGGCGAATGGGGCGTGGCATCGAAAAAAAAAAAAGATTCTTGTATTGACTGACTAAATATGTGATTGATTGAGACCAAGCTCGAACTTGTAGCTCTTACCATCTCTGAAATCTGTTTGTTCATACGGACGGACAGACAGACGGACAGACGGACAGACAGACGGACAGCTCTTACCATCTCTGAAATCTGTTTGTTCATACGGACGGACAGACAGACGGACAGACAGACGGACAGACAGACGGACAGACGGACATGGCTATATCGACTCGGCTTGTGATGCTGATCAAGAATATATATACTTTATGGGGTCTGCCACGCCTCCTTCTGCCTGTTACATACATTTTCACAAACCCAATATACTCTTGCAGAGAGTATAAAAATAGTAAGACCAAAGTAAAGCTGTGTACAGTCCAAGTTGACAGGACTTATATATGGACTTATATGGACTATATGTCAAAAAGAGATAAATTGTTCTAATAATATGTATTATTTTAAATCCATAAATAAACATTCTCAACCTTTAAACACATTTTTTTTTATCAGTGTACAGACTGCAGTTTCGGTCCCAAAAGAGCACTCACACATATCTCTATATATATTCGTATCTGAATCTGTATCTACAGAGCTTACGGTTGACTTGTTTGGTTCTAGGCCCACAGCACGAGCAGCTCCAAATGAGATATGTGCCTAGCATGCAAAAATAAAGTAAAGTTAGGCCATAGAATGGGCAACAAAAAAGGAAGTTGACCAAAACTTTGTGGAAATGGAAGTGGAAGTGGAAATGTAAGCAAGCTTCTGGCGCTAAAAGTGTAAACACGTTAAACTCACAGGTGTTGCACAACTTAGCCAAGTTTGTGGCCAAGTTATACAACCCTGTGTTTTTTTCTTACGTTGATGCTGCCAATGCCGACACATTAAAAGCGCAAGCAATTTAATTAGATTCCGTTTCTGGCAGCTGCTAAAACAAAGGCGGTAAACAGTTTTCAATTTATTTAAGCGAAATAAATTGGCACACCTGATAAACCATAACCAAAGACCAAAAAAAATCCGAGAAACCATAAGGAAAATCATGAAGTGCCAAGTGAAATTGAATAAAATAAAATGTAATCAAGCAGATGGCTGCGCTTTTTCCTACAATTCCTGCAAAATTCTCTTTGGTCTGGCGATGCCTTCAAGCATTTTCATTTCACTCGAGTCCTTTTTGGTCAATCAATGCTAAAAAATTAAATAAATTCTCAGGGCTCCTTTTGTTTTGTACCTACAAGTATAATAAATAAGTTACAAATGCTGCGGCCTGTGGTTAAACTTAACCCCATTAACAAGGCCGAAACGGGTTTTCAAAGGGTTCGTCCGCAGAGTGTATAGAAATTCAGTTTCGGCTGGCATGCACACAATGTGGGCGGCATTAGCCACGCCCCATTTGCAGAAGTTGTCATACATGTTTGGACAAATATTTTCTTTTGACCTGTGTAAACTTTGTAGGCATTCCAAGGGACGGCCAAAAGGTCAACCAGCTGCTAAAAGGCTTCGTGTCAAAAAGTTAAGCAATAAAATTTTCACTGAACAAACAAAAAATAAAAAGTTCAACGAAATAAAGACACTGGGGACAAAGCTCTCTGGCCCCAAAGGACATTTTTAAAGGGACCAACATTAAATACAAAAATGCACAAATTAATTGTTTTAATTACAGAAAATACTTTAAACGGTTTGACGCAAATAAATGCATTTTATTAATTAATTTAAATTGACAAGTTATAAAATACATAGTATAATTTTGAAATATGCTAATTTGGACTATAAATAATCTATTTATGACCTTTACTACTTCAGCTCTATAATAAAGTTCCTATAAAATGCTACCATACAAGACGTAAAAGCTACAAGAAAGGGGAGCTTTAAAGCTGCACGTCTCATGCTTTTAGTCCTGTTCTTAAACCTGTAAAAGCTCGGAAAAAGCTTTCTTATTTCTTATTTCTAGCCATATATATTTTGGAAAAATTATAAGACTTATAAATCTCAACCTTTGGTTTTATGGCAATAATTCATTCATTAAAACTGAAAGCCATTTAAAGCTTGTTGTGTAACATACTTACATCTACCTCAAGACATATTCCATTACCATTACCGTTACCGTTACCAATAATGCCACACTAAGCCGCTAAAGTAATTAAAATGTCTCATTATCAGCGATTAGTGGCGCTTTTTAAATCAAAGCAACTCAAGTCTTTTCCTTCTTGGCATAAACAGTAATTAAATTTCCATTAAATTCGATACAAAATAAAGCCACACCACAAAGACTACAAAATGCCCAGTTAGTACAAGTTCGTTATGTAAAATAAGTGACGTATATTCCTGTAAGAGGTAAATACTTCCGTTGACATCTAAAAGCTTTTAGCTACCTTTAAAGGCTTTTATTAATTGGTGGCGCCTAATAACGTTACGTCTAAAAATTAAATTATAAAATAAACATACTTGTGGAGTGCAAGTATCAAAGAAATAGTTTTAAAGCGTTTGTATTACTTTATATATTTTGCCTAAGAAATTTAGTAAAACTTAATGAAACTATTTCCACACAGCCTTTACTTAACTCAGTTAAATATTATTATTAAAAATCGAAACGTACCCAAACTATTATTTATTGTAATACTTTAAAAAAATAAAAGTCAATTGATGTATTTCATATAACTACTTGCCGCTTTTAGCACAACACAAACATATAATTCAACATAAACCTAATTCTGTTAGTAAACTTTGGGTAAATAATACGCATTGACACAACAATAATAATAACAAACAAGCAGACGAATGCCGACCGGCAAGATAACTGAATAACAAAAATCAGCTGTTCGAGAACGAAACCGTTTTGCTCTCTCAAAAAGCTCATAGTGTTAATTTGAAAAGCTACCGCATTTAGATGGGTAAGCGGGTCAACGCTGCGTATGCGTTACGTTTCACTTTCGTTGCGAGCAGAGCCGAGCAATGGGCACGAGGACAACAAGGATGAGGACGAGACAACCGATTGGCGGCTGCTGTGACTTCGATGTCGTTTTCAATTCAGTTTCAATTTCAGTTCCCGTGCAAACCTCAACGCATCAAGTTCTGTGTCATTCGGTTCACAAAACGTAAAGCGAAAAGGAAAAAAAATAAGCAGAACGTTTGTCGCAAGTCGCAAGCGATTTTCTACAGTGACAGTGGTTAGTTGTGCTTCGTGTTGTCGTTATTCTTGTTGTTGTTGTTGGCGTGCTGGCGCGGCCCAGATAAGTAGGCAACGCGAGTTGTGCAAGAAACGGCCCCAAGACAACTTAACTTGATGTCAAGTGTCCGCAGCCTCAGCCGCAGTCGCAGCTTAAAGATTCTTGGCTCTGCCTGCACATCTATATGTGCTATATGTGTGTGTATGTGTATCTGTGTTTGACTGGCTCTGTTATTGTCTTAGTTTGAGGCTTTAACACCACGGAGTCAGCATTTGAGCGTAAGATTTTTATGAATGAACTCAGCAACAACTCAAACGAGGCAAACGACGTCTGTATGAAATGTGTTACACTGATAAAAATAGGAATTTATTAGTAAATCGAAACAGCGAATATTAAAAATTATGTTCTTAAATTAAGAACAAAACTCCCTTCGATGCAAATGAATGTCTCAAAAACAACTTAAAATAATCTTATTTTAAAGTATTATAAAATTTGTATAGGAAAGTATTTATACAAATTTTATTTTCTTGAGTGTAGTATGGCGTGCCTGGCATATCAATAACATTTTCATTGTCGTTTCCATTCTCATCGGCATAGACATCGACATCAGCATTGGCATCAGCTGCTGCTTGTGTTAATGAGCTGCCATCGAGGCTAAAGAATTTGCAGACACTTGGCCATGTTATGCAAACAATGTTGCCTATTTGTTCGCCATGGAACACACATAGAAACTAAGATCTTTTAAGGATTTTTCCAATATAAAAACGTAGCCTCGTTCGAAAAATAACTTCATTTGAAGTCATTTATTGCACTCAATTTGTGATTATTGACTCTTAGCAGTAATAAATTTAAGACTGTTAACTGCAAGCACTTTAAAGTAAATTTCATTCACATTTTTATAAAATATAACTGCCTTTAAATATATAGAAGTTATTCAAGTGTAAACCACACAATACTGACGAGTGGAAAAACATTGAATAATAAGATTAAAAGCTTCCAAGTTTCATAAATCTGGTTTTAAAAAGATTGAATAATTTCCAATCAGCGAACACTCTCATTCTTTTAAAAGTTGAAACTTGAACTTGATAGAAATAATGAGAATAGCGCATAACAAAAGACTCATTTCTTTGTGTTGATGCTGTTGGTTAATGAAGCAAAAAGACACGTCTCGAGGGAATTCAGTTTTCTAAAAGTGAATAACAGGTAAATGAATGAAGACAACGCGAATACAAAGCTTGTCATTACCAAAGACTGTGAGTGTTGAAAACTTAGATGATCAGATCATATGAGCAGCAACGACACCAACAACAACAACAACAACGACAAGGACATACCTCATTCGGCTTCGTCGTCACCGCTGTCGTCGCCATGGCCGCCATTAAAGACAACACACGCCAGCCAACTGACGCCTGCTTACATTAAGGAATTCAGTTTCCGGCATCGCGTATACGCGCCGTGTGCCATCGGATTGTTTCGCTGGCGTGGGAAGTTCGCGTTCGCAGCTTAATTGCCGAAATATTTGCGCCCGCATCGACGTTTAAAATGTTTGCAGGCCTCTTTCAGAAATTTCGAACGCGTCTTGGAACGCAACGTGCGGACATTTGAGTTGAACCAAAAAAAAAACCCAAAAAAACTGAAACGAATACGAAACGAAAGAAATCGAAAGGAATGCCAAAAGGCGTACCGTGAAAATCATTGTACTTAGTACTTGGAGCTACAAGAGCTAGACAGACTGGCAGTCAGGCACGCACGTGTGTGCCTTGAATTACAAAACTCGTTCTGAATGCCACTTGACGCGAAACGTAAGTCAAACGGTCAAAAAAGGCCACAGTAAGCCATTTTAATTGCGTCTGGTTAAAAGGATTTACTGCTACTGTGCGTGTGCGTGTCCGTGTGCTTGTGCATGTGAGTGTGTGCGAGTGTCACAACCCCTCGTCAGTCGGCTACAGTATCTATCAGGCTATCAGGCTTAAGGCCAGACAAATCGCTTCAGCAGAAAACCAAACCAAACAAGTACATCGATAGAGAGTGCGGACTCTTGTACGCATACGTCAAGTGCGCGTGCCACGTTATGCTGGTAAGTATGCTACAGAAAATCACAAAAACGTGTACAACATTGCGTATACGTCACGTTGCAATCAATGTGATTTATATGAACAAAGCAGTGGTATACATTGCTTTATTTTCGCTACAGTAAAAGAAAGCAACCTTGTCTTTTCGCTGACACAGCTGAAATTCCCTTTGTTAATTAGGTTATAAGGTATATACTGACATCTAATATATCAATTTATATCTAATGTATTAATATATTACCAAATATAAATATTTGTCCTTTCTAAAGACCCAATTGTTGTGGTCTTAGATTTTAAACTTCAATGCTTTAATGCCAAGTGATGGTTTACATTTAGAACTATATACTTGCACAATCTTTCTCCTTTAAATGAATTCGTCACTTTGTGTTTAAGTTCAAAATATATTAACAAATTAATTTGTAAGCTGCTAACAGCAAAACACAGCAATTAGTGTGAATTGTACATGTTTTATTCAAAATATTTATCTGAGCATGTTTATCAATTTGGCTTCTTGCAATCACTCAACAGCACCTGAATTATGCAGCATATTTAAATGATGGAGAATAAGAGCTTTACTTTCTCACACACACGCACCACATAAATCACTCTTCAGCTGAAACACATACACACACACACAAACAGCTCTGACCTAACCAGGTTGCTGCTTTTGCCTCTCACTCTGATTTTCTCTTGCTTGTTAGCCAAATAGTCCCGCTTGTTATGACAATGCTGTTACGCCCACTATTGTCAACTGACTGAACAAGAAGCAGAAAAATAAGCAGCAGTCGCAGCAGGGGCAAGAAGAAGCAATGGCAAAATCCACTCTTGACAAATAAAATAAAACTCCCGAGCAAAGCAAAGTGAGAGACACGCGCAAAATGAAGCGACAAAGTCACACAAAAGTCGTGCTGACAAATTTTTGAACAAATAACAAATATGTGCAGCCCCCTTGGCACTTTTCCAGTCAAGGCAGCTGGCAACAGATCAAGCAAAACATATACAATTCCAATTTGATAAACTTGAGCAACAAACTAAGTTTATACACAAAGCAAATAAGCAAAAAAGCTTTAATAATGAACTCTAAACTCGTGTGTGATTTGCATGTCATTTGCCACTTAATACTGATAACGAAAACTTTTGGCCTCGTTGAAAAATATATACCTGTTTGTCATAATTTTAATTAGCTAATGGCTGAGACTACGCCTTTAATTTGCAAAGGCAGCTGAAATTGAACAAATAAATTTCTAATTAGTAAGCAAGTTTTTAAAATATCAAGACTACTTCTCAATGTGAATCAAAACTGTTAAATAATAAAACATAACTTACTTTTAGTGCTTTCTTTATCAGTTTTCATGCCCAGACATCATCTCAATTTCTTAGCATTTAGAGAGCATAGCTATATTTCAACTGCTCGACTAAACTTTAGCTGTATATATTCATCTCGGACTTTTCAACTTGTCACATGAAGCACATAAATTCACACACACACACATACACGCACACACTCTAGCACATTGCCTATCAGCATGCGACAGCGACAAAACTTTGCAACTATTTTCCTTTTTTCCCTTATATTTTCCACTTTAGAACAGGGCTTTGAAACGAGAGATGGGGTAGGGGACAGGGGGTGTCACAACTTTGCTAGCTTTTACGAGGGGAGGGTCAAAAAGGCAAGCGAAACATTTGTTTTCGCCGCTGATTACAACTTCCGTCCCGACTTTAACAACAGGCCACTTTCGCCATTTTAGCCTAGAAACGTCCCTTAAAGTATGCAACTGTATTTGGTAGTCAAAGCTTTAATGTGTCAGACTAGCGCAGTAAACTTAACGACTATAAACTACCCGTCAATTTATAAAAAACTGCATAAGTTAAATAAATTTCAACAGTTTTTTTTTAAATTTTGAACAGTTTTATATCCAGATATATATACAGGCATGTAACACATATAGCAACCCACACAGCATACCCTTAAACCTCACAATCAACGGGTATTACATGTTCTGTCGCGTCATACAGACAAGGAGCATAAAATACTTGTACGTACAAAAGGAATTCGCATAGGGAATCTGTCTCACATATGCATGAATTTCACTTTCTACATTTGGCACATTAAGTTTGTCTTGTATCCTGTCACTGCTTACATCCGCGTGTCGAGAGTTTTGGGTGGTTCAGCCACATGGTTTGATACCATTAGACTTGAATATGATACATCTCTATCCATTTAAGAGCATGGAGACAAGTAAAAAGCTCAGTGCCATTGTGCTCAGCTCAATGCCATTTCAATGTCTTTTGTCTGTTGATGGAAATAAGTTCAGTTTCAGTTTCAGTTTCCTCATTTGCTTTTTGCATACAAAACAAAACAATATACATGTATTTGTGCTTTAGTAAATAGCTTTAGTAACATGCTAATCGAATCGGACAAGCACAAACATAAAGCTTTGTTCTTAACAGCCATGCGTAAGTGTTGAATAGATTTACGGCATTTCCAGTGTCACATAAATCAAATTCTCTACGGAACAATTGATGAATAATTATCCATAGGTTCAAGTATTCATATTTGAACCAAAGCCTAAGATTTCATGTATCGTTAATGCGCATTTTCTTTGATCAACAAACAATTTCTCAGAAAGCTTATTGTTTGAATTTATTTTAAACCTTTTAACCCTTGCTCAAAAAAGGGCTCACAGAAATCCCTTTTGGCATGTTTTTGGGTCAGTGCTTTAAAGGGACCTAAGAGGATTTTATACAACATTATAATATCTCATATTTATATCGTTATTATTTGAGCTACCGTATAATTGTATTGTTCTAACCTTTCCATTAAGAATTTTTAAAATCATTTTAAAACTATTCAAACTTTTTAAATATACATACGATTTCACGTATTTCCCAGTTGTTATTTTTGTTTGAAGGAAGCTTTAAAACAATTTGGGGTTAACTATGGTTTTTGTGTTGTGCAACATTTTTATCTTTAACGAACACACAATTTATAAAATGCTTAACACATTTTTTTTAGTTTCGTGTAGCTGAAAAAACTGATGCATTTTAAAGAAGCCATCACAATTTATACATGTGTTTTCTTTCTCGCTTTTCATATAAAGTGTTGGCCAAATAAATTGAATGCAAGTGTTGGTTAGCACACAAACGGATATATTATATTTAAACATCACAATTGAATTGTGTTAAATGCAAATAAATGCCAAATGTTAATGGATTTTTAAAATATAATTTTATTTTAAAACAAAGGAAATTTATTGCCATTTTGGTTAATAAAATCAACACTCAACTTATTTGTTTGAGCTTAGCTCTGCTATATTGATCAATAAGTGGTAATTACTCTATACACAATCAATTAAGATTAAAATCACTTGTGGTAAATTAAGAAATTGTTTTTTAAGTTAAAGTTTTTTTTATTCTTTTGTAATTTGAAGATAGATTTTTCTGAACAAAAACACAACACATGAAAGTTTCTTTAATGGTTCGCAAGCAACTGCTTCTAATTGAATGGCCAGCAGTGTGTGCTCACTTTGACACAGTAACATACTTACACATACACGCATACTCATACAGAAGCACAAAAAGTTTATCAGTCGCAATCTGCTTTAATGCCATATTAAGGCAACTGAATGGAATTGAATACAAAAAAGCACCAAATTCACACACAAACACGGAGACAAGACACATACACATATACATGTACATAAATATAGGGGAATGCGTAAACAGTTAGCAGCGGATATGAATAAACGGGTGGGCAGGGGAAGGGGAAAGAAGAGCGAACGAAGCGGAAGCACAACAAAATTTTAAAAATAAAATTGCGCTGTAAACAGACAAAAGAAAAATAAGAAGACAAACGTCAGCGAAGAGCAAAAGAAGTAAAGCAAAACAAAGGAAAGCAAAACAAAGTAAAAGTGAAATATAAAGAGAAGCAGACAAAACATTCTAGAGTTTTGCATGAGTGAGCGAAAAACAACAAGAAAGGGATAAATTTGACACGTCAAAGATTCGACACCCTTTCAAAGAGACGATACCCTGTAGACTGTACTGAACTCATAATGATACCGTGGCTTGCTGTTTTAGGGTACTTCCTGTCCTGTTTTTTCAGGCATTACAAACTAGGTAACAAAACATCAGTATTCTTAGCAAGGGTATCTAATAAAGAACAAAGACAAATGAGGACTTAACCTTTAGCGTAGTTCATTCTCGCAGTTGGGTTTCAAGTTGGTAATATTCTTTCATTTGCCATCTTTATGCCAGTTGGCAGTTGTGCCCACCGCTTCGCTGTGTGCTAATTTATCTTGTCATGTATGATTTAATGCAATGCCACGCCCATTTGCTTCAATTCTCTGGGTTCATATTTATGAAGTCACTAAAGGCACATCCTTTCAATGTACTTCCTTATGGCAACACATTATCCCAACTAAAATTGCAAACAGCAGCCACAAGCATCATCATTTATGCAGCATCCCCTCTATCCAGCACCCTTCTGCCCCTCCATCTATCAAACTCATACACAACGTGAAGCAGCGAGTCAGCAATTTTGCAATTTAAAGCAAATTTGTTGTGTCAAGTGATAAACGAAGCAATTTGTTGTCTTTGAAATGCACTTTCCGATTGCGTATTAAATTATCAATATGTAAATGCATCAATTTGCTTTTATTATGATTGGATTTTAGCCTTTTTTTCAGGCACACAAAAAATTCATAACTGTTATCAGAAATTCCATGAAAAGTTTGAAATTTTATCCGATAAAAAAAACTTTAAACTATGAAAAAGTGTAAAAAAGTTTTGTATTTAATACAATAAAAACTCATTTTGACAGATTAAACCATACATTACGAAATATTCCTGACATTCACATAAATATTAAATATGGCAAATGTGTTAAGCTTTTGTAATTGAATTGAAAACAATTCGTTAATTTAAAATTCAAACTAAAGTCAAACTTAATTTAATCATTATGAATAATTACACAATTCACAATCGTAAAACAATTATATTCGCAAAGCACAGATTTAAATACATAAAATACTTTCATTTGAATTTATTGGTTATGCAGTCAAATATCATTTAATCCATCGCTAATTACAGTGTTTAGCTAACAAATGAAAAATGTGCAATCGAAATTTGCAGCCATGTAACAAATAATTTGTGGTTGAATACAAAATGTGTGTAAATATTTGTTTAGTGTGTGAATGCTACATGAAATTGTAAATATTGATTGCCCGCCCGAATCCATATTGCACATGATTTGGCTTAATGCCGGTGGCGTATGCGTAATGTCATTGAGCTTCACAATTGCTGTTGATGAACGCGAAACAGGATTTCTTCGCAAGGGCAAAAGTCAATGAGATTATCCCTTAAATAGCTCATTACATAATATCTGTGAGTGTGGGGGATTTATGTTTGCGTATTTGTAATGAGCAATGATTTTATTGCTGAATTTCATATAAAAGCAAAAACCTAAAATTTAAATACCCAAAACAGTTAAAATTGCAAAACTTTATGCAAAATTTAATCAGTTTCTTAGTCTTTAAAAGATAAACCACTTGAAACATCCTTTAGTTATAATAATCGTTTCCACTTTCATACTAATGTTCGCAATGAATTGATTTAATGAGCTAATTGCCGATTGGCAGCATTTTTCAAGCGTCTCTCGTCCAATGTCTTAGTTATAAAGAGGCCAAGCAATTACAGGTATTCAGCGGCATTAGGCCCGGCCAAGAAGGAAATTAATGAGCCCGAGTCACCACGCAGCCATGCCGGTTGATTTATGTCCTACCAAGAGGGAGGTAAAGATTCAGGTGCACGCAGCTGCTTGTCACTTCTTAACCCTCCCAGCCCCTTCCACCACAGCAGCCTGAAGTTGGTTAAGGTGTCATCGTAAGGCTGCTCGTTGGTGGCCACTAATTTGCGTCACGATATTGCGGTTGCGGTTCCTCAGCGGGGAACGCAGTGCGACGACTTTCACTCGTTGACCATGTCAGTAAATGCTACTAATTAGCCAACTAGCCAGTTGGCCAAGTAAGACAAAATATTGTTGCTCTTTCCCGACTTTAAGCAGTTCAACTCGAAGAGCAGCAAAAGCAGACATCTTGTTTAATTAACAAATAGGTGTTTTTAATTACAAACTAGTTCATCAGAAAAGCACAACCTCTGTGCTCATTAACTACAGGGTCTACTAACAATTTAGGTGAACCCTACGAAGTCATTAATGCAATAACTCAAAACAGCAACCAATGTGGCCCAAAAACGGAAGCTGCTTACACACCTACAGCAACAACAATAACAACGCGTATAGAGAAAATGGAAAATGAAAACAATTTAATTTTACGTAACTGTAAACAAAAGCTAAGCCGAAACGAGGCTGGCATAAAGGGGCAGCAAACACAGAGCAATGGTCCAAAATCAAGCAAAGCAAAATCGGGACGCCATTTTCCAACAATTACGCAATAAACAAACCGGCAAACGGGACAAGCAGGACCAAAAACAGGATCAGCACGAGAATAGGATAAACGTACAATGAATGAATGAAAACGTAAATGGCGTAACCTAAAGAAGCGAAGAAGAAACGGAAGGGAAAGAGCAAGAGGAGGAAGTCTGTAAATATGGCAGGCAATGCCAGCTGTGCTGCCTTTTGGTCCTTTTATACTCAGCACACATAAAGCCGCCTTAAAAGGGTATATTGAGGCAAATGAACAATACATTTACGACTCCATAAAATATTATATTCTGATCTCTGCTGTGTAAGCCAGCTGGGGCACAAGAGTTAAGCATACTTAACTAAATGTGCCAGCATAAACATTAACTAAAATAATTTATTTATGTTTATTTGCAATTATGCAGGGCATATACTAGTCTAACACAATCGTCGCTAGCTTGTCTCAATTGATTTTTGCTCTAACAGCAGCAGCAGCAAAAAATGTCCTAGCTCAGAAGATTTGTGTGCGCCAAGATGACAAGTGAAAGTCGGAGCGAGAGATGAAAAGAAAGCAGTGAAAGCTGCAAAAAAAATGGGTTAAATGAAAGCAATACAGACAGCAGACAGTCATTAGGGGATTTCAAAAGTGCTAATTTATTTAAAAAGTATACTGTTGAACCAAACTGAGCACTTTCTGCTGAGGTAACTGCCAATTTGTCAACAAGCACAAAAAGTAGCAGTCAAATAATCACAATATTTTATAAGCCACTGGTACCAATTTAAGTTAGATAGAAACAGATAAGACTGTAAAATAGGTATAGTTTAAAGTACCAAATTTCTTAGACCCTAGACAAATAAATGAGTCGATAAAAATCGAACTTGGATTACATTTGGCCTTACTTATAGTTTTAAGTTTTATTTTTCTGGCAAGCCTAAAACCTGCTCCGCATTAACTGGAATCATCTTTGACTTTTGTCAGAGAATATGGATATCTGTGAGGCTTAATTAACGCACATAAGCCCCATGACTATTGTAGCTGCGGTTTGTTAACATGGAATTAGCACAGCTTGTAGGTATTCATGGCATTACCATAGTCACATAGTCACGCATGCGAGTTCAGTGAACTCATTATAACGCTCGGTAAACCACAAAAACTCAAAACACACACACACACACCCACACACAGACACTCGGTAGAACGTGGAGTATTATTAATGGGTGAAAGGTCATGATATACCAACTAAGAGAAGAGGAACAGAACAAGTCTTCTATGACTGGAAAGATACTAAGCCAAAGTGCCGTCAAAATGTCATAAACTTGTCACACACTTTGTAATCTTCAGACTGCTCATTCTTCCCCTAGTCTATGTAACCTCCTTATTCCAACCACTCGTCCCTCGTCCTCGTGGCCAGCTGCCAACACGTTGCGTGCGGAATTTCGCGAAAATATATATAAAAAAAAAATTCGCTTGAAAAACAGCCACGTTTCCAACAGCAATCTGCATTTTAAAGGGTGAGCCATTATGAACTAGAATTTCACTCTAAAAAAAGAGAAGCGTTCAATATGAGGGCTTACTAAATATTGTATTTCCCAAAAATAAACTTTAACTTTACTTTAAATGTCCAGAGCCAGTTGAGCCACCCTGTATATCATACACATAGTGCTGCCGAGAAACTTGTGTGAAATTACTTTAGTATACGTATACAACTATATATTATAGCAGTATATATGCAATTCATCAATGCGCACGCGACTCGAATTAATAGCCAAAGATTTTTCTCATTAGCAACTAACCAACAAGTCAAATCTCTTCTGGATAAAATGCCACTTTCACTTCCGTTTGCCCCGCTGGCATTTCTCTTAATTTCGGCGTGCAAATTAAAAGTTTCGCACAAAATTCTCGGTTGGTCCGCAGCCAATGACTAACGGGGCTAAAAGGATTTTCATCCAACTGTCGCGTAATCTGCTTGAATTTGAATGTAAATGAGTTAACTACGCGTCCACTTGACAGGTGTGATTGGTGGCCTAAAGGACAGGTGCAAATCTCTGTCCAACACTGAATGGAGTTGCAAGTTCGACATTAGCTTACCCTCAATTTGCATGTGAATTGCCTCGAAGCAGGAAAATCAGAGCTAGTAAGAGGTAGATAGAGAAAGAAAAGAAAGAGAGGGAGAGAGAAAACTTTTAGTTGGAATTGAAAGTGAACAAAATCGAACAAAATTAAGTTAAAGTTGACAATTTAAGCTGTTAAAGGTTATATACTAAATAATTATTTATAAATATTTTATTAACACTAAAGAACTAAATTTCAAGACAAAGTGCTACAAATTATTTTCCAATGACTTAAAATTGTTATTGTTAAACGACTGTTTAACTCAAAGCCGCGTTTAACGACTTATACCCTGTACTAATTAGAGTATATTGCAGTTCACAGTCGCAACTGTTGCTGCTGCTAAGTTACACTAAGTTTAAAGGATTTTCGTGCTTTTGCAACTTGTGCAATTAAATTTCGAAATCGTTTTTGCGGCTGCACGGGTTTCAAATGAGCTGTGTCCTCAAGCGTTTTCCTCGGCTCAAAACAACTGCAAACGTGCTGAAAACACACTCACACACCACTAGGCATGTGTGTATTTTGGTAAACAGTTTGCATTGCATTTGACGCAGTCTGTTTTTCGGCACAAAAGTTGTTGAACAAGTTTCACGCATAGTTTCCCTGTATTTCAATTAGAAAACAGAACCAAAAACTGTGTGCTGACCATTGGCAAATGTTTGCAAAGAAAATGGCGCATTATGTGATTGAAAATAGTTAAAGAGTGACTGAGTAAAGTTCAGAGAAAAGTTTAAATAGGAAAACCTTTTTGTGGTTATTTGTTACATGATCCTAAAGAGATTTCCAAGAACTTTGTGGCATTTTGGCCTTCAAAGTAATAATCAAAACGCAACCGTAAATAATCAGAGCGTCCCACATGTCGTATACTTCATCATATAATCCGCTCTTGCCAAAAATACGAAAAAAAAAATTCTATGCCAACAATATGGCGCAGAGAAAGACCCAAAATGAAATTAGTTGACAGCCAGATTGTTCCCAAAGGGTCGTACAAAAGGGCGGGTCAGGCAGAGAGAAATGGCGACAGAGTGAAATAGATAGAAAGGGCAAGAAAGAGAGAGATGAAGAGATAAAGTGAGAGAGAGAGAGAGAGAGAACTGTTGGAGTGCCTTTTGGTGAAGCTGAAGCTCAACTAGAAATTCAATTACCCCAATTGGTGGACATTCAACGAGATCTAAGAGCAGGCCACCTACTTGCACAGTTTCCACTCCCTTCGGTCCCAAATGGAAAAAATATTCTCTTCCTTATAATAATGACGCAAGGTCAGAACACATTAAAAGGGGCTTTGGTTAGGCAGCACTCCAACAGAAAAAGGGTTTTCCATCCCAAAAACAAAAATCATTTTAAAAACAGAACATAACAAATGCCAAAAATGCAGTAAAAAATCGCAGCATAAAAGAAACGAAAAAAATTCGAAAATGAAATAAAAAAAGGCTAAAAGAAATGTTGTGTGCATAATTAAATTTGTAAGTATGTGTGTGTGTGTGTTTATGTGTGTTGGTTGTGCGAGCGCGTGAAATATGTGTCAAAGCCGCAACTCAAATGCGAGACTATTTGTAGATCTCTTTTGGCTGCCATAGAAATGTAATTGAAAATGTTTATGGTCCCTCAAACCCCTCAAACAACAACAACAGCAAAAACAAGAGCAGCACCAACAACCGCAGGCGGAAAAACTCGACTGGTCAAATTTATGCGCAGGCTTCCATTTACAAATTTGCCTGCATAAATTTCTCAACTGGACAGACTCGTAATTTGCTCTAGTTTTTGCCAACTAAGTGCCACCGTGTCCCGTGCGTGTGTGCGTGAGTTTGTGTGCGTGCGTGTAGCGCCAAGTTGAGTTGTCAAGAAGCCAAGTGAACGCCAAACTGAAGATGTTGATCAAAGAAACTATAAAGATATTCGTTGTACGCTTGGTTAAGTTTTTTTTCTGCATTTTTCCCCTTTAAAGTAGAAATTTGTACGAAACGCTCTAAATAAATGCCGTAAGGGATTTCGTTGCCAAAAAAAAGTCGTCGTCAAATCGAATTCTCTCTCAAATTAAACAAATTTTGTCACTTGATTATGAAGCTCTTGTACTATATAAGTTTGAAACTGAAAGTTATATAAATAAACCATGCATAATAAAATGTTATCCATCTGGCAGACACAAGTCAACAAAAAGTATACAATCCAGTGAACCCTTTTAGTGTTTTAAGAATTGTATGTAAATTAATAAAATATATTTCCAATATATACGTAAGTGCTTTAATAAACCACACAAACTTTTATATACGTAAGGATTTGATACATGTATTAAATCGCAAAGTAACAGTCAGTAAACTCAAATCTGTGAATCTTCTTCAAGTTTATTACCTTTACACGTTTTAAGAGCTCAGCACTCAGTGCTTGAGAAATTCGCTAAGTATATACGCCAACTTATAATATATATGTATTCTGTGTTTGTATCTGTGTCTGTGCAGAACTTGCAGAGGTAAGAAAGTCTTTGAGTTTAGCACAAATCAAATAAAATACGAATAAAAATGTTAAGTGGCAAAAGCTCGAAATTTTTGTATGCTTGAATATGCAAATTGCTTTTAGCTCTGATTTTTGGTATCACATAAAATGTGTGCGTAACATTGGGCTTAATGCAGGTGTAACTGTACGCAAGTACAGTATATGTGTATATACATATATACATATATGTTCTTGTGTCCCCTCTAGGCTTAATGTGTACTCGTAAGTTTTATGCCCGCAAGTGTTTTTCATTAAAATTTCTCGTACTCTCCACGCGAAATTCATAAATATATATGTATGTATATATATAAATTAATTTATGTATGTGTGCGCATACATGTGTGACGCACTGTACGTATTCTTGTTGGCTATGGAAATGATGATATTATGCGCAGATTTTAAGCAAAAATCTGCTTCCCTCTACACACGCGTGCCATCTCCCTCCGTTTGTCCCTCTCTTTTTGTCTGTCTCCTTCTTGTCCTGCGCCTATCTATATTTGTTAGCGCTTTGGGTTCATACCGAGGGAGGCATATTTTATTTTTATTTTCTATATTTTTGGCTGAATTTTAATGATGAATGCGGCACGACAAGCTGCAAAAGTTCTTAATTTAAATGTGCCTCTCCCTCGGTGCTTTTTGTGGGCCTAAAACATTTACATAAATGCGTGCAAATAATGTAATGTAAATTATTAAAAGAAATTCCATTCATGGCTTATTTTTTTCGGTTTCGTTTTTCAAAATTAAATTCCCGAAAGCAAATGAATGAAAGCAAAGCAAGTAGTTGAAAGCTAGAGGTAAAATGGGGCAGCATTTTAATTAGCTTGGGCAGCAGCAATAAATATACAAATTTACTTGATGTTCGCTTAAAAGTGTGCTATACAAATTTAATGGACACAGCTACCTCCGAGAAATGACAGTGTAAGCTATTTACAAAGTAAACAAACAAATACTTGGGCACAATTGGTTAAAATACATACTACACAACATTTGGTCTGATTTGATTTAATCCAAGGTCAAAAGAAAACTCATTAGTGTCGATTGACATTTACGGCAATCAAAAGTACAAACACATGTAATCACAGACACACACACACACAGCACTTGAACTGTAAGAAAACAACTACAACAACAACAATAACAATCAACAAATTGAGAAAAACAACAAGAACTATAGCAGCTAAACTAACGACACAAACTTCTTGAATACAATTACAACACTCAACGGCAAATCGGAGGAACAATCTTTGTATGTGTGGGTAAAGTACTCACACACACACACACACACACACACACATACACAGACATACGTGCATATGTAAGTGAAGAAAATTGTGGCAACGTTTTCAAGTTCATGTTGTGCCTCTTGCGACTAATTTTTGCAAAAACAAAAAAACGCCCACACACTTACACTTCCATACACAGACACCGCAAGCGAAAGAGAGACATCAACAGCTGTAACGGTAATAAACAACAAGCACTAACAATAACAAAAACAACACAAGCAACAACATCAATAACATTGAAATTTTCTTTTTCCTGCGCGTCTTGTTTTTTGTTGCGCAAGAGATTTTTGTCGCCAAAAGAGAATACACACACACACACACAACGAACATTTTCGGCGGAAAAGCAATAACAGCAAATGAAAAGCGCAAGTTTTCACACACAAAGGCAAATAATAATGTAATAAAATTAAATAAAAGTTTAAATTAAGCTGCCAAAAACGGATAAAATTAAATAAATGTTTGCGAATTTTAAGAAACTAAACCGCTATAATAAATAATTTAATATACAGAGCGCGGCAACTCCTGGAAAAAAAATTCATTTGAATGAAACCCAAAAAACTCAATTACAATTTCGAATAACAAAACCGAATTCGATTTAATTTCAAAATGAATTCGGCATATTTTAGCTATACCACGAAATGAGACCAAGTGTTGTGTCATTTTAGAGAATACTTCACATCAATTTACATGAAATTAAAATTCCAATCACAACACTCGCAATCATTACATTAACATACTTTATGGGTTCTGTTGTTTGCCAGTTATTTATGACAATAGCAGCAGTTCGTTTAATATGCAATTTAAGTTGAATTTTAAAGGAAACAAAACTCAATTTCCATGACACTTTTTGCCCTGTACAAACTTACCTTTTACCAGCGACCAATCAGCCTGAAATTCGAATTTAAATTCAAAACCAAAACTGAAACCGAAAGGGAATGGGAATCTTAAACCGCAATGTTAAACTAACCGCAATCAAGAGAGGAATGCCGGAAGCGACAGTTTGGTTAGCCACATTCAGCGGGCAAAACGAACAAAATTTCTAAAGTTTTTGGCACCTCCGACAACTAAAATTGAAATTAATGAAAGGAGCGTTGGTGTGGGGTACCGTGGAGTGTTGTGCTTGAGCAAGGGATAACAACCCCATCCTTAGGCAAAACTCACTTGAACCCAATCCAAATTGAAAGACGCTGCATAAAAGGATGCCAAATAAAAGCCCTGCTGCGTTAGTTCATGTGAAAATGTTGATAAACGCGTCGAATGCGGTACTTAGTCAAATATTTACGCTAAGAAAATGGAAAAACGTGCTCGCAAGTATCTCCATCTCCCTCTGTCGTTGTCTCTTTCTCCCGTTCTAGCTCAAAGAACAAGACGCAGCTGCGTTGTCGTGATATGTCTCCCAGTTCAGCTCAATTAGTATCCAGCCTTGAGACGTAACAATTCACGCAACAGCTACCAAAACAGAAAAACAAGCGCAAATTCAAGAAAAATTTTGGTAGCAAAGAAAAAAACTCCAATCATTTGTCAACGTAACCAGAGCAACCATAGTATAATTGAGTTATTACAGCCACTGCCAACGCCTGCAACGACGCGTGCTATTTCCATACACATCAAATAAATAACATATCCAAAAGAAGAAGCTCAAGAGGCGCGACTAGCATATACCCTGTAGCAAAGTTACACTAATTCATATTAATCTAACCCTTTTAAATAAATTAATTAAATTTAATATAGTTATACAACATATTTAAAACATACTTGTGAAGCTAATTAAAGATAAATAAATAATATTTGGCAATTACAAGTGTTATGTTGTGTAGTGTAAACTTTGGGCCAGAACTCACAAGCCCACATGTGAAAACACTTTAGAGAGATCGTTGTCAGAGTTGAGACCTCAACTTGAAGCATAAACAAACTAACCAGCAGCTCAATTGCGACTCAAAGCCGTTCATATCCTTATGCCATTCATAGCATATGGTAAATAAAATACACAAGCATACAAAGGCATAGACAAGCGGACGGACAGAAGGACAGACAGACAGACAGACAGTCACTTGGCAGCATACAGAGGCAACTAAACAGACCCTTGATAAGTGTAGGTCTGAGTGTCAGTTCCTTACCACACATTGTTAGTTCTGAAGATGCCGCTGAACTCAGACCACAAACATTTTAAGCCTCAAATGTGTGTGTGTGGGGGTGTGTATACTAAAGATGCTCCAGATAGACTCACAAATACTCAAACACACTCCTTGTGTGTCTGTGTACGAGTGTCAATATGTATGTAAATAAGCGAGAAAACAAGTGGTTATAAATTTACAAGGAGGCTGCTACCAAACGAGAAACATTACGTATACGCCATCGAGGCCAAAAGCCGTCAACCAAGAGTAAATCCGCACGCATGTCTGCGTGTCTCTCCACGCACACACTCTTACACTGTTAAAAAAGAACAGCTATTAAATGCTTCGAAAGAATTAAACCACTAAGAATAACATTTAAGAGCTCAGAAATTCTATTTAAACAAAAAAAAAATTTAAAACTTCCTTTGATAAGATTACTAGAATTCTAAATTGGTTCTAGCGTAATGTAAATTTTTACAGTGTAAGCATTTGTGTGTTTGTGTGTGTGAGTTGGGTGTACCTTAATAATAATGCCCTTAAGAAAGGACGCCACCACAATAACAAAAATAGGCTAACAGCAAAAATTGAGTTAAATAAAATAAATGAACGTAAACATGGCGAGAAAGGAAGGGATGCGAGATGAGTGTAAGAGCGAGAGAGGAGATGTGAAAGCAGGCGAGTGTGTCGAAGACCGATGAGGTGTGCTTAAATGAGAGTATGTGTGAGTGTGAGTGAGAGAACAATAACTATTAAGTACAGTGAAGCAGCGCGAGGCCTGTCCAGCATCCATTCGCTTCATCGGTATAAAACTCATGCTCTCAGCTCTTGGATTTTGTTTTGTATGCCTCTACTGCTCGCATCCTTGAAAGTTTTTAATATATTTATGTATTTATATAAGCGTGTCAGCAGCGTCAAAGTTGTTGTTTATCGCTGTTGTGATTGTTGTTGCCAGTCGTTGGTTCAATTCCCGTCAACTGGTTACGGCTTTATTACGCTCCCCATAAAATTTCATAAAATTAAAAGCAGTTTTGTTCCATTTTACCTTTTAGTTAAGTCCTATAACTAGCTTTGCTCTAGTGTCGACGTTACCGCTTCTTTTCTAGCTTGCGATTATTTTAAAAGTATTTGGGAGGAATTTTAAAACCCTTTTAAATAAAGCACTGAACTTTCGTTTTAAAAATCTGGAAAATTTGTTTAATTTTTAATTTATAGCCTTAATGATATATTTTTTTGACCAAATCGGTTTATAACTATCAAAAAAAACGGCAACTGTGCTAATATGCCCATTCTGCCTCTCTCTCTTTGTCACTCACTTTCAATCTAAGCATAGTTATTAAAATTCTGAAATGGTTTTAAAAGGGACTTTAAGGGTCAACAACGCTACAAGGTCTACTGTCATTCTACAAAACCTTTGCAACAATGTTCTTTACTTAGCGTAAAATTCTTCAATCAAGAAATTGATTATACATTTATGTTAAAATTTCTGACTTTCGACGCAAAATAGCCGGGTCATAAGTCAGCGAAAGTCTTGCCGCTTAAAGGACAAAAAGGTCTCAAAGCTTTGCCTCAATTACAGTCTATTCATAGCTCCGAAATACACTGAAAACATACGTCGTGTATAAATATTTTCAAATTTATAAATTTACTCAAATTAGGCAAAATCAAATTGCTTATTTCCAACATTAGGCATTAAAAAGCTATGAAAGCTGCTATTAAAATTTATCAGTTGACATTCTCCAACCACTTGAAAGGCTTTTGACTGTTTTGCCCCTCGTTTAACCTTCACACTTTTGGCCAATTGACTCACACAGACAACAATAACAATCAGAGCGGAAGAAGCTGAACAAAGGTAGCACGTGTTAGCCAAATTTGTTGGCGCTTTCATTGTGCGACAATTTGCGTGGCAGCCATCGAAGGCATATTATTTATTTGGGCCCATTGGGAACAAAACAACAGAGTGATCAATCATTTCCGGGCAATCGAATGAAGATGACAATGACAAAGCCTAAGGTGAGAAAGTTAAAAAGGTAGGCGGAGAAAGGGGAGTATGGGAACATGGGGAGTGGCAAATTTAATATCGAAATGAAAGTTTAGATTGGCGCCATTACTGATGAATTGAAATATTGCCGCACGAATGCGTTTCGCAGGTAATCAAGCATGAAGTAGGCACAAAGAGAAAGTCAGAGAGGCATAAAGTGAGAGAGAAAGAGACAGAGTGTGGTGCATATGTGGGAGAGAAAAGTTCGCCCTAAGAATAGATTAAAAGTAAAAACAGCAAACGCTTGAACTTTGCGCTTTAAAGTTTAAGGCTGTAAGAGCGTATGAAGTGGGCGTGGCAGCTTACAAAAGTTGTTTAATCAAAAGTTCAAAACAATTATCGTTTGGGTACTTGGCTTGAAGAATTTACTAAAAAAATACAAGAAAGCTATGATAGACTTCTCGAATATTCGAATATTCTGTAGCATAAAGTACCATATTTTAAATTTAACTATTGGCAGTGTTATCGTGGTGTCCATTCTGGATCCGATATAAATATGTGTACCCTTATCGTAGTATGAGTCGAGACTCCTTGATTATCTTCTAGTTTACAGGATAAGAAAATGTAAAGCAATCGACTGAAAACGAGCATAAATTCAGTCAAAGGATTGAGAGATAAAGAGAGAGAGGTGTGTGTGCGTGTGTAGCGTTCAGTATATAACAACAGGAATGGGAACAACAAAAATATACAAAATATTTATTTAGGCGCAATCAATTTTATGTCAATTCGCTTTTTATGGCTACAAAAAAGCGAGAAGGGACCAAAGAGACTTGGAAGCCAAATTTGCGCCTTGAATTATGCAGAGCTTGGCATTTAACAGTGGCTGCATGTGCGTGTGTGTGTGTGTCTGTGCGCGTGTGTGTTTAAGTGTTTCCGGTGTGGGTGTGCCAACGCGCGTGTGTATGTGTGTGTGCGTGGTTGAGCGCTTAAACGTGCATGAAAATGTTGTCAGTTAGCTCAAAAACACAACAAAAACAAAAACAACAAAAACGTGCAGTCGAAAAATGCGTGCGTGACAGATTGTCCGTCTGTGTGTGTGTGTGTGTGTGTGTGTGTGCATGCGTGTATATGTGGGTGTGTGCCTGTAACTATGGGTACATGTGTGAGTCAGCGTGTGTGTTAGCTGAACTTTTAAACTAATTTGAAATTTTAATTTAATTAATTTGTATGCGCAATATTTCATAGACGAACGTGTGTCTAAGTGTGTGTGAGTTTGAGCATATGTTTGTATGTGTATTTCTTGAATCAATGTGAAAAGCAAGAGAAAAGCGTCGAACAAGGAGGAAAGACTAGAGAATGCCCTTAAAGAGTCAACATAATTGAATACTCTTTGTCCTCTTTTTAAAGATATCTTAACCAAACTGATGAAGTCCAACATCTTGTGACTAACATTGACCTCAAAATGCTTTAGATTCTCCCTTTTGTAACAACCTTTAAAAATTTGTTCTGTGCCATTTATTTAAAAAATGCTGTAATTAATTAAATTCTTTTCATTCCACTTACAGACGACTGCAAATTACCAGCAATAGCAACACAATTATGACAGATTCGAATACAGCACGAGGCATCATTATAAACTTCAACAGCAAGTGCTACTACAACAAAAACAATAACAATATTAACAAGAACAGCAATATAAACAACTATAGAAATAATAAAACTTCTTGTTACGGCCAAGAGCCACGGCATCAAAATGTGAGCACTGTAGTGCAACTTGGTCCGTAAGCTCTGCTGTGGCTAAGCAAAGTTAAAGGCACCATAAAACCAAAACTAGCAACAGCAAAAGCAGCTACAACAACAACAAGGAACTACCGCAGCAACAAACAAAATACGCAACATAAATGAAGTTAACAATCTGTCAAATTGCTAAATTATTTCTGCTGTTGACAGCCTTCTTCTTTCTCAATTCCCACAACGTCTCCTCCACATTCACCACCAACAGCAGCAGCAGCAGCAACAACAGGAACTACAGCAACCTTAAGGAGCCAGCAACATTGCTCGTCCAGCAGACCACATCGCAAGCTGGCAAACTACTCAAGACACCAACAACTGCAACGGCGACAACATCAGCAACTGCAACAGCAACAGCTGCGGCTTTGCTTACTTTCCCCACGACGTCAACAACAACAACAGCACCAAAAACAGCAGCAACAGCAGCGACAGTAACAACATTTAGCAGCAATTCAATTTTGAGCAGATCAACAACAACAAAGCAACAACAACAACAACATTCAAGTAATGCGCGACAATTTGAACGTCAGTTACGTCAAAAGCAAAAGCCCGCAACACAGCAGCAGCAGCAGCAACAACAACCGCGACAACCACGTCAACTCCGGCAACAACAACAGCAGCAGCTGCAACAGCAACAACAACAACAAGCGCGACAACAACGCGAGGCAACAGCTTTTGCGGCACAGCGTGTGGCAGTTTTAATACCTTCATCATTGCACATTGATATGATGCATGTGCAACAGGGCTTTCAGCACTTTATGCAGTTTTTTCAAGTGCATTTGGTCAATGCCAGCGTCGATTTTCTGCATGATGTTGGTAAGTGCAAAAGAACGGTAAAATACACACACACACACACACTTACCCCTACAGCTGGTCAGTTGGATTTTGAGATGCCATTTTGTTTACTTTTATAGACCCAGAAGCCAAAAAAAAATACAGGGTGTGTCTTACCGGCGAATAGCACAGCACTCGGCAGTCACACAGGGCCTACTTCAGTCGGTTTAACTCTACTCTGCACTTCTATGTTGTTTTAAGGCTGTTTTTCTGGCCTGCAATTGGTTTTATTTTCTTTTCTGGTTTTTGCCTACTGAAATCTCTCAAATCTCTTTGAGTTTACACATCGTTTTTTCTCGGATTTCAATCTCTCTTCATATCGAATTGTGAATCGGTTTTGTATCGGAATTAGACTGCTAGCTTAAGCCATGTCGATGGCTTCTTTAATTGAATAAATTTGCAGAAACTTGGCAATTGACAGCCAGCAAGATTTGTTGATATTTATGTAACTTTTCTAATCACTTGTCAAGCACAACGTTTGGATTTCAATTAAAATTGTTGTGCGTTTAAGTAAAAGGCTAGCAAATACCCTACAATTAATTTTAAATTACACTCTTCACCTCATTGTTTAAGGAGTATTTACCAAATGAGAACAGTCAACTCCATTTATTAACAATTGTGTTTTATCTGTGTACTGTTGCAAGTTAAATGTCTTTAGTTTCAATTATTTCTTTAATCGATACCAAAAATATCTCATGGCAAACAATCATTTCAAATAGCAGAAGATTGAGATAAATGTTGGCTTAATTAAAGCTCGGCATGAGCCTTAAGAGCTTAACGATGACTGTAAAATCCAATTAGGAAAATGCAGAAAGCATAAGCCAGGCAAATTTGAAGTTGTAAATGTCAAGTTTAATATTTCGCCAGAAGCTCGACCAAGCCAAGTTATCAAAAACTCACTTTCTATCTCTCTGTCCCTGTCTTTATATCGCTCTGAAGACTACACAGTTTTTTAAGAACAAAAGAAAGAAAAATATAATTTGTCCTCATTGCAAACTCAATTTGCATGCATTATGCGCAGACTTTGGTGCTTTTTCTGCGCTATTTAAACTAATTAAAGCGCAGAGAACAAGTTTTCGATGTCAATGTCTTGCGCCGCTTTTCCTTCACTTTCCCCAGTTTTCCCTTTACCGGCTGAAAAACTAACGTACTTTGCTGCTGCTTTACTATGTTTTCCTGTGTCCTGTGTGCTTACAACTTTAATTACATTGCCATCAATTACAGGCGCGCAGCAAGTACACTGATAAAAACGGTTCTATAAAATAACTAAGACTTTGAGTAGCAAATTACCAAAAGTTTTTAAATTTCTTTATTTTTGACCTATTTTTGAGTATTATTTGTAAGTTAAAGACCTAGTATTTATAAAAACTGTCTTAGATTTTATCAGTGTAACGGCAAAGCCCACTATCGGCCATCGACGTCAAACATGGCATGAACAAATAGGGAGTGCAAGAGAGAGAGTGAGAGTGAAATAGTGAGAGAGTGAGAGAGAAATAGAGAGAGAGAGAGAGAGAGAGAGAGAGAGAGAGGGAGTACACCTACACATTTCTGGGCTTTTTCCTGGCCTGGCAAGTGACAACTTACAATTTCCGCTCGAAAACTTCACAGCAACTGCAACTGACTTATGAGTACATTTATTTTATACATTTCACCAACCGCTTCTACCAGAATTAATCCAATCACTTTAACGTTCAGCTCAGTTTTTTTCTTTTCTGTCCGTTTCCTTTTAGCTTTCAAGCATTTTATGACTTTTAACACGCAGAAAACTTATCAAATAAAGGAAAAATCCTGAAATTATTTGTTAAGTAATCCATACACTGTTTAAGAACTTTATAAATAATCATAGTTCACAAATCATTAAATGTAATTATCCTTATTAAATACCGAATTGAGTAAATTTAATGTGCAAGAAACTTGTTTAAGCCAAGTTGAAACTAAGCAATTTGAGCATCAAAAACTGCTTATGGCCAAGTGATTATTTCCCCTTAATGAGTTATCAGCAAACGCCTTGAGCCAAAGTTCTTAACAATCTTGACTAGACTTGAAATAGTTACCTTCATTTGTGCTCTCACTTGCTCTCTCTCTGCTCGCTTACTCCTGCGCTGTCACTGTTTGTCTGGCTAGTTATTTGTATTATTCTTTCAATTTGCTTTCTTTTAGTTAGTTTCGAAGTAAACATGGAGGACTAGTGCACGTGGGTGAGAAGCTAAAGAACAAAAAGAACCTTGAAGTTGACGGTTGGAAAAGTGGAAAGTGGAAAATGAAAAACTTGCACATTGCTCACTTATTTGGCGCCAAAGTTTTTCGGCTTTTGCAACAACATTTTATTTTGTTGGCTGGGCGAAAGTTTTAAATTTGATATCTTTAATTTGGAGAACCAAACGTTAGTTGTCATAAATAAAAGTTTTTACTCATTCAGAGGTTTTCCAGTCAAATAAATTAAGTTGCAACACTGAAATTGAATTTAAGTGCTGGACAAAGAAATTCAATTTCCACAGCAAGCTTGAAACTTGGATTTTCTACTCTTCTTTTCACTATTCTCATTTCTTTTCTCTGTTTTCATTGCGTTGTTCACATGCAAAATAAATTCTCTCACTCTCCATCTTTCTCTCTCTTTCTCTGGGGTCCTCACAAGCTGTCTCTCTTTGTGCTGGTTGTCTAACATGTTTTTATGTTGCAAAATATTGAAATTGATTTTAGTTGCATATGCTGCAGTTAGTTCATTCTCAGACTACTCTGCCCGCAATTTATGGGCTCGTGGGCAGAACTTATTGTCGTGCTCAGCCCTGCCCCTTCGCCTCTCTCAAGTGTCCCTTTCCGACACAAAAGCCCGGACAAATGTATAAATTGTATTGCCCTGGATCGCCTACATATTAAAAGGTGCATTCTATTGAACAAGTTAAAATATAGTACTCGTAGTTACGGGCAGAGTTGTCATTTCCGCTTCTTTTTTATCAAATTCAGCTTTATTTCTTTTAAAATTCGTTAAACATTTAATATATTTAGTTTATATTACGATTTAAATTCGTTTCATTATTTTATTCGTTTAAATATTTATAATTTCCTTAAAGTAAGCTTAAAAAATCTGTCACTTGGCTTTTTTTAAGGCTGATTCAGTGTTTTTAGTTATGCAAAAACGGCATCACTGGTAAGGACAACTTGCCAGTTTGCCACTGCTTTGGTCTGGCCTGCAAAATGGATTATGCAAGCGTATGCAGCAAACAAAAAATTCAAAATAAAAAGAGAGACAGAAATGTGTATCTAGATGCCAGAGTTACTTTGTGGAAATGTTGTTAGAGCAGCAAAATCATATTAAAAACGATTTTTATTAGCTTTGGGGTCAGCTGAAATTTAATGCTTTTCAAACTGTTACGACAGCCAAGAGATTTGTGACAAGGATTTAAAAAAATATTGAATACTGTTACTTTGCCAATTTTTCTATAAACAAGTCAATGAAAGGACACTTTTCAAACAAAACACTAAAATCTGTGGAACTAGTTTTAATGCCATCAAGTGCATTAAACTACGAAATAAGCTATATAACACAAGAGAGTCTGGCATAATGTAAATCATGGCATTTATAACTTATAGTGCCTGTTACAGTTAGATTTGCAGTTAGCAGGCAATGCTGAGAATCACTGAGTAGAGCACTCGACTAAAGCTGAAGACAGACAGCGCTTAAAGTCGACTGTCTTCATCAGCATAACCACCTACACAGAGAGAAATAAACCAGAAATTTGTTACTTTTGTTATATTTAAATGAAGATATGATTTCTAGAATGTAATTTTGCACAGTGTATTAAAACAAACACACACATACACAAAGGGCTTAAATATGCAACGCTTTTTATATGCCACATAAAATGTATTTTCTTCATTTTTTGTTCTCTCCTGCTCAGATTTAAGTGGCTTCATTAAATTACTGGAGCTACCCAAATACACGAGCGTTGTAAAGACTTTAAATGCGGGCATTAATGTAGACACCAACGTGGACTACAATGATGATGGCGTTGACCCAACAAAGAAGCCACGTCAGCAGCAGAAAACCCAAATGAAACAGTTGTCAGCAGACATTTTATCAGCATCGACACAGAAAACCAAGGAACATCAAAAACAACTCGAGATGGAACTTCAGCTAAAACTGAAGGAGGAGAAGGAGAAAAAGGAGCAACAACTGAGAATGGACAAGGAGAATACCCGCAGCTTGGGTCACTGTCATCAACTGGCCGAACAACTGGCTCACGATTACAATAAAAGCGTTGTCTTTTGGCCCTGTCCCCAAATGAAAGTAAGTACAGTTCATGGCATGTCCATTTATTCCAACGAAAAAATCAAGTTATAAAATTGACAACGGTGACTTTCTTTCGATGAAAACCCATTTCAAATATATTTATATAATTCTGTATTTAAAGGGTTTTTAATTTGTTGCCACAATTAAAAGTCAAGACAAAAACAGACCTGTAGAAAATTTTTATGTAGAAATGGAACCTACAAAGTAATAAAACTCAATTTGAAAAATGTTAAACTTGATATTATACCTTTAAAGCCTCCATTTATTAAATTACCACAATTTTTAAAAGCTTTTACGACAAAAAAAAAGGCTAAAACCAATGCTTTTAGCTGCCGAATACTGTTACTAATTGCCACATAATTATTGTAACCTAAAACACTTGGGTCTACCCAAGCATTACGAGGGCTAATCTACAATCTCTAGATATTATAAATTAGGGCTATAAAATAATTGGTGCATGCACCCACTTTTCTGAACATTCGGCAACTGCACCCAGCGCCCTTTGCCCAGGATTAACTTACTATATTCCAGCGATAATATTTCATGCTTCAAATAAAATGAATTGCCGAGCTGTGTGTTAATTAACCAAAGCCTGGAAAGCTCTGGTTAGATGAACTAAACCCGACCCAGGGGACCCCCGGCAAAAGGAAACTGAAACTGAACCCACGATGACCGCCAGGCATTTTGTAGCCAAATTTGAAATTTTGCAATTTTCCAACAAGCTTCTTTGCTAGCAAAGTTCATCAAGTTGTTGAGCATAACTAAAAGGGAAATGGTAAATAAACTAGGGAGAAGTCTGAACGAGGTTGAGACACCATTTACCCCAGAAATAAGTTTGCAACAAAATTGTTATGGTACATTTTGGCAACGGCATAAAATTACTTTTTGTGGCAACTGTAGAAATATACAATTTTGCTGTAACTGCAATCTGCTATTTACACTTCACTTTAAGTGTCAAAGTGCACAAGAATTTCCAAGTGCTGAAGAGTTTTTTTTAAAACAGCATCAGGTTTTCTTCTTCTGTCTGGCAAGACTGTCACAAAGTCATTTTCATATTCTCTATTTTTTTTGCATATTTTATGAGCAGAAAATTTGTGACAACTGACTGACAAATGTTAAAAAGACTTGTAAACTTGTTGAGAACGATGACATGTTATTAATGAAAACTTGGACGAGAGTTTTTTGGGAAAAATGGGACAGAAATGTTGACACAAATGACAGAAAGGAAAAGTTACACTGACTAGTTAATGAGGTAAAGGAGATGCAGAAAATATGCAGCTAAAGTCTAACAGCTGTTGGAAAGCAAAATCTAAAAAGAAATGAGAAACAGACAAAAGGCAAAATAATTTCGATGCTAATCGGCCAATAAGTTACCAGTTACCAAAGCTGATCATAATGGAAATACGAAAGATGAGAAAAAGAAAACCACAGTGAATGAGAATGAGAACGAGTGTAGACATGGCAACAACTGATAGATACTGCAGTCAACTCATGCAACAATATTTCACAACGTTAAAGCAGCATAATTTCTGATATTTATGCATAGCAATGGCCCCAAGCTGATGGCTGCCGGAGCATTTAAATCACTCCGTTTCAGGACCTGACAGCACAAGAGTCTGAAAAACATGGCAATGGACTTGATGTTCGTGTGCTTGAAGAAAAACAAGTGTCAAAGGACTAGCGGCGAGTTAGCCCGACTATAAGGAACCGTGCACAAAAGATTGAGTAGTAATTGTACATATATTTTATAATTATATTATTCCCAGAGAAACTAGAAACTGCGTGAAAAAAAAAAATAAAATAAAAATTCGAACCACTGCAATACCTTTCTTCGTTTCAAGTACAGGGTCCCGACAGCAAAAAATTGCCATATTTCAGATACCTTGAGAGCCATGGCACGTGCTGTTGCCTCCGGCCAAAAGGTGTGACACGTTCTCTGGTGTTGTCTTTGTGTTTTTAGCTCTTCATATATTCGTACATCTTTCTTTTTGTAGAGTTAACATAAAAGTGCTGCACAATCATAAACCAAAATGTTTCTTAGCCTGGCAGCTGTCTGCTTTTTATGTACCGCTTTTGGCGCTACCAGCTGAGCTGAGCTGAGCTGCGCCGAGCTTTATGGCAGTGTCGTAAAGTAGCAAAGGGAAGGGGGCGCAGAGGCAGCGGTGCGAAAAACATCAAAAAGGGAAAAGTTATTAAACAAATGCAAATGCACATCAAATGCAGCAGAGGCAGCAAAATCGCTGAGTAAGAGTCTGTAAAACCTTTCAAACACTTCTTATCCTTATCTTACGATAAATTTCAAATGTCAACAAACTTCATGGACACTAAAACGACGAGGGAAACTCTGATCGTTTTATGCTCATATAGTTTATAGTCGCGTAAATTAGGCCAAAATGTCTGCAAAGCAAATGAACGTTAATAAACTAATTTGTTTAATTTTTTATTTGCTCTTCTTTTTGCTGCTTTTAACCCTAATTATTTTTGGGAAAAGGCCAAGCCAGCAGAAATATTAGCCATGTTTCAAGATTAAACCCAAAACCACGTAAAATTCTGCTATGGAAATTTCATAATCAGCAAAAAAAATTAAGCTCTTCCAAGCCGAAATGGACAAGATTTCCTGCTGTCAAGTATTCCATTATTTTTTCAGTTTTCATTTTTCAAGCTTAGTCTGAGTTTTTCTTTTTTGCATATCCAGCAACAAAATTAAGTCGTCGCTGGAAAATATTTACTTTCGGCTCAGAAATAATGTTCATAGCCACAGCAGACTGTAATTAAATTCAATGCGTCAAAACACTGAAATAATTCAATTATTGTTTTGTTATCATTTCGTTTTTGCGGCAGTAGTGAAATTAATTGAAAATGCAAAAGTATATATATGTGTCTCCCTAGAGATAAAATTAGAATAATTTCAATTAAAGTTGACAAATGAAAAGCAGAAGAGATTTTATGTAAATATTCAGTAAACGAGTGAGTTGTACTGTGTTTAAAATTTGTTAAAGTTTTCTGGCTTTAAGTTGCCTTTAAAAACTGTAGCAAAATATGGGAAAACATAAAAGTAAACTAAGCGCATGTTAGTATTTAAGTGCTGACAACACCCGCACATGGTTACCCATTAAAAAGCACAACACAACCAGCAACAACAACAACAACTAACTTAGCCAAGTGACCATGCGAGTTGCTCAGACTAAACTTCACTGCGGACCCACAAAACAATGTAGCAGATAAAAGTGTTTTTAATTGACAACACAAAAAGGATGCAACAAAAAACCAGAAAAAATATACAAAGAAAATGCAACGTAAAACGCAAAACTGCACATAGATACACCCACGTACACACACCGTGCACATGAAGCGCTGCAAAGTATGCAACGAATATGAACCAAATAGCCAACTATACTCTTAGGAATATAAGTAGACTTATGCGATGACAACACAACTGCAATGGTCCCCGTTCCCATAAAAAATAGTGGCAGACCCAACTGCCAAAGGCTCTATATCGTGTCAGATACAATTCGAGAAATATTTTGAGATTTAACGCATAACAAAGAACTTGTCCTAAGCAATTACCTCATTTAACCAACATTTTTCATACAACTCAACACACCAGGCATACTCTTTAGGTACAGAGTCTAAATATCTAACCATAAAAGCAACGTCCCTGGACTACAAAGTAACAAAACCTGCAATTAACTGTGATTTTTATGCCTTGTGCAATATTTATGCGCTGCTAGTCCAATAACACCCGCCATAGACATCATCCCAGTTACCCACCAACACCCCCCAACCACTGAGCCATGGCGTATAGTGCATGTCCAATGGCCATGTCCTAAATCAGCATAAGAATTGCAGTTTGTCGCTCACTTTTCCGCGGAGAGTTGAGAGTTTTGCAAAATTTTCAGCAAATCGCCTTGAGACTCAAACAAAATGAAAACAACAAAAAAGGAGACAAAACGCATCGTGAAACCCGCGTGCATTGAATGTTCTTAAATGAACGCTAGTCAGCGCTTTAAAAGGCATTGCGCATACGCCCTGTTGTTTATTTTACTGAAGCTAAAGCAGAAAAATAAGAAATAAAACAAATTTGCAAGTTTCCAATTTGCATTATTCATGCTGTCTGGCACTGTAAATTGAACTTTCGTTATCGAAGCGCGTCTTCTACACCTAAATTACCAATTTAACTGCCAATAAAAATGAATAAAGAAGCTCTTAGTAAAATTAAATTAAAATTGTGCCAACTATTTGTTATAGATAAATATAATTAAACAAAGCAATACTAATAAAGACAAAGAGTATTAATTTACTGATTTACTTTCATAGTCTGCGTATAACTTTATCTATGAGTAAACAGCTTAAAACCAGCATAATTATTGAGGACCTTTTTTTCTGTGCTGAACTTATCAACTGAACTTTTGGCAGAAAACAAAGCTTAAACACACACAAAACAATGCTGCCCACAAATAAAACATATAAAACCAAAAAACCCGCATCAAACACATTTTGGTCTTAGTTTTTTCCAATGGTCATTGAATTTGAAACAAAAACGAAAATAAAGTTTGTATTTTTCCCGGTATCCATTTCATGCAATTTACAGCATTTTGTAACTTTGCTGCACTTTGTTAAGCTTTTGCGGCTTCACATACCCAGTGGTCAGGCGTTGAACAAGCGGAGTATGCACAAAAAAAGCTTAAAAATAGTTACTAGACAGCAAACACTGTAGAGGGTATTTTAACAGCTATCAACTACATAACTTGGTCAACTATTATTTAACATTGCTGGTTGCTGTCGCCTGAATTGCTTAATTTGAAGGGATTGAAATGTGAATAAATAACGCTTGTTGGCCTTTGTAAAATTTAACTATTATTAAGCGTTTAATTCCGCTGAGAGCGTGCAAACAATTTAATGAGAATTAATGCCATTTCACAATGCAAAACACTAAATCCTGTGGGACAAGTCAATCGCTGCGTGTAACTTGATCGACTTTGCCATTTATCTATTAATTTGCAATGCATTTCATTCGTAGACAATCCCCATGTGAATCGATACAGCAAATGCTGCAATGCAATGTGCCCTTCGTTTAGTCATTCACACAGTCAGTCACACCGTCAGTCACACCGTCACTCAGTCAGTTTGTCGGTCTGTCAACTAGTCACTGACTTTGGCGTTCATCATTATCCAGTTGAGACTGCAAATGCTCATTTCATTTGAGTATATCCAAGGCATTTTCATTATCCTTTCAGTCAATCAGCTTGACAACTGACAATCACAGCGAAAAACTTTGAGCTGTAAAGCTGATAACGATTATAGCATCCGCACAAAGCATACAGAGCTGCTAATAAACACCAACAAATAACATGAGATAACAATGACACCTCTAAATTTTTAACAGAATATACTAATATAAAAATGTACTTTAATTTTTTTAGATTTAATTTAATTACAAATAACTTTGTCGAAGCTGAGTAATAACAACATCCAAAGCTATATGCACCCATACACCCCCTATCAAGTAGTTCCTTTCTTGAGTAAAAGGTTTACATGCCTCACCTGGAACACTTGTAAGTCCTTGAGTGTCAGAACGATAAGCGTGAGCTTAACTCAGTGCGTCGGAACTCATTGAAATTATAAACAATAATTAAATTCTGAGTTATTTGAAACGCGATTCGAGAGCAGTTGACGGAATTTCGTTGTTCGTTGTTTGTCGTTGGTTGTTGTTGATTTACTGCTTTCTGTTTGTGCTCGTGCTGTTGTTGTTCTTGTTTTGCTTTGCTCCATTGCATGATTGATTGCTGTTTATGCGCCTGAACAGTCGAATGCCCACTCACTCCCAATTTGACTACTGTTCTCTGCATGCATTTCTCTTACTCTGCTCTGTCTTCTCTCTCTCTCCCTCTCATTGGTGTCCTTCTCTCTCCACTGTCACTTGACTACAGTGGCTACTGCGTTGGCATTACGTAATTCGATTTCATGTCGCTTCACATGCATTTGAAATTCGTCGTAGTAATTATTTTTACACAATGTCAGGTCGCTGCTGGCTAGATTTATTGCTGCACAGGCAGCTGTAATAGAAACAAGCAAAACAACAGCAAAAACAGAAGCCACAGCATCAGATATTTTAATGAAAATTGGAAGTACATAAAAAGCAGTTGAATAAATTAAAACATAGGTGCAATTAAGCTTAAATGAGTTAATATTTAAAAAGACTAAAAACTAATTAAACAACTTATTAGCAGTAGAAGTTTTTAAAATCTACTCAGCGTGTATTTAACATCCCATCTCAGTTTACCATCTAGTGCATCATAATTATTTATGAGATCGTAATGAAGCCTTCGATTTAGTGTCTTATTTGTTATCGATTACCAAAACAGATTACCAAACCTATCCATATAATAATTCATATGATAATCTGACAGTAACATCGTAGTAGTTTAAGAGCTTGAACAATAGTTATCCATTTGTCTCATTTTCTGCTGTAGTTGTTTTTCTGTTGTCGAGACTTCTTCTTAAACAAAGCTCCTTAGAGTTCTTCTTCTCTATCCTTTTCAATTTGTTTTCACTTTCAACTCACTGACGGTCATTATGATATACCAGACACAAACACAATTAAGTGCACTCGTGTGTCCAATGTCCTTTGTGAGTGTGTTCATTGTTGTCTCTTTGTGTGTGTGTGTGTGTGTGTGGGAGTGTGTGTGTAAAAAGTCTTGCGATGCAGCTGTTACACCATTCCATCATTATACCGCTCTCCTTTTGCTTTGTCGCTTCATTGCATTTTCTCTGAAAGCACCAAGTACACTTTACGTATACGTAATATTTTGCAGTAAATGGCAAAGCAAATTGAGCTTTGTTTGCCAGCTCAGCTCAGTCAGCTCAATACTAACATTGGCTTGTTTATTATGGCGCTGCGATAAGTTCTTGGGTCATTGCACCCCTCAAACACGCCCACGCCACACTTCGCATGAAATAAATACTCACAAGGGACAATTTTGATTTCAATACAACAATTTAAAAATGAATAAACGCTACTCTCTAAACAGCTATTCAATGATAGGATAGTTAATTAACTGTTTTCTTTCTGGTTTTCTCAGCTGTGCCAAATAGTTAGCCATCTAAAAATTTGAAATGCTTAGTTTTTAAAAACAACTGAATTAATAATAATAAAATTCAGTTTCTTTTTCCTTGGTGTCTGTGAAAACTGTCAGACAACGTTTAAATATTAATAATAATCTGTTTACGCATTCAATTTAATGGTTTTTTAATGTTACAGCAAATTAAAAGTCATTCGTCGTTGTGCATTGCGAATTTATCAATTGTGATGGATGACGGACGGTGAGATGCAGTTTTATGCATGTTTAAAGTCTGCTGCACACACTGCGTATACGCAACCTACGCCACAACAGACAAGGCGAGAGAGCGTAAAAGTTAATTTTAATGGAATTTAATTGATTTCGTTGTTTGTTTCGGTTTCGTCGGCTTCGGTCCCTATATTCTGTGTCGAGGTCGAGGTCGAGTACTAATCAAATATGCCCATCACATGAAAATGAAATTGTTCTTAATTTGCGTGATACGCATCGAAATTCAATTCAATTCTGCAAAATCCGAACATCTACAGCTCAGACGCACAGTACACAGCTCGAGGTGGACACCTTTTGGGAAGGTAAACTCGACTGTAATGCAGCCTGTACTTATGTTTTAAATAAATATAATTTTTTTAAGGTCATTTTCACACAGCGTATACTAATTGAAAAGTATATTCTGTACTTGATTTTAGCAAGCTTTGCAGACCCTCTTAACTTTTTATTACAGGGCACAGAGCTTGTTAGACAAGCAGAGTAACTGACATACATCTTTAATGCTGCTCTAAGATGACAAGCCATCAAGTTAATGGCTTGCAAAGCTTAAGTGTTTGGCACTTAAACCTTGACTCCAAATAAGTCATACTTGTGGCCAACCTAATTTTCAGGGTATTGACTAGGAAAACAATTATCATTATATTCAGTGAATTATTTCCTAATATTTCTGTTTAAATTTAAACAATTCACCAGCAGTAAGCTTGCAACTTATGTAACTTTGCCTTGACAATTCAACAACGCGTCTTTTGAAATTGTAAGCCAGAAAGCCAACAGTTGCCAGCAGTTGGCAACGGCACAGGCAGCGTCTTAGCCTTCTTTCATTTGCTTCGTCTTTCGGGCTCAGCCTGTTGACAGCTGCGTGTGGTTGTGGCCAAATGTCAAGCTGTCTTAAATTCCAATTAGTGAGAAAGACAAGTGCGACTCAATCCTACACTGTATGATAAATTCAAAATTTCAACCCGTATAGAAAAAAGGAAAAATCTTTGTTTTAAACCGACTTTGAAATACCCTGCACAGCGCCAATACAAAGAAGGGCTTTTTAGTGATTCTAAAATATTTCCAATTAACAACTGTAAATTGTGTTTGTTAAATTAGAAATTGCGAGATTTAATTGCATAACTCCAGCAAACACCTGGGAATGCACTGTACGATAAAGCAATTTGCATAAAAAATCATCAGCATAAATTCAATGATGCTGCTGCTAATGCTACTGATGTGGACCCAAAATCATAATAAGAGAAAAAGGTACCCAAAATGCCTACAGGTCACTTATGTGCCACTCAATTATTTATAAAGAGGCGCATAAATGAAACGAAAGTATCATTTGGGAACGACAATTGTGTGGCAGGTAATTGGCCGAAGAGTTTACAAAAAAAAAGCAGTTGGCCCTTTAAATGTGTTGTAATGAAAAGCTTGATTAGGCCAAAAGAAACCAAATTGACAGTAATCTTGCGGCTTGTTAATAATCAAATAAGCTGGTGAAAAAAGCTAAAAGCTACTGAATTATCGTAAGATATTATTAATTTTAAACAATCTAATAAATTTACTAAAAAAGTTTTTCTTAAGTACTTATTTAAGTATTAAGATTTATCTAAATAAATATACCTAAAGTAAACTATATCTAAACTGTATGTTTCGCTTGTCAACAATGTTCAGCTCAAGTAAATGTCGAGCTTAAAGGCAGAATAAACAGTTTGGAAAACTCGACACCAAAATGCCAAAGCAGAAAGTAAACAAATCACAACATTTACAAGCAAAATATCAGTTTACCTAAGTCAAACTATAGATTACCAGAGACTCGACATGTTAAAATCAAATAAATTTCTATGTAGTAGATGCTAAATGAAAATGCTGGTAAACAGATGCAGATGATGAAAATGATGTGTGGCAAAAGAAAAAAGGGAAAACGTTGAACTGGCATTGAAAAGCAATTTTCCGGGCATTGAAAGAGATCAAACAAGAGTTTCGTAATTTAAAGCGGAAATACACACAAAATTTGCAATGTGCTTGAAAGGAAAGTGAAAACAATTTGAAACGTGTGTGATTTGCATCTCTCTGTCTGTGTGTGTGTGTGGTATGTAGGTGTGTGTGTATACGTGTGTTCGGTGTGTAACTTTATAGCACCTCAATGTTTGTTGCCACTTTACCACACAATAAAAGCAGTTTATTTTTCTTATTCTGCATTTCTGCCTTCATCCGATCATCAAGAGCCAAAAAGAGCTGACCGATAAGTAGGACAGTTTTTGCAATTTTCTCGCTATCTCTGTCTCTTCCTCCTCACTCATCTTATTTCACAGGCATTTAATATGATGCTGCTACTGTTTTTTGGCCATTTATTTTCTGTTAAAGGACAGCAAATTAAGTGGCCAGGAGAACTTTTGCCTTTTTATTGTATATTGATAATAATGACTGTATACAAAAGGAGGAAAAAAGTGTGCGCACATTAATTTTTATCTGAAAGCGACAGCTGCTTCTTATTGTAGCTGACAAAGGCCAACGGCAACAGCCGAGCCACACCAACACCATCACATATTATGCACAAGTTAAGGTCTACATAAGTGCTATATAATTCATTTTCGGTCAATACAAATATCTATAAATTCAACGTTTTCAAATATTTAGTAAAGGCGAAAATTCATAAGTATTAAAATTTCTTTAAAATTATTATATTTGTAAGAAATAAGTTATTTTAGGTACAATAAGGCGAGATGTTTTATTTTTATATCGATGCGGCACAAACATTGAATTGCATATTTCTTTAAATTTTTAAAAGCAAATTGAATTAGAATGAATCGATTAAAATTCAAATATGTTTTTTATTGAAATAATTTGCTTGGTAACTTAAATTCTTATAAGCATGCGTGTGCCTTGAAACTAAATTATTAACATGTGAATAAATATGCAAAAGTCATTCTGCCGTAAGAATACCTATAAAAAACATAAATACACAGCAACCGATAGAAATAGTGTGAGAGAGAGAGGGAGAGAAAGAGAAAGAACGGCAATAAGTAGCGTTGCTGGCGGGCCAACTTGGAAAATGGGGATAAGCCCTGGGAAACGAGGGACTCTCAAGAATCTTAGGCAGCGCACAAATGTCAAATATTTACTGAGCTGTGATTAATGTTGATTCTACGGCCCTTTTGCATGGGATTTTGGCCGCTTAGCGCCGTCTTGTGGAACAATCCACCTGTGGCAAAGAGAAAAACTAACAGAAAATTCTGTAATTTATTGTGACTAAAAGCAAATGACCCTGTACTTTTACTTGAGCAAAGTTAAAGCCTAAAAATTTAATATAAAATATTTTAAATTATTGAATTTGAAAGTTAAATTCTTAAAAAATATTTTTCAATGAAAAGTTTCAATATTTTACTAGTTTTTTGCCATTACTTCTACAAACTTTTAACACACTCTTCTGCAGTTCGCGCACAGGGTCTTAAAAACATAAGGAAACGATGGCAACAATACTCATTTCCTGCACACGAACAACAATTCCAAAAAACAAAACCAAAAGCACAAAAAATAAAAAAAATATTCCATTTTCTTTGCAATTAATTAAATTGATCGCATGCCTAACAATCGATTTCAACAATAAAATAAATTGGCAGAGCTAAGGCAAACATGTGACAATAATACTAGAAGATATTTCCTAGAATGCCAGTAGTGGCTAAAGTGCACTTAGCGGCCACAGCTGCTGTTGGCTTGGAAAACTTGGAAAGGCGGCAAAAGTAAATGCGCCAAACACCATGGCTGGTCACGTAGTGTCAATAGTCGTCGAAAATGCACTTTGATGCAGAGGGTTGTGCTTTCTTTAACACTCTATAATGCTGCAGTTCGGCACAAAGTGACAAAACGATGACAAAACTAAGAGTTTTCTACAAAGTACGGTACATAATTACTTTAGGATCAATAACAAATAAATGTTTACAATCCACTTGTTTTATTTAACAACAAGAAGCACTTTGGTTCACAAGAAAGACCTTAAAGTATTTGCCCTTAAAGTTATGCCGTCTTCTCAAAGAGGGCGCCATAAACTGCAAGTGTTAAGTCTGCGGCTTTTACTTAAGGCTCAACAACAGCTTCACAAGTCAATGGCATTAATTTTTATTCACCATTATTAAGTATACACACTGTTGCGCAACAAAGCAAAATAATCGCCATTGTGTTTTATTTATGTGTCATAATTTATAAGAATCAAAAATAAAAAAAGTGGCAAATCATTGCCTAATCACATCAGGGATGAAGAAAACCCACCATCTAACTGAGAGGTGGGAGAAAAGCTGATTGCTTCCGTTGATCCTGTTGCCGAGTTTAAAATTCAATTTTGTAGAAAATTGTATGTGCTGTCGTGCTGCCTAAACGTATTTCAAACGTTTTTCAATTTATTTCGTCTGCCAAAATAATGAAGCAGCCCAGAACAGCAGCAGGAGGGCGAACAGAAAAAAACCAAAAGGAAAACGAAGGCGGCCCAGTCTAACTAGACAACCAAACTGTCCAGGGCGCAAACTCAAACTCAAATCAAGCCAAACAGAATGTGAGAAACAGTCAACATTCAAAAAAGAAAGAAAAAATTCAAGCGAGCTTAACCGACTGTCAAATGCCATCTTAAAAAATTTTAAAAGCAAATATTAAGACATTGTTAAATTTTTTAAGATTTTTATGATTTACATAAGCAATAAGAGCGTCTAGCCCACACCAAGTCTAGGCTATGCTAGTAACATAATTCAAACAAACCTATCAAACTCTTCTACCGGTTATACAAATGAAAAAAAGGTCAAAAAGGTACCAAATAACTTTAAGCTACGTGCTGGCCCCTGACTTGCGACCCGAAACTCAGACCACAGCAAGCCAAACTCAACTCAACTGGCCCTCATCAACGCCCAATACAATATCGAGTATACTATATATTTTCTGTCTCTTTCTGTCTAGCGCACAGGGACCTTTTTATGCCTGGGCACGATTATATTTTGAGTATGGGTCTTGATTATTGATTGAACTTTGTTGTGCGTTCCGTATACGACCCACATGTATATAGATATGTTTATATGTATATATAGCGAACACATAACATAATTCACATCGAATCTAATGCTCTGATTAAACCTGATTGAATTGTCTAAAGAAGTAATGTGGTCGATTTGTCCATCTGACAAGGCTCGTAAATAACTCAGCACCAATATAAGCTGTTGCACATTAAAGTTCACTTTTAAAATTCCATGTTTGAATAAATATTTATTAAAATAAATTAGTCAAAACCGCTTGAATAAATAAAGTGCCATACAAATTATTTTCTTAGTCAGACCTTCAATAAATATGTTTGTTAAAAGTAAATAAAATCTGGAATCGCTTCGCTTATACTTTATTTTAAACCATTTCCCATTTCTCCTTGCCGTATTTAAGCATTTAATTTGTTTCACTTTAGCAAATAGAACAACATCCATTATTTAGCTTTACATTTCCACTCTTCTAATCAGACAAAAAGGTAGAATGGAAAGCGAAATGAGAACAAATGTTAGATGAGGCAAAAAAAAGAAGAGAAAGCACAAAATTAAATTGCTTACAGAGACAGTTCTATAGAACTTGGCTAAGTGGTGTATATATAAGTAATTTAAGTTGGACTGAGGTCTGAGTCGTTTCCCGCTATTCTCTTTAACATTTGCCATATCTTTTTTTACAGATCTCAAGCAATTTTCTGCCATCATTCGAGGCAATTTCCCTGGCCGTGCAAAGCGTTTCCAGCAAACTGAATTGGACGCAGGTTGACATCTATGTTGGCGGTAAGTTTCCATCTTTTTTTTTTGCTTATTTTTATTCCACTGATTTAATAGCTGATAATACCCAACGATTTGCAGTCACAATGCTGCCAATACTGTCTGCATTAATTTACATTAAATTGCCTTTCCCTGCATAGCAAAACTGTCAGACTTTAATGGCAGCCATAATGAACCGCTAGCTAAATGTAAATTGAAAATGAAAGCGAAAATGAAAATGAAAATCCAGAAAGCGAGCGTAAAGGTGTTGAGTTTCAAGATGCAAGATAAGACAAGAGAATTTCTTTGAGTTCATCTACTTTTCTCAAGTTTGAATTTTAACAATTTATTTAAATTGCGAAAACATAAATATTAAACTTAAATACATTTATATATAAGTTTCATGCTCAATTGCAAGCTGCTTAAATTAGTTATTATCCCTAGAAGTTGGCAGACAAAGCTAGAGAGTGTTAAATACACCCATGCAGGCATTACGACCTAAAAGGGGCGTCTAGGACGGAGGAGGATGTCCAGGACAAGAAGCGTGTTGTTGTGCCAGCATCGCCCACCTAATGCCAAATTATGAGCCGGTTATTAAGATGCGCAAACGAGCTGTGCTGGCAAAACGTTGCTAACCAGGCCAACAACAGTGCTGCCACAAATAGCCGCAAAAAAAATAAAAATGTTGGCAAAGTTTAGCATGTAATGTTAAAAATAAAATATTTTATTTAATTTAAAAATCAATTTAAAATAGATTTTACTGCTTTGAGATTCATGCTGAAAAACCTCAAAATTTAAGATAATTTAGTTATGTTTCTTCCAAATCTGGCTATAAATTAATTATAATGGCTGCACTGACGAGCAGTCAAGCCAGCATGCAGGCAAACAGGCAACTAACTAGACAAGCAGCCAACAGTTGTAGTCAAGTCATGATACACGTGTGCGTATACGCAATGCAATTAGCGGTGACATTATTATGATTAACGTAGAGATCTAGTCGACGTATGCGCGTGTGTGCGTGGATGTATGTGTATTGTGTGCATGTGGTTGAGTGAATGTTTCTACACTGATAAAAAAAGTGACCTGAAATAATAGCGAATAAAAATAAAGTCTAGGGCACACTTTTATTTAATTGTCTCGAATTTAAATATATTTATTTTATTTAAAGTATGTATTAAATTTACTAACACAACTTTGAAGTGTGTGTCCATTTATATGCGTGTGGTTGTTATTGTGCCAATGTGGACAAAATACACGCTACTGCAGTTGGAATTTAATGAGGTGCGGAAAGCTTATTACTGGACCAGCTTTAGTCATGCTTCAATTCATTTAAAGCGTGCGAACTCAATTAAAGATTCAGCTTAATAAAGTGATATCGAATAGAGAGAGACCGACTAAGAGAGAGGACGAGATGGAGAGAGCGATACACACAGTTATTGTGGTCTTATTAATTAATTAGACGCAACTCATCAAATAAAATGTTTATTGCATACAAACAGGCGCTAAATTGTTGGCCAAACTCAAACAAAGAGCACAGACTCAAAGCAAGACAGAGCTGCGAAGAGAGAGGGAAAGAGAGCAGCAAAATCACAACTGTTTACACAGTTAACACGAGTACATATGTGCTTGCAGTAAACTAGTTGCTTAAGCTATCATACAATCTCAAGTGTTTGCTATTTCTGTTCGTTGCTAAAGTTTGTTGAACTTTGCACAAAAAACAAATTCTAAATTATGCGAAAATTTCTGTAAAAACAAAGTTATAAAATAAAAATAAAAATAAAAATAATATATATTTATATATATTCGCATATACTTAGGAACTGAAACAAGTGGCACAAACAAACAAAGCCAAAGATTGTGGTAAAAGCTGGCAACGGCAAGCGATCCAGTTGAGAGACTGCAAAAGACCCTGTAACCAGTTGTCATACTTATTATAGAAACTGCGACAAAGAGTGGTTGAAAAAACTTATAACGAAGCCAAAAACTATGTAGAAATGGTAATTTTACTGAATTTTTTTCCGGTCATTTTCAGCTTTAGAGTATTCCATATTTATTTTACCAACCAATTTTACACACTGAATTGACCCTGGACCCTTTTTTGGCTACAGGGTCTTAAAATGCCAGGGAAAAATGTAAATTTGCTAGCCAAACAGGCGAACGATAACAAAAAACCCAATTCCAGACGTCATAACTACATGGACAGCAAATGGCAGTGTAGCAGCTGTGTGTGTTCCGGTAAAGGGGAAGCAGAGGGCAGGGAAATGAAGTGAAGAAAGTGGATAACTGGAATTGCCAGCTAATAAAATCAGTCAGCTAAAGCAGTTAAAGCAGCTCTATGTCCTTCTCCCCCTCAAAAAAAAAACAGCACCGCAAAACGCATAATAAAACAGGGGAAAACAGGAGAAAAATAAATATGAAAAGAAAGCGATGGAAAATTGGGTATACTCGAATAGATTTATAGAGTTTCGAATTCGCAGCTTTAAGACATCTGAGTTTAAGAGCTACTGATCAACCAAATAAGAAAGTTATGTCTACTATAAAACTTTATTTTTACACAAAACTTAAATTGGTTTCCAATTTAACTATTCCACATTAAATGAGACACATATAATTCGACTAAAATAATTGAAGGTGCTCAATTTTTACTTCTACCAATCGTTGTCGAATTCCTTAAAATAATAAGTCTCATTAAATAAATTATTCCATTGGTCAGTCCAAAAGTCTGTTAGACAAATTTGTTTGATTTTCTTTTTGTTTTATTTTTTTTCTGCTCGTTAGGACATAGAAAAAAAAAACTAATTGCTGACAGAGAAAACTGCTCATAACAAATAACTATTTTATGTGTGTTTTATTCTTACTTGGACCCTGTAGTTTGTAGGAATTGAGTGGCTTAACAGAGCAGCAGAGGTGCAAAAGTTTCACCGAAAGAACTAGAGTTATATTGTTAATTATAAAAAAAATCAAATTTATTTCTTAAAACTAAGATCAGGTGTAAGTCATATCCTTTTTCTAGTACTCTTTCAGTCGGGTTCACTCGTGTGTAATCGTTGCCAGTAGTTTTTTTTTACTTTTGTATATACCACATCATAAATTTCCGAAACAAGCCTCACAGCTTTTGCTACGTGAGTCAGTTGGGATTCCCATAGGCGGCCAGGCACAACTGGACAGTAAAAGAATGAGAAGACAAAGAGAAGAAGGAGAAAAGTAGAAAAGCAGCCAGAAAAAAAGGCAAAAAGACAGAAAGGCACGAAGGTGGAGAGGTGGAGCAGGAAAGACCCTGATGGCCGCTTAGTTGGGTAAACGTAGGCCACACTCACATTCTCTGATTTATGCGGACACACACACACTTCCACTCACACTTAGAAACACGCACAAAAATAAATGTTAAAGTAATTCCTATTGGGATGTGCGTGCGCATTTTGGTCAAACATTTTTATGAATAATGGGGCAACATCTCTGTCCATAAATAGACCATAAACACGACTGCTCAGCTTAACTCAGCAGACAACGAGATGAACAAGCTCCAATTTTATACTCAAATAAAGAAGAGAACTTTTCTCCCTCTCTCTCTCTCTTTCTCATACATACTGTCTTAACTCAAGTCCACTCCAGACTTGGATTTCTCGAAGGCACTGACATTAATCTCGAGTGTTTAACAATTAACGCTCTGTGCCTGGCTCAGACCAGCTCTGAGAAGCTACTTCAGTTGACTTACTAATATCATCACACCCCGTAGATATAAACCAACAAAAATGGGGCATATTAACCAGAAACTGAATTACTCCTTTCAGCACACCTGCTCACTAGCGCACGATTGTTATCTATAGTTTAGTTTATAAACTAACGACAGTTATACTAGCCTCGAAACTGAATAAAGAGTATCTTGTAAACCCGTTTCTGTCTCTTAACTGTCACAGGGTATTTCACCTTTCTCACTTTATTGCAAGCTGCTTTTTATGACAGCATAATTAGCTTGAGAAACGTTCTACATAGTCAATTGGTTGTCATGTCCAAGGCACATTTTATTTATGATTTGTTTTACGCTAAGTGACAGCTAATGGACTCGAGACCATAAAAGGTGGCTAAGTGTCTTTGGGAGCCTTGAAAGCCATATGCCAAAATTGATTGCATCAGTTCAGTTCAGTGCTTTGAATTTCACTTTGGCCTAAAGCACCAACAATTTAGAACAAGAGTCTCCAACAAACATTTGTGTCTACATCGTTTCACATTCGCCCCCAAAGGACACTTTGATACAAACTATCTAAAGTATTGGAAACAACATCAAGAAGAACAACAACAACTGAGGACAACAAAGACTCAATCAATTTGCAACTACTTGGAACGCTAAAGTTTTGTACAAAGATTTCATCTCATGATGTACTACAAATTATGTAAATTTACAAGAAAACTACGACAGTTTTGAGCAGTTGGAAACTTTAATTGCATTTCAATAGACGGTAAAAAGTTGGTCATGAAATAAACAGTGAGCTGTGAGCAGTGCACAAAACAGACGAGTCTTGCAGCATTCAATTTATATTTTTCCACTGAATCCCCGCTATAATTAACTTAATTATCACTTGCATAATTAACACAGACAGTTAGTATGCGGCGTGTCAGACATTGATAAGAGTGGAATTTTTAAGTGATACACTGGTAAAAAAAGAGAACAGGCATTCTATTTTAAGCTAAACTATGAAACATTTGTTTTTAATGTAATAACTTTTTATTCTTAAACATTTTTTATCTAACTATTTATAACTTAAATATTTCATTTTATCATTTAAATTCGTTTCATGCCTTGTTCCCTCTACTCTGTCAGTAAAATATTAAGTAAATCTTAATTTCATACATTTTTACTAAGCCCCTTCAATATGATTGCATGACATTAAGTATGCTCAGCTTATGACAAGGATTGTTGCACAGAATAGCGACATGCATATACTTAGTGTTGTCAGTTCTCTTCAAATTTTCTGCTCTTGAATCTGTTATATGAATATAACATATATTATATCTATATTACGTATACGCAACATCTGTAGACTTTCTCTTGACTGCGTTACATGTGTTATGCAACTGTATTTACATCAGATTTCCTACCCTAATAAGATTTTAAGACAGCCCAAATAGCTTAAAAATATTCAGTAAAAGGCACATGTGCAGGGTATGCTTCAGTTCTGCACTCGCAATGCTAAATTCTTATGGTTTTCACAACATTATGCCGCATATCTTTGAGCGCAGTTGGCAGCTGGAACGTTAAGTGAATTATAACTTTATTTTAATGCCACCCTGACCTAGCTTTCAGTGACTGTGTGTGTCAGCGCGTGTCTGCGAGTATGTGTGAGTGTATATACATAAATATTTAAGTTCTGAAATTTAACTTTTGCTCATGGCTTTTTGGGGTGCTGTTTTTGGTTCAGTTTTAAAGCATATTTAATGACAGCTTAATGCAGCACATAATAACTGATAGCAGAGGTAAACCCCGAAAAAGTTTTAAATTTTCCAGTTTATGCAGCAGGAGAATAAGGGCGGGCTAATCCAGTTTGATAAGGGTGGCAAGTAACTACAAAGGATTCAACTAAATAGTATATAACAGAATTAAATTTTTAAACATATAGATTTTTACAACTTATAGCTTTTTTTAGTACGAATTCAAACTATTATTCTTCCGTGTAGTACATATATAAAATTCTGATAAAAATGGTTTAAAATGATGTGTACTTTGAGAAGTTTGCGCAGCTTTATTGCATCGTTTGCCAAGGCCAAGAAAAGGCGCATTCCGTGGCCATCCTCATGCAAACAGGTAAAGCGCATACTTAACGCAAGCTGTCTGCACTTTTCATATGCTTACACACACCTTGGCAACCACACACATGCACCAACTCATGCTCACATGCTGATTTGCATTTGTGCTTTTTCATTTTATGCATTTAAATATTCATGCTCTGCTTAAAATTTAAATTGCCGCAGCTTGGATAAGTTAGTAAGGCTGCATAAATGTAATAGTGTGAAAGGGAGTGTAAGGGTGTGCGGGTGTGTGGGTGTGTGGGTGTGTTCGTGTGTGTTTGTGTGGCAACCAAATGCACAAACATTTTATAAAAATGCCAGAGTGTGCATGAGAAAAAGTTTGGTCAACCGAGCTATGTTATTTACAATCAACACACACAAAAATATAGATAAATTCAAGTGTGAAAGGAAAATCCAAAAAGAGAAAACAAGAAAATATATAGCTTTATGGAAAACTGAATAAAATCTATATTATGCGAGCAGGAATAACGGTCACAAGCCCTTTATGCTACCCGCAAAACAATTTCAAGCGTAAAAGGAAATAAATCTCATATGCTGTGCTTTTTAAAAAATATATTTTTGTTTGGTCAAATCAACCAAAAAACCACAAAAACTGTTCAAAAGCAAGTTGTAAATTTAAAGTAAAAAGCACAAATTTTATTTTGTTATTGTTGTTCGCAAATAAAACTAAATAACTAGGTAAAGCTCAGGAAAGGACACGCCACTCAAAACATCACAGAGACACGAATGCAATCAGCACATGTCACACGTGGCGTATGCGTCATGTTATTTGCATGGAAATGCATTAGGATTATGTCGGTGTATGTGTGTTATTTGTGCTGCTCTTACTTACAGCAAAAAGTACAACGAAAGTGCGTTCAGAAATAGAAAAATTGTGTATTGAATTCGTATGCAAATTTCAATATTATAAAATTACCCTTTTTAGCTTATTTTTGTGCAACGATAGCAAGGAAATTGAGTTTGGAAACTTGGCTTGAAAGTCAAATTTAGATTGTATATTCTTAAAAATAAAAAAAAAATATTTCAACTTTTTCTTTTTAAATCAGAACCCTTAATTCCTCTATATAAACTTGCATACTTTTACCCATTTAGTTTTAAATTGAGCCACTTTCACACAAGAGCATAAACATAGCGAGAAAACTATGTAAAATTGCCTTAAGACGCAGCCACAAAACTTGGCCCAAAACAGCGAAATGTGTGCGGTGACAAAGAAACAAAGGGAAAAGTGCAAGGGTATAACAAATATACATAGACGAAAATCATGTGCAAAATGTGCAGGCGAGAGAACTGCCAAAAACTGAGAGCTGAAAGCTCACAAAATTGGGAAACTATGAAACTGGCGAAAAGCAGAGGGAAACTGCGGGGAATTTGCAGTTTGTTGACAGTTTTGCGGTGCGATGCCGTTGCGTAATTGCACAATTTTGTACTTGAGCAAACACATGGGTTGCCAATATAGCGCTGGTGAAAATGCTGAAATGCAGAGTCGCGACAGTTGGCAACAGTTGACAACAAGTTTTCTATGCGCGAAATTGAGTGTGTGTGAGTGTGTGTGGTTGTGTACACAGCACGAAATGTTACTAAAATAAATACCAAAAGTTTTTTGGAATTCATTTAGGTTTTATTACATACGAACTCTGGATAAATTTACTAAATTTAGAAACTACTGGAAATATTTTACAGAACCCGATCTCAGATATTATATCTGATTATCATTTAGATATAGACTCAGGATTCGGTATTTCTTTCTGTGCAAGTGTTTGCCCTTGGCGAAGGTGCAGCACAAGAGCAGCAGATGGCCAGAAAGTTGTACACGCTCTCATCTCCTGCAACTCTGTTAATTAGTGTGTCAGCTGCATTGCTAATTGAGTTAAGGAAAGCAACAACAACAGAAACAACAGAAACGACAACAACAAGTGCCAAATGTTCTTGTTGAAGAACAACAGCTCGAGGGGCTTGGAATGCATAAAAAATGAAACAACATCAGCACACACTGCTGGCTGCAGCTGGTAGCGGATATCAGCTGAAATCAGTGCTGCGAACATAGCTTTTTTTCGACGGGTTATATGATGAAATCAAAATGTATCCTTAGCCCTTGATACCCTTTTTGCTTGACCTACAGTTTTCTGTATGTATTCCTGTTGGTTTGTTCAGTTCTTGTGGTGATCTCTTAGCATCACTAGCAGAAACAAAAAGCGAAAACGGAACGCAAACAACAACATATTGTTGTTGTGTCTTTTGCTCTGTCATTCTGCCAGTTATGTCACTCGTTGCTGTGCGAATGTTATAAATATTTAATTGAGTGTCTCACTCTGGGAGCAACACTCTGTTTGCTTCACGACATTTTAAATGCCATTCAGAGTTAATTCAATTTTTGGCAGCCACACACGCACACTCCAACGCTTGCTCAATTGCTTTAAACACTTCTGACATAAGCTGCGTATGCGTAATGTCTCATTAGCTCTTCACATTTCGCTCCATTCATTGTCAATTAATGTACAATCATAAAATACTTGAAATAAGCTCCGTCTGCCATACGCTTTTAGCACCCACTGTATTTGAGTATCCGCCATTATTTACCACAATGTTCATATGGCCATAAATTATGCACCTTCCCCCCAGAAATCTGGCATTAATGCATGACTATGCATGAAACTACAGGCATGGACATGTATGAGTGCGATTACGAGTACAATTTCGAGTACTCATTGCCATATATGGGATTCTCGCTCTTTGTTTACTTCCCATTCGCTTTTATGATCTGCAAAATGGCAAAGGGTTAAGTCAGAGCAGAGCAGAGGAGAGCAGGTTACTGCGATTTATGGCCATGTTATACCATACCTTTCAAAAATAGTCGACTTAGAGCATACCCTGTTAAAATGTGAGAAATATTTATAAAACTCAAATCTCCTTTACATACAAGTTAGTTAGCTTTCAACACAATTCGAACAAAACAGAAAACACGACGAAAATCATAATAAATTAACTAGCTTATTGTTATTAAAAGTCTTAAAGACCAAATTAGATAAGATGCAGTCAAATGGCATGGGAGCCGAACACTTTCAGTTCATTGAGAGAACGGATCGCAAGAGTTTGTTCACACAGATTGGATTGTTGGTGAAGAAGGCACAAGACACCGCAGCGGAGGAGTTGCATGAGCGCAGTATGCGTGTCAAGACCTTGCTGGAACGGGAGGAAATGGTGTTTGAGAAGGAATTTGCTAGCAAGGTAAGAAATCGCCTTGATGAGGACATACGAGAGCGTCAGGAACAGCTGCAGGAGATCAAGGAGCAGCGAGACAAGCGACACAAGGAGTTTGTGAACAAGAAGCGTGTACAACAAGCCATGGAAAATTGCTATGAAATTCGCGAGGCCCTGAGGCAGAAGGAGCAGCAAAATACCCGTTTATGCCTCGAGGAGCAAATGAGGGAGAACCTACGAAAGCAGCGACGAGAGTGCGAAAGAGAAAACTATTGGTTGCAGTTAGAGACGAGACGCTGGAAGGAGTTCGATCGTTTGCATGACTATGAGCTCAAGAAACGCGAACAGGTGCAGGAACAGGTGTGCAGTGTGCTCAAAGTACAGCTGGCCGAGCACGAGGAGAAGCGCCAAAAAGAGCTGGAGGAGAAACGTTTGGATACTCTCAAAGTGGATCGATTAATTGAGGAATTGCGCCTCGAGGAGTTCGACAAGAACCATCAATTGCCGAGCAAAGAGAAGGAGAAATATCGCAATGAATTGCTCGAGGAGATTAGACGTCGCAAGTGCAAGGATGTAGCCCAATGGCAGGCCGACAAGGACGAACACATTGCCTTCTGCAAGGAAACCCAACGCCTTGAAGCCGAGGCCAAGGAGCAGATGATTAGGTGCAAGGAGCAACTGCGTCGGGCCACACACGAGTACATTGTGTATGCACGACGCATGCGCGGCTTGGAACTGGGCATCGAGAAGATGATGAACGATCGCATCGATGATCTGTATCACGTGGACATCTGTTGCAAGAACAACATTGCCGAGAGGACACGCATCAAGCGCAAGGAAGCTGCTCGATACTACAGTCTCCTCAAGCAACAGATCTGTGAGCAACTGGAGAAGCGAATGCGCGAAGAAGCCGAGATGCGTGAGAATAAAATGCTCGAGAATCGATTTGCCCATGAGCCAATGACACGCCAGATGATACTCTGTAATCAGCAGCGAATCCGACAGGATTTGGATAACCAAATTATTGAAATGAAACGTGTTCAGGCCGAGGAGGAGGCACGCTTTGAGCAGAAACTATTGAAAGCCGTCAATGATCCAGAGGTTTGCATACAACTTGCTTCTCAATTTATGGCCGAACGTGTCGATTACTTGCCACCGCATCCCAATTGGAAGATCTATGCCTGCCCCAAGGACAAGTTTGTAGCAAAGGCTCCAATGACTCAAGAACAATTTGATAAACTTGTCGCCGAGGTCGGCATAGAGAAGTGTCCCTGCCCCGAGGCAGCTCGCCGGGATTGTGCCTACATGAAGCAACTCTGCAAGGAGGAAGCAGCAGCGACAGCTACTGAAGCTACTGCCAAACAGCCGGAGGCTCCACCCGGCGATGGTAATGTGCCCCAGTTGCAGAAGGATGCATTCAAAAGCTGCTTCTGCAAATAGATAGCACCTTTTTCATTCTGGGCTCATTTTGGCCGGGAAACCCTTTCGAATTTTACAATTTATTTCAGTTAATCAGAAGTTTTAAGTGAGTGCTCTCCAGTTAGACAGTTTCAGCATATTTGGCTCTAATTAAATGTTAATAAAAATAAGTTACGCATCCCAAGATAATAAATGAGTTTTAAAGCACAAGAAATTCTACGAAGAAATATCTTTTGTATAACTATAGGGACTGTCGCTAAACTAGTCGATAGTCAACTGTTCGACTCTTAAATTCTTACTTTACTCATCGGTTTTTAGATTCCTTGGGTAAAAAGTAGCTGCATGTCTTAAATTAGAGTGAGTCTTGATCAACTGCACTAAATCCATTGGCAAGAGTCAACTTTAGAGAGAACGGAGTTAAAATTGACAATCAAGCTGCGACATGTGCCGCAAAATCACATTGTGGGGGTCAACACTTTTGGCGCCCACTGTTCCACACTTGTGACCTCTTTGCACGATGGGCCAAAACGACATTTTTAAAGGAACAAAGTCTTATAACCCAAAAGTTTTCACCAACATTTACATACTATATAAATTTAAATTTTGTAATCCTTAAGTTATTAATAAATTCCACAATAATTTACATTTCACCCACTGTGCACTGCCTATGCTGGTCACACTTGCCACACTTATTCAATGGCGATATGTGATTTTCTACTTGCAGACGACAATTGGGGTCTACCATTGGCCATTGCGACCAACTTGCATATACCTTATCGCATTGAAATTGGCGACCGAATACGTGACCTGCATGAGCAGGATAACCCAGGACGAGGTACGTACCCACACACACATGTATATGCACATATTTCCTACTAGCAAATGTCTATAAAACTGGCCACATCGCAGCGCAGTTGAGTCAGTGGTAACACACCAAAAAAAGAATCAAATTTATACTCCAATATTTTATTTTTTAAATAAATCAACGAACTCCACATACATTTGTTCAGCTAAAAAATAACTTTTTAATGGATTAATTAAGCCGCCTTTATAGTAGTACCCCATGAAGTACCCCTTGCACAAATTTATATCAATCGGTCTCTGTTCATCAATAAGTATGTTAAACAATTGATTTATTGAACTACAGGGTCTATAACAGTTGCCTACCACTGCTCATTCTCAATTTATGTTTTTCTCCCTCTTTGTGCGATTCCAGCAATTATTATAACGGCACCCCTGAATGATGATAGGACGCTGCGTTGGCTTCAAAATGGCGATTGGGCGAAACAGCAGCACACAAAAGTGCTGCTCATCGATATTGTGGCCAGCTCATTGAATGTCGAGCATCGATTCTACAAGTATTTGGCACGCAATAGCAATAGCAATACGAATACCAAAACCAATACCAATGCCAATAGCAATGGTAATAGTACTGGTTATGGCCATGGTCAGAACTCACAGTTGCCCGTCTCTGGACTTTTGAGCAGCAATCTGTTGGTGCTGACGCTGCTAAGCGATAAGCATCGACACTTTTTGAATGCGGCCGGAATTGGCATGTCCAGGGTGCAACATTTTCGCACCGAGGGGAGTCCACCCTCCACCCAGCCAGAGCTGGAGCAGCCATTAGCTTCCGTTTCCTCGGTCTCCACCTCCACCTTCACCTCTACCCCTCCGTCTCCATCACCATTATCGCCAGCACAAAATGATAGCTTTAACAAACTGCGACCCTTTATGAATCTGTTCTCGCTCTACGATTTGCTGCTATCCGATGTTGCAACCACAAAAACAACAACTACAACCCCACAACCAAAATATGATTTCTTGGTACTCGATATTGTTGTGGATGCTGCACTGGCCACATACAAATGGCGGCCACTGTTGATACTGGAGCACGGTCAGAGCAGTTACGTTACGCACTCCGTGCAACCCGCTTACGACGAATGGCTTCTGGTGAGCAGCATCAAAATGTGGCACTGTGGCGCCATCTGCTGGACCATTGTGGCAATATGCATTGGTATGCTCCTCATCATGGTCGCGGCTAGCGTTGCGGTCGGTGTTGCTGTCAGGTGAGTGAACTCTACGAAATTGCATTTGAGCAAGCTGGAAAGCTATCAAATTGGGTGTGCTCGTGTGCAAACACCCTGTGGACATGATACAAAACCTAAACGGACTAGAAACTCCGGTCACTCAGTTAAAGTTGCAGTTAAGAAGGGTTTAAATTCATGCGAAAGATACGAGCTGTCTATTAAACATCAAACTTAGTAATATAAATATTAAAATACAGCAAAAATATTTACCCAGCAAGTTAACTTCGCAACTCATTACAAATTTCCCTGGAAAAGTCATTTGAAAAAACTACTCGAGCAGATGAAACTAACAAATACAGGGAAACTCGGCTTAAACTAGTATGCAACATAATAAAACAGAAAAACTAATTTAAACTTGACACAAAACAGTTATTAAATATGAGCATAAACAAAAACAAGTGTGGTCGAAAAGCAGATCGAATAAGTATGAAACATTCTTAACATGACTTAAACTTATCTTAAATTCAGCTTTTTATCAGTGTCTACAACACAAGCAGCTCATCCAACAAATACCACGAACCGCCAAGAGAAGAAGTAAAATTAAATAAACTTTTGAGTGTCGAAACTAATTAATAACTTCAATGGAAAATTCATTAAATCTTGATTGCCAAAGATAAGAATCGTTTTTATCTCCGGGCGAAATGAGTTTGTTGCAAAAGTTGAGCTGAATTCAAATTTGCCTGTTCAATTTGCTCTTGTTTATTATTAGCACTCAAATTTGTAATATTTTATATCAATTTGCTTTTATTTGCCCCACTTCAACTGCCCACATTCCACAGATTGGAATAATCAATTAGCGTGCTACTGAGAGCAAAATGAAGGCTTTCAAGCTTTTGAAAATCTTTTTGCCTTTTGCCCACACAGATACCACGCCCATCTGAATTTGGGCGTTAAATATTTTGCGCGTGGAAATTTACATTTTAATTTTCATCATTAGGCTTTTTTCTCTCGGCTTTTCACATCTTTCCCTCGCACCTCTCACTCACCTCCTGCACAGCTTTTTGTCAGCTGCTAATTGGCTGAATTTGGAGGTGTTTTTGTACATTTTAAAGCTAAAATGTTAGTTATAAGAGCTAATTAGACAGCTTTTAATTGCATTAGATGTGCCAGCATGTAAATTAAATTGAAATTTCAAGCACGGATTTTAAACTGTATTCTAGGTTTTAGTTTTTAAAGTGCATCTATTTGATAATTATATTTAATTTAACTATTATTTATAACAATGTATAAGCAATTATAACTTAATCGGCTGCTGATGCTAATTGCAAATTAGTTGCCTTTAATTGGCTAAACACAAATTAGTTGAAATTTCTCAGATATCGTTTAATGCATATTGCAAATTGCATAGTTTGTGGCATAGAACAAGTAATGTGTGTGTGCGTGTGTGTGTGTGTGTGAAGAAATCAATAAAGTTAACCACAGATGAATTACGAGTGTGTTCATAAAGAAACACATACACAACCACACACACCCACCCATCCACAGTCACCTGTACTGAATGGTCGTCCATTAAAACAAGCATTAAATTAATTACATTCATCAAAGCGTAGCATAAGTTACAACGCCACACTAAAAATGCTGCCTCATAGTTGACATTCATGCACCCCAGACCAGAGATGCCATTTTAGCCTTTTAGCCGAAACGCATTATGAATATTTACTCAAAACGGAAATATTAATATAATAAAAAATTAATTTAAAAAAAAACAACTTTAAAAGTCTACAGTCAAGCGAGCCGTCTGTAAAAGACCCCGTACTCATTCCAGTGCTCATTTTTCCATACAAATTTCTTGTTCTCGACCGATTGACCAATGGGAGCCATAGACTATATTTGTAATAAACTGCAGCTTCTCGCGAAGAAGATGAACTTTCATTCCAAATTTGTAATTTCCTTGATTTTCTTGGGGCTCGTCTAACCTTTAAATTTTAGTCGACGGTTGGCAGCACTGATTTATACAACACTTGTAAAGAGTGAGGAAACAAAGAGAGAGAGCGAGACAGATGGAGAGAGATAGATAGAGAGAGCTACACATATCATGTCAAGTGCGGTTACACAAATCATTTACTGTTTGACATGTCAGCAACACTTCCCGTGAGAGTTTTCACATACTTTTCCCACAATTTTCCGCATTCCTATCTCCGCCTTTAAGCCGTGCTCATTAATTGTAGCTGCAAATTCAGTTTTAAATGCCGAGCTTTAAAGTGCTTACACGCCCAACATTGTGCCCACAACAATTAAAAAACTTTCTGTGTTTTTTCTGCGAGGCTTAAGGCCTGCGGGCAAAAACAATGCGACGCTCAAAATGAAACTCATGAAGTTTTAATTAGTGTTTGCCGCATACAAAAAACTGAAAACATGACCGGACACCATGGCAGAGGCACCAAGATAAACACTGCATAACTCTGATCAGGAGTGGGCATGGAGTGGTGGTCAACAGAATCATATTCAACCATGACAATTGGATTAACAACTTTGATGTGCACTCAAATTAAGATTAAATTCTGCAAAAATTGTATAGCATTCGTTTTAGGGCAAGTAATTCATCAAAGATATATAGTAATAACTAATAATAAATACCTTAAGTTCAACTAGACTGTTTCATTTGTTAACATTGTCTAGCAATTCCCTCAGATTTACAGGGTATTATTTATATAAACGATGCACACGCGCACCTGTTTTCTGCTGAATGATCCCGTTGATTAACGCACAGCTGAAAGTTTTTCTTTCATTTTGCGGTTAAAGCCTTAAATAGAAAAAACCTTTAATGGCTGCTTTGATGGGCTTTTGGGTCAAACTACTTAACAGCCGCTGGCTACACGTGTGCCAAAGGAGGTTTAACTGGAACTTGGACTTAAACTAAGTCTCTGACTGCGTCTCCAGATAAAGCCCATTAATGTGCATAATACACTTAACCAGAAACTAAACCTGAACCTGAACGTGAACCCAAACCTCACCTAGACTTTGGCCACGTGGCAAAACTTCTGGCTTAACAATTGTTGCATGAATTTGCGGTTTTCTATTGAAAGGGCGTGGCAAGTACCCCCACCTAAGCGACACCTGCTCTTGCTGCTTGTTGTATTGCTAACTTTAGTTGTAAGCAGCGTTGCCAGCTCAGCCTTTTTTCGGTATGTGTCGTTTTTAGCCGGAAATTGCTAAAAACAACTAATAATTTGTCCACAGTAATAAAGCATATAATTTAATTTAGTGCATAAAACACAATAATAAAATAAGTCACTATATATTTGGTGCTGTAAACAAAATAATTGAGTTTTGCTATAATCCTGATTTTGGCCTTTTTTTGTACTCCATTGTTGGCAACACTAGTTGTAAGTGTGTGCGGAACAGTAAAAAGTTTTTATGGTCCAGCCACAAGAGCCAAAGGCTGAATGAGCTAATGGCTGCAGGATACCAAAAGGGGAAAGGTGAAAAGATTCAAAAAGGGAGAGAAAGGGGAATGGGGATGGGAGCAATGAATCTACATGATTTGAAGCCACAGTTAATTGAGCTAACTGCAAAGTAGTTGTAAGCTTTTGTTTAAATTGCTAAAAAGTTGTTGCAAGCTCAAGTTGTAGCACCAAAGAGCTCGAGGGAAAAGTGGAAATGCGGAAAACTCAATGACAAGTGCAACTTACTTGTTTGGCAAAACAATGGAAACAAATCTGGAAGCAAGTGAAGAGTTAAATTGTGCTGATAAAACTCTCAACTGTTTTATATAAAAAAGTTCTAATGAACTAGAAGAGATCTGTTGTTAAACTATTTAACTGAACTCTCAAACTTCGAAGAGACTTTACTCTTAACTTGTTCAGAATATATGTTAGTTTTAAGCGGAACAATCAGTACTTAATCTTTGGTCATTATTGATTTTATTTCTTTTCCCTAGAAACTACTTTCTGCGCAAAAGACTCTCCAAGGGCCCTAATAAAATCGTCTTGTCGCCCAGTGACTTTGTCTTCCCCGTGGATTCTCGTCGGGTAAGTTCATAGATGAGTCCAAGAACTAGATCAGAATTAAAACTGTTACGACCCAGGTGGATGAGGGCATTGAAGCCATGCTTTGCTGTTGGCTGCAACAACTACAGGAATTCGGTGGCCCCGAAGTGGATAAGCCCGATTTGCTCAAGGGCTCTATTGGTTCATTGAAGAACTTGGGATTCGTTATACCTGGAGCAGCGGCAGGAGGGGGAAGTGCAGCAAGTGGAGCAGGAACTGGTGGCGCAACGACTACAACAGTAAATGGCAAAAGTGGTTCTTCGACAGCCGGAAGCTTGGCACGTCATAATCCTGCTCATCTGGACATGAGAGCACGCTACAATGGAGATCTAGTACAGCTCAAGGAGATCCATTTGAATGGCTCCGCTGAGCTGCGATCGAAAGCAATGGATTTGTTGGTGATGGCACATGGACTGCGGCACGAGAATATTAATCCATTGATTGGCTGGCTAGCAGATCCCAATCGTACCGCAATGGTCTTTGATTACTGCTCTCGTGGTTCTCTGCAGGATGTGCTCATCATGGACGAGATCAAATTGGATTGGTCCTTTCGACTCAGTCTGCTCACCGATCTGGTGCGTGGCATGCGATATTTACACACTTCACCGCTGCGCGTCCACGGCGCTTTAACCTCCAGAAACTGTGTCGTGGATGCCCGTTGGGTGCTCAAGATTACCGACTACGGTTTAAATTCGTTCCACGAGTCTCAAGGCCTGTCACCCGCCCCACGTAGTGCCAAGGAGTTGCTCTGGACAGCGCCAGAGCTGCTACGCACGATGAAAACGCAACAACATCAGCATCAACACCATCATCACAATCATCATCATCAGCATGGACGCATCCAGCTGGGCACACAGCTGGGCGATGTCTACTCCTTTGGCATCATCATGCAGGAGGTGGTGGTGCGCGGAGAGCCCTACTGCATGCTCTCCCTCTCCCCCGACGACATCATTGCCAAAATAAAGAAACCACCGCCGCTAATACGACCATCGGTGTCCAAGGGCGCCGCTCCCCCAGAGGCCATCAACATTATGCGACAATGCTGGGCCGAACAACCCGACATGCGACCCGATTTCAACTCGTAAGAACTTACTACCTACAAATGGTTTTAAGCCCAGTTCCCAAACAAGATAAGAGCTTATGTTTTTATGAAAACTTAGCTTAATATAAATTACAAAAATTGTTAAGAAATCTATTTTTAAAACACATTTCCTTCCCTAGGGTCTATGAGCGATTCAAGATGCTCAATCATGGACGGAAAGTGAACTTTGTGGACACCATGTTCCAAATGCTCGAGAAGTATTCAAATAATCTGGAGGAGCTCATACGCGAACGCACCGATCAATTGGACATTGAAAGAAAGAAGACTGAACAACTATTGAATCGCATGTTGCCAAGGTAATTTTCCTAAAATTCTATTAATTTTATTTGTTACATAAACTCTGAATGAATTTCTAGCTCCGTTGCTGAGAAACTTAAAATGGGTTTGGGTGTTGACCCAGAAGAATTCTCCGATGTTACAATATATTTTAGCGACATTGTTGGTTTTACAACAATCGCTGCTCACTGCAGTCCCGTACAAGTTGTGGACTTGCTCAACGATCTCTACACGATATTCGACGCTACCATAAATGCTTACAATGTCTACAAGGTACGCCAAACTCATAGTTAGAATTCTTTAAAATTACCCCAAATACTATTTATGACTCTCTTCTTCTTCGTGTAATATAAAATTTAGGTGGAGACCATTGGGGATGCCTACATGGTCGTGAGCGGTCTGCCAGTCAAGATACCTGATCACGCCGAGCAAATAGCAACCATGGCCCTCGATTTGCTTCATCAAAGTGGACGTTTTAATGTCAAGCATTTGCCGGGTGTGCCCCTCCAGCTTCGAATTGGGCTACATACGGGTCCCTGCTGTGCCGGAGTAGTGGGTCTAACAATGCCCCGATATTGTCTTTTCGGCGATACAGTGAACACGGCCTCCAGAATGGAGTCAACAGGTGCAGTAAACTAGTAACTTCCAAAAAATTCGTATTCATGCTGTAATATTATTAAAAATGATTCAAATATGCATTTACAGTTACATAAACAATTATTTCTCTCTCTTACTGGCAAACAGAAATGCTCACTCACACTATTGCGCTCTTTGAGCTCTGTTTGTTTTTGTAATTACCCATACCATGAAAGGGACCGCGCATTTACATGTGCACTACATCCAGCATACAACAATGCAAAATACAAAAACAATTTTTCGTATTTCGTTTCTTATCTTCATTCCTTGTCGAAACGACGCTAAGCCTTTTGTAAATATGCTTGTGTCTCTGTACAAGTTTATGCTTGTTAAAATCAGGTTTAAATATAAGCGAAAAAACTAAAAAGTTATGTAAAAGATATCCCCTAGTCTATTGCGCAAACAGATTTGTTTCTTTGTATATGTTTTCAATTTAATGTGTATTGGTGACAACTCTGCTGCAGGCACGAAAAAGTGAAATCGAACTTATTACCAACGATTTGTTTAAACTTTGACAAAATTAATTAAAAACTCCTTACCTTAATTGCATTTCTTCCATTCTTTCCCGATATTGTTTGCTTGCAGGCTCCTCGTGGCGCATTCACATGTCGCAGGAGACTCGCGATCGTTTGGAGGCGCGTGGAGGTTACTCCATTGAGCCCCGGGGGCTGATTGATATCAAGGGCAAAGGCATGATGAACACATTTTGGCTGCTGGGCAAAAAAGGCTTTGACAAACCGTTGCCAGTGCCGCCGCCAATTGGGTAAACACATTTTTACACAATTTGCATTTATTAAACACATTACACTGCCAAAAAAAAATACACAAACACTTTAATTGCCCATTTTCGACACACAAATTATTAACTACACACCACTGCAAAAAAAGAAACGAAACTTTGTTTAATTATTTTCAATCACACTGCACCAACGATCTAAATACCGATAAGACTAAAGTGCCAAGTTCGATAGCTTTCGATTGACTCAAGTATTTTTGGTATTTTTTGACTCACAAACTTGTCGATAATTGCGAACATTTCGCAACACTTGTTTTAAACGTATAAAATTTCTAAACTTGATAATTAACTGATTTATATTTATTGTTTTACTTTAGGGAGTCGCATGGGTAAGTAGGAAACTTCAATTGATTTAGTGATATACTTTAAGTTTATAATTTATACACAGACTGGATGAATCGCTTATACGCAATTCGATTGGATTGAAGGCGCAGGCAAATAAATCACGCAACAGTACGAATCCCTCTTCCTCGCAAAGCTCATCCCTGGCTGGTGAGTCTGTCGAGGTGAAGGTGGAAATAACACCGCCCAGCAACGTGGACGTGACCTCGAGTAATTTGCCAAATTCGTATTCGTTAGACTCGAATTCGACCAACACAATCAGTCCCAATGCGACGCTGTGTCCCGAGTTTCCCAACACGAAAACTTCGAGCACTACGAGTCCACAGTCCCGAAAGCTGTCAGAGCTGACTCCCGACAGTCTATTAAATCCGAATAGCTTTAATCGACTGCCCAGCTCAACGGGTGGCTCCAGCTCACGACTGTATAAGAAAATCGAAGAAATGATGGACCTCAGCTCTCCCTACAACCACTACAAGTGTCTCAGTCCCAGTGAGAGCAATCTCACCCAGTTCTATGATGGCAAGTACCTCTATGGCAATGCCCATGGTGCTGGCAATGCGGCAACTGGAAATGCTGCCACAACAGGAACTGGTGGCAGTGGAGGATGCTCCACCGCCAGATTTGACAGCAAACCGGGCTCAAGTCGTCTACTGCGGCGTCAGTTCAGTTTGGATCGAGACGATCAGCACTCAAAAGTGGAGCAGCATCAACACTCGTTGCAGGCAAACAACTATGCGGCGCTACTCAACGCCAGCAAGAACTCCATGCTGGACATACCGATGCTCCTGGACACATCCCGCAGTCCCAAGGGCTCGCTGAACCGGGTGCACAAGCAGAACTCCACCTCGATAGCACAGGATCTGGAGAAGATTGAGGAAATACCACTGTCACCGGCCTCGTCGCAACATCACAGCAGTCTGGACAGCAATCTCAATCGGAGTCCACCATCGACGCTGGAGGCACAATCCCCACCTGCTGTGGCAGCACCCTTGGCTGGCATTGGAGCCGCTCAGCTCAGTCCACCGTTACTCTCGGCGCCCACTTCCCCGGCGCCATCGCGCACCCTAAATGGCCTAAATGCTCACACTGTTAACAACAATAACAACAACAATATCAGCTCCAATGCAGCTCCAGAACGCACAAGACCCAGTCCTGAGATTACGCTGAATGTGGAGCAACTACTGAGCAGATAGGGTACGGTTTAGGCCAACATTTAGGCCTTGTTCGCAAACCCAATGAATTCAAAAGCTTTATGTCCTTTGTGTGTTGTGATTGTGGAAAGCAAAGTACCTCGAATTGCATGCTAATCCTTGGTTCCTTCGGTTCCAGCTGCAAACTGAAAGTTCAAATTTCGTTCATGATTAGTTCAAATAGTGGTCAACTAGTTCACCAGAGGATTAGCTGTACTTTTTCAGCATCTAGTCAATGTCTAGTCGATAGTTTAGCCCATTAACTTTAGTATTTGTTTTCTAATTTTTTAGCTCTTACCAGTTGGGCTGCATCATGATCAGTCAAACAAATAGTTCAATAGCTTTATGGTATGCTAGCCCCAATAGTTTGGGCTGCGCACTGATGTCTTTTTCTTACTTTATACTATTTTTATCTAATTTTCTACTCTATCATGTTAATGGGTTAAGTTTATCATAATATTTGGTAACTCCACTTGTAGACCTCTCCCTAAGTAATCAAATATATTATATAATCAAGTGCATGAAACTCTGAACTGAAACTGAAACCAAAAAGAAACAAGAAAGAATAGAAAACGTAATCAAAAAAAGGAGGATAACTTTATCTGATCTGAACTTTGGGCTGATTCTTTCATCCACTCTACATTCTACACAAAAGTTCCTTTCAATAAAAATACTAATAATATTGATATATATGTTATCAAGTAAGTATTATATAAACGTGAATTTAGTTTTCTAAAGACAATCGTTATTAATTTTATAAAAACAAAAAAATATAGACATGGAAGCGATGATGTTCTCCCAGAAATGGTAGTTAATCTACTAAAAATAAGTATTTTGTAGTCGAATCGGATTGTAAACTACTCATCCTCAGTGTCAAGTATTAAAAAAAAAATAAATATATATATATATATCTAACTAAATTTACTTAGCAAGAAAATACAAAAGAATGGAAATAAATAAAATCAAAAATATCAGTTATTAAATTTAAGTATATAGCAAATTCAGCCGGAATATAATTCAAACTTAAATCGATCCCACTAAAAAAGCAAAACTTTTATAACGTAAATAGGCCTAGTTATAAGATCAAACTGAAAATATTCTGTTTTATCGAGTTCTTTTATTTTTCTATATTCAAACTTTTAAGTTCTTTCGACAGAAACCAATGTCAATTACGTCACAAAACTCAACAAAGTACCGTAAAAAATTCCATAAAGTTTCTCAATTCTCATGTCATTGATACAGATTTTTATTTTTTAGTTTATTTTATTTTTCAACAAAAGTTTGAATGAACCGACACACAAAATGTTTCAACAAATTTGAGCATAAATAAATGGATATATATTATTTAACTTAGTTCGAATTGTCTTTTAAGAGTGGAATCAAATTGGTAAGTTTTTGAAAACATTTTTAAGCTGAATCCTTCTGAAGTATTTGAAATTATATTCAACCCGGGATCTCAGGGACTATAAGAGCTAGCACCACCAAATTTGGAATAAAAGTCCGTCTATGCCTTTCGAAAATGGATTTAATTTGAAGCTAAGCCCCCTTTAACTCTAAGCCATTTTAAACTACTGGAGACATATCAACAAGCATCGAAAATTATATATAGCCATGAAAACTGTAGGTCCAAAATGAACACACGTGAAACTGTTGGCCATGTAGCTTACAATTTTATTCCCGAGGGAGTACAGGGTCTATTACAGTCGGCTTGTCAGCATTTTCTGCTACTAATACTTGAGCTCTTTGTTGTTTTAAAATCACAAAATAAATTATTAAATTAAGCTGATTGTTTACTAAAGTTTTCCAACGTGTTTTGTTTTTGTTTTCTTAAAGTTTTACGATTTTATTATTGGAAGTGTATTTGCAGTGTCAAGAGCTGCGTGTGTGTTGTGGGTGTGTGAGTGTAGGTGTGTGGGTGTGGCTAGCTCAAGGAACAGAGTGTTCGTCTTGCAGATAGTAACGGAACAAGTGTTATTCCTCCTCGTCCTTGTCCTTGCGATGGGATTTCTTCTTGTCGCTGCGACTGGAGGAACCGGAAGTGGATGAGCTGCTCTGTTTGCTGCTCCTTTCGCTGCGATCCTTTTCGCGTGATTTGGATTTGCGACGACTGGACTTGTCGCGTGAACGGGAACGTGCTTCACGTCTTGAGCTCTCCTTCTCTTTGTCCTTCTCCTTGTCCTTTTCTTTATCCTTATCCTTGTCTTTCTCTTTATCCTTCTCCTTATCTTTGTCTTTGTCCTTGTCGCGCGATCGGTCCTTGTCCCGATTACTACGCTCCCGATCGCGCTCCTTGTGATCCCGCTCCTTGCGCTTCTCCTCCTTCAGCATGTGCAAGTAATCCTCAAAGTACTCCTCCCGATACGCCGAGTCCAGTGCCCGATACCTCGAATCCGATTCGAATTTCTTTTTGATGTCATACCAGCGCGTATGACGCTCGATATCGTGACGCTCCCGCAGCATCTCCAGAAACTCCTTGCGAGCCTATATAAACATTTTTAATTGACTGGAGTTTTGCACAGGATTCTCTCGAGGCTTACCTGCTCCTTTTTCAACTGTTTGTCCTTCTCACGACGCCGCCGCTCGCGATCATCGTCGTAGCTATCGGATCTGCGCTCCGAGGAGGATGACGAGCCCATGTTGCCATTGCCTCCGCCGCCACCGTTGCCGCCCATTCCCGGCATCCTCTGTTGTGGTCCCATATCTGCAATTCAACAAGAATTAATCCTTGAATCAGTGGAGATGCTCAAAACTTACTCATGTTGTGCGGCATTCGCATCATTCCTGGCGGTGGACCCATTCCTGTAAAGGAGACTCATTAGTTAGTAGATGTAGGGTCTACCCTCTTTTGGTACTACTCACCCATGTTGTGTGGCATTCGCATGTTGGGCGGCATCATTCCGGGTGGGGCATTGTGTCCACGCAGCTGCGTCGGCGGCGGTGGCCCGCCCATCTGTGGTGGCGGCACATTCATTTGAGGAGGCATCCCTGGTGGTCCGCCCATTTGGGGCGGCGTCTGCTGCCGCTGCTGGGCTAGATGATGGGACACTGGACCAGGTGTTAGCTCCTTGATGCCCGTGGGCATCCAGCCGGGATTGTCGTTGCCCCACTGTGACTCCTGTGTGGGCTCGTAGCCGTAATCGAAGGGTTCGGGCTCATGGAAGAATGGCTCATCCGCTGCACCCGGCGGCGGGAAGTTCGGCGTCATGGGTCCGAGGCCACCGCGGGAGTACTCCCGGCACTCGGCCGTCATTACCTGTATGGCATTCTCCTTGACGCCACCAGCACCGCCGCCGCTAATGCCGCCACCGCCGAGACCACCGCCTCCTCCGCCTGTGGTGGAGATGGGTCGTGGCGGGCGTTGCATCATGCCCATACCAGGGCGTGGCAGCATAGGCGGCATGCCAGGAGGCGGCATTTGCATGGCTCCGTCACTCAACATGACCATGGGCTGGTGATGATGCATGGCTCCACCCATGCCCATGACGCCACCAATACTGCTGCCACCACTACCAACGCCGCCAGTGCCGCCGCCTTCTGCTGTTTGGTTCACATTCTGGGTAAGACTGGCCAGTCCTACGCCACTCTCAGCAACTCGGAAACGCTTCTGACGCTCACAGTACGCTCGCCACGTCTCCTCGTTGAAGCCGTAGTTGAAGTAATCGGTTATATCTGCACCAGGTTTGCGCCAAGGCTTCTCCTCCAACGAATCAATGCTGAACTCGTGCACGGCGACACCATTGATAGTGCCAGCTCCCTCGAAATCCTCGATGCTAAATTTGCCCGCCTGCGTCGCTGGCTTGGCCTTGTCGCCGGTACCCGTGGCTCCAGTGGCCAGCAAGTTGGGTCGTTGTTTTATATTGTAGGTGCTGGGTGCGGATTTGATGTCACCAATGACCACATTGATGTCATCGTCGGAATCATCGTCGTCGTCGTCAACGTCGTTGTCTTCGTCGGAGCCGGAACCATTACGCTCCTTGCGCATTTGTAGTGCACCTCCGCCAATCTCAGCTAGCTCCCGCATTTCCGCATCTTCATCCTCGTCCTGCTTTCTGACGTCATCAGCCAAGGCAGCGGACCTAGACGCGGCTATTCGTGCACTGCCGTCGGTTGTGTCGGGCAGCGCTTCCTCATCCTCTTCCATCTCCTTGGCGGGATCCTCGAACTCGGCATACTCCAGCAGCTCCTCCTTGGGGAACACGCTTAGTCCCGCCGTTCCGCTCTTTTCACCGGTCACCGCCGCGAGCGCCTCGTGTTCGGCGGCCAAGGCATCGCTGCCATTGGATATTTCATTTGTTGTGGAATCGGGATTCGAGGTGCCATACAGCCAGCTATCCTCGTTTGTGTCATCCGCCATATTTATGTATTTATTAGCAACTTTCTTCTTTTATTCCAAGAATTGTAAATGCCGAACAAGCGAGCTCAAGTAAACACCAAACAATCGAACACCATTTTGCTGTTATCGATAACTGGTCACACTGAATGTAGTTCGTTTCATTTACAAGACGGCCCGCGGCGGTATGCAATGAAATGAAACACTGTTTATCAGCTGTTGCAAGCGCGCGCATCCAAAACAATGATGTGATGTCAAATTGTTATTGGCAAATATCATTTGTTATTAGCATAAATAATTTGTGTATACTTTTTCTATTTTTTATTCCAAGTATGCCAAAGTACCTGACACTTTAATTAAGATAAGCACCAAATTATTATATATCATTTTGCTGTTATCGATAAACTCGCCACACAGCTTGTACTGCGATTTCTTACGAAGTCGACCCACATTGGTATGCAAGGAATTTATACACTACCAAACAGCTGTTCTAGCGCGCTCAATTTAAATGCTTAAGTTTAAAGTTTTTGAAAGTCATTTGTTAATTTCTTTATTGTAAAAATACCCAAACACATATTGTTAAAAGATTTATATAATGCTAATACTTATGCTCTCATATAGTTTGTAAAATATCACTCACAACATTACGAAACATACTAGAGAGTTCGCAGTCGTAACGCCGTAGACATAGCTGGCGTAATCCTAACAAAAGTTGCCCAAAGCGCAGCCAATGGGATCGATGCAGGGTATAGCGGGCCAAGGAGCATAGTGCTCCATTGGCGTGGGTGTCCAAAATCAAAGCGTAGTCCGCATTCAAAGCGAGTTCTGTAAAAAAGTTTGTATAAAATTTTTAGCCTTTGACTGTAAAATACCCTACCTTTGCGGCTCAGGATTAAGGTTTCCAGGAAATTTAGTTCCATGACATCGGCCCTCAGCTGCTGAGCCTCGGAGAGCAGGAACTTGAGCTGGGTGTCACCGCAGCCCTCGATCATCGCACTGATGTCCAGGGACCAGTGCGAAGCCCGCAGAATGAAGCATTCGCTCCAGACCACCTCTAGAATGACATCCTGCTGGGAACGTTCTAGCAAACGGAACTGTTCATTCATTTTGGCCTGTCTCAGACACGTGACCAGAATCTGGGCCAAGATCTGGAAGTGGAAGGTCTGTCCACCCGTCGGCGGAGATGGACCCGGACTCACGATACTCGGCGTGCGCTTGGGACTGGCATTAAGCTGGGATTGCTGACTGCGTGGACCACGTTCCTCCTGCACCGCTGCCACATTCATGCCCACAGTAAGGCACCGCTTGAAGCGACAGAAGGGACACCAGTTGCGACGTGGCTTGTCCACCACACAGGTGCCCTTGAGGGCAATGCAGACATAGTGGTTGCCCTTGCGCACACTCCGCTTGAAGAAGCAGGAGCAACCGTCACAGCAGGACACCCCGTAATGCTTTCCGGAGCTCTGATCACCGCACACCCGACACCCGTTGTAAATGGACACTGCCGACATGGAGCTGGCGAGGATTGGACAACGACTAAGTTCCAATTGCCCGGATATTGTCACTTTTATACTAAGCGAGAAAGAGACACGGAGTGGGAGTGGAAGAGACAGGGAGAGTGAGACTGGGAAAGGACTGCTCACAAATGATATGCAAATCAAAGATACTTCAATAGTTGAGCACACTTTGGTGCATTGTATTCTAACATGATTTGTGCTTTTTATTTATTTAGCGGATTTTCATTCTAGTGAGTCAGCTCGGCTGTCTAAGCCCTGTACCTGGAATACATTAGGTTCTACCCTGTTCCTAGGAAACCTAGCAGAGCACAGCATAGTGGTCGACAGATACTAGCTGGCCAGTAGTATCGAACTACCCACATGCAGCAGAACACCCTCGTGTGCTTGGGCAACTACAGGGATAGCCTGAACTTTTTTAGTGGTTCTTCGAGGGGCGTAATATGTCAAAAGTGACAATCATGGCAATGGGCGAGCCAACGTGTTAACAATTTGTAAACAATTATTGTTATGCTCTATGATTGGTCAGCGTCGAACACTCGAAAGTGTCCAGGAAAGTGCTTCGAACTGACGTTTTGTGTAAATAAATAAATAAAAGGAAGCGTCGTAATTTAGGGGTTGTCCTCACACCATGTAAAGGGAGTTTTCAGCTACAACTATTATTTGGCAAAATACCTAATACCTGGTAAGTTAGCTAATTTTGAATTCCTAACTCAAACCGATATAAAGACGTTACGCACATTTAAAATTTATATCTCGATAAACAACGATCGATTAATTTTGCTATGCAAGCAGCTCGATAATACTAATTTATAATGGAATTTTAGCTTTTTCATCAACTTATAATTAATGAGTTGCCTACAATCAATTGTTTTGCATTTGAACTAAATTTTTATTGCTCATTTAATATCAATTAACTTTTGAAAGGCAATTAAATAATTAGTAAATCAAGGCGTCACCTGTTGCCTGCTAGCATAAACAGCGCCATCTATATTTCGTTCCTACGATGAAAAGAGTGCAAGCCAATATCGATAGCGCAGAACCGCCATCGATAGTAGGCCACTAATGCAACTTATTCGATTTATCGACAACGCCATCGATAGTTTTGCAGCTCCAATTCGCTTGCGACACACCATTTACATGTGTCATGTTTTTTGTATTACAAGAAACATTTCTAAAATAAAATGTAAGCTTTCGTATTGCAAATAAGCGGCAGAAACGCGCGCGTATAATACCAATAAAATAAACGGCAAGCTCAATTAAACCGTGTGCGGTGTGTGTAAGCAAAAACAATTGTTTGGTTTGGCTGCGGTTTTCCTCGCTTGTCGGCCATTAATAAAAAGAAAAGAAACTACAACTACATAAAGTGAAAACGGGAAAAGCAAAACGACGCTGACAAGCAAATGTGCAGTGAAGTGTTGAAGTGAGCTTTGGCAAATTACTATCAGCAGAGCTGCAGGAGGCGGCGGCCCAGCAGTACTCTACAAAAACAACTACATATACCAGGGATTCTTAAGACTTTGCACGTCTGGGAAAGGGAAAGAGAGTTTGTCGGAATACAGGGTGTTGGAAACATACATACCTGCAGTGAGTTGGTTTCATTCATAAAAAAAAAGCTGGACTGCATCAAATTCCAATTGGAGTCTGCAGCTGTTTGCCAAAACACGCACACACACACACAAACATTGATACGCACGCACACACACACACGACTATATTCACTCACACATGTGCATTGATTTTTCCAACATTACATTTTGGAGTGGTGGAAAAGGCCAGGAAAACTGCTCAAGTGGTTTTTCATTTAAGATTATACGAGATTAACGCATTTGCTGCTACCGCTGCTGTTCCATTTCCATTTTGGTGTAAAAATAAACCGCTTTATAGAGTGTAGGCGTCCCCCACTCCTCCCATTCCTCGTCGACGCCACTCCCCACAAAGAAAAGAAAAAAATGTCAACAAGCGTGCATACAGGGTGTCATCAACAGCAACCTATCCCCCGTCCCCCACCCCAAACGCACGTGCAATGTGAAGCGCCAGCAATGCAAACAACTAAAATAACAAGAACAACAAAAGCAACAAGAACGAACAAGCAAAACGTGCCAAAGCGCAGCAAATAAAAATACATACATACATACAAACAAATGCTTGAATTCATGAGAATACACATGCACACAAATGCACATATGCATTTGTAACTCTGTGTGTGTGTTTGTATTTGTGTAATAATTATAATGCTAGCATGGTCACACTTTGCAGTCAATTTGACATTTAACGGTTTAGCGGCCCGTTTCCTCCACCCACACCTCGGCTAACGGCATATGAATGCCCCTAAATATATTTGTTTAGACCAAAAAAAAAAGCCTTTGCCGGACAGGTATAAACGTAAAACGGAAAGCAAAGCGCCAAGTTACAACTGAATGGGAAAATGAAAGAAAAAACTCAAAAAGAAATAGTAGAAGACACATTTCCGCTCGGTAGCAAACAAACTAAAATAGACAACAACGCACAGTGGGCCCAAACCGTTGGCCAACCGCATTTATTTAAATATGTTGCAATGTTTAAGCTGTATTAACTTTGAATAATACACTCTACGCACACACTGATATGGCATCTTGTAACACTGTTAATTATAAACTAATGTTTATTATTGTAATTAAAGCAATAATAGTTCGACATTGCGTTGACAGTGTCGCTGACGTCGCGTCGTATTCATGTGTGTGTGTGTGTGCGTGTGTGTTTGTATGTTTGTGGCTTCTTGCAGTACTTGGCGGCAGTTTAGTGTATGCACTTGAAGTTGTTATTACTGTTGTTTCCTCTTATACCCTGCAATTTAAAGTGCACCGTTATAAAACGATTATTTCTGATTATTGATATCATACTCCCCGTATCTGCCATGCATGTTAAGTTACTGCAAAGACAAAATGAAAAATATACCGTTTGACAATTGGTTTCTTGTAGTTTTTTAAACATTTTCTTAGGGTATCGTTTAGGGCTGGCACTCTCAGTCAAATGAATACACTCTTGCATTGCATGCACCTTTGTATGTGTATATTAATGTAGCTGTACGTGTATATGTATGTAGTTTGGCCCACTTGAGCAGGTATGGGGTAGGGTGGGACAGAAGAGGGGGAACAAAGAGTGCGTAGAGTGCGGAGCTGGTCGTCTGCCATATTCTATACACTAATCCGAATGCCGCAAGTGTTGTTGAGTTTCCTGTGGCGCTGTCGCTCATTAGGGAATAATTTGCATTAGCCGCGTTGCAGCAAAACTCACACATAGACACACACACAAATACACAAACGTATCTCTAGGCACACTAACAGAGACTAGCATATGGTTTGCATGAAACTTATAACAGTTTTATTGATTTTACTTGAACTTCAACAACAACAAGCACAGACAAAATTTAACCCAATTCTTGGCGCCCACTCGCCGCACTCAGGAAATGTTTGGAGTTTCTGTCAGAAAAAAATAACAAAAAAAAAAGCAATTTTTACCTATCGACCATGTTCGTCATCGCTTTCGTCTTGATGTTGGGCAGGCGGCCAACCAACATACAAATGCACATAGAAAATAAAAACCAGAAATATAAAAAATATCTTGTTGTTTGCTTACAATTTTCACACCCCCACCCCATATAATACTTTGTTGTTATTGTATTTGATGCCGCTGCCGTTCCCGACGCCTGTCGCTGCATTGACTTTTGAAGCTTGACGTTGATAAATGAATCACAAAAGCAGCGCAGTCGACGGAGCCGGCAAACGCATAGAAAAGCAGACTAAGAGAGAGACGGAGAGAGAGCGTGAGAGTGCATGCTCTTTATCATATGTTTTGCTGTGGTTGTTGCTTTGCCGCTGCCCACGCATTTTGCCTGTAATTCAGATAGATTTGCTTTAAGTGTTAATCGATAACAGCTGTGTTTCTTGTTATCGCACAAGCTTAGTGTCGTTTATTTTTCTTATGTTGCTCACGATCGTCGGCAGTGGCTCTTACACACAGCTGCGTTCGCACTCTCTCAGGCGCTCACTCTCGCACTCTCTCTCTCTCTTCCCCACTTGGTTGTAGTTTTTTCTGCTGCCGGGCAGTGACAGTGACACCCAAAGCAAATTCGAACCGCAGTCAGAATCAGTTCGTCGGTCGGCCCATATTGATATTAATAGTTGTTGTTATTGTTTTTGTTTTGGCGTTGCAGCAACAACAAAAACAACAACATCCAATAATTGTGTGGGTGTTTTTAACCATTTTGAAAAATAACAACAAAATTGATTTGTGTGAGCCAAAAAATAAAAATATAGAAGAAAAAAAACACATTTCGCATTGAGAGCAGACAATTTTCAAAATGATTTTGCAGATAATCATAAAAAACGGCAAAATAAAAGACAAACATTAAGTGGAAATAAGCAGAATACAGTGAAACAAGTCTGCTATCTATATATATGTATATAAGAGCATTTCAACATATACATATGTGACATATAATATATGAATGTATATACAGTTAGTCAAGTAATTGTTTTGACAACATAAAAAATTCACACATTTCGGTTTGCGAAAAATAACAAACACATTTGCTTGTTTTCCATTTAGTTAGTTATTTTTAAAATGTTAATTAGTGGTTTTTAAAATTAATACGAAATGGGTGTTTAATGCTGAAAGTGTTTATGGACTTACTGTGTTTATAATTATATAGAATTCTGATGATTTTATTATGACCAAGCCCAAGTTGTATGACGTATATATATGTACAAAATATATATAAATGAAGAAGTAAAGCAAACGTAGAAAGCAAGTTAGATAAGAATTTTTTATAGATAAAAGCCGTGTCCCCGCCCTTGCCCTTGCCCAGCCCCAACCCGCCCCCAGTTGTGACGCATTTACCATTGCATGAAATCATTTACTTTAGTTTGCTAAATTTATTGCATTTCGTTTACCAGCTGCAGCTGTTTCACACCAAACCCAACCCAACTCAAACAAACCAAGAACAGAGCTACCGTCAGAGAGTAGTAGTAGGAGAGCCGAAGAGCACACATGTCCAGCGAGGAGGATAAACCGCCGGCGCCGCCAGTGCGGCTGACGAGTAATCGCGGAGGCGTTGGCATTGAGCGTGTGCCCATCCCTGGCAGCGGCGTTGGCGATGGTCAACTCGTCGATATGCGCCCCTTGCCCAAGGGTAAGTGTCTTGCAGTATCAGTGCTAACAATTAAATTAATTCATTTCCATTTCGTTCTCCCCTCTTCATATGTACAGAGCCCGATGATGCGGAACGAAAGAACAAAAAGACGCTCAAGAACAAGATCAAAGGATCAAAGCCATCGCACACGGACTCAAAACCAAATATATCGTACCCCACAAACTTTGAGCACACCGTTCACGTGGGCTTCGATGCAGTCACCGGTGAATTTACGGTGAGTTCGTGTCGGATTATTTGGTTATTTGCTACACTGCGATACTTTACTGTGTGCTTGCTTCTCGGCCTCGCAATCATTTTGATTTATGGCCTACGAAAAGCGATATTATTATAGGTCTGGGATCTTTTTTTTTTACCTTTTTCTATTGCCAATTTTGCTGTTATAATTTTGCCAAGTTCCATGTGATAAACTTGAAAGCTTTACCATAAATACAAAGTAAAACACTTAAACCTACATCGATTGGTTCGAATCACCTCCAATAATTAGACAACGTTTTAAGTAAACAAGTTGATTAATCCAAAACAAGAGATAAACTACAACAGCGCAGGAAGAAAACGTTTGGAACTTACATAAATAAATTTAAAACACTGTAAATCTTTTTAAATAGAAGACAATGAAAGTCGATTTAATTTAAAATTATGCCTCTTAACGGCGATAGTATCAATACCGATATTTTTCTGATTGATTAACAAAGCTTTGAGACTGAGTAGTGATTAATAAATAAACTTTTAAATGCATCAACTGAAAACAATGAAATTGAAAAGTTTCTTAATTGTACTTCCATGATTCGTAAGCTTTTTAAACCGATGAATTTGTAAGAAAATAATGAGAAGCTTAAAGCTCTTTAATATGGTCTTCCTTTTATTATAATCAGCTTTACCTTAAATAACTGTAGGACCGTTTCCAATAATTCATTTTTGCGCACTTAATTTGATTGTTGTTGGAGAAATCCCAATTTAAAATAGTCAAACCTACTTTATGTTTCTCTAACTCTCGCGATATTTTCTATATCAATTTTTTTGTATTATTCGTTATAATTTCAAGCTGCCAATGAAAGTAAGTAAACAAAGCCACGCCTAAAGCAACGGAACTTGCCTTCATTAGTTTTCGAAAATGAAATTCAAAAATACCCAAAAATCATCTGTTGTCTCGTCTCGTCTCTCGTAATCCCCATTTCTCACTCTTCTTATTTTCGATCGGCTCTATCATAGTTTAGTTTAAGACTCCAATTCGTTGAGTTCTGAAATTCTTTACTACCAAATACACAAACCAAAAAAAACCACACACACATTAAAATTATTTACTGATGGCTGAGCTTAGTAATCGTAGTTCAGATTCCCGTTATATCCGATATATGTTCGTGTATATAGCATATATATACTGAAATTCCAATTCACGCTTCCTCTTGCTGTTCTTCTCTCTGTGTGTGTTTCTTTTTAATAAATTGTTTGTGTACTTTTAAACTAATACGCACTTTTCTGCATTTTACAGGGTATGCCAGAGGCATGGGCGCGTCTCCTGATGAACTCGAATATCAGCAAGCAGGAGCAAAAGAAGAATCCACAGGCTGTTCTGGATGTGCTCAAGTGGTTCGACAATACAACCAAACAGAGACCAAGTTCCAAGTACATGACAAATGCCATCACCACGCATTCAGGTAGTGTATTTTGTAGTCCTATAGTGTTGTCTAACTTTTATTAACTGGAATTCTCTTCAGGCTCTTCGCTGAGTCGTGTCAGCAGCAGTAGTCCCAGCAGCACGCCGACAGACTCGGAGCTGCATGGCTCGAACAGTGGTGGCAACTTGATTGGCGTCCAACTTGGCAGCATGACACTTGGCCCTAATGCCAACAATGTCTCTGTAGCGGGTCAAATGCTGAGCAATCATTACCAACAGCAGCAGCAACATTTGCTGCACCAACAACAACAGCAGCAGTTGCAGCACCACCTGCAGCACCAGCAACAACAACAACAGCAGCAGCATCACATGGGCTTGAGTCAATCGCATTCGTATAACTTTGTGGGACACATAGGCACGGGCACTGGTCCTGGCACAGTCTCCTCATCCGCATCGCAGCATTCATCAGGCAACGAGGATGAGATGCTTGGTCCAGTGCCGCAACAGCCACCGCCTCCACCAGTGGCATCACGACCGGAGCGCACAAAGTCTATCTACACGCGTCCCATTGAGGAGCTGCAGCCACTGCCGGCGGCACCAGCAACCACGCCTACGACGCCACTGCAGAACCACAAAGCGACAGCAGCTGTGTCTAATCTGCTGCTCAACAATGCCACCACAACGCTGGACAAGAACAAGAACAACGCAAGTGAGTGTCAACTGAGTGTGCGCAGTTCAGTCAAAACTTTTTTTATCAGCTACAAGTTGATCAGACAAATGTTGTCCGATCAAAGCCAATTCAAAGTGACTAATATATGTGTAAAGACTGTAAACTTTAGAACTAGATTCCTGTACTTTATTCAATTTTAAAGAACTGCAGTGGTTCACAGCAAGTATTTACAAACACGAGTTCTTTCTATCCTTATCAACTCTGAATTTTCCATCATTAGTAGACTGGCTAACATGTGTAGGTACTGGAATCGGATTCCTGTTGAATTCAGTCACATATATGTTTAAATTCATTATTCAAATATTAATAAGTTTTAATAGATGGTAATGAACTCGTTTACCAGTAGTTAAAATCACCTTTTTAGTAGTACAGGGTATACTATGGTCGGGTGTACTCGACCGTACTTTTCTTGCTTGTTTCCGTTTTGTTGTTGTTTTGGTTTTCAGTTAAAGTTCAGCAAAATAATGCTAGATAATGTGTAATCTTAACGTTATGTATTTGTATCTGTTTTGAAATTGCTTTAAAAAAAAAACAAAAAAATTGCTGCAACAACAACAACAGCAGGAGACAGCTCCACAGTAGCGACAGCAACATTAGCAACAACAACAGCAGCAGCAGCGTCAGCACCTGCAGCAACCACAGCAGCAGCAGCTGCAACGACAACAGCAGCAGCAGCAGACACAGAGGGCAGCGATGCAGCGAAAGCAACAGCAACAGTAGCAACAGCAACAACAGTTGCTGCTGATGCAACACCAACAACAACGCGTGTTTTGTCTGCTATAACAAATGCAACTAATTGTGCTGCTTCTTCCGCTAGTGCCACAGCAACTGTTGCTCCCAGCAGACAGGAGCAACAGCTGTTAGAGTGCAATGCAACAACAGCAGTAACAACAGCAAGAATAACCACTACAGTTGTCACTACAACAACAACAACAACGACTAATCACGACTCTTCTGCTTCCTCCTTTTCATCGTTCCCCTCGTTTCATGATGACGTCACAACGCCACCATCTCCGCCGCTGCCCGCCATACACTGTCCAACACCAACGTCTTCCGCTCACAATTCCGCCGTGCTGCCGACACCAATGCCGATGCCGATGACAACGCCGACGCCAACAATTACCTTGATAACACCTGGTGCAGATCTGTACCATGATCCAACAGGTGCACAAATTGCGGTGCCTCAACAGGCGGCGGCAGCAGCAACAGGTACAACAACAACAGCAGGCACAACAACAACAACAACAGCAGGTACAACGACAACAACAGCGCGTGCTGCGAATGCCAAGAAGAAGAAAATGTCGGATGAGGAAATACTGGAAAAACTACGTACCATTGTCTCCGTTGGCGATCCCAATCGCAAGTACACCAAAATGGAGAAGATTGGACAGGGTGCCTCGGGTACTGTGTACACCGCCATAGAGTCCTCCACGGGCATGGAGGTGGCCATCAAACAGATGAATCTCTCCCAGCAGCCCAAGAAGGAGCTTATCATCAATGAGATCTTGGTTATGCGAGAGAACAAGCATCCGAATGTGGTCAACTACTTGGACAGCTATCTGGTATCGGAGGAACTCTGGGTAGTTATGGAATATCTACCCGGTGGCTCGCTAACCGATGTTGTCACCGAGACCTGCATGGACGAGGGACAAATAGCCGCCGTTTGTCGCGAGGTGCTTCAAGCTCTTGAGTTTCTACATGCCAATCAGGTCATACATCGCGATATCAAAAGTGATAACATACTGCTGGGTCTCGATGGCTCTGTGAAGCTCACCGACTTCGGTTTCTGTGCCCAGATCTCCCCGGAGCAATCGAAGCGCACAACCATGGTGGGCACGCCCTATTGGATGGCGCCCGAGGTCGTTACCCGCAAGCAGTATGGTCCCAAGGCAAGTGGTTAAATTTGCTATAAACTATGTGCTTACTAATCCCTGTTTCAATCCTACAGGTGGACTTGTGGTCACTGGGCATCATGGCTATTGAGATGGTCGAGGGTGAGCCGCCGTATTTGAATGAGAATCCGCTTAAAGCCTTGTACCTCATTGCCACCAACGGCAAACCGGAGATTAAGGAAAAAGACAAACTGACATCGGCATTTCAGGACTTTCTGGATCAGTGTCTAGAGGTCGAGGTGGAGCGACGTGCCAGCGCCATGGATCTGCTGAAGGTTAGCTCATGTTCCACTCTATAGACGAAGAGTTTTAATCCTTTATACTTCACTGGTTTTTGCAGCATCCTTTCCTGAAATTGGCGCGTCCTTTGGCAAGTCTGACTCCTTTGATTATGGCCGCAAAGGAGGCAACCAAGGGCAACTGATTGACAACCAAGAAGCAGCAGATTATTTAACCATTACTAATGAATTACTATTACAAAAAGCAACAACAGGAGCAGCAACAACAACAACAGCAGCAGCAGCATCAACAACAACAATAGAAACAATAACATTTATGCGTATATATGAGAAGAGACGATAAATTATTAGTGATTATAATTATTTATATAAACGTATTTATATATATACACACATACACATATATACTTATTATATACATACATTATTAACTATTCTAACGAGAGAAAGAGCTGCAGAAAACTAAACAAACAAAACAAAACAAAAAGAAAAGCTAAGAAAACGAAGAGAGAGAAAAACACACGCGTAGTTCAATTCACATTCAATTTAACAAATTTAGTTTCATATTTCAAATTTTGTATGCTTTTTTCGTGCTGTTTATTTATAAATTATACCAAATTTAAGGGGATTTTAAATGCCCTTCAAAATTATTTCTAACAAAAAGCACATTTCGATTGTATTCAGACGTCATTTAAATTTATAAATAAATATTAACATATAACTACTTTAAAAATTGGCAAAAACTACAAATAAACTCAATTGATTACAACAAAAACATTGTATAAACAACAAGCAGAACTTGTAATTTCTAAATTAGTTGTTCGAAACAAATTAGAAAAGCGACAGAAAGAGAAAGGAAGAGAAGAGACGAGACGAGAGGAGAGAGTAGGAGAGATTAGAAACTTTCGCTCTTAACACTAACTAACTTTAAACACTTAAGAGTATTATTTAATTGATTTATTTTGAAGCTTTTGCTGCTTTTAGCAAAAGTATTTATTTAGTTTCATACAATTGCTTTAAAGTTTAAATAATAAAAACATAAATACATATAAATATATATATATTTTTGTAATAACTGCTTGTCTTTCTGATTTTCTTTTGGAATTTCTGCTTTCACAAAGTAACTAAATAAGTTTTCACACACCTCCACACACACACACACACACTCCAGCACACCCCTTGTACCATGTCTGTTGTAAAGAATTTACCATTATTCTAGAAAAACCAGTATTTTCGAAAATAGCACTGACGATATTGAATGAAATTGTAGCAATTTATTGAAATGAATATTCTAGACACATAGCAAATAAAACCAGAGGGAATATCCACTCTAAACCGTTCAATAAATTTGATAGTAGCAACTAAATATTATAATAATAACTAGAAATTAAAAATAGCTTGTAAAATAAAAAAGATGAAAAATGAACCATGAGAAAACCAGTTACTTTGTGCCTAACCAAAAACCAAACAAAATAAACAAACATACAAACAAAAAATCAATTGAAAAGAGCAACAACAATTAATGAATTAACTAATATTAACATTAACTAACTGATATAGAGTAAAAGCAAAACATAGTGAATCGATTAACACTTAGCACTTACTAGTAGCGTAGAGCAGACAACTAATAAATAAACACCAAAGTTCGAAACTTCAATTCAAATATTTGAAATTCAGTTTTATTATTTTCGAGATGGACGCGTGACTAGTTTCGAATATAGACTATATATGTATGGGATGCAAAGAGACACTGTGATCAAAAGCGGATAAACAAAAATACTTTATTTACTACACTATATAGATATATGTTATACTATATATAAAGAGATCGTATAGAGCACGCGTCCATCTCCAGGTAAAATTAACACCACTTTAGCTAGTTCTCCCAATGTTCCAAATCAAAGTTCACAAATTTCTCAGCATTAATAGATAGTTCATAGAGAAAAAAACTAATTTTCAGGACTTTATTTTAACTTTATAGCTGAATTTCAAAAAGTTTTAAGCCACAAAAATCAGTAAATTAATTTCCTTTTTTCAAAACATAAACTGAGCGCATTATTTTCGCAATTAGTTCCTAACAGACTTTTACATATAGTACTAAATCTATAATAATTTGAACTATGTGTTGAATATGAAACTGAAATTATGGGAAATTATTGTAATTTTTAGTGACTAGGAACTCAAAAAAAAAAAAAAAACAAACAACAAAAACATTAAAAAGCTTAAGTTCAGAACGAATGTGTATTAAACAATAATGGTAGCGATAAATGGGAATATATATATAAATATATCTAGAAATAGAATTATGAAATATATATATATATATATATATATATATATATATATATATGTATCTGACAGATACAAATCTAAATTAACATCTAAATGATCAATAAAAAACACGTATATATAATCACTTTGTTTCACTTGCATTTATTGTAAATTAGTTACATGTTTTTTATTCTTTTGTGTATTGAAAGTTTTAAAATATTTATTTAGGCGCTAAATTATTTAATTCCGATGCTTAAATTATAAAATTGTTTTTGAGTTATTTTAATTATTTTAAATGATTAGCTTTGTATTTTCTCCATTTTAGCCAAGTTACTTATTACGTCTTGTGGACTCGGAGGCAGTCGGCGGTGGCGGAGGACCTCGTTTGTTCATCTCCTCCAAGAATGCCATAAGAATGCTGCTGCGCTCCTCCTCCAAGTGCTCCAAAACCAAGTAACTGCAAGTCAATAACAAATTAATTAATGTATTTGATATTTTTCGCCGATTAATCGAGGCATCAAAATCGAAGTTGGTATTCCTTACCGCTTGTCATTTTTTAGAATATCCTGCACCTCCTTCAGATGGTTGGCATTCTCCTTAATGAGATCGATGCTCTTGTGTGTAATAAACTTGCATTCCTGCAACAGCTCACGAAGCGCCGTCTTGGCCTGCATCGTTTTGTCCTTAATGTAATCCCGATACTCGCGCTCTCCTTTATCCGAGCTGTATTTGAGATAACGGGGATCGTCTTTGATTAGTTTTTTAATCTCTTTCCAGGTGCTGGTCAACTGCAGCGTGCTAATCTCGTCGAGCATTTCGCGGAACTTCTCGCGCTTCTTCTTCATCAGATTGTCAATGTGATCATTGAAGATGCTGCAAAAACCCAAATCAATTAAGTCAACTTTTAAAAATTCGAAGAAATTACTTACCGTTCGCGATCATCCCGATCGAGGGTCTCGATCAGCTCCCAGCGATGATCCTTTCGCAGCTGCCGCTTCACCTCCTTCCAGGTGAAGTCTGGCGTACGGACCAGATCTGTTAGAAGAGCCGTAAAGTGTCCAATGCACTCGTCCCGCTTGTGGTGCTCACGTTCCTTGTCCCGATCCCGCAGATGTCCAGCCAGTGTGCGATGTACCTCCTTCTCACGTTCCCGGATGCTCTGCTCAGCGCGCAACTTACGCTCCCGATCCTTTTGCTTTTGTTCTGCTTCACTTTCCCGCTGGCGCGCCACTTCGCTGTCCTCGCTGCCGGCACGCTCTTCAGGCTCCGAATCCTCATGGTGTTCACCTTCCTCCTGCACATAATAGAAAGAAACAATTTAGTTACTGTTAGACTGTACTTTTTTATAGGTACTTACAGGTGAGTCTTGCTTCTTGCGATCCTTGCTCTTTTCATCCTTCTCTCGGGACTTGCGATCACGCTCTCTGGTTCTACTGCGATCCTTGCGACTATCCTTACGGCTCTTCTCCTTGTCTTTGTCCTTCTCCTTGTCCTTTTCTCTGTCCCTGCGATCCGACTTGCGTTCCCTCTGACGTTCCCGATCCCGCTGATCACGCAGCTCGCGCTCCCTGCGCTTCTCCTCCTTCATGATGTGCAGATAGTCTTCAAAATACTCTTCCCGATAAACAGAGTCCACAGCCCGATACCTCGAGTCCGATTCGAATTTCTTTTTGATGTCGTACCAGCGGGTATGACGCTCAATGTCATGACGTTCCCGGAGCATGTCCAGAAACTCCTTTCTTATCTAAATATATATATTTTTATATACATATATTCAAGTTGGAAGGCAATTCAAACATGACAGCCATGCGGAAGAGAAAAGAAAGCGAAGTATGATTGCGAATTAGTTACGTTTTTTGGCACTGATTCGAGTTTTACTTAATCGACTAAGTTCTTAATAAACTAACTTAACTTGCCTTAAACTCTAAGAGACTTATTAGTTAACATAGTTACACACTTTGTTTGCTGTAAGAGAATTTGTTTAATTAGTTTTCATATAAGACGTAGCTGTAAAAAATATTTTTCTTTTGATTAGTTCGACTGTGACTTTTGATAGAGAAATGCTCTGCTCAGCTAAGCTCAGGTTATGCAAAGTAAATGTTAACAGAGGGTTAACATAGTTATTTAGAATAGCGAAGACTATGTGCTGCTAATAACAGTGTCGTTTACAGTGCTGTTAAATAAGAGTTGATGTTAAATGTCTGTAAAATCCAAAAAGAAAACTGTGTAAATCTAATTAAATTCTTACTTTAATTTAATACTGGAATCTTGAATCTAAATAATAATTATAAGTCAATAAAAAGTGATTTTAATCGCCAAACTCTTCGTTCTGCCTGACTGTGCGATACTAAAAATTTAATCTTTAAAAACAAATCTTTAATCAATACATAAAATAAAGCGAATTTCCAATCGGATTAACAAATATCAATTTATTTTTCTCCATCAATTGTTAAGTCAGGTCATGTAAGGGGCTTCAGCTGGGCCGAAGTGTACAGTAAAATGCATAAAACTAAATTAAACATACATAAAATATATAGTTTATAATGTACAATATATATAAAGATATATAGAGAGAGAAAAAGAGAGAGGATGTAAATCAACGGACTTTGCCGTTGCCTGGAAGCTTGCGAGACCAATGTGAGAGCAATTTTACAGAGCGAAAGGAAAGCGTGTGATTGATAGAGAGAGATAAAGAAAGAGAGAGCAAAAGATTGAGTCAATCACATTGCTCTACACAAGCTTCAAATGGGGTTAAATTGGGCGAGATTTGTTCCTAGATTTGGACGCTGTCATTTATAACTTTGTTGATAGGTAGTAAAAAAATAACAACAAAAAACGAAAAAATATTTGATTAATTAAATTATGCATTATTCATACTGTTTGCTCAGCCTCGAAGCCACCTGAACACGTTATGTTGTTGTTCTTATGGTTGTTGCTGTTGTTGTTCTTGTTGCTGTCGTGGTTGTTGTCCGTTGATTGCTTAAAGTTGGCTGCTTCGGCAAATTGTGTATCCAACATCAACAGATTATAATGAATGAATTAATTAATCTTCATCATCAACATCATCATCGTCATTTCCTAGGCGACACGTGAGACGCAGGGCGGGACGGGAAGTGGAAATCACACCAACGATTATCAGGTAATTTCTATTTTTTGCAACCTTTTGATTTTTAGTGATTTTATTTTTTATTTTTTTTATATATAATTATTACTTTTTTTTGAGTTTGTTTTTGATTCCAAATTTGTAAGAACAAATTTTTATTTTTATTGTTTTTTTTTAATTTGCATTTTGAACTCACCACACAAACAGATATTGCAAGCGTGTGCGTGGTGAACGTGATCGTGAACGTGACCGTGCCCGTGAACGTGACCGTGATCTTGAGCTATCAACATCGGCCAGCAACTGGGCACTGGACCATGACGAAGACGACGACGAAGACAGGATCAGGAACAGGATCGACGGCAGTGTTTGGTGATTTTGTTGGGTGCTTTTGTGCTGTAATCTGTTAGCTTTAAATAGCTAAAAATTGTTTGGTTTCGTTTTTTAGCCAAAGTTGGCAACATTTTCAACCGACAACCGAAAGCGGAACCGGAACCGTTCAAAGGGGTCAATCATTCAGTTGAGAGTAAGGAGATCGGTTCATCGGTTGTTAAATTAACAATAACAAAATTAAATAACATTATATAAATAGGTTTTTTTTTTGTAATATACAAGAGTATTATGATTTAAGAAAAACAAGAGTCAATATAACATATGTATATGTTTATATATATATATATATATGTATAAATATATAAGGAATATATATGCAATATAATGGATAATGGATACGTAATACGATTGGTCCAAGAAGCATCTCTTGAATGCCTAGACCAAGACATACCTGCTCTTTCCTCAGCTGCTTGTCCTCCTTCTCCCGCCGTCGAACCTCAACGATGAACTCATTGAAGAGACTCTCTCTCTCGCGCACCTTTTCGATTGCCCGATATCGCTCCTCCTTCGCATTGCGCTGGCTAAACTCCGAGAACGAAGATCTGCATAAATAGATCGAAGAAAGAGTCAGTTGGCAGGTTTTACTTTTTTAAGTTCAAACTTCTTAACTTAATTCCCAGTATTTGTGATTTTTATTTTATGAAGAAAGATTCGAATGATCCGAAAACCTACTTCATTTTTAATCCTCTCATTCAAACTTCTGATTATTTCATAATAACTTGTCAGTGGAGCACACCCCACGACCCCACTGTGTTACTTACTTGCCATGCAGCTTGGCCTCCTCCATGAGCCTGCGAAAATCGTCACGCTTTTGGCGCATCTTGTTGCGCTTCTCCTTGCGCTCCTCCTCGGCTCGATCCTTGACATACTTTTCAAATACCTGTTTGCGCTCCTTCGACGTGAGGAGCAAGTAACGCGGGTCAAAGACAATCTTGTGCAGTTCCTTTTCCCAGGTGCTAAAGGCGGACACGTCCTTTTCGCGCAGCATCTCCTTGAACTGGGTGACCCGTGTCTCCAGCGGCACCAGGGCACGCTCCTTGGCAGCTCGCTGCTCGGCCTCCAGGACGGCATCCTCGTTCTTCTTGGCCTTGGTAACTGCAGTAATAGAAATAATAACAATGGTTATATGGTATATTTGTTAGCCTGGTTCTTTAAAAGGCCTCACATGATCGCACTCGCTTTGTGGGCACTTCCTCCACGCTGGATTCGGACTCAGTGCGTATTTTGATGACCTCATCATCGTCATCTTCATCCGGCACCGTACGCTGCGTTTGCTGTTGCTGCAGCGCAGCCTGCTGCAATGCAGCCTGCTGATCCTGGCCAGAAGCAACAACCGCAGCCCCAGTAACAGGGATATTCTCTCCTGGTTTTTGCTCCGCTTCAGCGGATTTCTCCTCAGCTGTTTTCAGCTGCTCTGGACGTTCGTTGACCGCCTTATCCACATCCTCGCGATTCATTAGATCCTCGGGACGATCCCACACCGATGTGCGCGTCGAGGGATTGTAGAAGAAGACCCGAGCATCGCCTGTCCAGACCACACACCAAGGAGTACCAGCAATTGGTGTGCTGGTAACTGGTCGAGATTTGTCCGTCTGCTTGGCATTAGCAGCTGCTGCTGCCGCCTGCTTTTTCTGATCATCCTCCTTCTTGCGCTTCTCCTCTGCTGCCCGCTTGGCCTCCTTCTCTAGGGCAACGGCTTGGGCAGCCTTGTTGTTTTCACTGCTGGCCTTCATGGCCGCTGCCGCGGCAGCGAATGCCATCTGTGGATCAAAGCCAGGCCCAGGTCCACCGCCTGGCGGCATATGATGCATTAGTGGATTAGGCAGCAGATGTGGTGGCACACCTACTGGGGCCTGGGGTGCTGCTCCCGAATGTGCAGCCATGCGTGCTGCTTCCATGTCGCGCAGGGCTTGTGGCTTTTCCCACACGCTCTCACCGCGAGCAGCATGGAAATAGTAGGGACGACCATCCGGTGCCCGATGTTCTGACCACTCCGCTGCTCTGCCAATCACTGCCGGATCAATGACTCCCGGCTTGATTATTAAATTCTTAGCGGGCTTATCCTGTGACGCAGACGGTGGTGCGTGCATGTGTTGTTGCTGCTGTTGTTGTTGCCATGGCGGCACGCCCACACCCCAGGGCCCGCCAGGTGCAGCACCCGGAAACCCATACGCTGGCGGTGGCATACAAAAAGGTGGCGGCTGTCCAAAACCAGGTGGTGGCTGCATGCCAGGCGGCTGCTGGAACATCGGCGGTGGCTGTTGTCGCACATTTGGCGGAGGCTGACTGAGCAGCGGTCCAGCCCCACTTGGCGGTGGTTGGTTCATCATCAATGGCGGTGGCTGTGATGTCAAATGTGCGTGTCCAGATGCAGCTTTTGCGGCACCCTCCGAATGATCCCCGCCAGTATGTGTATCAGTTTTTGGCTGGCGTTTAGCCAACTCTTCTACCTCCAACTGTGTCATGATCTTAACATTTGGTGCATCTGGTCGCGTCCAAGTTGTTTCACGTGTCACAGCGTGATAATAATACGAACGACCGTCTTCGGCTTTGGTTTCCACCCAGATTTCTGACGACTGTGCCATACCATTGACGCTAGAAGACGCCGAAATCTGCTGCTGCTGTTGTTGTTGTTGTTGCTGCTGCTGTTGTTGTTGCAGCTGCTGCTGCATTTGCGTGTGCTCGCCAATGGGACGACCGCTAAACGCATTAAATGGCTTGTTCCTTACAAAAAATAAAAACAATTCAGTATATAGTTTTGTTAAAATATATATATGTATATTAATATCTTACCACTGCACTTCATTGGTGTTTAACTTTTCGTTGGATATAATTGATACCCCGTTTGGCCCGTCTTGAATACCAATTGTTTTGCCATTAATGGCTGGTGGGGATTGACTTTCGTTGTCTTGCGGACTTAAGCTGGCTCTATCCGCATCCATGCTTTCATCTAAACTAGCTTCCATTGCCAAATTAACACACAACTCCAGCCTATTTAATTTGCATTTACGATTCGGAAAATTTTCTATAAATTCTTTTGCCGCTATCGATAAATATTGACCGTCTGCGTCTTGAATTATCGATTGCGTATCTAAGCAACCATATGTGTACAAATTTATATGAACACAAATTGAACGTGTCAAATTATATAGCGAACCAGTCTTCGTTTATTAAATACATATATAAATACTACATTTTTTTTTTTGATTGCCTTGCCAATTTTTTTGATAAATTTCGAATGATAAAAATACCCACTAAATGAAATACCGGCTCGCGGTTCACGAACGATTAAAACTTCTTGCCCATTTGAACTAAGAGCAGCAAATGTAATTAACCACAATTTTCCGTTATATTTAAATACATTTTACCACTCTATTTTAGAGCATTGAATAACATGCAGGGAGTTTTTACTGTGGCGTTAAATTCAAATTTCATGGATTATACGCTGATTAAGAATTGGTGAACAAGAATGGATGCAAATTTGTATTCTGTTCAAATCGAAACGATGTTTTACAGTGCAAAGTTATTGCTACTCTGTCTCCCTACTGTGCTTTTAAGCTCATCGTTTAGGCCCCAATACGATTACTGTATTGTTACGTGCCCAAATGGGTATAGGCATTTTGCTTGTGGACTCTTCGTCGTAAGTTAACCTCCCAAAACAATGATAATGGTAATTTATAAATTATTTTTACAGATGTTCGGTGATCAATGTGGTATCGATGCTGCATTTGTACATGTTCAAGTTTACATGCAGAACTTCATACTAAGTCATTTTAATACCATCCGAAATCAAGTGGCAGGTGGCTTGGACACCTTGTCTCCCGCTGGCCGCATGGCAACTCTCACCTGGAATTCTGAATTGGCGTTTCTTGCCAATCTCAATGTACGAGAGTGTAAGGTGCACACCGATAAGTGTCGCAATACCATATTGCTTTCAAATGTTGGACAAACGGTTGCTTATCATAGTTCCGCAAAGGTTTGGTCCACGGAATACATTATATACAAGCTGATTAAGATGTGGTTTGAGGAACACAAATATGTGTCAATTATGGATATTCTAAACTACAGGGAAAGACCTGGGTAAGCTGTTCACTTGGTATTTGTTCTCTTCATATCCCATCATTTTGTTGAATCTCAGACACAATATACGTCACACAAATTAAATTTGTTAGCAATTTTCGTCACGCCCTAACACTTGGCGTAGCTTAAAGTAAATAATACTTCTGTCCCCTGATTATAGTATGCCCAAGGATAACTTTTTGCAAATCGCCCTGGAGAACGCCAACCAGGTGGGCTGTGGATTATTGAAGCATTTTCATAATGGCTGGTACCAAACCTTTTTCACCTGTAACTTTGCAAATGCCCCCATTGAGGGCAAACCTATAATGGAATTTGTAAATGAACCCGGCGAAAAGTGCACGGAAAAGAATCCAGTCTATCCAAATCTTTGCCACATCGCTGATCAAAATTCAAATTCAATACAAAAGGGAACTGAAGCCAGAACACCAAAAAAGTATAACAATGAAACCATACCAGGGGTCGAGAATGTCACATCTGCCGAAGCAGAAATCCAGCAAAGCATCCAACAGTTTGACAGGTTAGAGGAATTCATAGGCAGGGCAGCCAAACTGGCCAAGCAGCGGCAAGTCGTCATCAAATCAAGCAATTATCAACTAGACTTTGATCCTTTACCAAACCACACCATATCAGAGGATCTTCCGAAGAAACATCATAAATAGCATTTAACGGAAGAGTTTTTCCTTTTAAATAATTTGGACAGAAATAATTTAAAATATCTCGTTGTGGAATATCTGTTCTTTTCAAATCGTCAATAAATATGAGTATAAATTATGTTTATATGTAAGCAGAGGCTGGCGCTCCAGGGTTCTATATGCTATTTAACAAACTTATTGGGTTTCATGAGCAAGAAAAAATAATTTGTGTTCTGAACCTATGAAGCAACCAAAGAAGCATAATCAGAGGTCGTTGTCAAAATAGTGTAATCAGTTATAGACTCTCTAAAAGGAAGTCTAATACTTGCGCCTTTTGCTTGCGCCAGCCCAACAACCACATAAACAGCGATTATGAAGAATGCCGGTCGAGAGTCTGCTATTTTTAAGCGACTGAAAACACACACACGAACAGTGGGTAACTAGAAAAGAAAGAATCAACAGTAGAGTTTGCTCCATGCGCAGTTAAAAAAGTTGACTTGGGTTTCTGTCACAAATCAGAAAGTTTGTCTTTAAATTCTTTTGCAAATATCGACAAATATTAATCGTCAGCCTTTGAAGTTATCGATTGCGTATCCAAGCAACCGTATGTGAACAAAATTATATGAACGCAAGTTGATCGCATTAAATTATCCAGCGATCCAGAATTCGTTTTTAAAGTTAAAATGTATATACAAATATTAGACGTAAATTGTGGGACTTGAATCACAAAATTCTTAAGCTAATTTCTGATGATAAAAACTGAAAGAATAACTGAGTGATATAAACATACTGACTGAATAAAATACCGGCTCACGGTTCACGAACGATTAAAACCCCTTGCCCATATGAACTAAGAAATTAAACATAATTTTCCGTTATATTTAAATACATTTTACCACTCTATTTTAGTGCATTGAATAACATGCAGGGAGTTTTTACTGTGGCGTTAAATTCAAATTTCATGGATTATACGCTGATTAAGAATTGGTGAACAAGAATGGATGCAAATTTTTATTCTGTTCAAATCGAAACAATGTTTTACAGTGCAAAGTTATTGCTACTCTGTCTCCCTACTGTGCTTTTAAGCTCATCGTTTAGGCCCCAATACGATTACTGTCATGTTATGTGCCCAAGTGGGTATAGGCATTTTGCTTGTGGACTCATCGGAGTAAGTTAACCTCCCAAAACAATGATAATGGTAATTTATAAATTATTTTTACAGATGTTCGGTGATCAATGTGGTATCGATGCTGCATTTATAGACGTTTCAGTTTACATGCACAGCTTCATACTAAGTCAGTTTAATATCTACCGAAATCAAGTGGCAGGTGGCTTGGACACTTTGTCTCCCTCTGCCCGCATGGCAACTCTCACCTGGAATTCTGAATTGGCGTTTCTTGCCAATCTCAATGTACGAGAGTGTAAGGTGCACACCGATAAGTGTCGCAATACCATATTGCTTTCAAATGTTGGACAAACGGTTGCTTATCATAGTTCCGCAAAGGTTTGGTCCACGGAATACATTATATACAAGCTGATTAAGATGTGGTTTGAGGAACACAAATATGTGTCAATTATGGATATTCAGTACTACAGGGAAAGACCTGGGTAAGCTGTTCACTTGGTATTTGTTCTCTTCATATCCCATCATTTTGTTGAATCTCAGACACAATATACGTCACACAAATTAAATTTGTTAGCAATTTTCGTCACGCCCCCAACACTTGGCGTAGCTTAAAGTAAATAATACTTCTGTCCCCTGATTACAGTATACCCAAGGATAACTTTTTGCAAATCGCCCTGGAGAACGCCAACCAGGTGGGCTGTGGATTATTGAAGCATTTTCATAATGGCTGGTACCAAACTTTTTTCACCTGTAACTTTGCAAATGCCCCCATTGAGGGCAAACCTATAATGGAATTTGTAAATGTACCCGGCGAAAAGTGCACACAAAAGAATCCATTCTATCCAAATCTTTGCCACATCGATGATCAAAATTCAAATTCAATACAAAAGGGAACTGAAGCCAGGACACCAATAAAGTATCACAATGAAACCATACCAGTGGTCGAGAATGTCACGTCTGCCGAAGCAGAAATCCAGCAAAGCATCCAACAGTTTGACAGGTTACAGGAATTCATTAGCAGGGCAGCAAAACTGGGCAAGCAGCGGCAAGTCGTCATCAAATCAAGCAATTATCAACTAGACTTTGAGCCTTCACCAAACCACACCATATCAGAGGGTTTATCCGGTATATAAATATAATCTATCCCTAAATCTGTCATTTTTGCTTCGTCAATAAACACATGTATATGTGTATAATGATCATAAAATAGAAAAATTAAAAGTATTTAAAAACATTCATTTTTGGATTCTAGACAGACAACTTGTGTGTTCGATCATAAGCCAAACTTCGAAATTCCAAAATTGTGTCAAATATCGTGATGTTACTGTTTTAAATATTATACTTTCTTCTAAAGAGGACAGACTGGGAAATAAATCGCTACCTGTAGCATGCTGTATTAATCAAGAGCATTGAGGGTTCCGCTTTATATAGAGTACAAACAGCTCCAGATCTTACTTAAAGCACAATTAACAACGGCAGAGAGCACACACACTAACAGCTATGAAACTGAAAAAAGAGGACAGCCAGCAAAGGCAGCGGCAGCGTTAGCTCTGAGCGCAATTAACATTGTGAGGTCAGTCAGAGAGAGTGTTATTTGCGCGCTCTGCTGTCAACAGTCAATTAACAGCGCCAGAGCCTGCTCAGAGCGCGATTAACAGAGAGACTGCTGTTTGCAGTCACCAGCGAACACACACACTAGCATTGAAGTTACCGAATGGAGAGAATTGACTGCAGAGTAAACTCTAAGAGCAGTTAACAACAAGTAGAGACCTTAGAGTATTAGATTTTGTTTTTTCTAAGCCGACATTTTGGCATTTCTTAATTTGTGCTCTGCCGTATTAATTACAAACTCCTGTTTTTCTTAAAATCGTTTTCTTGACCAATTAGTGGAGACAAGCAGTTATATATAAAAATACCCAATATTTATTTGGAAGTTTTTCTTAACGAAACATTTAACTGACAAGTAATGCTGTCTGTTCAGGTAACTTTTTGGAATAGATTAACAACAGTATTAGTGCGTTCAAAATAAGCCCGCTTACGAATTCATTTTTCGCCAAATTTGATTAATTCGTAAATGGGATTCTTTTAGATGTTCAAGCAATGTTTCTGCCGAAGTTTTATCCACGACCGATCCGCATGAAAGGGCGTGGCGTTCGTAACGCCAGTAGATCTTAAAAGTTTTCTTGCAATGCTTGCATTTCAGCTCATCATTCGCATCTCGATCTGGTGGAGGATTGACGGGAGCGTGAGTAACACTCGGAGCGAGAACCGAAGACTGTTTAATTGATGAACTTGAGCTATGTGTAGGGGTCCACTTGGGCTCGGGCTTGATGAGCAATTGCGTCTTGTTTTTACGCTGGAGCTCCTCTTGATGATTATAGCGTATGTGATGGTACATCTTGGACATGCTCGTCTTCGTCCGATCACACAGGGTGCACTTTAGGTACGAGCGAAACGGCAAGTGCTTAAAGCAATGCTTCTGAAGCTCTGAACGCTTGGTAGTATGCTGGATCTCTCGGCATTGTAGGCACATGCTCTGACCGTCCTTTATCTGGAAGCTGTCCTCGATGAAGTGCTCGAAGTCGTGTTTCTTGAACACGTGTTTGCGCCATTCGTCCAAAGAGAGAATCTCCTTGCCGCACTTGGGACACAGGTATGAGATTAGTTTTGCAAGTCCCTCTACGGATATCTCAAAGTCTGCGTCCGGCTGACTGGGAGTGAGGGACAAGCGTTTACGCTTCTTTTGTGGTGGTGTCATTTCATCATCCACAGCGTTTGTGTGTGCCATATCCAGTTCTGCATCTAGGTCTTGATCCTGTTCCAGCTGCGTTGCATCCACATCTGTTGTCATCTCCATTTTGAGCTTATCCATTTCCTCCTCACCCACCGCATCTATTTCAATGGTCACCACTTCTTTGTTCTGCAGTTCGCTTGGGGACTTTCTAAGCTTTTCAGCGACATCCTGTGGTTGCTCCTCAAACAGTTCCTTGCACAGTTCATTCAACTCGGCTTCGTCTTTTGCATTCTGCTGCTGTTGATGTGTCGCTGGCTCTTCTCGCTCTTCCTTGCGCACAAAATCCTCGTAGGCGTTCAAGCAGCGATCCAGCGCCTGTTCACTGGCAGTAGAGTTCTGGTTTAGATTCTGATTGGCACTGGTTTTGTCTAAGCAAGTAAAGTCCTCGGGGTCATCTAGCTGCAAATCAATGTCCATAAGCGCCTTTTGCAATAAATCATTTCGCTTTTTCTCCGGCTTTGCTCCTTTTGCCTTGGCTATCTTCAAGTCTTCCACTTTCTTGAGCTTCGCCTCATACTTTTCGATCTCTTGCAGGTGCGTCAACAACAGGTGCTCGTTCAGTGCCCGTCGCCGCGTATAAGCCGAGCGACAGTGTACACAACGGTAGGTTTCTCGGTGATCCAAATGCATGAAATAATGATATTGCAGCAATGCAATGGTTTTATGAGCATTCTCCACCCATTTGAAGCAAAGCTGGCACTCATGGAAGTGTTCATCGATTTGTATAAAATTGAAATCCGTATATGTTTTCTTCAAATAGTCGTGTTTCTGCATTAAACCAATGTTAAAAATTTGTTCACCCATTTCATATGTATGTAAATAATGTTTGTATTTTTACCGTATTCAAGTGTTGTCGCCATTCGGCTTGTGTCCGAAATGCCTTGCCGCATTCAGGGCATATATAAACCATATGTGCTTCTAAACGTGCATTTAGTTTGCTTTGCTCATCGGACAGCACGCTATTTCGTATCATTGCTATATAGTTTTTTCTAAAATATTTTTCTTTTTAAAATAAGTAAATGTTCGCAATGAAAAACTTTGTTTATATCTATCGACTATCGATGTCAGATTTATATCGATTCATTAAGAGCAAGAACGGGTCGTGAAATGAACGGCTGAACTTGTTCCGTTAGTGGTACCCAGAGCAAATATATTGGTGTATGTAAAATTGTAGGCATACTTAATAATACGGACAACTTTATGCATGAAAAAAAAACAATGGTGATCGCAATAAAAGTGGAATAACAACTGGTGGTTTTTCCAGCTTTGGTATATTTAATTTTGGTATTTCTCTCATTTGTATTTTTTAGGTCATTGTTTGGGCGCATTGGGCAACACTGCTCGTAAAATCGTAAAAAATTGTTAAATTTGTTTACATTAAATTGGATCTCACAAAAGGTAAATCTAGTTGATGCAATTGATGCAATTTAAATAAAGAAATGATAAGGAAGCTGTACCAAACGAACTGATGTTATATTGTGTCTTGTGTAACCCCAAATTCTTTGACTAATATAGTGAAGTGTGCTGCAAATGCAAATGAAGTGAGAACAAAGAGCAATTAAAAAGATAGTGAAAATGAAACGAATTGAAAAACAACAATTGCATTACTTTCTCTTCTCTTTCGCCTTTTATGCAGATAACGAAATGAGATTGCAGTAAGCTACTTGCAAAGCCAAAGGTGACGAACGAAAGCACATTTGTGCAGTTTTAAAATTATACTGAAAATAATTTGTACACCCGCAGACAAAAAAAAAAGATAATCACGGCGCCCACACGCGTTGTTTGCGTTGCATTCGTTGAACTCGGGCGGAGCTGAGAAGAGAGCACAAATAGCCGCACGTCAATGTTGTGTTTATGAGCTATGGCTTAATAGCATAGAACAAAGAATAAGAACGGCAGCCAAGCAGTAGAGCAAGAAGAAGCAGGAGCCAATGTCCGGAAGCGAACAAGAGCAACAGGAACAGCAAGAGCAAGAGCAACAGCACAAGCAAAAGGAACAGCAGCTGTTAAATGCAAGAAGAAGCATCCGATTGTAGCAGAAAGGTGAAAGAAAGATAGACCAAACAATACTGTGGCCAGTGACTTTTTATTGTCAAGGTAAGTGAGACCTTTTTTAGGATGTTCCCACTAATCACACGTCCTGCGTTTTACAGTGCGCAACGCGAAGTGGAAAGTGGAAATACGCTTGGCTGGCGTTTTACATATGCGGGGGAGGAGAAGTGATCTGTAGATTTGTTATCTTAGTTCTCTTCGTACGTTAAACAAACGTGCACTGCCATTAGCTATAAAGATAAAGATATAAAGTAATTGCTAGACTTAATACACAACAAAATGTCCAACTCGCATTACAACAATCACCAGCAACACCACAACAACTACCAGCAGCAGCAGCAACCGTCGCAGTCGCTGCAGCAGTCGCAGTCGCTGCCACAGTCGCAGCATTCCAGCAGCAATGGGGATGAGGAATATCTTCAGCAGCAGCAGCCGGTGCACTACTCCCAGCACTATATGAACGGCCATGGAATGCGGATTAAGCCCATGGACAGCGTCGCCGTGCCGGATATGTGCCTCTTTTGCTTTGAGGTCCTGGACTGTGAGCTAAACAATATCGATGGTCCAGGTGTGCCCATGTTTAGCAACGAGGCGTATCCGCTGTTTGTCACCTGGAAGATTGGACGGGACAAGCGTTTGCGAGGTTGTATTGGCACCTTTAGTGCCATGGAACTGCACCATGGTCTGCGCGAGTACGCCTTGACCAGCGCCTTCAAGGACTCGCGCTTTGCACCCATTTCTCGCGAGGAATTGCCGCGTCTAACGGTCTCCGTGTCTATATTGCAAAACTTTGAGGAGGCCCAGGGACATCTTGATTGGCAGCTGGGTGTTCATGGCATACGCATTGAGTTTGTTACTGAACGCGGCTTGAAGCGCACGGCCACCTACCTGCCCCAAGTGGCCACCGAGCAGGGCTGGGATCAGATACAGACCATTGATTCGTTGCTGCGTAAGGGTGGTTTCCGTGCCGGGATCACCCAGGATGTGCGTAAATCCATTAAGCTCACTCGCTATCGCTCCCAGGAGATTCAGATGCACTACAAGGAGTATCGTGAGCATCTGGAGCGTCGTGGCCTCCATCAGTTTGCCAAGGTGCAGTGCTAACAATGATCCTGGCTAAAGGCAAGCGTCGTCTTTGGCTTGCTCCTGCTCTTCCTGGGCCTGGACATGGCGGGATTTCTCACCAGCAGCTTTAGCCAAAACTGAGCAGCCAAGATCCTTTGCCTCCTTTGTCTCCTTGGCTTAAATTGGAATTCATCGATTTAATTCGATTTTAGTTTCTATTTGAATTATTTGTATGTTTTAAATTTCCGGAATTTAACCACTAACTCCGGAAATCTTACCAAGACGTGTTGTCACCAAATGTGGCATGAATTTTTTTAAGTGTACCCAAAATGCTTAAACTACTTAACGTTTTTTCTCGGCGCTGCAAATCATGAGCAATTTTAATTAAATAAAAGGAATCATTTAAAATATATTTTAAGTTTGTTAATTGTGCCCATTTAATAAAAAGAAAATCTAACTAAAACTATACATAAATATGTATAAACATTACAAAATACCAATACAATAATAATAATTCAATTAAATAGTTCAACAATTATATATATACATACATAATAAATATATTTCATAGTTTTAAAAAACAAATTACTAATTCAATGCGCAATAAATAAAACAAATAAAAACTTTGGCCAAACCAAATCGTTCAGTTTTACGTTGATATATCTTTATTGTTGTGCTTTGTGTATATAATGTGCTTAGTAACTACTAATCTAGAAAGACTACTAGATACTACCAAGTTTGGAATATGCCTCTGGGTTTGTCAGTGAGCGTAAATATTTTGGATCAGTGATGGGCAGTCATGGGAGTGTCGCCAACTGAGCCCTTTTAGGCTAGATCTTTTCTCGTTATTAAAAATCGGTAAAAATCCATGCTTTTTAAAAAAGATTCTTGTTTTTAGCTTCTTTTCAGTTGGCATCACTGGTGCCCATCACTGTTTTCAGATTAAGTACAGCGTTTATGGCTAATCAATTAATTAAAGCAGCCAACGGGCGTAGCTAAAGCATTACTAAAGCAGCTAACAATGTGTTAACACGGCTAAAAGCCAAATACTCAATATTATTGTTCTGCTTAATCAGTATAAATATATAGATGTGTATATCGTTTATAGTAAATATAATCGGATAATGGAAGCCTACGAAACTCGGTGAACAAAGTTTAAGTCAAGCAATCTTCAAACAAGAAAGAAAGCCCATCTTTGAAATGCCAAAGATACGATACCCTTGCAGAACTGATACCCTGTAGATAATACAATCCATGTATATCTAATCCTTCGTATGGTATATGTATAAGTTCATCTCTAAACAGACGGACATGGCTAAATCAACTCGGTAGCTGTTACTGATCAAGAATAAATACACTTTATGGCATTCGCCACGTCACCTTGAATGCGTTGCAAAGTGCGTGACTAAATTATAACACCCTCTGCAAGGGTATAACATTTACGTATATCGCTTTGGAGACTATAATTATATAGGTAAATATAAATATATATATATATGTGTTTATATGTGTGATTCTCTGATTTGGTCGTCAGTGACGTCAGTGTGTGCAGAGGAACTGCTCCAGACACGGGCACTAGGTGCTCGACAGTGCATTCCACTCGAATCTCGGATTCTTCGAGTGCGTCACGGGCAGACACTCTGGCTCCACCAGCTTCCAAGAGCCATCGTCCAATTGATCCACGGTGACCAGACTGCAGTACGGTATCTTGTGTATCACCTGTCGTAGTTCATTGCTGTTGCGTGCCACGCCGCCTGTCAGCTGCCTCGAGCAGGTGTCTAGTGTGGTTGCATGTGCGACAACAAGTAGGTTGCCAGCTGCAAAGTATTGAGAAAAACTTTTAATTAACAACGAACAACAAACTAGCAGAACTCCAAAAGACCCTGTACTTATTATGAAGTAGCAACTGCTATATGAATATCACATAGTTGTTTACTCACAGGTTCGCTCGAGCAGTTGGAGGAGCACCTCATGGTTGCGGGTGTAAAACTCCTCCGTGGTCTCCTTTAGGTAGGCGCCGAGATCGCTGGCCGTCTGTACGGGTGTATAGCTGAGATCGATGTCGTATCTGGCATCGGTTAGCTCAGTACTGGTAAGCCAGTCTGGGACACCGTTGGGATACCAGGCCATCCACTCGAAGAGACCCGGTTCGAGTTTAATCTTATGCCGGCCATTGATCTGGAGACCCTCCAAGGCACTTGTGCAGGTCTGGACACAGCGATACGAGGGAGAACAGAAGACATGATCGATTTTCACCTGAGACTCGAGCAGAGCTTCGCCTGTGAGCCGTGCCTGGTAAAGACCCACATTGGTCAGCGGTGAATCATTCTGCCAACCTTCGGGACTATGCTTCCGATGCGGCAGCACCTTGGGCATGTTGAGATCCTTGCGCATATAGTGGCCAAACTCATCGAAACAGTAGGGAATCCATGTGCCAAAGGTGAAGTCCACCCGTTCACCATGACGCATTATATAGATCTTGCGATTCTTAGCGTGTGAACTGGGATGCATTGAGTGCTCATGATCCGAGTGCAAGCTGAGCGTATCATCTGGTCGGGGTGGCTGCAGTGCCGGTGGCTCCACTAGTATTTCGTCCACGTTCTTGGACACAGAGTTGGTGGTGGAACCGGAAGACATATTCGCTGTGATCTCAATGGTTGGTGTCTGTGGGTTATGGTTGTTGACCAGCTGCAGCGAGGGAAGCTCCAAGCAGGGCTGCAGCGTCTGCCGCAAGTACTTCTCAACGCTCTGCTCCGATTCCTCAAACGAGGAGCCCTCTATAATCTCCGGATGTTGGGTCCCTGGAAAAACATACTCGTTATTAATATAACAGCAGGATCAGAGCAGACTCGATTTTGTTAATGATAGTTCAGGACATGGTAAGACATATTTAACAAGCGAATTGGTTACTTAACCAGAAGCTCCGAGTTCGAATCCCGTGTCTGTTAACTTACTTTGCTGCAGTTCACGCTGACGCTCTTCGGGCTCTGTTGAAATGCTGCGTCCGTCTACAATGTCCAAGTCTTCAGCGGAATTAAGCGAGGAAGCCACACTCTTGCTAAGCTGAACGACACGATGCAGTGTCCAAGCGTCCGACTCGGCTGTGCGTTCCGTGTAATTGACTGGCAAGTGTCCAGTGCTGCCAGTGAGCCAGGAAATGCCCTCAGCCCAGCCGTCACTTGAGCTATCGACTCCTTCGCTGTTCAAATAGATGTAGTCACCAATGCGCAGCTCTAGTTCATCCGTTTCATGAGGATTATGCGGATAAACCACCTTTTGTACCTGCCAATTACACAACTCGTTAGATGACGTGTGTGCTTGAGTGTGTGTGCGTGTGTGTAATGGGTGTGCTAACTTGTTTGGTGGCGAGTCGGGGATCACGCGAATATAAACGCAGCTCCCAATTGGATGCACAGCTTGCGTCGAGGGTCTCCACCAGGGATTTCAGTGCATTAAATTGCGCCTGTGGGAACTGGTAGGCGAGCGTCAGGTGTAGGCTCTTAACGTGTGGCTCCAGTGATATCGCTACGTGTAGTATAAGAGTTAATTAGTGTTCAACGAATGTACTCAAACTAACGATCAATAGCTTTATGTGCACTTATTTATATATTGTGAGTATTATTGTCACGTCACCATGTGGGTTTGTTTTAATTCGAATTGTATAAAGATAAGAAACTAACACGTAGTAGTTTCAGTCGAGTATACCCGACTAATGAATACCCCGTGCACAGTCTATAAGCAGTAACCTACAACTTAACTAACACAACAGCCTAAAATCTGTTCATACAAACAGACTCGAGTGTTTGTAGTCACGGGGTATAAAATGAAGCATGCAATTTAACATCTACCAATATGATTAGTCATGGTCAAGAGCGGGAAACCCGAGATAAGAAATGTGATAAGACTTAAGCTTACATCGACTGCTGCGAGGTATACAGCGAGTGCCCGAGGAAACGGCTCCGCACCAGGGGAAGCAGGCGACAATAGCGTCCAGCTGCTCGTAAGTGTCGCTTATTACTGTCATCCAATTACCAATTACCAAACATAATCGTGGGCAGAGAAGATAGGAAGAGAATGGAAAACCAGGTAAGCCACTCCAATCTTATAACCAAAACAAACTAGGCTAATAACCAATGCAACCATTAAGACATTGAATTGGAAACGATGGAGCCCGAAGGCATACTTGAATTGGACACCTCCTTGACGTACTGCAGGGCCAGACGCTTCAAGTAGTTCGCATCGTCCTCGGCCACAAAGAAGCCCATGAAGTTCGGACTCATATACGGTTCAAGCTTAATAGGCCGATCCAGCAGAGCTCCTGTCATGTCTACCACTTGCTTCAAAGCCTTCGACAGCTGCAGCGAGCACTCGTCTGGGGCCTGGCAAATCCAACAAATTAAATAAACATTAAAGTAAGCTAATGTTGCTGCTTACCTTGAAGAAGGAGACGAGCGTTATGTGGGGCACATAGTTGTGGGCACCGTTCCAGCCGCACAGCTGTCGGGATTTCGACCAGAACTCCTCCAGCTGCTGCAAAAAGGGTCCGGTGGGACATGCATATATGATGTATTCCCGCGGCGCACACTCGTCAAGTGTGGCATCGTTCACGTGGGCCAGCAGCCAGTCGGATGCAATTTGCACTCCTCGATTTCCAGTCGACGCCAACGCTTTTTCTCTACAAACGTAAAAAAATCAATAATCAATAAATCAAATAAATGCTGGAGTAGAAATTTTTATGTTTGTTTGTGTATGCGAAGGAGAGAATGAGACACATTTTTCGGTGTCTGTGACCTACGCTCTGTGCTTCTGGAAGCCCATTTGGAGCAACGTCTGGAGCGGAGTCAGGTGTGGTTTCATGTTGCTGCAGATGCGAGTGGGCGTCTGATTCTTTCGCGGCGGTAGCGTTGCCATTGTTGCTAAACCCGACACTGATACGCACGCTTCTTTTTTTTTTTTTTGAGTGTTTGTGAGTTGTTTTGTTGCACCGACTATAATTAACACAAAACCTATTTTGTTTTTCTTCTTGGCAGTGTGACCAGCCATCCAGTACACAGTAGATATGATATAGGTACTCCCTGATGTGATTTTAACAACATTATCGACTTACGAACTATTTTAAAATCATTTCAAATAATCGAAATTTCTTAGTTAATGAGCTGGTAGATAACAAATCTAGCATTTGCATATTATATATTTATTATTTTGCGACAAGTTGAATTGCTTATTGGAGTAGCTTAAAACACCCTGTAAGAGTGCAGTGTGGAGCGCTCTGTTAACTGCACTGTGAGGAGCATTCTGTTAAACAACATATGTGCATGAAGAGACATATCGAGTACCGATTGGTCGCAACATTTAGAATCGATTATTTAGTTGATATTGGCCAAAATTTGTAGACAACAAAAAAAGTAACTGCGTAGTTGAAAAGAAATACAGTGCGTATAAACAAGAAATAATTAGATATAATAAAGTAAGTGCTTCTAAACATTGTATTAGTGCATTAAAAGAATCGAAATAACTACGCTGTTAAAGACAAAGACTCACTGCTAAACCAAATTGTTACGCAGCAGTAAAAACAGTATGGAAAATGCCAGTGGAGCCCAGACACAGAAAAACATACACACACATACAAGCGTACAAAGTGACACACACTTGCAAGCAAGCAAGCACACAGATGTTATTGCAGTGGTATAAGTGCGCAAAAACAAGTCACTTGTGGGTTCAGCTGACGGGGGAGTGACGAAATGGAATGCGCAACTTGCAATATTATTTGTGCTTTTGTTTGCAATTGTTTTTATTATACATGCATATGTGTATTATTTTCAACTATTCCTCCCCCATCCGCTTCTTGAGATTAATATGGGCGTTTTCAGCAGTAGTTCTCTTTAATTATTAATTCGGTCTTCTCCCTAGTTTGTCACACATAACATCTCCTTTCTCCTTCCTTTGTTGGCATCATCACTTTCTCCGCATGAATTATCATTATATTTTATTATCGCTTCAATGCGGGCTACTCATTGCTCTGACTGCCGATCGCCCCTCCCCCATCCCCTACTCATTAGATACCGCGCACTCAGTTCCAATGTTCAGTGCCATTGTTCATGCCATGAGTCACATGTAAAAATCAGTGTTTATCATTTCAAAACATGCCCCAAAGCTCCATTGTTTCCAATTAGAAAAATGAAGAGCAGAGATAGGCTCAACCAGTGTTGCTAAGCGCAGTGTAGCGCAGATGTGTTTTGCTGCTAATCCGAGTCGTTTAAGATAAGCGCGTAATTAAATTACAGTCACTAAGTGCCAAGTATTTTTAAACAAAAATCGTTATACGTCTTACTATTTCAGGTTACAGCAACAGCAACCGCAACAACAACACAAGAGTATAAGGAAAATAGGAAAACTTAAAGAACGCAATGGCAACCCGAAAGAAATCTTTGCTGAAAGTCATCATATTGGGCGACAGTAGTGTTGGTAAAACGTCACTGATGAACCAGTATGTAAACAAACGCTTCTCGAATCAGTATAAAGCCACGATCGGTGCCGATTTCTGTACGAAAGAGGTCGTCGTAAACGATCGCGTCGTCACAATGCAGGCAAGACCACTGACAATGAATTACCTTTGTCAGAAATATTATTAGCTTCTTCTTTATTTTATCAATTTGTTTATGACCTATTTCTAGATTTGGGACACGGCTGGCCAAGAGCGCTTCCAATCACTTGGCGTGGCCTTCTATCGTGGCGCTGATTGTTGTGTGCTCGTCTATGACGTAACGGCGCCAAACTCATTTAAGAATCTAGATTCATGGCGCGATGAGTTCTTAATACAGGCCAGTCCGAGGGATCCCGAGCATTTCCCCTTTGTTGTGCTGGGCAATAAAGTGGACTTGGATAATCGTCAGGTGAGTTTAGTGACTGAATTATCTAATCACTACATTTGCTAAAATCTTTTGAACTTCTTTCGACCAGGTATCCACGCGTCGAGCCCAGCAATGGTGTCAGTCTAAAAACGATATACCCTACTATGAGACGTCAGCCAAAGAGGGCATCAACGTTGAGATGGCGTTTCAAACTATAGCTAAGAATGCGCTGGAGCAAGAGACGGAGGTATTACTTTATAAATATATATATCTTAATTTACTATTAAATATTCAAAGCGTCGATGGTGAAATAAAGAGAGGAAACAAATCATGATCCGCAGTGCTTAAGAGCGTGGGCTGTGCAGTCTCTCTTCGCTCAATGATTGACCATGTCTCTCTTAGGCAGCTCAGTGTGTGATCTTGTCTCTCTTAGGCCTGAAGCTTAACACACTCGCAGTTTGTGCGTGCGTCGTGTCGGCAGAGACGTCGACTGAACTAATCGCTGCTGTTGTGCACTTAATGAAATTTAATTGAATTTTTAAACTTTAATTATGTTGGTATATTTGCTGCAAATATCAATTTCAATTGAAACCTTTAACCAACATTACAATAAGAAAATCGAAAATTTAAAAATTGCCAACTTAATCGAGTGTGTTATTTAAAAAGAAAAACAAGCTAAACTTTCAACACTGATATACTAATTATTTTTGAATTTTCTCTTTCAGGCTGAACTCATCAACGATTTTCCCGATCAAATACGCTTGAATCCTGATAACAATCGTGCAGGAAATGCTGACAATTGTCAATGCTAATAAGAAAAAAGCTAAAATTACACACGGAACAGCTGCAACAACAACAGAATACAACGCAAAGTGCATAAATACACAATCTATATTATAAATAATAATTATGAAGAATATAAGCAAATACGATGAATTGAGAACGACAGAAGGTGTACACGTTTAAGATTAAGTAAAACAATTTCAGCAACACAGAATAGTTATATAAATATAAATATAATATATTTAGAATTATAGTTCGCTAAATTCAGATAAATTTCAGCCGAATTTCCCGTTATAACTATTATTACAATTATGGTCTGTTCTAATCGTATTTCGTATTTCTCCAATCATAACAAAACTATTACATATTCTGCATGAAATCCTAGTAATATTTTTGCCATTAATTAGTAAAATTATTGCACGCCACAGCAGCTGCCGCAAAGAATCAATAACAAAGAAAGAAAAAAACCATAAAACAACAACAAATTATCTACGAAAAAACCAACAAAATCTTGTGATTGTAAATTTAATAAAAACTTAAAAAAAAGTATACATTTTTACTGTAATTAATTATGATAATTTGCCAGCACATTTAACGCGACGCGGCAATAATTTGGTTCATCGCATTTATGTCTCAGTTTTCAAGCGATTTGAACCCAAAACTTGTTTAATTCCCCTTTGTTGGACCTTATAGAGAATTTATGTTAAATGTAATGTAATTTTCACTCTTTCATTTAACATTCTCATGATTTTGATTTAATTTTTACAATAAACATTTTGAAAACTAAAAATATAAAAAAGACTAAAACTTCCTTGTTTAATTTTATTTTGTGACTAAAATTGAACTTGAAATAAATTTAAATCGATTAATTGTAGGTAATTAATTTACATCGAGTTTATTCTATTATTTATTTGAAGAAATAATTCATAAATATTCAGTACCTTCTTGACTTTTGGAGAGGGAATACATGGACCTAGCTGTGTATTGTTAATAATATTTTTAATTATTTCCGGTGGTGACTTATCCGCAAATATAATGCGTAGGAGTTTAAAAGTTGCGATATTTTTATATTTGATTTGGGACATGGCTGGACAGAAACGATATCAATCCATTGGAACGGTATTCTACCGAGGAGCTAATTGCTGCATTCTCGTCTTTGATGTGACGGATCGAAATTCATTCTCGGGTCTCAACACGTGGATGGGTGTATTTCTAATCCAGGCAAATCCAGAGAATCCTGAAACTTTTCCCTTTTTTGTGCTGGGCAATAAAATTGACTTGGGTAACCGTCAGGTAAGACAAGCATACTATCATTATACTTATATATTATCTCTTAAATTATTTGTATTTTTCTTGACTCAGGTGTCTTCCCAGGAGGCCCAGGAGTGGTGTAACCGAAGAAGGGCACCCTACTTTGAAACCTCTGCAATAAGTGACTGCTCTGTAGCTATAGCTGTTGAGGCGATGGTGTCTAGAATACTAGAACCAAAGAAAATTACCCTCTCCCTCCATAGTAATTCATTCGAATCCTGATGAACGGAAGAAAAGAAGCAAGGGTGCTTGCCCATGAGATGAGACTTAACGGCATTAGCAAGGCCAGTATCATACGAAGATAATAAAATACACATCAGGATATCCAAAGGAGCGGTGTGTGTGTGTGTATGTGTGCCTGCTTGAGCTCAACAGATCGCATGCTCTTATTTCAGTTCGCATTGTTATTCCGTTTAATGAAACTTTAATTGTTGTATTAAAAACCGATAAAAGTTTGAAATTAAATCTTTTACTTACCTAAGAAATATTCAATTGTTTTAACGAGTTTTACTACACTTTTAATTCTTTTAAAAGAGTTGGCAGGACTGCGCGAAAAGTGTTACCCATAAAAAGTCTCAGATGGTGTTTGCAAGCATTGGCTGCGATCGCGTCTCCCTTTTCGCAAGTTGTTAGTTTGAATCTAAACTCGGCTAAACTCGGAGTTGACCTCTCCATTTAGAGATCTTAATCGATACCCTCTCGATAAATTTATGCTGACGACGGTGATTGTGTTGATTCATTCTCTGCGTCATTTCATTTTGTTTGAGCAGTGATAAAGTTTCAATGAAGGGGATTACTTTTTGTTGTTAACAATCAATGTTACATCTATTAACTAGTTGAGTTCTATTGTGTTTTACCACTGAGAAGTAAACACCATGGCATATTGCTATAAGCCGTTTGTTAAAGTTTTGCTTCTGGGAAATCCAAATGTTGGAAAAACAGCCCTAGTAAATAGATATGTAAACAAAATGTTTAAAAAAATCTATGATGCAACACTTGGAGCGGACTTCTTTTCTCAGGATATTGTGCTTAACGATCGCTTTGTCGCAATGCAGGTAGACTATTGACAATTATAAAATTTTTGATCGCAATAAGCAATGAATAATGTCTCCAGATATGGGATACCGCCGGTATGGAAAGATTCCACTCGCTTGGCTCGGCATTTTATCGAGGGGCTCATGGTTGTATTCTTGTTTTCGATGTAACTGATCGACGATCATTTGAAAGTCTCGACACATGGCATGATGAGTTTTTAATACAAACCAATCCACTAGATTCAAAAAATATCCCATTTGTGGTACTAGGCAATAAAGTGGATAGGACCATAGAGCGCCAGGTATGCTACATAAATCGTAAGGAAAGAATTTTTAGAACTAACAAGAATTTAATGTTATCCAGGTGTCCATGAGAGAGGCTCAACAGTGGTGCAAATTGCACGACGTCATTTACTACGAGACATCGGCCAAGGACGACAGCTGTGTGGGCATTGCCTTCGAGTCGATAGCAGCAGCCGTCCTGGATGCCAGACCACTAAATCATTCTGCCGGCAACTGTTCCGGTCCTTTCATTGTTGTAGAAAATATGTCGGAAAGAAAATCAAAATGCAAATGTTCCTAAGTTATTTTATTATTATCAATCATAAAAATGAAGACATACAGAATGTCCAAAAGATCTTTTCTCTTGATGCTCATTGTAGAGCAGCTCTAAAGATAACCATTGTCATTCCATATCTTAAAAGCTTAAAACTGATCCACACAGTCTAGTCAAGAGTGATCCTGTCTCGGGTATAGCGTCCTCAGTTGTAAGCAGCTTCAAATATTTATTTCAAAAGCTAAGTACATTTAACGGCTTTCAAGCTCTCAGCTGGCCTGATGGCAATGAAAAAGTGCTGCCCATAAAGAGTGTTACCACTCCAAATGAATGAAACAAATTTCCCAAATACTCAACCAATTGGCATTTATTTGAACATTTTAAGCTTAACACGCATTAGACAATAGAATACAGAACTGATCGATAATAGTCGGTGCAGGACACATCGAGTATCGATAGATAATGTATCGATAGTCGGTCTAGTGTTCGGGAGATGACTGATTGCAGAATTTAATGTGTTTTGTTTACACTTCGCGAAAATATCAATAATAACAAAAACAAAGAGTAGTGTTTGTTGTATTATAAATCTATTTAAATTCCCGAGAGTTTGAGATTTATTGTAGTTTGAAATAGTTTTGTTAATTATCACTTGTCCCTTCGAGTACGTCAGTTTTTTCATTTATTTGTGTACGTGCGTGTGTGTGGGTGTGTATCGATCCCGTGTGATTTCTTTGTGTTGTTTGAGCGTATTTACATTAACACTGTAGTCTAAACAGATAGCCCTTGATAACTGATAACAAATTGATTATCAATTACATGTACAAATGTTTATAATTAGTGATCGTAGACTAAATGGGCTAACAGCTACTATTTTTTACAATATTAAATATATATTCTATCTTAGCAGATACAACAATCTAACATGGTTAAGGCTAACTATAAATTCCTCTTGCTGGGAAGCTCAGGAGTTGGTAAAACCAGTGTAATTCAACAATACGTTAAAAAGTTATTTGCTGAATATAAGGCAACGGTTGGTGTCGGTGTCGAGTTCAGAAAAATTACAATTGATAGTAAGGAAAATGTAATAGAGGTGAGCAATTGATTTAATTTTCATTTAAGTTTGAGCTCTCTATTGGTTTTTTAATAGATTTGGGATACGGCCGGCATGGAGCGATTCGACGCCCTTGGGAGGACGTTCTACCGAGGAACTCATTGCTGTATACTGGTGTTTGATGTGACGGATCGAAACTCATATAGAAATATCATGTTCTGGCGTGATGAATTCATTCGACATACTGATTTGGATTATCCAGAGAAATTTCCCTTTGTTGTGCTGGCGAATAAAGTGGACTTGGTCTCGGAGCGTCAAGTAAGTAAACGAACTAAAAGAAAATAATGCAACTATCCGAATATGCATTTATTAAGGTGTCCAAGGAAGAGGCAACCAAGTGGTGCAGTTCAAAGAACATGCCCTACTATGAGACTTCGGCGACGGATGGCCGAAACTTGGAGCAAGTCTTTGAGGAAATGTTACGAAAAATCCTTCAGAATAACGTTCAGCAGCCAACCGAGGACTCTAACAGAGTTATCAAAGTAAATGGGAACGAGAACCCGAGTACACCCCAAGACAACACTTGCTGTAATAATAATACCATAAATTTTAAGTTGTGGCCTTCATAGATCTTTAATTTTGTGTGATACACACCAAAAAAAACCTTTTGCTTGTTTGATTCTCCAAATTGTTTCTTTTGTTTACGTGTATAATTTTCGATTAAAACTGTGCCATTTACAAATTGTTCCCCACTGATATATTTAGTTAAAGCCTTATTGGTATGTGAACATTTTGTTTATCAATTTTGATACTGCTTCACGGGGGTCAAGAAAATACTGATCTCAAATAAGCAATTTTTTTGATTTCGGACTTTTACGAATTGTGGACTGTGTCACTAGTGATGGAAAAGTATTTTTTAAAAGAGCGGGATCATAAATTTCTCCTATCGATTATAAGTAATGCCATTTCACTGGTTTATTATGCCAGACACATTGCCCACAAGAGAACAAGAGAGAGCATTCTATGGTAGATAAGTTTAAGTTCGAGCGCGCTCAGTTAAGGTGGAGAGCATGAATAAGTTGGCATGCCGGTGATGCGAAAGTGCTACCCATAAGGAATATTACCCTATACATCGATATACTTTTCTTAATGATTTTCTTGCAGCAAGATATCGATAAGTTTAGTTTGTAGATTAGCACCACTAGTTGTTCTACAGATTGGCAAATAGTGTGATTTACGTATTGGCCATTTAAAAGTTTCATTAAAAACAGCTATTTTGTTTGAATCAAACATTATATTTGTTTTTTTATTGTATTCTTCTTTTGGTAATAGTTTTTTAAATAAACAATTGCTTAATTAAGTTTAATTCTGTTTTCTTCACGATCCCCGCTTTGTGCGGGTTTTTGCGAGTTGGAGATGCCTTGCCTAAATGCTTAAATGCAGAAAAGCATAATGTTGTATGCGATGTCTTGTTTACAGTGTGTTCTATATTTTTAAAGATATACGGAGTTAACATGATCAAGAATCTTAAGTTCCTTTTGTTGGGAAATTCTGGAGTTGGAAAAACTTGTCTGATTCAACAATATGTTAATAAAAGATTTGGTAATACTGCGTCAACAATTGGTCTCGGCATTGAAACAAAAAAAATTGCTTTTAATGATCAACTGACTACTATTGAAGTAAGTAATTGGCCTTAGTACTATCATTATCTAAGAAATTGTGTCGTTTGGACAGATTTGGGATACGGCCGGACAGGAGCGATATGGTAGCCTCGGCAGGACATTCTACCGCGGTACTGATTGCTGTATCTTCGTATTCGATGTCACGGACCGAAACTCTTTCAAGAGTTTGGATTCACGGCGGAATGAGTTCTTACAACACGCAGATATACAGGATCCAAATAACTTTACCTTTGTTGTGCTCGCTAATAAAGTGGACAACGAATTGTGTCGTCATGTCAGTAAACACAATATTTTTACTGAATATCTAAAAAAATGTAATTCTTCTCTTTTTAGGTTTCGAAACTAGAGGCCCTAGAATGGTGCAAGTCAAAGAATATGCCCTACTATGAGACCTCGGCAACGGATGGCAGAAATTTGGATGAACTTTTTAGGCAAATGGTACGGAACATTCTTCGGACGACTCGCGGCAAAAATTCCTCAATCTCTAAGCAAATAATCAAGTTGGATCCTCTGGAACCCACTCCGCCACTGGAGACTGGATGCTGTAATAATAATGTTGTTAACATATATCTTCCATGGAAATAGTGGTCCTTCAATATAACCCGCAGCAAAGTTTCTAGCATTTTGCATAGAATTTAATAAAAGAAATTAAAACGTTTGTAAAGTACCCAGTTAGTGATGGAAAGGGGAAAGTAAAGCCATATCGACTGCAACTAAACGATTAATATCGGTGCGATAGTTATGTGATCAACAGCTGCTAAGTTGGCATTACCTACGGAAGAAAAGTGTTACCCATTAATGCAATCAGCTGTTTTGCGATAACATCCAGAGTTGTGGTTTAAATTTCTGTTACTTTTAAAGTTAGTATTCGCTGCACCAAGAGTTACTAGTGATCCCGTGAAACGAAAGAAAGGTACAAGCTAAGAAACCTGTTACAAAGAATTTCTTTTACTTGACATAACTATCAATATGTCAAACCTTACCCTATCAATACTGGTGTATTTCTACACTCTTGTTGCAAACCGCTCTGTGATTAGTAACTATACAACCCTAGAAAATGCAAGATGGTTATTTGCCATTCTACGCAACTGGCAATCACTTTGAATGTCAATTCACAATTCTCGGAAGCTCGCGTTGATTGATAATGTTTCTCGTGCTTTCAATTTTTGTTTGCTTTTCCAATCAGCCATAAAATAACAAGGAAAAACTATAACTAAAGATTTTCTACACTTAAGTTGCTGACTGTTTAGATTGAAGAAATACGATAGCATGATCATCATTATATTAACACTCTTGCAGTGAAAAAAGAACTCAAGGTATGTTCAAAATAAATAGTGCTACAAAGTCCTGGTGTTGAGAAACCCAAACAGCGAAGATTAATCCTTAGGTACACAGACACTTAACTCGACAAATCAAGCTCCCAATTGGAGAAATCGAGAAAAATGTGTGTGAATGAAGTGGAGAATGCAAATTTTGTAGAGTAAATTTCTGGCGACCAGTAACGAATGCTGGTGAGAATGTGAACACGTAATCCACACGCCTTTCTTTGTGATTCACAAGAGTCTTCGGAGTCCGGTGAGCAATGAGCGTTCTGCTTTTGGAGTAGGTATTGTTTGTATGTATTGTATGGTTTGTGGTGAAACTGTAACATTTCTTTAATAATCATGTGTTTTGATAAATTCTAGTTAACCTCAAATATTTAGTTTATATGTAGAAAGGAAATTTAACAATTTAGTTGTAGTATTAAATGGAGACATGGAGACGAATGAACTTATTCAGTTGATCATATACTAAATTGTTTATATCATATATCTAAGCCATTAATTTAAAGTTATTTTATACGCGTACTCGGTTATTAAAATCTTTACAAAGTTTAAATATCAGTTAATTTGGGCTATTAGATTGAAATATAATAATTTAATACAATATATTATATTCAGCGTTAGCATTACCATGTCGAAAAAAGAAGCTTTTAAATTCATTTTTCTGGGAAGGGACTGCTGTGGAAAAACCTCTTTGATTCGACAGTATAAAAACGACAGATTTGAATACACTTCCGCTACCTTAGGAGTTGAAGTCGAAAGTTGCAAGATTTACATGGATAACAAAGTTTATAAAATACGAGTGAGTAATTGACATTAGACCCGGTTATTTATATATTAGTCAATGGATTTTACAGATTTGGGACACATCCGGACAGGAGAACTATAACTCTATCTGCAAGTTATACTTTAAAGGAGTTGATTGCTGCATCCTCGTATTCGATGTTACAAATCGAGAGTCATTTGAAAAGGTTTTTTTCTGGCATAAACACTTTTTGGAACACTCGAATATAGCCGATCCACAGAAATTTCCCTTTGTTGTGCTGGCAAATAAAGTGGATCTGGACAGGTACCGTGAAGTAAGTAAACTTTATACAATAATATAAGTTCCTATAAATACATAGATAAATTTGTAATTGTGAAGGTTTCAAAGGAAGAGGCCTATCAGAGGTGTTATTCGGAGAAAATACCCTACTTCGAGACATCGGCGAAGGACGGCAGAAACTTGGATATAGTCTTTAAGGAAATGCTACGAAAGATCCTTGACAATGACGCTCAAGAACCAACTGAGGATTCTCACCAGGCTCTCAATCTACTTAAAGACAACCACTTATAAGGTGAACTAAAAGAAAACCGTTGCTGTAATCAAAATGCCATTAATGCAAAAAAGGCGTGACAAAAATTTAATAAAAACTTGATCTGCTTATTCCATAGACGCACTTTTATTACAAATTTTGTGGCTCTTATAGTCTCTGAAGTTTCTTACTTGTTTGATTGATTACTTGATCTTTTATGTTTACTTGTGTGTAATGTTGTAGCAGAGAACTTCTTAGCTAAGTTGGCAGCACTGGTTGACCTTACCCAAGGAAGAAAAGTGTTACCCATTAATGCAATCAGCTGTTTTGCGATAACATCGAACGTTTCGGTTTAACATTCTGTTTTTGAAATTTCTTAAGTATTAGTTTCTATAAAACTCTGGACAGTGCAAGTTGATTCTTTGCCATTCTACCCAACTTGCAATCACTTTGAATGTCGATTCCCAATTCTCGGAAGTTCGAGCTGATTCATAAAGTTTGTCGTGCTTTCAATTTTTGTTTATTTTTCCAATCAGCGATAAAATAACAAGAAAAAATTATAACCGAAGATTTTCTACACTTGAGAAATATAAGAGCATGATCAGCATTTTATAGCAGTTTTGCAGTAATATTTAAACTCAATGTCGGATCAAAAGAATTTGTTCTACAAAGTCCTGGTGTTGGGAGACCCAAACGTCGGGAAAACAGCTCTGGTTAATCGTTATGTACACAGACACTTTACTAGTTTTAAAGCCACCGTTGGCGTGGAATATGCATCTAAGAATATAAAGCTAAACGACCGGATGGTAACAATGCAGGTGAGTAGTAAAAACATTATTCAGACCAAAAATATAGATAAAAAGTCGTGTTCCTTTAGATTTGGGATATGGCGGGTCAGGAAAGATTTCAAACGCTTAACTCGTCGTTCTTCCGAGGCGCTGATTGCTGTGTTCTCGTATTCGATGTGTCCAATCGGGAGACATTTATTAGCCTTGATTCATGGATGCAAGACATTCTAACAGAAGCCAATAACCAGGATCCAGAGTATATGCCCTTTGTCGTGTTGGGAAACAAAGTTGACTTGAGTTGTCGACAAGTAAGTAAAAATATTTCGGAATCAGTCATAACCGCAGATTTGATTGTGGGTAGTTAGTTTTTTAAAAATACCTTTTTTTGTTCACAGCGATTAATATATATATTTTTTTTTTATTTAGGTGCCAATGAAAGACGCTCACGACTGGTGCCACAAGCAAAATATACCCTACTTTGAGACCTCGGCCAAAGATGGCAGATCTGTGGATCTAGGCTTTGAGACGTTAGCAACAGAAGTAGGGATAAAGCAGAGGAAACGTTTGAGCGACGAGGAATTGTTCAAAACATTCGAACATTTAGATATTGAATGTCCCAGTGAGAGTCAAAGTCAAAGTGTGTGGGCACAATATTGTTGCTGGTGCAAATAAGTGAAAATAAATAAACGTACATTGTGTTTACGGAACAAACAAGCAATAAAATAAATTGTTGATTGTAAGGGATTTGTGGAAAAAAAAGAGTATCTCATTCAAAACCAAGACAGCCAATCAAACATATGTCAGAGCAAATACCAATTCAGAGCTGATCAAAATGTCCACTCGTAATCCACATGCAGTCCTTTGTGATTGGTCACACCATTGAGTACAGGAAAGCAGATGTGGAAGCTAAGTTACAGTAAGAGCACTTAAAGCTGGGAGCAGCTGTGGGCCATTGAAATACAGGGAGAGAACACCTGCCCCTGATTGGTCGCTACGCATGTGTGAGTGTGTGTGTGTGCATTGCGTACTGAGCTCAACAGCTCTCTTCTATTAGTGCTGTTTGATTTAACAGCTTTTGGACTCCTTAAGAGCAAAGAATCCTAACAGACTACTGTAAAACTGCAACAGTTTTGTAATTATGTTATTGATGCATTTCAATCATTTTAAATGCTGAACACAAATTAAACTATTGCGTCGCAATAAATTACATCATATGGAAAAGTATCAGGTTTGATTTCCCAGTCAATTATCGATACATGGCGAATATGTCCAGTCATACACTCGTACTCGATTATTCTAAACTAAACAATCAGTTGATATCAGTTTATTTGCACAATTAGTGATCGTAGATTAAAGGTGGCAAGTGCATACAGCTTTCGTAGGTTTGTAATACCAACATTTTATTCTAAATAAATTGTTATTTAATTTTTCACAGTCTAAAGCAAAAGTGTTAGCATGGCGAGGAAAGAAAATATCAAATTCCTTTTGCTGGGAAGTGCGGGAGTTGGAAAAACTTGCCTGATTCAACAATACGTTAAAAAGAAATTTGTTGACCCTGAGTCGACCGTTGGAGTGGGCATTGAAGTTAGCAAAATTGTTATGGATAATAAAGATAATATTATAGAGGTGAGTTACTAACTCTAATCCCATTATGTTATGAAAGTCTATGGCTTTTGTAGATTTGGGATACGGCCGGACAGGAGCGGTTCTATGCCCTCTGCAAGCCACACTATAGAGGAACAGATTGCTGTATCCTCGTATTTGACGTTACGGATCGAAACTCATTTATGAATATGTTTTTCTGGCATACCCAATTTTTGGAGCACTCCCATGTAGAAGATCCACAGAACTTTCCCTTTGTTGTGCTGGCAAATAAAGCTGACTTGGACTCTGACCGTCTAGTAAGTACACTTATTAAGATAATATAGTTTCAGCAACTAGCTTATTTGTAATTAATTAGGTTTCGAAGGATGAGGCACTAATGTGGTGTAATTCGAAGAACATTCTCTACTACGAGACATCGGCAAAGGATGGAAGGAACTTAAAGGAAGTCTTTACGGAAATGGCACGAAAGGTCATCCAGAATAACACTGAGAAGCCAACTCAGGCTACCATGGGCAACGAACCTATCGATCTGACTCCAATGGACAGACTGGACAAAAATACAGTGAAAGATACCAATTGTTGCAATCATAATAACGTTAGTTTAAAGGTTATAGGGAAATAGTATGATAAATCAACCATTGGTTACATCGTTTTAAATAAAAAATGTTTTACACTTCAGTTTATTTTATTCTTAAGTCAAGAGGATGAATTGTTTTTTTTAAGAATCTCAATGGAAATCGCATCTAAATGGTATAGATAAAATTAGCGAATTCTTTAGTGTCTGTTGAGTTTGAATTTGTGCTTCGCGACCTACTGAAAGTTCTGTTCGCCTGATACTTTAGCTGAAATATAGAAATTATCAGTTGAAGCCTCGGGCGAAAAGAAATCCACAGTAAGACACAACAAATTCGTTAAGTAAAAATAATTGACTTAAAACAGCGAATATTCTGATGAAAATACCAGGGGAACATAATCAGCAGATAGAGGTAACTAAAAATACAGCAAAAGAAAATAACTGACCTTGAGTTCTGTAGATAGCAGCGAAGCGGATGTAAACAGAGAGTTAAAAGCTGGAAAGCCTGTAGAATTAACAGCACCAGAGCGCAGTTAACAGAGACTTTGCTAAAATTAACAGCACCAGAGGTTCTGGTCCAGAGCGCAGTTAACAGAGGCACTGCTGGCGACAGTGAGAGAATTAACAGCCAATTAACATTTTTGCATTTTCTACCTTCTCTTATTTCTGTTCGCCTGGTATTGCAGCTATGATTTATGCTGCTTGCGAGCACTGCAATCGAAGGGTAAACAAAAAATCTGCGAAAGCCATTAGTGGAGGGCTGAAAATTATGATTTTACTGACTTATATACCAGGCACACAGAATCAGCAGCAAGCAACAGAAATAAGTTCAAGCGCAATTTAAGAGAATAGTATGCAAGAGCAGACTTAAACAGTTTAAGAGCCTGCTAAAATTATAAGCTTTCTCAGAGCGCAATTATTATGACTGCTTCACTGTTTGGATGTTTGTTCGCGGACGTCTGTGGCGTCCGCGAACAAACACACCAACAGCGAGAGTAGAAAATTAACAGCGTCAGAGCTCAGGTAACATTTTTGCATGTTAACTTTTTGCATTGGCGACCTACTGTGTATTTCTGTTTGCCTGGTATTTCACCAGGAATTTCTGCCATTTGGGAATTGTAGAATTTTTGATCCACCCACACGAAATGAAAAACCTAATAGGAATAATTTTTAATTTTCCTTTTATTCTTGAAATCATAGCCTTAATTCGTAACAAATTCTTAGTATATTTTCTAAAATTATTAATAATTTACATCATATTCAATTAAAACTTACTATTATATTTAAAAATAAAATTAATTTAAGAAATTACCTCAAAATATATAATATATAAGTTGTATAATTAAATTAACGTCAATTAGAACCTATTAGTAACCAGACCACTAGAGAGTTTCCCTGAAAAGATAAAGAAAATATAATTAGTAACTGATAGCTGGGATATTGGAATTTATTTTCAATGGCAGTTAAGATTGAATTTGAATGAACAAGTTGGCAGGACTGCGACAGAAAAGTGTTACCCATAAATAAATCAGCTGTTTTTGTGTACTTTATAACGATTCGCGTCGTGCAACATCCAAAAATGTCTGGATTGACGCCCGCTGCACCACCGCCACCCCCGCTACCCGTTAGTTGCCACACAGACGGAAAGATTAAACTTACTCCTGCTAAAACTCAAATACCAAGTGATGAGTGCAGTTGGGCATTGAATTATCCGGACCTTCAGAAGGGTTGCTTTCTCAGTCGCGTGTGTCAATATGCTCAACCCAGGAGATGCCAATATTATGATATTCAAAGTATACTGCAAGTATGTGCACTTTTAAAAGAGCTTGATAATTAAACGCAGTGGGTTGAACTTTTCCCCAGGTTGGTCCCACCTGTGGCTTAACTGCACTGAGCATGATACTGAATGGAAAACCGTCCGCAGCTGAATTACTGGCAGACGCCACAAAGCAAAACTATACCATAAATGGAGAAATGTTTAGTGCTCGATATTTAAACGAGTTAACACTTAAGCATTTGCACAGCCCTCTGAAATGCCAATTTTACGAAGGTGTTCTAAATTGTGAACATATCAAGGAGCAGTTAATCAATGGCTGCTGTTTACTTGTGCCGTATCCTTTTTATAAAAAAAAAAAAATTTAAATTTAAAAGTGCTTGCATTCGATATTCGTTTGGTATTTTTATGGGCAGCACTATAGCCGCGTGTGGTGCTGCCTCACTGTGGTATTTTTTAGTGCGAAAAGTGAAACAAGCAAACAAAATATATTTTGCTGCTTCGTTTTGTTTTATTTGGTAAAAAAAATAAAAAGGATTGCTTGTAATCAAATGGCAACGGAAGAGGAACAGGTAAGCCCACTAAATGCATTGCTTAAGTAATTACACCAATCTTCGCACTTGCAGCTTAGCCAGGTGATTTTGCCGGTGAAAGAGCCGCTGGATCTTATACGTTTGAGTTTGGATGAAAAGGTGTACGTAAAGATGCGAAATGAACGGGAGCTGAGGGGGCGGCTACATGCATTCGATCAGCATCTGAATATGGTGCTAGGCGACGCCGAAGAGACGGTGACTACCGTTGAGATCGATGAGGAGACCTACGAGGAAGTGTACAAGACAACAAAACGCACAATTCCCATGCTCTTCGTGCGAGGAGACGGCGTCATCCTGGTTTCGCCGCCCATGAGAGTGGGTTGAGTTGATCAGATCACTCCTGTGGAGTGTGTGTATATCTATCCTGCTGTGTCGAATTGTAATAAGCTTGTAATGGATTATAATAAAAAATGCTATTGTATATGAGATTGGTGCAGCCTTAATGCTTGATAATTATTCATTAACTCAGTTACGATGCAGATGTGAATCATGCTCCCTGCCAGAAGTCTGGACATCGTGCGCACTGGGCTTTAGTTGTGGGCTACCTGATCGAAGAGCCCAGTGGTAAGGTGAGTCCCAGCTGGGTATCCAATTTATCGTTGTTGTAATCCCATTCCTTCTCCCAGTTCCATGTGCTGGCGCGTCACGGTAAGACCAGTAACCTGGCTGTCTGGTCGCTGGCGGCGCTGAGCGAGAGCAACACCAATCTGGTGGAGTTTGCCCAACCCAAAGGCTATCCGGACTGCACCTTTCTGCTGCCTCCAGGTGGCCTCGATGGACCCCTTGGACTCAGTCAGCGCTGTGTGTTGGTGGAGGGATTTACGCAAGCAGTGATCAATCCCATAGTGAAATAACAAATGATTGTCTTTAAATTTAATATATTTAATAATACAATTATAAATTACACACACTTGACTCGATCTCATTTTGCATATTGCTTGAAACTGATACATCAGATACTATATGTACGCTATATCCTCTGCTCGCTCATACTATGAATTTTCAAAAATCACAACAATTAGAGTAGTATACTATATATGTCGGTCTATATATATAAATATTGGATAGGCATAACGCCCAGTTTTTGTATATAGTTTTAGGGTTCATATATATATTTAGTTACACATTCAGATTTAAGGTAGTATATAGTATATAGACGACGGGCTTGGTTAAATATTTAGTTGTAGTTGTAGTTATAGTATGCTGGCATAACAGTTAAATACGTAATACGTACATAGATAGACATACGATCCATAGTTTTAGTTTTAGACAGATCCTCTAAATTGAGATCATGAAAAACAAAACAAAAAACGCGCTAACAACAACGAACAGTTTTGGCCAACAGATTGTGTTGGCCCTGTTTAAGTTAATTGGCAAAAAGTTACATAGATGCTTTAAACTGTAACTACAAATTGATAGTTTCATAAATTCCGAAAGTTTGTCGAGTTAAAAGTTCAGTTAATTTTTGAATACACGTTAAATCGCTAACAAGTTTTACAACGTTTTCAATATGCATACATAGATATTAACTACAATAATTAATTATATCTGCATGTGTGTGTGTAGGGGAGTGGGTGTGGGTAAGTGTGGGGGTGTGTGATGCTTCTGGCTCGAAAATTATTGATAAATTCACAATTTTGTTGACTTAAAAATGGGCATAAATTACAAGCTAAATGTTGTTGTTTTATTAACTAAAAAATTTACAATTATTAATTATAAAATAAATTATCATTCTTCTTAGTTAATAATATTTATTGCCGTGCATTTGTCAGTATGTCAGTGTCTGTGTGTCTCAGGCTTCCTTGCTCTGTATCTGTGTGTGTGTGAGAATGCTTTTAGAGGGTATATTTTGATGACTAGGTTAATTCAGCACAGGACATCGGCGTGCAGCCGATCAGCGCAATGGGAAAGTTCTTGACATGCGTTTGCCACTGTGACGACAGCTGGAAGAACTTGACTCCAGTCCACTCAGTACCATCGATATACACTGCAAAAGAAGGAGAAGAACAAGAGGGTGGATTAGTATCGTACTTTGTTTTACACCACAAGTAGTACTTACCACGCAGTGGCACTGGATGCGACTGCTTCGGTGAGCAAATGAGGCGAGCCACGCCCTCAACACACTGCTCCTTCTCGAGATCACGCTCCTTGTCCTTCTTCTTGCCCAAGCGCATTACTGTGCGAATAAACAGAGATTGACATAGTGGTTAGTTGCAGTTGGTTTATGTTTATTTAGGATGCACTTACTCTGCTTCTGCTTCTTCTCCTTGGTGGCAAAGCTAACAGTCAGTCCATTGGACATATCACCCAGTTGCTGTGCATTTTGTGGCAGACGCCACACCTGCAGATTCCTAAACGTACTCTTAATGCTATTCTTTCCGCCGCCGGAGTCGCTGCCACGGGAGATGCCACTTCTGGACTCCTTGGGATGCTGCTCCCCGGGACGCACCAGTGGCCAGTAATCCACCTGGAGTTCCACAGCCTCAGCGGCGGCCAAGGCGCCACTGAATGTCTGCGATTGCAGCGATGAGGGTGTGCTTTGTGCATCACTGGAGCCACGCTCCCGATCCCGCTCGCGATCCCGTTCTCGCTCGCGATGCGAGGAGGCCGAGGAAGGTGGTGGTGTCGGTAGCGTTGGTGGTGATATGCGTCCCAAATTCTGTCCCGAATTGGAACCAACTTGCTGCTGCTGTTGCAGCGGTGGTGGTGAACCAGAGACACCGCCAAGCACGCTGCTATTGCTCTGGCTACCAATAGGGATGGGCATGCTGGAAGCATTGCTTGATCCTCCTATTCCGCCGCCTGCTCCACTGGCTGCAGCATTCTCCTCGAGATCAAGTGAAGCCTGTGCCCCATCCAAGTAACCAATGCGAACATCCTGAAACAAACAAAGAAATTAAGCTTTTTGTACAATAAGTTTAAGGCAACGTGTGATTCCACTTACGCTCACGAAGGGCACAAAGATCTGACACGAGTCCTCGTCCTTGTAGTTGACCATGGCTTCAGCAATGGGTATCTGTGTGCAGGGTCCTGCCGCATGCAAATACCGCTGAATCCGCTGCACCAACTCGGCTATATCCGACTTGGCCACAGCAGCCGCGTCCGCCAGATTGGCAGTCAGCGCTGTAGCATTGACAGTGGTCACTGCACTCACAACCGCTGCGGTGGCAGCTGCACGCTCGCAAAGCGATGACCAGTTCTCGGATCCAAACATGGCCGCGTAGGCCTGATCCATTTGGCTAAGATGTCTGGCAACGCTGCCATTGCTGCTACCACCGCCAATGGGCACCAGGTAGAAACGCAAGTGGTTCAGCCAATCCGGTGGACGTACGCCCAGCAGATCCACATAGTGTCGCAATGTGGCACCCTGTATCCAGTCACCGCCAATCAGCAGCACCTTCACTGTGTGCGGTGGCTTCGCATTCGAGTTGCAGCTGAAAGATAGAAGACAATTAGGTTAACATCTGTTCCCCTAATACCGTTTTGCAACACTATACTTACTACTTTTGGATCTTGGCCATAAGCGCCTGCAGCACAGCCTTCACCTCAGCGGTGTTCTGTGGCACAAACGCCGGCTTAAAAGAGTTGGCGAACAGCGTGACCAACTTGGCCAACGTGCTGCCACCCAAAGCCTCTGGTGGACTGATGATGGTAACCACCTCGGGTATGACATTATCGTCGCCGGCAAACACACGACTTAATTGATCGAGTAGCATCTTGCGCGGCTCCACATTTGTGGGTGAGAGGCAAGCTTCCAGTGCGGAACGTGGCTCTGAAGCACTCAGGCTGAGCGTGTGCTTTCTCTTGCCCACAGCGTTGCTGTTGCTGCTCGCACCTCCACCTGCTCCCCCACTGCCACCGCCTGCGCCACCTCCTCCAAGTGATGCCACAATGCCAGGAGTGTTGCTTGAGGTGCGAAAGAGACGGGATCGCTTCTCGGTTTGGGCATGGGGAGGTGTTATATTGCTGCTGCCCATGTTGCCAGTCACAGAGCTCACTGGTGTCAGCTGTTGCCGCAGATAATCCTTGTCTCTGGGCGGACTATTCTGTGTGTCCGAGTTCTGGCCATCTGTATAGCCGGCAATGTTGCCCTCATTGCCAGAGCTGTCATTGCCGCGATCTGTAAATATTAAATTAACAAATAAATAACACGTATAAGTTGTTATTTTTAGTGACACAGAATGGGATTTTACAACTAAGTGGATTGGAAGAGAGGTGGGTGGGGTGGGTGCTGGGTTCTATTTCGATAACATGGTTTTCAAAGGATTTCAATGACATGCAAGTAATTGGCCTGCCTCCACATTACACACTCTTCCACATTCACAGATCCTTTCCAACACTTACGGTCCCAGGCGGTTGCAGTGCGTATGCGGTGACATTGTGAATAAATAATAAATGCTTCCTAAAAAGTTTTTACAGAATAAAACTACGCACTAAATGAAATTGAATACAGTTGGTCAAATAAGTAAGAGGACACACTTAAATTTGGTTTACGTTACTTGTTGTACAGGACTGTTCAAAACAATTAATTGACCAACTGTAGGTTGAAAGCAATGGCGTCAAACACCTTTGAGTTTCAGAGTTTATTTGTGTCGCGTGTTCCGCTTGAGTTTTCTTGGCAATGCCGCAATTAATCAAATAAAAATAAAAAGAAATTGGGGGTCCCAACAACATGCACAAAAGCCCAAGAAGGTCGCCGCAGTGGGGAGTGGAAGTGATGGACGTTGTGATTAAGGCTGACTTGAAGGGTTCTCTTGTTTTTGTTTGTTTTTTTTTTTTTTTGGACAGTCTGAAGTAGGGAAATATACCACGAATAACGTATTTATTGTTTGCTCTTCCGGGAGTGCAGTGGGTGTGGTGGGGTGCAGTGTTGTGTATGTGACATGCATCATTTTATTTTTGGGTTGTGCTATATTTAGCGGTAACCAAAATAAACTTAATGAAATGACCACCCAAATTATTTATTTTTGACGTCACAAATAAATCAAAAGCGCACCTAACGCATGCAATAAGTGCCAACTATGCACATGGTCACACTGCAAGCAAATCAGCTGATTTATTTTTGCATAGGCCGGAGATGTGTGCGTGAGAATGTTTCTAATAAGTGTGTGTGTGCGTGTGAGTGTGGAGTTTGTAAGTTGTGTGTGTGTGTGAGATTTCGGGACGTGCTTATAATGTTGCGGTTTCGATTTAAAACTTAATAAAGGCAAAATGAGTACAGTGCACGTTCGATATGATGGATGCCATTTCAATTACAATTTCGAATAGCTAACATACCGAGAATGCACTGTAGTTGGTGTTTGGGTTCAGGAATAGGAATTGATATTTTTTTGGTGTACTAATAATTTAAATTGCGTGTTTTATTGGTTTTGTTTTTTGCTGTAATTTACACAGACCTGGTGTTGTAGCCGAATTGTTATTGTTTGTTAAATGAATGCATTTTTGGTTTTTGTTATTTTCAATATTGTAAGATGAATTGGTCAATTGGTCGCTCTTATCCGATGATCGGCGCTCAGAGTTTCCTGCAAAAAAAATGTTTGTTCAAGCCATGCAAAATGTTTGTTTTTGTTTTAACTTTGTTCTTGTTTTTGTGTATATGTGTGTGTTTGTTTTGTAGACATAATTTATATTTACATAGTTATAAATAATATATAATGTATGTACTGTAATTTTACTCGTAAGCTTTTTCCAATTGCACATAATTGAAAACAAAACAAATTGTAATCGTAAATTGTTATCGCCTGTAGCCACGCCCCCCTAACATGTGCTCCATATTGCGTCGTACACACATGTTCAAGTATGTATGCCTGCCGTCATATCGTGTGTGTGTGTGTGTATGCAAGTGTAACTGTGTTGGAGAGTGGGAGAGCATTTGTCTGTCAGTCTGTATTCGTGTGTGTGTAGGAATTTATGTCGCACAAGTGGACAAATTGGTCAGCTGGAATTTACTGCATGTGTTTTTTGCTCGCTCTTGCTGTCTTGCTTCAACTGCAGTGAGTTTGGCCTTGCGACAGTCATGTGTGACCGTATGTGTGTGTGTGTCTACGAATGTTTGTGTAGAGAGAACTTGCGACAGTTATTTTTTGTCACGCGTAACGTAACGCAATGTAACGTAACGCAGCAGCCTTGACCGAAAGCAGTAAAAATAAATCCAGACACTACGGTGGAAGGAGAAAGTTGCCGGAGGTAGGGGCCGAAAAGTGTAGCCTGCTTTTTTGGGAGATGAGGACGGAAACGAGCGCCATTTTGTTTTGTTATGCCCATTTGTTGAGCGCACTTAGTACACAAGTGTGTGTGCGTGTGAGCGTTATGCAATAATGCAACAACAAAAGTCATCAATTGACGGCTTATCAAATGCAATAAAAAAATACATGAGCGAGAAAGAGAAACAAAGAGAAATGCCCCAATTACTTAAGTAGTAGTATTTAAAACAACAGCAACAAGAATAACAACAACAACTACAAACGCTAGTATATAATTAAAGCAACAATTGCAATACAAAAACTGGATGAACTTACCTGGTGTGCCACCACTTCCAAGTAGGCCACCACCGCCTCCATTTCCGGTTAGACTCTCATGCAGCATTATCCTAGAGTTGGTAAAGAAGGGACGCAGCGATGGCTTTGGCGTCGAACCAATCGATATGCTGTCCATATCCGGTCCAGAATCATCGCCCTCGCAGCACGAGAGCGACTCCAGTTCCTGAAACAGTGCATCCAAATCCCGTTCACCGCGCAGCGCTGCCGTCCCACTGTGCGTCTCATCCTCCAACTCCTCACTGGCCTTGAAGCGCTTCAGCAGCGCGACGATTTTCTGCTTAAAATTGCGTTGTTGCAGCGAAATTGTCTGTGTACAATGTGAAAATAGTGAGAGACTTTTTAAAATCCAATAAGTTTTAAAGGAAAAGCAGAAAACTTTATTAAATTAATCTCAAATTAATAAACAAATGCCTAAGCTAGTGAAAACAGAAGCCCAAAAGAGTATAAATAAATTATTAAATGTTCTGTTTATGGTTTGTATTTGTAAATCTATAAATAAATTCAGCGTGAAGGTCTGAATATATTTTTTTTTGCTTTTTCGAAGTATTTTAAAGCACTTTTAGTCCTTTAAAAGCTACAAAAACGATTCAGTCTTATTTTATTTATTTATGGCCAGATCTTAAGAAAAAAAAACACAGTTTAATTCAGCTTTATTGCTCAAGGACTTAAGAGACTCATCTATTTTTAGTGCACACACTGACTAGTTTTTATAGTCATTATTAATACGGACACCCCTTAATGCAAATGCCCATTAAAATCTGTAGGTCGTTGAACAAATCTCAAGGAATTCAGCTGACAAAATTTATGCATCGCTAAATGCTTCGAGGGGGAAAAAGTCTGTCTGTCATTAAGGGACTTTTTTTTATCTGAGACAGACATTTAAATGATCCTGGCTATAAAGACCATTCACATTAATAAGCAGCAGATACAACAACAACAACAATAACAACAACAATCACAAAGAACACAAAAGCTTCAGGCCTAAATTACACCTGTTTCAAGAGGGGGGAAATGCGTGGAAAGAGGGGTAGAGGGTGGGGAACAGAGGGCGGAAAGCATATGTTGGTCTCCCTACGTTTTTTGTTTGGAAATTTTGTCGGCTTGCTCAGCCCGAGGCTTATATAATTGGCCTGGTTCTTAGCTGTTGTTTAAATATTTATAAAAGCGCTTACGAGTACTTTACCCATCTCCCTCGTCTCTCCCCTTTTCCCCTGTCCCACAAGCATTTGTCAAGTAGAAATGTGTAAAATTGATTTTCTAATTATAAATGGCTTATAGGTAAAACGTTAAAAAGGAATTGTTCATAAGTCTTAACTGCGTCAATCTTCGTCTACCCCTTTCCAACAACTGTTCTAATTGAACTTTTGTGCCGAGTTCTAAACAAATTCTAGAAAATTGTCAAGGTAAACCATAGTTAGTTGAATTGTGTATATGTTAGACATTTTAATAAATATTTGTATAGTCAAGAACAGAATTCTCACCTAAATCAAATATTTAAGGAGTATGTTTCAATTAAGTGTTAATTTATTGCTTTAAAAATGATTATATAAACATGAATACAAATAAATCCTAAGCTAGTAGTAAAATTAACAAATTCTTGCCGCTTTAACTATGAAAAGTTTTTGTTTTTCTGAGATAACTCAATTTAGGTACAGAGTCTTTTAAAGTCGGCTTGATCGCAGTGCATGCTACTACCTTTTATGTATCTCAGCCCATCAATAGTTTGATTTAGACTATACATAAATGTTGTTTCTACTGTCGATTCCTTGGCATCGTTTTAGGTATTGTTAGTAAGTGACATGGCCCAAAAAATGCTTCAAGGCCGCAACACAACAATTGTCAACAAATTCGATAGCGAATTCCTAGTATAACTTTAGATATGTGAATATCTATAATGTACATCATATACATATATCTATATACTATATGCTAGATATTTAGCTATTTAAGCTATTTCTTGAGATTGTGCAAGTGAATACCCGAAATTGTTCTGCTTTGAGGAAATAATTGCATGATTATTGCGTCATCGTCCTCAGCGACAACAATAGCCAAAAACAAATAAGTTTATTTTGATATAAATAAATATCTACACAGTTGCATTAGTCTGCGTGTGTATCTATGTATCTTATGTAGAGCATTGTCACACGCCAAAGAGTTTGATAATTGCAGCCATGCGAAATGAGCGATCATAACAAAAACTATTAGCAAAAAAAGCTACAGACAAGCGAGTCAACTGCAGAAGACCCTGTACTGCTTAGCAAGCAATCCCATATTAAAGTAATGTAAAGTAAAGTAAAGTAATACTAATATAACTAACTTACTCCAGTTGTTTAAAGTTTAGAAATGTATTTCACAAACTGTGGACTTTTGTTCAACATTTTATAGCTCTGGTTATTATAGCTTTACAGTTCTTGATCAAGAAAATATATACTCTCTGGTACAGGGTCTAAAGAGCATGGTCACCCGGTCTTATTTATATATTATATAGGGAGTACTCTATTTTCGTGATCAAAAGAGAAATTTAAATGTCTTCATCCATGAAAAGCTTTCACACAATTGCAATTTACGCGAAAATAAAAGCTAAAAAGTATATTTTGATCAGTTCCTCAGTAAAAAGAAACCTAAGACTAGGGAAACCCTTTAAAGCCTAGTAGAAGCATTAATAACAAATTTTAGACTCGTACCCCTTCTAGTTTGTGGTGCTTGACGATTATTCAGTCAGTGCCCCTTATTAAAAGCTATAACACATAGCACAAACTGTTCATCGCATTATCCAAACATTAAGGGGTAAGAGACTGTAATTTTTAAGCCATACCCAGTGCTCCCATAAATTAAAAAATAATTCAGTTTTGTTGACAAGTGTACAGAGCATTTCAGAGTAGAAAACAAAGGTGTATAATCTAACTAGTATTTATATTATAGGTCTTTGTATTTGTATGCGTGTTTAGATAGCTGACTGAAATATTAGTACACCTGCCTAATCAGTAAAAAGTGAATAGAAACTGAAACCTAGCATTACTTAAGTTGGTCGCAACAGAACCCGCCCTTGACTGTGGCCATGTCAAAAATGACAAAATAATTATTTAAATTTAGTAACAGTAAAAGTTCAAGTCGCGCTAAGCGACTGTGAAAGACCGCTTAGCTTCGCGAAAGCAATTAATCTGAGAGCTTAGAGAGCAAGCTCAATAAACAGCTGCACACTTTCCGAGTACAGGGTCTAATTAGTACGAGGAGTAGAAATTGGGACACACCTGCTGCGGCTTACACAACATAACTGAACGTAAGGGTTTATAGTATAGTGAATGACTAACTGAATGATTGAGGACTGAATTGACTGATTGACTCACCCGACTGAACTTGGCCCGAGAGGAGCTTTTGTCCTTCATCTCGAACTCGCTGTCACTGTCGACGGGATGATGTTGATGCGGATGATGACCGACTATTGCGATATCCTCGATGCCCGACCTTTGTAGCTTGTTACGATACTTTCGCATATCATGCTTGGTCGGATTATAGTCACGCTTCTGATCGTAGCCGGTTATGGCCAAATCATTCGATTCGTCGTTAAATTCACCCGAACTAAACTCTGCTTCCTCGTCCTCGTCGGAGTATTCAGTAATGCGATCTGCAATGGAAAAAGGAATTTAAGTTTAAAAATCACATCAAGTACATACAACTTAATACAAATAATCCTTTAATGATTACAACTCAGTTCAGTTAGTATTTAGCCAAATCTAGCCATATAAAAGCTAAAAGGGCAGCACTGCCTGCCACTTTTTAAGCTTGTTTGTTTCACTTTAGTTTAAACACTTATTTTGTAGATAAAGTTTCTTGAAATATCAACATACACTTAATTGACAGCTTGAGAAACTGACTGACTTGTTGAATGAACGTTTGTTCTCCCCTTTCTCTTCTTTTTGGGCGCTCTTAACCGTTACTTTTTCTCGGGACGTGACTTTGCTGCCGGCAGCTTCTTTTTGCGTTCTTACTGCTCCAACAGTTTATTTATTATGTTTTTTATTTATATTTATAAAGTTTGTATTGCGCACTCGAAAACTTAATCACAAGAAAGAATAAAAAAACACGCGCGAGTTTTTCTGTTTTGTTTTTTTTTTTGGGCTCTTGTTAAATACGCAAGTAAATTAATCACAAGATATCAGCGTAGAGTTAAGTTATCGGCTCATCTCTTTCACCTCTGCTTCTTTTGTTTTTTTTTTCGTCTTTTCTTCGTGCGCTTCGTTGCACGCTCGCGAGTTAAATGAATGCGCTGAACTGACGCCTTACACGTTTTGTGTTGGTCGCCGACACATCAGAGGCCTGCGACAGCGACAGCGACGACGACGGCGGCAGAGACACCGACCGAGGCAGCAAAAGTCAACAGCGACTGCGATTGAGAGCGCCACTTTCTCACCTAAGCAGCGTTTGCTGAGCAGAGCGGACAGCGGATAGCGGAAAATGAGCGATTGACGATGAGCTGGCCGCGCATTGGGTGGGGGTAAATTGTTTAAATCGTAGTGAGAAATGGTCGGACATTGCCGGGTACTACCATAAGCATACGCGAGAGTCACTTAACAAGTTCTTTATAAAATATTTATATAAGTAATACATTACAAGTCTTTTCTAATTAAACTTTTACTAACTAATCAAACTGCCCTCGTGTGTGGGAGTGTATTACACACACTCGTGCATATTAAGTATGCTCGTTGTTCGATATCGCTAAACAAGTGTTGTTTTGTGGTGAGGTGGGGATGGGTTTGAGTGGCGGAGGAGGAAAGGAAGGGGGGCTGTCGAATGACGCTTATTAAAGTTATTTTTACGCATCGATTCAGTCAATTGACGACCGAGTCACCGATGTGTTGAATTACAAATACAAACGTACAAATGTATATGTGTATTGAAACACAGACAAACACACAGCACAAGACTGAGACAAACTTGAAAGCACTTGCACGAGCATTGCACTCTCTTTTGTGCTCTCACTTCCACACTTCCTTGCACTCTCTGTTGTTTGTGACGTTCGCTCTCTTTGGTGTCTGCAAGACTTTAAGCTCGATTGCTGATTGGACTGCACACACAGATGAAACAAAAGTCTGATTAGATTTTGTGCCAACGTCATTCTCGTCTGCGCATTATTTATTATCAACGTAAAATTCGTTGATCTATGCGTTCGCTCATTTCTTTCATTCCATTTCTCTCCCTCTCGCTTGCTCTCTCTTTGCTGTTGATTTGTTTTTGTGTTCATTCGCTTGCATGTTTTGTTATCATTTACACACTATTCCCATTCCCATTCAGGCATTTACCGGCCGGCGACTAATAGATACTTTTTAGGGTGACCATCGCGTGCCCCAGCAACAGTCTATCAAGCTGTGTATGTGTGTGCTTGAATAAGTGTTACTTTTGACAGCATTAAACAAACAGTTATCTGATTAGAAACGCAGTTGATAAGAAAACAAGCGTAAGCCAAGCAAAGACAGCGCTAAGCTAAATCAAATTGGACTTTGTCTGGCATACCCTGTAAGCGAAGTGCTTTAAAAGGGTCATTAAATCACAATGTAGGCACCTTATTAGAGAGTAAATGCTGTCCCAGCATACCCCACTCACTCAGTTGCCTGCACTTATTAGATCGTCTTGTTATCTTTATCTTTTAACAATTGGCAAGAATTCTTTTCTCCTTTTGAAGTGGCTGCCAAGTGAAGTGAAGCAAACATCTGTAGATTTGGATTGGGATTATAAGGAGGGGAAGGGGGGAAGAGACTACTTACAAAGGGGAAACTCTTTAGCAGCTGCAATTACGTGTTATTATCTTGATGCCAATTGCCGTAATGACAATATAATGCGTCTTTAGAGTTGCCCTTCTGTGTCCCCCTCTTTCTTCAGTTCTATTCATGTGGAGGGTTCTACAACTCGTACGCAAACTTTCAATTCCCAGTGTGTGTTTATTTATTAATTAAATTTCCGCGAAAGCGAGAAAATTTCCGTGAAAAGTGCGGTTAATAGGAGTGTGCGATGAAAAGGCGAACAGAAAACAGAAAGAGAAACTAAAACAAAACGAATTAAATGGCAGACAAACTGTTGCCATTGCCACTCGTTATTAGCCAGGCCAGAAGTAGGCGAACGTGTCATGGGCAAAACCCCCGTTCCACAAAGAAATTACACACGCCCTCACTGTCTCAACTACCCCTCCCCCTGCCCGCCATGCCACGCCCTGCGTGCGTTCGCCCACGCTTCGTTCCACGCCGCGTATGAGTAATGAAAAGCGTAAAAAACGTATTGAAAAGCGGCAAACGACATTGATTTAATGTTTATATACAAAACTCAAGGGGCAAGCAACAGTTGGGTGTACACAACTTTAAGAAACCCTGTGGTGAGTATTACTCATTACTTTTTAAGACTATTTACCAATAAATACTATTTATAGCACTGCCATAAAATTTATTTGTGTAAGTCGATGAAAATTCCACACTGACAAATCATATACACCCTTTGTACTTCCCACTATACAGGGTCTAAAAAGTATGAGTTGTTTTTGCCGCTGGACGGCGGTCCATGGTTATGGATTGTGCTTTGTGGCTGGCATGCTAGAGATAAACACCAAAACCTGCCATCAAAATAAAAAGTAGCACACACAAAAAAAGAAAAAATTAAAAAAGACGAAAAAAAGACTGAAAAAAGTGCTATAATATTGCTTTGACCTTGGAAGCGGCACAGAAATCGGGCGATGCCATTAGATGACACCCCAAGGCGGCAATTAGTGGCCAGAGGGGAAGTCAACAGACAGGAAGGAAGCGGGAGAGGGGAATGGGGCGGGGAAACCCATTGAAAGTGAACAATAATAATATAATGCTCCATGGCAACTGCTCGACATAATTTACGCATTTTGCCATTAAACACTTGAATGAGAAAGAGACTGAAAGCAACAAGAAGAAGAAAAGGACAAAGACAAAGAGGAAGAAGAAGAGAATGGTAAGGAAGGCACACCTCAAAAGGAAATCAACCCCTCAGCCCCTACCCCCATCTACGCCCCTGTTTTGTTTTCATTCCTGGTACTCACTTATATACACTTTTATATGTATTTCTGCTTATCTCTGCCTCAACAAGGACAAATGACTTAATTCCTGTCGCTGTCAGCAGCAGAGAAAACAGAAGACGTCAAGAAAAAAACTATAATTTAGTCATACTGCTCCTACACTCTCTGGCCCTCGGTGCGTATGAGTAATATGCATAATCGCATCCAAGGATTCATTTAAACGTTCTGCTCTTGAGCAAGAAAAAGCACAAACACAATGCGAAAGAGACACATCAACAGTCCTTGAACTCGCGTCACTAATTCCCTTACTGATCAGCGTGCAGTGATGCTGAAATATGAACACCGTTTAGTTCTGTGCTTTCTAAACTGCCCACTTACTGTTTATTTAAAACTGTTTTATTGTTGAAATGCTTCAGATACTTAAGATGAATTACAATTATTTCTTTTCAGGAAACCTCATCAATAAGGCACATTTTCTAAACAACATTTTTGAAATTTTTCTTAAGAAAATTAAACCTTCAACTTTTTAATAATACTCTTTTGATCTCAATTGATTAATGAAGCTATTTCTGTTTACACTAGACAATTTATCAGGCAGTTAAAAATTCCCGGTTGGAAAATATTGCACAAATTCTGAAATATTTCTAGAAAAATTATGCTTAAAAAAGTTCTGGATATTTAAGGAATTTATTTAGCACAAGAAATCAATTTATTTTTAATAAATTGTCTGGGAAGCTGTTGATTATAGAGTTTTTTGAGAAACTTTGTGTTCCCTAGAATACGCAGTCAATTTGATTACTTTATTTATTAATTCTAAAGCATTTTAAAGCTAAAACTTTCTATTTTTCCCAAAAAACAATTTTTAAATGTATAAATCCAGCTGTTACCCACTGAAACCTTTAAAACAAAACAAGTTGATTAATTCTTAACTCGTTTCTGCCTTAGACAAATAAAAGACACTGATTAGCCCTAATTCACTAGCGCTTAATGGATTTCTTGGGTTGATTACCCCGGAATTGGGTCTTTTGTGCCCTTAACAGGAGGAACTCCAAAACGCCACACACAGGAGTGGCTAGCAAATGACACTGGGAATTATATCTTTCGGGATATGTCTGTCTCGTTCTCTTTCTCTATCTTTTTCTGATTGCCTGGGGAGTTGAATTCTCAGATATGGGCGTGGCTGTGCGCATTCAACAAGCTACTTTTGCCCTAAACAAGGTAGGAAAATCAATAGCACAGAAAATACCTTAGGGGAAAATAAGAAAGATAAGCACAGTTGAGCTAAACTGGTATTAGAATACCCTGTACTAATCCTTAGAACTTCTTTAGTAAAAGGTTGTACTGAGGCTTGAACATGGACCCATCGAACTATACCGCATTTCTAACTGTAGGATCATAGTATCATTAGTAGTCCAATTTCAGCTTCTCATTGTAGAACTGAAGCTCCATTTCGATTCGCTAAATAAGCACAGCATACCCTCACACACAGGGTATAAAAAGGGTTGTCTTTTCACAGCCCATCTTTGAATGTCAAATTCATTTTGCAAATTAGAAAGTAAGCTCGACAAAAGTAATTCCTGCTGGCTAATGTAACTACAAGTATTCTAAAATACGATTGTCCTGGGACTCGCAGCTATTTGACCCTGAGCTGAGTTGGCAACAACTTTTTGGGCGTGTTGCCAACTCTGTGGAAAGTGGCCAAAAAGGCGGCAAATATTGACCCTCAGCCAACCGAAGGCGAAACACTTTCAACAAATTGCAATTCGCAAGGACACTTGCAACATGTCCCCAAATCGCGAGAGAGAGAGAGAGCGATGAACAGTGCGAAAGAGAGAGAAATGTTGGCCTTTACCTTGTCAACGCTTGTTATTCAGTTTACATTGGCATTGACCAAGTTTCGAAAGCAGCTCAACAGTTCGAAGCCTTGAAATCTGTGTGTTGCATGTTGCAAAAGCCGCGCAAAGACCCTGCCAGTGTTGCCACACGTGTGTTATTGCCCATATGGTATTTTTAGACCCTGTACTCAAAGGGGTACCTACTTATAGAAGACTAAAAGACAATGTAAGTTATTTAAAACAGATTAACAAATTAAGAATCGGAAAACTAACTCCCTTAATTCAGCTGGTATACAGGGTCTTCTGAAGTCACCTCTGGCAATTGTAACTTTTACTACGAGTCATAATTGAATTTTCCCACAAAATTTCCTTTGTTTTTCGAGTGCTTTGCCGATTTTTCAGCACACAAAAATAGCACAAATTTTATTTCTTTTCGGTTGACCCCAAAAATTCCCAACGGATTTCGCTTGTTGTTGCCATGCGGCATGAAAACCCGGCCAAATTCTTTTTGCATGTTGCAAGTGGCACAATATATATACTATGTATATGTTTACGTACTAGATATTTTTATACTGAAATTATTTCAACAAGTAATTATTACAAACATTAAATTCAATGAGTAACATCTTTTTTTGAGCGGCAATTGCAACATTTTCAGGGCCTGTCATCGCTCTCTCCCTCTCCCTCTCTCTGTCTGTCTTTCTCTTTCGTTTAGTCTGTCTCCCTCTTACTTCTACTTGCACTTGCTTTGGATCATGTGAGTTTTATGGTTATGCCAAAAAGTTGCTTTACTGCGTGAGGTTTGATTTGAGCTTTGTAAAATTAGGATGAATACAGGGTGTTATTTATTGTAGTTGCTATGTTTAAGAACTAAAGCCCGTCCTACTATTATATACCCTAGGTAACACACTTGTCATCGAACTATTCATTTCCATTTAAGACAAAAAAGAGCACCCTGTATATGGGTATACTGTGTTCACTCACCTGCCAGCAGCACGCTGTTGTTGTTCTTATTGTCATGATCAACTGGAATGGAGGAGACGCGTTCGGCGCGTAGACAGGCGACCACTGTGCCGGGTCTGCCGTTTTTACCCGAAGCGGTTAACTCGATAATCATGTCCATGGACTTCTGGAGCACTGCATCCATGCGTATAATGCCCTCGGCGAGCGTCTTGTAGCCCAAAATTGTACGCGATTTGTATTTCTTGCGGCGTTGCAACAAAATCACCAGTCTGTGAAAAATATAAAAACATCTGGGGTTAATAGGTGTCTTAATTCTGAGCCAGTGTTGGTTAACATACCTATTGCCATCTCTCTTGATAAAGTGTGGATACTGCAGACTAAAGTGCAAGTCCAGTTCCGTCTCTGTCAGCGGGATCATGGCATTCGTACCGATACCGGCGTTGCCCACATTCCCCGGAGTCCCAATCAAACCGGAACCGCCAATAACGTTGGCCAACGGCGAGTTTCCCTGTAGCGAGCCCTCGCGACTAGAGGCCACAGAAGTGAGGGCACTGCCATTGATGGGTATCTCGTGGCTGCGCAACGTGCGCTTTGAGCTCTGCATCTTCACCGCCAGCGACAACGATGTCGTGTCTCCCGGCAGCGGTGTCAGTATCGAGAGACGCGTTATTGTCAATGAGCAGAGTCTGCAAAAGTATAGAAAGAGTGAAATATTTGTTAGTTACCATAAAGTTTAGCAGTTAAAAGTGTTTTTAATCGATAATAGTAAACAATAAACAAATATCGAATTAGAATGAGTACTAAACTATATCAGAAGTAGGGTTATGTCGAAGATTCCTACTCTCTCTCAAACCCAGTAGGGAATACTTGACTAAATTCGTACTTTAAATAGAATCATTTTGATATAATTTTTATTTGTGTCTACCAATTATAATTAATTTCTAAAATAGTGACTTGGTCAAGGTCTTTGCTCTTATCAGAATTGCTTAGAATGCTCTAGGCGTACACGAATCTTTAAATAGACCTTTAAGGTATCATAAATTTGAGTCAGCAAAAAGTTTAATCTAATCAATTTGAAGAATTATTGCAACACATATTGCAAATCATAATTTCGATTAATACACGAAATTTGCACTTTGCAAGCGTTGCCAGATCAATAAAAACTAAATACTTTATGTACGAACTTATGTAGAGCATTGCCAGACTGTCTCAGCTGTAGTAAAACTTACCTAATCACTCAATGTGACACGAATTTGTCTTATCTTTGACACTTTATTTATTTCATTGCGATCGACAACACTTTAAAAACTAATTAAGTGACATATTCCATAAAACGATCAATTTGTAATCAATAATCACTAAAAATTGATACAAAAGACTAAAAGAATTGCAATTTCGCCGACAAAAAGTGCAGGAAAAGTAAAAGTGGAAATGAGCGCAGGAAAGCACAAAAAGGAAAAGTAGAAAATAAAAATCATGTCGGGAAATAAAAAAAACATTTATTGCAAAAGAGATCATAAAATTATGGCCAAAGGAAATTGGCCAGAAAACAAAAGCGAAAAATTAACTTCAAAAACTTGACAACTTTGTGCTGTAAACGAAGAAAAATGATGAGGATTTGATGATGATGATGGTCAGCACTTTGTTAAAGCAGAGATTGTGCAATATATGAGCGTATAAAAATAAATTATTTCCTGATTAATTATGCCTCGTAATGTGCCACAAAGAAATGAAGAAAGAAAAGCGAATAAAAAATAATAATAATAATAAAAAATTATATTTATACCAGGGCCTCAAAATGATAACGCACTTCATTATAAGCTTTTGTTATTTTCTGTTTCTTTCTTTCTCTCTGCCATTGTGCGAGAGTTCATCTGGGTCAGTTCCCCATATGATACGCGTAATACTCATATCCGGAATGTGGCAAATGCAAATGGACAACAAAACAGATAAAAGCTGAAATATCTGAATTCTTGGCGACAATTGAAACTCGGCGCATCACTAATTAAATTCCATTCCTTTTGTATGAAAACTTTTGCCCTGGAATTTACTTAGTTCCATTATGGGAATCGTCACAGAATTTAACTATTTAATTAATAATTCTGGTGGTCACCTCGATTCTTAATTCTATGCAAATTTCATGGCGTGTCAACTTTGTGTCTAGACGCCTCACAAGTCGCACCATATTCATAGCTATACGTAAAGATACAGATACATTTGGCACGCAGTTGACCAGATTTCTGTATAAGGTGCGCATTTCAAGGCTGCTAAGCTGCTCTAAGCAAATATTTTAAATACACTCCGTATTGGGCTTCACGTGTTAGCTTATTAGTAACTGAAAAACTTGATAGAAAAACCAAATACTTGTGTTTAAACTATTGAAAAACTTCTTGGATTCAATTAAAAGTTAGTCAGCAACTTCTTTGTTGGTAATTTCCATTGCTTTCTTGCTCAAAACAGCTTCCGAAACTTTAGTAAAATGTGCAAAACAAGAGTTTTAGTTAATTAACGGAAGTGGCTTTAATTTAGCCCACAACTTCCGATAGTTTAGCTACAAAAGTCCCACTTAATTTACAGCTATTTGTAGCTATTAATATCTTTCATCCGATCGATATTTGTGTTCGTGATTACACAATTTATTTGTGGACACATCTATTTGAAAATGTCATAGACCCAGTGACGAATGTGTTTGCATGCACTTGATGGTAATTTTGGTTGCATGTTTACTCCATCAGCAAAGAAGAAAATAAAAAGCCAGTGTCACCTTTTTGTTAGTTTATTTTTCACTTTTGTCGTTTTTCACTCTGAATTTTATTTTTGGATTTTGTGCAAAACGCACAAGCACGCCCACTTTTTTTGTAGCCTCTTTTGTTATGGGCCATGTGAATGACTTGGTCAATGTGAAGCGGCAACTTTTGTCGTCATTGATTGATTGATTGACTGTTGCCATTGTCACAATGCCACAATGAATTAAGTCAATTTTGGGTGAATGAAACACGCCACAAATGACGGAAGGAAATCGTTTTTCCATTCAACCATTCAATTCATATTCGAATTTAAATTTTGCAAAATATTCGCCAGTGAGAAAAGGTTCATTGTACTCTCGACAACGATAAGAAAGTGAGCGTGATAAAGTCTACAATCTCCAGTTACAATTGCCATACTCAGTCGCTGTCAGTCACTGATTGAGTCATTAGACGTCCGATCTCATCTGAACGAAGTCTCAATGGAAACTCGACGCCTAACTTAATCACTGCTTCGAAAGTGTGATAATTAGGGCTATTAACAATTGTGTTTTAACTAGTTGTAAAACGGTTAAAACTCGCTAATTCCTCAATCTGCAAGAATTTAACAGGTTTAACAGCGAAACGGGTTTTAATATCAAGTGAATCATGAAATCAGATATTATTTGAAGCCAAAGGTCAGCAGTTTAAGGTGATTAGTGGGGATAAAAGGTGGGGATAGAGAGGAGACTGAAAAACATAACATCACAACGGGTAAGAAAGACTGGAAAACACCCTGCGTGTCCTGATGTTAAATTCAACCAAACAAACCTTAACCCCTATGTGCCCTACTGGGCACAGGTTTTGATGATGAAAATGCTGCTCATAAATTTAATTGAAACTGAGCGCATCAATCAGAACCAGACACCCAACTATCTCTCTCTGACTCCCTATCTCTATCTTTGTCCCTCTCTTTCTCTTCTGAAAACTGTGTCACTGGCACGTTGCCCGCTCCCAGACTCGGACACAGCCTCATACTTCGTAGTCGGACCCGGACGCGACCCATCATTCCCCATCATGATAAGCATCCATCAAGCAAATGAAAAACGCTTTGAGCTTCTCTTTTCAGCTAGGGTGTCATGAAAATTATCAATGTAGTTGACACACAATATGTTTAGAGCAAAAAAAGGTTAATTTAAACATTATTAACATAGCACAGGAATGGGTATGGGTTTAACAGTGTAATGACATGATTAAGTTAACATTTTACATAGTTAAACGTTTGCATAACATTTTTCACTTATGGTTTTAACATTTATTACTCCTGTTAAAGTTCTGTTAATCTTTTACACACGCTTTCTTAATACTGTAGTTATCATAAAATACTTGTAAGTGTATTTGCTGACTCGGTGTTTGATAGACACACTCACGCATACCACAAGCCACACACACACACGCACACTCCCCCATTCGTGGCAATCATTCTATCAGCACCTTTTGACACAATTAAAACAATAAAGAACAGCAAGATAAACAAAGGGAAAAACACAAACAAATGTAATATTATGAAAAAAAGATCAAAAATATATAAATTTTCCTAGTGAGTTGCGTGCGATTATGGCTTATAGCTATAAAAACTTGAAGTGGACCTAGTACAAACATACAAACATGTATTTGTGTGTATTTAGACTTATTATAACGATGATCAACAATTGTTGTCAACAGGACTGGGCATTAGAAAACAGTGTTGCCAACTTTTGTTCAGTAAAATACAGCAAGCTAATGGTTAGAAGAAAATCAGAAAAAAGGCTAAAGAGCTATGAGAAGACAAAGGCTTTCAGTCTTTATAGCTATTTAAACTGAAATAAAAGGCAGCTTTGGCAGAAAAAAGCTGATTTGACAGCGCTGCTAGGCAGACAGTCAAACAGACAGTTGGACAGTGGAACAGAATGACAGACAGTGTGAGATAACTGGCAATTTTGTTAACATGTTAATTTGCCGTTTTGTTGTGTCGCTCACGTTGGCAAATATTCTCGCAGTTTACGCTACGATTGCATGCAATGAGAAATTGTCTGTTGCTGGGCAAGAGAAGGAAGGGCAGGGAGTGGGTAAGGGAGGGGTAGAGATCATGAGTCACGAATCACACAAAAGACAGACAAAGACGAAAGCCAAAAGAAGAAGAAGGGAAAGAGGAAGACTGATGCGGAGGCTTTACTTAAATAGCATTTTGCATTTCCTGCAACGACAACAGCAATGACAAAAACAACAACAAGAAGAAGAACAAGATAAACAACAGCAACAACAACAAGAAGAATGACAAGTGCCAAGCTGATCAAGCAAACGAGCGAGTCTCTGTCTCAGCTGACTCAACGAGGGAGGCTTAAAGAGTTTAAGTAGATTCATAGCAAGCCAATTTATGGCTGATTTCAACCACAGGCTGGCAACGCTAACCAAGGGGAGTGGCAACTCTACTGCACTACTCCACAAAACTTTAGTTCTTTTAAGGTATTTTTATTTATTAACTACGCATTTGTTTTCGACTATTTCTTAAGCTTTGTAACAAGGGTGATTGCATTTTTAGACCCTGCCTTGAATACGTGCATCGACAATTTCAAAAAGCTCTACACTCTCTGAATGCTAATGAATTTCCAGCTGAAAACAAGTAAGAAAGGCTACAGTCGATCGAGCCGACTGTAAAAGACCCCGTACTCCCATAGTATTCCATTTTATTTAAATTAAAATTTTCAAATGAAATTTAAAAAATTAAAATTAAATATTTACATTTTGAATTAAAATTAAAAAATAAATAAATTAACAACTGTCATAGTCAGCACTCGAACCCGCGATCCATGCGAAGGTTCCACATTGCGCCGCAACTCTACCAGTTGCACCACACTCCTCTTCTATCATTCTTCCGATTATTTGCAAATATGTATGTGTGCTCATACATATGTGTGTATGTATAGCATTGGTCGGCGCGGCCAGCGGCTCCGGGCAGCGCTGCCGCCAGCAGGTAGAGAAAACGTTCGAACATATGTTTGTATGTTTCTGTGTTTGTTTGTATGTGTTGCGCGCATGCAGTGATTTTGCTTTAAAATAACTTCGACTTTGAACCGTAATTTCTCTGTTGTTTGACATAGGATTTTGATGCCACTTTCAGGAAAGTTAGAAATAGTAATTCTCTAAGCGTATGTTAAATTACAACACTGTACTATTTGATTTAATGCCTGAACAAAGGCGTTGAAGCTGGAGAGTCTTTTATTTCTGATGAGCAAAGGGGGCGTGGCAGCTCAAAATTTTTAATGGCGTTATATTAAGGCTGTCTCTAGGAACCTGTATACCAAAATTTGTGCTCCTAAGTGCTATAGTTACTGAGATATTCGCCTAAAACACAATTTTTTTCGAGGTGTGTCTGGTTTTTTGCTCATTGCGGGGGCGGTAAGGGGCGTGGCAACAATTTGAAATAAACTTGATCTGCTCGAGAAAATAACGGACTTGCATTCCAAATTTGGTGTCTCTAGCTCTTGTAGTTTAAAAGATCCAGGTGTTCATACGGACGGACGGACAGACGGACAGACGGACAGACGGACATTGCTATATCGACTCGGCTGTTGATGCTGATCAAGAATATATATACTTTATGGGGTCGGCCACGCCTCCTTCTGCCTGTTACGCACATCTCGCTTCTGACAAACTTAATAGACCCCCTTTACTCTTTTTTAAAGAGTACGGGGTCTAAAAACGCAGTCATAACTAAGAAATCCAAACAATAGATTTAAAAATTATCATATTTAACTAAAGAGTAAACAACTTTGTTGTTTTAAAATATTGGTGGAAAACAAGTATAGTTTCCAAAGTGAAATAACTGATTAGAGAGGTATTACAAAGGGACTTTAGACTACTTCTGCAGTCTATTCTAACTTTACAAACACACCTCGCTCAAAGATATAGACTGTTGAATGATATGGCCAAGAACTCAAGGACAGTGACAACGGGTTTTACAACCTGACAACAGACATCGAGTGTCATTGCACACCAAATTGTCAGATTACAAAAACAACAAGAGCGAGGGGTACTTGGGTTGAACCCTCTGTCCATTAGTGCGGACCTCATTATCCTGAAACCCTTGAACCTACCCCACTACTACCCCTTATAGTGCATAAGTACAGGCTACCCAAATAACTCGCCGTAGTTTATGAGATGTCGCGACTTATGGGCTACTTTTAGGGTTTCATTTGAGTACAGGCTGGGGCTCGACTGGGGCATACCCTGCAGACAAATTTAAGTACCTTAAACTGCTTAGAAAACTTCAAAACACCCTTTAATTTACCTATCATCATTTTTAATGTGCATGAAACGACTGTGCTCGACTAGAGAGTACCCTACAGCGCCCAGCAATGCTAGTACAGTCCCCATTTAGGGCACAACCACTTTTTAATTTGAGTGAGGAGCGTGCTCGACTTGCACTTACCCAACCAAGGCTTAAAAGTTTCACAACCCTTGCAAAATACTTTCCTGGGTTTGAGCATGACTCATGAATTTATAAACTGCTTAAAATTGGCTACAGTGCTGCCTGGCTATGAGTGACACAAAAGGGTCCGCTTAGGTTCGGTTCGGTCATGCCTTAAATGCTTAATGAATTGACGGCACGAAACAAGTTTTGTCCCCATCCCCCTCATGCTATAACCACACCCACCTCCCCCTGCTACAGGTGGGGGGCGTATAATTAGATGGCGCCGGAGCCACTGGACGGCGCCAACCACCAACCACCAGAAACTATAACTTTTCTGCCTAATCATAACTTTGGCGACGGCGCCAGTTTTGTACACTGAGAAAAACACAAACAACTTGAACACAGGTCATAAAAATTGTGGTCTTAAATTTAGGCGCAACAGGGCTAAATTTAAGCTCTTTATTTTGAGTGTACCCCACCGTCTAGAACACCCTGCGCTCCTCCCTCGACTGGGTCATTGCATTATTGATTCAAGTGCATTTCATATGCGTGGATGGTTCACTTATGTATGCATCAATTCGTCAGTTCAGAATTACGAATACCAGAGTGTACGCCCGGAAATGGCAAACGTTTAACAAAAGGGGCCTGAAAATTGTACAGCCAAGGGAAGCGGAGAAGTCGACAGAGGAAGACACAATTCACTAGACTTGAGTTTAAACGCTTAAATATTCTAAATAACTGTCATTACAGGCAATAATAATGCAAGCTAGAACTAAAAGGTGAATTAAACCAGACTGGCAAATACTCTGTAGTAAATAGAGAAGAAACCCAAACACTACCCTTTTTAAAAATTGACAACAAACATTGTATGCTTCATTTACAGGGTATTTAGAGCACACTTGTGAGGCTTCCCCTTAAGCAGATTAAGTTGATTCAACTAATCGACTCTAATACCAACGCTAATCGTTGAAACGTTGAAACCAACAGAGTACCCTTCGCTTACAGCTACTACAGGGTAGAACAAATCGATTTGATTGCCATTTGCCGCTGCAATTTACAACAATTAACATCCGAAATGCAGTTAAAGTTGCCAACACAACAACAACAGCAACACATGTAATTTACAATAAGGGTAGTAAAGTAGGCGTGGCTAGCCGCAGTACAGAACGTCTTGACCGAGGTTACTACGGTTCATTCACACGCAGCGTAACAAGTATACGTCCGATAGTCCCTCGGCATTTATTATCAATAATTGAGAATGAAAAATGTTGCATTTCTCAACAGGTAACAGGTAACAACGCCGACGCCCGACAGCACTGTGTATAAATAAATAAATAACAAACTACATCAATTAAACAACAATAATAACAGCGTAAACAAGCAGCTAAATTTATAAATATTCGAAAAACCAATTAGAAATAGTTTCTCAATTGGCGTCCCACTAAAAATGCAATGAATTTTCACACCGCGACATTTTAGAGCGATGGGAACTACGTCTATTAGAAAAGGTCGGGGGACAAAGGGAGAATAAAGGCTCAGTAGGTAATCCATAATGGTAATTTATCTATTCTTTATGTAAAACTCGAATGTCTTAAAAATTATTTGTCCCATTAATAAAAATATATTTAAATTTATGAGATATAATTGCTAAACAAGTAACTAAAGCCTCCCAGCTTAAATTTGAGTATGATTTGTAGCTCTGTACCCCATTTTGTAGCTCTCCTCTTAGGAAATAATCCACAAAGCCAACAAATGTAATTACTCTTAAGTTCGGCAACAAAATACTTAATTCTTAGCTTATTTCTAACTTAGTTTGGGCATTAAGTTTATTGCATTATTTATGCAAACCGATTAAATACAGAATTCGACTTTTAAGTCGCTTCTTAAGTAGTTTAATCTCGAAACTTGAAAATTGTTCAATTTCAAGCACAAAATCAATATTAATAACTCAATTGTTGGCTGCAAAAGTTTTGCATAACTTTTGATGGGTTTTATGCGAAACTTTTGGCGAATGTTGACAGCTTGAATGACTGAATGAATGATTGAGCGATTGACCAATTGATTTTGTATGCAAGCAAATTTAAAAATATTATAAACTTGAAACAAAATGAAGCAAAAGAAACAGAGGCATAAACCGAAAGAAGCCGCAAAAATGCTTAATAAAGAGTGAAGTGAAGTGAAGGGAGGGAAGGGGGCGTGGTTGACGAGGGCGTCACTGGGTTGGGTCACATGATATATGGGTCATTAACAAATTGTTCAACCGCTTGGATATTAAATACATATTGGCATACACATATATATGTGTACAATAACTAATAACGAGTGTCGCATGAATCTGTCAACCGATTACTCATACGCCACGTCTAACAACAGAGCGAGCGGGGGGCATGAGGGGGCGAGGCTGATGCGGTCACTCGCATGAAACAAGCGACCAGCACAGACGGCTGATTCTGGGGGAAAGTTTTTAACAAATTTGCTAACAATGCAGCTGCTTAAAATAAACAATATTAGTCAGCTGCCCAATACAGTGAAGCTAACCAATGAATGACTCTTTTCATGCGTTCAAAATGCAGCTAATGAGCAGAGCCACAAGAATCTCAAAAGAGTCAAAACAAGCCTTAAAATGTTTAAGTAAGCGACACACACTTCAAACCAAACCCCTTCTAGAAAAACTTTGTTTAAATTTAGAAACAACACAAATATTTCTATACTTATGCAATAAAGGTAATAAATTAGCTGCTGCTCTAGATGAAATTGAAAAATTTATGAAATCAATAAAAAGCTAAAATTATAAATAGAAAATATTTTGGAATTTTTGCTGGCCAAAATGTTTACAGCTCGAAGCTCTTGTGGTAAGAGACTGTTAACTGCTCTCTGCTAAAACAGCTTTAATTATCTCCGAATATAAAAGAAATTTGTTCGCACTAATTGGCCCATAAAAGCTTACATAATCGTTATTATTACTATGAACTTGTTCATATTATATATCAAGCGTAAACACACCATTAAACTGCTATATAAACAGTTGGATAAAATTGTATATAAATTACACACAAATTACTCAAAAACTATGATGAAATTGTGAAATATTTGTAGCAATGGATACCTAGAATATTTATTTATTCTACCGTTAAGCTGTTGGGATTTTTGTGAATTTTGTGACGCAAATTCGTCAGGAATTTGTTGACACTTTCTCACTATAAAATACACATAAATAATGTTCCGAGTGCTGCAAAAGCAAGCGGATTACATTCAATGCGAGCTGACGACAAGCTGATGGAAGTACATAAAAAGAAGAGGAGTGGAAACCGACGGTAGGAGACCCTGTAGTCAGTTTTTACTAATAACTGAGCTACAGTTGGTTTTTAAATGGAGATATCTCTCCACAGTTAGATACTTTTTGTACCACTTTTGGTTACAGGGTATACAAAGAGAAGAAGAGTGTCGAAGTAACGCTCAAACAACGCGCCCAACAAGGCGTGGCAAAGCCATTTTGCCCAAGACAACGCTACGTTGAGTTAATGGAAAGCTCCGCCCACAAAATGGCAACAAAAACTCAACTCAAACTGAAGAATTTTTTCAGCTTTCCTCTTTTTTCTGTTTTACTTAGCCCTGCAGGAGAGTGTAAAACAATCCCATAAAATTAACTGGCGACTGACACTTTGCTTTTAAAGTGTTTCACAACGGAGCCGTGGACAGGGAACACCCCCTATGGTGAACCAACAAAGCTCAGCGGGTTGAGAAATGACTGAGAAGAGAACAGCAAGTTTTCATATTAATTGAAATTGACCACTTGGGGAAATGCTCTTTGCCTCTCAGTCCCTCACTTCCTGTCTTCTCTGTGTATCGCTCCACCTTCTTAAGCCTGATTAAACTTAGTTTAGGTAATAATTAATCAAATTACCATTTCACTACACATTTTTCATTGCTTTTTGGGCTTTGCACTAGCGCAAGAACGGTCTGCTTAAATTAAGACCGTTTAAACTGAGTAGTCACTGTAGTTTTTCGTACTGTGTAATTGCAATGAAATATTTAAACAATTAATCAAATCAAATAGTAAGGCACATAGTCATATGTCTGTCTGTCGATCTCTGTTTTTCCAATTTCAAAATAGCTGCTCCAATATGAATGCCTCGTTTTTGTTTACAATGTGGCATCGTGTTTTGTGGCATGCCACATAAACAATAAACGACTTTTGTTTACGCGTTAAGAAATATTTTTATAGATTCATTTTATACTTGTTTTTTCCTTAAGGAAAATAAGTAGGCAAAAGTAGAAATACTTTTTCAATAGATCTGATTTGATGATTTTTATATGATTTTCTAGCTGATTTATTCAGAAAAGGCTAACACGACAACACTGCTACGAGGTCAAAGCAGACGGAAGCGAATTCAAGTCGAGAATTTCAAAATGATTTCTCAACTTATTGCAAGAAATTGTCATTAAAAGAGTCGCATTAAATCATTACCAAGTCCGTCCCCTCTCACAGCCTCTGTCTACCACTATGTGGCTAGTTTTGAAAACCGGCTGGGAAATACTTGAAGTTGCTCAACTCCTACGCTTTAAGTCGACCATTTACCCTTAAGAGAGTGTGCTCGCCCCCCTGACCGCACCCCTGCACACGCCCCTTGCCCCTACAGTCTGCTCCCCAACCGAACTGCTTTCAACCGCAGAAAAGTATGCCAAGTGGCAGTGGCAAAGTTGCAACCACTTTGACTCTGTGTTCAAATGCAAAAACCTAGAAAAAGATACATTTCGGCACGACGAATTAAAGATACTCTACCTAAGATTGAACAACTGTGAAGAAAGAAACATGGGATTGTTGAGTAAAATCCTAAGCGGTATAAGAAGTAGAGTCATTCCAGACATTCTTAAATGAATTATACGAAAGATTACGATTAAACAGTCTACTATAATAACAAGCCTAAGCTAAAATGTCAATAAAACTTTTTATTCTTCGCCTCTATCTCCTGCCCTTTAGTCTGCGCACAGATCAGTAAAAGAGTTGGAATATAAACTATATTTGTTCCCATTTAATAATCAAACCAACATACCCTCTTAACAGTTAAAAGAGTATACAAAGCTTAAATGTCATTATGTGTGGCATAAATGGTGGTAAACAAATCTGGCCAAAACTCTGAATTGATGTCAAGAGTCGTCTTTCACTTTGGCCAAAACGCGTGATTTCTGGGCCAAACAACAAATTCAGCTTGAATAGAATTTCATAATTGGATCCACAAGAATAACAGTGACAGCTACAAATCATTACCATTAACATAAAGGTTGACATTAACATTAACGTTAACGTTAACATTAACATTTATGTGGCCCGTTGACGTTGATGGTTTTGAATTTAGTGTATGAATTTAATTTGAATTGAGTTTGCCACATTTTGTGGCACATGCGAAAAGTTTTTCGATTCGCAACGACTTTCACTTTCACTCGCCTGCTATTTACAACTATTTTGGCCACTCAATGTGGCCGTCACATATGCCACACACAGACAGACACACATACAGAGATCCCGCTTCAAATTCAACTTTTGCCACTTGACGCACAGCAACAAACAACAACAAAGTAATGATTCAAGCAGCGAGAGTTTCAAACCAATTCAAAGTTGTTTCTTTTTATGTCTATCACTTCTTCCTCTTCCTCTCTCTCTCTCTGCCTATCTCTCCAGCAGTGTTGCCAAAAAAGCCAAGCAAAAGAAGGCTAAACTCGTGGCACAAAATGTCGAGAAAAAAGCTAAAGTTTTAAGCCCATAAAGGTAACTTTAGTTTTATAAACTTATAGCCAATAATTCATCAAATTTAGTCCTTGAAAACAAGCCAAATTCGACGCCTTGAAAGCTAATTAGCCTGCAGTCCGCACTTCAACTGTAAAAAAGCTAGACTTGATGGCTAAAAAGCTGATTTGGCAACACTGTTCGCTCTATCGCTTTTCGTCTTTCTGTATCTGCCTCTCCATATATTTTATTTGTTTATCAAATGACAAACGAAATAAAAAGAAAAACACGTGCCACCATGAAAACGACTTAAACATATATAGTATCTATATATATACAGATGTCTGTATATATATCTCAACTCCGACTCAAGCATGATTCATCATAAGATGATTCCACGTCAGACTACTCTGTGTGTATCTTTGTATCTACAGTGGAGTGCTCATTAATCATTTGTTGTTTTTGTGTCATGTGCGAAATTTAATTGAACATTTTTGTGCTGAACTTTAATTGATGGCAATAGATCTTGGCCATTTGTTTAGATTGGTCTTAATTCTTAACGGATACACTGTTGGAACTGAACAGCCTAAGCTTTCCTATCGAAAAGGTATTTAAAAAATTTAAATTGCTGGAAATATATAGAACTATTCTTTAATTAATAGGGCATTAAGCGCAGCTTCAATTATTTAATTAGTTATTCCTCTAACAACTAATCCCTCCAGCATCTAATCCCTGCCACCAAAAGCTTCCCCAATTAAAATTCATTTCATACTCGCCACTCCATATTTAAACAATTAAAATGCAAATATTCACAACAATTACTCGCATTTCAAATCGATAACAAATTAATATCGGAATGCCAAGTGTGCAAAACAGAAATTCCATTCGATTCAAAGTGGAAACAGGGCAAAATGCAATGCCCATGAGAAATGCATCCCAATTTGATAGCATTTTTACGACTCTGCCACTCCCCTACTCTTCGAAGTGTGGGTATACACGACTACTAAGGGGAAAGGGCGAGGTGGGAAGGCAACTAAATGTTCCAATGGCAACAAATAGCAAAACTTTTCTGTTATTCAGTTTTAGTGTTTGTTTTTCATTTCGATGTTTGTATACCCGGTCGGCTATAAAATCTGTACAAAGGGGTATATAAAGCAGCTACATACTAAGTAATAAACTATGTTCTTGTGGGAGAAATAATACACTGAAAAAAGTTGGGAAAACTGGATAAGAATAGATCCAAAGGGGTTAATAGTGGGCAGTATTTCCAGGGGTAAAACCTAACCCAACCTAACCTCTACCAAAGGGTTATTTTTAAGTCGAGCAGACTCTTCAACATAATTCACCTGAATTGCTATTGTTTGCTGTGCTTTGGATATAAATACTTCAGTCAGCTTTTTACTGCTTTTACAGGGTATCTCCTGGGCACACAGTCGCTTGATTGAAACAAACTTTCTTATATTTCTTTTTTGATTGCACAAAAGTCATGGCCCCAAAGTAAACCTGAATACCCCGCACTCTGTACACTGCACACACTGCACATTCAGCCTTTTTTCAGCCCGTTTTAGCCTGGCTAAGGTCCCAGAGCGCACTTTATATGCTAATAAATTGCAGTTTTATGGACAAGCGTAGTCAGTGTGTGTGTAGTGTGTGTGTATGCAGATGTGAGCGGCAGACAGGCAACGATTTATGCAGCTGACATCCGTTGTTCGTTTGCTTTGGTTCATTGTAGCGGAAGTTGCCTGTGACTAGTCGTAGCCCTTAGTGTTGGCGGTATTTTAAAGCTAGATTGAAATATAAATGGCTAATCGATACCTGACTAAAACTTTTAGCTCCAGCCAACAAAACTTACCGCCATTACCATTACCACTACCCATAAACAAATCTAGCCATTAATTAGCCAAAACGACAGCCCTGCTGGTAGCCCCACTCCATAGTCTTGTTGTAGCTGCTGACAGTTTGGCAGCTTGAGCTCCAGTTGAAGCACAGGTTGGCGGACAAGTCAACAAACTGAGCGACTTTAACGTTAACGTTGACGCTGCACTTGGCCACTTGCAACTTGGCCATCAGCTATTGGCCATTTAGCCATTTAGCCATTGTTCACTGTCCATTGGCCCGTCTCCTTTGTCCGAGTGCTGTGCAAACAACAAAGCGCTCCTTTTTGGAGAGCTGAATCACAAACTTTGTGGCAGCTTCTGTTGCTTTCCACTCACAAAATGTTTACACAACTTTTGTTGTTCCTTAACTCAATTTTGTGTGTTGCAGTGAAACAGTCACGAAATCTGTTTAGTACACTGATAAAAAGTGGTCTAGACTTGGGGTTAAAAGAGTGCACTGAATATTAGTAAGAATAATTTGTTATATCAATACCAAGTATGCTTAATATAAAAGCATCACAGAATATAGAATAGAATAATTTCCACTAAAGTGGCAAAACTTTCCTTTTGAGTGAAGATTACTTTCTTCACTAGTTGCCAAAAAGTATCTATAGGATGTAAAGCTTATACAGCGATTGAAGAACCATTTCTAAAATATAATTATCTTTTTGATTGTATAATCCTATATTTTATACTATTCTTGAATTTAGTTACTTTTATTCATTGATTAGCGAGGCTCTAAATAAATACCTTCTTTTAGTTAGGGTATCAAATTGTCGGTGTTGGATAATCTTCAGTCTTATTGCACAGCTGTCGCGTATTTGGTTTTAATTGACTCTTTTAGCCCCTTTTTTTTCTGCTTCTGCTTGTTCTACTGTTTCTTCGTTTTAACTTGGCCCTAATGACCGCAGAGATTTTCCAGCTGGCCAGTGAAAATGCATTTACAGCGCCAAGAGAATGCGACTAATGCGCTTAGGTAAAAAGGTCTTGCTCCAGCTCCCAATGCCCACTGCCCCAGCCCCTCCCTTCAACTCTCCTCCACTTCTTCTTCTCCTGCCTTCGATTGGCTATATAAGTCAAGCTGAGCTCAAGTTAATTTTGGAATTTAGGTCAAGAAACAATCGCATCGGGAAATCGATTAAAGGTTTCGAGTTTTCCGCAATTTTCAAGCTTTCTATAAATACAAAAAAATGCGGGGAAAACAAACTGATTCATCGGATGGCAAAGTCCATCAAAGAAACTGAATAAAATCGATATCAAATACATTTTCAATTGCTGACATTCAACTGCAATGCGGTGGCAAACGAGCATTCGAATCGAAAGCATTTCGAAAACAAAATGCGGCTCTTTTCACCTGCCTAAGGTGGGCTAATGTATACCCTGCAATGAGTAGATGTTCATGGAATAGCTGTGGAATTTATTTATATGTAAATTTATCTTTTGTTATGTATACTCTGTTTAGAAAATGTATACAGGGTATACAAATGCAACACACAAAGCAAAGCGACGCTGCACTACAAACTTTCCATTCAATTCAATTTGTCAAACTACACACACACACACACACACCCATTGCCTCACATGTGATGCTCTTTTTTGTTGTTATTCTTTTTGTTGTTATTGTTGTTGCTTTGACAGGCACAAACAAAAGTTCAAGGCTAACATTTTTGGTGGGCAAAAACAAGCGCAGCAAAATAAAATAAAATTTTGCTAAATAATTGAATCTACCGCATGCTGACATTTAAATACCCTGTACAAAATCATGCACAACTTATGAAAAGTATTAATCAAGTTAAAAACAAGTCATTAAAACGATTTTGGTAATAACGAACTTTGCTATTCGGGTCTAAAGATACTTTTGGCTTATCAGCACAACGATCGGTAGATACATCTTATATAGAAATATGCCACAACTTGTAGATACATTCGAGACACGTGGTTGAGCTGTGCAGCTGCCAAACAGCTGTCGCAAAAACCGCAAGACCATACTATAGATACAAGATACAATATGTATCTGCAAGTATGTCACTGCTGTTTCTGCCTCCCAATTAATTTGTGTAAAAACATTGCCACTGTTTACAGCTTATCAAAATATGTGTCTTCCCACCAACATAGTGAGACAGAGAAAGAGAGGGGCAAGAGAGAGGGGGAGATTGAGTTGATTCAAAAAGCGTTGTCGCCATGCGATTTATTTTTAAACATGTATCTCAACAACAGAATCTAGCAAATTTTGCCAAAATCTACACTGATCACAAGAAATGTTTTATAGTTATTGGCTTAAAGCACCAAAAAATAAAAAATAAAACTCAGACTAATAACAATTTGTATATTTCTATCTGCTGTGTTCTTGTTTTCAAAACAAATTTGTAGCAGTGCACATAGCTAAAAAGATACAAAGATACACATCGCGTATCGTTTCTATAGATACATGTTTATTGTTGATCTAGCTTGTGCTCACAATTTGTAAATCTATTGCGCATAAATAAATATTTGTCAGCTGATAAAACGTGCAAATGTCGAACCCAAAAGACACTGCTTCCTAAAAGATACAGTAGATTAGTGATACGACAACAGAAAAACTGTTTGAACAGTTAGGAAAGGTTAAGGTTACGAATTCCAATTTATGCCGCTTATCTATCAACACTTTCCAACACTAGACAATATTTTATGACGTGAGAATTCCTTTCAATTATATCAAAGTTACATATCTGCTTGTTACAACATAATCCCAGTCAAATCTTCAAGATAATCTAATAGTTATAAAGAGCTTAAGCCGCAATAAAATGTATCATAGATAAAAGTGCCTTAAGTTCAAAAGGAAATCGTTTATTATCAATAGTAACTGACAAATTCAAACGTGACTTTAATCTATATAACCAAAGAGTGCTAATTAATAATTTTGTTTTACATTTAAACAGCTTTAATTAGCCATATTCATTTTGAGATCAAACTTGATTTTTATCTCGCCTACAAAAGTGATTTCACTCTCGAAATAAGTATCTTTGGCAATCAGTGGCAGCGAAGCATTTGATTTGAATTTGATTGCATTGGAGTTGATGGGTTAAACGGGTTTTTATTATTTCGGTTTGCTGTTTTTGGCCATTTTTGGGCTCCCAAACCGTTAGCACGTATCTTTGGTCAACCGCAAAGCAAACCGATTTGTATGTACGTGCCGCATTCACATGAATGCTAATACACACAGTTTCAATACACATAAAGATACAATATGCTTATTGAAAATATACAAAAACTAGTAGGAAACCCTACGGTCTAGCGGTAAGAGACCCTGTACTAAGCTCAAATAATACTACAGTATTTAGACTATACAAACTTAATAAGCCCCTGTACTCTTAAACATTACAGGGTCTAAGAAAGGTTGCTTGAAGATAAAGATAAGCTTCGCTAAGACTGCTAACTCTGATCAGGCTATAGCCAATTTATTTGCTGATTTTTTCCAATCAACTTATTGCATTCATCAAAATAATCTAAATTTGCCTTATCCCTACAGTGTGAATGCCTCTAATTGTAATTTTAGGCCATTGATCACTGAAGAATCGCTCTTGAGTGATCTAAAGGCTGTTAAACCTGTCTTTTCCCCGGGTCCAGATGGTGTTCCTGGTTGTGTGCTCAGACACTGTGCCGACGGCCTCTTGAAACCTTTGTATAACTTATTTAATTTGTCTGTTGAGTCGTGCTCCTTTCCTGACATTTGGAAAGCATCTTTTATTATTCCCCTTCATAAAAAGGGTACTAAATCTAATACTTGCAACTATAGGGGTATCTCTAAGTTGTCTGCAATTCCTAAAACTTTTGAGAAATTAATAACTTCACAATTGCAACATCTATGTAGATCTATTGTTTCACCTTGCCAGCATGGGTTTATGAAATATAGATCTACTTCCACTAACTTATTAGAATTTACTTCCATTGTGATACAGGGGTTTCAAAATAAATTGCAAACGGATGTCATTTACACTGACTTTAGCAAGGCTTTTGATACTGTTAATCATTGTCTATTAATTCATAAACTTAATTTGCTTGGATTTCCAGATAAATTAATTCTTTGGATTGCGAACTATTTATGTTCAAGAACTCAAAGAGTTAATTTTAATGGCACATTATCCAAGCCCGTGCGTGTTACCTCGGGTGTTCCTCAAGGAAGCCATTTGGGGCCTTTACTTTTCTCATTATTCATTAATGATTTACCTTTAGCTATTTCTAGTTCCCGGGTTCTGATGTATGCCGATGATGTGAAACTTTGTTTGTCAAGAGATGACTCTGGCCTGAGTCACGGTCTACAAAGTGATCTCGACACACTTCAAGCCTGGTGTAAAGTTAACCTACTACATCTTAATTTCAGTAAATGTAACGTAATGTCCTATAGTAGGCGAATACCTACCTTTAATAACTACTTTCTCGACGGCAAGCCTCTTCAGAGAATAGAGTCGGTCAATGATTTGGGTATCCTTTTCGATCCAAAACTAAAGTTTGATAAGCACATATCTTCTGCTGTTAATCGAGCTTTTGGTGTCTTAGGTTTCATAAAGCGGTGGTCTAAGGAATTTGACGATCCCTACCTAACTAAAACTCTGTATACTTCACTTGTACGCCCTATTCTTGAATATGGATCGTGTGTATGGTCTCCCCAATACATTGTTCATCAGGAGAGATTAGAAGCTGTACAAAAACAATTTCTTCTGTTTGCCCTTAGGGGCCTTAGCTGGAATACTAATTTTCGATTACCTTCGTATCGTAGTAGACTCTTGTTAATTAACCTTCCTTCCCTTTTGGATCGCAGAACCATGCTTGGTGTAGTTTTCTTACATAAATTAATTAATGGTGAGATTGATTCTCCGTATCTAATTAGCCAAATTAGTTTTGCGGTTCCGATCCGAAATACCAGAAACTTTCTTCCTTTGTCCCTTCAACGCTGTACCACGAATTATGCTTTGCATAATCCGTTTCGTATCTTATGTAATAACTATAATAGTCTTTCTCATGTAGTGTGTGGAGCCACTTCTTTGTCTTCTCTTAGAATGTCACTTCTTTCTTACCTATCTAGTCAATCGTAGTATCTTTTAATATACTTCTTTTTTTTATCGTTATCGCGTATCTCGTTCTCGCGAGCCTTATCGTTTATCACCGCGTTACTAACACTTGACTTTATTTATTTTAATTTTTTTTTTTTCTGTTTGGTCTGGTTAGTGTTTTTTCTGGGGTTTTCCTAACCCTTGCAACGAATGTTGGACCAACGTTTCTAATTTTTGTAATTCTTCCCCAGTTAGTTAATTAATTAATTAATTAAACTTAATTTTAATTTAAAATTTTTGTCGTTTTTAACGTTAAATTGTACTCTTATTTTTAAACTGTTTATTTTAAATTACTTAAATTTAATTTATTTTTCTTTTTGTGTCGACTGCTCATAGTCTGACAATAAATAAATAAATAAATAAAAATAAATAAATAAATAAAGGAGTGGCCAATAACGAGTAGGAAGGGGGGTTATAAATGTCACTTGTTTTTGGGCAATAAATCTGATATAAAAAATGTTCTTGCTGTTTTTGTTTGTTATACTCTCTGCAAGAGTATATTGGGTTTGTGCAAATGTATGTAACAGGCAGAAGGAGGCGTGGCAGACCCCATAAAGTATATATATTCTTGATCAGCATCACAAGCCGAGTCGATATAGCCATGTCCGTCTGTCCGTCTGTCCGTCTGTCCGTCTGTCTGTCCGTCTGTCTGTCCGTATGAACAAACAGATTTCAGAGATGGTAAGAGCTATAAGTTCGAGCTTGGTCTCAATCGATCACATATTTAGTCAGTCAATACAAGAATCTTTTTTTTTTTCGATGCCACGCCCCATTCGCCCACAATGAGCAAAAAACCAAAGACACCTCGAAAAAAATCGGTGTTTTCGGCGAATATCTCAGTAACTATGGCACCAAGGATCACAAATTTTGGTATGGAGGTTCCTAGAGACTGAGTAAATGTCATGCCATCAAAAATTTTGGGCTGCCACGCCCCTTTTTCCCATAGGAACTAAGACACTATTCAAAATTCAAAAAATTTTTATGGCGTTTCTTCTTATCGTAGAGTATTCTAATTTATAATTCGTGTGGAGACTAACTATATCAAACTATCCTGAAAGGTGCATTAAAATCGGACTATAAACAAGGAAACTAGAAGCGTTACAATATTGATAACTGAATGCAATATCGTGTATGAGTGCAAGCGAGATAGTAACATACAAGCACTTGAGCGGCAGCGCTCAATGTATGAGTGCAAGCGAGACAGAAACATACAAGCACATGTTCGAATGTTTTCGCTGCCTGCGTGGCGGCAGCGCTGCTCACAGTCGCTGGCCGCGCCGAATACACACATACATATATGCATCATATATTGTCTTTCGTATATGTATTCGCATACAGACAAACAGCTGTATGTTTGATTATGCTTAGATTGTTTTTGTTTCAACGTGTTTTAATGCAAGTTCTACACATTGTAATATCTCGATACCGATTTTAATAATATAATTCGTGGAAAATGCAGAGAGTATTATACGGTAGGGCGTGCTCGACCGTACTTATCTTACTTGTTTTGAAAAGTGCTTCAGTTTCTAATTTCTAATTATAAGCGGTGCAAGCGAGCGCATAATTATAAGCAAACAAACGCCAGACTGTCGAAAGATAAAAGAGCCACACCCCCTACTCCAGTCCCCCGCTTCAGTCGCGGAGGGGCATGACCTTTTTCGGTTTTGGGGCAAGAGTAAACAAATAAAAATTAAAGGGAAAAGGTTACGACAAAATCATCAGCAGATACTCTCGACAAAAATACATAAAATATTTTACGAACTGTTGAGAATGGCGAGTAAAAGATACCGTTAGTCCAGCATTTTGACACAGAAAACAAACTTCTCATTTTATGTGGCACTTTTTTATGCTTCTTATTGCCCTACACCGAGACAAGAAAAGGGCTAAAAGTAATTGAATTAAGTTTTGACACAGAAACTGATAAAAGGGAAGGAAATCTTGTCACCAGTACAGGGTATCAAACGGACGGCTAAGATAAACGGTATTTTTCTTCAAATTGTTTCAGGTTTTGTCAAAACAATTACTTGATCGACTGTAGATTAAGAGCAGTGAGCTGCCTTATCAGCTTATCATATTTGTCGAATCTCGAGTGTTGGAGGAAAGTAAAAAGTTCAATGGTTTATCTGCGTGTAAACAAGCATAATGTATCTTGTAGATGGTGGGTCGTATCTTGTATCTGCATGTGAGTCACCGTTGGAGGGTCACTGGAACAGTTCACAGCGCATAAACAACAAATATTATTAACAAAAAACAGGAATGTCAAGTGCAGACAACGCTGGGAGCACTATTTCCCATGAGGGGTGGAGTGGGAAATAATTTAATGCCTCGCACAACAGCAACAAAACTGACAAAAGTAACAATAATAACAAGCAAGTTGTTATTGTGTAATTATTGTTATTGTTGCTATAAAGTGGAATGAAAACACAAACACAAAAAAAAGAGGCAAAATGCAAAAGCAAATCGAACGGAATTAGACGTTAAATTATTTGCGAATGAAAATGAACAATAAAACTAACGGTACATTAACGCCCCAACTGTTTCGAATGACGTTCGCACGCTTCTCTCTTACTAAACGTTTGTCCCTTTCGCTCACCCTCTTACTCTCTTTCTTTTACTCTCTTTCAGTTTTAGAAATTATGTAAATGCTGCACACACACACAGCCATACATGCACTTACCTCGGTATGCAATTGGGCGGCGTTCGATCAACTTCCCAGGCAGCAAAGAGTTTCATAGGCACCGGCTTTTGTCCATTAGTAGTTGTGATGTTGCTGCCGAGACCACCGCCAGCAGAGCCCGCGACCGCTGCAGACATAGCGCTGGCTGCAGCTGCATTCGCTGCAGCTGCTGAGCCACCGCTGCCGCCGCCGCCTCCACCGCTGCTGGCGACAAATTTATCCATCAATTTCGATGATTTGTCCACCATCTTCATGTTTAATTTGTTGTTATTAATATATATTTTTTTTATTGTTGTTGTTGTTGATGTTATTGTATTGTGTATTCGCCGTTAATTTCTGTTGCACATTTTGAATCTAGCAAATGTTTGATTTGTGTTCAATTGAATAAGTCAGTTATTTACGTATTATTTTATGATTTACAAACATCATTTGGGGCCTGTCAAACTTTTCTCCCCTTTTTAATTTTATTTTCTGTTGCAGCAATTGGGCGGCTAAAATCCGTTAACTGCTGCTGCTTCCAGCTGCTTGCTGCCTGATGCGCTGCTCGCCCTTACAGTCAAAATAAAAATTATAGTAGACAAAATCACGACGCACCCAAAACGAAACCGAGTAAGCACGAGGGGGGAGGTGGGCGAACGAAACGTAAGGAAGGGCGCTTGCTGCAACTGCAAAACTTACACATACACATACAATCAGAAACACACACTCACGCACACAGAATCAATAACACGACGGCGACTACGACGACGACGACGGCTACGACGTTTTTTGCAAGCATCCAATTTGAATCTGTTACAGAAATTCTACTGATTGCTGTTTGTGGGCAATAGAGGTAGACGCGCGGGGGGTGCTGCAAGCTGCACGCGTTATCTTGTGTGCCACTGAATATCCGAAACGACCGTCATGCTCCAAAGTAGCCGTGCAAATGTCGCGTTATAAATTTCTCACAGTTAGTCCGTAATAACACCATTCGCATGCTAAAGACCGAGAGTAACTGAGAGTCATAGAGAGAGCAAATCCGTTGCTGGGGCGCGTCAAGAGCGCAAAAAAACAGCAACAATAACAATGTGTGGACGCTATGTGCGCACTCCCCACTCACTAGCACACATACACACACGTACAGAATGCAGACTCACACACTCACATAACGTTGGCGCTTTTTGCAAATTTCGTGTCCGTGTTTGGCTCGTTCGTGTGTTTATTCGCGCATTTTATGCTCTCCTACGCGCGCATAAACAAAAAGAAACAAAAGGCCCACAAAGTGTATGTCCATACATACATAAGTCACTTAGTATGTGTGATTGCGTGTATGTACACATACACAAATTGTATGTATGAAAAAGAGAGAGAGGAGAGCGTGCACTAGCTGAGCACAATAATAACATTTATAATAACAATTTACATTGCACTGAACACACACTACATAATGTCTACATAACGTGAAAGTTCTCATCAATTATTTAATAATTTTAGCACGATTTATTGAGCAAAAATTCACAGAACCAGCGTCGACGCACAGCTTCCGCCAGCGACGTGCAGCGGTAGACTGCAGACTATCGGCATTATCGATACATTCTTTTCTTCTCCAACGCATATCGAAAGTCGATTGATGGCAGGGATGCAGTAGTTCTCGCATGAAGCCCTTACACGTTCGAGCCGCATAACAATAATTTGAATTCAAATGTTTTGCAAAGTGCTTGCATTGTTAGTTATGAAAATATAGAAATTATATATCATTCTGCTATTTTTTTTTTAAATCGACGGGTCCACGTGTTAATGTATAAAACGGAACAAGATGGTGCTGGCGCTTGTACGTGCCTAGGTCTACATGAGCCTAAGCGTGTCGAGGTCTCCCAACTCGCGATAGTTGAATGTAAACAATACAAGGTTTTTATTTACAAGCGGCACAAATAAAAGCGAATTTCGTAAACAATGGCTGATGCGTGGGATATAAAATCGTTAAAAACGAAGCGTAATACGCTACGTGAAAAGCTGGAAAAGCGCAAAAAGGAAAGATTTGAAATACTTTCCGACAAACAAGAGGATCAGACAAACCCAAAAAAGGAACTCGGTAAGCGGCAGCAACAAAAAACAAAAACCGGCAAATCGACAAAAAGTTAACAAATTCTACTTTAATTTAATTGAATGTCGTGGCAGTTGAGGCAGATGTTGAGGTACAAAAGGCCGTCCTGCAATCCCTGAGTGCTAGCACTCTGGTGCTGCCCATTGTGTCCACACAAATTGTGGACAAAGTCGGTGGAATTATGGAACAGTTGCCCACAATGGAAATGATTAACTTTATACTCGGCAAATTGGCAAATCAAGGCGCGATTGGCATCAGGAATGTGACCATTGGCAGCGAAGCGGGCTATGAGGTGATTTCAGTGCAGACCAAAGAATTGCTCGAAATTTACGATGACGTCAACGACAGTTGCCAGCAAACGGAGGACACGGAGGCAAAGAGAAAGTGTAAGTGTTGGTTAAGTAATGGAAAAATCGGTTGTCACACTTATTTTTTACAGTGGAGCCAGGCCAGGATGCGGAAGAAGTGCAACGTAAGCAACTGAAGCGGGACTCAAATTCAGCACGCAAGGAATCCACGAGTTTGGATGCTTCCGATGACATCATGATGCTGTTATCGCTGCCATCGACACGTGAAAAGCAGAGCAAACAGGTGGGCGAGGAGATACTGGAGCTGCTGACCAAGCCGACGGCCAAGGAACGCTCCGTGGCGGAGAAATTCAAATCCCATGGCGGTGCACAGGTCATGGAATTTTGTTCGCATGGCACAAAGATCGAGTGCCTTAAGGCACAGCAGGTGGCCAACGAGATGGCGGCCAAAAAGAAGCAGGAGCGGCGTGAGGAACAAGAGCTGCGCGAGGAGCAGGAATTAAGAAATGCCACCGCAGCGGCAGCAGCAGCTGCAGCGGCTGCGGCAACAGCTGGAACCGAGGCGAGCAGCGGCAAGCTTGCCAAGATTGGAGGCACAGAGGATGCCGAAGATGGGGAAATCATAACCATCTGTGAAATAGATTCCCAGGGGTCAACGGATGACAGTGAATCCTCTGGAGATTCCGATAAATGCACCAAGTTGCATTTCAAAAAGATTATACAATCGCACACGGATGAATCTCTCGGGGATTGCAGTTTCCTCAACACCTGCTTCCACATGGCCACCTGCAAGTATGTGCATTACGAGGTGGACACATTGCCCCACATCAATACCAACAAACCAACGGATGTGAAGACCAAGCTGAGTTTGAAGCGTAGCATCGACTCCAGTTGCACCCTGTACCCGCCACAGTGGATTCAGTGTGATCTGCGCTTTTTGGACATGACGGTCCTGGGGAAATTCGCAGTGGTCATGGCTGATCCACCATGGGACATTCACATGGAGCTGCCCTATGGCACCATGTCCGACGACGAGATGCGTGCCTTGGGCATACCAGCTCTGCAGGAGGAGGGGCTCATATTTCTCTGGGTAACTGGGCGAGCCATGGAGCTGGGACGGGATTGCCTCAAGCTCTGGGGCTATGAGCGGGTGGACGAGTTGATTTGGGTCAAAACGAATCAGCTGCAGCGCATCATACGCACGGGACGCACTGGACATTGGTTAAATCATGGCAAGGAGCATTGCCTGGTGGGCATGAAGGGCAATCCCACGAATCTTAATCGTGGTCTGGATTGTGACGTCATCGTAGCCGAGGTCAGAGCCACCAGCCACAAACCGGATGAGATCTATGGCATCATCGAGCGTCTCAGTCCAGGCACCAGAAAAATCGAACTCTTTGGCAGACCCCATAACATTCAACCGAATTGGATCACGCTGGGCAACCAGCTGGATGGCATCCGCCTCGTTGATCCCGAGCTGATAACTCAGTTCCAGAAGCGTTACCCCGATGGCAACTGCATGTCCCCCACGGCTGTGGCCAGCAACGCCATTAAGAACTGACAAGAGGAGTACGAAGCACAGGCCTACGACAGTTGAAACCTAACTCATAAACTAGTTAACTTAAGCTTAAACTATATATAGTAATTTAAATATTAAATATATAACTAACAGTCTTCACAACATAAAAAGCTAAAAGAAATTAGTTGTAACAAGTAAGATAAGTACGGTCGAGCACGCCCTACCGTATAATACTCTCTGCATTTTCCACGAATTATATTATTAAAATCGGTATCGAGATATTACAATGTGTAGAACTTGCATTAAAACACGTTGAAACAAAAACAATCTAAGCATAATCAAACATACAGCTGTTTGTCTGTATGCGAATACATATACGAAAGACAATATATGATGCATATATGTATGTGTGTATTCGGCGCGGCCAGCGACTGTGAGCAGCGCTGCCGCCACGCAGGCAGCGAAAACATTCGAACATGTGCTTGTATGTTTCTGTCTCGCTTGCACTCATACATTGAGCGCTGCCGCTCAAGTGCTTGTATGTTACTATCTCGCTTGCACTCATACACGATATTGCATTCAGTTATCAATATTGTAACGCTTCTAGTTTCCTTGTTTATAGTCCGATTTTAATGCACCTTTCAGGATAGTTTGATATAGTTAGTCTCCACACGAATTATAAATTAGAATACTCTACGATAAGAAGAAACGCCATAAAAATTTTTTGAATTTTGAATAGTGTCTTAGTTCCTATGGGAAAAAGGGGCGTGGCAGCCCAAAATTTTTGATGGCATGACATTTACTCAGTCTCTAGGAACCTCCATACCAAAATTTGTGATCCTTGGTGCCATAGTTACTGAGATATTCGCCGAAAACACCGATTTTTTTCGAGGTGTCTTTGGTTTTTTGCTCATTGTGGGCGAATGGGGCGTGGCATCGAAAAAAAAAAAGATTCTTGTATTGACTGACTAAATATGTGATCGATTGAGACCAAGCTCGAACTTATAGCTCTTACCATCTCTGAAATCTGTTTGTTCATACGGACAGACAGACGGACAGACAGACGGACAGACGGACAGACGGACATGGCTATATCGACTCGGCTTGTGATGCTGATCAAGAATATATATACTTTATGGGGTCTGCCACGCCTCCTTCTGCCTGTTACATACATTTGCACAAACCCAATATACTCTTGCAGAGAGTATAAAAAGTACAGTAAAGCGAACAAACAACTTATAAGAAACAGCTCAAAGTTAAAAAAGAATATTTAAATTTTGTACATAACTTATCCTTGGACACATTTTGTTAAATAACTTATGTAATCACAATATTGACAAATAATTGTTAGTCTAAAATCTAATAAGAGATTGTATTAATTTTACCCAAATGACTATTAAATTTTAAAGCGTATAAAATGTCTAGCAGTTGTTTTTCAATTATTAGTGACGAAAGCAGAACTTAAAAAGCAAATAGCATAAATAATTAAAAACTACAAATCGCTTCAAAAACTAAGAAATAAAAAATAAAACATTTAAAGAAATAATAATTATTTAAAGAAATAAAATAAAAAAAATACAGACAAATATTAAAATAAACGAAAAGTAAGTTGGAAACGGCTAAATTGGCAGCACTGGTTCATAGGTATAAAATATAAAATGCTTTCAAAAACTGTATTGATTGATATTTAAATACAAGTGTTCTGAAAAAAGCTAAATTGGCAACACTGATGCATGTAGAACATTTAAACCACTAAACAATTATATTTAAATAGTTTTATTGCTCTGATCTTGGGATTTGCGCGTATTTACAAAAAAACGAATATACCACAAATTATAAATACAACTACGATTATTATTAATATTAATGTATGTATGTATGTACATTATATAGGTATATATAAGTATGTAATACATAAGACCAACGTATAAGAGCGACGTCTCAAATATTGATTGCGATAGTTTTGAGGGCATAAATATGTTGTTTAAAGTTAAACGTAAACTAGTAAGACTTATTATCAGAGTATATCATTTATATAAGTATCGCTATATAAATCCATTTATATATATATATGTATATTTGTAGAAATGCAACATACTATGCGCTTGACTAAACATTAAGTTAATTTTCCTGTCTGTCAATCCAATTTCGATTAATTAATTATTTATGTACATGAAAAACTCGATCTTTCACTTGGTTTTCTTTATCTTTCGATCCTTTGTGTCCAGTTTTGTTTTTCGCTATCTTTTTTTTAACAATAAATTTTGATTGCAAATTGTTTTTGTAAGCAATAACGAAACGAAACATGAATAATTTTTTGTTCATATTTTTTTTTTGTTATCTGTTAAATTCTTAGTATGTGTGGATTGCATGTGGATGGTATATAGGCGCTTAGCGTAAATGCGCTCCACTTATCGCCTTTAGGACAATAAAGCCCAGCACTGTGGCCGCTGCCACGCCTAGTCCCGCCTTAATCCAAACCCTGGGATCCTCAGTCATGAGTCCGAATTGCCGTAAATATCTGTGAAAAACGAAATACAGGCATTAATCGAATGTATCGGTGAGTTATCGATAAAGAAAGTGTGTAATCGAAAATGAGCGCTTTGCGTTTGTCCATCTCCAGATTAATCAAGCTGTTTATGTATGCGTGTGCGTGTGTGTGTGAGTGTTTCTTTTTAAATGTTAACTCGTGAAGCAGTTTTATGGTTTAAAGACATAGACAAAAAAACATTCAATTAATTATTCAGTTTATAAAAGATATAACTTACGCCGATTCCCACAGCTGTACCAACCTGTGCTTGTAGAACAGTATCCAAGCGGCCTGAAAACGCCTGCAAAATCCGCAAATCAAATCAAATCCAAATCCAGGGAGTTCCGTGTATAAATCCAATAAAAAATACAAAATGTTGGGAATTCACAACAACATGAAACAACCACAACAAACAAGTACACCAATCAACAGAAATGTAGGCAAAGGAGTGTGGAAATAAGAGAAAGAATTTGTACAATCACAGGATTCGAAATATATCTTCGGAGATCCGAATCTTCTAAAGTCTTGCAGTGGAATTTGGAGTGATTTGAAAAGAATTGACTTAAGTAGATAGGAAAAACTATGAAACTGTATAGAAATCTTAAGAAAGTAGAACGCAATCGGATGGAAAGATATATAACGGTGTATATACATATATACTAGCACTACAATTTCTGACTGCAAGACTATAACGAAGGCCAGTAGACCTGTGATGCGAATGAGAATGTACAGAAAGCCTTAAACCAACCCAGGACTATACTTAATGACCCAAAGCCAAACCCAAACCCGATCCCCATTCCAGATGTTAGGTGAGGGATGAGAGAAGCAGGCGGAGTACTCACGGAAATGCAGCCATTGTGGCCAGCTTTGTGTACAGTTCCTTCTTGTTGCTCTTGAGGCTGAAGAGGTGCGGCGGCAGGAGTTTATACTTTTCGCAGAACGCATTGGGCTGCATCAGATAATCCTGACGCCGTTCGTCGAGATCACATTTGGTGCCCACAATCATGACGGGGATTTTGCTCTCTGCGTAGTATTTAATGTAGATGCGAGCGATGTACTCGAAGGAACGGGGATTGGAGGCATCGTACACCAGGCAGGCCACATCACAGTTCACTTCCTGTGGCTGTAGAGGATCGAGAGCGTGTCGTACATCAATGTCACGCAATATGAGATGCTTCTCTTGGCCGTACACCTGCACAGCATTGATGCAATGCATTACATTGGTCTTGAACTCCTTGCCCAGCAGCTTGGACATGTCCTCGACAAGGAAGCCACGACACAGACCGGTCTTGCCCGATCCCTTGGGACCGATCACATGGCATTTGTAGACGGAACGGCTGCTCTGACGCTTGGCAAGATCAATGCGCCGTTCCCGAGTCACATGTATGGCCACCAACTGGCTATCATTCTCATGGACATTAAAACCCAAATAGGCCAAGTACTCAAGTGTCTTGACCACGTCCAATAGTGTCATTAGTGTCCAGCGACAAAGCCAGCCGTGAAGTGTCACATAGCCCGCGTCATTAGTAGGACATGATTTGCGTATGTCACCTGAGTAAGACCACGGAGCAGAGGGACAGGTGCTGAACAGCATTTTATGCTCCTCCGGAGATAGTGCACCATCGGCATCCCGATCGTAGCGCTCAAAGACTGCGATCAAAAACTGTTGGCCTCGATGCGACAGTTCCGTACTGCTGCCCGGTGGTATCTTCAATGCCGGACGCAAGTACTCCGAACACATCTCCAGCTGATCGTTGTAGCCAAAGCGACGCAGCACCGCCCACGTGGTCTCGTTTCGTCCCCGCTGTATGAACAGGCAGTGCAGAAAAAGGAATCCCTTCAGGGTAACCGCATCATTGTAGATGCCATCGGGCACATTCTTCTGGATCACCGACTTCACCTCGTCCAAGATCTGGGGCTGCAGTGGTGTGTTGAAGCACCGACGTTGAAACAAGTTCAGTTCATAGTCGTTCAACAGGTGATCGCAATCAATGTCGCATATCTTGAATATTCGCACCAGCGACTTCTTGCAGGCAGGCGTTAGCTGTGCGGAAAGGTCAAAGGTCGTTAGTACAAGGTTAAGAAATTGGCAAAGTAACGCGAGTCGACTGCTGAAGACCCTGTGCTTCCACACATAACAATTGTGTCGGATTCTATGCAAACTTTTCAGGGCATAGAATATGATATAACACAGACAATAAATGAGTTTGGTGGAGATAAACCAGGTAGTAGATGACTAGTGGATGCCTGCCACTACAACCTACTCTACTCTCCCACAAACTACATACACCTCGCATTGCTAGCTTTCAGTACAGAGTCTATAAGCAGTTTAACACTGCGAGCACTCACATCTTGATCTTCCATTATGTAAAGCGGTGATGTGGGATGCAGCACCGCCTTTTGTGCATAGTAAAACATTTCGGAAATGTTGTGCAGAGTCTTGGCCGAGCATTCTACGCAGCTCTCGATCTCCGGATAATCCTCCATAATGGCCAGCACGCTATCGATGGTGGAATAGTCGATCAAATCGATTTTATTGCCGACCAAAACAATTGGTTTCCGCACCACTTCCGGTGGTTCACCGCTAGTATTTTCACGATTGGTGCACGTTGAACGCACCAGTGGCAGCCAATGGGTTGTGATCCGATCGAGAGAGTCATCGTCGTCCACGGCATACACAATGCAGACAACATGGGCCTTGTTAATTTCGGCGGCTAGTGCCTCATCCGTTTGCTCCACGCTGGAGAAGTCAACAATGTTGGTGGGCACTTGTTCGGGCGTCACGTTGGCTGGTATGGTTATCTCCTCGGCACGGGGCGGCACCTCCTCTGGATATTCCTCGCTAACCAGCGACAGAATCAATGATGTTTTGCCAACTCCAGCATCGCCGATGAGCAAAATTCTCACATTTTTTCGCTGTGACGCCGTGTATTGCCCCATCTTTTGTTTGTCTGTGTTGCTGTTGGTTTTTGTTTTATTTTCTTAAATACACCTTGTTTTCTACCCCCTTTACGTTTTCGATTTTTAACAATTTTGACTAAATATCCTGTGGGTTCCAACTAATTTTCTTTTTGTTAAATATTTTGTTATGCAAAAACCGCAGTTGTAGCAGCTGATTTATTTAGACACGCCAATCGATAACTTATGCTATCGAGACTTAAAATATTTTCGCTATGCGCAACAACCCTAGAACAATCCATGCGGTGCTGCCAGACCAACTTTTGCCAATCTGTATGTTTATTAGAGATGTCGACTTTTGTTTTTTTGCATTTGCTGACCCCAAAATTAAACTGTATTCTTTATATACCTGCATATGTTTCGAAATCATGGCGCTTAGAGCTTTGGGGCAAGTTTAAGTTTTTCTATTCAAAATCAAGTAACAACAAAACAGTCTGGCAACTATGTCAGCGGAGACAGAGAAAATTTGTTTTGCGAGTTGAAACGGCACAAAAACGGCGCTCAATAGTTACATATAGAAAAAAAATGAGCAACAAAACAAATTAACAATAAGCGCGCGTCGTCTGTTTAATTTTTGTTTATTTGTTTTTCTCGTGTACTTTTTTAATCGCGTTTACTTCCGCGCGTTTTATATAGTGTCGTGTCTTTGTGTCTGAGCTTTTTCTTCATTTTATTGAGAACGGAAAACTTCGTTTGTGGTGTGGGTGGAGGCGCGCGCGGTGGTGTGAGGGTGTTGCGAAAAGTGTTCGCATTGCAAATAGTGAGTGTCAGCGGGCTGGCGCCCGGAATCAATATCGATGGTACGCACCAAAAACCAATCGTCTTCGTCCAGCGCTAGCAGCAGCACCAAATCGCCGGTCAAGATCAGCGGAGGAGGTGGCGGAGGTGGTGGTGGTAGCAGTAACGGCAATAATCGAAGTCGCAGCTGTAGCGAGGCATTAATCGATGACGGCAAATCCAATACGAAATTTGCATCAAATCGCCAACGCTCGACAACAACAACAGCAATAACCACAACGCCAGGCAGCTCACCGGACGACGATACCACCGATGCGGACTTAACCCCAACGAGTGGCAACGCTCCGTACCGTAGCGGCAACTCGGTGCACAAGCAGAATCTTTACGTTGTTTCATTTCCCATTATATTTCTGTTCAACGTATTGCGCTCTCTGATCTATCAGCTGTTTTGCATTTTTCGATACCTTTATGGTGCAAGCACAAAGGTGATCTATCGCAGTCCCCATCGACGTGATTGTAACATTGAGATTGTTGTGCAAAATTCAAAAGAGCAACAGCAGGCTATACTCTGCCCGTTGGAGAGTACAGACATTGAACAACAGGCGCTGACACTGCCACAGAGACAACGCGCACTACAGCCGCTCGAAATGGCAGCTAATCGTGGTGGTGGTAACTATTCACCAGGGCCAGGTGATCCATTGTTGGCCAAGCAAAAGCATCATCATCGTCGCGCCTTCGAGTACATTTCAAAGGCACTCAAAATTGACGAAGAAAACGAAGGTAAATGCCTCTGTGCAATGGGGTTCATTTCGTTTATTGTTCAGCAGCGGCTGCTGGAGTGGTGCTCTATGAGTCATCGCGCTTTGTTATCGTTTCGCTGGGAGAATCGATAGCTCCACACGCACACCCACACAAGCGCACTTAAACAAGCACAAATGCACACATACACACTGCAAGCTTTGTTGTTATTGTCTCGTCTTTCAATCCCCCTTTTTTTGTTTTCTATGCTTTTTGCGTTGCAGGTCACAAGGAGCTGGCAATTGAGCTATATCGTAAGGGCATCAAGGAGTTAGAGGATGGCATTGCCGTTGACTGCTGGAGCGGACGCGGTGATGTCTGGGATCGTGCCCAACGACTGCACGATAAAATGCAAACTAATCTCTCCATGGCCCGGGATCGTCTACATTTTCTTGGTAAGTGCAATGTGCTAGAAGCAGGTGAGATTACTAAAGGCGGCTTTACTCACCACAGCAGAGCACGGTTGTGTGGTGAATTTCACCTGTTAGTAAATCTTCCATTAGCCTGTAGCATGCATGAGTGTGCGTGCCATGGTGTAATGCAGAGAAGGGGGTAAAGTTGTCTCTCCAAAAAGTTTGGGGAGTTCGTACGTCACATCACCTTACTTTCAAATTCACCATGGCGTGTTGTGTCCCTTTTAACGGTAGTGTTGTTGATTTTGTCTCTTTTTCGTTTTTGCACATTTCTGTTTGTTACACATTTTGTTTACACTTTTTTTGTTTTGTCCCCCCCTTTCCGACCATTCGCGTGCATTTTTAATCCCATCACTTGCGCAGCGTTGCGTGAGGAAGATTTGCAAATGCAACGTTTAACCTTGAAGGAACAGCAAAAGGAGCAGCAAGTAAAACAACAGCAGCAACAACAGAAACAAAAACTTTCCTTGCTGATCGCAGGCAGTGGAATGCCCAACAGACTTAACTCGGATACCTCCAAGCTGAAATTGCGCAGCAGCGGCTACGGACCAAAGCCTGCGAGCAGCTCCACCACAGCAGCAACCTCAACAACAACAAGAGTCGCAGCAGCGGGTAAGTGCAAGAACAACAACAACAGCAAAAGCACTTCAATTCAAAATGGAGGAACTCCAACAGCAGCAAATTACAACGACAACAATCGACGTTTTCCTCACCTTTTCACACTCTCGCTCGCTCTCTCTTTCTCTCGCCTTTTTTGCATGCATTTATGATTTCATTTTGAATCTGTGGTTCAGTAATTATAAATTAAACAAAATTCTAGCTTCTAAGCTTGATGAACACTGAATTTCCACGTTTTTAATTTTTCTTTTTGCATCTACAGCCTCGGGACGAAAGTTAACCATTGGCACTAAGCGTCCTGGCAATCTGGCGGTCGCCAACAAGTCCCAAACGTTGCCCCGAAATCTTGGCTCAAAGACAACAACAACTTCGGTAGGCGCTGCGCTGCAGCGTCTGCCGGGAAAGACAGCAGCCACACCCCCAGCGGTGCGTCGACAATTTGTAAGTGCCGCAAAAGAGAGTTTTTATTAATACAACCTTTAGTTATATATTTAGTTAAATATTCGAAGTAACTTTAAATGAGCTTTAACAGGGTATTTTTAAGCGACTACTTTCACTGAATACATAATTTTATAGTAGTATACAAATTAGTGACTACAGTTCACTACAAGAAATAACAGGAGCTAAAAACATTTCGCTGTAATCTCAAAGCTTAAACTGATTTTTTCAAGTGTAGAGACAAGACAACAACAATTTTACACAGGGATTAACTGTGCAACAACAAAACGTATGCAATGACGAATGAAGATAAGAAACAAAATGTGAAAAGTTGTTTTTGTTTTGTCCTAGGCTAGGAGTGTGGGCAGTGGTCAAACAAAATGGCGGGTGTTGCTCTCATTCAAAGTTTAAAATGGCGTTTAAGGGCTTACACTTAACTTATCGTTTTAATCTAACATATTTATTTCCGTAGTCCTCTGGTCGTAATACGCCGCCACAGCGCTCGCGTACACCCATAAATAACAATGCCACAAGTGGTGGCAGTGGCAGCGGCGCGAGCACGCCCCTGGTGAGCGTTAAGGGCGTGGAGCAGAAGCTGGTGCAACTTATACTCGATGAGATTGTCGAGGGCGGCGCTAAGGTGGAGTGGACAGACATTGCTGGCCAGGATGTGGCCAAACAGGCGCTGCAGGAAATGGTCATATTGCCCTCAGTGCGTCCAGAGCTGTTTACAGGTGAGTTCGTAAAGCTTTTTGAATGGATCGGTAGCTTACCTGGATTTCCTTGTCTAGGACTCCGTGCTCCTGCCAAGGGTCTGCTGCTGTTTGGCCCACCCGGCAATGGCAAGACACTGCTGGCACGTGCCGTGGCCACTGAGTGCAGTGCCACGTTCCTGAACATTTCGGCAGCCTCGCTGACCAGCAAATATGTCGGAGACGGCGAGAAATTGGTGCGCGCTTTGTTTGCCGTCGCACGGCACATGCAGCCATCGATTATATTCATTGATGAGGTAGACTCGCTGCTCTCGGAGCGCAGCAGCAGCGAACACGAGGCATCCCGTCGCTTGAAAACCGAGTTCCTCGTTGAATTCGATGGTTTGCCCGGGAACCCTGATGGTGATAGAATCGTGGTGCTGGCAGCGACCAATAGACCACAAGAACTGGATGAGGCTGCACTGCGTCGCTTTACCAAGCGTGTCTATGTGACACTGCCGGACGTCCAGACACGTGAGTTGCTCCTGAATCGTCTGCTGCAGAAGCAGGGCAGTCCGCTGGATACGGCAGCCCTCGGACGTTTAGCCCAAATCACCGAAGGTTACTCGGGCTCAGATTTAACGGCCCTGGCCAAGGATGCTGCGCTGGAGCCCATACGGGAACTGAATGTGGAGCAGGTCAAGTGTCTGGATATAAGCGCAATGCGTCCAATAACCGAAAAGGATTTCCACAATTCCCTCAAGCGGATTAGGCGCTCGGTGGCGCCACAAAGTCTCAACTCGTACGAGAAATGGTCACAGGATTATGGAGACATTACTATCTAGTTTTGGGCCCAACCCGACCACGCCCACAACTTGTCCAACTGATGTGAGTCTGAAGGAATTTTTCGTTGTGTTTAACTCAATAATTTAACTTTTCTTTAAGTCTTTCAAGTATTTAGCTTTTTTTAAACTTCTTTTTGGTAGACTCGATAAATGTTTCACCAAATTTTGTTAATTCTTTTAAGTATTTCTGTGAATATGGAATTGAAATTCATTTGTTTTGTTTTAGAATCTAAAATACTAGCTATGTTTAAGCCAAGTTTCACTCATACTAAGTTTTCAATATTTTAAAATGCTATGTTTAAAAACAAATCCATTACCATAAGCCACAATGTCAAAACATATATTATATATATATATAACTGTAACTTTAGAATATACTCATTTGTAACTATAAATTGTTTAAAAACTGTGTGTTTTCAATAACTTATGCTAATTATTTAAGTAAAGAAGACTTTGTTAAATGTTTTACTTCTCAAATTCAGTGAAAATTCATACCTCCTTTTGTACCTTCTCAAATATCTATATAGAAAACATTCCTTGTAGTTTTAATAACATTTGTTTATGATTTAGTTTTAGGTCGTTTATCGACTACTTCCATAAACTTGAAACTGTTTTCTGTTGTACAGTTTTAATGCCATACAAACACTACACTACATAATCGTCATACTTGTGTTGTTTTAGTGTAAACCGATCCTTTCCCAAAAAATAAAATTATAATCGTAGTTTTAAGCATAATTCTAAGATAAACCGCGCATCACATACAAAAATCACGTTTCAAGATTTAAACATTAAGTTTTTTAGCCAACATTTATCACTAGTTATTAGTTCCTCAAATATTGTACAATAGAGCGTTACGGCTTCTGGTTTATCTTATAAATAAATAGTGCATACATCCATCATTTATAGAACTGTTACCAAAATTTATAATTGTACCTAGAATTATTATTATTATGATTATTACCAAACACACTGCTTACGACGCTAATTAAAAGCTTTAAAAAGCGCCGGCCACAGAATATAAAAAAAAATAAAACTATAGTTTAAAGCCTGGTTAAAAGCCACTTACAGAAAACCAGTTAATATTTAAGCTAAAGCGCTAAATAAAAACGGATTTCAACTAATAAACTAATTGCGAGTTTTTATTATCATAACGCCAAAAGAAACTTGTTTTTTTTTTAAAGCAAAATTAATTTTTTTTACTTTTTGAAGTAAAAGTTAAATAAAAATAAAGCAGGAAGTTAAATAATCCCACAATCCTTTTTTAAACATTGAATAGAAAGTCTGTTATATGTAGAAGTAAATGTATACTTATTCAAAAATGTGTAAATATTTTTGAACACTTTTTAGCTTTACCTAAGCGTAAATATTGGTATAACATTTATGGTAAAACAATTGTTTGCTGATTGATAATACTCCATTGTTTTCGTTAATTAAAAAGAGTTTTGTTTTTGTTGATTTTTTCCGTTGTTTTATATATTTTTTTGTTTCTTTATTTTACATTTTACATACATAATTCACACATCGCAAATACATATGTTCGCATTTACAATCGCTTACTAACTAAATTTGTTTATGCTTTCTGTTTTGTTTGTTTGTTTTTTTTTCTTATTTTTTCGGCCTTTGTTGTGGTTGATGTTTTTGTTTTGTTATTGCTGCTGTTGTTTTTGTTGTCATTTCTGCGCTTTTTTCTTGCGCGAAAATTGCAAATTTTGCAACACTTACATTATGCTTTGTCACGATTTCGATTGTTTTCGATTTGTTGTTTTGTTTTCAATTGTTGTTTTTGTTGTTTCTTTATTTGTTTTTGTGTGTTTTGTTTCCGTTTCGTGTATACGCCTATATCTGCCTTAAATTACAAATCATTAAATTATTTTAACATGTACTTAGATTGGATTAGATTGTTACAGCTACCCGCCCGTCGCCCTTCGCCAATCATTTATCATCATCATCGCCCAGAGCTTCAGAGCGCGTTTCCGCTGACGCTGCGCGCGATTCTCATCTTTATTTATCGTTTACTCTCCCTCTCTGTCAACTTTCAGTTCAACGCTTTGCTTCGATTATCATCATTAGGCACGCACACAACACGCACGCACACACATTCACATTGGTAATCATACACTAAAAGACAGTTACGCACACAATCAACAGTATGCCAAACGTAGGATTTAGCTTGAAACGTAACGCAACGCAATGTAACGTATGGTAACAGAAGACGAACGTAACGTTAGAAACGATTGGAACTGAAACATAACGGTTAACTTCGAAAGTTCAGTGCTGCCATATTGTTTTCTTAGTTGTTGCCAACTTAACGTTTGTTTTTGTTATTCTGGTATTGTTACGTTTACTGCGGTTGTTTGTTGTCAATTGCGACGAGCACAGATCCTGGCACAATTGTATGATAATAATGATGATACTGCAAATGTGCTGTTGTTGCCGCTGTCGTTGCTGCGACTCCTGCTACTGCTGTTGGTGTTGTTGCTGCTGTTGTATGCGGACGTTGATGCGGATGCGTTCGTTGACTGCAGCGGATGCCTGTTGGATGCTGCAGACGGCGTCGAAGCAGGCGTCACGTCTCTGCTCATTGGGTTTGATATTGTGGCATCGCAGCGCTGTACATCATCTGTGGGGCAAGCGAGCCGTTGGCGGCAGCGGCTGCACTGGCAGCGGCAGAAACGCCCGGCACCACAGTGGTACCGGGAACGCCCCATGCCACATTTGGTGGCATCACACGGTACCCGGCAGCTGAAAAGATTAAAGGATATCATTTAATCAGTAATTCATAATCTTGATCTTGCTGCTACTTAGCAGTAAACAGCACAGTGGACAGAAAAAAAGAAATGTGGAATCCTTGGCTACTTACGGACTCCTCCCGCCTGTTGAGCACTGGTGGCATAGTATGGATAATATCCCTGTTGCATGTACTGCGTCTGCATCTGGGCGGGATAGCTCTGCTGGAAAGATGAGGGAAATTAGTTTAGTTTATTTTTGGGATGTAAAATTTAGAAATTGATTTTGGCTCTTACCGCCGGTGGATACCAATAGCCCATTTGTTGATAAGCTGCCGCATAGGGATATTGCGCCTGCGCCGCTGCAGCAGCGGCAATCTGTTGCTGTGTCATCATTTGGCCAGGTAACGCTGAGCCCGTTGCAGCGGCAAGCTGTTGCTGCGTCATCATTTGTCCTGGCATTCCAGCGCCGGCTGCTGCAGCGGCAGCATTGGCCGCTGCCACGGCAGCCACGTTCGCTGAGGCAGCTGCAGCGGCTGCAGCAGCAGCATTTAAATTGTTAGCCGAATTGTCGCCACCGTTCTCCTTGCCCCAAAAGCATTTAACGTGATTGCCATGGACCTCGCTGACGTGGGTATGCTCGATGGCACGGGCGGCGGCCTCTTTCGTCACAAACTTGATGAACGCAAATCCCTTGTCCTTGAACACACGTACGTCCTGAATGGGACCGTATTGCATGAAGTGCTTATGCATCAGCTCATCACTGATGACATTCGGCGGAAATCCGCCGCAGTAGACGGTGGTATTTGTGGGACTCGATTGATTGTACACCTCCTCGAAGGTGTGCCTTTGATGGCTCTTGATACCATTGCCAGCACCACCGCCGCCACCGCCTTGACCACCACCGCCGCCCATGCCACCGCCGCCTCCCATGCCGCCACCTTGGCCACCAGACTTGGATGACTCTCTTGGTGGAGGTAATTTTCTTGTCGACCAATTCGTACGTATCGAACGTGATCCAATGTATTGGCCATTCATCGCCTGTATGGCATTCTCCGCTTCCGCCTTCTTGACAAACGACACAAAGGCGTAACCCTTCGACTTCATTGTCTGCGGATCACGGACAATCCGGCAATTTGATATTTCACCAAACGGAGCAAATGCCTCACGCAACGTTTCCGTCTCAATCTCCGGACTGAGATCTCCAACGAATATGTGATGGTGCGAACTGATGTCTGTCTTGGGTGTATTACCCGGACTAGTGGCCCAATTGACCTGTAAAAATTAAGTTTATACTTTAGTATGGGCGGCTTGACTTCGAAAGACCCTGTACTTAGTTTGCATAAATATTTCTGGCTATTACCTTGATCTCTTTGTCGAGAAAGACACGTTTGTTCATGGCCGTTAAAGCGGTGCTAGCTGCCTGATAATTGGTATATTCGATGAAGGCATAGGGATCATTGCCGGGCTCTCTGATGATTTTACAGCTTTTGACTGGACCCATTTTACCAAATAGGGCAACCAATAGATCCTCCGATACCGAACCATCCAGATTTCCAACATACAATGTTTTTGGCTGTGATTCGTCCATCTTGATGTTGTTGTGGGTTGTGGGGATTTGTGATTGATTTCTCTCAACTACAAATTGTTACTTAATCTCGACTATTGCTTAACTCGGCTAATTCTGATCTTGAATCTGATCTTTATCCTCTTCCTCTGACCCTACTGGCAATTCTTTATTAACTATTCTACAGCTACGACTGTCCACACATTAATTCAAATTGTTTGTCAAAATAAAGTAGTTTACCTGTCTGATTCCTAACTATTTAATTTGATTACTTCGGTATATATATATTTATATATAAAATGCTCACAATCATATACAAAAAATATATATAGAGATATCCTTTTATATAGAGATATACATATCTACGCAATTAGTTCAACTAAAAACAAAAGAAAACTGCTTATTTTGCAAATTTTGAATACTAATTATTATATATATATATCTGTATACAGATCGAGATATATATATTTATTTACGTTAATAGTAAATCTTTTTGCTTAGCGCTGAGGTTCGTCGTTTATTGCTTTCGCTTTCGCTGTTGTTGTTTTTGTGGCTTCTTCTTTCGATAAATTTGTCGATAAATTTGATTAACACATATCCTAACTAATCACTAATGGAGTGTTTTGGAATATATCGAATAAGTATGCTCTCTAAATTGTTCGACTCCCGTTGTTTTTGTTGATCTTGCTTTTGTCTCTTTTTGCACATACTCCACAAAAGAGTTTTATTGTACAATAAATCGAGCTCTAATATTATTTTAGATTTTCTTTGTATAACGCTCTCTGTCTCTCGCTCTCTATATATGTAATATATATCAATAGTTATTGTTGTATACAAAAATTGTAGTTCTTTTTTTCTCAGTGCTGATTTTTAACTAGCTTCTTTGTATATATTATTTTATTAACTGGATTCCTGCTCATTTCTGGTACAAAAATGTTGTTAAATATTTTGTTGTATATAAACGTTTGTAGTTTAAGTGAAAGTTCGCAAGATTATTGGTTGGATTCGAAGTTGAAGATTGGAATCACTGCAACAAGAACCGGAGAATGGTGGGAAAGAGAGAGGTAAAGAGAATTTTCATTAATTATGCGTATTTTTTTCTTTTTCTTTTTTAATGGGTTACAAATCAAAAACTGCGAATGACGTCGGCTTGTCTAGCGTTGCAATTGTTGTTGGGCGTTTAACTCAGGAATATTTAATTGGTTTTCTAAGGAAAATTTTATACATTAGTCCCCAGCAATACAATCTAGTGGCACATGATCGAATTACTATGGAGAATTAAGCGAGTAAATGATATGCATGAGAGTATGAGAGCTAAGTATGAAACAAAGGCAGCGGGTAACGCAAAACGCAGAGCCGACAACGCACACACACAAACACACGCACTCATACGCGCGCACGCATGCAAACACACACTCTCTCTCTATCTGTTGTACTCTCTCGTTATAAACATGAGTGTGAGGCAGTCTTAGTTATCCGCATTTGTATGACAAAATGTATTTTCTTTCGCTTTTTCAAGCAGCTACTGACACTTTAGTTAACAATTTGTCCGCATTACACCACTTAGCACGTCAATTCAGATTATTTTTTAATTATTTTCATTCCTTTCTTTTTTTTTTGGCAAAGTAATTATAGAGTATTAACAAACTCACACACACTCACGCGCGCGCATAGGAAAAGAGGGAGAAAGAATTAACGAAAATCAACTAGGAGATGAATGACCGTCGATAACAAAATACACAATGGAAGAGAATATGGAGAAAGGAAAATTTGCAAAAACCGAAACCGGCCAACGAAAAAAAAAATAAGAAAACGCGCACGGTTGCATTAGTTTAGTAGTATCAGTCGCGCATAATTAATCGATGACATGATATTTACTAACTATTTTAAATTCTATTTTAGTTTACTGTTTCTCAATTAAAGCAGCATAAACCTGATTTCCTCAACGAACGAACGAGTGGAGAGCAGCTAAATGTCAGTCAAAGTCAGAGTCAAAATAAAAGGAGCGGCGTCAAAACGGGTGGGAAAAGGCAGAAGGCGTCGCGTTCTGTCTTTTTGTTTGCAATTTTTTTTTTTTTGGTCTGCCGCTGCTCATATGAGTTGCCACTTTATTTGCGTTTGGTAATTGAACGTTCACAAACCAATACCAACGCAAATTAAACTGCGAATTTTACAATGCTTTTTGATTTTCTTTTCCGCTAAAGCAACGCAAATTTTTTTTTTAGACTTCGCGCTGGTTTTTTTTTTTTTTATATATATAAGTATATATGTGCATGTATGTATAATGTTCATATGCATGCATGTACATATGTATGTATGTATCTTGTTCACTTTTCTGCTGCCATCTTTTATGCTAAGCGCTGTTCGATTTGCTGTTTTTACCCCCTCCCTTCTCAACGAAACCGATGCAGAAAGCTAGAATTATCATTAACACTACCACCACCACCGCTGGCTTCGCCGTACACTGTCCATTGTTCGTGCTGGCATCGCATTCAGTTTAGAATTTTAGATTTGGTTTCCAAAATTTCACATATTTTTTTAGCGCTCTGTGACGTGGCTGCGGCTGTAAATTTACCGCATTCTATTTCACCACCGATGTTTTAACACATATTATTAGGCGCCAAATTGTGGCCGCTACCGGTTTATGTATAGTTTTATGAACTTTCTTTATGTTATGTTGGTTAAATTGTTCGATAAACGCGTCGCCAAATTTTTACCTTTCGTCGTCTAAAATGCGAACTAATTAAATGAGCACTTTGTGTGCGAGAGAGCGTGCTGCCAACTCGTACCAATCGTTTTGTCGCAATGGCGGCAACTGCTCGAATTAGTTTTAAACTACGCTAATAGTGTTTTGTTTGTTTTAATAATTTATTTAATTTATATATTAAGCAATCATAACTGTTTTTCCAGTAAAATCAACAAAGTAAAAATATATTCGGCACGATTTTGTTTAACAGTAAGAGTCGTGGCAACCCTATATGGACTGATAAACGCTTGCATTACGGATATCTCTTTCTAACACACAGACAAAAACCAACGAAGTAGCACAAAGCAGAAATACCGATAAGTACAACAGAAGAAAACGCAAATACACGAAATGGTGATTAATATTTTTATAAACAGTAAACAGTTAATTACTGTCAACACAAAAAGCATTAAATATGATCAAATTTGCGCTTGCATCGAAGGGGAAACAGTGAGTAACAACAAATTGCCAGAAAGTTATACAACAAATAAAAAAGTTATTTTTTACAGCATTTACAACGCGAAGATTACTACCTCACAAGCAATGGCAAACGTTTAAATGAGAATTATGATAATTACGAACATGAGACTGAAAATATACAGTGCATATTGCGCCAAGTGGGCGGCAAGGGCGGTTTCGGTTCCATGCTGCGTGCCATTGGCGCCCAAATCGAAAAGACCACAAATCGTGAGGCCTGCCGCGACCTGAGCGGCCGTCGCTTGCGGGACATTAACGAAGAGAAACGTGTAAGAGCATGGCTGGAGAAACAAGGAGAGCGTGAACGAGAGGCGGAGGAACGCAAGAAGCGGAAAATCGAGAAGCTCCTGTCGGTACCAAAACATGAATTTAAAGACGAAGAGTACGAGGAGGCACGCGCCAAGTTAACCGAGAAGGTGAACGATGCCGTCGAGGTGGGTCTCAAGCAGTCCGTTCCAACGGACAAGGACAGTGAGAAGCCGGTGACGGGCACAAAACGAAAAGCCAACGCCAGCGACAAAGCCAAGTGCAGTAGCAAGAAGAAGAAGAGTGCTGCGCTGTGGATTGATGATGATCTGTCAGGCAGTGATTTGGACTCGGACGAAAGCGACGAGGAGGCTACCAATGACAAAGCAGCAATTAAATGTTAAAAGTTGTATTTTCTTTTTTAGTTAATTAAGCTCTAAACAAATAGATATATAAATAAAATGAGAAGGTCGAGTTCATTGCGTCACAAACTGGGATGAGACCCAGGCGAGTCCCCACTTCAGATTCGTCAGCATAAACTTGAGAGCCTTTGTCCATTGCTCCTCCGAATTGAATTGAATTCTAAAAAGAATTAGTAGATTAGTGTTTGAGTTACTAAAGATTACCAGACTAAACTCACTTAATTGAGTAGGAATTGCCGGTGGAAGGATCAATGATTTTGCCCTTGTCCATTTTGTAGGGCAACAAAAAGTCGGTGTCGCGTTTCTCCACCTCCTTTTGGAACTGTGTTAAGCAGTCGAGGAATGCCACCATTGCCGCATCAAATTTCGTATCCCAAAAGAACTTGAAGCCACCGCTTCCATACAGAGGTAGCTCCTTTACTTCACCCAGCACCTCGACATAGGAATGATTACCAAAGGGCACGACCCTATAGCGCTCAAAGGTCAAGCCAATCTTGCGGGCCAATGCGGAGAGCAGCAGCACCGTTTGTCCCCAGGCAGCATTAATCTCGGACCAATCAACGGACACCGAAGGCAGTCGTCCCAGTCGGAAGTTATTGATGGTGCCAAAGTGTCCAGCATGCCATATATGAAATGTTATATTAAATATATTGGTATCCCGTAGCTTGTCCAGCTGCTGTTTGGAGTAGGCTATCTGACACTCCAGGCTACGTTTGTCGTCTTCGGTGAGCATGAGCTCACGCCTGTGCTTGGTGTATTCCCGCCAATAGCTCTCCTCCTGCTCGTGGAGCTTCTGCTTTTCCAGTTCCTCCTGTTCGATGGCTTCGTTTAGGACTTTCTCCTCCGCCTTTAGAGTCGCCAGTTCGTCGAGCAATTGTTGTTCGCTCTTTTTGAGTTCCTCCAACTCCTTGTCGAGGGCATCAACATTGGGTCCCTCCTGCTGCTGTTCCAGCTCATTGAGATACTTTTTGTAAACATGCCACTCATCCTCAGCTGTGTGAAGTTCTCGATCCATAATATCCAACATGGAGTCTGCGCATTCCTCGCACAAAGGATGATCGATCTCCGAGTTGGACGAGAGGCAATCGAAGAGCTCCGCTTTCAGCTTAAAGGCCGCACTCAATTTTTTATTATCACGTCCATCGGACACGAGCATGAATCCCGTGCCATTGATCGAGTCAGTCAGCCTGAAAGGCGGCACAAAGTGGTCAAAACTGTTGGCATCCTGCGGATCAATTGTGTTTACATTGCCACCATAAATCGGCACTGGAAATAGTTAAACATAAGTTAAATCATAGCTTATGGTTTGTGGTGTTTCTTACATGATAGTTCGGCCATCGCATGCACGCTAATCTTTTCCAGCTGCTCGTCCAGCACGATGGGTTGCAGACAGCGCTGGCAGGCAAAGGACGCCGCCTGTTTCTCTGTCTCAGTCATGTTTCTCGTGCCTGGTTAATCCAAAACTTTGGTTGTTGTTCGTCACTGCATAAAATTAGCTTGAGTTATTTTTTTTCGCTTGGAAGAAGGAAAAACACAAATAATCAATCAGCTGTTCGATTCGCTGTTTTTGCAGAGTTGCCACCCTGACGCACAAAACCGCTGCGGCGTAATTGAGGTGCTTGAATTATGAAAGACAAGAAAACAGTTGTCAGGTTAACAGAGAGTCAAAACAAAAGCTTGAAAAAAAAAACAAAAGTAAATATAAAAACCTGTTTAATACACTAAAGAAGAAAAGAGATTTAAGCGCGCATGAGGGCAACCTTGAATAGCGGCCTCTTGTTGTTGATGTTACAAATAATATAATCAGCTAACCTAGCGACTGCAGAGACACCAGCAGAGGCAGCATCAACGGCGGCAGCGTTAAAAGGCAACCCAAGCGAAGAAGTGACATTGATAAGCACAATTTGTTAAGAAAAGAAGAGCGGAAGAGAGCGTAGCGCTTGTTTTTGGGTGAGCACAGAAATGACATGCGACGTAGTCGTAATGGCGCCTGCACACGCACACACATACGTTCTCAGTCTATGTGCTCAATCTCAAATCTTCTTCAACGCACGTTGCGTTCATTTCAGAGTTTCAGTCGTCGCCAGGCAGTGCTACACAACGGAAGCAACTTTTCTCCCCTCCCACGCAACCAAACGCATAGAACTTTAACGAAAAAAGAAAAAACTTTGACAAAAAATTAAGAAATCTAGATTTTTGTAACAGAAAGTTAAATAGTTCAAGTCCATATGCGCATGTTTCCAGCTCCACAGCATATGAAAAGTTAGCTAATCAGGGGAATTCCGCTTATTATTTAAATTTTGTTTGTTTGCCAAAGATCAACGCACGCATAAAAAATAATACGTAATCAGCAGGCGACCACGCCGTCGCAACAACAACAAGTGTTGGAAAGAACGAGAAAATCTTCTTACGCACACAAACACAAACATACACTCATACGATGGTTTCATATTTTGTACCCCGCGGCCGTTATTTATTGAAGGCCGGGAATGTGCGCAAGGCACTGCAGGAGCAGCAACTGCAGCAGCAGCACAAACATACCGCACAGAATGGCAATTGGTCGATGCTACGACACTTCAGACAGCTGCCCAGCAATGCAACATCCAGTGAATCCTCAATGGTGGCCAAAACAAGGCCCCAACAACAACAACAGCAGCAGCTACAACAACAACGGCGAACTTTCCTGACACAGAAGACACAAGTACAACAAGTGCGTCGCAATGCTCTGCTACGCTGGACAGGATTCCTATTGCGCTGGGCACCAATGGGCCTCTGTGTGTTCGGTGCTATCGAATGGCAGCTGCACAAGATGCGATCCACCCACGAGAATGGACCACACACCGCCTCCGAATTCCAATCTCTGGTCTACTGTTCGCTGCCGCTGAGGATCATGAGCCGCTGCTGGGGCTGGCTTGCATCCTGCTATATGCCCCATATGATGCGTCCCTATGTCTATGGCTGGTACGCGAACATGTTTAACGTGAACATCGATGAGGCCCTGTATCCAGATTTGAAGCATTACAACAGCATGGCCGAGTTCTTTACACGACCACTGCGAGATGGTGTACGGGTCATCGATGCCCACGCGCCGCTGGTGTCTCCGGCCGATGGAAAAGTGCTACACTTCGGCAGTGCCACCGATTCCCGGATTGAACAGGTCAAAGGTGTCAACTACAGCATTGAGGATTTTCTGGGGCCGCTGCAGTCGGTCGAACAGTCAAAGAATCAATCTCTGGCTTACGCCCAAGCACTGAAACAGAAACGAGATGATTCCACGGAGCTCTATCAGTGTGTCATCTATTTGGCTCCCGGAGATTATCATCGCTTTCATTCCGCAGCCGCTTGGCAGCCAACAGTGCGACGTCATTTCTCGGGTGAGCTGCTATCAGTGAGTCCAAAGGTGGCCAACTGGTTGCCTGGGCTATTCTGCTTGAACGAGCGGGTTGTCTACATGGGCAACTGGCAGCATGGATTCTTCAGCTACACCGCAGTGGGTGCTACCAATGTGGGATCCGTGGAGATCTTTATAGACGAGCAGCTGAAGACTAATCGCTGGACCGGCTTCAATATGGGTGCACACCCCACCAGCACCTACGCCTACGATGAGCTACACTTGCACAACAGCAGCAACAACAACAGCAACAAATTCAACAAGGGCGATCTGGTTGGTCAGTTTAACATGGGCAGCACCATTGTGCTGCTCTTTGAGGCACCAAAGAGTTTCCAGTTTGACATTGAGGCAGGTCAAAAGATCAGCGTCGGTCAATCACTTGGACACATTGGCGCTATGGAGCGTAAATGACGTCATTACAGTTCCTTCCTATTGGAAGACAGACAACAAATTTGTGATGAGCGTTTAATTCTCGACGCCACTGTTTTAACTGCATACACCTAAACATACACACATACAGACAGACTATAGCATTAAGCGTGTAACAAATTGTATCCTATTCGTATTTTTATTGCCATTTGATTCTCAGCTGCGATTTGATTATAGTTGAGTTGAGTTCTTGCGATTAAATTATTATTTTATAACTATTATTGATAAATAAATATAATTTGCATAAAACATATTTCACAGCTTTTATTTGCACACAATTGGCGCCATTTTGTCTACAGCGAATATTGCTCATTTGGTGATCACTATACAATACAGTTGTGGACAAAAATATTGAGCACAGCACTGTACCCAACTTAAGAGCTACATTATAATATGGCTAAAAACTTTTTAATATTTTAAAGCAGGAGTATGTATATGAAACACAAGCATTAATATTGTTGTTGTTAAAATTGAAGTTCGAAAAAGTTAATAAGTAGTGGCTATGGTTATTAGTAGTGATAGTTTAATTGGTTATATTAGAAGTAGGGCGCAGCAGTAGTATTACACACCTTTTAATATGGTATTTAAACAGAATTATATAAATTTCTAGAAAAATTTTTATATATTGAAGTTTAGAGCAGTCACAATCGAAATTTTTAATAAGACTTCTGGAAAATTTCAATTTATGTGGTAATAGTCATTAAAGATAAGAAAAATGTTAAGAAATTCTGCTTACGTGACTAATTAGACAATAAAAGTTGTATAAATCCGAAAAATTACGCTGTCAAGGACAGATTTTGTTTTCAGTTTTAAGGTGTTCCAGGAACCAGCAATTAAAATAATTAATGAGTAAAAACAAATAATTATGCAAAACAATTAATTTATTAGCTGTTATGAAAATTTTAAATAGTTTGTTACTCAACAACAAACAAATTTAATTGATTTCGATGAAATAACATGTTTACTAGTTATTCAGCTTTAGTAGCGCTCTGATTATTCTTCCCATCCTGTCTAGAGTGTGATTTTTATACTCTCTGCAAGAGTATATTGGGTTTGTGCAAATGTATGTAACAGGCAGAAGGAGGCGTGGCAGACCCCATAAAGTATATATATTCTTGATCAGCATCACAAGCCGAGTCGATATAGCCATGTCCGTCTGTCCGTCTGTCCGTCTGTCCGTCTGTCTGTCCGTCTGTCTGTCCGTATGAACAAACAGATTTCAGAGATGGTAAGAGCTATAAGTTCGAGCTTGGTCTCAATCGATCACATATTTAGTCAGTCAATACAAGAATCTTTTTTTTTTCGATGCCACGCCCCATTCGCCCACAATGAGCAAAAAACCAAAGACACCTCGAAAAAAATCGGTGTTTTCGGCGAATATCTCAGTAACTATGGCACCAAGGATCACAAATTTTGGTATGGAGGTTCCTAGAGACTGAGTAAATGTCATGCCATCAAAAATTTTGGGCTGCCACGCCCCTTTTTCCCATAGGAACTAAGACACTATTCAAAATTCAAAAAATTTTTATGGCGTTTCTTCTTATCGTAGAGTATTCTAATTTATAATTCGTGTGGAGACTAACTATATCAAACTATCCTGAAAGGTGCATTAAAATCGGACTATAAACAAGGAAACTAGAAGCGTTACAATATTGATAACTGAATGCAATATCGTGTATGAGTGCAAGCGAGATAGTAACATACAAGCACTTGAGCGGCAGCGCTCAATGTATGAGTGCAAGCGAGACAGAAACATACAAGCACATGTTCGAATGTTTTCGCTGCCTGCGTGGCGGCAGCGCTGCTCACAGTCGCTGGCCGCGCCGAATACACACATACATATATGCATCATATATTGTCTTTCGTATATGTATTCGCATACAGACAAACAGCTGTATGTTTGATTATGCTTAGATTGTTTTTGTTTCAACGTGTTTTAATGCAAGTTCTACACATTGTAATATCTCGATACCGATTTTAATAATATAATTCGTGGAAAATGCAGAGAGTATTATACGGTAGGGCGTGCTCGACCGTACTTATCTTACTTGTTTTAAAGAGTATTTCTCCTTATCGCAGGGAACTGTCCGGTTTTGGTTTCGGTTCCTATGTAGAGCTCTTATGGCACGCGTCGCACGATGACGTCGATGACCTGAGATTACCAGGTTTAACAGACATTAAATGTACATGTTTACATATGTACACAAACATATATGCTCACATACATATCTCCTGTTATCAGTTGATTATAGGCGACGGTGTTAATGGTAAGTTCATGGGAAAAACAATCATAATTCCCATTAACGCCTCGGACATAATGCGCCATAACCTCAAATTGTAAATCTTATGTACACCATTGATACATATGTATCACGGTATCATAAGTAAACGGTCCAATTGATTAAGAAAAGAAAGAAGTCAAAATAAAAACCAATCAATTACAAAAAAAAGGCTAAACGGCAACGAAAAAAGGATTGAAAATGAGAGAACATCATAAAAACCATCCAAATATTTTAATGTGCAGTAAAATCTTCCGATTATGGGCTGTTTTATTGAAAAGTAAGTTTATAAAATAAAACAAGTAAGGAAAGTACAGTCGAGCACGCCCGACCGTAAAATACTCTCTGCATTTTTTTCCCGATTAAATTATTTAAATCGGTCTTGAGATATTAATATGTGTAGTACTTGCATTAAAACACGTTGAAACAAAAACAATCTAAGCATAATCAAACATACATCTGTTTGTCTGTATGCGAATACACATACGAAAGACAATATATGATGCATATATGTATGTGTGTGTGTATTCGGCGCGGCCAGCGACTGCGGGCAGCGCTGCCACCACGCAGGCAGCGAAAACATTCGAACATGTGCTTGTATGTTTCTGTCTCGCTTGCACTCATACAACATATTGCATTCAGTTATCAATATTGTAACGCTTCTAGTTTTCTTGTTTTTAGTGCGATTTCAATGCGGCTTTCAGGATAGTTTGATATAGTTAGTCTCCACACGAATTATAAATTACAATACTGTACTATATTAGCAAACGCCTAAAAACGGAACGAAAGTTGAGAATTTTTTTTTTTTATTGTGGGCAAAAGGGGCGTGGCAGTCCAAAATTTTAAATGTCAATGCATTTACCCTGTTGCTAGGAACCTTCATACCAAAATTGGTCATCCTAGGTACCATAGTTACTGAGATATTCGCCGAAAACACTGATTTTTCCCGAGGTGTGTCTAGTTTTTGGCTCATTGTGGGCGAACGGGGCGTGGCATCGAAAAAAAAAAAGATTCTTGTATTGACTGACTAAATATGTGATCGATTGAGACCAAGCTGGAACTAGTAGCTTTTACCATCTCTGAAATCTGTTTGTTCATACGGACAGACAGACGGACAGACGGACAGACAGACAGACAGACGGACAGACGGACAGACGGACAGACGGACATGGCTATATCGACTCGGCTTGTGATGCTGATCAAGAATATATATACTTTATGGGGTCTGCCACGCCTCCTTCTGCCTGTTACATACATTTGCACAAACCCAATATACTCTTGCAGAGAGTATAATTACAGATCGGGTCGAAAAAGGCTGATATGGCAGCACTGCCTCCAGTGGCTCCACCTGGGTCACTGTACCCTAGTAAAAGAAGCTACTCAGAGATGCGAAAAATATGGCAACATTATTTTGTATGCTCAAAAAGATAAAAATTATAAAAAAGTTAATTTAATCAAGCAATCAAACATGTCTTTTTGTTTGTGTAGCTTGACTGAAAACCCCATTTTGTTTAATCAACTTATAACGCGATGGCAGCAAACTGACAATATATTTATTTGTTCTCTTATCAGAGTGTGGGTTCATACTACGCGTTCGTGTGTGTGCGCGTGCTTGTGTATGGGTGTAATTGAATCCGGGATCGCTATTCTATTTAACCATTAATTGAATTAATCAAGCGAACGACGACAGAAAATGCGAATATAAGGCGGCTTGAGTATACTACAAGCTTATCATGCGATGCGAACTTGATTGAGCCTTTGCCTTGACATACACACACAAAAACACACTTCTCTACCCATACATACGCTCGGCACGCTGTTGTTTGCTGATAATGCCAGGCACACTTGGTAACAATCTAAAACTATGTACAACTACGTCAGAATTAATAGTTAATCAGTTTCATTATCCGCTGTTGTTTAAACTGTGATTCTGGCGCGCGCCATTTGCACTGGAAGCTTTCGTTCCAGAAGACAACAGCCGCTTTGCCACAGTCCGGCAACTCTACATGCACAGCTGATTGCCGGCAACGCCAGCAGTCATCAAAACAGATCTCGAATTTTTACATAACTTTTGTTTCTCAAAAAGTGCAATAACAAAATATGTTTAAATATATTCCAAGTGCACTGAGGGCAGCTGGCTGCAGCTTGCAACAACCTCTTGGTCTTCAACGTCTCTACAGCAGCAGCAACAGTAGTGCCATTGGAATTGTGGATTATGCAGCTGTGAAAAAAATGCCAAATGAGCCACAAAAGTTGTTAATCGACGTGCGCGAACCCGATGAACTGAAGGAAACTGGTCAAATCCCTTCAAGCATTAACATTCCACTTGGCATCGTCAGCCAGGAGCTGGCCGTGAGTGATCAGCTCTTTAAGTCCAAATATGGACGGGACAAACCCAAACCCGATACGGAAATTGTGTTTCATTGCAAGATTGGTAGAAGGAGCTTGAAGGCCGCAGAAGCCGCCAACGCCTTGGGCTTTAAGAACGTCAAGAACTACGAGGGCTCCTGGACCGATTGGGCCCAGCGTGAGGGATTGCCCCAGTAAAAACATTTAAACATTGTGATTAGCATATTTTTAAAATAAACTTGGAGCTTGAAGCTAATTTAGTTCTCTAATCCATGTCTTCGTCAGTGGCGTCCTTGATTATGCATTTAAGGTATTCAACTTCTTGCTGGGCCAGTCCGCAATGGTTTCTGTCCCAGATAATTTAATTTAATGGTCTAATTGCCATAAAAAGTTGTACTGCTATTTATACTCAGGCGCTGGGTGGTGGAATACTTGAGTTACCAATCTAAACAGTGTGGTGTGCTTGAGTGCAAGTTGAGTTTCACCACTTGTGAGTGCACTGTTGCACGCAGCGTGGAGCACGATTTGAGTGGATATTGCTATTTTGCTACTAAATATCTGGCATGTATTGACAATTAAAAGAATACAAATCAACAGTTATGCATTTTTTGAATTTTATTCCACCTCTACTGTGGTGAGTTTTTCTTTTACCTCAACCTAAAGTTCAAACGAACATGTTGAAATGAACTGTTGGGCAAGCTTGCAATTCGAGGCAGTTGCGTTTTAAATTAAATTCTCTGTCTATTTAGTTTGCTTATATAGATTTTATATTATTAAAATTAATTATTATTATAAATTAATGAGTGTTTTAATACTAAATTAATAAATAGTTAAAAATTTAAGCGTTTCGCAAATGACTATAAAACATATCGAATTTTAATCGATAGGTTTTTAATTTAATCTTAAACTAATTTATGCAGTGCAGCTGCTTTGGTTAATATGTGCACTTAAATTCTATTATGTAAAAATCACAGAAATTGCACATAAGTTTTAACTTGTACTATTCGATTAAAGCAAATTACCCGTTAAGTTGCACCGGCATTATGCAACACTAAAGCAGCGGCTCCCGACGACTTGACCTATCTCAATTTGAAATAGTGCTGATCAGACATTTTCCCTAAATAGGTCTTAATTTAATTGCGCACTTTATGTAAGGAAGGCGAATTCGCCTGTGCAGTGCGAGTGAATTTAAGCTGCTTAATGGACAACTATATTTAGAAAATGGCTACCGGTATTGACCAGAATTAATACACCTTGCCCTTCTGCATGCGGGCGGTGGGAGGGGGCGCTTAACCTAAAAGCTATAAAAGCTTGCGGACTGCAGTGACGCCAAACGATTGCGATTAGTCGCTCGCAGACGTTTGATCGGTGCAAGTGCAGCAATGTCGACGCACACACACTCTGACAGCTCGTACACTCCGAGTCAAAGTTTTGATTCGCTTGACGAAGAAATTCAAATCGATTTGCATGAAAGTTTCGATTCTGCGATCTCTGAAGATCCGGAAATCACGCTAACCCAGGAGCAGGAGCAAGTACAAGAGTTATGTGACTGGTTAACAGCAAATCCAAAAATAAATGGCTGTAAAACGTATGAGAATTTACATTTCTTTCTGCGCACATGCAAATTTGACGTCGAACGTACCAAGAAGAAACTGAAACTGTTCTACCAAATGCGTGCGGAGCGCAGCGAATGGTTTGACAATTGTGATCCAATGTTACCCGAAATTCAGGAACTACTCAAGCTGGGAGTCTTTCTGCCTGTCGATGGAACCGATGACCAGCAGCGAAAGGTTGTGATCATACGCACTGCGGTGCATGATCCCAAAAGACACACACAGAACAACGTCTTTAAGGTTAGTCCGACTTTGTGCTAAAACTGTTATACACATTTGAATTATACTCAATTTGTAGACCAGTAAAATGGTGTTGGATCTGCTGCTGAAACTGGAACCGGACAACTGTGCGAAAGGCATTGTTGCGATAATGGATATGCAAGGCGTGCAACTGGGCCACGCCTTTCAGCTGAATCCAAAGCTCATCAAGCGCTCTGTTGAGAGCTGGACAGCCTATCCGTGTCAGCCAAAGTTATTAGAGTTTACCAATTCGCCGAGACACGTCAATATCTTTCTAAATACCTTTCGGTGCGTACTTTGACTGATTAGCTTCGCTTTGTTCTGGTTTAAATTTAAAATTCTTTTTAGTATTTTTATGACACCCAAGATACGATCTCGGGTCGTTGTGCGTCGCAGTGGCACAATGGTTCAGTGCAAGCAGCTTCCAAGGGATCTGGATGGATCTGGTCCCAGCTATAAGGAATTGGCGTTTAAATGGAAAAGATTGCTAGAGGAAAATGTGGATTTCTATGCGGAGCAGGGCAAATACAAAAGCATACGTTAATTATGACAAATGCGATTAATGTGTGATTAGCCGAATGTGATTAGAACCATGTACATATAATAAGCAAAACATACACAAACACACACACATACAAAACATGCACACTTATACATACCCACTGCGTAGATTATAGAATATGTGTACAAATGCCTTTGTGTTGTAAATTAAGTGTCTGCTCTACTTTTAAACAAAAACTTGTTTTAAACCAGAATATAATTTATTTTTTCTGCGCGTCACATATATATGTAAAAATATAGGAAATTATTAAACTAAAAGATTATTATTTTAGCTCTGTGCTTAATGAGTTTTCCCCAAAACACTGGCACAGTGGGGCAAGGCTTGTGGTTTTGTGGTGGAATTAATTTTATTTTAATGAAAACAATCAGTTAATTAATATTCATTAGATTCTCAGTTTCTTTATTAGTACAAAATAGTATATATCAAAAATGTTTATCAAGTCTATATAATTATTATCATTTTATTGGGGGCTGTCGAGTGAATCGAGGCGTGTCTCCAATTACAAGAGCCGTTGAATCCGTGCGTTGATCGATATTAATAATAAATACATGCGTGTACATACATACACACGCCACTGTATGCACTAAAGAACATAAACAAATAAATTCACAGAGTTGGGTTAACAGAATGTTTTTTTGTGGTTGTTTTCGGTTTCGTTTTGTTTACAAGCGGCTCTTGTGTATGTTTGTTAATGTTTAATGTTAATGCGTGCTGTCGTTTACTACATATAAATACGTGTTTATGTATCGCTTAAAAGTACGTGGTCACATATGTATAAAAAATATAGTTGATGTTCTCGTAGTATACATTCCAGGGCTGGAATTTCCAGGCAAACACAACACGCACTGTAGTAATTTGAAATAGAACACTGAACGAACGATATCAAGATAATCGATACACGACAATAAAAATGGGAGGAGAAGAGAAGGATAGGCGTTAACTAAACTAAAGCGTAATACACAGCGCCAAAATGCAATTGAAAGCGCTTTTCCATCACATGTTCAATTGCAAGCCGTTTCTATATAGTATCGTATATATTTATATAGTATATCATCGCCATCAACAGTGGTATTTCCTACTATATCTGTCGCTCGTCCTTTGCCGTCAGCTTATCGATGAGCTCCTGGAGCGGCGCCAACTCGCGTCGTTCAATTAGATTGAACTCTTGCACAAAGAATATAAAATGCTTAAAGGACGTGTTTAAATGGGCCTCCTCGCCGAGTGTCACCACTTCGGAGAAATGCTGATGATAGATGTGCGCATAGACGCGGAACAGACGCTTCAGTATGGTCTTGGCGGAGCTTAGGAAATTCTTTGGAAATGGCACACCAATTTTCGATGGAAATAATGTCTCATCATCCAATTGATCCTGCACCCAAGTCATCAGATAGTCAATGTACTTGGGGGCACTGCATTTGATGGGCTTCTTCACCGTCAAACCATCTGCCCAGTGATATTCATATTTCGGACCAGCCGACATAATCCCACAGCTTTCCTCGGTGCAGAATTCCGTAATAGTGCCGTAGAGCATATTAATTTGATTAAAGAAATCAACAGCTGCATAAAGAAATACAAATTAGTTTAAATTTAAAAGTTTTATTCCTCGATTTACTCACTGTTGACGGCAACCCATTCGTTGAGATCTTCGCCGTCGGGAAGGGCGACGGCATTGCGTAGATTTCCAGAGCCAAGCGTTGCGGCTGCATGCTTCATGAGATCATATTGATGCGTGCCCTCCGGTATGTTTTTCTTGGGTTTAAAGGTTTTGCTTGAACGTGAACCACTGGATTGCAGCACAAAAACAAAATTCTTTTAGTCATGACTTTTTTATTTGGTTCCACTCACACCCAGACTCCGGAGGCGAACAAAGAACAACAGAAAAAGGGTTGCCACCGGACACCGGACGGACAGGTTTGTTTTTGTTCACAGTTCACACGATACGCGCATACATATTCTCAGGCACACTCACACACACACATACGCACATTACATATGCATGTAATATGAACATTTGCTAACATGAATATTTACTTACAATAAAAATTCCATTGCCATGCAGCTACTGTTGTCCTTCACGTACTGCAAATATTAGCTTGCCAGTATTCCTTTATAACAGTTTAATTGTTTATAACTCTGTTGTTGTATAGTGAAGCAATTTCTATTGATTGTTTATAAGATTATGATCTATTTTATTTCTTTAATCAAAATTTGTTGACGGGTCAAAGCAGTAGGGCTGGCAACAAATATTGATATCGATAAATCAAAGTCGATTTTCGACGCAGCGATGACAAATTTTGACAACAGGTTTGGCGTTGCCATGCTATTATTTTTGGGTTAATGTGTACACACTGAAATCTTAACGTGTATGTGAACACTGTTACTTCGGTTTAGCACGTGGAAAAACAACGCGCCCACGTCTCGTGTGAAAAACTGAAAGTTTTCACTTAAATAAAGGCATATTTAAGCCCTAAATATGGTAATATTAATAATGAAATGTTTTATTGTCGATTAATTGCTTAAGTTTTTATCAAAAACAAAGTGTTTAACAAAGTTGTGATTAGCTGAACTAACCTAAGTGTGGGGCTCCAGAGACAACGTGAAAACGTGTTGTGATTGTAATCAAATTTTCGTTTATTTTTTTCATTTCAGTCGAATCTGTACGTACTGTACGAGCATGCGGCGGGCTTTGCCCTCTTCTCCGTCAAGGAGTTTGAGGAAGTTTCCATGTTCCTGCCGCAGGTCGAGTCCGCGGTGACGGACATCGCCAAATTCAATTCAATTGTAAAACTCGCTGGATTTTCTCCATTCAAGACTGCTATTGCCGCCCTGGAGAACATTAATGCCATTTCTGAGGGTATTGTGCCTCAGGATTTGTTGCATTTCCTTGATGATTTCTTTGCCAAGCTTAAGAAAAAGAAGTGCACGCTTGGTATTGCTGATGCCAAACTTGGAGCTGCTATAACCGAGTCCATTGGTGTTCAGTGCAGTCACTTTGGCGTTGTGCCAGAGATCCTCCGTGGTGTGCGTTTCCACTTCGCCAAGTTGGTCAAAGGTATGTTAACCATGAGCTTGCTCTTTAGATTGCTTGCTGTAGCGTCTTTATTTCTCTAGGCTTTACCGACAAGTCGGCTGGTGTCGCCCAACTGGGTCTGGGCCACAGCTACTCCCGTGCCAAGGTCAAGTTCAATGTGCATCGTTCGGACAACATGATTATTCAGTCAATAGCGCTACTTGATCAGCTGGACAAAGATGTCAATACGTTCTCGATGCGTATCCGTGAGTGGTACTCCTATCATTTCCCAGAGTTGGTCAAAATTGTGCCCGACAACTATATGTTCGCCAAGGCGGCCAAATTTATTAAGGACCGCAAGGATCTGACCCAAGACAAGCACGAGGAATTGGAGCAAATTGTAATGGACTCGGCAAAGGCTCAAGCTATCATTGATGCCGGCAAAATGTCCATGGGCATGGACATCTCCATTGTGGATCTGATGAACATTGAACTCTTCGCCGAGCGTGTCGTGAAGCTTTCCGAGTACCGCAAGAAGCTGTCCACATATTTACACAACAAAATGAACATGGTGGCACCAAATCTTCAGTCCCTCATTGGAGATCAAGTGGGAGCTCGTCTTATCTCCCACGCCGGCAGTTTGACCAATTTGGCCAAGTACCCTGCATCGACAGTACAAATCTTGGGTGCCGAGAAGGCCCTTTTCCGTGCCCTCAAAACACGTTCCAATACACCCAAATATGGCTTGATCTATCACTCGTCGTTTATCGGACGTGCCGGACTCAAGAACAAGGGACGCATTTCTCGGTTCTTGGCCAACAAATGTTCGATTGCCTCGCGTATTGATTGTTTCCTCGATCAGCCAACCAGTGTGTTCGGTGAGACACTAAAGCAACAGGTCGAGGACCGTCTCAAGTTCTACGAATCTGGCGATGTGCCTCGCAAGAACATTGAGGTCATGAAGGAGGCTATCGAAGCAGCTGGCCAGGAAGTAAGCAATGCTCCTCAGTCCGAGAAGAAAAAGAAGAAACGGCAGGCAGCGGAGACAAATGGTGCCAGCAATGGTAATGGCACAATCCTAGACGAGGAACCCGAGGCCGATGAGGAGCCCAAAAAGAAGAAAAAGAAGAAGAACAAGAACAAGGTTGCGGTGGAAGCGTAGTCATATATATGTAACTATATATATATATGTACTTTTACTACTTTATAGTTTTAAGTTTAAATTTGATTTATACCTCTTATTTTTCACACATATTTCAAACTAAATAAACAACAATAATTTTCACTATATGACAGTTTTTTTTTATTTCATTTTCACACATTGGTTTTATATACATATACATATAACTTGTTGACTACTGCTAAACTATTTCTCCTTATTTTTCAATTCTTTTGTAATTTATTTTCATCAATAATATATATACTTTTTTGTAACAATTTCAATGATACACAATGAGCCGTCCATTTGTTGTTGTGCTACTTGATATCGAGTTAGTACAACCATTAAATGTTTTCTTTATTGCAATTACAGCGAACATTTAAATACGCTACAAAAAGTATTTAAATCTCGTGTGGTTAACAGGACGGATGTGGAATTTATGTATTCATGGCTTTGGAATTATAGAAGAAAATGCAAGAAAATAAGGGAAATGAACAAAAGGCGCAGGATATGCAGTCAGTGTTGCCACTTTAGCTTGATTATGGTCAGTTAACTAGGAATTTAAGACCATATTGTATTAAGCTTCGTTTCCAAAATTTTAAATCAAAGTCAAATCAGTTTAACGCCTGTTAGTCTGGCAACACTGGTTGTTGTTGGAAAACAAAATAATACATGTGGCGGGAATTATGCTTTTGATCAACAATTAATTTAGCAACAAAATAAACAAAAAACTTTAGTGTGTAAGTGTTGAGAGTGGGCGTGGCTGTGTGTGTTCTAGTGTGGGTCTCTCTGTGTGTGTGCATAGGTGTGTGGAACGTCATTTGGCTAACAAATATCATTGGAATAAATCAAATGCGCTGGAATTGTTATTGCTGCTGTGTTGTTGTTGTTGTGGTTGCTGGAACGCATTGAAGTTGGCTGCGAATGCCGCTGGCTGTGTCTGTGGAATGTTCTGTTGCGTTCTGTCGCCAGCAAACATGTTGGGACTTGTCAGTGGCGACAGTCCAGCGAATGCTCCTCCCGTTTGCACATTTAGTGGACTTTGCTGTGTCTTGGCGGGACTTTGTGTCTTCAGTGCATTCATTGACAATGCCGGTGCATTGGATTTACCCGTTTTGCTAATCAACAAATTATCCAAATCAATATTCAAATTTCCCGCCTTCAAATTACCGGACCAAGTGGCACCCACATTTGTTGTGCTGCCATTTGTCTCCGTATTGCGATTATTATCATTGTTATTATTGTTGTTGTTGTTGCTAATATTGCTGGTAACTGAAATTGGTTGTAGCAGATCATTGGCCGTCACAGCTGCAATCGGAGGCAGCATATTATCTGAAATGACAATTAAAATCTTAATTTAATCTAAATTCATTCATTTTAATTTAGTTTAAGCGTTTAAGTGTTTGTTTTTAGCAGGTTTATAATTTGTTGAAGCTAAATAAAGTGCAATTGCAGTAAGTAAATTGTTTAAGTACTCGGATTGTTTACCTAGTGTGTCCGTGGCTGTTGCACAATGCCCGGTATATTGAGAAATGCTTTAAGATTTATTAAATGTGTTTGCAAATTTCATTTTTATCAGTTGGAATAAAAGAACAAAGAACAAAAAAAAAAAAGGAAAGTAAAAACTTGTTTCAAATAAGTCTGTATAATACCGTTAGGCTACAATATGGACAAAAACACAACTTGTTTCATAAACTATTTATTGAAGGAGCCAAAATATATGTGATCTTTATATCTATGTATTACTATTACTGGCTTATCAAGCTACAGACGATATATCCTGAGTTCATTGGTATTGTCCTGCCGGGTTAAAAAGACTGGACTTTAGACCAGTACGAAATCCTTATTAATTTTTTAAATGGGCTCCTAGACACTTAACACAACTTTTTAATCAATATTTGGAGAATAATCAATAGTCCAAGTCCTTAAGAGTCCAGAAAGGTGTACCAATCAAAATTCGCTCAGCGGAATTCGCAAATAATCCCAGAATCCCCATGCGGCCGTGCACTTCGGAAACTTTATTTCAAGTGGTTTTAATAATAATGCTTTCTTAGCTTTCTTTCGCTTAACCCTAGATTAATCCCGCTGACTCTGAACAATCGTTTTAAAATGCTGATAGCACGTGGTTATTATTTGTTCGGCAAGATCGCGACATTCCTGCGATGATTCACCCCCCATGAGGGGCGATCGAATGAACTCCTCGAGCCAATGGTGCACTTCATTCAGGGAATCAGCAAAGTTATGGACTAGCAGATCAGAAGGCATTGTGACCAGGGCAATGCCCAGGAGCTGTAGCGTTGCTGCACGTGCCTGAGCCTCTGGATGAAAACGCACAAAGGTGCACAGATCGAAGATCTCGCGGGTCATCGTGGGCAAGAGTGGACAATTTTGTGCACACAACACAAAGATGGCCAAAGTGTGCAGCAGATTAACCAGGAGCTGAGTGTCCAGGTCATGGGAAATGTCCTCGTATTTCACATAGATCATCTGGCGTGTGCGTTGTCCTCGCACCAGGCCGAAAAAGCAAGTGCCTGCGACAGCATGGAATGGATTGACTTTCTCCTTGACCTGTGCCTTGGATTTGGCCACAAAACGCTTGGTCTTCTCCCGCAAACGTTGGCGTATTATCCGCTGAGCAGCTGCCGCTCGCTCCTCAGCCGCCTCCTGTTCCGTTTGCAATGGAAATTTGCGCATCTGCTTGGCAGCAGGTGGATGCAGTACATCCACAATGCTTCCATCACTATCGGGGATTACTCTGTCACCCGCTAGCTCCTTGGCTCCTGCGCTCAACACTTGTAGCATGAGCAGGCGCACATTCAGAGCGTAACGTGAATTGTCTGTGTGGAATTCACGACAGAGCAGCTCAGCACAAGGACCGGGATGTGCCACAAAGATCGCTACGCAACACTGGAAACGAGTGCGCTCAAAGTGTTCGAAATAATACTGCATTTCCAGTGTTAGAAACAGCTGCATAAGCTCCACAGCCAACTTGGCATCCTGTTGATCTAACTGCTGACGTATCAACTGCTCCGCGGTAGCCATAGCGCCCTCAAAGATCTGGTAATCGGCCACCTTGGTGCGCAGCAGGTGCAGCAAGTCCAAGAGGAACCGAGGACGCTGCTCCAGCGAGCTCGGAATGTCATTGGACATGTCATAGGCGGGCAAATCATCCGGATCGAGCTCATCATCAGAGTCCAAACTCTGCTGCAGCTGCAGAGGAATCTGTGCAGGCTTAACCTCCATCTGCGTCTCCTTCGTTGTCTCCATTTCCAGATCATCCTGCATAAACTGCGCTATGTGCTCTTCCAACTGCTGCTGCCGCTCCAGTAGCCGCTGCTCCAGTTTCTTCTTGCTGACACACTGAAAGCCCTTGAGCTCGTCCAGCTGCAGCAGCATTTGTCCTTTTGGTGTCTGCTCTAAGGCAGCGTATTCAAAGCTCAGCTGCTCAACTTTCTCATCTCGCTCCAAGCAGTTAAAGAGTATTTCCACCGTCTTCATGCCCAGCTGACGCTGTACTGCATCCGGCGACTGCAGATGATGAGAAAATCCCGAGTGGAGCAGACGCTTCTGTTCCAATTCCAGCGTCCAGTTGTGGCTACACTTGGCACACAGCACGAGCAGCTTGCTCATGGCCAGATGCTGCTCCCGGCTCAGCTTTTGGAGTGTCAAGCGCTTCGACCAGATCCCCAGCAGCTGACCAAAGAGCAACTGCACCCGCTGCGGTGCAGCCAACTGCAGGTATTCCACAAACCCACAGAGTGAGGCATTCGTTGCGTTGTCACAGTGGTGCGGTAGTTTCTGGAGCAGACAGTGCTGCCAGTGCGGAGTTTCCAGAGCAGCTGCACCCAACAGCACGTAGAGATTAACCTGGGCATGTACAGCGCTTTGGGCTAACTTAAAGCAAGCCGAAGGTTCCAAATCCCGGAGTATGCGCTGCACCCACACACGACGCTGGGAGTCCACAGCCAAACCCTCGAGCACGCGCAGCAACGACTCGAGTAGATCGGGATCTGAGTAGTGCTTGAGCACTTGCGAGAGTAGCCAACTAAATGGACTTGGATCAAACTGTGTCCTTGGACAGTGCAGCACAAAGTACACGGCTTTAAGCCACTGACGCAATAGCAGCTTCCCATAATTTGCAGGGGCAAAGATTGGGGGCATATGCCGCTCCAACTTGTTGGCCACCAGACTGGGCAGACTCAGCAGCAGCTGTAGATATTGCCAAATTCGTGCATCCAGTTTATCTAGTTCCGATAGCTCTTGCTGCACAAAGTCGTGTCTTTCCTGTGCGAGATTCAGCAAACTGGTGGCTATTAGCTGCTCATCTTGGAGCAGGGCCAGGAGCATGTCACTTGCTGTGCCTGGCACACGCTCCAGCTGCTGCTGCAGTGCCTCAAAAGCCAGTTGGGTGAAGGCAAAGCTCTCGTCCAGTTTAAAGAAATTAACAACCGACAAATCCCGGTTGGGTTTGGGCCAATCCTTGGTGAATAATCTGCCCAATTGAGCCAGAAGTGTTCCATATTCATTGCCCGGCAGCATAGACCAATCAATTGTGAGCGTGTCCAAGCCCATCAGCTGCTCCGGTGTCTTGTATCCTGGCAGGGCATTGGCAAGCTGCAGTTGATCCAAAATGTTAGACACCTGTTGAGCGTCTGCCTCAAGTTGTATGTTTCCTAGATTACGGAGAAGTTCTATGGCCTTGGCCAGTGCTTGGCGTGTGCTCGCTGCGGGCGGAGGCAGCAAGGGCGTGATCGTAGACGGAGGAGGCGTTGGAGTCCTCGAAACTGCATTCGTCGTTTATTTGCAGACGAAAGTGTGTGTGTGTGTGGAAAAAAGAAAAGAAAACGTGTGCATCCGATTGGAATATATCTTCACCGTTATGTGGTTAAACTCGATTTAACCATTTACTACAAAATTATACAACTTTATAAATATATAGAACTATAGTCGTTTAAATCGCGTTTGATTTCAAAAACTCAAAGAGTACAGGGTCTATTAAGTATACAAGTATAGAAATAACAGGCAGTAGGAGGCAACCTCAGCAACTGTTGATGTATTCTGTCCAAACTTGTTCCAAATTTGTGTGTATAACTCTCAATCATGTACTAACTAAGCTTAGTAACAAGTAAACAACTATGTACATCTGGTAGCTGCCTTAGGAACAATCGGTAGTATGCAAAACTATGGATCAAATGTGATGTAAGAATATGTACAGGGTCTTTTACAGTCAGTTCTGCTCGACTGTGGCTAGTTTGGCACTTACTGGTCATACTAAATGTAGTGCTATAAACTAAAACTTAGTCTAAATTTAAAGCGTAGACTTAACTCACCCATTGGCATGCTTTGATGGATGGATAAATCACCCAATCCCGCCAGCAGATCAGTAGCTCCAGTTGCAGCTACTGCGACACCCACTCCCATACTCGGTGCCGTCGAATTGTTGAACAGATCGAAGGCATCATTAGCTGGTGTCGCTGTGCTCGGCATTTGTTTGTCCAGCGTCGTGTTGTTGCTTTGGAATGCCGCAAAATCGGCGAATTCGTCAACAACTCCGGTCGAGGGTGCTTCACTGCCAAAAGCGGCGGCAAAATCGCCGAATTCTGTGGCTGGCGGTGCATCACCAGCGCGTGGATTGAAATCATCATCGTCATCGGCGGCTAAGATTGCGGCACTATTGAGGGTCTTCTCGACATGTGGTTGTTGGGGTGACGAAAGCGGTGAACAAGTTTTAAATAGATCATCGAGTAGATCATTATTACTACTTTGTGTATTGCTATTGTTGTTGTTGCTGCTGCTGCTGGTGGTCGTACCGCCCATCAGATCAATGGCATTATTGGTGGGCGTATCACGGTGCGTGGGCGAGTGTATTCCAGCGGCATTTGCTGTCTTGCCAAAATTGGCAGCAGCACCCAAATTGATTTTCGCCGTCGACTTTGTTGCAGATGATGATGACGCTGTTGGCTGCTTGGACACCGGCGAACCGACTGCCTTAGTTCGTATGTTCATGCTTAGATTCGGCGGTTTAGCCTCCGTTGCCACCTCCGCGGGACTAGCCCTATCATTGTACCGGTAGTTGCGTCTAAAAAAGCAATTCGTTAAATTATTCAAATAGTTAAAAGGTTTTTAACTGCAAAAACTCACCTGGGACTGGGTGAATCACTGTCGGACCCTTCGCGTTCGCCGTCGTAATGAGTATCGTCGTCTTCGTAGCGATCCGCAGAGCTCTTATCCGAGTCTAGAACATAAAGATATAACAACATTTCTAATTAGCTGCGAATTCTGGATATTTCTTAAAAAATTGCAATGTAAGCAATACACAAATCCAAATCAAATGCACGCAAAATATGAGAAAATCCAAAAACGTTATCATTTCGACTCGAAATTATAAACGCTTTGGACGAAACCCTGATTTATTTCTATAATCTCTAGTGCTGTTAAAATCATTGATAACTTGATTTGCTGTCGATTGTAATTCGCTTTCAAGATGAGTTTGAAATTTATTTCTAGTAATTAAGGTAATATTAATCATCTACTTACACCAATTATCTCCACGATTATTTCGCCAGTCGCCGTCGTTGTAGCCACCTCCGCTGCCGCCACCACCGCCACTGCTGCCTCCACTGTAGCCACCATAACCACCACTGCGGGAGCCCATTGCATCGCTGCTCATGCCAATGTATTTATCCTTATTCTTCTTGGCCTTCTTGCGCTCCTCGCGCAATCGATCATCGTCCTGAATGAAGTCTATAAGCTCTCGTACCTTATGCCTAACATTAATACCCTGATCCTTGCCACCTTCATCGGTGAACGTATAATTTTCCAATGATCGTAGATCGTATATATGCTCCCTGGACGAGGTGACCACTCGCTCCGATCCATTCCGCACCAAATAGTTCAATAACAGCAGACTCTACAAAGTCAGTTAATTAATAGATTGATTTAAAAGACAGTTAACAAGAAATAAACTTACTTTATAGGTGCGACGCCAATTGGTTTTATTGTCCTGCAACATGCGTTTCCAGAGCATTGACATCACCTCTGGAAAGGTCTCATACGAAAACGTCGAGTGAGCCAGTTCCTGCATGAGTGGACCCGTTGGACCCCAAGGATCATCATTGGTCGCTTCTCGCACCTTGCCCTCAATTTCTGTGTAGTTCATGACGACATTGGTGCTAAAAAGGGAAAGAAACATTCAATTAATATTAAATAATTTATATTTTATTGGGTTAGAATTTGTTATTTGATATTTTATAAGATAACAGGGCTTAAAATAAATGTAATATCTGTTAAGTACAGTAAGTCAATTAATTGTTTAAGCAAAACAACTATTTATTTTAAAAAATATATCTATTTACTTTACTCTCTGTAATTATTGGCATCTAACAATATTTAAATTAGTAAAACGTGTTTTTTTCAGTGTCAAAATTATTACGTGACTCACTGCCTTACCCTGACACACTAAAGAATTATTTAATGCGGGTAAATATTTTAAAGTGTTATTAAAAAACTATTGTTCTGCAGATAAAATGGGGTTAAAATAATTAAACATTTAATTACATTGTGTGTTCCTAAAGGTTTACGAATATACGATGATTACTGATATCTTAATCTATACTGCGAAGACGTGAGTAAATCTTGTTCTGATCAGAATGTAAACGTGATGCACTGAAAGTGGGAAGAGTCACACTCCATTCTTATCAACGATTTTCAGATAAGAAGTCGGAGCTAGGTGAATTAGCCAGGGCTATTACAATGGAAGGCATTAATCAAAGCCAAGTCAATAATTGGTGTCCATTTTGTGGAGAAATTGGTAAGTGCCACGTTCATATAACGCTTCAATAGGCTCAATGTGGTAAGATAATGGCAGTAATAACTTAATGGGTCTTCCGTAATTGGAAATGAAATTTACTGGAATATTAACACAACTGGAAGTACAACTGGAATATATGCATAACTTATTGTTAAGCAAAAGTGGAACAAAAAAACATTTTCTTGATAAACTACACAGATATGCATTCATTTATACTATTTACCAACACAATCACACACACACACACATCGAAACTGCCTTACAATACATACATGTATGTGTATGTATTCGAAATACATTCAAATCCCGACAAAATAAACAACCTTGAAAGCAACAAAAGCAGACACTGGCAAATGAAACAAAAAGCGTTAATCGCGCTTCCATAAACAAGGAGAATAAAACTACAAGTTTTATATGTACTATCACATTTAGCACAACTGCAATTGTAGCACCTGTATGTTTCTGGAGGTACATAGTTATAGCGGGGGTGGGGAAGACTGGTGGTGGGGGTGCGTACGTGTTGTTGCTGTTTTGGCGATGGTCGTGGGAGTGCCACTATTTCAATATACTTGACTTTTCTTTCCTTCTTATCTCTTATTATATTAGAGCTGTATATATATTAATATATTAATAGTGGGCACAACTTACACTTTGTCCGCCAACTCGCGCACTTTCCACATGCTGATAAATTTATCAACCATTTTAACGCAATTTTCTGCTTTGGAATTTTTCACACTAACTTGCCAAATCACTGGCAGACAAACTCGTTTATTTTATATTAATTTTTTATGTTTTGCGACGTGTATATTGAATTTGTATGTGTATTTATTAAAGCGGGAGGCTCGTCGTAGCGAGTGGTATGTTGTTTTATGCGTTTTATTGCTTTAAGCCAAATAAAAAGTATAAAATTTAAACGAAAATGCAAAAAACACTGCTCGGGCAGAATTTTGGTGAGCTGTCCCTCGCCAGTGTTGCAAACAGTTACTTAGCAATGCTGTCATTCACTTTCAGTGCTTGAAAATATCGCAATGCAACAATAGACTATCGGTATTCAGTGGGAATATTTTACAGCACTAATGTGCCGGCCCGCTCGAATGGTTCTGTTATTCATCTGATTGGAATAATTCGCAGATGAAATAATGAATTATGTTGTTATTGGTGAAATAAACAAATAAAAAAATTATGGTTTGCTTTAAAATTTGTTGTCTAACATTTAAGCTATTGTAGAGATAAAAAATAAATAAGAAAAGTTTTAGTAGCACTTGCTGTTAATTAACATAACAGAACTCTGTTAAATGTTTGGTGTTTCTTATTGCAGTTGTGTGGTCAGCCGAGCAGTGCCGAATTACTAGGCAAGTGTTTGCAATTTGTAAATATAAATTAATAATATATAAACCAATACAGAAATATAATAACAGTCGTGCTTGCAAGCAATAGCTTTTGGGTTTGCATGCCCCGACGAATGTTTTATTGTTTTTTTGCTCGAAAAATGTAAACAAAAAGGTTATGTAAACTTCATATGTCTTACAGCGCGAAGATTAGAGGCAGTCAGCGCTACACGGAAACACTTTGGTAAAAAAAGATCAGTGAAAATGTTGGGATTGCAGCGATTCACTGGGAGTTTGCTGATACAGCTCTCCCGCCGTGCCCCATACAGCAGCAATGCACGTGCGGCAAGCGCGGCGCTGGCCACTGCAGCTAGCAATGGACAAGGATCCTCTGAAGACTCCGAAGCTCGCACGCCGGCGGCAACGGAAGTAGCAAAAAAACCAAAGAATACTGGTGCGTAGTCAAGGGTTTACAACATATTACTTCATTAATGGTTTTTCTCCAAATGTTCTTAGGCCAAATGGTTGCGGCAGCATTTGAATCCCTGCGAAACGAGCATGAAACTGGTGGCAAGTCCACAAGCTTAAATAATATTGATGAACGCATTATAAATGCCAAGACGGTTAACGGCTTGCTGGGTATAACGGAGAATAACTCCGGCTTCTCGCGGAAGCACGCGCTCAAGATCGTTTCCATACTTGCCGAATGGAGCACCATTGATCGCGTGAAAATCTCCGAGTTTGAAAACGATACAAGATTTCTGCGCGTCTGTCGCATGCTGGGACGCACAGCTCTGCCCAAGAATGGAGCTAAGAATGCTACGAACAATGCAGCTGCTAATGCCAGTTCAGCTACACGCATTTCTGGCTTTCGTACGGACGATCTGAACACGGTGCTGGGCGTGGCTGGAGACGATGAGGCAGCCAAGTTGATAGCCAGCATAAGTTTACCCCAAATGGTTAAGGTTATGAGCACTTTGGCCCAACGGAAGCGACGCAGCACGCCGCTCCTGCGCTCCCTGGCTTTCAATATTAGCAGCGCCTCGGAGCAATTGGATCTAAAGCAGTCCGCGGATGTGCTCTTCGCCATGTCAACGCTAAACTTCCAGGATTCGGTACTGGGCGCCAAGGTCTGTGCGGATGTGCAGGCAGCGCTGCCCAAGAACTCCGAGAAATCGGCTGTGGTGGGCTCTATACTGACCAGTCTGGGAATCATGCGTTATCGGGATTTGGGTAAGTCGAAAGGAGGGGGAAGCACGCATCTGTAGAATACCCTGTAACTGAATCTAAACTTTCTTGCAGATATCTTGGAATCGCTGACACAGTGGCTCCTTAAGAATAGCGAAATCTGTCGTCCTCAAGATCTCAGCGCTTATTTCTTGACGGCAGCGTTGCTAAATTTCAAAAGTGCCCAACTAGACGATGTACAAAAGAAGCTTGCGAAATCCATTGTACGTGAAGATTTCACCAGGCAATCGGATTGGTTAAACTATGTTTGGTCACTAGCGATGCTGGGTCTTGTGGAGCATAGCCAGCTGGAGTCGGTGCTAAGGTTGGTGCTGATAATACCCTTCTATTTCTGGTACAGATTAATACATCCATCTCCTCTACAGCTCGGACTTCCTGGCTATGCTACAGAAGGACAAGGCGGGCTTAACGCCCACGATCAAAATGAGGCTACTAAATCTGAACAGTTATGCGCAACTGTGTGCCACAGATTACAAGGGTGCATTGCTGGCTGCGGATAGTTCAGTCTATCAGGTTCCCATGGCACACACCAAATCCAAGCAGGTTCTTGTGAATGGCATGATGGATGCTCTCAAGAGCTTGCTGCCGGCCAGTAATCATGTTCTGGCATCCGTGGACAGCAAAATGGGATTCTTGATTGGTAAGTTGAGCTGGGCTGACACTTTCTGTTGCTTATTTTAATCATATCTATTCGTATCTACTTTCCAGATGCGACCTGCCAATTCGATGCCCAAAGAAATGCCCTACCCCTTGACAAAAGTAATCCAGATGCAATTAGGTAAGTTCTTAATCATTCAAATATATGGTATGTATCTTTAACTAACTAAAATCTTTCATGCTTTCAGGGTGGCCTTAATGGTGGTTGATTTCCACGACATTTGCCATGGAACGCACCGAAGTGCGAGCGGGATTACGAATCTAGCGTTCGACCTACTGGAGAAGAGTGGCTATCAAGTAATACCCGTGCCCTACAATGAGTTCAGCACCAGTGACAAATTACTGAAACGTGTTCAGTATTTGGAGGCAAAGTTTAAAGATGTTGTTAGTAGAAAATAATAATTACGTATATAATTTGAAGAATCCAGAGATCGTTGTGTCGAAATTTCAATTGTTTTATTAGGCGCTGAATTAAAGAAGATAAAAAACTATTCAAATCCACAGTCAAATTAGTTTAAACAAAGCTTTTTAATAATTTTATTCAAATGTTTCATGTGCTGCGATAAAACTTTTAATTTTTAAAATTAATCAATAGTGTTTGAAATCAGTTTAATATATCTTGTGTAACTTAAGTTATGTGTATGGCCTATGCAGCATTTAAGTTGCTGGTTCGCTGCTTATTCATGCCAACTTTCCACCATTGTCCTGTCTCCTGGAACTCAGTGGCAACAGCTGCCAAAGTGTGGAACAAATTTCGGGCCAACATGTGACAATTGCTGACGTAGAGCATAAACTTTGGATCGTACACCTTTTCAATGTTATCGATCTTGTAGTGATCGCGTGTCTCCCGCTCCGTCAGGCAGACACAGTTCCATGGAGACCAATCGTCGCTCTTGTTCCAGCGAGGCAAGCTACCCAAAAGGAAGGAAAGGGTAAGAGTAAACCATAGATACCTGTTGCTTAACTCACCGTAATTCGCTGAGGTTTTCAGACTTGCTGAGAGCGGAGTGACCGTGCCAAATTTTGTCAAGCATGTGACGCACGTCGTCCTGTTGCATGACAAAGGCAAAGGATGTGGTGCACTTACGTTTGCGCTCATCCCGCTGAATGCAGCGCAGAATCGATTGGTAAACAGTATTCTCCGTAGCCACCAGCTAAAAGACGCATCACTTGCTTTAGTTTTAGCCCACAAAGTTAGCTGGAATACATACCTTAAGGTAGTAGCAGTGCTTACAGGTGTCCACGTGACTCTGGCGTGTTCTTATAGCAAATTGGGAGAAGGGTTTCACCTTCTTGCACACAATGCACATGCGAGAGGGTACTTCTAAAAAGGTATGTGTATTTATCATAAATTCAACTGATTTATCAGAGATTTATTTCTTACTTTTCTGGGCCTCGCGCTTTTGAAACTTGATCAGCTCAAAGAATAAAATGTTCTGACGTTTGCGCAGAATTTCCACATCGCAGGACTTGGCATAAATCAACAGATTTCGCTCGCGATCAAACAGATCAAAGAGCTAGAAATTCAAAAGGTAAAAAAGGGTTTTAAAAAACTTTCCAAGCTTTTGAGGTTTGCTTACCTCTGGAAAATTGGGAAAACACGCTTCGTTTAGCAGCAGTTCCATGACGCGTCCCAACAGCTCCAGTCGCTGCTCCTTGCCCAGTGGCTGTCGCAGATCCTTATACACCTCGGAGAGGAAACGCACGCGTTGTGTGCGCAGCAAATCGAGATGGATTTTGCAATCCTTGTAGCCAATCCACTCGATCGGTTTGCCCATTTCTTTCAACAACTGATCCTTGCGGAAATCCTCCATGGCCAGGGCGACCAACCGTCGCTGTCGCTCTACACCATTCAGTAGACGAATCTCCTTATCCAGTAGTATGTTCACCTCGGAGATACGAGCCGGTCCCTCAAAATTAGCTGCAATACGCTTCAATTCTGCGCGTTTCCAGCGGGAAATCTCTGCGAAAAGCATGTCGAAGTCGTCGTTGGAGCGTGGAAATTGTTTAATTAGCTCAGTGCGCTCCACACGCTTCCCCACACACTCCTCGTACTGCTTTTCATCCTCCACTCGATTGTTCACCAGGGCTCTGTAAAGGATTTCCACTTGAAATCAATAAGTTTCTAATGAAATTTATGAAAGAAATGTTTATGATGGGTAAAACGCGGTCTGGTGTACTCTATAAAATCGGTTTCCATACTACCTTTGGCTTATACTTTTCAAAATACAGCGTGTCCTACTGGGTGAGCTACCTGTTCCTCATCTACAGGGTATGCTACTCACCGATACTCCTTGGCACGCATGTGTATGTACTTCCAGAGTATCCAGCGACGCCAATTGCGTTGGATCAGCAGAATCTTCTCGAGCTTACGCTCCGCGCGCTCCTTCTGAGCAAATGTTTGATACTTGCCCGGAACGATGACGTAATCGTTGGAGGTGGACATGTAACGCACGTTGATGCCATCGAGGAAGCACTGTACAGACTGCTCATGTGCAGTGTTCTAAGAAATAGTGACATTAGTTGATGACCTCTTGATGTATGATTCCATTGTCCTACCAAGGTTTTCTCCTTAGGTTCCCAGGTCTGTGTGTCGCGGCATCTGTAACGTCGGTACTTGGACTTGTCCAAATACGGTCCAGTTTGGGTAAAGGCATCCAAGTACTCCTTCTGGCTGTGCTTGTCCTTGTAGCCACAGAGAAAGGGCTTCACAATCGCAGCATTCTCAATCTCTACCACAACATTTTTGGGTATGCCATCGACCGTATCCTCTCCGGAAATGTGTACGGTCAAGTAGTCGGGTAGGCGATGTTTACTAGGGGAAGAGTTATATGGTTAGTGCTACTACCAGAGAGTAAAGTCAGGTTACTCACTCGTAGTACACATTGAGACTCAGTGTGGTAGTGTCGCCCTGGGGCACATTGAGCTCCAGCTGAAACTCGTGAATGCCGAACTCATCAAAGTCAGTCATGTGAATGGGCGTATTATCACACAGCAAGTGATTGTTCTGTTTGAGCAAAATAATGCTGGGATCCACCTCAAATTTCCTGGATATATCCTGCTTCACCTCCGCCATAGTCATGCAGTTGGGATAAACTTGGGCAACGATTTTGGTCTTTGAAATGTAGAACTTAACGGTAACATTTTCCACATCCACACAGAATTCCTCTTCATCGTCCTCGCCTGCTGACGCTCCAGTCCCTGTACCTGCGCCCGTTCCAGTCTCCGTGCCAACCCCTCTTTCAGTACCCATGCCTTTCTTTGACTGCGGCTCCGATTCGGTGCTACGTTGGTCGTAGTCTGGTCCACAAATGGACCTTACTTTCGGGCGCTGCGATGCATCCACATTTAGCTGCATTTCGCAGACGTAAACTGGCAGCGGTTCATCGTCGCTCATTTTGTGCTAACTATTAAATATATATATATCGAATACTCGCTATTGTTTGATTAAATCCTTGATTAAATTTAAAATTACTAAATTTCAACTGACGTTTATTTCTTACTGCCTGCTGGGCACTGGGCAAACGGGGTCTCCAAAAAGGGTGTGGGAATTCTTTCATTTGTTCAATAAACTTGTTGCCTGGCGCCCTGCCGTGGCAACCAAACTAAATGCTTACAGTGCTTCTCTGGCAGAGAGTGTACTAGGTTTGTTAAGAGCAAGAGTCTTCACAGTGGCCATTAAGTACTTTAAATGTGGATCAAGATCAATAGCGATACTACAATCCATAGTAACCCCAGGCTTATTAAATTCTACAGTTGACCAGAATAAAGTATTGTGTATCTTTTCTGTAAGTTTCATCAAAATCGGTCTATAAACAAAGTTATCTCTTAGTTTCAAAATTTGTGGTAGTGACACAGAGTAAGCGAGTTACATAGCAGTCAGCTTAGACATACAGCAAACGAGAGCATGCTGAGCACTTCCAACCATTAAACTAGGTACTCTGCAGTCGGGTGTACTTCACACTACCTTTCATTCTTGTTAATATTCTATTTGTTATCAAGTTTTCTCACGCATTACTAATTAAGCATTTACCCAAATGCCGAGTATTTCCCACTTACATGAAGTGAAAGCGACGCTTTGCTCAATTCTTCACAGACTCCGCTAACAGTTTTCCCCCATTTTTGCAAGCAAATTTCTTCTAATTGCCCCAATTTTTGTTTTCTTCCGACTTCCACAATCATCGCATAATCATCTCATTAAATTATACACACAAATTTACAAAGTTTTTGTTTTTGTTTCTTCTTTTTTGTTGTTTTGATCCCAAGCGAATCTCAAAGTTGTTCACACTTCATTATTTATTGCACAACATTGGCAAAAAGCTGACAATAATTAAATTTACTAAATGGTTTTTGTGACGTGCTAAGCTTATAGCTCTTAAGCTGTACGATCGTGTATATATTTATGTGTATAGGGCATCCACACGTGATCATGATTGTCCACTTTGCCAGAAGCTGTAAAATTATAAATGCCAATTAACAGCAATTTGTTGATGACTTTAAGTTTGACTTAGTTTTTTGCTCAATTTACTTTTAGCAGAGCTTCCGAATTTTAGTTAAAGATATGGCAAAAATGTGGAGAATGGTAGGGGTAACGTCGGACTTTTTTAAAACAATTAAAACTGTTGAATAATGTTTTAAACTTTAAACGAACAGAAGGAAGCGTTTCCGACTCCAGCTGAGACGATATATCGATGTTTCTCTGTTTGAATGCCTGGATCTCTGGGACTATGCAAGGGAGAGCTATGAAATTTGGCATGAAAGTGTGTCTAAGTGTTACACATATCAGGTTTTTTTTAGATTACTGCCCCGCCCTCTTTCGAAAAAGTAAAAAGCTCTTTAGACGTAGTATGTTCTACTAATAAAACTCTTTTGTGTATTGTCTACAAATAATTAATAAATAATATTTTTATTATAATAAAATCGTGACTTTAGATTAAGCGGCGTAAGTGCAGACTTGCGATCGGCATGGGCCACCTGTAGCCGGAAGGGACGACCATTGAAATAGTAGTCCTTGTGATGCTGTACGCGGTACAGCTTGCTTTGAGCCGGAGGAGGAGCAGTTGTTGATGGGGAGAGCGTGGGGGTTGTGGACGTGGATGGCTGATGACTCTTGTCCACTGAGGGTTTGGGTGACTGTGTCGTCGCACTCGACGCTGACTCCGGCAGTATAGGCTTAATCTTCATGGGCTGATAGTCGTAGCCAATGCCGGGTATATAGCGATATGGCATGGGTGGTATCGGTATGAAATAAATTTTCGAATCCTTTTTGTTTTTCTTCGTTTTGCTGTTGTACTTGCGCAGATGCAGCGGCTTTGAGGTGACCAAATAGTCCATGTAAATGTTATCCAAAGTAGGCGATTGCACCAACAGCTTGCTTATCAAATGCTGGGGCGTGGCAGTGGCTAAGTCCGATCTCCTTAGCACCGGAATGCTGTAGGCCTCACTGCTACCGAGTGTGGCCAGAAACGACAGTGTCATAAGAATAGTCAAGTGACGCGGCGAAGACATGCTGTAAAGATCAAGAGATGTAAGCAATTAGATAAATTTGTGTAATTGTTTATTTAAAATACAGTAATTAAAATCTATCTGAGTGCTTGGCTGTTGCATAGCTATAAAATGCATCAACATATTGTACATAAAATTAAAATCCGTTTGACGATGCCATAAAATTAATTACTTAATACATTGCACAAAATAATAAACGTTGAATTTATGCGGAATCTTTTTATCTTATTTACTTTTATTACACCACAGACAATAATGAAATGACCTTGGGGAAGAAAGAAAACTATTCTCTATTACTATGAACTATCCGCTAATTTTGTAATCAAATTTTAGTCTTCTACAGGAAGTCCACAAAGAACTGCTTAAGCTTTAGATAGCAGCCAAAATTACCGGCATGAGCATTGTAGGCCAATTTAGCTACAACGTGGGAGCAAATTTAATTACAATGTGTTTTTTCTATATTCCCAGTCTAGTCACTAAAGCTGACCGCCAAATTAAATGCACATTGAAATAAATTGCTTTAAAAGTATTTAATTTCTTTGTTAGTTTTGCAATTCAATTAAAGTCTTTGTTAAATTCCTTTAGTAAATTTTGTAAAAAATCGCTGAACACAAATTAAGTGTGACAAATAAATTTGAAAATGGAGCAAACGTTTGAATTTTTTGGAGCACTTCCCGCTGGATGTCTGCATAGGTGTCAGGTAATTTACATTTCTAAAAGTGTCCACAAATTTGTTATCAGATGCAAAGCCCACGCCCTGTTATTGTCTCGAAATTTGATTGATGAACCAAATGGCTACCAAACAGTGAGCAATAAATAATGAGTAATAATCCAATGCGGGCACAAAAAAGAGCAGACTGAATAAAACAATGGCAAACGCGTTTTCTGCAAGTCACAAATGCCAAATAATTTAATATTAAATAAATAAATCGGCTGTGCGCATCAGAGCGAGAAATATTTCAAACAATACTGAAATACTCGCCACTTTATTTGTAAAGTTTCTCACGTTTCAGCCAAAAAAAAAAACAAAAAGGCTAAAAAAAACCAACAACAAAAACAAAAGTACAAAAAGATTTCGAGAGCATCGATTTGATTCAGTTAAATGAAAGCATTTAATGCACGCTAATCAAAGTGTGGAAGCCAGCGTCGCAGTCGCAGTCGACGTCGGCGTCGCTGTCGCTAGCAACGCTCACTGTGATGCCAACTGAGCAATTACGCTAATGAGCGTGGCGAGCGCCATCTGGCGGCGCATTTCAACGCCTGAGTGATTAATGAGCTAGTGAAAAAAAATAAGTTGATCAACAAAAACCCAAAAAAAAGCGAAAAACTCCCAAAAAAGAGAGAAAAAAAACGTTTGGACTAAACGGCATCAATTTAATATCGAGTCGAGAACGATAATGTTAACAAGCGAAGCTAAGGCGTCTGGTCACGCCCACAACCCGCCCAACCGTTTGATTATGCAAATGAGTTATTAAACTAGCTTTAAACGCAGGTTAATCTTCTAAAGATACAAATTTGTATCTTAGTTTTTGCCGTGTAGCCGAAGACGCTTTGGGCTTTTTGCAAGCTTGGCGTGTGGCGCCCTCAGTTGACCTTGCTGCAGCCAAAAAAAAATCGGAATCAACTGGTGGAATGATAAATTGCAGAAAGTTCGCTGCAGCATTTAACTGTGCCAGCGAAGTGTCGAAGCCCCTATGAAATATGATCTGGGTGGAGAATAAAAACCAAACTTTGATTTATTTTTTATTTACTTTCTTGGAGCTCGCAAGTTGTGGGAGTGTTCACTATTATTTTTGTGTTTTATTAACAAAGAGTCTATAAATAAAATTTAAGAATTTTCAAGAGGTAAAATGAAGGAGATGGTTAAAAAAGCATGGATTTAGCAATGGCTCTTTTCCATTGATGCTTTGAAATGTTTATTTGTCTTTAAAAATATATGTTAGTAAATTTTATTTTATCCCAAAATCTGTATTTTAATAAATTCTTTTAAAAGGGAAAAATTGTTTTTCTGAAATGCTTTTAAAAATCATACTCATTCATACTGTTTTGCCTGTTGCTGCCCTTTAAAAGCTGGCTACTGTAGCACCATAAATCGGTAAGCTGCTGTTTAATGAATATTTATAATGCTTACTGCGTCTCTTCCATTCATATTTGACTATCAGCGGGTTTAGTTAATCAATGCCGCTTAGTGTCAAGCCTATCATTTGTTTTCAGTCGCCTAATTGAGTCGCTAAAACAAAAGACTTAGGCAACGAACTTGATTGCCATTGGAATGGTAGAGCACAGTTTAGCCACTGTTCTTTGGCACTTTCAATACTGTTTATAAAAAGCAAATATTTTTCTTGCCTCGACTAATACTTTCTGAGCCCTATGTAGTTTAATGCTTAACAATTTATTTAATGGGTAATTTATTTAATTTGTAAAAAAGAACAAAGTACAAATTGTTGGCTATCTTTGTTAAGCCACAGAAGGAAAGACTCAGACAACGAACTTGCTGGTCATATATAAAAATGACATTTATGAATATGCAAATATATACATATATACAGTATAGCACATGTGTGTGTGTGTGTGTGTGTGTGTGTGTGATTAATAATAATAACATCTAGCAGCTGTCAAGTGCATCAACGCGTGTTGGTTCATGCAAATCGATGTGCATAAATAGTCGTTAGCCGTTTTATGGCTATTTATTCAAATTGCACTCACTTTAATCGCGACTTATTTTTAATTTTAATGCAGCTGCTTGTTTATCTAGCATATAGTATTTAATTTATTGGATTTTCTTTCTTTTTAATGCACAATTAATGATCAGCGAGAGTTTTATTTGAATTTAATACGCGGCACTCGAGTCACAGTGTTTAAATTTAGATTCCTTAGATTTTCAGGGATTAAATTTTGATTATCACAAATTTTACACTTTGTAGTTAGTTGTGCTTTTATTCGCGCGACTACAGTGTCTGCTGCGTTGTTGTGGACGCCTCGGCGAGCGGCAAATAAATGAGATCTGCGGACCGTGTGTAATTCGCTTTTTTTCTTAACACAACAAAAATCACTCGGCTACCGACGTCGCTGTCGCTGTCGATGCCGCTGCCACAGCCAGCTTCACTGCTGTCGTTGACGTCGTTATCTTCGTCTTCGTCATCGTTGTGATTGGGATTGTGTTGGCTACGTCATCAAGTTGGAGTTGCTTTGAGATCGGAGCTCCAGCGTTCACTTGCCCCAACTAAGATACACGGCGAGAAAACTGTCAAAATTCGCACACAAATTAAACAAATTTTTGGTATGCAATTAAAAATTTTTTGGCTTAAAATATGTGGCAAACAAATTTATATATAGTTCAGTGAGAAATCAAGTTTATAGGCAACTCTTTCCCTCAGTGTACTCTAGTGGTGCGTGAGGTCCAAGGCGCAACATGAGGAGCTGGCTGCTAACTGAGGCTAGATACAACCGACAGTGATCTCGATGATGAGCCAACACACACACACACACACACGCACAAACAGGCACAAACAGGCACACACACGCACTTACTTGGATAACGAACGAAGTGCATCAATTTGCCACTTTATTGTTTACCTGCTTACTGTTATAGTTTGCCGTTGCACTTTGCGGGTTTTTCTTCTCAATTCGCTTTTCGCAGTTTGCCATTTGTTTGACAAATTCAACAGACCAACGAAATTGATTCATTTCAATTACCCCGACGAGTACTTGTTGGAAAGTGACAAGCAAGATGGAAATTTAATATCATTTGCAGAGGTGTACTTAGTGAACTATTCCCTGTAGTGGGGGTATGATAGGTTGTTAGAGGTGTGCAGTAAAGCACGAAAAAGCCAGACTGAACTATGTATAATAAATATATCACTGGCATTAAAACGTATCCATGTCGTTAGACTTGTATATCTCAGAGACTATAAGAGCTAGGTACAGAAGATTTGGTATGTATACTCCTTAGGTGTCTGGGGTATGGCAATAGTTAATCGTTGTGTAAATTTTATTTAATTCGCTTAGTAAAGAAAAAATTTAGCTATCTGGCAACACTATTGATAGCGAGGCAAAGCGAGCAAAAGCTGCCTGCTATGCTCAATTGACACTGTATAGACTGCAATCGGTTGCACAGGGTATATCGCCATGGGGGCAACTCTACTACAGCTGCATTCTTTCGAGCTTTTTGATTAAATTACAAACAGTGGCAACTCTCATTACGGCGCTTCTTCTTCATTCTACATCTACCCCTTCCGTTCTCCCGTTCTCACCGCTTTTGTCTTTCCGATTTGTGCACAAATTAGTTACAAATGAACCTACCACAACAAAGGCTGCCTTGCATTTTCTGGTAACACGAGGCTTTGGCTTAACAGAAATTGCTACTGACAGGACACACACACTCACACACGCACACACTGCCCCTTTAGACGTGTTTCCCATTGTTTAAGCCGCATTGAAATTGGCGCCATTTGGAAAAGATGATATGTTGACTTATTCTGCTGCTTCGTCTTCCTCTTAAATGCCTTTGCGTGATGTGTTGACGTGTTTCAAAACGGTGGCTATACCCTAGCTTGAGCTGCAAGAAGGGTTTTAGCTATACCTAAGTAGCACTTGTAAAATTTTAATTAACTTTATGACAACAATTTATGGGCAGTTTAAGAATGTTAGTTATATTTATCTTGAAATACCAAGTTCAATCACAGCTGGCACTCTTGTTTACAGGGTATATGTTAGGCTAGCTTGTAGTAGGCAGCATTTTTACTCAGCTCTCACTGCGTTAGGCGAGTGAACTCTGTTGTCGACCTATGCCAAAGTGGAAGTAGAAGCTGTGACCCAGTGTGCCCAAAGTTTTAGTAGCCACTGTCAGTTTGTTTGGGTGACTGGAGTACAATTAAAAGACGGCACAACAAATGACTGTCGGTTTTTTGGCCTTTTATGGCTAGTAATTTAAACATTTATGACATTATATAAGCACAATTGACATGTAACCCATTAATCCAGAGAGAAGCACTTTCTCATCTTTCACTTGCTGACACTAGACGGATTAAGCCAAGTTGTCGTGCTTTTCTAGCCAAAAACAATTACGGCTATCTGGATGGCAGTAAAGTTTAATGGAGCCCTAAATGACATAACCCCAAAGATCATTAATATGGCTGACAATGACACGACTGTCTGCTATAACACTCCAAAAGGAATAGCAATCAAAACACCTTTAAATATTAATTAGCCGTGGCATTCGGTAGTCGACAGCTTCCTCCCCTTCCTCTTCCCCTTTTCAGCAATTACACTTAGCTAGAGTACACACCTCAACACACGCACACACTCACACACACACACACACACGTGGTCTAAGACAAACATTAGCAGACCACGCACCAAGAGCAGAATAACGAGAAACAGATACGACTAAGTTTATGCAGACGAGGGTAGGCTGAAAAGTTGTTAACATTTAATTTTATTGGGTAGTTTAAGAGTTCAACTAAAGGCTGCTTAAGTTTATTGCAGAGACTGCTTACCATTTGAAAATGTGTAGAAAAGGCTGTAGTAATGCAAACCATCAGAAAAAGACCCTGCACTCTTAGGATAACCTGAACTGTCCTTTATCCTTTCTTTAATTTCTCTAGCTTTCTAAGTCTAAGACAGATTATCCATAGTTTAAAATAAACAGTCCCCAACAGCCCAAGGTATGCATATTTTCACTCTAATAATAAAACAATTTTCGAAGCTTTGAATCGACCCTCGTATCACATAGTATCTTGGTGGTTTCTCTAATCTAACTACTAACGAATCTGGCAGTTGGCATTGGCATAATTGTTAACGATTAGACAACACAAATCACGAACGATGCCGCAAAACGCTAGCCAGCTAGCTGGCCGGTTGGTATCTTGTATCTCGAAGATTTTGTATCTGCATGAGTGTGATCTAAGCTGAGAATTATTAAGACTAATATGTTTAATGGTGACGGAAGCAATGCTGATAGTCTGAGGCACGGGACGATGAAAATAAAGATAAAGATGACAATGGCGATGGCGATGTGGATGGGGATGTGGATGGGGATGGCAATCCAAGATACCAGATACCAGATCCCATATCCCAGATGGGTTAACTAATCAAGAATACGCGTCTTCCTCTTCGGTATCCAGTTTGCTGTCTTCTTTCAGATCCGCAGCACGAATTTCTCTGGCAATAAATGACAGACAAAGTCTATACGAGTACTCGACACGCTGACGCTTGCGTGTTTGGCTACTGAATTGCAAAATATTTCAGTAGCTACAGCTACAGTGGAGTGTACTCGACGGCAAAGAACCCAGTAACTGATAATAAACATTAAATTTGAGTAGTTGTTTGAACAAATTCTGAATATTTAAAGCATGTTTCACCAGAAACAGTTGGAATAGGGTGTAGACTACCGAAATGGACCCAGTACTTACTAAGAAACACATTAAAGAACCTTCTTTGGTTTAAAGTAAACTGCCAGAATAGCTGTACCCACTCCTCACTTTAACTACAGGGTCTTGCAATTTATACAAACTGTTTTAAGTCCCTCTCGCTTCCTTCCCGCTTTCTCTAACTTTTTACAGTCTGACAGTTGGTGGGCCCAGTTAGTTGGCTAACGTTTTCATTAGCCAGAATGAACGTTGATGGCTGGAACACCCACCCACAGCATAGGGTTAAGGCCACGTTGCCACGTCACACTAAAAAGCGGCCAAAAAGAAATGTTCATAAATATGTTTACCTAATTATGAGTAGTTTCACATTTTATTGTCGATAAATTTAGCAAAGTTCGTTAAACTCGTCGCTGGCAAAATAATTAAGTTGAATCAGCTTAACTAGCCACTATCTGTATCTGTATCTAAAAGTATCTGTATCTGTAGCTGTATATCTGTATCTTTGTTATTGTGTTTGCTTTGTTTTGCAGATGTTAGTTTAAGTTTAAGTTGGAGTTTCATTTTTTAGTAGGCAGTGATGCCAGAAAGAGCTAAGTCGGCTGAGTCTAAAAATTTTATTAGCTAGAAAATCAGCTGTCTGCTGTTGCTTTTTATTTTCCCCCTAAGCACATTCTGGCGGTAAAAAGGCTGCGTTGCCAGCACTGACTTGTATGTGGGCTTCGCCTTTTAATTGTCACCCAGCTTTCGCGCTATGCACTCGGGAATGAAGTCGTCGTCAGTGGCTTATGCAATGCCAAAAATCTCGTTCCATCTTGTTTGCTTTGCTGTATTTCATTTTTGACTTCATCACATTTCTTTTTCCGAGTAATGAGCTACTTTCGATCGAGGTCAGCGACGGAAGCCAATTATGTGACTCGGACTTTCATTGAAAGTAAAATATTTGTGGAGCCCCGACGGAAAGGAAATGCAACGAAAGGAAAATATAAATAAAGCTTAATATTTAGCGCTGTTTTTCAGCCAGCAAAATGTTTAATATTTGCTCATTAGTAGGTCGATTAATTTAGGAATTTTGAGATTTCAGTTTGACTTTTAGCAATAGCACCAAAATTATAATCACTGCATAGTTGGAAACGATTTGAAAATTGTTTTCTCCTTAGAGCCAACTTTGATTTATTTATGAATTAGGCATTAATTGGTATAATTTTTGGGCTCGTGAGAACTAGGCCGAATGATTCGCGTCAATTCAATGTTGATAACATCAGGTCCTGGCAGTTGTCTAGAGGCCAAAGAGGTATGGGTTTTCAGGACACAACATTGATTAATGAGATCTTACAGATAGATTTATCAGATGCTTTTCGTTTTACTAAAGTTCTCAACCCTTTTCATATGGAATCTAAGAGAATCAGTGAGTGAGTCAGTCGTATGCAAATAGTTTATTTGATCTATGCTGTCTTAGAAAAGAATTTGCTTAAAAAGCTTAAGCTCTTACCTTCCACAACTTACAGGGTATTTGCTAGTTATGCAATGCAGTGCTGAAATTCTTTTCGTGTGATTTTTTGGTCTATTTATTTGTGAAAGTGGCGAGTGAGTGAGGACAGGAAAAGGTTAAACTGAGCTATACAGAGCGTGCCCTTGTGCTCGAATCGACTGTGAATTGGAAGAGCAATCGAATTTTGGGCTGCTGTGTATTAAGTTGAAGACTTGGAGTTGGTTTTAGTTAAGCTGGGCTAAGCTTAGAGCTGAAACTGGTCACCGGAAAGCGGTGATTTGAGTTAGGCAATAAATTGATCGCGTACAGAGCTGAAACATATTATAAGCGAATATATATAATTTAGTTTTGTAGATTTAGGAGCTTTCTTTCTGGCACATACTTTCACACCTCCCACATCAGACGAGATTATTAACGAATTGCGCACTATATCCCAATTACTTTATATCCGTACCATAAAAATAAAAATTTAAAAACAGAAAAAGAAAAAAGCAAACAAAACTTTCCAATTTTCTGACAATTAGAGCAAGCGATTGATAGTTAAGTTTTATGAGTTATCTTGATTCACAGTTCACAATTTCAAGGAATGAATTTGTTGGCTTTTTCGCATTTTATGGCTTAGCAACCAGTTGTAGTTAGCCACTTTAGAAGAAGTGTAAACAAGGCTAGAAACAAACGAATACAAACAAATTAGCAAATCTCTAAATATAAATTGTTTTCGCAGCGACTAAACTGTGGAATCTAGAAAGTAAACGGATGATTGGAAAACTATAATTTTCTTCGAATCGAATTTGAAATGGATTGATGGCTTCATTTAAGATTAAGCTAATTGATCGACTGGAATGCCACAATACCGGCAATAACAAACATTATTTCAATTATCTGTTGATTTTTCTAGTGACTTCATTTCAAAAAGTTTTGCTGACTCGGCTCTACTGTGACCTTGACGCTTACACATCATCTTGGGAAGCCTTTCACGATCAGAGTCAATAAACTTAAATGGTAGTAAATCTATGCGATAGGGCTCTCCCACATCTACCTACGAAAATACCTATCTACTCTTGCAGTCGTTAAGTTTTTATCATTGTATCTATTTCCATTTCGCTTATTTTACTGCCTGAGACTGGTCATTATCTGAAACCTGCGGCGCTGCAATCGTACTCACTCATGGCCATAAAAACTCAAGATTCAATTGAAATAAGATACGATCTTGCCTTTAAAATTGAATAAACAATGTGTTAGTTGCCATTTTACGAGTTAACATTTTAATTTGGCAATTTTCATTGCAATAAAATAAAATTTTACTTAATTTATGCTATACAAACACTTTAAAAGCATTTAACATTATTATATTAATTAATTTGTTTATAAAATGAATTAAAAAATTATTCGACGAGGATGGGATTCGAACCCACGCGTGCAGAGCACATTGGATTAGCAGTCCAACGCCTTAACCACTCGGCCACCTCGTCACGTGCTGGGGTAGTTTCTAAGTGTGTACAAAACATAAATGCCATGTGGTAACGCTTTGGCCAAACAAGCAGTTCATATGAAAACAAAGCAGTGCAGGTTAAGAACATAGCTAATGCAGCAAGTAGATTTTGACTCTATATAATTAGCAAATGGAATACGATTTATAATTAAATGAATAAAAAACCTACTTTTTAAGTCGACTATAGAATTTTATGGTTTATAAAAATGAAATATTTGTTTCTAAAGTTTAAATTTTATTGTGCACACATTTCAAGGTCGTGCACTGCTTGATTCAAATGCCGATGGTGTTTATGAAAAGAATAACTGGATGCCGACCTCGCATACGACGAGGTGGCCGAGAGGTTAAGGCGTTGGACTGCTAATCCAATGTGCTCTGCACGCGTGGGTTCGAATCCCATCCTCGTCGACGGAAATTTTTTATAAAAATCAAAATCTCATGCAAAATGCTCAAAAGTTAAAGTTGATTTTTTAGTAGATGCAATAAATCTCATTATTAAATTAAAATAATAATTTTGGTTTGATTGCTTAATAGAAAAAAGAAAAGCAACTCAATGCGACGAGGATGGGATTCGAACCCACGCGTGCAGAGCACATTGGATTAGCAGTCCAACGCCTTAACCACTCGGCCACCTCGTCATGTTGGCAGCCGGCGGCTCAATGAGGGTTCTGAACCCTTTCAAACGTTACTGCTACACTCTCTCCAGGCAATGACAAATAAATTATTAATTGTGTCAATTTAAGTGACGCACCGGTAGTAAATAAATTCATATGTGTTTAATAAACTATAAGTTCAGTTAAGTGATGGCTCTGCCTTCTCCCGAGCACTTGTTTGCTATTCAAAATTGTAGCCGAGTGGTGGCGCGTGTTTTGCGGCTTCTGAAGTGCAGTCTAAGCGTTTTAATTATTTGGCTTAATGCTCTGAAAATGGAAGGTATAAATGTTTTATGAGTTTAAATATTAACGTGTAAATTAATTTGCTTTAAGCACAAATTATAGGAAAATATAATTTAATTATTTACATTACAATGATAAAAGATTTTTATATGAAAATTTTAATTATATTTCTAATAGCGTATTTAAAAGTTCGGCTTGGCTTTAATTAACATTTCAATACATTGTATTTATAGAGCATTTTATTTGTTTAGGCATTCAAGATCGCTAGATGATCATCTTAAAAGGGCTTTTTATAATTCAGTTCGATGCCGCTACCTGACACAGTTTCTATAGTTCTTCTCTGATGTATTCAAATATGTCTTCATATTCTTCTTAAATGTAAACAAATAATTATATTATACCAGAGTATGCGGCCAATATATACTCTTAAGAAGACTGAGAAATCACCTAAAATTTAATTCCTAAAATCATGTGCTTTTATCGTTAATAATAGTTTTAAACATAGTGATAAATATAAATATTGACTAATAAAATTTATTTTCAAAGCTTTTCAAGCTCATAGCAATGTCTTCCTACTTTGTTGTTTTTGTACCTACATAGTTGTACTTGTTAACAGAGCTTAGCACAAATGCTCAGCTAAGTTAGTCAAAGACTAACTCGATAAGTGCTTACTGTAAGTACTGCGAATGTTGTTCAGTTGTCAAACCGTCATCATCATTGTCAACGGTGTTAATGAACCCTAGTGACTAATAGCTGTTAGTTGTTTACCTTTACAACGATTCCCGATTCAAGATTCACGATTCCCAGCTAGGACAAACACCCCTCTCAACTAAGGTTGTCGTTTCAGCCATTTTTCCACTTAATATAGCTTTTTCTAAAAGCCGATTTAATATATTTACTGGAGTTTGTTTTAGCTGTTTAAAAAGTGTCAACACCGTTGAGCAGAATCTCACATTGTGTTCGTTAGTGTTAGGCGGAAAGTGTGCCCAAGTCTGATGATGTGAAGGCACGCACGTTTATATTTAGCATTTACTAGCAGTACTCGACTCGTTGCCAACTAACAAGATGTCCCAATGTCCGGTGATAGTCACGTGCACAAGGACATTCCAAGGCTAATTACGCTGGCGCATTGGCAACACAAACATATAGAATATAGCTACATATACACATACATACAATTCGATTGCGGCATCAGAGGCGCGTTCTCGCTTTATTATAACACCATCCGTTCATTGTGCCTGCTGCACCTACTCTGTACACTGCACAAAAAGATCTATTGAGAACTTTTAAGAGAATTTTAAAACAAAGTGTAATAAATTTTAAATAAACCTACTTAAATTAAGATCAGTCGGATTCATTTTCAAAATGCTATTTTTCTTTCAGTGTATCAGCGGCGTCAGTCTCAGTGTCAATGTCTGTGGCATGCATGCAGCCCATACTTAAACAACGTGCGAGTATCTGTATCTGTATCTCCGTCTGTATCTGTATCTGCTGGCGCAGCAGTAGCAGTTGCAGCAGCTATAGCCTTAGCTGTATCTTTTTGCATCTGCGTGGTTGTCGCAAGTAGCTGAAGTAGCTGTAGTTGTTACAACCGCCGCCGGTCTTCGCTTAATTAGCCATGTCATTTATTATTGCCCTAATCTCTGAGAATGAAGCTGGCGCCAATGCCTCTGGCATTGACAAATAAACAAATTATTTATATTAGAATATTAACATTTGCATATATGTGGCTAAGAGCCAGCAGTGCGAAAGTCAGGAAGCGCCAAGATCGTCATCATTATCATCATCGTCATTCTCATTATCATCATTATTATCAACAGCAGCCTGCACTTGTCTCCATAAAAACCAACACAATTAAACGTGGCTCTGTCTTAAAGACTTGGCCAAGACAAACGCCCTTGTCTTTAGCTAGTACTGGGCACCTCGGGTATGACTGGCATTACTGCGAGTTATGCAGGCAATAAAGGTGTGCTATACACTGAGAGAACAAATTGTGTTACTTTATTTTAGTGGCATTAAAAATATAATATAATATATTTATAACATTTTTAGAATTCCAAATAAAATCTTAAACGCCTATTTAGTTTCAATACTACAACTTTAATTCATTTGTTATAAATTTATATTGTTTTCGCTCAGTGTACTTGCACGCACTCCACTGTGCATGCATGTTTGTGCATGTACATTGATGTAATCACACAATTATGCCCAATTATGTAACAGCTTCTCGTGACTGGCGCTGATGTAGTTACAGATTACAGATCACAATTCACAGATAGAGATGGAAATGCACTTAGAGGGATAGGGAAAGGGCCACAGATAGACTTAGAGGTGCTTAGAGCAGATGCTTTGTGGATATCATTGACTAATGAGCGTTCTAGCGTCTGCCATTACTTCCTTATGCCACACAAAACTCCCCCCCAGGAAATCTTAATTTAATCACCTCACTGGTGTCATAAACATTCAACATACTTAATCGGAGGGTATTTGCCATTTCCCTCCCCCACTTCCCACTTTCCACACCCCGTTTCCCACCACCCGTTTAAGGCAGGCCAAACGACTTGCATTCATTCACGCAATTAGATTTGCTTTTCCCTTTAAATTTTATTATATTTGTTAATTTGCACTTTTAAGTGCAACAAGGGCGGTTGAAACTAGTTAGCCCGAACGGTAAGAGCCCTGTATTCCTTTATGCTACCTCTTTTATTGGTGATTAGAAATTTATTAAAATACCCACAGTTATTATTTAAAATTGGTTGAATGGCCGGAGCTTTGAATTTTCAACTGCCTCAAGGTATTGTCAACTACATTGTGATTATTAAACTAATTAAGAAAATTTATTAAACTCTTTACTTCATGGTTATAAGAATTTTTTGTTACTTTGTTATTTAAATTTCTGTGCTTAAATTAAGTATGAGCTAACAATCTAAAATATTTAGTAGTAATATTTAGGACTTACTCGGCACGCTTTCGCTTTACACAAGCCCAGCACACCCTTAATACTTACCTGCAGGGTCTAAAAATGCAAAGCTGCCACTTGAGGCAGTGCTTAATTTGCGTTAGATTCAGCCTAAGCGGGGTCCATTGACACCAGCGGGTAATTATAAACATATTTATGTACATAATATGGCTAAGAATCATACGCGTTTTAACTGATTTATCCCGAAACGCACACACACACACAATCACCTACACACATACGTACTCACACCCATAGAAATCTGAAATTTAGATCAGCATAATTTGAGGTGCTTTGACAAACAACATTCAACAATCAACACATAAAGTGGTAAGAGCAAACCTTTGCTTTTTGCCCACTTCTAACTTGGCTCATTCTCACAATTTTCGCTGCTTTGTCCAGTTCTGCGACTGCTGTCGACGCTGCGCCGGCGCTGACGTCGACAGAGCCTGCTGGCTGATGGCTGTTTTTGGTGTCGTCTTGGCCAATATAAAGCTCAGCTTCTTAACGTACTCACACTCATTGCTCGTCTAACGCGTCTGCTGGGCAGTCAGTCCACCTGTGCTACCTGTGTTACCTGTGCCACACCTGTAATTGTGATTATCTTGATCCTACTCAAAAGTTCTTTAACTCGCTGAAAAGTGTTGCAATTTCCCACATAATTGTGCAAGAAAACTGAACTCGAATAAAATGGGAAAAAGACGTTTCGAAACTAAATTTTAAAATAACATATATGCGTCTAAAATATTGTGTTCATGTAGAAAATAGTATCAATATAAAATATAGACTTGCAAATAGCACAGTGAATTTTAATTTGAATAGAAAGTATTTACAATAAGACTACAATAAGACTACTACGGTGTTAAAATATTTTAATATATTTATAGTTGAGTTTATTTTTTATTAGTTTGAAGTTTTAAAGTATTTTAAGATATAACAGACTTTCTGAACAATTAATTAATAATAATAATAATCAACTAACAACACATGTCGAACATTTTGTCCTATTCGGGATAAAGTTGTTCAATCCAACTTGGCGAGGATAGTTGTAAAGGTTCCACTCACATAATGATAACTCCAACAGTTTCTTAGTTATGGATTTGTCAAGATAGTTTTATACAATTTGCGAGAGCGGTAGAGGCGTGGCAAAAATTTTAAATAAACTAGCCATTGTCTGCCTAACAAACAGGTGTTAATGGTGATCAAGAGTATTTATACTTCTGCCTGTGACGCACATTTCAGATTGAGAAATTTAATAGACCACTCTACTCTTTTTATAATACGGGGTCTAAAATAAATATTTTTTTAATAAATTGTTCTATTTAAATGAACAGCTCTGTTCAGCAATGGCGAACGACAAGTGGAGAAACTACATGCGAATTCTGTTGCCAATTCTGCTAGTCTGGCATGCCAGTGCTGCCAATTTATCGCAGCTTGGGAAGAAGCAAACGCTGGGAAAACAGCAGCAAGCGCAGCAGCAGCAACAGGTTAATTTACAGCAGTTGAAATACCACATTTTGGATACCATGTCTTTAAATGAAATTGGTTTTTCTTTGTGTATCGACAGGAAGTAGAGCTGCCGGCAGAGCAGGAGGACATGAAGGGCGAGGAGGATTCAGATCCCTATCAAATGCTGCACGAAATGAAACAGGAATCGCGAATGCCCGTGTCCGGTCCTAACTACGCTTGGAATCCCTATGTGAATGGTAATACGCCAATGAATCCCTACGAGAGTGCAGCTACGAACGGAGCACCAATGCCAATGCCCAAAATGCTGCCATTTATAGGGTATGCACAGCCGGTGCTCATACCCTTTCCGCTCTACATAGCACCCGATATGTTTTATCCCTCGTATCCGGGAATGGGCACCAATAATGATCTGGAGGATGTGGTAATGTCACGCGCTGCAGGAGACCGTCGCTCCCCCCTGTCGGCACACCCCTCCCGCAACTCACCCATCTACTACGTCCGCTTGCCGCCCACTCCGTACATGTTTGTGCCCACAAATCTGGCTGCAAATCCCTTTGGTAGCAGTTTTTCCCCGCTGCTGACCTATCAACCGATGCCAACGTTCTCCACCTTTGGGTCGGTCTTCAATTTACCCGTTAACTTTCTGGCCAATGGCAAACCTTCGAGCATTTATCAAATGAATGGACCACAAAACGAAATGAATCCGTTTTCGGCGGGCATCGGTAGCAATACCTTCAATGTACGCCCACCCACGCCTAGTAATCCCTACCGACCCATGTCCCCAGCCCCGAATCCTAGCCCCTCAGCTGGATATGGACATGTTCCTCAAAACTTCGGGCTCTCTACTTTCCCAGCACCCCAGCAAGACTCCAAGATGACGTCATTGAAACGACCTTTTCTGTTTAACGGACGTCCCGAGGACATATATATACTGCCCAATAATCTCTACAACTACAATGAACAGGCTTACTACTAATTGTTACAAAAACCGGGTAACACTCACTGAAAGTATTATTGAATGCATTTAAATTAATTACTGTAGTATTTAAGTTAATATATATTTTTTATGGGAACACTATTTGCAATATAATAAATAATTCATCGTGTTAATATAAGCTAAAAATTTACTTTAATATATTTATTCAAAACTTAATCGCCAATTAATGCAACTTTTTCCTTCATGTTTTCAATATATTCGGGATCTCCAAGGTATTTGCTATTCCCAATGAGCTCACCGGTTCTCATATTGAACTCATAAACAATTGGAACACAGTTGGGAACGTTCACTTGTAATATTTCATCGTTACAGAGATCTGTAATAAAAATGGCAATGAGAAAAATAATGAAAATTTAAATTTGAGTTATAATAATAGTGATGGTTATAACCTAACCTAACCTAACCTATTGTGATGAGAATAATAATAATAACATTAATAATAATAATAATAATAATAATAATAATAATAATAATAATAATAATAATAATAATAATAATAATAATAATAATAATAATAATAATAATAATAATAATAATAATAATATTAATAATAATAATAAAAATAATATACTAGCTAGTTAATTGAATTTTATAACTACCTTCTATGTGTTTGATAAGAGCACGAGCGACAGTACCGTGAGCGACGATCAGAATACGCTTGCCCGCAAGGACTTCCTCCCTTATCTCCTTCCAGATGGGCTTCACGCGATCCACACACATATGAACGGATTCCGTGAATGGGAATTGACCAGCTGGTATATTTTTGAAGGCAAGGTTATTCAAGATTTCGTAGTAATAGATATTCGAGGGTTCGATCGGAGGTGGAATATCATCATAGCTGCGTCGCCAGGACTGCACCTGAGCCTCGCCATAAACATTTGCCACTTGTCGTTTATTCGAACCCGTTAAATTCCCATAATGTCGCTCATTCAGCCGCCAATCCGAAACTATTGGCAGATAGGAGGATTTCAGTTCGGCTAAAATGACATCCGCACTTTGGCGTGATCGACTCAACGCGGAACAATAAACTTTGTCAAATACATAATTGGCTTCAATCAATTTGGCTGCCGCAATGGTGCGCGATTGTTCTAGGCCTACGTGATCAGTAGTTATAGATCAGAGGATTATCACTACGATCGCTGGCTTACCGCATTCACTGAGAGGAGTGTCATGCCAGCCACAAAATAAATTTTTCAAATTAAACTCACTCTCGCCATGTCGCACGAGCACCAGACGATTTGTTTTTTTAAAGGCACTCGAACTGTAATGGAAAACAAGTTTCCCCCAAATCTTGATTAATGTCAACAAAATTGTAATTCAATTAAATTATGTGTACCAAAAATAATTTCCTGAAATTCTTTTATAACAACATCATTTGTTGTTCACTGAGAAACGACACTTTTTATATAATTAGAACAAAGGGGTATTCCCCACTAAAGTTCACCTAATTATTCTTATTTTTGTTAAGATATTTTTGCTATTTTAATTATACGTTACAGTTTTCCTCTTAGAAACTTGAGCATGCTGCTTTGGTACGCCTCTCGCTTGCTCTCTCTCTTGCTCTCCGTCTATCTCTCTCCCTCTCACTCTGTCTCTTAATGCCTTGTGATGTGATCTATCGACATATCGAAGTTGCATGCCACCGTTGCAGTTTTATTATCGTAGAATTTTGTTTAATTGTTAATGAGGATAAAATTTTATTGTTATTCAAAATTATACAAATAAATATATATATATTTTTTTATAGCCAACTGAGAGCGACTACACTTAAAATGCCCGAACATTTCAAATTTTAAAATAGAACTGCTGAAAAATAGTTAAATACAATTTAAAGTCAAGCTTTGCAATATGAAAGTTAAAACTTAAGTAATTCAAGGACTCAAGCGAATGTTAAAATAGTTAAAATTAAATTGTCATGTCTTTGCCAGAGTTCAAAACAAACATTTGCGTTGCTTTAAATCTTCTTAAACCATTCTACAAATACCCGATTTTAAATGCTCTCTTCTAATTTAAGAGTTTGAGCTCAAACTAGCTGAAATGTTGCTAAAATCCGAAACTTGCTGAAGGAAAGGGATTCTCTGAAAAAATTTTAATTTAAAATAATTATGATTAAATTCTTGTTTATTTAAAATCTTTAACAAAAATTCTAAACTATTCGAAATATCGCTCAACTCTTAGAATTGATTTTTCTGCAAAGTTTAATGAATTTATATTTATTAAATAGAAGTAATCACAGTTACACTATTTTTTTAGGCAACCCCTTTGAAGTGGCTCATATATTTTTGGCAAAGGCCCTGCACATTTTGTGGCTGTCGCGTCGCCGCTAACTGAGGGCCATCATAGTCACTGCCAGAGTCTGCGTCGGCGTCAGCGTCGCTGTCTGCGTATAAAGGTCTTAGCCAGCTTTGAGCCAGTCTTCAGTCTGTTGAGTACCTTTGTCACTAGTGCGTGGATGCGAATGATTTTTGAAATTAATGTGAATTGTGATATACTGTGAAGAATGCATTTTCCGGCAATTGAAGACTTTTACAAGCGTTTGTTAATTCTACTGCCGTTTGCAACTGGTGGGTATTACCAATGAGTGATGTCTGTATCTACAAGTCAACCAAGTGTATCCGAAGAATATCTGTGATTTGTCGATATCGAGCTACAATTTCAAAGCCTAACGGTGCACTGAGAAAAAAAATTAGGAGTTAACTGACGTAAACGGGAAATAAAACTGAAATTATTCTCGTTTACTCAAATCAAGTATTCTATACTCGGTTAAGCGGTTTTTTCTACCCCAGAATTCTGCATTTTTTTCAGTGTAGATCGATCAATTATTTCTTCTTGCTTTTGTTGATATATCAATTATTTTTCTTTTGTTTTTGTTGACTTGTGACGTAAAGCTCAATGAGATTTGCTATCTGAAACGGTAGGTGATCACACACACACACAGGCAGAGAGTAGTAGCCCTGGTTTATGAGGCATCCCTAATCTCTGAACTCTCACATGTCACACTCAGCGCCCATATACGAGTAAAACTGCCAAAATCGTGGGGAGAGTCGGGCACACGCATCATCTAATGTAATGGATAATGGATAGTAAACAAAGCATCGCAGACGCATGTAAATAACAATAACAATAATTAAAATTGCATGCACAAATGCTTCGAGAGACGGGAAACGAGATGTGCCCAAAAGATGTCACAGAGAGCAATTGTTTATTGTTTACTTTGGTTTGTGGATTATATAACTTGGCAAATTGTTCACATTCAACTGTAATAGTTCACTTAGGTGCGTGTGCGCCGCTCAGGGTAACTCCCCCGATTTGGGAATGAAGTCAAAACATTTATCTATTATTGTTGCTGTTGATTGGCAAATCTTAAACCAATTTCTTAAATCAATTAGAGGCCACTCAGTTATGGTGGGAACTATATTCCGTAGTTTAAAGAACAAAATCTTTCTCCATTTCTTCATAGAATTCCCATCGGAAGACCGTCGCTTTACCTACGATGCCCCAACACAATGGCAGTACTTTTATCCACAATGTGGCGGCACCGATCAGTCTCCCATCTCCCTCAATGCACACAAAGTAATACCCATAGGTCTACCGCCTATATACTTTGGCCTCTACGAAGAACCCTTTGATGAACTGCTGAGCTTGAGAAATAATGGACATACAGGCACGTAAAATCATAACTCACATTCGATAGATACATTTATGCTTATTCCCTTCAAATCTGTAGTTGAGTTTAGTGTGCCTACTACGGTGTTTGGCGAACGACCCTATATAACCGGTGGGCTTTTGGCTGATTTCTATGAGGCAAGGGCCGTACACTTCCACTGGGGTTCGCCACAGCAGAAGGGCTCGGAGCATTTACTGAATGGTCGACGTTACGATCTAGAAATGCATATTGTGCATCGAAATACCAAATACCAAAGTGATGAAGAGGCTAGAAATCAAACTGACGGTCTTGCAGTACTCGCTGTGCTCTTTAAGGTGATACGCGTAAGTACATGTGTCTAAAATAAGCTCTACGAAAGGTTTATAAAAAATTCCTAATAATTTCAGACAAATTATCTCTATTTTCAACCGGGATTCAATGAGATTTTGGGCTCGCTGTTGCATCTGGGAAATTTCAACAGTAGCTATACACCACCGGCTTTTCTCACGCTCGGTTCATTGCTGGGAAATTTAGACAGAGGAAATTTCTATGCCTACAAAGGTTCGCTTACAACACCTCCCTGCTCTCCGTCCGTGCTTTGGCACGTGTTTGCCGAGGTATTGCCCATTTCACACCTGGAATTACCGAAATTTTGGCAACTACGCGATCAGCGAGGACGACCGCTTTTGAACAATTTTCGACCACTTCAATCTCTGGAGCGAAGACAGATATTCCAACGACGACCACTTGAAGAATACATATGGTTATAGTAGTACTTCCTATTAACATTAAGTAAATTTATACTATGTAGTTCAATTAATTTAAATTAAAGCAAATTAGGTAAAAATATTATTGTGGTGCTGATCTATCATCGTCCCGTCATCAAAATAGATCTTGATAAAAGTTTTATCCAATTACAGATTTTCAAGGCGGTTGCTGTGCGATGAGGGATTTCCCCGCTCTTGACTATAGCCTGGAATTCCCCATTTTAGGTTGTCTTAACATTATATAATGCACCCTTGGGTACAATAAAATGAAAAAACCTTTTTCTTTGTAACGACTTTATTACCGGCAAAAGTTTACGATGGTTGTAAAAATGGTTGAAAGCAGCACATATGATAGTCATAGGATTAGCCCTGTTATTACTTGCAGCCGCCTCGGTAACGCGAGAAGAATGCCGCAAAAAGTCCGACCTCGACGGCTAGAACGGAGGAACGCATGACTGACGAAGGTAATCTCATCACAGGACGTGGTAACTTGACCACATTACTTGCCGTGGCCACCTGCTTGGCCTGATATGGAACGGAGGTGCGGCGCAGCGGGAGAGTGGTGTGACGCATCAGATCTGGAGGAGGACGATAGTTGACTGTATGATATTCATGATCACGCACATCGAAAGGTGGACGTGGTATACGGACACGAGGATTGATCGGTGGGTGGAACGAAGGTCGTACCACTACCTTCTTACGCATTTTATGTTCACGTTCACGGTGACTGTTGGTCAGGTCGGAGTACTCGACGTGGCGTTGGGAGAATTTTCGCTCCTTGAGGTACGGGTTCTTGCCCTTGTAGTCCACTGGGCGTTCAATAGCCTCCTTTTGGCCTCGCGTCATCAATTTCTGCAGCGGATCATTGGAGTCCTTCTCCAGCTCAGGACTCTCAAATTTCTCCTCTTCCTTGTAAGCAGACTTGCTCGGTTTTTCCAGCAAATACTCGATTTCTTTTGGCGACTCGAGTTTTTCATCATCGGCGTCGAGTATCGCTCGGAAGTGTTCGTCCTCGAGCAGCATCTCCTCTACACTCAGATCTTCAACTGTTGGTTTTAGCGCAGATGAATCTAGCACTTTGTCGTAATACTCGTCATCGGCAAAAGCCTCAATTTCTTTCGTCTCCAGTTTGGAATTCCACGTGTCAGTTGATTTGATCACTTTGCTGTTAATATCCTCCTGAGGAATTGTTTCGTGTTCTTCATGTACTTCGGAATCAGAAAGTTTTCGTTTTGTATCTTTTCTCTTCTCCTTTTCAAGGATTTCTTCGACTTCTTCGGCACTTAACTCAGAAGCTGTGGTATCTATATTTCCTTTAACCGGCTTAATCCAGAAGGGTCTTCCTTCTTCCGAAACTGGCTCTTTGTTCAGTCTTCTTGCCTTGGTTTTTTCGGCATAACCTTCGGTTTGAAATAGATCTTCCTGTGGTGTTTTCTCCCGAGGTAAATCGCTAAGTTCCTGACCCTCAAATTGAACGGGCATCTCAATCTCCTTAGATGATCGAATTGATTTCTTCCGAGGCAATTTGCTTTGTTTATTGTTTTTAAAATACTCTGAGCGTTTGGAATTATTTTGAAGAAAATCGTCTTCGTAATGACTATGCATATCCGTCTTTTTATGAGAAACATCAAGACGATCCTTGCCACCAAAATGCGTAGACTTTGGAGTCACTTCTTCAAACTGGGAGTCGGCTGAATGAATGGATTCCTTTTGAAGTAAATCGTCCTTTCTATCAAAACGTTTGGACTTCGACGTCTTTTGATTCAAATCGTCTTCGTCCTGTAGATGCATTTTTATGTCCCTGACAAACTGTTCATCGGGAAGACGGTCAAATTCCTGCCGAGGCAACTGTTGTGGTTCCTTTCTATCAAAACGTTTGGACTTCGGAAAGTCTTCAAATTGTAAATCGGAAACAGGAGTTGAATTAGTCTGAGGTAAATCACCTTCATACTGTAGATGCATTTTTATCTCTTCCACAAACTGCTCATCGGGTAGACGAGCAGGTTTCTTCATAGATAAATCGCGTGGTTCCTTGCTTTTCAAATATTGAGACCTCGAAATGTCTTTCCCAGAGTGTGAATCGGGTAGAGGTGTAGATTTCTTCTCCTCGAAACTTTCTGAGGTTGGAGTCTCAAAATATGGATATTTTGGCAACTCTTCAGTAAACTGTGAATCGGGTAGAGGGGCTGACTTCTTCGGAGGCAAATTGCGTGGTTGCTTGCCTTCAAAGTATTCTGATTTCGGTGTCTCTTGTAAGGACATTGGGTCGGTTGAAGGATTAGACATTTGAGGCAATTCGCCTTGGTATTCAAGATGCGCTTTTATCTCTTCCACAAACCGTGAATCGGGGTAAGGAGTAGGCTCTTTCCCAGGTAAATCACCCTCGTTCTGCAGATGCATTTTAATCTCTTCAACAAACTGTGCATCGGGAAGTGAACCAGACCACCGACTTGATTTTTCCTGAGGTAAATCGCCAAGTTCCTTACCCTCAAAAAATACAGACATTTCATTAGGATTACGATACTGTAAATATTTCGACTGCGAAACCGAATCGACTTGATGAGGTTCTTGGGTCCAGACGTCCTTCTCGAATGGCTCCCAGCTTTCTATTTTTCTCGACTTCTTCTTGGGTGCCTTCTTGTCTTCATCATAAATCGCTAGAGGTTGAATGGCTTTTTTCGCAGGTTCATCAAATCGTTTATCGTTAATGGCACTCAAAACGATTCTTTCCTTGGGTTTTTCTTTGGCATTTTCTTCTTGGCTATCCAGCAACCAATCCCATTCTGGGCCCTGTTCACCATCATTTTTGCCATGATAGAAACGTAAATTAGGATCTTCAAGACCATGAACTTGATTCTTTTTGACTAAAGCCAACGAGGGTTGATCATCTGCCAACTTGGATGAGCCACCATCCAATCTCTCGTCACAGAAACGACTTTCACTTTCAAGTATCTTATTAAAATCGTATTTAGGACTTTGAAAAGCTCTAAGTATGTCCTCCTCTAGAAGGGCCTCCGTCTTTTCGAGTTCATCCAATGCTGACAATTGGTTTTTAGGATCTTCCTTGTTCAAGACCGCCTGTGGCATCGATTTTTTTTCCTTCATTGAGCGCTCCTGAAGATGATTATCAAGTTCCGCTTGTTCTCGTTGATAGTTAGCGTTTTGGTAGTGCTCAAAAGCCGAAACCTTCTGATCCATCTCAATTTCGGAAGGCCTCTGGATGGCTTTTTTGTTGTTATTGTCCGATTGATACTGCATACTGGTCTCCAAAACCTTAGGTTCTCCCAACGTGTCTTGCTTCAATTGCTGGTCATTTAATTTGGCAGCCGGCGTTTCCAATTCATCCATGTTCATTTGTGTTTCTAAAGATTCAGCTGCCTTTACAAGATTATTAATCAGAGCTTCCTGCTCATCAAGAAACTCTTGCGCCATTTGCAGTCTCTTTTGATCATCCAAACTATCTTGATCAAGTTCAGCAGTCAGAGCCTCCACTAGCTTTGTAGATTTACTGTCAATTTCTTCAACAACAATTGGTTTCTCATCAAGGCTCTTGATCGTATTCTTCTGATCTTCTTTTGTGAATCTACCGTCACTTACTTCAGCGACAATTGGTTTTGATTCAATAGCCTTGGAAGTTTTCTTCTGATCCTCTTGTGTAAATTTACTGCCACTCTCTACAGCGACAATAGGGTCTTGAATGGTCTTGAACATATTTTTTATATCCTCTCTTTGAGGCTGCTGCTCCGGCCCGCTTATCCTTAGCTCATCCTGGTTGTGGCTCTGAAATTCCAGTTCAGGCTTGATCGAATGATAGGGATATTCCGTTTTTGGGTATTGCAAAGGAACCTCAAAGGAACTACCTTTCCAAGGGTTTTCATTTGTCATCGATGTATTCATTTGCTGTGACTCGCCTATTGTTGTGGCCTGTATTTTGGGTCGCATTACCTTTATATAATCAACCGTATAACCACCTTGACTGATTGGAAATACGTTTTGAGATTTTCCTTGATCAGACATATCGCCATCACTCATGGTCAGCTTTAAGCGTTCATTGGTATTATTTGAATGCTCAATAAGTTCCTTCTCCAAAACGTTATTCTCCCGAATTTTGATCATATCCATAAACCTAGACACATTAGATTTATCAACAGATGTCCGCTTGTCATACACCGAATCCCTATCATACAATATCTCTTCTTTCTGATCACATTTAGCTGCTTTTTGTGGCTTCTTTCCAGGGATTTCTTCACTCGGTTCAGTTTCAAATTTTTCATTTGATTTTGAATCAGATTTGGACGTGGTATCTGATTTGGTGCCGGACTTTCTCACTTTCATATCATTAGATGGGATTTGCACCCTATTTAGAGCTTTCTTCGATGGTTCCTTGGACTTTTGTTCGTCGTTTTTAACCTTAACCCTAACCTTTAATGCTTTAAACTTATCATTATAGGGCCCCATTTGCTTCTCAATGAGTTTTGTCAAACCAGCTATTTCCTTATCCGATTTACCTGTACCCGATTGACCTAGTTCAGCCGGTTGCCCTTTAATGGATAGATATTCACTGCTGGCTTTATCACTTCGGAACTGAAGCTCAGAATTTAGATTGGTAGATCCCACAGCATCACATAAATCAGGATTAAGTGTGATCGTTGGATCGATTTCTGCAACAGATTCGACTGGCTCGCGTGTGGTTATATCCTGAAGCTTTAGATAGATGTCTGGCTTATTGTCCATCGATCCTATTTCGAAAGAGTACTCCACATTGCCATCTCCGGGCTGGGCAGCATCGATGGCAGCGACAGCCGTCATTTTGGATTTTTCACAATGATCAAGAAACTCGGTTAACTCCATATTGGTATTGGGAATTCGAAAATACTGATTATATGGATCAAGTAGATTCTCCTCCTCATCATACAAGCCCTGTATCGAGTGCTTACTGATCACACTTTCCAACAAATTGGGACTATGTTCAGGCACCGTATCGGCCAGATTCTCCAGAACATCGTCCAAGTCGGAAATGGGTAGCGTATACTCTTCCTTTTGCAGTCGCGTTATCGAGCAATTGCTAAAAAAGTTTGGTATGTAGTTATTAGTAAAAGGGAATACAAAACTATTGAAATCTGAGAGAACCTTAAGTCTGGATGCGTTCGCAAAATATCCACAATGGCTTCTGGCGGCACCTCGTTTTGGCAGATTCGATGTAGGATCGCAAACAGTGGGTATCTGAAATTTATACAAAAGAAACACTGTTATATGGAGAGTTCTTAAATCGCTGAGTACTTACTGCTCTTGCAATTTCTCCTTTTCCAAGAACGCGAAAATTTCACCAGCAATCACGGGACCAAGCAATTTGCGACCGTTTAAAAGATTTGCCTCGATTTCCTGCACAGTTTTACGTGAAGTCACAAAGGTTTTGGCGAACGTAACATTTTTATCGGCTGCAGAGAGGGAAAGAGAAATTTGGTGAAGTAAGAACGACTGTAAATATATATTCAAGACTTCTAGTATCGGGCACAGGGTCTAAGAAATGCATATATAGTTAGGTCTGTATACCCACCATAGGAGGACGCCACAGAATTCGCAACACCGCAACTTTCGAAGAATGTTGTTAACTTGGTGGAGGGATTAAAGGTCTTGATGAAACGCATCATTTCTTTGAGGCCCAAATGAAGACAGATCACTCGAGCATTGTCACCCAATCGCAAGCCATCGATGAAGCCAGCACTTAGTGCTACCAGATCCTTGAGGGTATTACACAATTCAACGCCATCTACGTCATCGATGCTAAACACTTTACAATTCTCAGTTTGAAAGAGATTGGCCAATTGCTGAGCATGTGTCTCATTATTGCACCCAATTGTTATTTCACAAAGTTTTCCCTGTGCCATTTCCATGGCGCTATTGGCACTCATCACAGAATAGCAGGGAATTTTCAGTTGCTTAGTGATGGTATGCGAAAAAAGATCGATTTCACCATCCCGTATATGCTCAAGGCCTTTGATCATAGATACGGCATAGGCAGTACTTTTCAACTTCCCGGCCAATATGTTGCAATAGGGCTTTAAAAAGGTATGCGATGTGGCAAATATTAAAATATCGGCATCTTTGGCAGCATCCACTAGATCATTGACAGCAACCTGAAAACGATGGATTTATGAATCAGTTATGGATTTTTTAAATGATTCGCAAGCCAAGAAACTTACCAGATTTTCGTCTAACTTTATGCCGGGCAGATATTTGATGTTCTCATGCCGCTCGTTCATGACCTCAGAGAGGTAACTGCTCCGAACGAGCTCATCGTACACATAGATGTGCACGCGCGAATCGTATTCGCCACGGAGAACATTCTTGCAAACGGCCGTTGAGATTGCAGAGCCCCTAAATGAAAGTACCGTTAGTTAAGATACTAAATCTATAGCAAAGTGTGCTAAAAGAGTACACCATTCGAAAAAAATGTAAATTTAAAAGCTTAAGCTCTTAACTCACCAGCTTTCGGCGCCGACTATGCACACCTTTGGTCTCTTGGCCATAATTTTGCAGTCGTTACATATGTTTCCTTCTTTCCGCGTATGTATGTTCACCCAAAGTTATTTAACCAAAATTTTTAAGACGAAAATAAGTATAAAATTTTTTTCTGAACAATTTTTTTTGAATTTAATTGTAAATTTTACTTTATAAAATGGGTCGAAACATACTACTGATTTGTGTGTGTCTGTTGACTTAAACCAAAATAACGACAGACATTCCAAAGACAACTTATTCAAGTATACGGCTGAAACTCATAGACAATTTCAGATGAAGTATCCACCAAAGGTTCGTTTGTAACTCTCACTGATTTGACGATCTGCTGCTGCTGTTGTTGTTTCTCCTTTTGCTGCTGTGCTTCTTCCTCGGATATCGCTCGCAATTCAAATTCGGTAATTATCTGTGATATTCGACTTTTGGCTTCGGCTGCCAATTTTGGTGGCAAAGATTTAATACTAATGCAAGCGCTTTCGAAAAACAAGTCATAGCTATCCCGTTGTTTTGGCGCTTTTGGAATATTGGATGATGAGGACTGGGAGTCTCTGTTGGCGAGTTCTAGAAAATAATCACTCAACAAAGCACGATCTCGAGCGACGCTCTGCAAGAGTTCCTCGCGAGTTCGACGCGGTTTGCTCTTCATCATATATCGCCTTGAAGACATGCTTCAAGCTCGTAAGATATTTCTTTGCAATTGAATACTTCTTGTTCCTGTTTAATTATAAGATTATTATAAGTGTGTATAGCTGAGCTCTTTTTTTTGTACTTACCAACTTCTCGGCAGCTCTCAATCTTTACTTTGTTTACAGCGTACCCGGCACAACAGCATTGCCGAAACATATGTTAAGCGGGGCCCAACTTAACTTGGTTCTGAAATGTTATTAACAGTGAGCGCGCAAATTTTGCTGCAGCGACTTCTGTTACCGGTGTTTACAAAAAATATCTGATTTTTTTTGCCGTCCAATTGTAATACAATGTGAATTACTTGTACAAAAGTGCAGTGGCTTGATAAGCATACGAATATGAAAAATTTATTTGAATAAATTCATTCGTTTCGCGAGTTATAAAAATCTGTGCGTGCTTAACTTTCCAGGTGGAATTTCCTCGCTTTCACGTAGGCAGTAAATTTCCAGTTCCAGGTCCTAAAAAAAAGTAAGTATACGAAGCTCTTTATACATCTTAAAACATGCCTTTTATGTAAAAATATTGAACTAATTAGGCTTTATAAGCCTTTGTACGATTCAAATTGAAATAACACCAATTAGTTTTATCGAACATGAGTACAAAATTGAACAAAACAGAATCTATCTAAGAACAGCTGATTTTTAACATAACCGATTATTCACTTTCCTTACAGTATCGATATATTTTCTTAATTAATTTTACTTATTTCAAAAAGTTATTTTATAATATATTTATAGTTTCTATACAAATTATAGCTAGTTGACTTAACGATATATGTAAATAGAACTTATTTTTTGTTATTTATGTTAGCCCTTCAAATTGCGGATGATGGGAAATGCAATGTTGTTCCGAGTTAGTTAGTGGGATGTCTACTCCCATAGAATCCCCATTGGCAGCTCCGTTATCCTTGAGGGCGCGCAGCTCCAGCTCACAAATCAGCTGCGAGACGCGCATTTTTGCCTCGGCAACAAGTTTGGGGGAAAGGGCTTTCACACTCGAGCTAACGCTCTCAAAAAACAAATCCACATGATTCTTTTCCCGTGGCGGAGCATGCGGCAATTGAACTCCAATTAGTTCTCGAAAAGATTCCATAAGCTCGTTCTTATCCTGCTGGATTTGCATGAGCAGTTTGAGGCCTTCTTTGCGGTTGGATGCGGAGTTGGTTGAATGCGGGCTTGTTTTGATTGTAGGAATTCTGTTGCTTGCCACCGGCGGGGGTGTTGTAATTGTTGCTGGTGATTGGGATTGTATTGTTCCGTGCGCAGTGGGTTCCATAACTTGCATTTGAAAGTTGTGTGGGCTGTTAACAAAACAATATCAGTTGATAGAAATATATAGATAGTGCGTCTGTATGCCACATACCTTTCTTCAAGTACACTTTCCGTATGTGCTACAGTTGTATCCAAATCGTCCAAGGGGCTATTTTCTACAACCGTGGGGCCGATCTCCAGCTTAAGAGTCTTAAGTGCTCGCTTTCGTTGGTGATAATATTTGCTACGCTCTTGGCGCACACTCAGCTCCTTTCTTACAGCGCCCTCTCCTTTTGTGATCAGTGACTCGAGATTTCGTTTGTGTTTCGTTGTGCGTTCGTGTCTCACCAAGTGACAACGATTGCAGTCCAAGCGGCACTGACAGGCTCGACAAAATGGCTTATTGGGATCCTCGGCGGCGCGTCTGAGCCATGGATCGAAGAGGCTCAGCCACTTCTCACAGAACTTTTGGCAGTATTTCTGCCTGCCACTTCCGCCACCGCCACCACCACCGCTTCCGCCACTTCGGTTCAGTTTCACCTTTACCTTTGACTGTTTCCTGAATAAACAGCAGCAATAGAACCATTTCACAGAATCGTACTCAATTAGTTTAGCTTACCAGTCGGAATCGGATGAATTTTCCGAAAAACTCATATTTCTCTTGCGTGTTTCCGCTGTTTTTTATTGTTATTATTTATTGGCCTATGGCATCTACATGCTGATAAACGATAAATTTGCTAGGTATCGATTGCCATCGCACAGCGAAGTTATCGATGATGCTCACAACGCACTGTGGGCTTTTTTTCATTTTACGTTTGAAATTTATTTAACACCAAATTTCAGAATCCTGATTAGTAATTAAATTAAAATACACCGAAAAAATTCGACTATCTAAAAAATAATTTTTTCGTGTCACCAAAAATAAAAGACATTGATTGAAAAATATAAATACTCGCCATGCAAGTATATCACACGTACTGAGCTTTGCTTTTATTTATTATATTAATCAAGAAAAAAGACTATTTATTCAAGTGCTGCTTGCAGTATTCCCAAATAAAGAGTGACCCTGTAACGTGAACATTTAACGACCGCACCACACCCAACTGGGGTATTTCCACAGCAAAGTCCAGCAGAGCAATTAAATCCACAGGAATACCATGTTTCTCATGTCTGAAGTAATGAGAAATTCATAAAAAGAACTATGCTAATTTTTAAGTAAATTCCGCTTACCCCAATAATAAAACACATTTTTCAGGAAATTGAAAATCGGCAAAACTAACACTGTAAGCAGTTTGTTCAGCGCCAACAATTTTATAGCCCTCGGTTTGTTTTCCAATCAAAAATGTAGCAAGTGCTGTGGGCTTCACTTCCAGTATGTTCAATGTCTTCTCAGCGGTCATACTAAAATGGATAACAATTTATAAAATTATTTATGAATAAAAAACAACATTCTTATATAAAGATCAACATTTACCTAAGATTTTTAAAATCGTGTTTGTCAACTAGTGACTTGGCGTTTAAAATCAGTGTTTTAACGCCCAAAACTTCGCAGGTGCGTGCCAATCCTCCCAAATTGGGTAGCTTATCTATCAAAGAGGCCACCACAATTAGCTCATTGTTGGTGGATTGAGTTTCTGTTGAAAGAATTCCTTTTGTGTTGAATATATCATTTACAGGATTCATTTTTCTCTGCACATTTGAGTTATCCACCTCCATTGGCATCTGTTCCTCTACAGAACTTACTGGATTTCTTTTAATTCTTAACACATTTCGATGCTCATTCAGTTGGGCTTTGAGATTTACTGAAACAGGGAATGTTTTGTCATATTCGTCAAAAGGTGCATTTGTCATATACAATATTGCATCTGCTTGGCTTGTGGATTCGAGTTGTTCCATCACATCACACAAAATGAGACGAGTTTCAGTTTGCAGCTTGTTTAATTTGGATCCCAAAGTCAATTCTATGCTTGTCATCAGAGCTTTGAGAATAGGCGATTCAATGCTAAAAGTATTTAAACAAATAGTTTTAAGTTAGTAATAAAGAACCTTCTTTACTTACCCATTTTGTTCATATTTCACAGCAAACTTGTGCAAGACCAATTGGGCTAGCAGACGAGTTTGAAAGTTTGCGCCCATTGTCTGTGGCAACAAAATAGCTATGACCTTTTGCAAATCATTGGTCTTTAGGATTTGCCAGTTTCTAATGCAATAAAGGTGAGCTACGGATATGATTGAAACTTGTTGACTGGGCTTTAAGGTCTCCATCGACTTCATTCGTTCTAACAACAACTCGAAACTGGGCAATAGTCTGCCCACAAGGCATTCGTACATGTAACTGATGTTTAATTGATCGCTGGTCTCCATTAGGGCATTCCACATTTCATCTGACCAATTTAGACGATCTTGTAAGATCATTAAGGATCTAGCTATGCGTATTTTGAGTCTGTGCTCTTTACAGTTTTCAAAATATCGTGGTTTCTTCTCAGTAATTTTTTTGTTTTTAAGCAGCATCAGATAACTAATTGAATTTACTTCTTCATCCGACTGTTTCATGGCGAAATTGATGTACCCATTTCGTAGAACGACGTCCTCAATCGGATTTTTGTCTATGTTATCCAAGTAAGCGGCCTCAATGCTGCAAGACGATAATACAATTTAAAATTAAACTAATATATGCAAAATAGGTTCTTCTTTACTTACCGTGCATCTCCCGTGCTAATATCGCCACCGAGTAGTCCATCCACTACCAAAGATCTATTTAAGACTTTGGAGTTTAAAACGGTCATTATTTCCACTCCTTGTTTACGCAAGCTCAGCAAATCCGTGACAAGCTTTTCAGTTTCTTTACCACTCAGATGTTTAAATGCATACGTTAAAATGCCCTCGACACTGTATATATTTTAAATGTAAGTGAAAAATTGCAATGAATTTATATTAAACTTACACTATTTCCAAGTTTTGAGTCTTCTGCAAGCGACGCACAAAGTTTTCCAGTACCAAATCGTTATCCTCGATTGGACCGTCGGCGGTTTTCAGTAATTCGGCTAAACGTATAACCGTTTTCCTGCTGCCACGTTCCAATAGTATGATTGTTCTTAAATGCAGTTCCTCAATTTGACTCCATCTATGCAGTTTGGTCTCCACAAACCAATCTACACAATGCCTTTTTAAAAATTTAGTTCCCTCCGTTATTTGCTCTTCGTGTTTTAAAAGGTTATCAATCAAATGACTTTCAATTTCATAGAAGTTACTATCGTCACTAAACATTTCCATATTCAAGCCATACTGAGTGCTAAACAAATTACAACATTTTTGCCTCAATCCGGGTTGCATTTCATGTAAGTGAAACAAAGGAAAGTAACTCAACCAATAAAGCTTATACTTATGTAATGTTGCAGTCTGCGGGAGTAGTACTGAAACAATCTGATTCACATAACGATTATCTATAGCTATTTCATGGAAATAATCAAAAAAGTAATGACTAAATGTGTTCATTTTCTCAGTATCCTGCAATTTGGCTATTAAACGCTCATGATCATCGTAATAATTATCGTTAGAATTAAAGATATACTCCACAAAAACCAAGTAATCGAAAAGTGATAAGTTGTCAATAGTTGCCTTAAAAAGAAAAGAAAAGTAAATATTTAATATAACAAGAAAATTAGTTAAAGATCAGCAAATGATTAAGGGGTAACTTACCTTAAAGATTTCAAAAACACGTTTATTTGCGACTTTCCGTAGCTTAGTGTTGGTTAAATACCTGACACTGGAGCATAACTTTCTGAATATACTAAATTCGATGATTCCAATATTTTCTGAACGCATGTTGCTTAGCCAATAGAGCAAAGGAATCGAATGCCACTTGATTTCCACGAATGCTTTAAAAAAATGTTCCATTTCCGTTGGCAAAAGGCTGATTCCTACATCGAGTGTGGGCAAAAAATAATTGCCGACACTGTACAGCTGTGTTCTGTTTGTGGCTGCCAAAAATTCTGGCAGTATATTGGCTCTACACAATTTAGGCAAATCAAAATGGTTAAGAAAATAGGTCAGAGTCCAACGCAGGACCAATATATTATTGTCCTCCAGTAGTTTGATATATAAAATCTGTAGCCAGGAAATCCATTCGTCATTGTCCTCGTCGTCAGCCTCGCTGGAGACTAGAAGGCGTGGCATAAGTGTGCCCAGTGTTGGTAGCACCAAGTGCGATTGTTGTTCCTCCAAGTTTTCCATAACGGTTACATAGGCAGTCCACTGTAGCTCTGTGCATTTCAGAATTTTCAGTTTCTTCGCTTGCGCTTTTTCCAAAAGTTTTCTCATAAGAAAATACCCAGATTTACGAAATTCCCGCACCGTAGACTGCAGCAAGCTTTTTATGACCAACTGAAGTTCAGGTGCAACATAGCACTGCTCGTCAAAGTCATCAAACAGTTGCACCAGAATTTGTGCCGCATGTGGCTGCTCCTCGCTGTTAAGGCTCAGCGACCACAGTTGGCTGAGCAGGAATTTTCCTTCATGGCGTGGAAATTTGCGGCTATAGATTTGTATACAAATGAGCACATTGGCCACGAGTTGCCGGCAAAAGTTTGTGCTGTCGGCAATTATCACTGAAATAAGTTTGTGAAACACTTTCGCACCAAATTTAACATTGTACTTGGTATTATTCTGCAGCAAGTTGTAGATGCAATGCAGCACACGTTGGAGCGCCAATTCATTGTCCTTGTGCAGATCAATCACATCGTAGAGCAGTTCATCCAATTCAGCTATTTCACCCAGTAAATTCTGATTTTGTATATAGGACTCGATGGCTTGGACAACGGCGTGCGTTGTTGTCGTTGTTGTTGCTTTTGTTGCAGGCAGTGCCATTTTAAGTAACGTCTTAGTTTAATGCTTTAATTTTTAAATTGTTGCTAATTCCATCTGTTGCATTCAATATTTCACAATTCAACTAAATACCAGAGTTGTATTCTGAGTTATTTATCGTGGTTCAAGTGAACTACAATCGCATGTAAGGCCATTCTGTTAAAAATAACCCCATATTTGTAGGACTACCCTTATTTTTGCTTAATATGGGTACCAGTGTATGATAATAGTGGGAAATCAATCTGGCAACTATCGGTTTGCTCATCTAAATTCAAAGATCTGGCAACGCTTTAAACAATTCAAATTGTTCCCATTTTAAAACCACTTGTGAAAAATGAAAATATTTTTATTATCCTATATTGAAAGTAACTGAAAATCAGATTGGGCACATGATATATTAACAACGTCTACTAGCAATCGTCTTCCTGCTTCTTATTCGCTTGAGCCATGATTGTCTTGCAAATATTGCGCTTGGCTTCCTCACTCTTTCTATCTTCCTCTTCCCGCTTGGCCTCCATTCGTTTTCGCCGCCTTTCCGCCAGTTTCTTACACTTTTCAATCTGTTGAGGGGTTTTGATTTTATCCGCCTGCTTCTTACACTTTTGCATAATTTCCTTCTTCTTGGTACGCATCTGAGAAGCCTTCGCATGGGCGGCGACTGCTTCCTTGCACTTGGCCGCATGGGATTTATGGTTGATTTTAAGTAAACGAAAGGAAATCTTTTGGGCCTCCAGAGCATCGACAGACATGAGAGTTATCATAGTGTCCACATCGACGAGCTTCAGCAATGCCATCTGATTGATACCCGATGATAAAATGGTGCTGAAATCATTGCATCCATGGGCCATCTCCTCAACGACGATCGGATAAATGCCACGATAGACGACCGCTTGTCGGGCTATACGGGGACTCTGCGTTAGCATTACTATCGGGCATCTGGGCCGATATTGGCTTATCAGCTGAGCCACCATGGGACAGCGACTGACTATGACAATGGCCTGGGCGCGACCCAAAGACGCTATGTCCGCAATTCCCGATGTGATGGACTGTAGACCATCCGTTCCCGTACATCTGATAACGTTTCTCACCTCGTTTTGCAGGTTCTCGTACCACAGCACAGACTCCATCTTGGCACAGATCGTGGCCATGCAGTTGACACACTCCACGGGATACTTTCCCTTGGCGGTCTCCCCCGACAACATGACACAGTCGGCGCCATCGAAGACGGCATTGGCCACATCAGATGCTTCGGCGCGAGTTGGTCGGGGTTTGTCCACCATAGACTCCAGCATTTGGGTGGCACAAATGACGGGTTTGCCTACCGTGTTGCACTTGGCTATTAACGACTTTTGGGCGATTACTACATTCTCTGTGGGTATCTCGATGCCCAGATCTCCACGTGCGACCATTATGCCATCGGAGGCTTGAATGATTGAATCAATGTTGTCGAGACCCTGTTGATTCTCAATCTTGGAGAATATTTTGATGTGTCGACCCTTGGGACCCAGCGTCTTTCGTATTTCTACAATGTCCTTTACCTCACGTATAAAAGAAGCAAAGATCATGTCCACCTGATGCTCCACACCAAAAAGCAAATCCGCTTTATCGGACTCACTAACAGCTGGTAAATCCATAGCAAGACCTGGAAGATTTACTCCTTTGCGGGATCCCAGCTGGCCAGTATTCAGAATCTCACAGGTGACCTCTGTATCTGCGACTTCCTTGACTCGCAGTGAGATTAACCCATCATCGAGAAATATCAGATCACAACTCTTAACAATTTTGGGTAAATTTGAGTAGTTCACATACAAAATTTCCTTGTTGCACTTGGTTTCCATGTCCTTCTTGGTCGTGAGTTTGATGGTTTCACCCTTGACCAACTTGATAACCGACGTTCCACTGCCCTGTAGCTGACCTGTGCGAACTTCCGGGCCCTTGGTGTCCAGGGCAATGGCCACAGGCTTATAGACACCCATCTTGTGGGCATAACACTCGATGGCCTGATGAACAGCCGTCAGGGTGCGACAATGATACTCATGATTGCCGTGAGAGAAATTCATGCGTACCACGCGCATCCCGGCATGGATGAGTTTCATGAGCATCTCGGGATCCCTCGTGGCGGGTCCAATGGTGCAGACAATGCCGGTCAGTGGATAAGCCAATCGTGGAGTATCATATTGCAAACGGGACTTGTAGTCGATTTGCGAGGCAAAGGGACCGCGATCTATTTTCACTTTCTTGGGTTTCTAAGGAGGGAAACGTCTAGGAAAATGGCTCACCCAGCTCACACCGTTAGTACTCACGTTTGCCTTCTTGGCATCATTCGCGTAGCCCTGCGCCTCCGGTTTCTGCCATGGCGCGATGCACTGAAGTGGCGCTGATCCTCGCGTAGCGGATCGCGCTATTGTTGTTAGGAATAGCGAAATTTTGGCAACTTAAAACGAAAAGAAATATAACAAATATATATACATATATATATATATATATATACTATACTTATAATTTTAGGAATTTATATCTGGTTGACAATCTGAAAGTAAACTTCGCTTTCATGCCAAGTTTTCAACAGTAAACTTGATTGAAGCAAGTTTTGCGGGAAGAAGGCACCTCCGATCCCATAAAGAATATATAATTCTGATCAGCAGATATAGTGGAGTCGATAGATTATGGTCTAGAAATCCCCCTGGGTACACTTGGCTGCAGTGAGCTCTAGTTATTTGTATTTATACATATATATTTTGTGTTTATTTTACTCTTTGTTACTAAGAAGAACATTATATTTAACAATGATAAATTATATCTGAGTGTATATATGTGAGGTGGCTCCAAGCCTTTAGGGGAGCCAAATCTGTAGCGCTTCGGCAGCGTTTAAATTTAGATATTTTCAATAGTAATATTTAAAGTGTTTTTTTTTTGTTTGGTTTTTGTAATAAATTAACTTGGTTAATAACAGTAATGGGGCAAGCACACAGCGCTTAAAACGCCTACACAGAGTGTGTGTTGCATTGTTTAATCTCCAGACAGTCAAGTCCAGATTTATTCGACGGTACTGCAAGGTTAAAAGCATTGATTAATAAGCTGTATCACCTTAAGGATTTGAGTCAAGATTTCGATACTTACACAATACGAATGGTGTTGGTGAAGCCGGAACCTTGTTTCCAGCCCGTGACAATAACGACAGAGTCTCCGGTCTTGATGAATCCGTTCTTCTTGCCAACCTGCAGACCGAACTGTACACGCACATCCACATCCTTCAGCCAGTCACCAAGAGCGGGCTCTAAAAATGATCAAAGTTATAAAAATAGTTATAGAAATGCTTAAAATTGAATCTCTTAGGCACTTGGGTACTTACCCTTGTAGATGAGTGGCACCAGGCCGCGGTAGAGATGAGCCTGACGAGCAGTTTGGGCAAAACGAGTGACAGCGATGATGGGACAACGTGGACGATATTTGCTGACTTGGAAAGCAGATTTGCCGCTGGTGGTGATGACCACAATGCCAGCTGCCTTAGCCTTGTTGGCAGCCTCAACGGCAGCGATGGCCACGGCATGTGAAGCATCCAAAGTGGTTGCCGATGCGCCGCGCACAAGATCGGCAAACAGATTCTGATGCCAGAGAGCAGCTTCGGCTTCCTTGCAGGTCTTGGCCATGGTCAGCACACACTCCAGGGGATATTCACCCTTGGCTGTTTCACCCGACAACATGACACAATCGGCGCCATCGAGCACAGCATTGGCCACATCAGAGATTTCAGCGCGTGTTGGGCGTGGCTTCTTGACCATGGACTCCAACATTTGGGTGGCGCAGATGACGGGCTTGCCGGCCTTGTTGCAACGGGCAATCATGGCCTTTTGGGCCAAGAATACCTTCTCAGCTGGAATCTCAATGCCGAGATCACCACGAGCAACCATAATACCATCACCGGCCTCAATGATCTCATCCAAATTGTGCATGCCCTGTTGGTTCTCAATCTTCGAGATAATCTTGATGTTCTTGCCCTTCTCGCCGAGCACTTTGCGGATTTCGGAGAGTGCAGCAGCGTTACGAATGAACGATGCGAAGATCATGTCCACATCCTGCTCGACACCGAACTGCAAGTCAGACTTGTCCTTCTCGGACACGGCGGGCAAATCCACAGGGACACCTGGAAGATTCACACCCTTGCGAGAACCTAAGGCACCGCCATTCTCCACCTCACAGGTCACGGTGTCCTTGGATACCTCGAGGACCACCAGGGAGATGAGACCATCGTCGACAAAGACGCGATTGCCTGGCTTCACCACATTGACAATGTTTTCGTAGTCCACATAGACCACCTCCAGGGAGCCCTTCTCGAGGAAGTCCTTGTTGGTCGACAGCTTGATCTTCTCGCCCTTCTTCAATTCAATTTCAGCGGTACCGCTGCCACCGATCAGACCAGTACGAATCTCAGGACCCTTGGTGTCCAAGGCAATGGCCACGGGATGTTCGTATCCCAATTTGGCCGAATAGTTCTTCACAGCCTGACGCACATTGGCAACCGTCTCGGCGTGATATTCGTGCGATCCATGAGAGAAATTCATGCGCGCAATATTCATTCCAGTCGCAATCATCTTCTCCAGCATCTCGACGCTCCGGGATGCGGGTCCAATGGTGCACACGATGCCAGACAGACGCACATGAGGCACTGGCGAGTCGAACTGCAGGCGGCACATGTGCTCCAATTGGCTATCAGCTCCGGCGGCCATGTTTTGTGGTATTTCGTTGGGCTGCAATCGGAAATTGAGAGGTTCATTGTGATGAGTTGGTTTCAAGATAAATTTCGATTATTGCGTTCCAGTTTCCAGTTGGAAAACATTAATCAGTTTCCAACTGGAAACATTACTTCTATTGTTCAAAGGAAAACTGTTTATAATGCGGGTTTGTATTAGATAAACAATTGGATGAATCAATGACAAACATAGACAATTACCATATTGGCTTACAACTTCTACTGTGTCCAATGACAACTTCCAATTTCCAATGGAACACAACCGTAAGATAAACTATTTCCCACGACAACTTCTGATTCTGTTACTGATTCCAATGGCATTTTTGCATTTACAGTGGTAACCAAACAAATCATGAACCGTTTCCAATGACAACTTCCAATGCTTCCAAAGCAATACAATCACACTTTCCCAAATCAAACATTTCCAATCACTAAACAGCCACACTAATTCCATTCCTTTTTCCAATTTACATGCAGTTCCAGCTGGAAGCAATAAACCCACAATATTCCCCTCTACTATATGAGTCTCCCAATTTCAGTATTGTCCACTTAGCAACAATATGGTCATAAAAAGTTTTCTAATATCCAAAGCACAAACAATACTAATGCGATAAATGATTTGTAAAAAAAAAACTAGAGTGAGTAATAACCAATTATTGGGTTTTATTTGCAGACCAATTTAGAACTAGTCAAGCAAAAGTTACCAGATTTAATTAAATTTAAGAAATTAACAAAAATGAAAACAAATCAATGAAATCAGCTGTTCTACACAAACAAGCTGCTAAAGCGCAAAGTCATTAGTTCGAGCAATTTTGATTAATTTGCAAATGATTGCTCAATGATCTTCGCAGACAATTTGTTGAGTCAAAGTTGACATGAAATAAAAGTTTGAATTTTAAATTGATTGCGATTCGCAATTTCATCAAATGAAGCAAAATTCATGACGATTTCGTGGAATGTTCTGCGCATAAACAGAGTAAACGGTGATAAGCTGTATCCAAAAGTTAACAGTCATTAGATTTTTATTATCTTCATTAAGGGTGGCCCACAAAATGTCACCCAGTCGTTTTATCGATAACTGCTGTCAGACAGAAAGTAAACACTACGAAGAAGAGCGCAAGAGAGAGAGAGAGAGCGAGTGGACAAAGCTAAGAAAAGACGAGAGAGTGAGCGCCTTGCAGCGACGTCGCTGTCTATTGAGCGACTGACAGATGGAAGAAATTTTGTATTGATAATGGTGCTTGCATTGCCGAAGGTCAGAACTTTTTTTCTTTCTTTTGCATCTGCTGCAAATAAAGTTGCATAATTTAGCTTAGCACGCAAAATAGGAAATAGATAAAACTAAAAATAAAGAGACTAGAATAAAACATCTTGATTTACTGATTAACTGATATCGTTATGGATTTAGGGATTCTGTTAGCCGGTTAATTTTTACCTTGAGCTGCGGTGGCTCATCGTAAATTGTTACGTTAACCATTTTGTGGCCCACTAAATTGACACTATATAACCCACGATGTACTATATATTTGGTATTAGGCAGAACACGGAAACAGGCACAGACACGCACTAAACAGAGAGTAACGACGCGTTGTATGGCTAAAATAATTTGGCGTTTAAAAAGCGACTCTGCTGCTCTGCTTTTTCACACAATGAAGGAAAATGTTCGACTGACAGCCGCTCGCAAAGGTTTTTTTCGTGTGTGGAAAATTTTGGCAAAACGTTCTGTACAGAAATGTCGGTAATGCAATGAGCACAAACCACGAGACTGCCGAGTGACTGAGAGAGAGACAGAGAGTAAGTGGCCAATAGTTGGTCTCTCTGAGCGAGGCTGCGTCGACGGCAACAGGCTACCCTTAAAGCCAACAGAGAGAGAGAGAGAGCGCAAAGCTTTCAAGTTATGTAGCCTAACGGTTGTTGGTGAAGCTTGCGATTATTCAGCCGGCTAATTAACACATACACAAACGTCTGTGATTGTAAACAAAAAAATTATTGATCAACAGCTGTTTACAGTTCATAAACATACAATGCTCTTGGCTTATCAATAACAAATAAAAAGCCGGCGTTATGTTCGCAGTCAGCTGACTCTGGACATCATAAAAAAACAACACTTCCATGGGAAGCAGAAAGCTCAGAGTGTTAGTGTGTGCGTGTGAGCGCATGGAAGTGACAAACTGCGGGGGTGATTGACTTGTAACACGCACACACATCGTGCGCATAGGAGAGCAAAAGCTTTACCACTCAACGCTTTCATAATCTTATATCAACAACAAGCACAGGAGAAAGAACGAGTAGCACACATAAGAAAACTTTTTATTGAAGTGAAAGTGTTTTGGGTACATTCCGGTCTCTGCCCTTGAACCTGCATGCGAAGGACATTGTCCCAATGCGAATCACGAACGTTGCAACTTTTTTTTTTTAATTAGCTAGTGCTTTCACGCTGCTCACATAAACCGGTAAATTCTTATCAGCCCGTCACTCAAACATTTATATACACACACACGTACATGTATGTATATGTGTTTATTGTAAATCTGATGTTTGAAATAATTAAAACAATTAGTGATTATTATTGCATTTTCCAATGGCGTGGTTGCGTTATACGTTGTATTTGTATGCATACATACACACATTTGCTAACGTCTGTGTGTGTGTGTTAGTGTGCTTTTGTATGGAATGACTTCTATTTCACCTTTACATATTTTTTGCCCGCGAATTAAACGGCGACGACGCAAATGTGCATTTGTGTGTGTGTGCGTGTGTGTTGCTCACTTAACACTCTGCGTATTATGTTGAAATTGTTTGCATCATCAACAAGTCTTTTGTGTGCATGAATAAAATCACCGGCAATTTAGCAATTTTTAACAATTTGCCGCTTTCACAGTTATGTTCTGAAGTCATCACCGCTCCCAATCACACACACACTCAGCCCTTATATATATCTACATATACATTTAAGTTTGTATTTTTGTGCAACTATTTTCGATGACAGTATTTTATTTAAATATATTCAAAAACATATGCTAGTTACCTTTTACTGAATATTAAAAGTAACGAGTTTTTCGTTGAGCGACGTGTGTTGCCTGTTTTGGAATTAAATGTACTTTAAATGCACAGGCTGAAATTAAACAAGTCCGAACTTCGAGCGATCTCTTTTGCGACTAAAAAGTTTTTGGCAAGCGCCTTGTTTCGATACATCGCTATCTATCGGCAGTATTTTTCATCGCTCTTCGGTTTTGTGGCGGCAAGTTGCAAATATCGATAACTTCAAGTTCGCACATTTCTCCATCTATCGACTTTAGCTTTTAATCGATATATGATTTGTTGGCGGGAATTTGCAGCTGCTTGAAATAATTAGCGGTTTAATATTATAATAAATGCATTTTATAGTCAAATATTTGGCACATAAATATGTTAATTAAATTAGGACATAAAAATCATTGATATTTCTGAAGTTCATCGATGAAGTTGTTGCATCTGATCATAGCCATTTCCTGCAAATAGCTAACGCTATCAATGTGCAGACGACTGTTCATTTTCAAATTTCCCTCCAAGTAACTGATCTGCCGCTGAGTGAGACGATGCGGAAAACCTGCAGGAAAATCAAATCATATAAGAGCTAAAATATCAATTAGGAAAAATTTAATAAATTACCTTCTATAAGGCAAAGACTGGTATTACAGGGAACATTTAAGTCCGTCGGATAACGGCGAATATTCCCCTCGTTTACCGTTCCCACATTGCTGTAGTCCACGAACGTAACGGTATATAGATTCTGCTTGACTTCCATAACTTTGGCGCGTCGCCAGGAACTTTCATATTTGGCAATCACATACTCCTTGATTCTAGGAAGTAAAAATAGTATAAACCGATATAAAAATGGAAAATAACACGATCTGTAATCAGCGACTTACGTGGGTCTGTAGCACTCAGAATCTTTAAACTGCGATAAATGGAAACAGAGCTTAGATGAGTCACTAAAATTAATGCTATCGAAGGCACCAATGATTCCACGGGAGACATTCGCGTTATCCACAATAATAGCATCCAATCCCTCCTTGGTGTTACAACTCAGGCGTCGTATTTCAAATGGCTATGATAAATTAAGATTAAAGCTAGTTTACAAATGGATTAGATATAAATCGTATTACGTACAGGTCTCAGAATAGGACTCACATCTCTGGTGGAACTTATCTCTGAAGACGGATTTATTTTAAAGTTCTCATGACTATCCTTAAGTGCTTTGATCTCCTCGGCATTGAGCATGAGATTTTTCAAATCATTTTTGTTCGAATCCGATTTATTTTGATCTTTTTCATTGATTAGTTCGCTGTTATTGATCGACTTTTCATCGTTTTCTGTTATTTTTGGATTAATTTTTGGCTCCTCAACAACAGTTGATTTAGTTACAACATTTTCTTGAGGTGCCTTTGATATAGTTTCATTAGTATTTTTCAAATTTGAGTCTAGTTTGATTTCGGATAACTTGGGCTCCTTATCAGCTTTAATTTCTTCATTTTGTGACATTTTCAAATTATTTTGTGCTTTCTTTTCATTAGCTGCCGCATATATGTGGCATTTGTCTAATGAAATTGTCGATGCATTGATGGATTGCGATTTCTCCTTCAAGGTATGTTTTCCAAAAATTTCCATATTCGCACAGAATTCCAAAATTTGAGTTTTCAGTAAGACATGTGTCTCCAAATTTCGAAGTTCCACTGGTCCAGTTCCCGCATAGGTTACTATAAATTTTTGACGCTCAAATTGTTTAAGAAACTGACCGATTTCATCGTTGTATGCATAGTTGGGAACATCCTTTAGTTGGACCTGTACAGCACAGTATGGAGACTCCACAAGTTCACTACACATTTCACGCATGTCCAACTTTTTGGATGTTACGATAGCTCCTTCATCACCCAATATGAAACGAGGTATAAATTTCTTGGTCCATGCTGGTTTGGCTCTATAAAAATGTCCATTGTGGTTAAGTACAACGTGTTCAAATTGCTTAGCTTTCAGTTTTTTCGGAAGATTATTGCCCATCAAATTGACCTGAAAAGAAAGTTGTTTAGTTGTTAATATGAAATATTAAGAATGTTTAAAAACAAAATCATCAAATCTGAAATTTTAAATGAAGTTTTCCTATCTGATCGAAGAATATAAACGAATTCCACGACGTAAGCAGAACAAAAAATACTTGAATTTAATTTATAATAAATAAATATTTATATTCACAGTAAATATTTATGCAATTTGTTTGATTTGTGCACCAGAGACACACAAACACACTCACACACACATACATACATATATGTAAACAAAAATTCCAACAAACCTTTCTGCAAATATCAACATAAGCTTGCTCAGCTTTCTCATTGGCTTGACGCAAGAAACAACGATTCGGCGACATAAATCCAGTGATATAAACAAGGGAATTGGTTAGGGGCATCAGACCATTAGGCGGACGAAGAGTAATTGATGAATCAGCTTTTTGCAGTGCTCCATTTCCATGGGAATTATTGTGACTTGATGTCGCTTCTGTTTTATACAGAATCCCATTGGAATTGACAGCGTTCGTTGCATTGGGAGCGCTGCTCTGCTGCTTTCCAATTGGAATGTTTTCCTTCTTATCGCCTTCCAGTGTGTCTGCGCTTGTGTTAGTGCTCGTGGAAAGCGGTGGAATTGCAGCCGTTGATATTTGTGTGCCATTACTGACGATCTCGGCTGAAATCGTTGGGTTTGAATCATTCGACACCGACTCGAGTTCGGCTAGTTGGAAGACGGAAGAGGCCTTGGGGTAAACCAGCGGGGGAACCGGAAAGCAAATGTATCTGTGCCGCTGCCAATCCCTCAGTTGGCATTCTTTGGAGCAGTAGAAATCACCGCAACGATGACAAACCAAACTTGTGCTTGCTGTACACATCAGGCAGCATCCGCTCATATTAATATTTTCCATTATTTAATTTTCTTTCACAATTTGTAATGTCGACTGAAACCGTTTTTGAAAGGCACTAAATGTTTTTGACAGCTAACTAGCGATGTCGATATAGCATAGTCAGCGATTGACCGATAACCGATGTAAATAAATTATTACGATGTTTGACGATGTTTTGCGATATTTGTTGATGGTATTCCCGGGCTTGAACACAGAACGAATCGTAATCGGAAGGAATCGATTAAATGTGCTTCTGTTTGTTCTATACGTTATTTACAAACCTAACACATTAACAACAACAAAATCGACAAATTTTTGAAAAAAAGGCTAGCCAACACTCTACAGTCAATTTTGGAAACATGAAAACTTTATGATGGTCTATTTTCCCATCGCAAAACTGAGCTTATTACTTGTAAGACAGATAAGTAAACCGATTACCAACTTTATCAAGCGAAAAGCCAACACTAATGAATTTTTCAGGAACTGCATTGTTTGTCCGCCAGCGCAAAGTCAGTCGTAGTAAATTTAATTAGGTTGAATTTGAAAAATTATGTTAATCGTTAAATTTTATAGTTTTTCATTGGATTGGTGTTAGATCAAAAATGAGAATGCTTGGTCTGAGCCAACCGAAATTTGTGCCTCCTTTGAACAGTAACATGGCCATTGAGACCGGAAGTCACATAATTGGCGAACTAACTATGTTCACCATTGGTATTACTCTGATTGTTTTGGAATTTGCACGGTAAGTGAGGAGTGAGTCCTGTGATTTAGCAGATGACGACATTTTGTTCTGTAGTCAGGCTCGCAATGATAAGAAAAAACATGATCTGCATCGACAACAGCGAGAACAGCTACAAAGCGAAATGAAAATCTTAAAAGAACGCATCAATTTACAGATTGTTGAGATGAAAAATCTTCAAACCAAATTAAGCAAATTGGTTGTAAGCCCGGAATTCGAAGAGGAGCATGAAAAGTGCTGCTAATACAACACAAATAATTGAAAATTCCAAGTCAAATATGTAAAAGCTTTTTTGTCAAAACATGTACAAGTAGAAAAACTTATAAATTAATGTTACAAAATGGTACTTGGCGCCTTTCCTGTTGGTAAAGTTATTATTTTGGGTATTAAGCATATTATCAAGCCCATTAGTCAAGTTTTCCAAACCTTTGGCAAACACAATGCAATCTCTCGAAAATTTCTGTTTGTGCCAGCTGGACAATTTGTGTACTGGGCTGAAGTAAGAATCAAAATGCTCATGCTTAAGCTGCCTCAACCCAAACGGGTTCCCAAACTGAATGAAAAAATGGCTACGGATTTGGGTGCCAATATAATGGGAGAAATTTTTGTGCTTTCCATTGGATCTAGTTTGATTTACTATGAAGTTTCGCGGTGAGTGAAGCCAGAAGCGAGAGTTTGAGCTAAATTTAGTTTCTTAAATGAGCTATAATAATTTTTGGTTTGATTAGTTTGGATTCATAAACGAAGACATATTTTCATAGAAAAATATGGTCTTAATAGTTTCTTGAATCGTTAAACCAAAACATGTCTTTAATCGGTCTGGGAACTCCCCTAATGCCTACATTTAACGCTTTTCAGCCAACTTCGCAAGGATAGAAAGAAACACGATTCGCATCTACAGGAAAGACAACAGCTAACAAGCGAAATTTCAACATTAAACAATCTGGTCGAATTGCACGATAAAGAATTAAGAAAAGTGCGACGGAAGTTGCTTGAGTTTGATAGCTTTGCCGATTAATTTATATAAATTCGCATATATAAAATAAAGTCTACTTATAACTAAACCCAATTGCATGCAAATTAAATTACGTTTGGCGGTTCTCTGCACCAGCCCTCTGGTGTGTTTGGCCGTGTAAATGTATCGATATTAATTGCACATCATTAGCACACCATCACGGCTACAGCTGTTCTGTGTGATGCGTCAGCCCTGGTTTGCTTTGGCTTATTTTTCATGCTGAGATTTTGTAACACAAAACGGAACATTTTAAACAATGGTTATCGGCGTATTTCCAGCCGCCAAACTTGGTGTGTTGGCCATCAAACAGATCAGCAAACCCATTGCCAATGTGCTTAAGTCAAATGCCAAGTCGAGTCCATTCTTTCGCAAATATATCTGCATGCCACCGGCTCAGTGTAAGGCAACACAAAAAAAAAACAAGAAAAAAGTGTCGAGATTTGCGGGCGATTAATTTGTGCTTGTGATTAATTCCACTTTGCAGTCTACAATTGGGTGGAGGTAAAGACCAAGATGTGGGCACTGAATCTGGGTCGACCCGTTACTGTTCCTCCCCTGAACGAAGCGATGGCCATTGAGCTGGGCGCTAATCTTCTTGGAGAATTCATAATCTTCGCCATTGGCGCCGGTCTTCTCATATTCGAGTACTCACGTCAAACCATCAAGGAGAACAAAAAGAACGAGGCGATGCAGCTGGAGAAGATGCAGTTGGTCAACACGTTGACCGAGGTTAACTTTCGACTGGAGCGCCAAGATGCACAAATACGTGAAATGACGCGTGTGTTGGCGGAATTGGGTGCGTTTTTCTTGCCCTATACCCTTTACAAGGGGTAGTATATTCTTGGGACACAGTGTCTAACAGTCGTCCAGTGAGACAACTGTGAAAAAGTGCTTAATCCCTTGACTTTCCGTTATAGATCTTTTGCTATTCCACTTAATCCCATTTACATAATGTATTTAATGCTTATTTTCCTATAGATTCCCGTAATATCTTCACGTGGCACAAGGAACCGCTGCAAGAGTACGTGCCCTTCGATCCCACGACACCAGACCAGAGTGCCTCCGCTAGAAATCCAAAGAGCTACGAGGGATTCTATGATCCCAGTGGAGGCATGGCCTTTAGAGCACTCAACTTTCTGGAGACTCAGATATTTATCGATGGACGCAATCGCAAACAGAATCAACTGGAGACTGTGTCTGTGGAACGAGACGTGGAGATATTCGTGCCTGAGGCTGTGACCCAACTGGAGACTTTGCCCAAGTCCTGAGATTGCAATGAACATGAACAAATATCCAACTAGATAGGTAAAAAGTCCACAATGTACATTTTAACTGTATTTATTAATTTTTATTGTTACCAAAACAGACTATAAAATGAAGAGAGAAAGAACAGAGTGATAATGATTACAATAATAATAATGATTAGGATTGGGTGTAGGCTAAGGCTTAGACTTAGTATTAGTTTCAGCCATGGTGCACAAAGGACTGTAGCTGTCGCAGTTCCTCGCCAGGTGGCATAATCTCGTGGAGGTAATCATAGAATGAATTGCAGATGTGAAAGAGACTACGACGCACTGCGCAGCGCAGACAATTGAAGCTAGTGATGCTACTGGTACCGTGGTTGTTGTTGTTGCTGGCCTTTAGGCTGCTCACGTTGTTAGCCAGGTTGTCTAGCTCGCACTTGAGTCGAAGCAGCGCCTTGATTATAGCCGGCAAATCATCCTGCACGACACCATAGCGATCCTCTGTCAGCGAGGCCACACAGATCTCGGCCAGTGCTTGGCTTAGCCAAACCAGCGGCAGTGAGTGCTCCAGCAGAAATATGGTCTTGGCACGCTCTGGTTCTACAAAGAAGTAGATGATGCCGGGAATGCGGCGGAAAAGACGCTGCAGCGACGCCTCAATCTGCAGCGAGATACGTTCGCACCAACTGGGCACATGGCGTACACTCTCTCCTGACATGGACATGGACTTGGCTTCCCAGCCATGTGTCTGCTGCTGATCATTGTGGCTTGGCGTTACCGCCGGTCGTATGCCATACAACTGATTGTACTGACGCAGCAGCAACTTCTCGGCCAGCAATGGACCTTGGAGATCAGCTGTCTGCTGTGGGCTGCCCTTGTTCGTACTTATCTCCCTCATGGACTCAACTAGTTCATCTGTGAAACTGCCCAGCTGACACAGCACCTGATCGCAGAGTTCACGCCAATTCGCTGGACGATTTCCTGGTTCGGTTAATTGAAAGATTTCCAAGCGCAGCGCTGAGTCCTTTCGCTTGGCTGCATTGTAGATAAAATGGGCAGCCAGAGATTGCACCACCTGTAGATGTGAGAGTCCTAGAGCAGACACCATGCTGAGCTCCATTTCGTTGCCCAGTGTCAAGCGATTGCGGGCAAGCACCAAAGGCAAATCCTCGACGAGTAGCAGGGAATAGAAGCGATGCATCAGTTGCATATTACAGAGTATTTGCGTGGCGAGCAACCAGCTGTAGCAGAGCAATCTTCCACTGCTGGCCATGTCTAAAAAGCCCGTGAGGTGATCGTCTGGATGCACGCCAAACAGTTGGCTTAAGCGGCTCTTGAACAAAGAGCCGCAGACTGCGAAAATCAAAGCATAACTCAAAGTGGGCCACAAGGATTTGAGTGGAGCTCGACGGAGAGTCTCGTACAACAGTTCACGTAGCTGCTCTGTGCGTGTCTGTTCGACTAACGGATACTCGAGGGTCACCTCCTGGTGCATATGCACGGACACAAAGTAATAGCAGCCAACGACGGTGCCCAGGCCCAGCAGAAAGAGGTGATAGGAGCTCAGACAATCCCGCCCATAGCAGCTATATATTAATTGTCTAGTGAACAAAAATATTTAATTAGTATTTGGAATAATTTAGAGTTCATTACTCACCGATAGTCACTTTGTAGATACCCTGCATACAGCCAGGCCGTCAGGTATCCCACCAGCAAATGGGCACCAAGGAAAAACAATTTGCGCGGTCCATTTTGCACCAACCAACGATAGCGCGTGCCACAGTAGCGACGCTCTGCCAGATGCTGCTGCGACAACGATAGGCCATAGAGTGTGACGGCCCCGATTAGCGGTATGCTAGCGAACCATGTGTAAAAGCTGCATACCAGCCGCAGGGTGCCCGTTATATATTTCAGCGGCTTCAGCAACTCAAAGTTGACGAACAGCAGAAAAACGAAGAGCAGCAAGAATTGCACGGCCACGCTGAGCAGCATCGCATGCATGCAGCGCCGGAACAGCACCATGCGGCAGCCCAGCATAGTTGCGCTTGACATGATTCCGATTTTAACGTGTCACCTTTCTTTCTTTTAATAATTTAAATTAGCTAACGAAATTTGTGCACCGAGTGTGCCAAAGTTTGCCGGTTAAGCGCGGTTTGTTGTTCTAGTTTAGAGTTGTATTTGCGCGGCGCTTATCGGCATCGATAAATCGATACATGCGATAACATTTTCACGGTTTTTAATTGTATTTTTCAAAAACAGTCAAAAAAATTTAAATATACATATTTATAATTAATTTTCTTTTCATCATAAATAACTTAATAGCTACTTGATTTTAGTGAGGAAGTTTTATTAGTGCAATAAATAATTTTTTAGTCAAGCCAATTTAAAATAAAATGATCCATTATAACTTAGTAAGACAAACAAGAATATATTTTACACATTAAATGTGTTACTTTACATGTTTGTATAAGCTTATGTTTAAGCATCATTTAAATATACACAGCACGTTACGTAAGCGAAGTTAACGTAGTGTGCGCTATCGATATGAGCAAACATTCGATACCATTGCGATAGTTCAAACAGATGAGTGCCCCCATTTGCCAGTGCTGAAAGCGGCAGAAATAAGTGCTGTAAAATATTCTGATTGCACTGTCTGTGTGTGTGCGTGTGTATGTTAGTTAGAGTTGTTCGTCGTTTTGGGCAGTCGAAAAATTCCAAAAACAAATGCGCGCATACACATAAGTGAAATAGTTAGCATAATTTCCGATACGTAAGTGGTTGTGTGTTAAAAAAAGCCAACGCTAATGCCTTATTATCAAAGGCATATTGTTTTTTGGCTCCTCAAGGTGAACACAATAAATGAAATCCATAGTTTTTAAGTGTAAATAATTTGTGTGTGCGCGAGAGTCCGAGTCGTGTGTCGAGTGTCGACTTTGTCGAATCGTCGGTCGGTTCGTTCGGCTGCTGCCTGCCTGTCAATGTTGCGTGAATAAAAAGCTAACGAATGAAATCGCAATTAATTCTTATTTAATTGCTCATTGAGAGCTTGTGCATAATATAGTTAACCCAAACGATTTGTCAATACGTGAATTGCAGTGCTGTCGTATCAAATGTGTATGTGTGTATAAATATGTTGTAAGAGTGCAGCAGCTGCCAAAAAAAAAAGCGCATGTGAAATGCAGATAAGCATTTGAGGTCACTCTACATATTTCAACAGTGTGTGTGCGTGTATGTGTGAGTGCGCGCGCGTCAGCGTATGTGTGTGTGAGTGTTGCGTGTGCATGTGTGTTGGCTTATTTCCCTTGTTGTATTCATATTATGATCGTTAGAGCAGAACCCGAGGGCAGGTGGTGTCCACACATGAGCAGATATAGACAGACAGCCAGTCTCATGCATTAATTATATACATTTATAAAAAACATACGTTGAGCATACATACACTCATAAAGTGACAACATAAATACACATACAAAAACAAAAACATAATATGTGGTAAATTGTTCTGCTTTGCGCGCATAATTTTTAAGACAGAACAAATTTACTCATAACACAAAATGTTTTTCGTTATTGTTGAACGTCTGCTCTGTCGCTGCCTCAGCCTCTGCCCCTGCTCCCTGCTCCAACCACCCCACACCCCTTCTATTTATTAGTCGTTGTCTTCTTGACTTCTGCTACGTTGAAGTCGGCGTCGACGTCGACGTCGACGTCAACGTCTGCTGCTTCATGCTCCATTCACCTACATTTACGCCTTGTGCGCTCTTTGCTCTTCGCTCTCTGTTTCTGTTAGTCTGGGCAGCGACGTTGAGATGTTCGTTTTCTGAATTCCAAATGAAGTCATGAACAGCAGCAGCGGCAGCAGCATTGTATAAAAAGCAACAGCAACAACAACAACAACAAGAGAAGCAGCAGCAAAACAACAATACAAAAATCGTTGTCGTGTTATTACAACAAGAAAAGCTGTAAAAGAAAAAAAAAAGTGAAATTAAGTGCTTAAAAACGCGCAACGGCAGCGACAGCGGCTGAGGCAGAGCCAGCAGCAGCAGCAGAAATATGACATGGTCGCGTCTCGTTTATACAATAACTCAAATTAATTGAATATGTTGGCAAATGAGCGAAACGAAAATTACGTTAAAAGGTGAGCAACAACAGCAAACAAAAGAGATAGCAGTAGCAGCTACGGCAGCGGCAGCAACAAAAAACAAAGGCGCGTCTTGAGCACACACACACATACACATGCATGTGCACCTATAATACATGCAAGCAATGACCGCAACGCAAGTCAAATTGCATATGACTCGTGTGTGTGCGTTTGTGCGTGTGTCTGTGTGTGTGAATCACTTTATAGAAAGCACATAAAAATGCCGAAATGTTAAAAGTTCACTCTCATTTTTGTTGTTGCTGATTTTTTCGTGCTCCTCCTCCTCCCAACTTCTTGCAGCCCACAAATCGAGCAGAACTTAAAGTGTTGCTGTTACTAACATGGCTGCCGCATCTGCTGGCCAACAGCTGCAACAACAGCAGCAACAACATCAGCAGCAGCAACACCAGCAGCAGCAGCATCACAAATTGAATATTGTTGGCAACGCGGAGACAATTGCTGGCGTGTTACAGACAAACGATTTGCAACAGCAGCAGCAACAACAACTCAACATGTACAAACAACAGCAGCAGCAGCAGCAAATGTTGCAGCAACAACAACAGCAGCAATTCTTCCAACAGCAGCAACAAGCGAAATTTGTATCGCGGGTCGTTACAAATGCGGCAATCCAACAGCAACAACAACAACAGCAGCAGCAACAACAACAACAAATCTTACCAGCTGGTTTGGTAAATGGTAGCAACAATATGTTGCAAGTGGCCAGTGTTGCTGTGCAGCAACAGCAGCAGCAGCAGCAACAACAACACATTTTTGTGTGTCCAGCCATCAACTCTCCACTGCAACAACAGCAACAGCAACAACAAACTAAACAACGTGCATCACAAATCAAATTGCCTGTTAAATCGACAGCAGCAACAGCTGTAACACTAGCAACTGTTGCTGCTGCCAACAATCATTGTTTGCCAGCAACAATTGCATCGCGTCAAATAAATCAAAACAGTCAACAGCAGCAACAACATCAACAACAACAACAGCAACTTTATGCCAAGCATGTTACCAAAAGCGTTAACAGTGCAAATTTGGCTCCCGGTTGGCGTCGTTTAACCAACAACAACGAAGTCGCCTACATCAGGTGAGTGTTGCATCCCTGCTGCGTTTAGTGCAGCCCTAGCAAATAGTTAATCTGTGCATGGTCACCCTAAGCACTCGGTGAAGCCATAAAACTCAGTGCTGACCAAAACAGGAAATGCTTCTGAAAAAAGGGGGAAAAATATTGAAAGATATGAGCTCAATTTACTGAATAAGTTGAGTTTGTTCTCGATTTTGAAAATGTGACTCATGACTCAGGTTTATTCCCATATTGGCATAGAAAAAAGTATTTAAATATTGAAACGGAAGTAGAACTTTTTGGGCATTAGCAAGTAACAAAGGCTACAGTCGAGCAAGCCGACTGTGGAAGACCCCGTAGGGAGCTATATGCTTAAGTTGTCCAATTCGAATTAAACTTGATAAGGATAATTATAATGAAACTATATACATAATGTGCATATTTGGTGCCGATAGCTCTAGTCGTTTCCAGGCTATGTATCTAAGAAAACGTTTGTTTTTTTTATTATCAGGGGTAGTAGGGGGAGTGCCAAAAATTACAATTATACTCGATCTACTTGGCATATAGACGGACTTTCATTCCAAATCTGGTGGGTCTAGCTCTTATAGTCTCAGAGATTCAGCTGTTCATACGGACGAACGGACATCGCTATATCATGCTGATCAGGAAGACCATGCATTATTTGGGGTCGAGAAAGCCTCCTTATACACATTTCTCTTCTGACAAACCCAATAAACCCCTCTACTCTTTTTTAAACTGCTGGGTCTAAAAATTTGTATTTTAAACGATTAGAAATATCTTTTACTTAAGCTTAAACATCACGAAGTGACACCTTTTCATTGGTTTTTGAATCTCCGTTTTGTGCACGTCTCTGAACTGAAATAATTGAGTTAAATTTATTCACTGGACCTGCAACAACAGCAGATACAATAGCAACCACAACAATGTCTGCAAACAGTATTAAGTCGAGTGTCTGGCATTACGGGTATTACTGAGTTGCGGTGTAGTGTCCCCTGTGCCACGCCCCACTCCAGCCTGCCTCTCTTATCTGCAGTGTTGCATTACCATCCAGTATTTACCTGGGCATTATCTGGGAGTTATCGTCGAGCAGCAAACATAATTACAAACACAAATACAATATTTACACAAAATATGTCGAAAGCGTTTATTACACTCTGTAGTTGTTGTTGTTGTTGTAGGAGTGTTAGTGTTTGTTGTTGCTGCTGCTGTTTTCCCCACTGCCGCAAGTTATTTTAATTGTGCAGCGCTGAAAACTTTCAGAGCCTTTGGCCAAATTCCAAATGCCTTAAAAAGCGTTCAAAACAAGAATGAAACCATTAAAATTATTTTTAAATTTTAACGAAATAAAAAATAATAATTTAATTACTTTATTTGCTTATAGTATAAATTAGTAGTCGACTAAAGAAGACCCTGTAGTTACAACGAAGCAGTTATAATCATTTTATGTAAATTTTTCAATACCAATTTACGAACGAAGACCGAACACTATATGATATAGTTATTCAATCCTTACCAAATTGGGTTTGAATACACCTAGTAGTAGCCTACAATGAATTTGTATGTTTGGTTTAAATAGTTTAGTTCTACTCGAAGTTATTCCTTTTGAAAAAATTACATTTTTCTTTGCACTAAATGTAAACGGTGTGGATTGGTAACAAAGCTGATCTACCTCACTCGGGTACAAGTAAGAAATCAGTGCGACTGCTAGTGACGGAAGCTTGTAATGCTTACATAATCCGTGTTGCATTTATTGACAAATTGATGCAAAGTCTAAACAAATTGACACAAATCAAAGTCTGTAAAGTGCACAAAATAAACACATTTCGCACAGGTCAACATAGCGTGTTGTCACTGTAGGACTGAGAAATGGACACAAAAGAGGCAGACTTGAAGCCGCCTGCTGATGCAACCTACGTAGAGCAGGCAGACAGACCTCTGGCTGTGGCATGTAAAAGGCAAAGGCAAATGGCAAATGGGAAAATGGGAAAGAAAAATAAGAAAATGGAAAAACTGTTTGTCTGTCAAACTGTGCCAAACTAAACTATTCCGCATTCTTCTCCATTGTTCGTTATAGTCAGTCTGCTCTGTAAAGCGTTTATTACAGCTGCTGCTAATTTATGATTTATGCTCGACTCTCTGACTTCTTTCGGGCGTGGCACAGTGGGCGGTCGGTCGGTCGGTCGATCGTTTGCTGCTGACCTGAAAACGTGTCTCCAGTTTTAGTGTCACAGTTGAGTCTCTGCCTTCACTGACGTCATGTCACTTCGCGCACTTGAAGCGAATTTATTGATTTACCTAAGACTCGGAGCCTACAACTGGCAGCCTCGAACCCTCTTCATTGCAGTTCAAATAAAAAACGATTGCAGAATTCCTTGGTCACAAATAGTTGGAGTAAAACTGCGCAAATACAGGGGAATGAAAGGGGTAGTAGAAAAAAGGAGTAGACTTGATGGGAAGCGACCCCGTACTTTCTGTCGGGTTTGAAAAGGTTTATAAAATAATTTTGATATATTTTAGTTGAAATTTTACGATCATGTAAAGAATTAAACTATTTAAAACTCTTTAGACTAGCTTTAAATACTTTTTGATTCATTCCTAAGAAATGCTTTACTACGGTTTGTTTAAAAACCTTTCAAGCTCTTCAAACTTTTCAACTACAGGGTCTACATATTTGCATTTATAATACCCCCCTCTGTTGGCAATTACTCCGCCATTCACCATTCCTGTTCCAGGGTCTACCCTCTTCAAAAAATACCCTAGCTTATCGTTTTTCAAACGAACGAAAGCTTAAAATATTTAAAGAGGGGAAAAGGCAAAGGGAAAGGGCAACAGAAACAAACGTTTAACATTGAAAGACCACAAACAGAGCAGTTGCTGCACGAAATGTGCAACTGGGAACTGCAAACTGGGAACTTGCAACCGCAGCTGCAACTGCAACCGACAAACAAATAAAGTGAACAACAAAGTGACAAATAAAAGTAAATTTAAGTAGGAAATGTTTACTACATTTGCAAGCAAATAATTTTCACAACTAATAACTGTAGGTGGTTGTGTTTGAGTGCTGGTTTCGTCACTAGCGTGTTATGGACTAAGTATAAATATTAAGAGTATTTTCCAACTGGGCTCTCCTCTCCTGGTTAAATTATACATTTTCATTTTGAGAATACTTTTCCTTCATATATCGAAAATGCTTATAAATCCTGGTAATACTCCGTAGAAATTTCCTTAACCATGTTTTTTAGCAGCATTAATTACACTAGTCTCCACTAAGTCCTTTATTTGACTTAATAAGTGGTATTTTATGGGAGTTTTTCAAATTTGTTAATAATCCCAGTCTGATGCGTAACGATCCTAAGTGTGTAAAGCCGCTTAGAGGGTGAATTCGAGGTCATTCAGGCGTAAATCTTTTGCATTTACAGACTGAACCGCCTTTGTCTCTGTCCCTGTCTCAGTTTCAGTCTCAGTCACTTATTTAATTATTTGCACTCGTTAGCCGTGGGTCCGACTGGGTCTTTTTATCCTTTCGCGTCGTATTATTAGCGCATTTTGTGTAAATAAAATATTTAATGAGCCTTCTCAACTTCAACTCCACACTTAGGTCGTTATCTGCTGGTCCTTAAGTCAACTGGCCTACAAATTAAGCAATAAGCTTTGGGGCCTCGCTCCTCTTTGTAGTTGGCTTAATCGAATTGCAAATGAGTCAACAAAACGCGTTAAGGCCACACATAAACTTAGTTTAAACTTTAATTATTTCAAGGAACGTTTCTTGAAGGGCTTATTACTTAAAAAAATTAAATCCGCATATTTGGAACGTAGTAAAGTTTTAAAAATAAAAGTTGATTATAAAATCTATTTTTTTCGACTACTTGAAAAACTTGAAGACTTAAACTCCTTTGGGAGGCAAGAATGAAAAGAGCTGATTTAATTGTCTGCTCAGTTGATCTAATTGAATTCAAGTTGCGATTCGAGTTTGGTCACATTACAACAAAAGAATATAAAAAAAATCATCTTAGAAAAAATTGATTTAAATAAGTTTTGAGCATTAAATTATGCGCAAAAACCAAAAATCCAGTTCTTTTTTTTTCAATGCTTATAAATCGCGCCCCTTAAGTAGTAGGGAGAAAAAGGGTTGGGAAGGGAGGTAGGGTAGCGAGTTAGGGGCACGCATGAGCGCAAATGTTGAAAGGTTTTTACTTAATTTTTTGTTGCGCAGAAAAATTGCTAGGGTTAAAAAAAAAACCTTATTTGTATGACAGAGGAAAACACGTAAAAGTACAGCAGAAGAGGTGATCGACTGTTATGAGCCCAAGGAATAAACTTAAAGCTTTTGAATCGGCTTAAATTAAATGCTAATTTGCTGAAATATTAGTTCTTAAACGAGTGAGTTTTATAGTGAAACTTGTATGCCTATTTTTAAGGACATTTGAGGGGTTGTCTTTTTAAATTTTGCACTTCGTCACCAAAACATAATCCCCTGTTTCCCCGTTGAAAACTGGGCTCAAAAGTGGAAATCGCTGCGTGCTTATTAATTATAAAGTGCGAGTGCATTGTTAAGGAAGGAATCAAGGGCGCAGATGACGACGACGACACGTCGTCACTGAACTCTTCACTGCCAAAAGCAGTACTCGAGGAGGTGTGTGAGTGCGTGTGTGTGTGCGATACATGACAGAGTCAGGGCTGCTGTGTGTGAATTGTTGAGTTGCAAAAGCTTGGCAAAAATAAAATAAAATACAGAAAAAGGAGAACAAGAATCAGGACGAGAACGAGAAGGCGAAAAGAGTGGAAGGGGGGAAAAGAGGGGAAGAGGAAGAGTACTCGCAGCCTCGTATCGTGTGGGAAATCTGAATAATGCATAAAGTGTGAAAAAAAGAGGGGCAAGGGCACCAAATGAAGCGAAACGAGGACAACAACAACAACAAGAACAACTCAAAACAGAACACAGATGACAACAACATATACATAATTGAACGACAACAACAACGACAAGAACAAGAACAATCGTGGTACGGGTTAAACGAGTATGCCAGAATTGTCAATTTAGTAGCCTCCTATTTGTAGAAGAATAACATACACTCGAAAAAAATGTTAAGCCAAAGCATAAAATAAATGAATTATTCAAATTTTTAATAGTGAAAATTTAGGTCTGTTAAGTTAAAGTTCATTATTTAAGCACTTAGCACTTCTCTCAGTTTCGAATTCCCATCATAAGTAGGTGCTCGTTTTACCAGTGTATGTAAAAACCACGGTTTAGTTTGACTGCCTCCCCTCAATGGGCAAAATCTGAGACTTAAAATCAACTCCAAACTGGTTTTCTTAATTAATTTATAATTTTATACCCATTTTGCTTGTCGTTTATTGGGATTTTTGAGGCCTATTTTGGTATTATAAAGTTTATGCGAAGCAATTCATGAATTGGCAATTGAAAACAAGCAAGGAAGGCTTAATAGAGTTAACGGTGTCTCTTATATTTTGTCCTGAAAAGTTGTGGGAACCCGGATCAGAGCGCGCCTTCTGTTATCCATTGGAGCGCCCTACAAGCCGTACTTTTCTCCTAGGAATGTGTATGTGTGTTTAAGTTGTACTTATCGCTCTCCAAGATTAGAGGGGAAGAGGGGGGAGCCCTCTTTTGATCAAAGAAAAACCAGTTTGAATTATGCGAAAAGCGACGCGCACTTTTTGACATGCGATCAAAACGAGCAGAAAGCAATTCTGATTGGTATTAATTTATGTGCACACATACACACACAGAGACAGGCTTCGTGACTGTGTGCAAACAGCGAGGCACTGGAAAAAATTGTATAGGGCATCTAAATAATAAAAGTTCAAACTCCAAACAAACAATTTAATTATTATAGGACCTTAATTCTCAGCTAAAAGTTAAATACAGGGTATCTAAGCTTATTTCACTCTACCCCTTTTTTTCGAGTGTACAATTGTATCAGTACAAACGCTTGACTGCGAGTGCGAGCGAGTGCGCCGCTGTCGCTTAACATTGTCATGTTAATGAAGCCAACGACGCATCGCTTGCACATTATGTTAATGAGCTGTTAGCTAAAGAGCTCGTTTATGTTAAGTAAGTTTGCTTAACCCTCGCTGCACTCTGCCCACTGTTAGCAATGTTTTGGCAGCTAATTGCCCAAGGGTTAAAGGGGATTGTCTAGCTCTAGTCGATTGTAAATTTGCGATTAACAGTCGACAAATTGTACGTTTAACTAATACATGAATAATTAATGGATATACTTGGAATTAATTGAAATGCATTTTCACATGTGTAATTTAATTTTCTCTATCTCTCTTTCTTTCTGTTTTTCATTGCAGTCCGACGGGGAAAACACTGCGAACTCAATTTCAAATCAAGGACTATCTGCTGTCACAGGGTACCTGCAAGTGTGGACTGCCGTGTCCGTTGCGGCCGGAATACTTTTTTGATTTTAATGCTCAGGTAAGTTAGCCAAGTTAGCAACGGCAACTTGTTTGTCTCATAATTGGCTGTAAATGCCAGGGAACTGAATAAGAGCCATGGCCTATAGGTTTAAGCCAAAAGCCTGAGCTAAACCTAATTGAATGTGCACTGAGCTAACTAGCAATGGGTTTTTTATAGGGTACAGATCGACGCTGGAAATATGGGAGGGGTAGGGGGGCACAGAAACAACATTAAAGCGACTTTCACTAAGCGTTGCAGCCATGTAACTGCCCCCCTCCACACCCAGTGGGAAGGGGAGGGGGGAGACCCCAACAGATGAACGCAAAATATTTGTAAAACCAGTTTGACAACAAATCGGCTGTGTCGACGCTAACGTCAACGTCAGCGTCGCGTCGCGTAGTCGTTGGCATCGACTTTAGCGTCGACGTCAGCTGCAAAGCTTTGAGCAGTCAGTCGACCATCTGCCACTAACGCCGCCTTGCTCCAAATTGTCAAGCATTTTCATCTCCACTAGATATGTTTGTATGTGAGCATACAGTTAGTCAAGTAATTGTTTGCTCAACAATAAAACACACTTCACATTATTATATTCCAGTTTTCAAAATAATTATCTATGTCTTGTAATTACTTTATTACATATAAAAACAAAATTAATAATCGCTTTTACAATACATAAAAATTACATATTTTAAGTTATAATATGGTATACAACAAGTTCTGTAATTCGCTGAAAATGAAATATTTTCCCATAGTCAAAATATGTTTGTTTACACTGGCAAAACAATTACTTCGCCCACTGTAGTTCCATTGAGAATCGCAGTGAAATCGCTGGCAATAAGATTCATTTCCAATTGGAGCAGTAAATGCAGCAAAACGAACGACCGTTAACGGTAAATCACTTACACACACACGCGCGCACACAAAGAGCAAGCAAGATATAGTGAGGGCATGTGGCGCTTTTTTTTTTTTTTGCTTTTCCTTATTACATATTTCTTCTGTTCATTTCTTCATCATTGCATTCGCCAACGTCTTCGGTGCGTTTTTCTTTTTCGCATATTTTTGCACACGACGTCGTCGCCTTTCTCAGCTTTCAGCTGCGTCTCGACTCCTGAGGTCATTAATTTAAGTTTATGGTTTCTCTTTAATTTTGTTTGACGTAGACGCCGGCGTCAGCGTTGACGCCAACGTCGACCGCCCACACACAATCAATGTCCTTTTCAGCACTCACACTCGCACTTTCCAGGTACTTCTCGCTCCCACTTTCTTAAGCTCTCTCACACAAACAGACTCACACACATAGAGAGAGACTGCGTCGATTGTCGTCTTTGTGTCGTTCGTCAATCGATTTTTCGGTGCAATGCACTTATAACTTATCCTCCTCTTTCCCATTCCTCCCTTCTCCTTTGACTGGATTTTGCTTGTCTTCTCTTGATTTTATGTGTATGTGGGTGTGTGTGCTTTTCAGTTGAGTGCGTGCATATTATCAAAAGGCAACCGCAATTTGTTTACTAAACACTTTACTGTCCCACCGCAGCAGAAGCAGGAGTCTTTGCTTCTTTGCTGGTACTACTACTACCAGCACCAGTATCCTAACAAGACCCCTTGTAACTTGACCACAAGTTTGTTGACTTGTTGACTGTTTTGGCAACAGATTCAAATTTCTCCATCATGTCATGGGGATTCTTAATAATATGGGAAAAGAAAAATATTTTAAAGTTAATTTTGAATTGATTTGAAAACCGAAACACTATAAATTATAATCTGTTTAATTACTGAAACAATAAAATGTAATGCGTATTTAATTAATTAGAAGAGTTCCACTACTAGTTGAATAATTTGCGCCAGAGAATTTCATATAATCTACAGAATTTATAGTCAGTAAAATTGGGTAAAAATGACTGCAAAACGGTCGTCTTATAAACAGAGTATCTCTGTCTCTTTCTCCACCGCTCTCATTCAGTCTCTATTGCGGTCTGTCTCCCTTTGTCTCCGCATTGTTGTGGCGAATGGTAAATGGCAACTGAGCTTTTTTTTTTGTGTGCTCGTCGAATCTTGGCACATTCAACTCACAGTCTGAAGCAGCTCCTCTCCTATCCCCCTGCAGCCTCCTTCCCCTGCGCTTGGAGGGGCTTCGTGTTTTGGCAATGATTGATGTACAGTGTGCCTCCATAATGAAGTCTTGACTCGTTTACTTACTATTTGTTAGCTTTTTGTTTTGATTATTGCCATTTTGCTGTCGCTTAAGTTGCCTTTGTGTCTGGCGCAGACAAAGAGTGAAAGAGACAGAGCAAGAGAGAGAGAGAGAGAGAAACACTAATAGAGAGGTGTGGTAGGTTAGGGATTGGATTGTAGTTTGGTGAAAGTCGTCGCCACTGGATACCGTTAGACAGCGACATGTCCAATAATAACATATCGTGTGTTGATTTCCACATAAAAAAAAAATAAACATTTATGAAATATAATTTATGCAAGCACAACATGTCGTATACGCATTGTAATTTGTTTGTTATTGTAGATATTTTAGTTAAAGACTTTTATTAATACATGTAAAAGAAATAAAATGATAATTGCAGTTTAGCCAGATTAGATAATAATCAGTGAGTCATAGAACTTGTTCCACGACTGAAGTAATCTTATACTAGTTGTTTATTGCTTCGGTAGTTGTTGTTAATGTTATCGCCTTGTAATCTTTGCACGTGAATAACATACATTTAATCATTAATTAACTTTATTAAAACAGAGTGATAGTGCTGAAAGTAGAGGGAACCCAGAACCCAGAGGTACGGCAGAACTCTTAACACATACATACAAATGAAAACAGACACACTGAGAAAGCAAATTTGTGCATGCACTGCTCAAAAAAGTAGATCAACTTAAACTGTCTATATTTAAATATTTCGCTGAAAGTTGTGAAGAAAATGAAATTTTTACATGTGTAAACTCGAGACAAGACATCAACAAATTTACAGAGGGGTAAGCTAGGCAAAAAAAAGTGTCTGCAGTCGCCGACAACAAAGAAAGCAGATAAGAAACGAAATATGAAAAATTGTTGTTTCATTTTACATTGAGTTTGGGAGCAACTCACTTACACACACACTTTGCTGCTCCTTTTGCAGCAGTAAATATAAAAAAATAATATGAGGGCATAGAACAGTGGGGTAGAAACCTCCGTTATAAAGCATTAAATTAATTAAAACGATTGACGATTTGATTTCAATTATTGCTCTTACTCGAATGGAACTGTAAATTGAAACTAATTAAACATTTTGCACAATTGAAATTCCCAATGCAATTGATTTTCAATAGACTACGTAGTATAAAGTGTGTTTACCCTGTATGGTATGTAACAAAGAGTGTATACATTCAGCGTTGTGCCGACAGCTATTTAAAGCACATTGAACGCAATTTGTGCAAGTTGAGCAAACAAATAAATAAAACTTTGGCCCCGCTTTACACACGCACACTTAAATATACATATATAGGTGTATACATATAGCTACTTGTAAAGTCTGTCGTCTGTCAGTTGAAAACAATAACAAACAAAACTTGAGAAGGTCAGCGTTGAATGGCGTCGACGGCAATTTCAAATTTACAACTCAATAAAATTCAAACTTAAACTCAAAAGAGTGAAGCAAGTAAGAGAGTGTGCTCGACTTTGTAAGCCCAGTAATAAGCTTAGAAGGTTTTAAATTCATATAAGCAAATATTGTACTTGGATTTGTTTAGAAATAAACCTTAAATATTTTAGAAAAGATAAATCGGACCAGACGTCAAATGTATAACTCTTTGTAAATGCTCTGATGCTGGGCTTTTAAAAATGCACTGGGCATTGTTACTGATGTTTTATGTTGTTGTGGTTTTTTTTGTTGCCTTATACAAGTCAGTTTGACGTTGAGGCATCGCCTTGATTTCTCTCTAGCTCTTTTCTCATTCAGTGCTTCTCTCTCTCTCTCTCTCTCTCTGTGGTGTGCGTGAAGGTTGTTCCAAATACTCGTATAGTACCTCGTACCTCGATAAGGCAAGCGTTGTCAGGGCCAAATAACAGAACAAGTATACGACTACCGAAACCGAAAGTGAGTCCATTTCGAACAGTGATGCCAACTTTTGAAGAGCTGAAAAAAGCTTTGTGAACAAAAGAGTTATAAAATAAAATTGATGCTTTCAGCCTCAGTTAATTTATATAAAAGCTATTAAAATATAACATATTAAATATATAATTATCTATTGTTTAAAACCACATTATAATTTCTTTATTAAGATCGAGTAATCGCTACAAAATTGTTCGATGTTTCCATCATTTCATTACCGATGATAAAAGTCCAATGACTAAATCGAAGTTCAGGTCTCACTTACGTCACTAGTAGGGCTACTTTTAATCGCAGTGAATTATTTTGCACTCATTAACACATACCAAAAATTGTTCCCCGTTTTGCTAAAACACAAATTCAGCGAAGCATGTCCATGTCACGACGTTGTTGTTGTTGTTCTTGCTGCTGCACTTTTCGGCCAATTTGCATTTATAAACAGTTGGCAGATAGTGCGAGACAGTGAAGGAGAAATGGGATGAGTTGAAGCGCGAGCGAGAGGTGCGATAAACAAGGGAATGACGCAAAATGCAGCAGACAATTTAGCATATTCATGGCACAACAACTAAAACAATTAGCATTGCTCCAATGACGAACAGCAGGTGGGAAGAGTGCGAGAGAGTGAAAAGAGAGTCAGGAAGGAAGGGAGGGAGGGGCGTGTAGACATGGAGACGAAGAAGGAGACAAAGCAAGCAATGGCAATGTGTCAGTTGAGTTCGTATATCCTATGCTAATGGCAATGCAAAGAAAGGTATGCTGTATACTTTATTCAAGTGCGAAGCTTTATTAATTCTTTTCATCATACGAAACTGTTTTGTAAACTATTACAGGGTATGCAGACGCCGACCCTTTATAACCCAAATTATTCGACCGTTGTTTGCGCGTAATTTTCACGTCACTCTAAATGTGGACAGGAAGAGCAATTGCCACGAAAATTTCAACTTCACTTTTCAGACAAAATTGAATTTTGTGTTTCAGGATCCAGATCCAAAGTTGGGAACTGGGAACTGCAAGTTTTTTTTTTCGTTTTTCTGGTGTGCTTCAGTTTCATTTTGTTTCGATTCGTTTGGTTTGAGTTTTTGTTTCGTTTCTTGCGAGACATTTAGGTGTGTTTCTGTGGAAACTTCATTAGTTTAAATTAAATGTTGTTCGCACCAAAAGCAGACAGCGTGGCATTAACATAAAAGCCGTCCAGAGGGGCGAAAACTGTGCCAGATGACGTGTCTAAAAGTGCAAACTTTAAACTGCCAACTTTCATCCATATAGATAGATATCTTTCTAGACATGTGCACTGCCGCTGACATTTCTTTTTGGTCGTGTACTTTACAAAATTAAGGGAAAAGGTAAGGATACTAAAGGAAATACTCGTGTTCCTATATTGCCAGACCTAAGACTACTGACAGAATTATTTTAATTGAAATTGATTTGAATTTAAAAATATACATATACAAAATATTTAAATCTTGAGCTACATTTTTATTAATTTTTATACTTAATAGCAAACTGACCATGTTTTTTATTTATAACAATCAAGAATAAAACGTCTGTGTTCAAAAATTTGAAATTATTTGGTTACCCCTGAAAACTGCTGGGTCTAAGACAGTCGGCTCACTCGACGCTAGCCTTTCTCAGTTCAAATCAGTTTTCTGGAATGCAAGTGGATGTGTCATTCTGCATTTAACACTCCAACTACAGCCCTTTTTCGCCTCTTCTTCTTTTTCTTAATGTGCATTGCATGTGCACAGCGCCGACTTCCTTTTGCTGGTTACGTCACCGTTTTCGAGTCAGAGTTGGACTACGGAAACCTTGTGTCGTGCAGCAATGTCCTGACGCAACGACGACGACGTGACTGAGCGATTACTCACATCCGCCGTTGCAGGTTCCGGTGAAAGAAATAGAAAGAGAGAATGAGGGAGGGAGAAGTAGTGTAAGAACACGAGCAGCAAGTGCAAGCAAAGGCAAGCAAGCAATGTTGCCAAACTTCAAATACCAAAGTTAGCTAGAAATAGCTGAAAATTGCAGTAGTTTTGAATTAATATGAAATTTAACAAGTTTTCGTGTTATATTTTTAACTTCTGACTTAAATGCTTAAATTTGAAAAACTTAAAAAATGAATTTTGTCATCAACTCTAATTATATGACTCCATTTTGAAATAGCTATAAACTAGCTAAACTACCAGCACTGCCACTAAATCAGCAGCAGGCTGTCTAGAGCAGTAGGAGGTGCATGTATGTGAGTGTGTCTGAATTGGGTCCAACCCATTGTCGAGCCGGCCGAGGATTAAGGGGCCTAACAGTCGTCAGGCGTCGAGTGTGTGGCGTCTGGCAACAAAAAAAAAGCACTCGACGGTCATTATGACGTTAATGAAATCCAACACCGTTCATACACCTGTGCCCAAGCTTCACACCTGACCACCAGACCAGATCAGGAACGGACCACCTGTCGGCCAGGGTTGGTGACTCTCGTTTGGCGCCCACTGACCGCAGCTCCCAGCAACCCTTACCCGGTCGTACAGTCCGTCCGTGCGTCTGGTTAGCCCGACTGCACATTTCACTTTAATTTCGTCGCAATTATGCATGGAAAAGTGCAATATTTTGTTAATTTTATTGTTTTTTTGTATTTGCACTCAACCGTTTGGCATTTCATTGCGTGTTTTACACATTTTCCCATTTCCCATTTCCCTGCTGACGGAATTTGCTGTCAAACACAGACATGGCTTATTTAAACATACATTTTAAAATATAAATTACTGATTGCCGTAAAAGGTTTGATTAACAGATAAAAAACTCGTGAGCGGAAAGTGTAAAACTGTAGAATAAATCTAAATTACAGGGTATTACAATGGTTGTTTTTACCGCCAGCAAAGGCAACTCACGTTTGTTATGTAAATGAGGGTGTACATGTGTGTGTGCGTGTGTGAGAGTGTAAACCAGTGTGAGTGTGATTAAAATAACGATTTCAAAATTGACAGAATGCAAATTTGTAGACGACACTGGCAATATGGCGCCTAGATTGATTAAGTCAATTTTAATAGCTAATGTGTCAATTTAAAGCAACACAAACTAGCGGGAAATGGTTACAGTGGAGTGAGGCGTCTGTAAAAGACCCTGTACTTAGTTTGTAGCAAACCAATATTCCTTTTTTAGGCTAATTACTGAACTTTGATTGAATATGCCCATGACAGTTATGCGACAGAGTTATCCAATGCTCACCAAGTTTAGGCAGGGAACACCTAAGGATACCATGCACATAATATATCAAATTGTATAAGATAGGTAAAGTAGTTTCCATTTTAGGCTGTTTTGAAAATGTTTTTCTTTCACGTTCCTACAAACCTCATAACACTCTTTTAACTACAGGGTCTAAAAACTTATACATATTTTTTTTGCCAGTGGTTTTCCTGAAAAGGAATGCAATTATACAGTTTACTTAAATGGCATAAATTGATAGCAACTATTGAATTACTAATTGCAGGTGCCCAATATGCCATTAAAGGTGTTGCCAGGTAACCAACAGGAGGGCAACTCTGCCACATCTACGAGGTTTTGTTCACATCAAAGGCATCTCTTTGAGTCGGAGCAGTTGCACAAGACGCAGTCATTCAAGGATGCAACAGCCACAAATGATGTGTTCACAACGCTGGTGACAACAGCTGTGGTTACGTCAACAACATCGACAGCGACAACATCAGCGACACCAGCAGCAACAGCAGCAGCAGCAACCAGCATACCAACAACACCCACAATAATCGAACTGGGGAATTCGGGTGAGTGTGATTAATTTTAATCAAAATTAGTCAGGGAACTTAAGTATAAATAAATTTCTATTTAGAAATCGGGGCAAAATCTATAAAAATTATGTTTGTTTAAAGATTTTAAACTGCTTTTAAAGATCGTTAAGTTCAACTTTGTTTTTATTAAAGTCTTTTATGGCAAAAGATTCATCTACTTCATATATTTGCTCACCACTCCTCATATCAAATCAGCGCCATGGCAACCCTAGTAATTTGTCTGAGTATTGTGAAGCTTGTTAAGCTTGTTTTTTTGCAATTTGTGAATCAAACGATTGGAGAAACTTCTTGAAAAGGCAAATGCATAACGAAAGTAGACAGCTCGAAAAGAGGGACTAGGAAAAGGGGTTTAGTTGGGAAAAGAGCAAGAAAAAAGAGCAAGCAAAACTGGAAGCAACAGGATACAGCAGTAGCTTACAGTGCATGCAAGAATTCAACTGTCACATGAGCACACACAAAGTCAAGAAAAACATTAAACAAAAGTCAAGAAATGTTTGCCAACAGGGAAACTTTTGTATCATTCAATAAATCCCCAGAGGAGTCTATGAACTAACAGTCGAGCTTAAAATTGAGTAGACCCAGGGGGCGTGGGCGTGGGCGTGGCATAAGAAGCTCATTCGCCCGAAGCAGCTTTGGAAATTTCAAAAGCTGTAAAATACTTTTCAATTATTTTCAATACACGGTGACAATTAATTTGAATATAAGTCAGTCAAAGGTGGGTCTTAAAATAGCAGCATTTCTAAGCTTTTTAACCCACGAAGTACCACAAATTTAATTCTTACTTTCGTTCTTCACTTGATTTCTTAATACTCTTAAAGTGAAATCTTTGCACTCGTTTTTACTGTGTATCTACTGTTCACACACACACACACACACACACACACACACACACACACACACACATGGGTTGCAATTGAAATGTGCTGCTAGAAAATGTGAAAAGTGGAAAATGCCGCCTAGACAATGATAAAGTGAAAATGCACATACTAAAAGAGAATGAAATATCTGGAGAGACGGTTGAAGAGAGGGGGCAGAAGCAAACCACACACACACACACACACACACAACACACACGCATACTCACACACAGTTGAAGAAGCTTTAAGCTTCAGCGCTTTGAGGTCGTCGTCGTCGTTGGCTTGACAGGAAATGCATTTGGACCTCCTCGAATTACCCAACTCCTCAACGCTCCCTGAAAGCATTTCTCAGTCTTCATTTTGTTTTCTTGTTTGTCCTGCTTTCTTTTCCTCTCTCTCCTCTGTCTTTCCCTCGCTATGTCCTTTGTATGACCAGTCCAAGGACCTAAACGAGTTCACTGAGGGGCATTGCAGGCATTTCTTATCACGAGTTTGCGTTGCCCAGCAATTGAAAGCAAATTTTATGATTTTAAAATATTCTTACTCTGTAGAGTCTTTAAATAAGAGTTAATACTCATCTGTGGGTGGATTGAGGAAGAGTTGGAGCTGCAATTTAAATCCCTTCGGCCACTGGGCATTTTAAAGTCGATCAGCTCAACTGGCGTCTTCCGTACTTGTTTGATTTGGAGTGTTGTCTTTTTAGCTGTTTTATAGCTACTTGAGCTTGATTATTCTTAAACACTTTTGATAATTAATCTTTAAGTCTTACTTAAGGTTCTGTTCGCCTGGTATACCAGACTTTCAATCCCTGATTATTACCTAGACGAGTCTATAACTCGTTAGCAGTTATAATCCTGAGCTTATTTCCTATGTTGTCCTGCAAATAAATCAAGCCACTTGTGAAATGTGTAGAGGTAAATGTTCCTGTCGCAGCTTTCCCTTTCCCATTTCCCAGTTGGTTTTCCCAGGCATTCAGTGAATTCGGATTTCAATTTGAGATATGATTAAAACTTGTTGCGAACTTTCAAGAGTTCACACAAAGGCATAATCACAGTCACAAGGACAATGTAAAAGGGTTCAGCTTAAAGTAAACACCGCACTTTTGTTGGGTTAGGCAAACACCCTGTAATTGCGCGTTTTGAGGGGTAGCTCCAAGCAAACATTGTTCAAAAGTTTTCGAATGCAAAATGTTAATTGAAACAAAAACCATTTGGCGGCAAAGTTTAGCGATTCGACTATCAAGTAGGATGCTTTCTCCACTCCCTTTCTCTCCTCTCCCAATGGGATGCTGGCTTCAGTTCTGGCTGCCTTTGGGTCCCTTTCATCCTGTTGTCCAGTTGGCAAACCACCTCGTGCTCCAGTCCAATCAGCGACCATTAAAAATGCCACACAAAGCAAAAGTTTAACGCGTTTTAGAAATTTTTCGCGTCTGCGGTTTTGTTGAGTGTTAAGTGTAGGTGTGTGTGTGGCGGTGTGTGTTTGTGTGTGGTGGGGGGGTAGGTGTTACTGACTGTGCCTCTGGCAGTGTGTGTAGCAGGGTATAGGGTGATTCCCTATCGAAATAATTTAAATTTAACCTTTAAAACATATAAACTTTTACAGTCATAGAAAACTTATTACTGATCAGCGTACAGAGGGAAAGGGAACTGGAAGAATTTTTAGTCTATAATTTAATGCCTTTTTTATAGATTATTATTTAACAATTTTAACTTTTTTTAAACCGATTGAATTCTTTTTTAAAACAATTTCCATTTGCTACCTCTTTTCGTACTGTCCACACCTGTCAACTGGCGCCATCTGTTGTCTGTTAGTGGCAACTGTCAGACAAGTGGGCATTTGACCTCTGGAGGACAATGTCCACAGCTTTAGGGGACACTTTGAGGACAACTGGCACAGCATATGCAATGACATTGACTTTTGTGTGTTCTCTTCTTCTTTCCAGATGTGGAATGCCACAAATACAGCAGTAAAAGCAACAGCAAAGTGGTCAACAGGACATCCTACACCGGAGCGATGCCAGTTCCGGTTCCGGTTACAGTTTCCGCCCTGCCCCTGTCCATAGCTAGTCAAACCACGGGAGATAAGCGAGCAACCGTGACCTCCGTGGAGCATGTGATAAAACTTAACCCAGTGCCAGCTCCAGCTCCGAGTCCTGTTTCGCTGCCTGCTCCTGGTGCCGCTCCTGCCCAGCAGCCCAACTTTAAGGATGATCCTGCGGGCTATTTGCAGCAGCAAACGGCATTGTTGCACAACACCCTCAACGTGGGCTTAGATGCGAAGCCCATGGCAGCTGGTGCCACTGTGCGGTCCCTGCCCCTGGAGACGCAGCAGCAGCGGCAGAGGATTCGACGCCTTTCGCTCTTTGCCGGTGGCAAGTGGGAAGTCGAAACCAATTCAGCGTCCAATGTGGCTCCTACATCACGGTCGCTGCACGTGGACACGGCCTTTGCACGTCCACAGAATCCACAGTTTACAAGCATCACGATGGTGCCCGCATCGCAGGAGTCGCCGGTATCGAGCAGTGCCGCCGAGCTGGAGAAACGACCTGAGCAGGTGGGCGCCATATCCACAAGCCACGAGAGTCCACGACACTCGCTGTCCTCGCCCACGGACTCGCTGGACTCTGCCAAGAGCACGCCCTCGCCATCCCCCAAGCTACAGAGCCAATCCCAAACCCAGACGCAGTTGGCACAGCTGCAGCTGCAGGTTCAGGGACACGTCTCAGCTCCAACGACGCCACAGCCCACGGCTCAGCTTCGTCTGCTGCGGCAGCCCTGTCAGACGCTCGGCGCAGCGATTCCTGCTCAACGACAAGCCATCACCTATAATGGGAATGGTGGTTCGGGTGCTGGTGGCGGTGGCACTACCTTAACCCGCAGCATTGTAACCACCACGGCGGGCATCAGCAGACCTGGAACTACACTGAGCAGCGCGAGCTCCACAGTTGCTCAGCTGCAGTCGATGGCAAACAACGGAGCAGGGGGTGGCAACCAGTTGATTATGACTTCATCTGGTCAACTTCTGGTCATACCCTCGTCTAGCAAGCAGCAAGCGACTCCTGCACAGTCTCCACAACGTCCCGGCCAAGTGCATGCCTCACCTGGTGGAGGTTACATTGTCAGTCAACCCCATTCGGCGCTGATCAATACGAGCACGGGTGCCAAGTTACTGCATCACCATCAGATCATCAGCTCACAGGCCAGTCAAATAAGTCAAATCGGCCAGATCAGTCAGATCAGTCCCGCGGGCACCCAAACCGTAACGCCGCCGCAGACGGTGCTGCTCAACACGCTGCCCAATGGCGGCTACATTGTGCACCACCAACAGCAGGTGAGTCTGAACGATAGGAACTGAATTAGGGTAGGTTAGAAGAAGGAGGTCGAAGGAAGGAAATTAAGGCTGAGGCACTGAACTTAGAAATTAGGAACCCAAAGGGGTGGAACCCCTTAGATATTAGAAATTAGGAACCCTTAGGGGTGGAAGGGAAAGAAAGGTTAGCTAGGAAAGGATGGGTAATCTAAGACAATCCAAGGACTGGTAAGGAAAGTGAGTTGAGCGATGGGTTAACCTAGAAACCTCAAACCCCTTGATAGGATACTCCTTTCTTTTGCAGATACAGCAAACAATTTGCAACGATTTAAATCAGTTAAAATAAAATAAATTTAATTTTACCTTTCAATTCACAGCAACAAACGACGCCAGAGCAACAACAGCAGCAGCAGCAACAACAACAGCAGCAACAGCAGTTGCTGGCAATGCCACAACCCAGTGGAGCATTGATTACCACCTCACCGATGTCGGAGGGAAAGCGGAGAGCAAGGAAGCGCAAGAGTTCAGTTTGCAGTACTCCGCCACCCACACCAAAGTGCGGTGTTGTTGGTTTGAGCGGTGGCAACGGTAACTCGCCCGGAAAGACGCATTCACCGCAGATCTCGCCGAGCATACCGAGTCAGGCACCAGCGTTGCTGCAACAGGCGGCGAATGCAGCTGCAGCGGCAGCAATGGCAGCCACAGCGCCACAGGCACCGCAGGCGGCACCACAATTCTCACAGCAATTCCAATTGAGTCCCGGGATACAGGGAATTGTGGTGAACAAACCGACGGCAACAGCGGCGCCTCAGCATCAGCAGCTGCTGCTCCAGAATGGCCAAATCCTGCAACAAGTGAATCTCATTGGACAACAGCTGCTGATGCCCACGGGTCTGGTAATGGGCACGGATGCAACGCTGCTCCAAATCCAAAACATGCCCACAACGAGTCTGCTGACTCCTCAGGGCCCTGTTATGCTGCGCACTCCCTCGCCTCAGAGCAAACCGGCCTTCATCTCGCCCAGCGCTGCTGGTCAGCAGTACATTGTGGGTGCCAATGGCCAGCTGAGTCCCATCGGACAGATCTACTCCACGCCCATGGGTCTGGTTATGCCCACTGCTCAGCAGAGCGGTGCCTCCTTTGTCCAGGCTAGTCCCACGGCCACCATTCAGATCCAGCAGCAGCCGCAGCCTCAACAGCAGCCACAGCAGCTGAGCTTACAGGCCACGCATGGCACCTACGTCTCGGAGTCGCATAGCAGTCGCCAAGCAACGGCAGCTAGTCCGCCGGATACGACCACGTGCAGTCCAAGCAGCCCGGAGCGACCGCCTAGCCATCGAAGCAGCGGCAGCGGGGATATGGTAACTAAAGCCTTCTCTTTGTAGACTTGAATGGAGGCATTAACTACCTTGACTTACAGGTGCAGTGCGTCTCCAGCTCGGAACCCGATGCGGCGATATCCCCACAGAGCGCTGAAAGTCGTCTGTCGCCCTCATCCACGGACTGCGAGAGAAGTGAGTCCACTTTGGCTTAAAGTTGGCCTAAAGCTTAAGCTTATATTTGTAATCCCTTCAGGCATCTGCAGCAGCAACGTGTTCAGCCAACCCACTACCATGTTTAAGCCAACGGAGGCGAAGATTCGACGCATTCACATCACAACACATCAACAAGCGTCCTCCTCGGAGGCAAATCAAGGCGTTGGAGTCGGGGTCGGCGTTGGAGCTAATCTATTGGGCCAAGGTATGCGCTTAGCTAGCTCCACATCCCTGTCCATTTCTTCATCCTCATCGACGGCGACACCTGTGTGCCAACTCATGCATCATAATCACCAGCAACAACAACAACAACAGCAGCAGCAGCAGCAGTTGCAGCAAACCCCATCCAACAGTCATTCCAACCATGTCTATGTCCATAACCAGAAAGTACTAAGCGTTGACTACCAGGGTAAGGCCCACAATCACTCCGAGCTGTTCAAGATCACCTAACATTCATACACTGATCAAAAAAGGGTTCTAAAGTCAGTGCCCTCTTTTTATCAGTGTAACAGCTGCGCGTTGCCAACTACTAACTGCATCCACTAACTAACAACCACTAATCACCGCTACTAACTCTCACACGTGCTTCTTCTTGCATGCCAGAGCACCCACTTCTGAAGCACACCTCGCACCCAACCACCCTCGCACTGCTTTTTTCCTTGTTTGTTTTTTGTTGTTCACTAACTTGGCTTGTTCTCTGTACTGTCGTGTATCGGTTATCGGTTATCGCTTATCGGGTGTTGGTCTATAAGATTGTCGGCATGACTAAAATCGCAGCTGCCTCCAAATCTCTATATGTAGAGTCGCCCACAACTACCCAACAGCCGGTCAATTTGGATGCAACTGGTGGGGTCAGTGACGTACGCCCACAGAAAACCACGCCCACTAAACGTTCACGTCGAACGCAGCGTTCGTTGGCGCGTTGCACACGAACCACAGGTGGCGCCAGCAACAGTTTGTTGCCACCACGCACATTTGCCATTTCCGAACTGATCTGGGGACCAGCACGTGGCCATCCCGCCTGGCCGGGCAAGATTGTCAAGATGCCCGACGGCGTCTGTACGCCCTCGCAGCAGTTTGATCACGTGTGGGTGCAGTGGTTCGGCGGTGGCGGTCGCGCCACCTCAGAGCTGATACCCGTCAACTCCTTGCAGAGCCTCTCCGAGGGCTTGGAGGCGCATCACAAGGCGCAGAAGGATACCAGAAAGTGAGCATCTCCACAGAAGGGAGCAAGATATCGAGTGATGAGATCAGGCAGTGTAGGGAAGCTTTGTTTAGCAGACAGCATACCCTTTCTTTGATAGGAGTAATGGGTTTAGCTGTAGTAGGTAGTTTTTTAGGTACAGCAGCTAGACAGAATAGAAAGAGGGGAAGGAAGAGAAGGGAAGATGGATAAAAGACGTGTGGAAAACCCCTAAAAGTTTTGTAGATGTCAGAAACGATAAGTGCTAGAGACTTTAAGCTGTGCAAGCAGGTTGCTCTGTGTACATTTTTTAATAATCTTTAATTTATTATTATTTATATCTTATTAAAATTGTCTTTTTTGTAAATGTAGAGTAAAAACTTGGTCCAAATAATCATTAATGAAAATTATTTGTATTATCTTTAATAAAGAAAACTTGATAAATTTAATTAAGTGAATTTAGTAACTGACAAAAATTTTAATTTAGTATTTGACCAAGTATTTAAGTAGCAATTCAGTGCTTTGACTAGACATTTAGTGATCTACTTAAGTTGCCATGTGAAAACAATTCGTTTTCAAAATTTTCTTAGCTACTTTAGTTGTTGACTTTCTTATGTATTTTTTAGTAGTTTTTGAATTGCATTTTGCAAATTATTCCTTTTTATTTGTATTTATTGTGCGACTTTAGCAACAATTGGCATTTGTAATTGCACTCGAAATCAATTTAAAATTCCTAATTTATCTGTATAATTTTGCTAATTAATATATTTTTTTCCTTTTTTTAATTATGCGCTGACCAAACAAATATATAACCTGCCACTCAACGTGTGTATGTGTATATATATAACCCTATGTGTGTGTGTATAATCATCATCATCATCATGTCAACATTAAACTGTCCCACAAATCGAAACACACAACCACAACCAATGACACACACACACACACGCACACACACCACAAATCAATAATCCCTAAAGGAGCCGCAAATTGAATTCGCAACTTGAGCGAGCAATTCAAGAAGCAATGACTGAGTTGGATAACATTTCAGCCACGGCAACCACAGCAGCAGCAGCTACCACCACCACAGTTGGCCAACAGCTGCAGCAGCCAACATCCACCAACAGCAGTAATAACTTAAACAGCAATGGATTGTCGCGTGGCAAACGCACAACAGCAACATCAACTGGACAGCAGCAACAACAGCAGACGATCGCCAACATGACACTCACTGCCAGCACAGCAGTAACTCTCACTGGACTAGGGCTCTTCAATCAGCAGCACCAGCAGCAGCAACAACAACAGCAACAGCAGCAACGTTTGAAGCCCATAAGAATAGCGCCAGCACCGCCAACAACTGCAGCAGCAACTGTAGCAACAGCAGCAGCAGGAAATGCAACCACAGCGGAGATGCTGAAGTTGAGCAAATGACCCACATTGTCGGCGTTACCGTCGACAATAAGCACAGCAAACTATACGTTATTTATTGGTAATAAGTAGAGGCAATTTGGCCATATGTACACCCTACACCCAATACATGTAATGCTAGCTATGCGATCTATATAAGCATAGATCCTATATATATATATATATAAATGGTATACACTATAGACGTATATAGTCAGGTCTGTCTGTCGCTTTGGAGTTCGTTTGTTGTACTCTTCTATCGTTTTCCATCGACTTCTTCTTCGACACATCTCTGAAATAGACAATAAAACAATTATGAAAATGTTAACGAAAACGAAAGTTACAAAGCAAAAAATGTTTAAACAATAAGCGAATCATAGTTTTTGTTGCTTTTTATGCAAAGCAATGCTCCAAAACATAAAAGAAAATCAACAAAATTAAGTTGTTTTTGTATATACACATATATTTATATATACATCATGTAAAAGGTCAAAGAGTATACTTATTATTATTATTATACAGATGTAAATGTTAGGTATTTATTTATTGCATATTTTATAATCATAGTTTGCATAAATTTTTTTTTGTTTTCGTTGCAATCTGACTAATTATTATATTTTTGACTAGTTAGTCTAAGCCGATTTTTAGCCACTAAGTTATATAGCAGCCAATCAATGCTCACTTTCAAAAGCTGATTGCTTTTTTGGCTTTATTTATCAAATTCTTGAATGAAATCAAAACGTAATTTCTGATACTAATATTACAATATTGAAGCAAACAACTTTTTGAATGGAAAATATCATGAGAAATATTTATGTTAACACACAACTTGGAAACACTCAATTTAATGTTTAAGAGAATTATATTTATAAATTGTTATTATTTATTTAGTTGAACTATTGTAAAATTCTAGAAACAAACACGACAAAAACAATTGAAATATAACAAAAACACGTAGCAAAAATCCACTAAAACGAACAAAATAAAAAATAAATTGCTAAAATAATCTAAACAACTAACTACGAGGACATCATTTAAATCAGTTGTTTTGGGGTTTTGTCTTCAGAAGATCCTTGCGATAAATGTTAAAGACATCCGAGTTCAACAGCATATTTCTGGAAACATCTGAGTTCGGGAGTATTTTTTAATTCCTATCCTTGAACGAATATTGCTCATAACTCGGCGATATCCTTGCGTATTTTGGCAGGACTTGTTTTGTGATGCTCACAAGCACGAACTCCATCGATTGGCATCAAATAAATATGCGGTCATTTAAGGATCATGTACTTGGAAATTTTAGCGAAAAAATGGAAGAAAAACAGCCCAAAAACAAAGAATCCTTGATATCTAGAAATCGGGAAGGACGATTTGAATATCCTTTGGTCAGTCGATAGTCCATAGCATAACCTTTTATTTGACATATGATTTGACAGGATCATCAAGGACACGGCCGAGCTAGAGCTTATTTTGTATATGCGGAAAATGTCCTCTATTTTGGCAACCGAAAGGATTTTCGTCCTTTTTTGGCTGTGCTTTAGCTTAGCACAGTACAAGGATAGAGTTGACCAAATTTCAACGTCCTAGTCCTTAAAACGGCCGAGATAAGGACGATTTTTTGATTTTTGAGCAATTTTCCTTAGCCTACCCCTGTAAAAAAATAGGCCAATTTTTTCGAGGTGATCCTTGAATCATTTTAACGGAAATCGATGCTCCTGCATCCTGAGAGTACAATAATGTGTATCCTTTTAAAAAACTTTAAGGACTCACGCGAGGGGAAGCTATTAAAGTGTTATCCTTTAACTTAAGAAGATCGTAACTTGTCGAAATCCTTCCACACTTTGGCAGGACTGTTTTTATATGGTTTTCAAGGACCAAATCTATTAATATGAACCAAAAATCGTTGGTATCCTGTGCAGTTAAGGACTATCGAATGTCCTGTTCCCAGGGAGTACAGAGAGAGCTTTTAAAAAATAAATTCATGGCACAAGGATACGATTTGGCCAAGACAATTCAAATTGATAGACAGGATATATGCAAAGTATTAACAGATATTTTTAAAAATTGTTTATTTAAATAACTTGACAATAATATTGGTATATTTTCGAATTTATATATCTTATATGCTTGATCGGGTTATTCAATTGCAAATAATGTAAATTATAATTAATATTTATGTAATATTAAACTAACTCACAATCATTTGAATTAAGTAATGGTTCAGTATATGACTCTATATACTTTTTATACGCACTCTCTCTTTCTTCTTTTCTAGTGTTTCTTTTTATTAAAATATATATTTATTTATGTATGTATGTTGGTGTTTTTATGTTGTGTGTGCGGGTGTGTAATATTCATGTAAGTTCTCGACAATTAAACAATAATCGAATAAAGAGCGCCGATTCTATACAATAAAACGTAACCTAGGAAAAATGACTGGCTGCTAAATAATTTACACACGGAGGTGGTGGTGCAGGAGGAGGCGGAGGTTGGGACAGGTGTCACATTGAATGATCTTTACAAATGTATTCCATATATATATATAGGGAGGGTAAGCTATGCATAATTGCTTGGCATTAACTTGCAACTCACGCACTTGAAAATAGTATATTAATTACAAATATATTTATAATTGTTTTGTTATGTATAAGAAGCAAATCCACTGCTGTGTTATTGGTTTCTCCTACTTTACATTTACAATTGTTTCACTGATTTTTCTTTATCATTTAATTTCATTGCAGTCGCGAGCTGTGATCTCTCATTTCTTTTTCTTCTCAATTCTGTTAACTTTTTCTACATATCAAGTTAAGACTGTGCACATTTTCAGTGGCTTTACATTTACATAAGTTTATATAGAATATATATATATATATATCGATTTATATAGGCGATTTGGCTGGTTGGCGTCTGTGTCAGGAAGACGATTCACCACCATCACTATATCATATATTATGCACGATTTGGTTATCATTACAAAAACAAAACACGATTGGCGGCTGGGTTAGACAATACACAAGATCGATCATATATATAGTATGAGAATCAGCTGGCAGCAATCACATGTAATATTTTCTAAACTCTTTTGGGTTTATTTTTTTTTTGTTTTTGTGTACAAATTGCCTTCTATACAAGTCAAGTTACAAAATCTCTAAATAGAATTGTTTTTAGCACTTAAATTAGGGACGCGCCTTTAAGCGTTATCATAATTAAAATTATTGTGTTTATTTTTCTTTCGGATGCTGCTGCTTTCCTTTCCTCTTGAATTTTCCTGATAATGGCTCTTCTCATGGTTGTCGGTGTCGGTGTTGTGTGTGTTTCAGTGTGTGTAGTTCTTTGTTTGTGTTTCCTTTTGGATTAACGTTGTTGTTGTTGTCAACAATAACCAAATCGCTGTAATTCTCATCTGGACAAACTATGGGATCGCTCCCGGCTGCTGCTGCCAGAGGAAAGAGGTTGCTTACTGCTTCCCATTTCCCCCACACGCTGATGCGGTGGCAGCCTGTCGAAGAACGGATGTCTCAGGGCCTCACCTGGAATACACAATGAGATTAGATTACAAATTACGTAAATTCAATAAACTTCAGTTGTTTGACTCAGTCAAATACTAACCTAACGTGATGCGGGACGAGGGCTCGTATTCCAGCATTTTCTTAATCAAATTGAAGAGCTCGTTGTGATCCTCGCTATCACTGAGCTGGCAGAGGAACAGCGGCTTGCAGTGATCACGCACATAACGGCCAGCACTAGACTTCTCATCCCAATCCAACTTACCATGATAGAAGTACTTTGTTTTGGTTTTGCTATAAAGAGTATGATTGCTATACGTTAAACGATTTCGGTGAAGAGAACTGCGCCTTGGAATATAAAAGCATGAGCTGCATTGTATTACCGTGCCATCCTATATGGTATTTGTCCCAAGATGCGCTCCATCATGGCCAGATGCTCCCGGTTGTCGTGCGTCTGGAACAGCGTAATGCCCAAATACAGCTCGAACAAGATGCAACTGAAAGGGATTTCGAATTTAGACTCATTTCGATTTAAAGAGTGTGTGTTTAACTCACCCAATAGACCAGACATCGCAGGGCTGTGACCATCCCAGCTCCAGTATTACCTCGGGAGCACGATAATGTCGTGTGGAGACAATGGTGCTATGATGCTCATGATCAAAGGTGGCAGAGCCAAAGTCAATCAGACGCACGTCTGTGCTCTTCACGCGTCGCACCTCGCGGTTCTGAAGCAAAAGGATTTATAATAGTATATAGAATATATTAAAAGATAAAGTTTATACTTACAATTTTATGATTATAGTGAGACGAGTATTCCGAATCAACAAAAAGTATATTTTCAGGCTTGAGATCTGTGTGCGTTAAACGATTGTCATGTAAGAACTTCACAGAGTAGCATAATTGATAGGCCATATGACGCACTTGGTCCAGAGAATACGGCTCATAGTTGTTCTCGCGCTGAAATTAAAGATTTAAACAGTTAAATCTGATAATAAATCCATTTAGATGTCATTGAAACTTACCAAGAAATCGAAAACACTAAGACCGAGCATTTCAAACACTATGCACATATGTCCATGATAATCAAACCAGTCAATCATTTTGACGCACAAACTGCAGGTAGAAAAAAATAGTTTAATTTATATGTATTAGATTAAATTAATGTTTGTTTAACTTACTGATCACCATGGGGATCTTTCTGTGCTATCTTCTCCAAAGCATTTATCTCCAGCTTTGCGGCTTCGCGATATTTCTCCACATTCTTGATGATCTTCAGGGCCATGCAAAAATCACTGTGAAGCAAATTAAATCAAGTTCGAATTAGTTAAGATATGCTTCGGTATTTTAACCATAAAGAAAGTTACAGTCGTGTAAGCCCGACCTTTGTTAACCCAGTGTTACTAGTCCGGAACACTTCCTTAATCTTGGGATTAACTTTAGTTGATTTAATCGACATAAACATAATTAAAGTTAAAGAACAGATTTATATACGAGTGTAAGCACTTTTAGGGCTTATCACACATAAAGTGCTTTGTTAAAACACACGGACAGGACTTAAAGGACTCCTTGATAGATGCTGAACAAGCATATAGATATTGCAGGGTCTGCTGCTGTCTGTTACACACTATGGATACATTAGTCTAGGTTTCAACTTACCGTTCCATGTCTTTGACCTTGACCACACGTCCAAAAGTACCTTCACCGAGTGTGGCCATGATCTTATCTGAAATTTGGCAAAAGGATTCAAATTGTAGTCGAATTTTAGTTGAAATTCAATATGAAATTAACTGGATTATTATTGTTTTTTGTTTTTGTTAAATTATGTAATTACGATAAGAGCTAAACATGTAAACTGGGAATTGTCGACTACTATATATAATTGTCGTTTTTGAGATATAGGCAAAAATAAACCCCAAAAATTGGTACTCTAACCTGAACTGCACTTTCAAAACAGTTTTCAGTTTCAATATTATTTCATTAATTATGCGCCAAAAAAGTCAATGTGTGTGTGTGTGTGTGTGTAGGTGTGGGTGTGGGAGAAAGATTGAGAGTGAGAAACTCCAATTTTACAAGTTGGCAATTCTTTTGTGATTTTTTTTTTATCTTTCGGAAAATGTATAAAATTTTGAAAGAGATGTAATTAAGAAATAATAAAGAAAACTTGGAAAGTTGAATCAAAATATATATAGAGAGTTATACGAGTGGCAGAAATATTTAGTGAGGCAGTGTCTTTCTTTTTTTTTTTTTTGTTTTTAACTGAAAGTATTTTTTTTTTTGGGTTTTTTGGGGGTCGGTAAAACTAATATATGTAGAAAAATAAAAACGAAAAAATTGTCACGAACATCTGTGATGGAGAATGTCTCCGTTGTGGTAAATTAAGTGACCATCGGCATCATCTTGAATGACGGGCTTTGCTGTCTGTAGTTGTAGTAGTAGAAGTAGTTGAGTTGTTGTTGGGTGGGTGACGATGGTGGTGCAATTGCGATTCGAGTTGGAGTTGGGTGCATTCAGCCGTTGATAACAGAGCGAGGAGGGAGCAGATCGACGAAGACGACGACGAGGACGAGGACGACGGAGAATATATAGCGAGAGTTATGATCAAGCGATTTTTGGTAGTGGGTTGCAAGTAGACGCAGTTGTTGTAGCAGAGGGGGCGTGGTGGTTGTTGTTGTTGATGGCCGTTACACAGTCGTATACATAAGGTGCGTGTATGTGGTGGTTAAAGTATGTAGTTTGAAAGAGAGAAAAAAGAAACAAAAAAAGAAAGAGAAAAAGAAAAAAAAACACATTTTTGATTTTTTTTTTAGTTTTTGGTAGGGCCAGAGAGCAGAGATCCATCCAGAAATCCAGTCATCGATTCCAACATTATCATAATATCCCGCGTTGGCACCACATCGTCAAATTGTATCCAGAAATCCGATAAATCCCATAACATCACCATCATAAATCACAGACATTCCATAAACCAACCATTTAACATCATCATATCATCAAGTTGTACATCAAACCATCATCATCATCATCATTGTGATATATCATCATCATCATCATCATATTCAGAAAAAACACGAGAAAAATACGTTTCGTTTGTTCGATAAGAAAATTAGTTCGGACAAATTTTTTTTGTATTGTTTTTTTTATGTTTTTTGTTTTTTAGAGAGAATTGTGTTTTACATAAAGTGGGTTAATATTTTTTAAATATATATATGTATGTTTATAGAAGATATATAAAAACATTTACAACAAATAGCAGCATATGTATAATATATTTTATGAGTGTGTATATATAAATACATATGCATACATGTATAGCTGTGTACAACACATACACATATACATATGTACTAGGGAAAATGCACACAAAGCAAGTGTCTTTGTGTCCATGGGAAAGAAAGAAAAACAAAAAAAGTATTGAAGATAATGAATAGGAAAACAAACAAACCATAAAAAACACATGGGCAATAACACAATTTTGCATACGCTTATTTGCTAGTAAATAATGCACTTGTATTTGTATTTGCTAGTCTTTTTAACTTTCATTGAAATTTTTCAATATTTATGTATTTTTCTTCTTTTTGTTGTATGGTAAAAGGAATATTAAGCATTTTAAAATGATTTGTTTTAAATTTGTAAAAAGGAATCAATTCAAGTTTTCTTACATGCACAAATATGTTAAGTTAACATTGAACTGTTAGTTAACATGACTGCAGTTGAGGGCGCTCTCTTTGTTAGGCTGTTAGTTAAGCGCGCTCTTAAACTGTAAACTTAACATGACTGCAATTGTGGCCGCGCTGTTAGTTAGCATTACTGTAAGTTTGCTGTAAAGTGTGTGCGGAATGGAGCGGGCTGAGGATAAGGAAGAAAAGCAAAGAGTGAAACGCTGTAAAACTGCAGTCAACATTGCGCTGTTAGCTAAGAGGACTGCAGTTGTGAGCGCACTGTAAGTTTGCTGTAAAGTAGTGTGAAAAAGGAACAGAAAATGTTGAAGCAGTTGCAATTATGGAGTCGTGCGCGCGTTGATCAAGCAGCATTAAATATGACTTTTCGTTGTGGGCTTACAAAGGTCGAGAGTGTCTTTGGAATGCGAGATCTATGGAACAGTGCCGACGAGGTGGCACTCTTCGACAGCAGATACTGATCGTGTTGCTGTAGATAATGCTGCTGCTGCTGCTGCTGCTGCTGTTGCTGCTGTTTGTGCTGATAAGCATCCAGAGGCTGTCGCTGATAAAGGGAACTGCCTAAAACACCCGACCGACGACTACTCGAGTTGGCATAACTATCGTGTAGATAACTCGAACCGCTACCACTAATTCCCCCTCCCGACGGCTTATAGCGATCGAATTCGCTGAGCACCGCTGCGGTGCGTGAACTGGCGCCCTGATACCGCTGCTGCTGGCGTCGTGTGTCGGCTGCAGCCAAACGCGCGCCGATGCCACCAAAGGCGAGCGCACCCGAGCTGGAGGAGTGCAGTAGATTACTAGGTCTGTACTTGGACAGATCACTGTTAATGCTACTGTTGCTGCTGCTGTTGTTGTTGTTGTTGCGATCTGAGTTTAGCAGAAAACGGCTCTTGTTGCTGCTGCTACTGCTGCTGTTGCCTGTTGTCGTTGTTGCTGCCGTGTCTTGCAGAGTGAGGTTAGATAGAGCAGAGGGTATGTTGTTGATGCTAGTAGCAGTAGTGGGAGTAGTAGGAGGAGTAGTTAGAGAGGAGTAGGTGGATTGGGACGACGTGTTGCTGTTGTTGTTGTTGTTCTTGGTGCTTGGAATTGAGTGAGTGTCGTTCTCGTCTGTTGTGCTTGTGACTTTTGTGTTTGTTAGTGGCTGGACAACAACAGAAGTTTCATGACCACTTTCGGCCTCATCAGAGCTACTCTCTGATGTGCATGAATTGCTGCTGGATGAATCGCTATCATCGTTAGTTACTTTTTTGCTGCGCGACTTTTTCTTGGGCGCCTCCTTAGCGGCAGCTCCATTGGAAGTTGGCTCCGCTGCAGCAGCTGCTGCTGCCGCTGCTGTTGCTGCCGCTGTTGCTGCTGCCGTTGCCGCTTCAATTGCTGCTATTTCCGCTGCCATCGCTGCCTCCTCAGTCTTTTTTTTAGCCTCTGCTGATCTCAGCTCCATCTGCTTGACCCGCTCCTTAAGCTCACGTCTTTTGCGCATGCGTTCCTCAAACTTCTTTGCCTCCAAAAACTGATTGTCCTCGCGCAGCAGCAACAATATGGCCGCATTATCCTCCGACGATCGATCGTCGGCCAAAATCTCCTTCTCCTCTGCTGTCAGCTCCTTCTCCGCAGGCCCCTCTCGCCGTCGATTGGCCTGAAAGCGGCTGCGATAGTTCCCGGCATGATCCTCTGTCGGTGGTATATCTGTGGGCAATACTTCGTTCTTACTGCGTCCATAAATTCGACTCAGACGCTCCGAGTTCAAGGCAAAGTCCTCATTAGCCGGTCTACGACCATAACGACTATTGGGATACCCTGTGGCACCGCCAGCACGCAGTGCATCGTGATAATCATTCGTGGCATGTCGATTACCATAATCGAGTGGATAGTTATCGTCCAGCAATCGATTGCCACTGGTAGTCAGATACCCACTGTCGGTAGAATCCATATACCGCTGCTGTGGTCGCTGGGGACGTGATCGATCCTTGCGATCAGCGGCACTGAAGGAGGAGCTCGACAACAGCTTCGATTTGCCCAAATGATTGGAGGTCGCACTGCGCAACAGCAGATTACTGTTACTGGAACCACTGGCACCACCATAATCATCCGGTTCCAAGGTCTTGTCGCGATCCTCCTCATGACGCCGTCGACTTCCCGCCGTGCGCTCTAAGATGTCCGAGTATTTGTTCTCCAGCCGCGACACAGCAGACACTCTGGTCGGCGTCTTGTCTTTGTCCAGGAGATAATCGCGACGCTGTGCGTCACAAAGAAATCACAAATGTTGAGTGAAGGAAAGTGCTTTTTCAGCTGCGTTCGTGTGAAACCAATGGAAACGACGACGACGAAGATGGAGACCAAGACGGCGAGGGGGTAATGCGTTAGTTAAACGCGGCACGCTTCGTCGGAGACAGTCTAAGATCGGGTTGAATCTGTTTACACGCAGCTCAGTTCAAGAAAAGGTTTTCGAAGTATCGCTAGAGTAGGTTAAGGTTCGAAGAACTTGATCTTGAACACAACTTGGTTGTAGAAGCTGGTTCTGACTGAATGTTAAGGGCTTAAAAAGTTCCCCTTACTAATGAAATCGCTTTACTTTCTCATAAACATCAACGAAACCATGGGATTTCTACGTGTAAACGTAGTAAGAGATCATTTTAGAGGTCCAAACTCAAATTGGCCATTTCGACAATGGCTAATAACAGTGCTTGACTTAGAGTTATTTCAGATTTTGGCATTTCACGCAATTTCATGGAATTTCACTCTCCAGCCGCTTTCTCCGACCAAAGTATTTCACTAAACGAGAAAATTTAGGAGGCAGTGAGTCAGGGGGCGGGAGAAAAGGGTGGGCGTTATGCTTTTTTTTCTTTTTTGTTTCTTGAATTTTGTTTTATTTTTATTTAGATCGCATAGCGAAAATCTAAACAAAAATCTACGGCACGACGACCTTCAGAGTTTATATATAAACCTATATCAGAATCATGAAAACTGTGAATAGCTTTTTATTATACGAACATCAGACAACCAAGAGAGCCAGAAAGAGAGCAGAGAGGAGAGAAAGAGAGCGGGCGAAATGCACGGAAATTTTGTGTGGAATCGAAAATAAATTTGGACGGCGTAAATATACACTGCGAAAAGAGAAGAGAACGTGGGAGAAGGGGAGTGAAAGAGCAGGAAGATACAGACTTCTATATACGATATATCGAGAAACAGTGCCGTCACTTACGCGTTTTCCCGTCAGATCTAGCCTTTTCTAAGACAATTTCGGAGGGTATAGAGATACCCTATAGCTATAGCATATTAAAGTTTTTCTAATAAAGTTATTGACATATTGAACACAATTTAATATACATCGAATTCCTATGTGCCTTTAGCTTTTATTTTTCCAAGAATTGGCTTCTTTTGATTGATACTCTTTTAAAAAACGACAACACTATTTAGAAACACTATAAAACTGAACGCTTCATGTGGGCACACACAGAATGCATATACAAATATAAACATATATAAATATATATATATATCTTATATGTTATTTAGCTATATACACCTGCTCTACACGGCATAGATATATATTATACATATACTGTAGTAAATAATGTGGCAATACAAGCGGTGAATTGCTTATTAGCAATCATATTAAAGAGATGATACATTCCCTTCCCATCACTTTCCCTGTCTCCCCCTTTCCTGTGTTCTCCTGACTTTCTTCACTTTGGGGTCTGTGACAGATTTGGGCCACTGACTTTGTTCTGACTCATGCGACAGGTGAAAAGCAAAACAAGAAAAATTTGGGAAAACAATTTCAAAAATGTTCCATGAGTCAAAGGGGAATATCGGAAATCTAAGTATATACTGAATGCTGATCCGATTAATATCCAATATTTCATAGATCAATTTCTTAAAACATTCACTATTAATCCTTTGACATGCTGATCAGTCTCCGATGTCTCCATTCGTTGATCGCTTTCCATTGGTTCACACTTTACGAATATTAAATCACTGTAATACTAACATCTCTTGTTGGCTTATAGTAGCTGCTGCTAACGGGGCTTAAATTGGTACGCAGTCTGTCGAGTGCATTCGCTGTTGTGCTGCTCTTCTGGTAGCGACCCATGAGGACAGCGCTGCTTGGGCCACTGCCGCTGCTGCCAGCGGCGCTGCTACCAATCGGATGGTAGCCCAAGCCACCGCCAGCATAGTAACGTCTGTGTCGATCGCTCATCGCGTTTGGGTCTCGTTCTCGTTCTCTTTCCCGTTCTCGTTCCCTATCCCTGTCTTTATCCTTCTCCCTTTCCTTGCGATTGCTGCAAGATTTTTCCGAGCTGCGACGACGTTTCTGTTGTTTTGATTGACTGGATTTTCTTTTCTCGTTGCGGTTGTTATTGTTGTTGTTGTCATTCGTTGGAGTTTTGGAGCTGCTGCGTTCAGTGTTGTTGTTGTTGTTGTTCTTTGTGCTATCCTCGGCTATTGTTGGCACACTATAAAAGCCCAAAACAAAACAAGAATTGCTAATGACGCACTTAAGGCTATTCCCTTCTTTCTATCTATTTAATTCTGTCAGTGTACTGTGCTATATAAGTATGTGTATGTGTGTGTGTGTGTGGTGTAGTATTCGTTATATTCGCTTCTCCACGCGCGAGAACGCGCGTTGCCACGACACGGACTAAATAATAACTGAGGAAAATTCAATCGAAATTTTGTGCGACGACGACGACGACGAAGAAAATGTTGGAAATTTTGCCGTTTGTCTATACAAAACACAAAACAAAAAAAAATAATATTGAGGAATCGTTTTTATTTCTGTGTGAAAAAAGTGTGAAAATATTGCGCACTTGCCCAGCGGCAGACAAAGAGAATGCCACAGAAACGTCCAAAGAGAGCGAGAGAGAAGAATGATCAATGAGTGAGTGGGTGGTTTGGGTGGATTGGAATAGCTGAATTATTCTTTTGTTTGCTGCTTAAGAATGCATTTATTATTTAAACGCATTGCGCGTTGCTTTTCAATTTCCGTCAGTTGACGAAACAAGGAAACGATTAAAAGCTTGGAGGAAAGTCATCCACTCTTTTAACAAAACCAAAAGCAAGAACAAAAGTGAATGGGACAATTAAGTTGTATGCGCTCTGCGCATGAAGAGTAATTGCATACGACAAACTGTCAAAATAAGAGAGATAGACAGAGCGCAAAAGAGAGCTAAAAGAACGTGAGCAGGAAGAGAGCTGCCAGACAGACAGGCACTAGAGAGAGCGAAAGCATGAGCGAGACAGACAGGCAGCAGGCTGTCGAACTTGAAAGCTCTAGCAAAGCTTTGCTCTACAGCTGCCCGTTACAACGCCATATGTGTGAGTGCATGTACGTGTGTATGCGTGTATGATTTAAATCATAGAATGCACTTATGTAAATGAATAGGATGGAGCTAGGCAGTGAGGTAGATCACTTTCACTCTCTCCCGCTCTCACACACGGTTGCTGGCTCTCGCACATTGAAAATATTAATATTAATGAACATATGCCAGGCTGGAATTTCTAGCGTTATACACATATATTTTCACACTTTAACCGACAGATTTTTAAACCGATAAGAGACTATTCAAAGTGCACTCGATTCTTAGATTTTTACATAATGCTGTGAAGCAAAAAACGCGTCGAGAAACGCAGCAGCGAATTGCTGCGTTGCAACTAACGGCAGCGGTGGCAAATTACATACTTAAATTAACGATTAAAAAAAAAACACTCAGAAAAATCCAATGAAAATAAAAATAAAATATATGATGAGCGCTGTGTGACGCGTCTGGCAACATTTTGACCGAGTTTTTGTTGGTTGAGGAAAACCAACAAAAAAAACACAAGGAACCTTGAAGTAAACACTTAGTAATCGACCGCAAGAGACCCTGTACGCGTTGTACAAGTATATAGATTGAAAGCTATATACATAGAATAGAATGTGAAGTAAGTCGACTTTAAGATTTACACAAATGATATGATTATAAGAACTCAGCGATTAATCTAATCAGAATCATAAACACAACACGTCACCGTTTCCCTTTACACGTTTCCGTAGACCCTTAGCACTATTTGAGTGCCGGGTCTAAAAAAGGGAAAAAATTAAAAATAATTTATACACGTATGTTTGTCACATTTGTGCGCGTGAAAGTGTATGTGTGTGTATATGTATGTGTGAGTGTAATTCATTTGCTTCATTTCTTCTGCATCGATTACCGATTGCGTTGTTGTTGCTGTTGTTTGTTATCAGGTCGTTCGCTCGGATTGCGTCGAAAGCGTTGCAGCAAACTGTTGCAGCTTTCGGAGAGCAACTGTGTGACGCTCGCTGCTGTCGCGCTGCGCATGTAGCGTCTCTGTTGACGCGGCTGCGCAGCGGACGTCGCTGCTGTCGTTGACGTCGCTGCCGCCGCCTCCATGTCAGCTGTTTTCCTAGAGTTAATGTTGTTGTTGCTGTTTTCACTTGATAGAATCTTTTCGCTTTTCTCGCGATGAAAACGACTTAAAAATGTTGCCATTTTTTTCGCGTGGGTTTTGTTGCTGCCTCTTTTTTTTTAATTCCTTCGCTCTGATGACGGAAATCCGACAAATATTATTTTATATATAAAGACTATGTAGAAGCGTTCATATTGAGGGACTGAAAGATTCGATTTTTAATTGTTATCTGGGAGCTCGAAAGGTTCTTTCCTTTTGATTTCATCTATTTCATGTAGTTAACTAAATTTCTCGATTTACGATATTTGATTTTTGGCATTAACTCGCCAACAAACAGAGAGAGAGAGCGAGAGAGAGAACATGTACTGTATATAGTTAAGTATACTTAGTAAAATATATATAAAAATATATACATATATAAAGAGCGTATTTATGTGTTGTAAAAATAATTGAAATTGTACGATTTCTGTATTTTATTTTTTTTTTGGCAGCTTCGACAGAAATAGACACAACAGGAGCAGCGACAATTTCGAGAGCGATTTCAATTCCGATTTCGATTTCGATGGCAAATTCCAAATTGCATTCAATTTTCAATTTCAATATCAACTTCAATCTGAATCTTCGTTCTGATTATCAATCACTGAATTACACGAACTTTGAGCCATTAGCAGGTTGCTTTCTTTGACTTTTAGCGTTGTTTTATTTCGAATCTTTTTAGCGGTTTTTGCATCTAAATCTTGCGAATAGTTTTTTGTTTTCCGTTACGAATCAAACAAAAACACAGCCCCCGAAATCAGAGCAACGTTTACGAAAGCGCACGCCACAAATACTAATTATAAAAATTGAAAAATATATAGATCGCCAAAGTAGCTAGCGAGTGTATGTGCTCACACACACACTCACATAACCAACCACACACACAGACATAGAAGAACACGCTCCGATTCGATCTCTGAACCGGGCGCTTGCTTTTCTGCGGCCACCGCGGGAGAGCTGCCAGATTTTCTATTATTGTTTGCTATGCTAAATAGCAAAAAAACTGAAAACAAAAATACAAACTAGTAAGAAGCTAGAGTTGAGTGGTAGCGACTGTTAAAGACCCTGTATTCAGAACGAGGCGAGAAATTTATTGCAATTCTTTACAAATTTTAACACAGTTCCAGAAATACATATAGCCTTTGACATCCAAAGATAGTGTATTTCCAATTTTTTCTCACAAATATAGCCATCCCATGTAGACATTTTGAGTACAGGGTCTGAAACTAAAAACTAACCACAACCATCAGACAGACGATTGGTAGACTTAAAATGCACTAACCGTTTTCCAAACACCCTACAATACAGTTAACTTAAAAGCACCATGACGTCAAAAAATTAAGAAATTCTATTTATTCTACCTGGAGGTTCAGTTAAAGTAATGCTTACGAAAAAGCTGTAAGCTACTACTACTCTGATTACCATGGAACAAATTAAAGTTTTTACTAATACAACCGGTCTGTTTCAAAACACTCCCAACAATAAAATGACGTCTCATTTAAAATATATATTTATATACCACTGTACTTGGAATTAAGCATCCATTTTCAATTGCATATTGCCTATATAAATAGTTTAAGGAAGGTCTTTAAATTAATGGCACAATTAAACCACAAAAATAGTATTCCACTTCTATATGATTGAAATGAATCATTTATGATTTTCATTCTATTTTTTCCAACTGAGCCGATCGGTATTAATTCGCAAGGAAAGGTATAGCACTTTATTCATCAGGGAATGATTCATTCATGCAAACTAAATAAACATTTTTAATGAGCGTAGTAATTATGATTTAATAAATGGTATAATACACCTTAACCGCAAATATCCGGAAATGTTTAAAAAGCCTTTAATTTCCCCAGAGTACTTTGTGTGGTTTTTCAGATTTTTCTGATTTCAAGGTACTTTAACCGCACATACTGAAATTTAATTTCCTAGAAATTTATTACTTTTGTCCTACTTTTATCTGGAAAGGGCATTTAAGAATCGTTGGGACTTTGAGACTATTCGGCACAGAGAGCAGGAAGAGAAAAGTGTTTCCTTCGGAATCGGAATCGGGTAAGTACGAGGTATGTTTTCATGTTCATATTGTTTCGAGGCATTCGTTGTTGATGTTATACATGAATATGATTTGATCTTGTGTGTTTCTCAGACAAGCCAAACAGATTTTTAGCCGTTTCGTGAGTGTTTTAGCCACATTTTAATTATAAATATAAGTTTATGGTCAGTATTAAAAAGCAGGCGGTAATTACAATTTAATTTTAGTGAACAAATAAAAAACTTGCAATTATAAAAAATAATTTAGTTAAGTGTTTTGTTGGTTGGTTTTCTCTTGTGCACTAGATAAACAAAACAACATAAATTAAGTGTGAAGCTATTTTTAGCGAACCACAAAATTGACATTGAAATTTAGTGTTTTGCTAGAATTTGTTGTTGTATTTGGTATTCGTGTGTGCCATACGATTGTGCAACGCTGTCGACAAGAGGCTGTTGCTGATGTGAGAGGCCAAAGAGACTTGGAGGCACACAAGTTAAGCGAATAAACGAATGCGGAAGGGACATTTGGCAGGCAGCACTGCAGCGAAGAGGTGTCAAGAGAGCAGAGAATCGAGGGATTGTTGCACAGGAAATGCGCGCCACAATTTTAAATACTGTTCTGCTTCTTGTTCTTGGCCCCCAAAAGCGCAGCAAAAGGCCGCTGCTTTTGGAGTGCACTTTGCAGATGACTCAAATGTCTATTTTTAGCCACTGTGCCACACATGTGTGCGTAACACTAGAAACAGTGTCACAAAAAATAAATATATGCATATTGATTTAGTGACAATAAATTTTACAGCTTGCTCATTGACTACTGTTGCATACTTTTGAGAGCTAAAGCAGCCAGAATTTCATGGGCTAAAATAGCTAAGAATAACAGAATATAAAAGCTAAAAAGTAAGCATAAAACAAACGTCTCTTGAAATAAAGTCCAAGATTTTAGAATACCGTATAATGTTTTTTACTATATGTAAAAAAAAATACAGTCTTTAAGCGAAAAATTTAAAGTTTCTTCTAGCGAAAAAAGCGAGTAAAAACTTGGCTATTCCTATTTTTCTGCACACATGTGTAGTCATATTGCTGAATCATAGATTCGCACATGTGTGTGTGCGTGTTAGTAAAAGAGGGCAATAAAAACTTGTGTGTGTGTGTGCGTGTGTTTTGTAACATACAACAATAAACACATAACAATAACAAACAATAATTTTATGATTTTGGTCAAGAAGTGCAAATCTACCTCGATGAAATGCAGACCCAAAACCGATTTGGACATTTCATTTTGTTGTTGCTGCTGCTGCTGTTGTTGGTGTTGTTGGTGTTGTTGCTGGTGTAACTGTTGTTGTTGTTGTGAGTGACTGAATATGACTGAGTTGCTTTGTTGTAGTTGTGGCTGTTGTTGTTGTTGCTGTGGCTGCATATAAAACAATTGCGTATTTTTATTCGCATCATAATGAAGCGCAGCAACGTTGACGCCGCTGCCAACGCCGCTGCTGCTGCCGACGCTAGCAGTGTTCATAAACTGCGCATGCGGATGTGGTTGCTGCTGCGACTGCGACTGAGGTTGGTATTTGTGTGTGTTGAACAGCTGATTTTGATTTGGTTTGGGATAAGCATACGGATCAAAAGTCTGCAGCGGCTTACGCTCGTGATTAAGAGGGGGCGGGGCTTGTTGCTGCTGCTGTAGCTGCTGATGTTGTTGCTGTTGCTTGGGCAGATTAAAATAATTGCGACTCATCAGTCCAAAATTGTTGTTGTTGGCGGTGAAGGAAGCCGAGTGCGTGAGTGGCTGATTAAAGCTAGATTTTGTATTTAACATGGCTTGAAAACCGCTGTTGTTGCCGGCATACGGCTGAGTGTGTTGCTGCTGCTGTTGCTGTGGGTGTTGCTGCTGCATAAACATAGCTGGTTGTCCAAATTTATTCTCCTTGTTGGTGTTCTTCTGCTGAAACATGTTGAGAGCGGAGTTGTTGGGCTTTGCCAGGGATTTGGGCACATGTGATGAGGAGTATGATTGCTGCAGTTTGTGAGGATGTTGTTGCTGTTGCTGCTGTTGGTGTTGCTGCTGTTGTTGATGTTGCTGCTGAAAACCGTCGCTATTGGTCGCACAAGCAAAAGAGTTCCAGTTAAGAAACGCACGTTTCTGCTGCGGATAATGTTGATGCTGCTGCTGTTGTGGTTGCTGTTGTTGCTGCTGCAGCAACAGTCGCTGGTAACCCGTGGACAACTGAGAGGTTGAATTGGACTTGCCAATGGGATAAGCATTTCTCTGTTGCTGCTGCTGCATAAGCGGCTTTTGTGGATCGTAGAGCTGCACGGGCACTGGAATCTGCGATTCACTGCAGAATTTGCTGCTCACTCCTCGAGTAGCAACATCCTCCTCATTGTTGTTGTTGCTGCTGGTTTTGAGCTTTAGCATATCGTTAAGACACTTCTCCAACTTGTTGTCCACATCCTTTTGACGCTTAGTAGTTGTTGCTGTTGTGCCTGCAGCTGCTGTTGTCGCTGTTGCTGCTGTTGTTGTTGCTGGCGCTGCAGTTGTTGCTGGTATATGAAACGATGAGGTGAATTTCGATAGTTGTGGCAGGTGAGTGGTGCAACAATTGGTCACCGTGAAGCTGTTGCTGCTCACAGTGCTATTGCTCTTCTCCGACTTGCGCTCCAGAGACGGACAATCCGACGCGGACTCCATTAGAGGCGTGACACCTACGGGATTGGCTCCAACCTTCGTGGCTGTCTCTGCGGGACGGCGGAAGAGCGCAGCCGCACAACGTGGTGAGGGCACACAGGAGCTGCTCGAGCTCTTGAGCACACCAGCAGAGGACTTGGTCTGAGCTGGAGGTTGTTTAAACGCTTGGGTCTCTTTACTGGGCATGAGAATGGCCGAATTGGATGTGCTGCGACTGAGTGAAGGCAGATGCTTCATGTAACAGGGTATGTGAGTGCGACTAGAGCTGCGCAGCAGAGCAGCAGGCGCAGGAGCTGCAGAGGATGTAGGAGCGGAGCTAAGTACTGACGTAGGAGCGGAGCTAAGAGCTGATGAAGGATTCGACTTTTGGGCAAACGTAGGAGCACTCGACATAGCAGCAAACGTAGGCACAAAAGCAGATCCCATGCCCACCCCAGGCACATGTGTCATGGACATGCTCTTGTTCAGCTGCTGCACGCCCGTAGTGCAATTGGTTGCTCCCACGGTTGGTTGTTGCTTCACGGGCACACGACTAACAAAATTCGTAGCTGTTTTGGGCTGATCGTTGCACACAATCAACTTGTAGAGATCATCCTTGGTCACCGCCTGTCGCACCTTCAAATCCAACTGGGACAACGAGGCATTCTTCTGCAATCGATGACTTTGCGGTGCCTGTGGCTGCTTTTGCAGCTCCTTTTGGGCCGCCTCAGCGACGGTGGGATCAAAGATAGCCAACTTCTTGGCCGTCTTGGCGTCCATCTTGAAGGGTTGTCCCGCATCACCCAATTGGGCGCCACAAATCTTCTCATAGTTCCAAAACGTGCGCTTCGGAGTCTGACGCTTCTGTGAACTGCAGAGATTTTCACTCCAGAATTCGTTCATCAGTTGTTTGTTCAGTGACAGATTCGAATCGCCAAGCTGAGCAGATCCAACCACCTGAGGGCGTACGGGAGTGGGCGTGACCGTGGGCGTAGGCGTAGCACTACCCAATGGCATATTGGAGCTGGAAATGCTGCGCTGCAATTTGGGCTGATCACTGTTCGTGCCCGTCTTGGCAAAGATCGAGGGATACGCGAGTCGCGGTAAAGCGCGATTATTAGCAAAGTTAATCGACGAAGATTTGGTTAATCCAGTTGAGTTGTGATTGCTTGAAATCTGCGGCAATTGCTGTGAATTGGACTTGGTGAGCTGCTGTTGCTGCTGTCGCTTGAGGCGATCGTAAAGATCCTCGCACTCCTTGAACTCCTGATGCAGCTTGCGATCCAGTTCACTGTAGTCGGGCAGACTCTTCAAATACTTGTTCATCATTTCTATCTCGGCATCATAGAAATTTGCATCCAGTTTGGCGCTCGTTGTAGCCGCAGCGGACTTCTCCTCCAGTTGCTGTTGCTGCTGCAGCAGCTGCTCCAAATCAATTTCCGCAATTGTTGAAGTTGTGGGCTTCGCTTTTGGTGCTCGGCACGGCACAGGCGGTGGCGGTGGTGAGGCAGAGGGTGAACTACAGGACGAAAGTGATATGCTCGAGGCTGTGGGACTATTATTCCCCAGCCCCGTTCCAGTCTGGCCCACCCCACTGCGTGAGGGCGTGGTGATTGCTCCAGTTGTGGCATTATAGGCCATCGGATGATGCTTTCGTGGCAGCGGAGGCGTAGACTTTGGGCTGGCGGGGAGCAGCATTGAGCGATTCTTGCGCATTGCCATCGGTGAGGAGAGTGGTGAACGCACGGCACATTTGGTTTCCGGCAGACTTGAGGACAAAACCGATGCGAATTGTGGTGAAACAACCTGAAAGAACTGCTGTCCACTTGTAGCTGCCGTTGTGGGTTTCTGCATGGCGCCCAAGGTGTCTTCCACTCCGGATTTCGGAGCGGAAACGTTGGTACTTGTAGTAGCTGCCGTTAACTGCTTTTCCGACTGGGGTGTTGGCGTTGATGCTGTGACAGTGTTAACGGCTTTGCCATCTTGACTCATTTATGCACTAGTCAAGTACTCTAAATCACAAATGGGTTTCAGTTCACGATCTTTTATCAATTTAAAATCCTTTTTATCGAAAAAAAAAACACCATCATTTGAATTATTTAGGTTTCGATAACGATTTCGATTATTTTAACGCGTGTGTGTGTGTTTGAGTGTATTTTGTGCATGTGTGTGTAGAGTAATCGATAATTATATTGATAGCAGCAGCAAACGAGGCAAATTCAAAACAAAATACAGTTAAAACGGTGGAATAAGAGAAAGAGTGACAGAGTCGGAGAGAGAGAGAGAAACACCTACGGATGCAAACAATTTTAAATGGATCACAGATCAGGGAGATCATCCGACAGAGAGACACCTACGGACACTAAACGACGATTAACAGATCACCAAACAGATTAAACAGGATCACGTGTACAGTTCACGGGTCACGGATCGGTAATCGATTACGGAAATCAACCGACATCCCATATATATCCATACAGTGTAACCAACCTGGAGATACTGCTCCGGTATCTTGCTATTCTTGGGCACAATGATCTTTTTAATTATGATTATCTTATCGCCTTCGATTCTCGTTATGGTTATGGGCACACCAGGCTGTGGTCGTTGTGGTTTCGCCACCACTGCCGGACGGTTGACAGTGCGCACAACCTGTGGACCTGTGAGTATACCTCCTCCGCTTTTGGCGGCCGGTGGAGCAGGCTTAGGCTTGGGCTTCGCTGCGGGCTGGTGCTCTTTGTTGTCGCTGCGCACAATGGACAGGTGATACAAGGGTTTATCGTCGTCAAGGATACTTTTTTGAGGCGCCGTCTTCTTCTCCACCTTGCGCAACACTACGCCTAGCATGGGTGAATCCTTTGGCTTGATGGTAATGGAACCACTGGGTGCGGTTACACGTTTAAGACATACACCCAGATTGGCGCCCACGGGTGGAGGCGTCTTTGTGCGGTGCACCATTTTTCCGCTGGGTATTTCACGATAACCGTCTTCCTGCTCCCGCTGCGATTCAGCAGGAGCGGTCTGAGGTGCCTCTGGATTAGTGTGCAGTGTGGGCTCGGGCGCTACCAGCGGTGCGGGTCCCGGAAACATCGAGGTTAGACTGCTTCGACGTCGATTGATTATGTTGGGTGCGGAAACGGTCTTAGAGAGAGGAAATTTCGGTACAGGCATAGCTAGTTCCGCAGTGGGTTCATTGCTTAGGGCACTGGCGGTGCTGCCACGACGACTGACACCGGCTGAGATGCTGTTCATGCTGCTGACACTGGAGCTACGCTGCTGGCGATCGGGGGCTGCACTCCTTTCCCGACTGCGACCTCGCTGGCTGCGTAGATACTCAAGGTTGTCCATCATTTGGGACTGACTTGTGCCGGGTGATGAAGAGCAAGTGTCTTCACCAGAAGCAACAGAGGTCTTAACTATACGCTGCTCTTGTGTATTGCGCGGAGATGGAGAAGGACTTCTTATCTGCAACTCCTGTTGTCGTAAAAGCTTCTCCTGCTGCCGTAGTATACCCTCTTGGTGACGTAGGATCTCGTCTTGCTGTCGTTGCATTTCCTCCTGCTGTCGTCGGATCTCCTCCTCGGCCTCGAGAGCAGCCCTAGCCTCAGCCTGGGCAGCCAGACGCAGTTGCTCCTCCAGCAGAGCACGGGCTTTCGCCTCAGCAGCTGCACGAGCCTGAGCTTCTTCGGCCTCGGCGGCTGCTGTTGCCCGAAGTTTTCCGAGCTCCGTGGCCGTCATTTGTTTAATGCTCAGTCGTCGCTGGGAATCGATAACTAACTGGATTTCGGCGCTTTCCCCCTCCGGACGGGAGGTGAGATCCGCACAGCTCAGGGCGATTAATTCGCTCAGTTCGTGGGACATGGCTACTGGTACGTATACGTGATTTATATATATTTCTTAATCTGTTTGTGAATCTGTTATCTAATTAGTCTTTTTTTACTTTCTTCTTTTTGACTTTTGCCACTGCGGTGAATTAAACGCGAATTGCGTTTACTTTGCTCGACGCGACTCGCGAAACTGCTGGCGGCGTTTGCAATAAACCTGAAATCTGCTTGCTATTTAGCCCTGTTAATAACATCGACGAATACGAGTAGGTATGGGGGTCGAAGGAGGTGCAGGGGTAGAGGGTTCGAGGGGATGCTGCTCTCAATGTCAATGCCTCATTGGCATTTTTGGCAAATCAATTGCATGCCGCATTTAATTTCGACCTGCTTTATTAATTGATCAAATAGTCGCCAGCAACAAAAACAATCGAAAAGCATTTGGGAAACAAAGAAAATTCGATTTTTCTCCGCCTTCATTCATTCCTATTGACGCCACTAACATCCGTTACTAGTTCAAGTCATTAACATATGTAAACGATGCTTGCACTTGTTGTGCTGAAGGAATTTGTCCTACCGTCTTTACGTTCCTAGAGTTAATTGCTGCGGTTTCTATGATAAACAGTAACAGTCTCTCTTTTGAGTAGCCCTTCCTAGAAAGGTGACTATTCCTAACTCCACTTTTAACTCCCCACACTGTTCTTAGTCACTGTTTTTATAATCATATCTTTTTCTATCGCTCATTTTGTCCTTCTTTCGCCTACTCCGTCCGCTCTCGTGTCAAATTTTCTTTACCTCTTCATGTCAACCTTCCCTCTTATACACTATGGAGCATAACTATAAGCGCACCCACTTTTTCCAATGTAGCGTCCGTTTTAAACGCAGTAGCGAAAAAGTGTAAATGAGGTATGAAAGGGAATCAAAAATATAATTATTTAAGACCAAAACCAAAACAATAACGTAAACGGTGCTTTTCTGATCTGCAAAAATGTGAATTCTTGGCTGCTGGCTAACTATAAGCGCACCAGGTTTGCTTTAATTATCTTGTTGCGTTTGACTAGCGTCCATCAACAGAGCTCTGAGATTAGAAAAAAATTTTCAAAATTAACAATGCCACGTGATTGCTATTTATCTGACATAGAAAAAGGGGAAATTCTGGCCCTTTTTGATGAAGGGATCTCGAAAAGGAAGATTGGTCGACGGATTGATCGTTCCGACTGTGTGGTCAGAAATTTTTTAAAGAATACCGAAAATTACGGTAAAAATAAAACAGGAGGCCCAAAATCAAAATTTTCGGATCGATCGCAGCGACGGATTGTGAATACTGCCAGCAATTCCATGAAGTCAGCACGTGAAATCGGCAATGAATGTGACCAGACTGGGTCCCGTTGGTAGATTCACCGGGTATTAAAGAGGTCCAACGTGATAAAAAGGCAGAAGCTGCAACCAGCACCTCGGTTGCTGGACCGGCACATTAAGGATCGACTGGAATTTGCCAGGATAAACATGGCAAGGGACAGCAAAAATTTACCGAAACTAAACAAACACTTTTGGGCAATCAATTTAACTATTTTAACTTAACAGACTATTTTTTCTGACGAAAAAAGTTTAATTTGGATGGTCCCGATGGCTTCAATGGATATTGGAGGGATTTACGGAAGGATCCACGAAATTTCTCTAAGAGAAACTTCGGAGGCGGATCTCTAATGGTCTGGGGTGCATTTGGCGTAAATGGATGCTTGGAATTAGCATTTCCCAGTACCCGTATGAACTCTACAGAGTATGTAGGAGTTTTGCAAATGAACCTTCTGCCTTTTTTTAGAAGGAGAGGAGCAAAAAATTTGTGTTCCAGCAGGATAATGCCGCTGTGCATCGAAGCCGGCAAACATTACAGTGGGTGGCAACACAAAAAATTTATGTTTTAACATGGCCATCATGCTCTCCCGACCTAAATCCCATGGAGAACTTATAGGGTATCCTAGTGCGGTCGATATATGATCAAAATAAACAATTTGACTCCATACGGGAGCTTAAAGCTGCCGTTATAAGGGCTTGGGAAGAAATTCCACAAGATACCCTTGAAAATTTAATTTCGAGTATGCCCAACAGGTTGTTTGAATTAATTCAAAATAATGGAGGGTATACTCATTATTAAAACATAATTTCATGTACATTTCTATAATTTTTAATAAAATAAAAATCGTTTTTTCAAATTTTTCTATGTGCGCTTATAGTTAGAATTCACATTTTTGCAGATCAGAAAAGCACCGTTTACGTTATTGTTTTGGTTTTGGTCTTAAATAATTATATTTTTGATTCCCTTTCATACCTCATTTACACTTTTTCGCTACTGCGTTTAAAACGGACGCTACACTGGAAAAAGGGGGTGCGCTTATAGTTATGCTCCATAGTGTATTTGTATATCGATCGTTTTCCTCCTCTTTACCATTGAACTAGTACCAAACAGAGACCGTTCACAACTAACAAAATAATGAATCAAAGTTGTGTTTCCCTCTGGACGGAAATTCTCATTTCGGACAAATGAGTGACGGGCCCTGATGTGCGTACGTCTGTGCTGCTGGATGTTGCATATATAAACACATATTTATATATATTCTGTTCTTCATGATCCCACTGTTAGTTTAGTTCAAAATCTGTTTTTATTTTTAACAAAATCAAAAAAACCAAAAAAAATGACAAACCTACGGAAATTTGCGCACTTCTATAGTATATTTTATACACGGTACATATGGAAATATTAATGTACATTCAGTCATTCAGGCGTATATAGTATTCGTGTGTATCGGTTTGAAAATACAGTGAAACCTCAAGCAGAGTACACTAATAAAAAAGAATGTGGTTTAAGTTAAAAACTTTAATCTAAAAACCTCAAGTTTGTAAGTAGAGTTTAATAACTCTTATATGATTTGTTAAGTTTTCTTTATATAGTATAGTTGAATCAGATTTTAATTTGAAGATTTCTGCCGTTAGGAAAAAAACTTTTGGTTCTTATTTTATCAGTGTACTCCCAGTAGACTAGTTTATTCAGAGATCTTGAATTTTGTGGTTCGTTGTTCTTACTTTTTACTGTATTTACAGTTCAAGACACATTTGCTTGCCAAATCTAAACAACACTCACACACACCGTCACATACACAATCATAGGGCTTTTCTTTTTAGTTTTTCTTCTATATGGACAATATGTACGTAAGAAGATTTCTTGACATTTTGCTAGGTTTTTGTGGAAATAACGCGCGCGTACCAAAAATAAATCCAAACATTACAAAAATAACTAATGAACATGTTCTTAGACAAACTAGAAGAAGAAGAACAAGCAAGACAGCATGAAGAGGAAGCAGCACAACAAGAGATGAATAATCCCTGCTGATCTCTCACGTATACACATGTAATTTACACATACGTGTGTGTGTATGTGTGAGAGCGAGAGTGTCTGCTCCAATTGGACTTTGTTTATGTGTTTGTTAGTTATGCGTTTTTGTTTTGATTTGCGTTTTGCTGTTTTACTCAACACTTCTCTTCCTATTCCTTTTACATGCACATACGCATGTATGAGTATATCGTATGCATGTGTGTAACTCTCTCACTCTCTTTTGCAATCTGTCTACTCCTAAAGAAAGTGCAAAGTTCAGGCTGCATAAAATTTTACACCTGCTTCAATTTTAATTCCACACGAATTTCAATATTTTGCAACAAAGTACATTTACATACAATGTCTTGCTTTTTTTTCTTTTATTCTTTTTTTATGTTTTATTTGCTGACATTTTCGGCACTTTTGTAGTTTGTGTTGTTGTGTTTTCAACTGGTTCAATTTTATTTTTAAAGCACTTAAGTTTTCTTAATATATACTGTGTGATTATATCACGCGTGATGCTTAACAATTGTTAAATTTTATTTTATTTTCTGTTTTTATTTTTATTTTGTTGCTATTAAGTTTTAAATGCCGCAACAAAGTCAAATAGTTTTTCATTAGTTATTCATGTGAAGTAATCGTTACATATATGTATTTATATGATTTTTACACACACATGCACTCGCACACGTCAAAGTACATATATGTATATATAGAATTATAAACAAATTCGCGATAGAGTGGGAGTGAGTGAGAGAGATTGTGAGAGGATCCGCGTGCAGACCACGTACCGTTACACGTTAGCTGAAACGACGAAGAAGACGACGACGACGATACACAACCGAAGAACGAATATTTGTATCTGATTCTGAAACAGTTTCAGAAATGAGAAAAACACACAGCAGCAGCAGCATCAGCAGAAGCTAACTTAATTTCATTTCTGTTTGGTGTGTGTATATTTTTAATTTTCCCCCAACAGCGAGAGAGAAAGAGAGCGAGAGGAAGGAACGATGAAAACAGTATTTGCACAGGCGCTAGGTGGCGCACAAATCAGCTGGTGGCACTGTCATGCGCACTGCTAATGCTGCTGATCACAAAGAGAACAAAAAAAGGGGAGACGCAGAGAGTGGGAGCCTGCAAGTGGACAGTGCATGGTGAAATTAGAAACACAGTGACGTATTCCACAGTGGTGAGTTAGTTTAATAACTTCACTTAAATAAAAATGATTTTAGGGATAAGGTTATTACTCACTAAATAATCATCAATATGATCAACAAAGTATTCCTCAACAATCCAATTATCGCCGACATATCTGTCCGTGGGTATATCAGACATGGCCACTAAATCGAACAAATTCCTTTGACGTTTCAATAATAAACAACGGCTAATTTCAGTTCTATCATCATCGCAATTCTTTCCATTTAAATCTTCACCAGCGTTGCCAGATGACAGAACTGCCGCCGCCTTTTGCGCATGTCTTTGATTGATTTGTTGCTCCAATTGCCGAAAGAACTGAATGTTGAAGAACTAAATGGCAACGCCAGCAAGCTCAAGCTTTAGAAAACACTCTTACACACGACTGTATAACAGTTTTAAGAAATTTAGTGCGTGTTCTACACTTTCTGCTCTACCCAATCGCAATTGGCGTCGAAATTAGCACTGACTGACATGAGCTCTCCTCTATCTGAATGTCGAATGATCAATTGAATTACACAAATCGAGGTCAGCGGGGCGAAGTGGAGGGAAAGCAAAGGGGCACAACAAGACCAAGGCGAGAGTATAGCAATTAATTCTGCAGATTATCAAGTGTCTGAGCAGAGGGAAACACGACATTGTATCTTCTAGCTAAACTATGTCATCTCTGTGCTACCCTCTCAAGATCAAAATGTCACTTCTTATGGTGGAAGCCATTATTGTTCGTTTTTTCTAGCAAGTTTTTAACTCATTTTTAAAGCTTGTAAAAGATCTAGTGGAGATATGTGTTATATTCTTTCGTAAGACGACAAAGAAATTTTGCGTTCTCTTTTGGATTCTGCTTACGTCACTAACCTTATGATTCTACAATTATTTGGGAAATATTTGTTCATAAATTTCAATGAGATAGTTTAAAAGACATTATGCAGAAGCAAACATATGTGAAAAAAATGCTGATCTGGCAGCACTGGCGACTTGCAGTTACAAAATAATCGATAACGAATGTTAATCTCTAAGTGTTCGACGTAATACATCTGATAGTCAGCTGAATTTCTTGAATTCTTGATTGAGTGTCCGATTGATACAATGTTGAATTGCTAAATTAGCACACTAATGATAAGCCCCAAGTGGTGAGTGTAAGTGGTGAATATGAGTGTAATCATGAGTATTTCAAGAGATTTTTAGATATAGACAACACACAAAAATGAGAAAATCGTACAGTACAGATTTGCTTACTAGGTAATCGCTATCGTGATCGGCAAAATAATCGATCACAATCCAATCATCCGTATACGGCATAAATCTCAGCGATGAAGTCTCGAGCAGCAAATCGCGACAGTTATCGACACGACGATGCAACAACGGTAAATCTCGTAGTTTAAAGTTACACGGAACCTGAGAATCCTCAAATTGTTTGGCAGTTATTTGGGATTTTTCTAAATAGCGCTTAAAAAACAACATGATCGTTTGCTAATTGAGTGATTCGATAACTAATTGAGAGACAACGCGAAAATCAACAAATTAAGCAATAAAAGAAAAGAAATAAAATTGGCAAGCAACGAGAGTAGTATTAGAGATAGCTAAAGTCGAGCCAGCCGACTGTAAAAGACCCTGTATATAGACCAAGTTGATCTTTATAGACAGACAAATAAAAATGAAGTGGGACACGATTTGTCTGCTGACCACGAATATATATATACTCTATATTATAGACCAATCCCCGTGTATCTTTTACTCACATATTTTCAAGACAATAATATACCATTTACCATTCTTAAGTACAGGGTCTAAAAACAGAGGGGGAAAAGCATATAAACAGCGTCTGTGAGGGGAAAGGACTAAGAAGAAAACTTGTTTGACTTTTTCGTGTTTTCTTTTCATTTTTGTTGTTGTTAAATTAGATTTGCTTAATATTCCTTTTTACCATACTTATTATTGTTTAACAATTAAGTTGCTTGTTCTTTTCACAGCCTCAACAAGAAAAAAAAAATGTTTTGTTTGTTTTTCATTTTCCTCATTTTTAGATTTCTATTGATTAGTGTAAAATGAAAAGTTTTTACCTTAGTTTGCGATTGTTGCCGATTGTTGCGCCCACTATCGCGCTCATCCTTGGGCCGATCACGATGACGGCGTCGTGAGCTCGATTTCGATGTCTCATCCCTATAACGGTACTTGTGCTGCCTTCGCCCCGAAACGGGCGATTTGCGGTGCGAACGCTTTGAGCGCTCCTTGCGGCGACGGGAAGAGGAGAGGCTATCATCAAAACTGCAAGAGAGCAAGAAATGAAGGTTAACAAAATTTAAATTATATTTTTACCAACTTAAAAATTATATGCCATTTTATTATTTACGTATTGTTAGGTTTAATGTATTAATTCATAGAAATTGATCAATAATCAATTGTAATTTGCACTTTTGTGTTAATGGTTAACATCATTAACATATTGTTACAATAATATGTTAACTATTTAAACATTAACTAAATATGTCAGTTGACTAAAACTTACTGCTGACATTTAAGCCATTTTTATAGTCAGATCGTTATGGTAATGAACATAATTAAAAATGCTACGAAATGACTTATTGTCTTAAAAAGTGTTTTATTGAAATAAATTTGCTTATTACCTAATAACTGTTATTCATATAGTACATATATAAATTTTTTATATTTTATAGAATACCGAGATAGATGAATGGCCGGCCTTGATGCTACTCCCAGCAATCTGTCGAATTACAAACGAATCTCAAAACGAAAAAAAAGTGGACAATAAATGGAGTCAACATGGAAAGCTACTTAAAAGCTAAGCTCTCCCCTCTCTCTCTCTGTTTCCATACACCCCTCTCTTTCTATCTTTATCTCCCGGTCGAGTTCTTGGCTCTCCGAGTTGGCTAAGTATTCGAGTGTCGGCCCGTGTTGGCGAATATGCGAATGCGATTGTGAATTTGCGTTACCAATCAAGTTAATCAACTTGGCCGGATGGCTAACTGGCTAAATAGCTAACTGACTGAACTGGCTGAAAGGCTGACTGTCTGCCCACCATGAGCGACATGCCTTTGAGAGTGCGTCGTCGTCGTCGTCGTTGTCGGCCAAGTTAGCAAAGTGGCAAAAGGCTTATGACACGACGGGGCACAGCAATAAAAAAGCTAAAAAGTCACAGCCCCAAAAACCTTTGAGTACTTAAAAAACTGAACCCAAAGCACAAATTGTGCAAGGCCAGAAACTGTGTCAATAACAACGGTAGTTGCCCTTCTCCCCAGACACTGCCCCTGCCCCCGCCACGCCCCCTTACTTGGCATTACATCAATGAAAAACACACACACGCTCTCACACCCATGAGATTATCGACACGCCCAAGCAATACTTGAAACATCCAAAGTTTCCACATGCGGGTGGGCAGCCAAGATCCAAGATCTTGCTATGATTCAGCTTTACCTTCTAGCCAGTGCTGCCCAATCAGCTCTATTTCCGCCAAATATGTGTAGCTGCTTTAGCAAAATATATTCTCGGGGAAAATTAATAGAGGGTTTCCTTTAAACGTTAAAATAAATGTTTCAAATATAACTAGAATCTGGATTTGATCAAAACTTTAGTTCATCAGATGCTAAATGATTTCATACAACTCTGATAGAGGGTATAGGATGTCCATTTCAAATTTGTCCAACTTTATAAAAGGAAAATGACATTTGAACTTATTAACCTTATAAAAAACTCAAATTCATGTTCAAAACTTATACTATAAAAATAACTCTTTCCTTAACTTAGTGTTTTTAGCTTTTTTTTGCATTGTCGCTTAGCAAAAGTTGGCATCACTACTCCTAAGTCAATCGATTCAATGCGAACCGTTTCGATCTGCAAGTCAGATAACTGACCTAGGCAGCTACAGACAGAGAGACAGACCCACAGCTACCAAGAGGCCAAAGAGACAAGCGAATGCTAATTAGTGAACAACTAAAACAACTGCTCTCAAGAGTTAAATAGACCCTGTACTTACAAAGTGTGTAAGAGTTTATGGCTTGAAAGTAAGGAGCATAAAAAGACATTTATTTATGAGCCGAACCTTTCAATAAAGTTACCATCTGTTACCATGGCATATTTGCTCGTAATCAGTACAGTAAAGTTACAGATGAAGCACAATTTATGGCACTATCATTTCATATGTAATTCCCTTCAAAAATATATACATACAGGGTCTCTTATGGTCGCGTTTCCGTTCGATTTAAGCTTTATCTAGTAGCTTAATTTTTTTGTGGAGACAAATCAACTGTTTTCGATTTTTTCGGTCTACTCTTCGCCCACATCATCATCATCTCTCATATGCTACGGAGTAACTCTAAATTTGGTCACGAAAAATTATGAGAACGCAACGAAGCTGAAAGTGACTTTGACTACAAGTACGTTACACTCGCACACACATGTACACATGTGCACACACACTTAAGCACTCACAACAGCTGCAGAGTTTAACGCCTGCGCGCAGCGGTTTTTAAGCCACATTTTGTGTGGAGAGAAACCGCCAAAAAGTCAGCGAACTGTTTTTTTGAATGTAGGCTCAAATCAAATATCAGTTTGTCTCTTAGCCAAACAAAAAAGATTTTGATTTGACTGGCGTCTGACGCAGCGAACGCCTCTTAAGGCAATACGGTAGTTAATAGAATAATCGCATAGGAATATTCTATGGAACGAGAGTTGATTAAGAGTTTTTATGGCTAGAACTTTGGGAAAGTAAAAATAAGGTTGGAAATTAAATGGCTTAGTCTAAAAGATATTGTACGGTTATAAAAACTAGGGGATTATAGACATTCGACTCTGATAAATGTAAAAAATATAAGATTTTATCATTAATTTTTATCAAAGATTTTTGACTTGTACCGTGGCGAATTGTTCCATAAGGATGATCTTATTTTAGAGAATTCTAAAACAGATTTTTGAAATGTTTTCTTCTTATTGTTACTCAAGTTGTCTAGAACTCATCAAACTCCTCTCGCTCGTAAACGACAAAAAAATGCCGTCAGTAAATAAACTTTGTTCTGAACACTTGATTAATGACGCGACGCGTGCAAATTAGAGCATACCAATTTTGGTAAGACTTTCGTAATTAAATTGGATATTAATGGTGATTGGTTGAATCGTTGAACTTGCCGAACTTTTCACACTTGCCTCGATTTGGGCGGAACATATTAATTATATAGGCAAGACTATAAGATCATTAAACAAGCAGCTGATTTTTAGCGATTTGTTAATAAGTCTCATATAGTAACTGAAGATAAGGAATTGAAATTTTGACAGATGTCTGCGAAATTGATAATATTCCAGCTAATTAATGATTTACAAATAATATTACGACTCGACATGGAATATTGGATAAGATATGTCGCAATATTTATTGATACAAAAGAATATTAGGCAATTTCCTATGGGGGATCACACCCATTTTCAGAATTGAGTTTCTGCTTCTTCGTAAAGGTCACTGAATCAATTGTTTTATTTCACAATTAGCCTCGACTTCTTCCTGATTGTGGGTGATATCGGTTAATCTTTATTTGATGAAAAGTTCTTTAAACTTTTTTTTATAAAGATAACTTTTGTTCATCTATAGTTAAGTTTAAAATGTGATTAGCAACTCAAAACATATCGATTTGGTTTATCGATGTTACATCCATCACTAAGTATAATCTGCATGGTCTTCTCGACTTTCAAAGCTTTCCAAACACATGTGAGAACTACTTCTTGCGTCTCTGGCTATTGAGTTATGAAATTAATCATTCGAAAACCAGTTTGTTCATATGATTTACATAGAGCACAGCCAAGACACTTTAAACCCACAAGCAATAAGCAGTTAGCAGTTAAAAGCCAAGCGGCCAACAGCCGACAAACATTTGTTGTTGTGTTTGTTTCGAGATACATTTGTGCTGACCCTGAAAATGCCATAAATACATTAAGCAAAGCCATACACATATATCTTAATATATATATATATATATATATAAATTAATATACTACTGTACTCCCCCTCCTTCCTCACCCACCACAGCACATTAGTTGTGCGTATGTGTGTGTGTGTATACAAATGCATAACATACAGAGTTAATAATTTGTTATTATTGTTCGATTTCAAAGCTTCAATTGAACTGCTTAACTCATGCGTCATTTCGAATTCGACTTCGAAAAGCACATAGAAAAGTTAAGGATGTAGAAAATGTAGTTCTGTTTAGAAAAATTACTGAATGCGTCGGGACTTAAAAAAACAAATTAGATACTCGGTATCTAAGTAGTTTAAGAAACCTTTTATTTTTTCAAAAATTCTTAATGGAAAAACTTCGGGATTTGTTAGTGAAATTTACTATTATACCCCTAAGATTATTCTTCGAATCAAATAAAAAATGAGGAATTCTTTTCTGAAAATCTCAACAGAAGCTCCCTAATCTTGTTGTTTCTTAAAGCCATTTTAATAAGTAAATAATAAAAGTAAATTTTTCCATATCGAGATCAATTGAACCCGTTATTCAATGCACTTCTCAAATTCAGTTAGACCTCCTCAAATCACTCTTTAAAATAACAAATTCTATACATTCTAAATCTAAAATTTCTTGCGAGAGTTCAACACAGAATTCTTCTAACATAATTCTACGCAGAGACAGTCAAAAGTTTTAATTGGAAACCGGAATTATTGGTTTGGTCTTGGGTTAAAGGCGATGACAACAACGCCGTTTTGCTAAATTGTTGCTTTTATTCATATTGTTATTGTCTTTGTTGTTGTTATCTTGTTAATTGACAATACAAAGTGCCGTTACAAATATTGTAAATAATATGAAGAAAGAAAGAGAGCGAAATAAACTGATACAAAGAACAAACAACAATGACAAATGTAAATAAAAATGATAAAAAAAAAAACAATGAGTATTGGGCGCATGGGGCGTATGAGTAACGGCATTATGTAAATTGATCTGATCTGAGAGCGCGAAACGATGCGAAACGAAACAAGAAACGAATCGGAATCGGCATCGCATCAAGGGCGATGTGAGGCGGCGAGCCTTTGAGCTCAGCAAACGACAAGGTCAGACAACCCTAGTGATCAAACAGCCCAAGAAAGAAGTAGTAGCTGAGGTGGAGTTCGACGCTTTAATACCCTTTGCCACTTTTGTTTAATTTAAAACCAAATTTGCTGAGTTTTAGTTAAAAGGCGTTCAAATCCAAAGTCAAAGGTCAAATCATTTTAGTATAACCAACCTTGTTCTGAGGTTCCAAACTACTCTATTGAGTATCATACTTTTCAGAGCCCTACCTCAAGCATTAAGTCTACACTACCCTTAGTCAGGGTATAATGAGAGCACTGCAAATATAAAGATTGACTGAGGAGCACACAAAATGAGCTCAAAGTTAAAGCTTTGTGCGTCAGGAGCAAAGAAATGAAAAGAGGTGACTCAGCGCTACCATCCCGTCTTCAAGTCTCCCGTCTGTCTGTCTGCCCCTTTGTCCACTCGTACTCCGTCTCGCTCTTAAAAAAGAGATCGCACGCGTCTCTTCGAGGTTCATTGAACGTAGTGCAAAGTAAAGTACAGTGCACACTCCTTACACAACACACGTCCGACACTCAACACTTAGCAATGTACACACACAGAGCTCCACACCAGCTGGACAGGCCCAAACCGAAACCGAAGCCGGCCATTACAGTTAACAAAAACAAACAAACAGTTAAGCGAAATCAGCAATGAAAACAAAAAATCAAAAAGAAAAATACAAAATAAAAAACGGCGTTCACAAACAACACAAAAAGGAAGTAAATAAAATAATTTTTGAAAAATAAAAATAATATAATATATACAAAGAGAATTGAGAATTCTAAAAGACAATTCGATTTTGCATTAACGTTAATATTGTTGTTGTTGTTGTTGTTGTAGTCAATCACCTTTTGGTTGCATGCTCAAATAGGAAGTCAATAAAAACAACAACAAATCATTTGGCATAAACATTTCCCCAAATGAGCTGAGAGGAGAGTGAAAAGTGGACAGCGGAGAGAAGAGAAATGAGACAAACACTCGACAGACTCTACACTCTAAAGTTGCATGTGCACACTGCAAAGACCCTGTACTCAACTGAATAGAGCGGTCAATTGGGCTTGTCAGAGATATATAGAGAAAAGAGCTGGAAGGAGACCTACATACGTTCTTTAAGCCGCCCCCAATGACCCTGAGGCTAAATGCTGGCATTATACCTTTAAGAGAGGTTTGGCAAATTATATCATATAGTTTCCATATCATATTTGATTAAAAAACAGTTTATACTCAGTCTAAAATTTGTAAGAATTGAATAAATCTAATAAGTTGCTGAAATGGGAACTATTTATTTTGTATACGAATTTTTCGACGAGCCAACAGGGTCTTTTCCAGTCAGCACGTACCACTCTAGCTTTTCCAGCTAGTTTTTTATTTTTGGCTACCTTGCAGTTGTCGGAACTAATCGAGAATTCTACTCTACAAAATAGTCGTAGAGTCAAGACAACTTCATTGTTCTTGTTGTAGTTTAGTTGCTGTTGTTGTTGTTGGTGTCACTCTCGTTGCTGTTGTCGGCGGTAGTCGCATCAATTATGAGCGTATATGGACTACGGAGACAAATCCGGTTTTTGGTTTTGTTTTTGGAGCGCGATAAACGTCAGATAAACGAGCTCGAGAGCAAAACAGAAGCCAACGAAAACAAAACAAACAAAAAATGTGTAGCAACAATTTAAATTGTTAAACAAAATGCGAGAATTTAAAACAAATTTCTCAAAAATAAAAGGGTGAATTTTGGTAATCAATAACTGGCAGACAATCCCTGACAAATTGCTAAGATCCTGAAGTTTTTTAAAAGCAATGCAAATGCCAATTAAAATTCCACGCCTTCACTTTAATCCCTGACATCAGCTCTATTGATTTCTTCAATTCAGAATTTCAAATGTTTAATGAGGTCATAACATAAACGGAACAAATCGTTTTCTATATACAATATTTATAATGAAGTGTGCCAGCATTAAATGGAGGGCCAAATCATAAGCCAGAAAAGCCATGGGCACGTAGAGACAGTGTTGAACAAAAGGCGTTAGAAAAAAGGCTAAACAGGCCTTAAAAAGTATAGACATATTTATAACCATAATATTCGAACAAATCTAATATAATTAGAAACCAAATTGATTTAAATTATATTCAATTTAAGTTCTTTGTCCAAGTCTGATTTCAAAATATTTCCAGCTAATGGAGCAGAGATCTTTTTAAATAAACGCTAAATTGTCAGCACTGCTTAGAACCCCAAAATCTTTTGCGGTTAAGTCTCAACCAAACTGGCGCTAAGATTGCCTAATGAGTTGAGTTCAACTGAATTATAATTTGAGTCAAGTCGAGTTGAGTTGGGTTGAGGTTTTGTTTTTGTTGTACGCTCTATAAGTAGTCGTATTAAGTAGGGGCGTCGGTGCTTGACCAAATTTGGCAACGAGAGAGATCACGAGCCGTTTCAGCGGCACAACGCCAACAATTTTGAAGAGAACTTTTGTAGACTTGAAGATTTTATGAAGTGCTGACAAACGAAGAACGCTTAGTCAGCCGAGTTGGATGGGGCTAGCTGAGGGGCAAATCTTGAAACTAGATCCAGTTTCCGCATATAGTACTGAGACATTTTGAATTAGGGACGGGGGTTTGATGAGGAAAAATAAATCGCTTAAAATTATGGAGCTTTTAAGAAAGAATTTCGTCTACAAAAAAGGTTTAAAAAGGATTATCGATAGCTACAACTATTTGTAACCGAAATGATTTAATCGATGGTCGATGGTTACTCGATAGTATCGTTAATTTACCATCCCTAGGTTTAAGCAGATTCGAACCCCAAGATACTCACTTATACTCACAGTTCGTGGACCCCAAGTGCTCTGGACGACGTCGCGTCTGTTGCTGATTGCTCCTGTGCTCACATTTGCTGTGATTGCTGTTGTTGTTGGCATCGTGATGTGGCAACAGAACGCGATCGGGATAGAGCGGCTTGGGAGCCCACGATGCAGCGGCGACATAAATATCCGTTTTGGGTGGATCGGGTATTTGGGGTTCGGGTGTGCCTGCAGCATAGCTGTAATACCCATCCTCGGGTTCCTCGAGCAAAGCGAGTCGTTGTTTCGTGTTGTTTGCTGTCGATTTGTTGATCGTAGTCGTATCGTTATCGCTATATAGATAATCGTGCATAGATCGTGCATATTTGGCGCTCTTTCTGCGCTGCTGTATAGGAGTTAAGCCCATCACCTCCAGCGGCTCTGGCGTAGAGCGAATCCAGGAACTGGCGGGCACATATTGACGCTGCTGTCGGTGACTGTGCACCACCTTGGTGAAGTCCACGTAGAGCGCCTCATCTGTGGCCGGTTTACGCTGGAACTCATCATCCTCCTCGTCCTCATCCTCATGTGGCGTCGTTGGTGCTCCCATGGAACTGTAGAAACTATAATTGCTAGAGGACTGCGAATAGGAGCGATTCCGCTGACCATAAAACTCATCCTCAAAGGGCAGACCTTGTGGAAACTTCTTCGAGTAGGCTTTTTTCAGTTTGGGTGAATCGTGTGAATCACTGGAGCCAGTAGACCCTGTAGAGACGGCCTCCAGTTCCTGCTGTCTCGGAACTGGACCTGATACTACACGTTGTCGTTGGCTTAACTTTGGCGTTGACGGCAGTTGACGACGCACAAATTTGAGATCATTCTGTTGACGTTGTTGTTGTTGGCGCTGCTGTTGCTGCTGCTGCTGCTGTGGGGGCAAAGGAGCTACATAGTTTTTGCTGGAACGCGGAACTGGACAATTCTCCTTGGCCTGATAGGAGCGCTTCTGGCAGGGATTTGAGGACGTAGACTGTACCTTAGTAGTGCCATTTGTGGGCGGTGCAGGTGCTCTAGCCTTGCCATAACGTGAGGCACTAGCAGCGGTGGGGGCGTGAACGGTACTGTTGCCATTACTAGCACAGGTGTGCTCTATGCGCCTGATCAGTTTGGGAGTCAGGGGCTTCACATTCTGCGCCGTTTGTGGCCTCAGCTGCTGTGTTCGACTGTTGGCACAGAAGCTGCTGCGCCAGGGCTGCAGACGCGTGAAGCCCTGCACCTGTTGATGCAGCGATGTGGAGGAGGAGCAGGACGAGGAGGTGGTGGAGGCGGAGTTGGCGGTATTGGCACCGCCTGTGTTGTTGTTGCTGTTACTTTTGCTGCCAACTGTTGTTGTTTTGCTAGTGTTTCGGCAGTTGCTGCTGCTGTTGTTGTTGCTGCTGCGCGGCACTCGAAACGAGCTGTAAGGACGAAACCCATTCGCGTATTGCTGTCCCACAATCGGCATGTTGTTGGCTTTTTTACGGCTAGTTCGTTTTTGGCGTTAGAAATTTAAAATTTTCACATTTACTTTAAACGCGATGTCGTTTCTTTTATTTGATTTTAACTTATGTTTGCTAGCTGCAAATTACACCATTAATTAATTATTTATTTATGTGAATATTTAAATTTTTAAATTTTCCACACACACACACAACACTGCACTTTTCGCTTTACTTAAGTGAATTATCACACAATTTGGACGCCTGCACTTAACACGTTTTATCGCATGCTCTTTCGCTCGCACTTGAAGGTGTCCCCCGCCTTGCCCACTTCTGACACTAGCCAACTATTGTTGCATTTATGCGACTTCTTCTTGGCCGCATTTCGCGTGCGTTGCAGTTGTCAGCGTATTGTAAAAATTCAATTAGCTGCTAAAAACAAAACTGGAACTGGAGCATACACGCTGCTAAAGACCCTGCACTCATACGACTACTATTACAAAACTTTAAAATAAGTATTATACTATAACTACTGATGTAGTTATGTCCATTCCTCCTGCTGCATCTTGCTCACATTTTTCCTTACACCCTAACAGACCACTCTGTACTTTTCAAGTACAGGGTCTTATAACCCTGAACCTCGACTGCGATTTTGTCAATTTCGCCTTTTCGCATCAGCAAAAAAAGCAAATCCAATTGACAAGTTCATTGATAGCTGGTATTAGCCACGTCCACCTTTCCGCCCACCACCCGAACCCACTCATTACCTCCTGCCATGGTCTAACCAGTTTTTGCAGTTTTATGCAATTTAAAAAACTTTTGGTAGAAAGTGCCTCCAATGGACTCGGCAAAATCCTCCAGCGACCAGTTTTCCACCTGATTTGAAAAGGAAACGTCGTAAACGGGTCAACAAAAGTTGAACAGCCACAGCAAAAATTTGTACAGTTTGTCACAACGAAGAGATAATGCGCTTACTTGATCCAAAACTAAGCAAACTACATAGTATATTATTATATTATAATTATTATTCATAAGTATATTAATCAAAGAGTTTTTAAATCATAATCATGACTTTTAAAAGGTATTTTAATCAGTGTACAGAAACTGATTAATTGTTATAAGCATTGAAAACAGATTTCTTATACAAATGGTAGATTTAGCAGACCTATTCTTTTCTGTAACAAATTACCTAATCCTACCTAATTTGCCTTCTTCAGTGCGTTACAAATACCATAACAAAGTCGTAACACCTGATAGTACCAAGGGTATGCCAACAAATCGACAACTTGTTGCGGTAGTTCCGAAAAACTACACGTATTGCACAAAAACCAGCTGCTGCTGCTGCTGAGGTTGTTGCTGCTGCTACTACAGCTGCTGAGGTTGTTGCCGATTTGACAAATGACTCAAAGTGACGACAACGACAAACGCCAACACATGAGTAATACGTAGAGAGTTTGGTGTTTAGGAAATCAAGAAATGCGTGGAAATCCCTTGAATTTCCGGTGCTTGCAGCCAAAAACACGATGCCGAATTTTGATAAGAAGCTACTCAAATAGTATTGCATATAGTACATGATTATATACTATATACACATTTGATATAAAGGCGTCTCTATGTCGTCGTCGTTGCCGTCATATCTTATCAAAGTTAGTTAACCTAACCAAGACAAAATCACTTTCTTGGCCAAGAACGGTCGGTGGCGTTTTGTTAGTGTGTGATTTTTGTGTGTTTAATTTAAATTCACGGCATTGAAAAATGAAAACTGTTTTAAAGAATTTGCCAGTATTCAAATATTCACATTATTAAATTACAGGATGCATAAACAAATTGTTTGAGATTAATATTCTTGTTGTTGTTATTGTTGATTCACATATGGATCGGAGCACGCATGCACACACATACACATGCACACAGTCATATATACACTTGACAGCTGCATTTGTTGGAAACTTATTATAAGCACATACACTACACACTTTACATTAATTTTGCTTCTTATTTCTTCTTTACATTTCGTTCATAAAAAGGCACTTGATTATCGCTTGTGTTTGTTGTATTTATTTTTGTTGCTGTTGTTGAGGCAGCACTGCGGCGACGACCGAAGCCAGCACCTCCATTCGCTTGCAAGTTGTCGTTGCGACTGAGCTTTAATGCGACAAGTCTGCAGCGAACAAGTGTCGGTTTTGTTCGCTTTGCTGCTCTGCTCAGACGCTCACTCGCTCGCTCACTCACTCACTCTCTTTCACTTGCTTGCCGACTTCGCCACAATGGCCATTTCCAGTTTACAGTTCGATCTGTCGACTGCGGCGAATTAGCGAAGCAACCGCATGCTGAATTCGCCGTGCGTGCTTGCAACCATTTTTGATACTCTCATTCTCTTTCGGTTCAATTACAGAATTTTATGCACAGAGAACGTATTTAAACAATTGAAATTGCAAATTTCAAATCAACAAAAAAAATTTAAATATATTAAAGGCGGAAATGCGCCAAAGTTCAAGCAATAAATACATTTAACAGCCACATTTTGTACAGCAAGTTCACGTCGAGTAAACAAATATAACACTCTGTATAACAAACACTGAGCTTGCCAAAAGTTATGCCTAAAAGTATTTAACCATTGAAGTGTGAGTCAATAAATTAATTTAAGTACTTTAAATAGTCGATCAAAAAAAAAAAACAGGAAACGCAAAATAAAGGGTTTTCTTACATTATTTTGTTTAACAACAAAAGGAAAACTTTTCCTGTATAGCCAAAAAAACAAAAAAGCGAAACAAAAGCTCGGAAAAGGTTCAATAAAGATCCGAACTAAAGATAGGGAATGATTTATAAGACAAAAGTCGCAGAAAATTTGAGTTTGTTATACCGAAATTAGCACAACAAAAATTAAAATTAAAAAACAGTTCTAAATAAATTAATAAACATTCATTTGATTTTAGTCAATGTTAATTTTTTTTGGTTTAAAATTATTGGTTCTTTATGAAAACACTCAATTCGAGATCAAACAGCCGTTTACAGTGCGTCTTGTAAAACAATGAACACATAAATTATATGATTGATTTAGTAAATAAATCAATCAATGTGTTGGAAGTTTTCAATCCAATTTGGAAATCCAAAACAGATAATCTCAGACAAATTCAATTCGATCTCTAACCAATTCTTTGACTTTGAAGATTTTCTTTATTTTTAAATGTTTTTTTTTACTTCCGCGTTGTTTTTATGCCGGATGAATAATGAGTAAGTCAAGTCACTGATTTAGCAATTAATCTGGCAAGCAGTCTTTTTGTTTTGTTTTTTTATTTTTATTGCAAAATGAAAAGGTTAATAAACAAGGCGATATTGTTGTTGTTTTATTTTTTCTTTCTGTTGTACATGAATTCAAGAAGTTTACGACAAAGAAAGCTTCAAGTCGAGTCGACTCGACTCGATGGCAAATAAATTACAAAATGCGACAAACTTTCAGTGCTAGGGGCGATGGGAGGAGTGCAAGGGGAGCTGAGATGCTGCGGGGCCGTGGTTAAGGCCATGCCTAAAAAGGCCATGCCAAGTTTTTATATAAAAAAAATTGAGTAAATGAAACAAAGTCGCGCCTCAGACGCTTTTGAGTAATATGCAAATATGTTTTAAATACGCAAGCGAATAAATTAAATCAACTGCAGCAAAAGCAAAGGAAATGCAACGAAATGAACAGGACTTAAAACGCCCACACACACACACGAGTGAAGCGGGTTAATTGCAATTGGCACAAAGAAATCGCAATCAGTGCATTAATTCACAGCTCAAGATGGGCTCACTGGAAACCAGGAGGATAACGCGCCTTTGGATGACTCGACAGTGTGTTTCAAAGAAGACACAAGTTTCACCTGCTACCATATTTGGAGGCACTGTTAATTTGTCTTGCTGGTAACACTTGATTACGGCTTTAACGGCTCAGAGGATCATTAAAGAAATGGTCATTTAAAAGGCGTTTCAAAAGAAGTGCAGGCACTTCGGGAGTTCCCTAATTGTGTGGGCAGCACCAACAACCCAGAAGAACAGCCTTGGGGATTGAGGAATTCTTTTCATTGCTTCCAGACTCTTTCGCTTGAAATGATCAGTTAAAAAACACTTTAAGCAATACAACATGTAGTTATACAAGAAATCCCTAGTTTCTTTGACTAAAACTAGTAATCTAAACAGAAATATACTACAAAACACACACTTAAATCAATGTTAAAGGGAACTCCTTTATGCCCTTAAATACCCCATCAAAAGTAACTTCTAAGTGCTGTTTATCTACTCACGTTGGCTCCTTGGAAATATGTGATGAAGTGTTTGCATCAATTTCATGTCTTCGACGCTTCGCTGCTGATCTTGTGTGATGTGTCTTCGTAACGCGGGGCCTATTTATAAATATGAGAAAGTCGAAATTATAACAATGCTGTTGCATACACAAAAATATTCTACTATTTTATGCATATTTATTAGGCAATCGTCTAGGCAGCTACAGTTAGTCAGATAATTGTTTTGACCAAACACACGAAACCAAAATTCACAAGAACCTCAAGAAACTGACATAAACAATCGTCAATATTTGCATGTGAATTTCGTGTGTGTGTGTTTGTGGTCAGAATAATTATTTGAGGAACTGTGTGTGCACACAGACACTGCACAAACACAAATACTTACGGCGACGGTGCTTCAGCTAAGGGTGGTGAATGATCGCCAGTATCGAGCCGTCTACGCTTGTCTCGTGTGCCCGCTGAGGATCGATCCCTCGAGTGATGGCGTCGGCGTGTTCGTGGCATCTATAACGAAAAAGTCACACATAATACATAATTCTTATTAATACTCATTTGTGTAAATAATTGTACAATTATTGCCAATACGTCACTCACACACACACTATACTCAGTTTAAGCAAAAGCACAAAATCAAAAGCAAATCAAAGACAAACTCAAAGGCAAAGGTGAGTATCGTTGTCTGCCCATGTGTGCGCGTGTCTGTGTGAATTGCATTGCGCATTGAGTGTATGTGTGTGTTTGTGGGATGAGCTTCACATTTTGCCTGTACTTTGAGCATCGTACAAGAAGTCGTAGCATACCTTTAAATATTGCTTATTAGCTGTTTTTACTTATTTAGTCCACTACTCTTATTGCATGCGTTTAGTTTGACCGAAAAGCAGCGCGAAAATTGTTTTGTCTAGTATTGTTTTTGTTGCTTTACCACAAGCAGCGTCTGCTTGTCTATCGAAATTTACGCAGCTGCCTGTATTTTGCTTGTTGGCCACTTTTGGTTTGCACGTGTTAGCTGCACAGCTTTCTGCTCTATGCCCTGACCACGTTCAACACTATTCTTTTAGTTTTAAAATGCACTAATCACTTGAAAGTTACGGTTTAATTCTTTTACTTTTTTGTGAAAATCGTGTTTTTTCTACACATATTTCACGTCACGCATCAAATTCACCACGACCGATAAATGCTGCCACTTGGCGCAGAAAATACTTATTGAGCGCTGCCAACTTGTGTGAAATACTTGCAATAACAATTGCAATATACAATCACAAATGCACACATATCCACATTCGGCTTATCAGGCGGGAATTGTTTAAATTAATGCGTATTATTTACTTCTTGACTAAAGAGTGATATTAATATAATTTTTTTTTATCAATTTCAATAAGGAACAGTGGCAACGCTTGAGCAGCTGTAAATGCGCAGCGCGGCATGTAGAATCACCCGCCTTCGGAATATTTATGATTTTTTATATCGTTAGGTAGCCAGAACACAAGGCTATGTGTGTTACACAAGTATGTGCTTGGGTGTGTTTTCAGATATGACAAAAAGAAAATTGACTTGTGTGTTGCGTTTATCTTACCTCTTCTTCTTTTTGGCGCTCCTCCGACTGTCTTTTGTACTCAGTGATTGTTGTTGTTGTTGTTGCTGCCGTTGTCTGTGTTCTAGGCGGCGGGGCTGGAAGCGCTGAAAACGATTGCGGCAAGTATATACGATTCCACAATCCACCAATAATATGATTTAGCATGTGCCAAGTGTGATTTGCTTTAGACGATATTTTTTTGAACATTAGACTAATTGCACCTGTTGCCTTTCCGGCTAGCGTCAGTCCAATTTTTTTTTTGTACTTTTTGGCGCAATTTTTTGATGCTATTGCTGTTGTTGTTTTCCAGTGCGGCCACTGTGCTACACTGTTTTTTTGACACGGACGTACATTCTAAAACGAATGTTTTGATATTTTACACATTTGCTTACTTGAAAGCAAAACAAAAGTAATGCTATTAAACGTTTAGAAAATTGATTTAAAGACAAGCCAAGCGCGTCAGCAGCTGACTTGTCTTGTTTCTGAAATGCTTGGCGTTGCCATATCACACAGGGCTGTTAAGCAAGTGTTGGTCAACTCGCACCATACTTATGGGTGCTGCCACTTTGTCAAAGCAGTAAAATATTTTAAGAGCTGCCACTCGCTGGATTTAAATTCATCAGCTGTTTCGGTTTGCGCCGGCGCGAGTTTTTTCTTGTTGGCGCCTAAAGAAAATACTGGCAATTCAATTGCATAACAATACACGGTATAACGGTATCGTTATCGCGCACATTATCCTTTCCCTCAGTCAGATATTGACGTGCTTACGCTAACGGTTGCTGTGGCGCTTGCTTCACACTCTGTGCTCTGTCCGTAAAGAAAAGAGAAAAAAGATTTGGGCTTATAAAATATTAACGGATAACGGACAAAATCAAGCATTTTACGTGCGTCAAAATGTTTAAATAATTGATTGTGGTGTGGTTTTTGGCACACAATTTGTACGGGGTATGTCGCGTCTACGTCAGATCTGTTCTAGCCACATTATACATAGCCAGGCTACATAGCAGAGCTCGCTTTTTTTTTATATACAGTTATACCCAAAAACGTGTTCACACCCCGCCCAAAAATATTGCATAGTAAGCACAACTACAACATCCATCCTTCCAGAAACAACGATTATAAATGATTACATGCGCATTTTTTTTTGCATGAAACATTTTGTTTGCTTTAAACTGCACTGAACAAAATTTGCAGAAGTTTCTTTATTGCGGAGCGAGCCACATGTGCCAGAAGTGAGTATAGCTATCGATTTTCTGTACTTAAACGCTGTCAGCCGGGCCTGAAGTCCCAAAAGTCGCGTGATTCACAAAAAAGTTAGGACAAAAAAAAAACACTCAGTTTCGGCTAACTTCTACTCACACACACATACACCCACAGAAACGTACACACACACAAGCACACATACAACACCATTAAACATGCTTCATAGGCGCACATGTGCACAAATACAAGCGCAATTTCTTTTTGGGTCACGAGGCAGCATTGCTTGTGTGCGTGCGCGTGTTTGTGTGTGCTTGTGTGTATACATACGTATGTGTATATGTGTTGACATTGTCCTGGTCTCTTTATTCCTACGTAAGCACGTGCTTTTTTTGGCACAGGACATTGCGGTGTATACGTAACACATTAAAGGTCGTTTCAGTGCCCGCGTTTGACGTATTTGTGTATGTGTGTGTGTGTGTGTGTGTTCCACACACTGTTTATTTTAAAAAGTTGTTTGATAAGTTCGAAAGAAAGTTTTTAAACATTTTCAGTTTACGGCTAAGAATATTTACACGTTTAACTACTTTTATAGAGAAGAGGATTTAGAAAAACCGCTTTGGCTCGTTGTTTAGTTTTGTGTAACAAAAATTTGTGGTTTTTTAGTTGTTTTAAGAAAAGTATTGGAAAGTATAAAGTACCAATAAAATAACGTGGATATTTATTGGTGTTAGTGTTATGTAATTCCATTTTAATTAAAGCTCTTCTTAAAAGATGTGTCTAAAATCTTCTAGGTATTAACTATTCAAAATAATTACAAATAAGCAAAAAGAAAGAAAAGCTAACCGGTTAAGTGAGGTTAGGTTTGTGAATGCTGTACAGCACTGTTACAGTATACGGTATCGTATGCTTAGAAGCTGTGTGATTGCTTGAAATATTACTAATTTTTAAATTGTTTGGTAAAACGGTCAAAAGAAAAAGTTAAATTCGGCGGGAAAAAAGCGATAACGTCTTCACTGAGTGTTGGGCTTTACTTTATTTGAAAATACTGCGCATCTTGGTGAATAATTGATGAAATGGATTTTCAATTTGATTTCAGTTGCTGCTGCTGTCGTCGGCAACTGTAGGAATTGGAGTTTCCCGCTGCTCGATAAAGTGACGCAAAAGGCGTTGAATCTTGTGGGCATGGACACTGCTGCCGCTGCTGCAGCTGCCGTTGTGGTTGACCTGACTAGCGAGGGCGGCAAATCAAGTGCAGCTAAATTGCTGAATAAACCAAAGTCAAAACTAAGCACGAACTACACGCTAGCAGCGGGAGGAGGAGGAGGAACATTAGGAGTGGGAGGAGGGGGAGGAATAGTGACAGGGGGACTGGTGGGCGGATCACTGGGAATTACTACTGAACTGGACATTGCCAATTGTTTGGGCAGCACCGTGGAGTCCATGTCCGCCACGCCCCCCACAACGCCGGCTCGCGGAGAGGTCGCCGTAATGGGAACGATCAATGGTGATCATGTCATGTCAATTAATGGACTCAAGGATGCCAGCACAGAGAACTGTCCGATGGAGACGACTACTGCGGCAGTAACACTATCATCACTAGCATCACTTGCGTCACTAGCACCAACAACATCAACGTCTTCCACAAACGCTTCCACAACGCCAACGTCTGCCTTGCTTACAGCACCAGTAACGCCAGCAACAACAGCAACAACAACAACTGCAACATCAGCAATCACACCAGCAACAACAGCAACAACAACACCAGCGGCAACAACAACAGCAACACCAACAACCACAATACGCAAGTCGAGCACACCCAAAAGAGGTGACAACCTTGCCGACATCGATCAGCTGCTGCACTGGCAGGATATGCCAAAATATCTACAATTTAATCCATATGTTCTCAAGGGATATCGTCCATTGCAGACCTTCAAGGGCTGTCTGCTCAGTCTCTTCTACTGGCACAACGAGACCATCAATATTCTTACGCACGGTGAGTCCTACTGGGGTATTAAGCGGTGCGGGCAGTTTAGCTATAAACTAGCTAGAATACAAAAGGGAACAATAGTAAATAAGAAACGAATTCAACGATTTTTCTTGTGGAATATTTTATATATAACTTTTACTTTCCATTTTTTAAATTATTTATAGCTTGTTTCTAACTGTTTGTCTTACACCAAATCACTGAATGTCTTTTTAGCTAGGAAATGCTATTGAAATTTTACAATTAGCTTGACAAATCGAAAACAGCCAACCAGTGTTTATTTTTAGCTGTTTTATAACTAGTTTGTGTGGACTATTTATTATCAAATTAGCCGTTTCTGGCCTTGACATGTGTCCAACACTGTTGGGGGTGGACAAGGGCTGATTTAGCCATTTGCTGTTGTTCATTTATCGACCTTTTTCAATGGCATTAACATTCACGGTCAAAGCCAAGTGCAGAAGCAAAACTGCACACACAAGTATAGGCCACAAATAGATTGTTTTGGCCTTTGTAGCGCTCGTCTGAAAGTTATGGAATTCAGTTTTGGGCGTGTAATCATTTCTTTGTGGTTGGAAAAGAGTGCACGACTTTAAGTTGGCAATGCTTTTGAGGTTTTAGACCCTGTAACCCAAATTGTGTGTATATTTATGATGAGTATCAAGTGTAGAGTCTATTTAAATAGCGATTTTTGTATGTCCCGAGTGCGGGGTCTTTTATAGTCGGTTCGCTGGACGGTCGCTTGTACAGACACAAACCTACTGCGAAATCTGTCTTAAATCTTTGACAATACAGATGTCTCTATTGTTGCCTATTGAATGCAGTTCTTTTCCTACAGATTTTTTATTGAATTAAGTTAGTAACAAGAAAGAATGCTACAGTCGCCCCGCGACTTTAGGATACCCGTTACTCAATGTTCGACCGATTGTTGCTATGGGAGCTATACGATATAGTTGTCCGATTTGTATGAAACTTGGTCAGTGCATTTATGTTATTGATAAATTTATTCTGTATCAGTTTCATTAGGATAGCTTGGTAAATACAGAAAAGTTTCATACAAATTCATACTAAATGCAAATTTTTGACCTATTGTCCCTATGGGAGCTATACGATATAGTAGTCCGATTTCTATGAAACTTGGTCAGTATATTTATATTTATGATTTATTTATTTTGTGTCAGTTTCATTAAGATAGCTTGGTCAATGCAAAATTTTTTCATACTAATTTATATTTGGAGCGTGTTTTTGACCGATCGGCCCTATGGGAGCTATACGATATAGTTGTCCGATTTTGATCAAACTTGGTCAGTACATGTACTTCATAGACATGTACTCTTCGTGTGAATTTAGTTCAGATAGCATTGCTAACAAAAAAGTTTTCTATACTAAAACATTCAAGTTTTATCTGTACATTTACCTTTATATGAAGATAGAACGCCCTAAAGTGGGCGTGTCAAAAAACAAAAACAAACTCGTACTGCTTGGGTATTGTACCTTTCATTTGCGACCCCTTTCACCTTTCTAGCTCTTATAGTCTCTGAGATCCTTTTGTTCATACAGACGGACGGACGGACGGACGGACGGACGGACGGACAGACGGACAGACGGACATGGCTATATCGACTCGGCTATTGATGCTGATCAAGAATATATATACTTTATGGGGTCTGCCACGCCTCTTTCTGCCTGTTACATACATTCCAACGATTACAATATACCCTTGTACTTTACGAGTAACGGGTATAAAAATCAGAATGAATTTACAGGTAAATCTAATTGATAATCTATGTAGTTAGTACAGTTCATGCTTGCAAATAGGACTTATGCGAGTGTCCACTCCACCAACACAGTTGTGTTTGTCTTCTTTGAACCTCCACTCCCAAAACCCCAATGCGGAATTTGTTTGTCCTAAGCTGTGACCCGTTGGGTTATCGACTTTCAATCGAATTTGTCGCTTCATTTTTCTGACTGACTTCAAACTTTCAAAATGACTCCTTAACTTGGACTTTAGCTATAAAAGGGCTTGAAGATTAGGCACACATCAATCTACCTTCAGCGAAGATGACTAAATCAGTAAATGAGCAAATTTTTCTACTCTTACAAAACCTTACCAACCTCGGCAGCCAAATTTTCAGTCTTTTGCATTCGACTGTGAGCGTTGGCGATAACACAACAGGGTCAATCGAAGCAAAAACAAATTTCATTTGAGTGTTTGCTAGAGTAAGCTCTCTAGACACTAAAATAGATTCAAGTGTTTAGTACAAATTCATGATTTAAATGCGTAGCAACGTGAGGTGCAAACTAAAGTGATGAAGTACAAAATGAGCCAGGCTCTACTACGTATACTATACGGATGGTTGCTGTTCGTGGCTACGGGATTTTTACCTTACGGATCTACAACTCGACAGGCCAGAAGCGATGACTGGAAATGGTCTAATGACAATGATATAAATCGACACTTGAAGTCAGCGGAGATGAAACATTTGATAAACGAAAACGTCGATCCATGCAATGATTTCTACGAATTTGCTTGCGGAAATTGGGCAGGTTTTAATAGAGCCGATGGTAATCATTTGACAACTGACATCTTTAATCGTCTCAACGATGCCTATTATCGTAAAATGAAGATCGATTTTTTTAGGGAGAAATATGATTCCGAATGGATAAGCCTTCCAGTGCATTTTTACAAATCGTGTGCACTAGTAACAGAAATAGACGAAAAATATCGGAAGAGTCTTAAGGATATAATCAAGAAGTTTGGGTCGATGCCAGTCTTAGAGCAGGACGAGTGGAATGGAACAGGCTTTGATTGGTTGAACACCACCGCAAGGATTAATTCTGTCTATGGTTTGAATATTCTTTTGGGTACCCAAGTGTCAAGGGACATTGTCAACGGTGAGGAAAACTTTGTGCATATTGTACCGCAGGATTTCCCCCTGCGAACCCAAGCAATGTATCTGGACATCAACACGGAGAACTATCGGAAAAGGCAGCGCGATATTTTAGCCAAAAACCTACAAACTTTCTTGGAAGTCGAGGAAAAACTGGCACGGACAACGGCCACAGAGCTAATGGATTTTGAGGTACAGCTCGCCAGAGGTTTAGCCAACGAAAAGGAACCTTTGCTACCGATGGAGGTTTCTGGCCCAATACCAATTGATGAACTTAATCGCATCTATAGTCCCACAAACATGAAGCAATTTGTACATACATCGATGGGGGAATATGTCGAGTTTGTCTACGATATGAATCCGCATTATCACACGAATCTTATCAAAGTGATTCAGGGAATGCCTAGACGAATAGTGGCAAATTACATTTATTATAGATTGATTCAAGCATTTTTCTTAGATGTGGATACGACGAAGGAGCAACGGGAGCGCAAATGTTTGGAATTATCCAGAAAGTACTTTTCAAAAGCCGTGGATCTAATAGTATATTATAATATGATGGACGCGGTTAAAGTCGCCGACGTGAAACGCATCTGGACTGAACTTAAGAATACCTTCAAGCTTCGACTTGAGTCGAACAAATTAACTTGGCTAAGTAATCGCACTCGAAACTTGGCTCTTGAAAAACTGGAGCAAATGAAGTTTCAAATTGAAACTCATCACCGCGAGGACTTGAGCGGTGATTTCAAGGAGATGTACCTCGGAAAAACGGATTACATCAATAACCTGGAATATGTGCTTAGAGTACGTTCACGACTGGAGAGCCAACTCATTGCAGAGCCTGTTAAGCCAGTGGATATCAGCGAAACTTTAAGCACGAGACCAGCCAACATACTTCCGGACAACGTGATTAAGGTACCGGTGGCACTACTACAACCGAAGTATCTTTGGGCGTCCGGGTATCCCAATGCCATCAAGTTTGGCACCTTGGGAGCGTTATTTGCCCATGAACTGATCCATGGCTTCGACACTCGGGGACGTAAGTTTGATGCCTTCGGTAACATGACTAACTGGTGGGACGAGGCATCAACAAATAACTATGTGAATCAACAAAAATGCTTTACCCGTCAGTACGAGGAATACTCCTATGATGGAATCAAGCTAACCCCCACTGATGACCAAGTCGAGAATACCGCCGACAATGGCGGTGTGCGAATGGCCTACATCGCCTACCTCAGGTGGCTGACATCAAAAGACTCTGATACTTCCAGCGAAAGTCTTCCCAGACTGGACTACACGAACAAGCAGCTTTTCTTCATTAGCTACGCTCAGATGTTTTGCAACGATGTGGATCCCCGAATGCGCAAGTTACAGCTCGCCACTGATGATCATATTCCTGGGAAGCTTCGGGTAAACGGTCCACTTTCCAACCTTGAGGAATTCGCCTCAGAGTTCAAATGTGCAGTGGACACTCCCATGAATCCTTTATTCAAATGTACATTATACTAACATAGGTTTTATTTCAATAAAACCTTATATTAAGCTTGCTACAAGTTTTATGTTCCATTTTAATTATTCAACTCTCTTTTCCGACTTTCAGATTTCAGTATTAAATTTGTTTGGGTTGTTTGACTTGTGCTGTGCTGCCTTATGGTTTGTCGCCCTGCGCCAAAGTAAAGTCGGGTTCCATTCCGCTCCTGCCCTTAAACAAAACTTATACAGGGTAAACCAAATAGTGACCCTGGTGTGCATAACGTGTTAAGGTTTGCCATCGAACTGATTTCCTGGGCTGTGAGTTTAAACAGTGAATTCGGCGTTCACAAATTGCATCTTCGGTTAGATTCAAAAAGTATTTCGTACATGTTATCTGAACATTTCGAGCGGAGGTCGCATTCAATTCTGAAAATCAGGTTATGCTAAGCGTCATACGACGATAAGAAAGAATTCGTGCTAAAATCACGAACACCAAACTGCAAATTAGTATTCTATAATTAAACAACAAGACCATAGGACTCCTTGGTAACTGGTGGGATTTCTTAAGCTGGCTTTACAGATATAAATTCTTGATTTAGGCTATCCACAGGCTATCGTATCGGAGACTGAAACTCTTTCGCTAGTTTTATAAAGAAATATCACAATTTTTAGACTATTTGAGGTTCATTTATTCGGTCGAGCAGCTAATACAGCATACACTGAACAGTTGGGTTCATCACTGTGCGTTTTTGACACTGAAAGTTTTTGGCGAACTCGTCAAAGTTTGCAAGTGGTCCAATAACTCGAAACTTTCCGGGGACATGATCATCTGTGGCGATCTGCAAATCGCGTATCCTTGGATGCACATCATTGCACCAGATCTGAGCGTAGCTAATGAAGAAAAGCTGCTTGTTCGTGTAGTCGAGTGTGGGCAGTATTTCCCAAGGCAAAGAACCGCTGGCCAGACTACCCTGTGCTCTCAGCCACCTGGTGTAGGCGGAGTAGGCGAGTCGCACACCGCCATTATCGGCGATATTCTCGGACTGGGCTTCTGTCTCGGGCAACTTCCTGCCGTTGTAGGAGTATTTACTGTACTGTTGAGTGAAGCAACTCTGGCGTCCCACAAAGTTATTCGTTGATGCCTCGTCCCACCAGTCGTTAATGTTGCCGAGGGCATCAAACTTTCTGCCCTGGGTGTCGAAGCCATGAATCAGTTCGTGCCCAATCAACGCTCCCAAGGTGCCAAACTTAATGGCATTGGGATAACTGGAAGCCCAGAGATAGTTTGGTTGGAGCACTGCCACGGGCACCTTGATCACATTCTCCAAGAGGATGTTGGCTGGTGTAAAGCTTAAGGTTTCGCTCATTTCCAGCGGCTTAATGGGCTGATGCAGCAGGTCTCGCTCCTGGAAGGCACGCACTCTGTACACATTCATTAAGTTCTCGATGTACCGGTCTTCCTGCAGATGCATATCCTTAAAGTCCTTTGACATGTCTTCGTCTTCATAGGAGTTGATTTGGAAGCGCATAGCTTCCAGCTTTTTTAAAGCCAAGTTGCGGGTAGAATCGCTTATCCAGGTTAAAGTATTCGACTCGAGTTTCTCCTTGAAGGTTTGCTTGATTTCGGTCCACATGGACTCAATGTTGGCGGCTGTGGCGTTGGTGTTGTATTGTCGGTAGATCATTCTGTCCAGGGGCTTCGAGAAGTACTTCCGCGTCGTGTCCAAACACTTGAGTGCCCGCTTGGCCTCCGTCTTCCCGGGATTAAGGGTAAACTCATCAATCAGTCTATAAAATATGTAGTTAGCCACAATCCTTTTGGGTGTCTGTTTCATTACTTTGACTAGATTCGCTTTGTATTGTGGCGTGAAATCGTAGACAAGTTTCATTTCTTCTCCTATGGCGACATCAACCAGTTTCTTGATGTTCAGAGTAGGATAATGTTGCTGAATTTGCTCAATTGTCATCAGTTTTGTTATCTCCATCAGGTCCACATCTTCAGTTTCATCCATGAGACCCTCGGCGAGTTGCACCTCAAAATTCATTAGCTCCCTGGCAGTCCCTACAGCCTTTTCTATATCGACGCCCAGAAAAGTGTGTAGGTTCTTTGCCATAAGTTCCATATATTTTTCCCGATAAATTGCCATTTCCTTCTTCAGGTACATGCCACGTGCCTCGAGTGGAAAGTCCTGTTGCACAACGTACACCACATTGACGGTGTTATTGACCAGATCCTTTGAGACTTCCGTGCTCAGTATAATACTGTGACCATAGTGGAAATGTATGCTGGCTGTGGTATTAACCCAATCAAAGTTGCCTTCATTCCACTCGCCCTGCTCCAAAACAGGCATCGATCCAAACTGTTGGATCAGATCCTTCAAACTCTGCTGATATTCGTCGTCTATTTTTGTCACTCGTTTGCAGGACTTGTAGAAGTTTCTGATTTGTATGTCCTCCTGGGTATCGTGACTATCGTTCTCCCTGCTCAGCTCTTGCTTCACTTTGCGATCGAAGGCATCGCTCAGGCGCTCAAAGAGTCCAGTTGTCAAATGGTTGCTATCGGCCTGATTGATACGTATGAAATTCCCACATGCAAATTCATAGAAATTGTCACATGGATCGACGCTCTCCTTCATAAAACTTTTAATCTCCGCTGCCTTTGACTGTCGCATCACTGCATCAATGTAGCTCTTTCCCAGGCGACTGTTTGAAATTGAGTCTTTTTGCGGAGCTGAAGCGCCGGCAGCCACGAGCAGCGCTAATCCGTAGAGTATACGCCGTAGAGAGTGACTCATTTTGTGGCGCATTGCTGTTATGCCGATCCCACGTTGTTTCTTATTGAATTGATAAACTTGAACTAAAACGCATCATTCTCATCTGTTGCTGCTGGAGTCTCCTCTCCCAAAGCCTCAAGCGGAATTTGTTTGTGCTTCGAATTGACCCCGTTGGGTTATCGCAATCGAGGCGAAGTCGTCACAATTGAGCCCCATAAACACCACAATTCGGATTGCGTGTAGTAATAGGAACTTAATTCGCCCAGTTGCATTAAAACTAGCAAATAATAATAAAAGAAATAATATAAATAACTTAAAATTGACATCAATAGTCGGCTCAATTACAAATCTAAGCCAAGAGTAGAAACTGCAAGTGTCGGCGTAATCATTGCGCATTAAGACTGTCGAGCCAACCGACTGAAGAAGACCCTGTATATGATGTAGACTACTTTATTTATTCGATCGATCAGAATCTAATACTTTATGGGTACTTTTTTAATAGGGTAGACCCCTATTGATATGTCTATTTAATTAAAGTAGATACATTTTACTTGTTTTTCTGTGTAAAGTGTTTATAAAAGAAACCTTTATAAAAGAGAGGGCGAGAATTAAGAATATAGTACTTTTATTATGACACTCGGGTTATCTGGGCTTAGGACGGTGCACTTTAATCTCGGATTCAAAGAAACGAATACCGTTCATGTCTTTGTTTTATTTGACTTTAAAGTACTCAATAAATTGTGTATTATATTCTATCTATATATATTTCTATACATACTTTTGTATTTGCATATTTATTATTAATTTTTTATAATAACCCATAAGTATTCAGTTAGCATAACGCGATTAAAATTATACTGCGGCTCTATATTCGACTGTAGAAGACCCTGTACTAGTTTAGTCGTATGTTCTTATAGTGCACTCGTTTGTAGTAGGGGTAGTAAAGGTTTAAGAGTAAAATAAATCTGCTTTGCTTCAAAAAGCTCACAAAATCTTTTCAAATATATAAAGACTTTTTCTGTGTGTTTAACAGACCCTGTTGTATTTTGTACAGGGTCTATGAGTATCTTGTATGCAGTGTTGCTGTTTTTTCGGAGCTAAAAACGCTAAATCAGTCAAGAAAGAGCGGGGGGAAATATAGCTGAACAGAAGATGTTTACATGTCAACTTTGAAACTCATAGTCGATTAATCAACATGATTAATAGTTTTATTTTTTGTGGATAATTTTTGACCGAGGTTTTTTATGGTACTGAGGTTAAGAGTAGTAGTAGTGGTAGTAGTAGTAGTATTTGAAAAGTTTTGTAAACCGTTTTTAATCGAGGAATTTAGAATAGAAGGAAAGCTTAACCCGTGGATTGTGATCAAGAATAAATATGCTTAACCTACTTAAAACGGCCTTGTGCTCGTTTGCCTGGGGCTACTCAAAAGCTAAATTTGACCGAAAAAAGGCGGAAGCGACAACACTGTTTGTAGCAGTTTTGTAAGTAGCAGCCTCGACGTGAACTGTAAGCTAATCAGGCTCTCAGCTCTGCCTGTCTCTCTTCTCTCTCTCTCTCTCTCGCTCTGTCTCTCCCTTCGCGGTCACAGCGATAAGGAAACTTGTGGGCTTTGATCAGTGATGAATTTGAATACGGGAAGTGCGTAGTGGAATTGATTTCTTTAGTCGCTCTTTAGCCATGAAAGCCGTTTGTAAGCACGCTGTGCTGCTGCTGCTGCTGTGCGTGTGCCTTGAGGTGAAAGGTCACTGGCTGTCGCCTCTGGCACAACAGAAGCTGGACACACACATTCAGCTGGAAAATCATTGGATATCGCAGCATAATGACAGCGTTTATGTGCAGCGTGTGATGAGATTTGCCAAATCGGCCGAGATACGCAGCTATATGCAAACAGAACAAAGTCAATGCGATGATTTCTTTGCCTACAGCTGTGGAAATTGGGCCAAAATTAATCCGGCCAACGATATGCAACCGCGTGAGACAAATTACCAACAACTGTTGACCAATGGCCTCAGTCACAAGCAGCAGAAGCTGCTCGAGCAGCCCAGTGATGCGGAAATCGATGAACCAGCCGTTTACAAGCTAAAAGAATTCTACGCCAGCTGTTTACGGTACAAACAACAACCCGCTGTGCTCTACCGCCAACAGCTGATCGGAATTATCTCCGAATTCGGACGTATGCCTGCACTGGAGTTCAACAGTGCACAGTGGAACGAAACGGAGTTCGACTGGCTCGCTACAGTGGCTAAAATCAGACAGAAATATGGTTTAAACATAGTGCTGCGACTGCGGGAGGTAATCAGTGCGAAGAACCAAACCGAAAGACGGCTCTATGTGGGTCAACCTGCTCAAGTGACTGTGGAACACAATCCCAAGACGACAGAGGAACGGGTTTCCAAGGAACTGCGGGAACATCTGGGACTGCAGCTCGAGAAGGCTGAGACAACGGCACGGGAAATCGTCGAGTTTGAGGTGCGGCTGGCCAAAGGGATGGCCAGTTACCCGTTGGGTGTGCTTGCCTCGCCGCGTTCCACTTTAGAGCTCTCGGAAACCTATGCGCCTATGATGAACCTAACACGCTACGTGGAATTAGCGCTACGGCGGAACTTGACCTCAGAGGAAAAGATCTTTGAGCACGTGCCCAGCTATCTAAAGCATCTCTCGGCGGTGTTAAATGAGACTTCCCCCCGCGTGCTTTCCAACTACATTTTCTACAAGTTGTCGCAGAGTTTCTACTACGTGCAGGGAACTAGTTCAGTGGTAAACTCGTGTCTGGAGAGCAGCAGAAAACAGTTTCCCGAACTGCTCAATCAAATGGTCTATCGGCAGTACGTAGATGAGGCCTCGCTCAGTGACATCGAAGCAGTTTGGCAGGCTATAAAGCGTAGCTTCAGATACTTGTTGGAAGGTTCTGGCCTGGACTGGTTAAAGCTGGCGACTCGCGAACAGCTGCTCCAACGTGTGAATGCCACTCGCCTGCTGATCAATGGATATGCACATGTCAATTTCACAGAGGTTTACAAGGACTTGGAGGTACAGTCGCAGAATTATCTGCAGAACTTGTGTGCCGTACTCAGTTACGCAGCGGAGCAGCCCCTGACCACGCCCACTGCTCAGTCCAGTGTGGCTAAATACGATGCCATAGAGAATCAAGTAGTGGTGCCCATTTCCCTGCTACAGCCCAACTATCTCTGGTCTCGCTACTATCCCAGGGCCCTGCGCTATGGCAGCTTGGGTGCAATTCTGGCCCAGCAACTCGCTCACAGCCTGGACAATCGTTCCCACTGGGATGCGGCTTCCCTGAGCGAGTTTGGCAAACGGAAAGCCTGCTTCAAACATCAGTACGAACTACTGCGTTACGGCGGCGAATACTTGCCACCCACCGAGTTGCAAGACGAGAATATAGCCGATAACACAGCGGTGCAGGTTGCCTTCCATGCCTACCTAACCTACCTGGATAACCTGGCTTCATCTGCCTTGTCTTCGGAGGAGCTACCCCACCTAGAGCTCACGCCGCATCAGCTTTTCTTTGTGGGCTATGCTCAGCTCTGGTGCAATGATGCCAACGCCCAGTTCCGGGAAAAGCAATCGCTACTCGCACCTGGCACTCCGAATGCTCTGCGCATTCAGGCAGCTCTGTCGAATTTCGCTGCGTTTTCCAACACTTTTAATTGTGCTCGCGATGATCGCATGAATCCCACCCAGAAGTGTCGCATGTACGCCGTAAACTTGAACTGAGCGCCGAAAATACCCTGTGACCTGTCATCATATGTATTAATTACATCTATACACTGAAAAGAATTCTTTTATATATCAGTGGATATTTTAACTCCCTACATTAATGGAAAAATAAAATTGTGTTTTATATATATTTAAAATTTCGTCAAATATTTGAATAATATTTCGTACTAGAATCAAGTATTTCATGCTTAGTTTTGGGAGTAAAGCTGGGAAACCATCGATAGTGGCAGTACTCGATGGTTTCACCATCGATGGTTAAAACCATCGATACACTATCGAAGGTTCCATCGAAAATTTAGAGTTTAAAAAAAAAGCAAATATATCTGTTTTTTATTGAAATATTAAACAAAAAACAATATCATAATATTTATTTATATATCAAAAAAAAAAATTGTCTACAAAGTGGCAAGTAACGGTTACAAAATTAATATTGGCTCTCGAAGTCCAGGTGTCGGTTGTAATAGCACAATATTCAATTCTATTTAGCTTGTTCTGGAGAATGATCAACGAACTGTCGTACATTTTTTTTAATTAGCACGCCCTTTAAATATCTCCGGCTTGGCAAAATATACCTTGGATCTGAAGTTCGCACAAACTCAATAAAACCGAAATTTTCGACGTACAAGGTGCACTTGCACTCGAATTCGTTACTAGGAAGTAATAAAATCAGTTCACTTTCTAAGAAATGCTCTGTAAAAATACCTACTTGATGTTGCGATAAATTTGTCCATTTTTTGTGAGATACTGCCAATTTTTATAACATTAACTTCTTAAGCCAAAGCACTAAATAAAAAAGTCTGAAAAGTTATTCTATTTTTTAAAAGCAGAAACAAATTTTGTGCGCCTACAAGTTTTGTTTCAGCCACTCACAACGAAAATCGCCGATATATCGACATCGAGAAATATCCATCGATATATCGCAAATCAAAAATTCCATCGATACTACCGATGGTCCCATCGATGGTTTCCCAGCTCTATTTGGGAGAATGCGGACTTATCCTACTATGTCCTAGTATATAGCACACTTAAACTCCGGATCCATCTTCGACTTCTGCGTGCAGTTGAAGACCCAGGAGAACTCCTGAAAATTGGACAGCGAACCGATGACACGATACATGCCAGGCGCATGATCATCCGAGGACGCCACCGTTGACCTGAACAGCGACTGTACATCATCGCACCAGAGCTGCGCAAATGCCACAAAGAAGAGCTGTCTACTGTTGAGATCGAGTCCTGTTAGAGTCTCCTGCTGAATTGCCTCTGGTGGTTGTTGTACCAGCCAGTTTTGGTAGGCGATGTAGGCCAATTTGATGCCGCCATTGTCGGCTATGTTCTCCGATTGTTCCGAACTCTTGGGCAGACGAACGCCATTGTATTTGAAGCCATGATATTGAGCCTCGAAGCACTTGCGTTTCTCCTTGAACTCGTAGATGGATTTATCATCCCACCACGTCTCCGGTTCTTCAATGTCGAAGCCATGAATCATCTCGTGGGCCAGCAGGTAACCCAATGTAGCGTACTTCAGAGCCTGCGGATACTTGGAGTCCCAGAGATAGTGTGGTTGCAGCAGAGCCACCGGAATCGTGATCTTATTCTCCAGCATGCTATAGGCAGGCGTAAAGCTCGTTATCTCATAGGTATCCGGTAGCGAGGGACTACTGTGTAGCCGAGCATGATTGTGCGCTGCTCGTGCCTGGAGCAACTGCTGCAAATTGGCCACGTAGTTGAGTCTATCGATGGTGATTTTCCCATAGAGTTCCTCGAAGTTATCCTTGTCATGGGTATTAATGAAAAGCGTCATGTCATCCAGTTTCTCCAAGGCCTTTGTCCTCGTCACATTCGAGATCCAGTCGAGTTTATCTCCTGCTAAATGCTGCCGGAACACGCCCCGTATCTCACTCCAGACAGTGTGAATTTGTGCCTCCATTGCGGCACTGCGATAACGTGCATACACCATGTGATCCAGCAGCTTGCCAAAGTACTTCCTCGACTTGGCCGTGCACCACTTGGCCATCTGACCCTTAGGCGCATCTATGAAGAATTCCTGTACCAGTTGCCAGAGTATAAAGTTGGCTTGGGTGCTGGCAGGAGTTGCCTGTAGGATCCTTAGTGTACTATTCAGATAATTATTCCCGTAGACATAGATGGACTCGGGCACATTCCCGGGACCCAGTGCCAGCTCCAGGAACTCAGTGATGTTTAAATGAGCGCTATACGCTTCCTGCAGCTTCGAGACCTCGTAGAGCTTAAGATTATCGCTGATCGAATTTGATACCGTCGTCAAACCATCCAAAAGTTTACGCTCCAAATTGTTTAGTTGCTTGGCCAATTTTCTGGCCGCTTTGGCATCTAAGCCAAAATAGTTTTCCATGTCATCTGCGGCCTGGGCGTCTTCCAGTAAATTGAAAATGTTTGAATTTGCTAACTTATTGCTGTCCGGAGGCAGCAAATAAATCCGATTGATGGTCTTATTGTATATGTCCTGCATGACACTCACATCGAAGATGATTGATTTGCTGTATTTGTTATGGATTTTGGCCACTGTGCGCCACCAGTTGAAATCAGTAGAATTCCATGAATCACCTGCCAGAACGGGAATTCCACCGTACTCCAGGTACACCTGTTGTAGTGCCAGTTTGTAGTGCACATCGTCGCGGTTGATTTGTTCACAGGATTTAAAGAATCGTTGTGCCTTCTCCTCCAGCTCTGTCTCCATTTCACCGACCTGCAACAGTCGCTTGAGCCTCCTATCGAATCCCTCGGAGATTAACTGAAACGTGCCGGTCATTATATTCCGGAAAAACTGAGCTGGATTCTGACGAGCCCAATTGCCGCAAGCATAATTGTAGAAATTATCACAGGGTGCAATGCGTGGGTCTAGCATACCCTGCATTTCAGCCGATTTGGACTGCAGTATTATTTTCTTAGCGTATTCAGTTGTAAGATCATCCCGAATTGGTCCATTTGTTTGGTTTGCGGGTAAAGCCAATGCAAACTTAAACACTGTTAGTAGTAAAAGCGCCTTAGCGAACTCTACCGACATCTCGGCTCTCATTATTTCAACTAACTAAACGCACGTTCTACTTATCAATGGACGTTTTTTTGCTGTTGATTTTGCTTTTCTATTTACAATTCCAAAGCCGCACTTGCCTAGGTCAAGTTGTTATCGCTTCAACGAGCGCTCACGTTGCACTGTCTGTACTCTTTGAAGCAAGCGCATAGTTATAAATGTTTGTAGTTTAAACTGTTACTCTCTTTGAGTTGAACATGTGAATATTTGTAGTGCGAGCGTTGAGGCGTTGTGAGAGCAGCTGTTTATGCTTGGCTGCAGGGCAAAGCGAGATAGCACGCAATCTGTCCTGCAAGCCGAAAGGAGAAAGCTAAGCAGCTGAGAGTGCGCTCTCTCTTGAAAGCTCTCTTGCGAGCGTAGCTAGACTATAGGCTAAAGCGAGATGGCTATTACTGTGTGTGTGTGTGTGTGTCTACGCTGTAAGCTTAACAAGATCCACTCATACATTTTACAACATGTTTTTTTTGTTCTTTCTCTTTGCAGCCATACCCATCTTTTATATACTGGCCATTGTACCGGGACTCATGCCATGGGACAGTGGCTTTAAATTTCTGTCTTTCTGTCATGTGTTTGGCTCAGTGGCGCCCTGGTGCGGCAGTTTCGTGTACCATCTGTTCATGAACATTGAGAAGGGAGAGAACGTTTACTACAGATTGCTCAAGCTGGACATGGTCGGCATCTGGGTGAGCCAGAGTTTCGGTAAGTGTTTAAGCACTTTAGACCCTGTACTAGTACTAGCTGAGTGATTCTTTGACTTTGCTGTATAAGTATGAGCTATAAGATAATTCAAAACGAGTTCAGGGTCATTTATGATCGATTCTGTTTATGTTCCTCTGTTTTTTTCCGGGGCACAATCTCACTATAAATAAATACTTCGACTAGGCGTGAATGAAACGCAACACAAATATTATTTTATATATATTTGTTTATATATTTGTATACATAGTGTTATTTTCAAGTACACAAAGGAGGTTATTTAGAAGATAGCACATTTCTCAGTGGGACTCAAAGCTGTGCCCTGCGCACACTCGAAGCTCTCGGCGAATACACCAAAGTTGGCCGCAATGGCATCGAGTCGCATATCCGGTGAGGCGAACATGTTGTTAATCCATTCGTCACTTGGGTTCATGCAGGACAATTGACCCAAAGCGAGGAAGAAGAGCTGCTCCGAGTTGAGCGACAGTTTGGGCAGTACCTCAGGGTCGGGACTGGTTTCGGCGTTCGATTTGGTGTCCCTTATTGGTTGTTGTCGCTGCCAGTTGAGGTAGGCAGTGTGGGCAATACGCACTCCAATATTATCAGCAATGTACTCCGACAGCATGGGTAGGCGATATCGCTCGTGATAACTGCCAAGCAATTCCTCAAAGTGTTTGATTAGACACAGTTTGTGAAACTCAAATGTTTGGCTTGAGTTTGTGTGCCACAAATTGTGTAGATTGCCCTGGGCATCAAAGAAGCGCCCGAGGTTGTCGAATCCGTGGCTCATTTCACGTGCCAAAATGTAACCAAGTGTGCCGTACTTGATTGCCGTGGGATACACCTCATCGTACAGATAGCGATACTGCAGATAGCCAACTGGCAAGATGACTTTATTAGCCTGTTTGTCATAGTATGGACTAGATCGACGCTCCGCTCGCTGGGAGTGCTGTAAATTCTCACGGAAATTACGCGCTTTCAACTCCAGCACGCGTCGAACATTGCCAAAATAGTCCGAGTTGCTGATGACCAACTCATCGTAGAAGTTTCTATCCAAGTTATCAATCTCCGCACCGCTTATGTCAAAGGTCATGGCCTTGAGTTTGGCCAGTGCCGCACTCAGAGTGCTCTCGTCCAGCCAGGACTCACGTAGAATGTGACCAAAGGATTCCTTTAGCTCCTGCCACAGCTGTCTTATGCTGCCCGGCAAATGGGGCGTCTGCTGCTCCAGATCCCTGTAGACCATATGGTCCACGTAGTCGGCAAATATCGTGGCAGTTACCTCAAAACAGGGCAGCACATCGTAGTCAGGCAGCAGCGACACGAGCATATAGTTTGCCAAAATGCTCTTTTGGGTATTGGCCAAAAGATATTTCAGTTGCCACAGATACCTGTCCCCGTATTGATAGACAGGCAAATGGTAATCGTGATCCAACCAAATGCGCACGAAACGCGTTACATTCAGTCCCGAACCAAAGCTCTCGTCTATGTCACTCAGCATGCGTAGTTTACTTGGATAGGTCAGTAAAAGTTCATCTTTCGGTGCCTCGAATCCTTCGATTAGATCCTGATGGAATAATGCAAGATCGTTTGCAGTTTCCTGGGCGTAAGTCTGATTAAAATTAAGTAATTTAATTAAACTATTTTCGAGCTTTTTGACATTGTCCATGTAGAACAACGACTTCTGGCTGTGCAGATCATTGCGCTGCCCTAGGTACAGTCGATTGATCTGACTATTGTTCAGATCAGGGGCGACCTGAACATTCAGTAGCGTTATCTTGTTGTAGCGTCTCAGCAGTAGAGCCATCATTTCAATTGCATCAAAATTGGACTCGTTCCAGGCAGCGCCTTCAAGTGCGGGAAATCCGCCGAATTCCGAGAAAATCGTCAAAATGCGTGAAACATGATTCCACTCGTGTTCCCACCGATGTTGACACGAATCATAGAAATACTTGACTCTCGTCTCGGCTGCACTGTCGCTGCTAATTTTAGGCTTTTTCAGCACTTTATCCACTCGACGATCGTAGCCGTTTTGTAGAGTGTACTCAATGTCTGTTCCAAGCATGTTGTTAGCTGCACTAATTTTGGTATAGCTGCCACAGGCGTAGCCATAGAAACTATCGCAGGGATTTTTGCTTTCGTCTATATAGGATTTCATTCCCGCCGACTTTGCCTGACGCATTATGTCGTGGGCCAGTGGCGTATTGATGTTAAGGCTCTCGTAGACTCCTGCGTGTACAGCTTTGGGCACTAGCAGTGCAAGCAGGAGACAGTAGAGAGTCCATTGGCGAACGGAAGCGGATACGGAAACGGCGCACATTTTTTTCAGTTGCGTCCAACACGCGCGAGTGTCTGATTTCAACTGAATTAATTGATAATAAAGACCAAAGATCGATGCCGCGACATCTTCTAGTTTGTTAAGTAGAGGTCTATCTCTCTCTCTCTCTGTCTTGCCCTCTCTCATTTTAGACGTTCTTGAACTTTATGTTTTCTAATCAAAGTCTTGGTATTTTTGATCAGTATAAATCTGTCTCTCTTGCAGGTGCCTTGCCACTGGTCACGGCCACAACATTGTGCTTTAATCCAATCCTCAAGTGGGTTATAATTGTCTCCTACTGTCTGCTGTCGCTTTGGGGACTCTACAAGGTAAGTTAATTTAAAGTAAAGCCCACAAAGATGAGATAAAATCCTCCAAATCTCTGCAGCTTTAAAAACGCTTTAATTAAAACTTTCTTTCTGTCTCATCATTTCTGTGGACAGGCCCTCACAGCCAGCTCCCCCTGGCAGCGACGCCTCTGCTTCGCGCTGCCCTTCTCGATGCGCTCGGTGCTGACCTTTCTGCGCATTAGGGGAATGGTCGGGGGCAGCCACATGGCCCTTTCCCATGTCTATCTGCAGGTGCGTATGTCAAGGCATTCCAATTGACTAACTTGTTATTTTTACCAAAAACCGTTTTTTTGGGGCTGGCCTGTTGCGTGTTGTGTTGCATAGGTTGAAGTTGTAAGTGAAATTTTGTTAGTAATACTATGTACATTCATTGTATTTACACTAAGTGCGTTTTGGATTAAGTGTAAGATTAACTGTGCTGTTTTGTGTGTTGTTGATTGTTTGCTTGTTAAAAAAAACACAAAAACTTTGCAGCTTATCACTTTCGTATTGCTAATTCCAGAATTTTGGTTTTTCTTTCTGTTCTCGGGATTTTTCCGTTTCAGGATGGAGTCTCTATCTTGGGAGGTGCTATTGGCGCTATGCGTATTCCAGAAAAGTGGTTTCCCGGCCTGGTGGACTTCTATCTGAATTCGCACAACATAATGCATGTGCTGGTTGTGGTGGCTGTCTACTCTATGCATAAGGTAAGTTCGGGCAATCTAGTTTTATGGGAAATTTATTTTCCTAGACTCCGATAATTAGTCCGAAAACAAAATATTCATTATTTTACTCCGAATATATTTAGGAACAACCAGAAGGAACTTGCATTTAGTTATTTATAAAAGATATTCTCAGTATATGTAGATTTGTTCAACTCCGAAAATAACTCCGAAATTTTTTATTATGTATTTCCGCTGTATATTCAAATGCGTGTGTTAGCAACGTCCACAGTGATTTCTCGACTCCGAAAATTAGTCCGAAATATCAAATTAATAGTTATTTATTACCATTTCATTTTCTTTTCGACAGGCAACCATTAAGGACTTTGAGTGGATGTCCACTCAGACCTGCAACTCGATGGCCAATGCCACGGAGGAGTCCATGGCTCACCTGGAACTATGACCCGCTTACTGGCTGCTCCCTATCTTGCTCCTTTCACTCTTGCTGTTGCTAAAGCCTCAACCAGAACGCGCTGCAATCAATTGGAAAACTCGCGCCCATGTGAAAACTGATTAGATAACAAATTAAAACAGAAACAAAAGCATACAAATTAAAACAAATTTAAAGAATTGCTACTCGAATATACCGTGTATAAATGAGCGCGTGCTGTAACAGTAACAATAAGTATAAGAATATAGAATATATAATAATAGAGTAATAGGTAATGCATAATGTACATACATAAACTTATGTATATGTATAATTAGTACATACATACATCGACTGTGGTATTTAGCATTAAGTTAATACGAAGAATTCAAGAAATTATATAATAAATTACAGTGCACTTTCGGTATAAAGTTCTATGCGCGATTTCCATGCAACAAAAACTCTGAGTACTATACATAAAGAAACATATACATAATTATATATATATATACATAGATATATATAACGGATAATTTAAATGATGTTGATACATACGTACCTCATTATGCTTACAACAAGAAACATCTAATTTTCAAATATATATAACTTTGTACCTCGTCGACTATAAAAACAGAAAACAAAACGAAAATTAAGCAATAAGAGAACTTACAACATTTAAACTTAACAAATTCTTCCTAGTTGAACAATTAAGATATGTTATTTGTTTACTTTCGCAAGCTTAGTACGTAATAGAGAATACTTTGTGAGAAACATGAGGAAAGAATACTAAGAACTAAAAACTTAATACTTTAAAACTGAATCACTAATGCGTGTTTTGTGCCATTAGTTTGATTGCAAAATTTTGACAAGTGTGAACAAAGATCTTCAAGCTAAAATCGCTGCTGAATCGAATTAATTAAACTTCCTAACGCCTAAATTTTACCAACTTATTATCTAGCAAATGATTACAAAAAAAACTCTCCTTAAATTATATATTTGATCAATTTCCCTAGGTTCTAAGGAGGCAAATATTTAACAAATTGCAATACTTGAAAGTATTTTAATCCAAACAGATGGAACAATTATGAATAATTAGTTATTAGTAGTTTCAATAATTTACACCATGCCTATTATGAGAATGCAATGAACAAAATAATAATAATGATTATTAAACGAAACCAAAGCTAACAAACAAGAGCAATAAAATTATGTATAATAGATGCTTGTAACAAGTTGTAACTAAATTGTAAGAAGCAATTAGAGTAATAGTGTTATATACTTATATGATTTTCAGAGAAAGTTAATAAATAAACATTAAACACATGGAAATTGAAGTTCAACGTTCTTTGGTTTTCAAATGAACCGCCAAATGATGCATACGCCGTTTGACACAAGCCTATCGATAACAGTAGCAAAATCGATGCTGGCGGCTTACAGCTGATAGTGTTGAAAAGCGTTTTAAATATCGGGCAGGGCACTTTGTGTGTTATCGCTTTACAAAACGAAGCAAGCTGGCAGCACCAAACCGTCTCGAGTGCAGTAGTGTATTGTTTTATATTTTCTCAACAAGTTTGTAATATTAATAAGCGTTTAATAAACCCGCCACAATAAAATGAGCACACAAATAGCAGAGGCAGTAAAATCGGAGACTGAGTCGGCCAACTTCTTTGCACTGCAGACTGCGTTTGAGGTGAGTATGAGAATTTTTCGCTCAGTCGACGAGCTCTCTCAGCAAAACGACGCCGGTCACAACTTGTAATAATATTAAAATTCACTACAGAATGCACTGCAGCAGGCTATTGTGCAGAACAACGTGGATCTGCTGGTTAAGGACTATCACAGTTTTAGCTCGAATTCGGAGCACGACAAACGCTCGCCAATGGATCAAGCGTTCCGTGAGATTCTCATGAAGCAGCTTAACGACGTGGAACACATTGGATCTCTGGTCCGTCTCTCTGTGGAGGCTGCGCGAGCAGAGATAGTATCGAATACCATACCTGTAGTGCTGCTGGGCGATACCTTCGATGTGGTCACGCTCAGCAAATGCGAGCAGATATTTAAGTTTGTGGAGCAACTGGTCGAGGTCTGGAAGGAGGAGATATTCTTTGCCTCATGCAAGAACAATCTGCTACGTATGTGCAACGACTTGTTGCGTCGTCTCTCGCGCACACAAAACACCGTGTTCTGTGGTCGCATATTGCTGTTTCTGTCCAAATTCTTTCCGTTCTCGGAGCGCTCTGGACTAAATATTGTCTCCGAGTTTAATTTGGATAACTTTACCGAATATGGGCTGGACAGTAAGGATCACGATGATATTGATAATAAGGAGCTGGAAGACACTGCGGAAGATATACCACTGAAGATTGACTATGATCTATACTGCAAGTTCTGGTCCCTCCAGGACTTCTTTCGCAATCCCAATCAATGCTACAGCAAAGCACAGTGGAAAATGTTTCAAATGGTAAGCTCTATAGTCTACCCAAGTCAATCTTTAATTATACTTTTATTTCCTTTGCTTACAGCATGCCGAGACCATATTGCAGTCCTTTGCCAGCTTCAAGCTAGAAGATGTGCGTCCCAACAACGACACTGTAAATGGCAGCGACTCTGGCAATGTTCAAGCCATGGACGTGGACATGGATGATCAGTCGATTAATGCTGCTGCAGCGCTGGCCGTTCGCAAGGATAATCATTTCTTTGCCAAATTTCTGACCAATCCCAAGCTGCTTGCGCTCCAGCTCTCAGATTCGAATTTCCGCCGTGCTGTGTTGGTGCAGTTCCTCATACTCTTTCAGTATCTGCAGGTCAGCGTCAAGTTTAAAATGTAAGTAATGATCTGTAGTAGCTGTAGAGTCTATATAGCTTTAATTCATTCTTGTTTCTACTTTCCAGTGATTCCTATACCTTGAGCAGCGCACAAGCTGACTTTATCAAGGAGACGGAGCAACGTGTGTATAAACTTTTAGAGGAGACCCCACCGTATGGCAGACGATTTGCACGCACTGTGCAGCACATGTTGCAAAGGGAGGAAATGTGGAACAACTGGAAGAACGATGGCTGCAAGGAGTTCAAAAAGCCTGAGGAACCAGAGCCCAACGAAGAGGAAGCAAAGCCACCGCCACCAAAAAGATCCAAGCGTCCTTTGGGTGATTGCCTGCGTGATGCGGCGCGCAATGGTAAATTCTTCCTGGGCAAGTAAGTTTAAGCCAAAAGAACTGCATACGTGCACAACTACAACTCCTTTTCCCATTTTAAGTGACAACCTGACCAAATTGTGGAACTACTCCCCGGACAATCTGCAGGCCTGCAAGAGCGAGCAGCGCAACTTCCTGCCCATGCTGGAAACGTATTTGGAAACACCTCATGAGAAGATTGATCCCGCTTTCGAGTGGCGTGCGCTGCGTCTGTTGGCACGACAGACGCCCCATTTCTTTACCTTTGTGTCGCAACCGTCGTGCAAAATCTCCGACTACCTGGACGTGGTGCGGAAACGTTTGCTGCGGGAAAAGGAGCTGGTAAAACAGGTCAACACAGCGTCCAGCAATGCTGCCGAGCTTAACAATGGTCTGACCACGAATAATGCTCCATCCGAGCAGGAGCACGAGGCATCAGTTGCACTACAGGAGATTGAACCTTTGGAGGTGGAGGACACTGAGGCTGTGGGCGATGATGTGGATGAGATGCCAGCACATGAGAAACCTTTGATGGTCACACCTGCCCATATCGATGAGATCACGCCATTGATTGGCGAACCTTGGATGAAGGTGGGCAAGAAGATTGGCTTTAGCAACGATGAGTTGCTGTTCTTTCAAATGGAGAATCCCACGGCCGGAGTGGCATGCACCAAAATGTTGACCAACTGGATCTCAGACGATGACGACGCTACTCTGGACAATTGGGCCTACATGCTGGAGGGCCTGGAGATGCACAAGGCAGCCGATGCTGTCAAGGCGATCATTGAGAGGGAAAAGACGGGATCAGGCCCCGCACTAAGTCAATCCCAAACCCAATCACTGCCAGAAACAACAAGCACTGATGTCGAAATACTTTCCGATTAGCCGTCCTAAATTTACTTCTGTTAAATACATCAAAATAAAATCCTTTTTTTATGTTCATATCACATGCAAATTAAATGGGAATGCTGATCAGATCCCAAATTGATTACTGGGCGCTGCTAGCGCTTCTTGGGCACCGCCTGAGGATTGCTCCGACGCGGCTTGTTATGGATCATGGTGGCACAGCGTGGAATATGCCTCTCAGCGGCCTGTTGATTGAATCGTCTGCCACAATGCGGGCACTGTATATAGTCGGGATTCTCCGACGGCGGTGGCGGTGGCAGATCACTTAGTTTACCGCCACGCGCCAAGTGGGCCTGCACCTGTTTGGCAGCCCGAATGGCCTGTATGAATTCCTCATGCTTCTTCCGCCAATTGTTCTTCTTCACGCCCGTGACCAGACCCTTCTGCTGGGCTGCACTGCTGTATGTGGATTGGGAGCGCGGCAGTTGTTTCTGCTGCTTCTTTGCATACTTCTCGTTGTCAGTGCCCTTCACCCGCTGCTTGGAGGCATCAAAGATCTTGCGTCTCGTGGTCTGCGTTCGCTGACAAACGCCCTCGTGCTTGGCCAGTCGATCCGTGTTGAAGTGTCGACCGCAGTATCGGCACAGGGAAGTACCCTCTGGCGGTGGTTGACTCTGCGGAGCATAGGCGAGGAGGAGAATGAGATGCAATCATTAAGCGGCGATTTACTGCGTTTACTTACCATTGGAACTGTAATAACTGGAGATTTTGGATTAGCCTATACAGGTACAAAAACATGATAGTTAAATAAATGTAAAAACTGTTTGAAGCACAGCCAGCTAAGGTTCAAGGAGCTGGAATTTGGAGCAGTCTAGACTAGATGAACAGAGGTATGCCGATTACATCAGAAAGCGGGTTTTAATTTAAGGAGGAGGAGCTCATGCTCTAGATCGGAAAACCTAGATTGGATTTCTTGAGATATACTTTAATGGGTCAACAATTCTCAGTTCATGCTCCTATGTTTACTGTCCTAGGCCAAACAAAGGTAAGAGGTTCTACTTCTGTCCTAACTAGATTTCTTTAGATCGGCTTATGCGGGATACAAATTTAGAGGGTTCAGTTCAAGTTCCCGTTCGGACAACTCAAAAAACCGTAGCTTCAATGAACCAACTTTCCTGGCTTAAATGTAGTAGCCCCACCCACCCCACCAAACTCACCAGCCTAACTCCTCTTGGGGGTGCCGGGCGCTCTCTGTCCTGCCCCGCAGCAGCCCGTGTCACAGTTGAACGCGTTGCTGTAGTCGCCGTTGTGGTTGTTGCTGAGACCGTAACCTTAGGAGTTGTCCTGGTTAGTGTCCTAGTTCTGCCACTAGTCGGAGGCGAGGAGGTCATCCGTAGTGGACTCTCCCTGTCCCGATTGGGTGGCGTCTTGTGGGTAATCACAGGTTTGAGGCGATTTGCATTCAAAGTGTTGTATTTGCTGCTGCTGTTGTTGTTGTTGCTGTCACTGCTCACATGTCGGCTGGAGATGGGCTTATCCTTAATGCCCAGATTGGAGATGCCCTTGATAAGCTGCTGTGGTTGTTGTTGTTGCTGTGGTGGGCGTGTCTCGGCAATAGGTCTTAGGGGATTGCTGCGATCAAAGCCAGCACCGCGACGTCTCTCGTCGAACATTTGACGCACTTTTCCGTTGCCCACGAGGCGCGAGGAGGCGCCTCTTGGAGTCGACGCAGCTGGTGCAAGACTCAGTTCCTGACGCCGCTGCTCCTTCTCGTCGTGCGTTTTTTGCTGGAAGCGCATCTGCAATGAAACAGAAAATAATGAAATTAATTAGCTAACAAGTTTGGTTGGAAAGGTTTTCGAAGTCAAGAGCGGATTTGAGGCTTCTTACGGGCGCGGAATTGCTGTTGTTATTATTATTCGGAGGCAGTTGACTCAGCGCCTCCATGAGTCGTCGGGCTGCCCACGATTCGTTCATTTTGATGGGCATTATATGATCCGACATATAATCCAGCTCAGAGTCGGAACAAACGTCAATTTCGTCGTGTTCCTCCTCCGTTTGCACCATATTAACGCTCATATTCGTGCGAAGCGCGCGTGTCTACTGAACAGTGAGTGGAACTGGAACTGAAACTGGACTTTAACATGTCCATTTTCCACTCCCCGTTTACCATTACCCCCTGGGAGGCTATTAGCTATGCAAGTGCGGAGGAGTGGTTGTCTATCCCACGTCTACCCAGTGGGACTTAATGACATGTGTGCCTTTCAGACACGTCGCTTATTGGACTTTTGTAAATTGTATTTCCGCTCAGGTTGGTACTTTTCTGGAATTTATACTGCCTTTATATACACTCTAAACATGACTTTAAATTCGCTGTACCGGAGTAAAATCAATCTTAATGATGTCAAAGCAATCCAAGTCCCAATATGCCCTAATCAATCATTTAGTCGTCAGATATTTCACATTAATTCTCCCAGTAAACTCATGAAACAAGTACGGATTTTTCATTAAGTTCAGGATATAAAATGAGCTCTTCAATCAAATATTTCCTTTTTTCCTTCCTTTGTTATTAACTTGAAGACGAATAGATATATTTACTAAGAAGTAAATATAAACTAAGCTCCTACCTTAAACTCCCAGCAATAGTCAAGAATCCTAGGCCTACATTTCCATAGCTTCCCCCTATTTTCTGCCTACCACCGGTCAGTACTAAATTCAGCACCCAAAGTCCTACAGGGCTGCCTGCCTAACGATGAGTCAACCCCCCTTGTGCTTGTCCCTTGGTCAACCTTCCCCAAATCTGTGTCCACTTACATGACGCCAGTACATAAAGCCGCGTGCCACACGACCCGCTTGAACGAAGCTCGTCGCTGGCGAGGCAGCAAAGTAGTTGGAGCGAGTCGTGGGCATGCTCCTCCTCCTCCTCCGTCTCCGGCTGCTTGTTCGGCTCCTATCTCTGCTGCTACTCCTACGCTGCCTCCCAAGTACTCAGAGTCAATCACAGTTGACATTCATGGGTTGACCAGCTTGGAAAAAAAGGCGTTCGCCCAAAAAGAACTGCAATTTTTCTGGCACTTGTAAAATCAACGTGGTTTCCCCTTTGTTATTGTTGTTGCTAGTGCAGGCCAGCAACAACAACAACAACAACAGCAACAATAATAATAATAACAACAAAAATCAATGAATGCAACGCGCCTTCAAACGTTGCCATGGCAGAAAGAGGAAGACAACAAAAACAAGGCAACTGCTGGGTGCAAGAGTGGGAAGAGGATAGAAGTAAAGAGCGGGAGAGTGGGAAGAGGAGAGAGGTAAAGAGCGGGAGAGTGGCGAAGAGAGAGAGAGAGCGTGCACACTGTGTGAGAGTAAACACAAAAGGTGACAAAACTCATGAACTATTACCCGTTCTCACTCTTCCTCCTCACCCTTCGACGGGTAGGACATTCTACACTTAAGTTCCGCCCAAATTAGCGATAAAAATCTCGCGCAACAATTTTCGAGCTTGTTTAGTTGAAGTTGTTGTTGTATCTGTCGCTGTGTTTGTAGTTGTATTTGTGTCTGTGTCTGTTACTGTCTATGTGTCTGTGTTGGGTTTAGGTCCTATGAATAGCGCTAGGCAGCAGGTCAATTTGTCTACAAAGAGCGTTAATCGCGCGGGATAAACGACAAAAGTGTTTAGACAAAAGCCGATTTAGCTTCAAGGACTGGACATTTAAGGAAATCAGAGGAGAACTTGAGAATCCTAATTAGGGTTTAATGACCCACAATAAATTTATTTGACGAATAGATAGTGAAACGAGTACAAACTATAATCATAATTTAAAGCTTAGCGAATTGTGATGTTAGAATCAATTTAGTCAAATAAAACAAGTAAGAAAAGTGCAGTCGAGCACGCCCGACCGTATAATACTCTCTGCATTTTTCCCCGATTAATTTATTAAAATCGGTCTAGAGATATTACAATGTGTAGTACTTGCATTAAAACACGTTGAAACAAAAACAATCTAAGCATAATCAAACATACAGCTGTTTGTTTGCATGCGAATACACATGCGTTTGACAATATATGATGCATATATGTATGTATGTGTGTATTCAGCGCGGCCAGCGACTGCGGGCTGCGCTGCCGCCACGCAGGCAGCGAAAACATTCGAACACGTGCTTGTATATTTCTGTCTCGCTTGCACTCATACATTGATACGAATACGGCAGCGCTGCCGCTCAAGTGCTTGTATGTTACTATCTCGATGATATTGCATTCAGCAATCAATATTGTAACGCTTCTAGTTTTCTTGTTTATAGTGCGATTTCAATGCGCCTTTCAGGATAGTTTGATATAGTTAGTCTTCACACGAATTATAAATTACAATACTGTACTATATTAAAGAATGCCTAAAAAGATGAGAATTACTTTTATTAATTGTGGGAAAACGGGGCGTGGCAGTCCAAAAATTTAAATGTCAATGCATTTACGCTCTCACTAGCAACCTCCATACCAAAATTGGTGATCCTAGGTGCTATAGTTTTTGAGATATTCGCCGAAAACACCGATTTTTTCCGAGGTGTGTCTAGTTTTTTGCATATTGTGGGCAAATGGGGCGTGGCATCGAAAAAAAAAAAGATTCTTGTATTGACTGACTAAATATGTGATCGATTGAGACCAAGCTCGACATTGTAGCTCTTACCATCTCTGAAATCTGTTTGTTCATACGGACAGACAGACAGACAGACAGACAGACAGACAGACAGACAGACAGACGGACAGACAGACGGACAGACGGACATGGCTATATCGACTCGGCTTGTGATGCTGATCAAGAATATATATACTTTATGGGGTCTGCCACGCCTCCTTCTGCCTGTTACATACATTTTCACAAACCCAATATACTCTTGCAGAGAGTATAAAAATTATTTAAAGTTAGATTTTTAATAGAACATTATCATTACGGTACATTATCAAAACTTCCTAAACTTTAAACAAAAGGAAAAAATATTTTAAGCTTTTTTCCTCTTGTTTAAAGTTTAAGAAAGTTTTGATAATGTACCGTTAATATTTTAAATCGAAGTTAAATCATTAAATTTATTTAAATTAAGATCATTTGATTTCATTGAGATTGAGGTTTGCCGTGGAGACAAACTTCATTCCCAAGAATTCCATTGTCTTAAGCTTTATTCTAGGGTGTTAGTTAAATAAGGGAAAGCTTTTATTATAATCATGAAATCGATCATTTTTGACATAAGATACATAGAAGTAAATCAATGTCATATATGGTCACCCAAGATAATGTATCTTAATGTGAACTTCATGTTCAAGTCACCCAAAAGTTTACGATATTAAAAGACTGAGACAACCGTTGATTAACCCATGTTGATATTGATTAACCCACTGCTTGTTCATGTCACCAATAAATCCCCTTGCCAAATATGGGCAAAAAGTTGAAATTAATTAGCTTTATATATTGAATGGGAAACATTTTATGAGCGACAAGTCTCAAGTGCAGAAATGAAAACAAACTAAAGCAAAAGAGAAACATCAACTCGAGCCATATTTGGATTCATATGCGGAAATTGTGCACAATCATTTGGTTGTCACTGTCAAACTATGGCCAAAATGGGACAAACTGAATTATGAATGGCCAGCAAAGAGCTGTGGACTAGGCCAAGAGAAGCTGCCTTTCGTTTTGTATAGGCACACTTCCTGTCAACTCTAAAAAGTAATGGGATCTTTTGCTCTGAGAAGCTGTGATGTCATCAACTCAGGTGGTTAGCGTCTAGAAACTTTTGTTTGGTCTAGAATTAGAGAGAAAAGTCCAATAGTACACTAGGCTTATCTAAATTAAATAGAAGACAAAACTAATTTTCTTTTCTCGAAAAATTTAATAGTTATGATTGATCATAGCTCTACTACATGTAGGTATAAAAGTCTTACCTAAGCGCATAAAACAAACTATCGAATATGTTAAGAAGGAAATTATGTTTAACTATAGCTAGATTTATAGCTAAATGCAAAAACGTTTTTAATTTACATCTACACTTAGCATCTGCTTTTTTACACCTTTAAATATGAGCGTATACTTGATATATTTTTTATAATCTATAATTTACCATACTTTACTCAGCTACTGTCTTAAAGACAGGTTAAAGATTTCATACTACATTTATGAATAAAAAAACTTTTATTTTAAATCTTTCTATTTCTTCTAAAATATATTTGCTTGTCTTTTGCTTTGCCTAAATCAATATTTTTTATGTTGCCCATAAAATCATGAATTTATAGTACTTGTATTAATACCAAATGATAGACTTACTCGCATCTGCGCCAGCTTTGAAACGGGAAGCTCAGACGTGTTTTCATGTGACGCCATCTCCAAATAAAGTTAGCAGCTTTTTTGCAAATTGAGTCCCAGTCTCGATCTCTGTGTGTGTGTGTGTGTCTGTGTGTGTGGGAAGCAGTGATGACGCAGCCTTTATATGTAGACCCGGCTTAGACTCTGCGCTGACTCACCGCGAAGTCGGTAAAGAGTTGAGTTTGTTGTGGCTAAAAATAGCAACAAAAATAAACAAGACAACAAATATAAATGAGCGACCATTTGAGAGACAATTTGAGACAATTTGAGAAACAATTTGAGCAACTTGGGAGTGACTTTGAATGTGGTCAGGAGGCGTCAATGGTAACGGGGCGTTCCACGTGGGCGCCAGCTGGAAGTCGCAGTCGAAAGCCGTACCCAGTAAACAGCAAACAGTACACAGTACACAGTACCCAATACACGAGTAAGCCATAAACTTGGACTCGTATAGCAGTCGTAACTGGAGAACTCCGTGGGCCGCGTTAACCGCCTGCGATATTCAGTCGGCACCCAAAAATGGGCAGCTCAATAATCAAAGTAATTGAATTTCATTCGCTTACCCAATGAATTGAATTGCGTTTATCATCAAGAAAGAGTTAAACAATCATAAATATAATTGAAGGATTTAATTTCTCTAGTTTTGTATTTTGTTAGTTAATTTTTTAGACGGTTTCACGTAACTAATTTGCAAACGGAATTTTACTCAAAATGTTTAAAGGTCCAGGAAATCAGAAGTAAATGATGTTTGGTATACTTTTGGTGCTTCTTAATTGTGTATTAGCGAATTTATGTTTTAGTTTGTGATACTTAATAATTTAAACTTTAAATGTCAACGCTGCCGAATAAAGTTCACAGCTAGCTGAGTTTCTATTTTAATAACTTATAGAAAAATATGCATTTAAATAAAAGCTTACTCTACAAATGTGAAACTAATAAATTATTTAGGCATTTACATTTTATAATTCGTTTTGTGCGACACTTGGTGAAGATTTGTTTAAAAAATAAATATTTAATTAGCAATAAATATTTATAGGAATGCTTTAGTTTATTTAAACATAACACAAACTGATTAAATTTAACTGAAAATAAGTATTATTTATTTTACATCATTAATAAAGATATTTAAAATGTTATTGAAGTAAATATCTGTCGTAAGAGATTTTGATTTTATAACAACATATTTTTTAAAAATATATATATTAATATTAATGGAGTTTTTAATTGTAAATAAATCTCATATTTGGTTTTTAATATAATATTTTTATAGCTAAGCTATTTTAATTAATTTAATTTAACTAAAAGTGGCTATTTATTTTACTTCTTACTTAGTTTTTACCTATTTGATATAGGTGAACTTCAACAATTTTAAAAGGTATGCCGTAGTCGGCATGCTCACCCACATTTATTGCACAAAGCAATTAATTTATGTATATTTTTTGGCACACGTCTGAGCATGTGTGTGTGTGAGTAAGTCTGGTGTGTGTGGCTTGAAGCGTTTTGTGTGTTGGCTTTGAATGCGCCAAGTGCTTTGATTTGCATATCTTCGCAGCTCGGCAACTCACCTATGCGCTGACTGCGAGGGTTGCCACCTGAGTGTGTTTGGGAGTGTGTGTGTGAATGTGTACACACATAACAGCTGTTGACGAGGTGACTCCGAGTTTGTTGACACAATAAAAGTTGAACTCTTCAAACTGGGCCAATATACACAAGTACACAGGACAGGAATAGCATTAACAGTAGTGTTAGCGATAGCGACAGTTGGTCAAACTGACAATAGCCTGTAATTACGCATACGTCGCGTGTGCCAGTGCCGGAAAATAGAAACAACGTTAAGCAACTTAAACCAACTTTAAAGTGGAGAAATCGCTTTTGAAACCGGTCAACTCGAACTGTTTGCTTAGAAGTTTGCCCGCTGACTGAGACAAGATTGCGGCCGTTCACTCAAAACACACAGTCAAATGGCCGGCGTGTGCGGCGACGTCAACGTCAACTGCGAAGTCAGCGTCAGGGACGCCGTCACCGCCTAAGCCAGCAGAACAAGTTGCAAGAAAAATGGCTGCTGCCCAGACGTAAGCTGAGCGAGAGCAGAGAGCAGCATGCCGTGAGCACAGAGCAGTGAAGAGAGTAAGAGAGGTGAGAGAGTGGGAGAGCGGTGCCAGCTGTTGTCGCAGCTGCTGCGCTGTCAATGCACTGATCTGTTTTGCTCGCAATGTCGCAGACGATGACTACAACGATGACGCTGCCTATGACGTATTCGATACAGTGTGTCAGGTAAGTGTTTTAACAGAATTCATATTACTCACATGTCAAATAGTTTAATTTTAATAATTGCCCACTTCTATATCTGTCTCTTTTCAGATTAAGCTGCTTACGGGCTGCTCATAAAAAACATTTATGTTAACTCAACTGTAAATAATGTATAAAATATATATTTACATTTAATTTTATATATTTAAAAGCTTTACCTCATAATGAATAATAATTTATTTTAATTATGAATGTTATTCCGCAATGTACGAACAAAATAAGTAATTAATCATTTAAAATAAATAAGAATGTAAACGACAACTTAACTATGTAATGATTTAAGAATAGGATTTTAAGAATAAAATGAATTTAAAATCAAAATCAACGTAAAGTATTTTTTATTTGCTATGGGTGGGCTATTTCAAGCTGCAAAGCTGGCAAACAGCATAAATTCCTGCTGAAATACCAGGCGAACAGAAATGGCAGGAGGACGCAATGCAGAAAATCAATTTGCAAAAATGTTATGTTAACTGTCATGTTATGTTACCGCTAACAGCGATCATTAACAGCAGCATCTCCCGCTGTTAACTGTATGTTAATTCTATTTTTATTGCTTGCTGCTGATTCTGTTCGCCTGGTATATCAGCTAGTAAAATCTTTATTTTGCCCTATTCCAGCTGTTTTTAGCTGACTTTTCGTAAACTCTGTATGTTAATTAAGCTCTTAGCTTCCTCTGTTAATTCTGTTTTCACAGTTCAAGGGCAAGTGTTCGCTGCCGCTATTTGCTTATTTATGTTCGCCTGGTGATTAGCCTAGCAAACTGCTGTAGCATCAACTGCACAACTAGGTTAACAGGTGTCGCTGAAAAAACTCAATCTAAACTTTAATATCTTCACTCTTTGAATGTTTTGTCTCTTACTGTGGATTTCTTTTCGCCTAAGAATTCAACTGGTAATTTATATATTCCAGCAGAAAACTCAGGCAAGCAGAACTTTCAGTAGATCTCCATCACCAAAAAACATTTTTTCTGTCCCACTGTTCACAAAACAGTTGAATTCTTCGCTATTTTCAGCTGTTTCCATCAACCTTTTGCTTTGAAATTAGCTTTTTTGGCTTGATAAGTTTCGACAACACTGTGGAGGGGTAGCATGTGAGTGGGCGTGGCAGGTTCAACGAAATAAAACAAAGTTTTAGTGTTTTGTTCCACAAAAACATGTATTTATCGCTTCAATTGCAGATATTGTTAATGTTATTATTATTGTTGTTGTTGTTACTGCTGTTGTTAATCATTTTGTTTTTGTTTATTTCTTTCTTTTCATTGTTATTACTTTTGTCTATTTTTTATTTAACGTTTACAACTGTTTGCTCACTGTTTACTTAGCTTTAACGCGATTTCAAACATTTTGACTCACATCGAATTCAATTTTTATCGTACTTTTCAAATGTATGAGTGTTCATGTGTGTGCGTGTGTGATTGAGTCCAACAATGAACGCAGTGTCTCAACAGTTATTATTTTTATTTATATTTTTTTCTTCTCAATTTACGTGCGTCTCAGACATAATTAATCATATTTAACATGAATTTTCGTATACGCTACCCTTGCAGAGCATGCGTGACTTATTAAACAGGTTTGTAGAACTTTGAAAATACGAAGAAAAATACGATGAAGTATTGTGACTTAAAAACATTTAGAGTACTAAAAGCTACTGAAGATTTTTACAGAAATTTATTGCTTAAAATAAATATTTTACTTTCAAAATAAATGTGAGCTGTAAATAAACTTTTTAAAATTTTACACGTTGTCTGTTTAAGAACAAGTAAGAAAAGTACAGTCGAGCACGCCCGACCGTAAAATACTCTCTGCATTTTTTCGCGATTTAATTATTAAAATCGGTCTAAAGATATTACAATGTGTAGTACTTGCATTAAAACACGTTGAAACAATCTAAGCATAATCACACATACATCTGTTTGTCTGTATGCGAATACACATACGAAAGACAATATATGTTGCATATACATGTATGTATGTATGTATGTGTGTATTCAGCGCGACCAGCGACTGCGGGCAGCGCTGCCGCCACGCAAGCAACGAAAACATTCAAACATGTGCTTGTATGTTTCTGTCTCGCTTTCACTCATACATTGATATGAATGCGGCAGCGCTGCCGTCACATGTGCTTGTATGTTTCTGTCTCACTTGTACTCATACATGATATTGCATTCGGTTATCAATATTGCAACGCTTCTAGTTTTCTTGTTTATAGTGCGATTTCAATGCGCCTTTCAGGATAGTTTGATATAGTTAGTCTCCACACGAATTACAAATTACAATACTGTACTATATTAAAGAATGCCTAAAAACGGAGCGATTTATTTTTATTAATTGTGGGAAAACGGGGCGTGGCAGTCCAAAAATTTAAATGGCAATGCATTTACGCTGTCGCTAGGAACCTCCATACCAAAATTGGTGATCCTAGGTGCAATAGTTATTGAGATATTCGCCTAAAACACCATTTTTTTCCGAGGTGTGTCTAGTTTTTTGCTCATTGTGGGCGAATGGGGCGTGGCATCGAAAAAAAAAAAGATTCTTGTATTGACTGACTAAATATGTGATCGATTGAGACCAAGCTCGAACTTGTAGCTCTTACCATCTCTGAAATCTGTTTGTTCATACGGACAGACAGACGGACAGACGGACAGACAGACGGACATGGCTATATCGACTCGGCTTGTGACGCTGATCAAGAATATATATACTTTATGGGGTCTGCCACGCCTCCTTCTGCCTGTTACATACATTTTCACAAACCCAATATACTCTTGCAGAGAGTATAAAAATATTCTTCTGCAAGGGTATAGCAATTTGTGTGTTTCTTTTGCTGTCTCCGACACTACCACCGACACTCACTGTTGTTTATTTACTCACATAGTTATAGCTTCTTGGCTCATCGTTTGTTTATAAGTACTATGATTATTCATTATTCATTTGTTTAGCTTTACTGCGGTTTTGAAACCTAATAAGTGCGCGTTATGCGTTTATTATTTGCCTCTTCATTTTCTTTTAATTTTGTTTAAAACTTTAGTTTGAGCGAATTATTATCAAGTTGTTTTTTCTCTTCTCTTTTTAATTTTTAATTTTTCTTTCTATTTTTCCACATCGGCATCGCACATGTAAAACATTTTTTAATTGCTTATGCTCTGCGCAATCGTTTGCCATTTTTTTTGGAAATCTTTTCGAACTTTTCTGCTTTTTGTTTATGTAACATTCATTCAGTTATAAATGGTTAACAATATAGACACTTTTTACATACATTTCTTAAGCTTTGAAACTTAAACATAGCACATTAAACCAATTTGGACTTGGAATCAAGAAGTGTAAATCATAAAAGGCGTGTGACTCTGACAAATTTTCTTTAATTTTTCTGATCACCTTGGGGCACTAGGAGTTTGAAATCTGAACACAATTCAGCTGGGAGTTTTAGTATTTTTTCCATATTTTTGTTAGATTTGTGGCTTTGGGTCGCTTGCACTATAATTATTTTTAGTTTTACTTGTATTTCTATTAACTATTAGTTAGTGTACATTGTATATTCTGCTGCTGTTGTGCTGCCAAAAATCAATTACAAATATTACAGCGATTACGAATACATTTACGAATATGAATACGGCTTACAATATATTCAAATACACATACAAATACAAATACATTCATACAATCGAAGCCGTTAGAAAACACATACGAGTTCAAGTTACATTTAATGACAATCGGCTATCGATAGCTGGCAATATACTTATGTAGATCGGTGTATGTGTGTGTGTTTGTGTATATGTATTTGTTTTGTAAACAACAATTACTTAGAACACTAGAATTACTAAGAACTAGGCGAATTGCGAATCGGATTCTGGCCAAGGCGTCGTATACGTAATGCAAACACTTGACATCGCTCTCTCTCTCTCTCTTTACACAATTCTTGACTACAAACATCGGGAGACTAATCTTAAGCCAAATACCTAAGGTAGCGTTACACGGAGGGACTTTCAGGCTATTGAAGACCCTGTACATATGATAGACAATAGGGTCTCTTAAGTTGGGCAATCAAAAGAGGCAAGCGAGACTAGAGAGCAGTTACTGCAAAGTTTTTCAAGTCTTCTACAGTAAAAACTAATTACAAGCGACAGCTAAAGCTTAAGGATTTGGCACACATGATATACGTATATATATATACTATATGCTATAGTACGAATCGGTCTAATAAGCTCGCAAGGGAAGTACTGTACTTGTACGGTAAGTACAGGGTCCATTAGTTACTCCAACGGGTAAAGTTTGGAAATAAAGGGGAAAAAGCTGAACATGTACGGAAAATTATAGTTTATGAGTATTACGAGCCCAATTTCTGGATAGTTATTGTGCGGTATATGCGGCTCCATTTTTCATTACTCCTCTTTCCTTTATTCCTAGTACAGTTGCCATCAAAAAACTACTCCCGTTAAATCTCCGTATCGATTTCGAGTTCGATAGCTTTTAACAATACATTTACACCGATAACGATAACAGTTTTGATAACGATAACGCTTTCGATAACTAACCAAACACAATTCGACGCAACGCCTTCTCGATTTTGTATTATGATCATTATGGTAAGCAGTATTAACTTCATTCATTCTTTATATCCGTGATTGTCGAGGTTGGTTTTTCATATTTTCATATTTTCTTTTAGTTTTTCTTTGTTTTTCTTTTGTTTAGTTCTTCAAGATTTATACACACCTAGGGAAAACATTCAACAACATTTGTTTGTCTGAGCTTTCGTTTCTCTAACATTTAATTACATTCATTTACATATCGATTAGTTTGTTTGAGGGGGGCGTGGGGAGGGGCGGGTCACAAGCAGTCGATAAGCTCGTACTTCTCAGTAGTGACTACTTACATAACTAATTTCTAAACATTTTTTTAAGCCAACATTCAATGCGCTCTAATTTAACGTCTATACGACAATTGCTTAAGTCTTTTAGTCTACATTATTTTTCATGGGGTTATCATGGGGTTTTTCAGGGGTCTTGGAGGGACGCGGGATCTTTATCTTTCTCTCAATACATACAACACATTTATTTATAATTTTGGGTTACATTTATCTGTATATAATACTTGAACTCTCTGAGGGATCAGTGAGTTCTCAACGCTCCATTTAACTAAGGCTTTTCGGGCTCCCTTTTAATTCGTTTGGATTTTTAGGCGGTTCGCGTTTTGCCCTCATATATGGTTGTATATAAATATAGTTAACTGTATAAGTATATGCACACTTAATTGGAGCTACGTCTAAAGGGCATAATGTGTTTTTAGGCAAGATTTTTCATATTTACCCGTATTTTTATGGAATACATTTTGTATCCTCCTCTTGATCTTCTTCTTTCTCGCTAAATCAACACACTTATAAACTATACACAAATTTCTTCTGCTAACAATACTATTTTTTTTTTGGGTCTTCATTTTGAAGACACTTTTTTTGACTTAATCTACACATTAAATTTCAAATTATTTTATTTTTGTTTCTTGTGTAAGGTTTCCGTAGCGGCGTTGTCCTCATATTGCGCTCTCGCGCTCAGTAGGTTTCAAATTGTTTTTTATATTTTTTAAACAAAATTCATTTAAGAACTTTGAGTTTTGAAACAAATTCTAAACATATTTAATGGGCATGGACGTTCGAATAAGCATCAATGTTTGGAATGACAACATCTGAAGCAGAAGAGTTAAGTTTCTTTCTGTACTTTATTCAGGTGCAATCATTCTAAATATTAGATCTTACTATGCGGTGGATGCAGCCTTAAAACTATCATAATTCTTGTTTCAAATTTGTTTTCTATTACTTAATTGTTTAAACTATTTTGTTTTTGGTTAAATTTACTTCTTTTTTTCTTTGGTTTTTTGTTTCATAAACTTTACTTTATCAGTACGGGTGGGCTTTGTGTATATCAGTTTCTAGAAACTCTTTTGACTTGTGGTGTGCTTTTGGGATAATGCTCGTTACTCATAGTATTATTATAATTATTTTTAATATATTTATATATTTATGGGATCTCTACTATCGTATGTTATATATGTATGTATATATTTAAGTAAACTTTTTATTAACCTGGTTTTCCTCTTGTTTGTTTTGGGCCATTACATTATACACTCAATAGCAAAACTTTTACATTTCTCGCCTCTATACTAGGTATATGTATACTAAACTATAAAAAATGCTGTATGTGAACATATCCAGCATGTTCTACACACTTACAAATAACATTATGACCGTTAACGATTCATCGATTAATCGCTTTTATCGAATTTATCGCTTTTTTACTTAATTAGCTGCGCTGTAAAAATGTTCTTTTAAAAATGTTGCACACTAAAAAGCGCACTCAACACAATCGCGAGCTTCTCTTGCTTTGACTGAGGGCATCGGCATCTAAAACTGTTTAGCGAATCATTATAAAATTCATAAAAAGATGCTTAAGGTTACATACATGTAAATACACTTCTTTTCGGGTTACATTTACGGGCTTTGCTTTTATACTTTTATACTTTCGTTAGTTCCTTTGTCAGGAATTATGCGTTCTTCTCGTTGGCGCGTTTCCAATGTCAAATATGTTTTGTTCACACTCGCACACACACTTACACAGGATGTACATTACTTAGAGCACTGACTATACAATATAGTTTATTTTATGATTTGAGCTAAAAGTAATGGAATTCGTTTTGAGATAAAGTTAGTCAGATAATTACATGGAGAGGATACATTTAATTTTAGAGCCTGTACTTTAAATTTGCAGCGGGTCTGATAATTTTCTTGGAAAGTAGGCATAAAAAAGTGCCTGAAAAGAATATGTTTCAGGTAATCTTCAAAAATCAAATCCATAAAAACTCTGTCACTTAAAAAGCTGACTACATCAAATTTTGATTATGGGTGGATTTTCTGCTAAGTTGTACTAGTTTTCATTAGATATTAGGGTGATTTCTCTTTCTGGAACCCACAACTAGTCTATTAGAGAAGCGCTAAGTTTTGGTAATATGAGGTATAATAGGAGACTGACTGTAAAAACTTCAAATTTTGGATAAAAACAAGTTGGCGCTTTTTTAAAATTAGTAGAGCTTCGTTATTAGAAGTACATTCAAGATTAAGTTCCAGTAATTAACTGACTAACTTTATCTGCGTGTGTATGTGTGTGTGTGCGTGTCTGTTCGGTTTCTGATTTCGTCACCAGCGTGACTCTATGCTAACTGCAACACCTAACACAGGGGAACATTGATACTACGCAAGCTTTAAACACTAAAATTCATCAATTTGAGTTACTTCGATTTCTCTTTCCTCTTGGGTGGGTTATTACTGTTACACTTTTGTTGCGATGGAAGGATGCAGTGAGATGTGGAGCAATGCAGCACTGGCGCTTAGAATATGAAGTCGCCACAGTCCATGGCATAGTCAAAGTCCTCGCCTCCGAGATCGTCGACGCCCGTGGAGTGGAAATCGAATCCTCCAATGTCGGTGTGATAAACTGCTCCGCTGCAGGAGGTGTCGATCAGATTGGTGCAGTGTGTGGTGGGCAGTGCATGGAGCGTGAAGGTGTCCTCGCACTGCGACCAGGTAAGACCACCGCTCCACACTCCATTGGGCAGGGTGGCCCAGCCCCAGCCATGGCCCCAGGGCAGGGCACAAGCCAGAGAGGCCTTTGAGTCCGGCTTCTTGCTCAAAATGGCGACGGCGGCATCGCTTTTGACCAACGGATTCTGGTTGTACATCAGACGCTGTGTGGTCAGTGCCGTCGAGGTGCTCCGATGATGACGACCAGTTCCGTGCTGGGATGAGGACGATTTGCGCTGCTTCACCTCCGAGTTGGTGGCCGCTAAGCAGAAGAAAGAACACAAAGGATTAGAGTCTGCCCTACTCTGGAAAGTAGCTTAGTAATTGTCTAGCCATCATGAAGGTGGTCTTTCTACATAGTTTAGACTAGCCAATTACCACCAGGTTAACTTCTTTGCATACTCACGTCTTATGCGCACCAGAGGACGCCGTAGGACGTTCATCAGATGCGGTTTGTCCACTACAAGTTCGATTTGTGGCGGTGGTGGCAATGTTTTGGTTATGGCATCTATCCAATCGCTCACCTCCTGCTCCGACTTGGCCAGCATCCAGTAGACCTTCGACCTCTTGCGTCTCGAGCCGAGTGCTATAAGCTGTGAGACACTCACGCCATCTGGCAGTGGAGGACGTCGCGGTATCTGGCCCGTCCAGTGAGCAATCGCTAGCATCTCCGGCGCCTCCTTGACCAGTATCTTGCCCGACGGAGAGGAGCGTCCGGGTTCCGTGAACCAAGCCATTGTCGAGTCATCGTAGAGTATAACCCACTCCTCAGCCCAGCGATTCCATAGCATTTGCTCTGAAAAGGAGTTGGAAATTTTAATATTTTCTGGCTTTAAAGCTACTTTTCTACTGCTAAATTTAGACTCAGCTTTTGCTTATTATAAAAGTTGGATTATTTAAATCTTTAAATAAAAAATACTCACTTTTATAGCGCAGTAGATAGCCGCCTTTGATTTGCTTTCCTCCGGTGCCTGCAAAAAACGGGAAAAAAAACTTTCGATTAAAACGCTGGAAAAAAAGCTACAATTCGCAGGCTAAAAGCTAAAAATCCGTGGGCTGTAGAACTCATCTAATCCACTTCCGCTACAACTGCGCCAATCGCTGGTTGCTTAATTGAAATAAAGTTGGCAAAGACAAATCTCCCAAATCTAAATCTGGCTGTAAACTGAGTTTTGGCTGAGAGCCAAATGTGTGTGGGCTTAAACGTTCTGACCAAATTACAGGTTAGAGTGGAAATCTCGCATATTTAATGTCCTGCTTTTAAATCAATATTTCGATTAGATTACATTATTTATGCTTGGCACTTGACTGTAACGGATGCTCTTTACTATACTTAGTTACTGTGTGTATCTTAATTAAGTCATTCATGGAAGTTAATTTAATCAGAAGCGGCCGGCAAATGGAAATATCATATTGCGGTTAATCGAATTAATTATTCGAATGCAGATGAGTGTAATGAGATAACGTGATTTTACTTTGCATAAAAATGTATTTTTACCACGAAGGACTTGTGACAGTTTGTTGCCAAATTCGTATTAACTAATTTAAGGCTTAAACTAATTGATATATATAATATATGTACTAGTTCAGGACTTAAATTGGTGAATTTAAGTCCTGAACTAGCTAAAATGAAAGCTAGCAAAAGTTCGGTTTAAGCCTTAAGCACTTGAGTAGCTTTCAAGCAGGCTTTTAAGCCAACTGCAATTGCAACTGTCCGATTTATCGGATATATCCTGAGTGTCTCACGATGAATATGATTAGGCAAAAGTGCGGATAGACCCTGACAACGAATTTAGCCAAGTTGCTGATAGCTTGTCAATGCAATAAGCTGACACAGCAATTGAAAAACGCTCAAGGATTTGCCAGCAAAAATTTCTTGGCAAAAGTTGTGTCTGTGTTAACCCCAAACGAAATGCAGACGGATGGATTATACATCTGAGCACACACACACACACAAGCACAAACAAATATACTATGTACTGTATGAAAATATGTATGATATGCTTGTGTGTGTGTGTGTGTTCTCTGTGCTGGCAAGTGTCGACGACGCTGGCGACCCCGAGAGATAGAGACTGCGAAAGCGAAGGGAAACGGAGGCAGCGTGAGCGGAAGCAGGAGTGGGAAGACGGCTAGAGAACGAGGTCGACGAAGGACACTGCAGACTGTCAACTGACTGCTGACAACGGACAACGGACGTGGGACAAAGCGACAAACGGACACCGGACACAGAACAGTGGGCACATCATGTGTAGCACTTCAGTGCACGCATACAAGCGCATTCATATTTTACATTTATCTCAATACCGAGTGGAAGGGGTGTCATAGACGCAGGAAAAGAGTAAAGGGATGTATTAAGCATGCCTAACCCGGTGAGGTACGGTTCGAACAACCCAATCGTATAGCTCCAATGAAGCTATTTATCCAATTATCTTTTTAATTTGAAATTTAACGAATTTCTCCCACTGTTTGAAATCCTCAGCCTTCTAGCCCGTACAGTTTAGGCTGCACAAAGAGTTTTGCTTGTATAGAAAACAAATTAAAATTGAATACAGGTCACTTCAAGGGTATCATGACTTCGAGACAACCCCTTTGTGCTCTGTGTCCATTTTCACATACTACATTCTGCAGCCACGTGACAAAGCAGTTGAAACAGCAAGTGGCTGCAACAGACAACGCTGCCGACGCCGACGCTAACTGCGACGCCAGCGCTAGCGACGACGAAGACAGAGACTTAGACTACACACGGTTGCAAAATCAACTTGTACATAATTGTTAAGATGCCTCGGGTCGTAATGGGGCCGAAAGCCATGCCAGAGGAGGAGGGGAAGGAGGCGCTGGGGTACGCCCACTCTGTGCTGCCCTAGTGCACTTGCATGATTTATGCACGTGGCTGCCTTCAACCAACGACTACGTTGACAGGCGCTGCTCTCCCCTCCTCCCTTTCTCTCGCTCTTCTTCTGTTTCTCCTCCTCCTTCCAGATAGGATTCATTTTGGTTGCATTCAATTTACTTCCAGATGATGGGGGCAGGGTGCGTGTTTGGGGAGGGTTGTTTGAGCTGTTTGAGGTGGTTGGGGCTGCCTGATTGTTGTGTTGGTGCTCTGCTTAATGGTTTAATGCAGTTTACGTGCTCAGCCCACAAAAGGGCGTGGCTCTGTGTGTGGCAGTGTTACTGTTACAGTGTGACAGTGTAGCACTGATTGCAGCCATAATAACCGATGCTGAATTTCACTTGATAAATTCAACTCAAGTGGAAGACCACATACACACACAAACATACGCATGTACATGCACTTACTTGCACTTGTATGTACTTGCACAGACAAACACACACATACTTATTTGAGTATATATGTATGTTCATAATGAGCAGGTCAACAATGAAACCACAACGACAGATAGAGAAACGAAGCTTTCCGTAGAAAGAGAGCAAGCGAGAGAGCGAGTAAGTGAGAGTGAGAGCAAACGAAAACGAGTGATGCAAATACACCCCAAAACACATGCACACGCACTGGAAATCTGTGTGGCTGTGTGACTGTGTGTGTGTACGTGGCGCTGTATGTGAATTCATTGAGAAAAATTTTGTTGGCCAGGCACGCGAATTCACGAGCGAAAAGCGCAAAAAACGAGTTCAAGGGTTTCTGCTTAAAAACGGGGACAGCCCCACTATCCACACACACACACACACACATACGCATATAAGGGCTTTAACATTCACATACATACACACACAGCTGCTTTGGGGCTGTGGCTCAGCTTAAGCTAGATTTAAGCCACAATTAAATTTGAGAAAATATGTATTAGAACCAAAAAAAATTATTTAAAATAAAATAAATGATGATATATTTTAATAAATTAAAATTATTACTCTATTTATTTCTGTTAGTATAAAACACTAATTGTTAATTCTAAGTAATAATATTTCATTCATACTAATTCCCATCCCTTCAGAGTTTAATTTACTTTAAATAGTCCCGTTACTTACCCGATGGCTGCTGCTGCAGTTGCAGTTGTTGCTGTGATGGCGTCGCTGTGGACTCTTCACTCCTTGGCTTTACCTTTGAGCACATGGAGAACATATTTATTGGCTTTGTCGTTACTCTCTCTCTTTCGTTCGCTCTCTCTCGCTCTTTCGGTTTCTTTGGCAGCTTTGTTAGTTGTTAATTGAACAGTAAGTGGAGTGAAATTGAAAGCAGAAGTAGAAATAGAAGTGCTCTTATATTTAGTTCATTAACGCTTTAGCTATTGTCCTTCTTCCACTGCTTCTCCTTCTCCTCCTGTTCCTCCTACTCCTTCTCGTTCTCCCGTGAAGACAATGAAGTGATGTCAGCAGCAAATCTCACACAGACAATGCGAAGCAGAAGATAAGTATTTTGTACGCAGGCAAACGAACAAAAAAAAAACGCGCGTGTTCCGTTATCAATGTTCGAAGTTACAGCACATACTTAAACGCACACATACATTCGCACAGACACACGCACACTAACACAGTGGCGCGCAAAAGTGTTTGCTGGTGTTGACGTCGCTTTCGCTTTCGGTTTCGGTTTCTGTTTCGGATTCGGTTTTGATGGAGGTGCGAGCAACGCCTTTTCAGCTCAAATATTTGTTGTTGTCGTTGTTGTTATTAGCGCTGCTGCTGCTACTGTCGTTGTTGTTGTTGTGCTTGTAGTTAGATTTCGCATAGGGCAAAAGCAAGTCTGCTGTCAATGCTGATGATGATTGAAGGAGCCGGGACCTGACCTCGCCTGACGCTAATTAGATTTCCAATTGTATTCCGTTTCTGTTATTCCGTTTTTATTTTGTGTGTGTGCTCATTTATTTGTTGCCTACTTTCCTGGGCCTCTGTCCGGTACGCAAACAACAGCACATGCAGTGGACGTTGCCTCCTTGTTCGCCGTCAATCAAATTGCAAATGGCCAGCTTGCTGACAGTTTCACAATAATACAGAAACAGAGCGCAGAATTAAAGCATTCACAGACGCACAGATATACTTATTTCACTTTGATTTGTTGTTTTTGTTTTTCTTGTGTGTGTGTGTGTGTGTTCGTTATATTTTTTTCAATCTTGTATTCTGTGGCTTGGTGACAAACTGAAACTGTTTTTGCTGCTGCTTCTGCTGCTGCTGCTCCTGCTAATACTGTTACTGATGCCTCGACTTTGGTTGTCCACTGTCGCACCTCTGCTTGGTTATACGACCGAAACCCGACTGACAGACGCTGCTTGACGAGCCTCGTTCGTTGACTGTCTCGTGTCTTGTGTGTCGCTGTCTGCCAGCGGCAGCAGGAGCCGAGCTCTCACCGAAGCTCAGACGAAGCCACTTGAAAAGCTCTCGTTTGAGGACTAGGACAACACAAGCATACGTAAGCGAACCCAAGGGTCGGGGGAAGGCGGCTAACTTATGCTGTCTCTGTCGTTGCCGTCGCTGCCGCCTATGCTGCTGCTTTTGGTTGCTGTTATGTCCTTCAACGTCCTACAGCAACAACACAACGCGTTGTAATGCCGATTCGCCCGCCAAACAGATGACAGCAGACGACAGTGGACAGTTAGACTCAGAGACAGACAGACAGCAGTTAACAGTTAAAAGCTTATAGCAGAACGAACAGCAGCCGCTGCGTCACTTTCACTCATCATCCTCACTTTCGATGAAGCTGAAGCTTTTTTGTTTGTTATTGCTCTCTGACTAAGCCTCTCTCTCTCTCTATCTCTCACTCTTTTTGCACTCTCACTCTCGCCGCATGTATGTATATGGGGCTCTCCCGTGTGTTAGTAGGTTACATGCACACACACACAAGAACGTGTGTAGGTATTTGTTCCTCACCCAGTTCCAATTTCATCTTCACTTTGTCGTCGCTATCCTCAGTTACCGTTACCATTGTCTTTTACTTTCGGTGCTCATGTTTTTGGGCTGTTCACTACAAGAGCGATTTTGTGATTTTCGGGGTCGGGGAGTTGTTTTGGGGTCGGAAATGTTGTTGTTTTGTTTAGGGGATTGTATCTTTTGTTTGTGCTCCTCTGACAGCATCTGCTTGGAGTCTCTTTTCCCCAGTGATAATCGCTAATAATGCGTTGTATCACTATTCAAACGGACACTACAGTAAATAAACCACTCAGTTGCCAAAAGGAAAATGATTAAGTATTTCCTGTTGATGCTACATATGTTATATCTTTTAATCGCTCTGTTTAACTCTTTAATAACAAACGTAGCATCAACCAGGTATCCATGAATGCTTTAAATTCCTCAAATACTGCGCAATAAAATTGCACTTGTTGTACGCCACGAACAATGATGCCGACGAAGACGCTTGGCAGGGAGAACAGCGGTGCATTCATTCAATTATACATGAAAACACTGGTGGTCAAATAAGTTTGTTGACACAAAAGAAAAATTAAAATTTCTTTTACTGTTTTGCGTGGAGTAAATAAGATGCATTGTGTGTTATGTGTTTAAAAATGCAGTAATTGTATATTTGTAAGGAAAATTATTTTTTAACTCACTGTACTTACTGTACATCCAAGTGTTGCATCTGCAATTGCTTTACTTCAGTGTTTTTAACACACACACACACACACTATGAAATACTTAGATTACTGAAACATTGCACTGCTTTGAAAATATAGTAAAACTTCCAGACTGGAACTTCCAGTGTGGAAAGAAGATCGTGCGTAGTAAGATCTGTTCTTGTTGAACGCAGCAATGCGACTGATCTTATTTGTTTTGTTCGTTTTCGGTGAAGCGAAAAAGTGTTTGGGCAGCGACGCTGGCAGAAGTTCTGTCCTAGACAGCCCTGCGCTAGTTTAACTTCATGGAGAGCGTAGGGAAAAGTAGTGCAGCTATATGTATGTAAGTAAATATGTAAGTATGTGTTCGTGTGTGTATTTGTGTAAATACATATGTAATTCCTAGAAAGCACACCTCGAATGCAAGCACTTAAATGGGTCACAGCCATAACCTGAATGTGGTGGAGCTTTAGTTTTATGGCTTTGTTCCCGCGCTGGTGAATGTAGGACGATGGATAATGGGAAAGCTGAAGCTAAAGCTGAGGTTCGGTCGTTGGATGCAACCTGAAATCACTTGAGCATTTTACGAGTATGCGCTGCAAAGAAAGCACCGCGAAGAGCGGTTAAAGGGAGTGTGGGCGAGATGGTGGGGTAGTGGTGGGTGTGGGGATGTTGGATGGCTTAAATGGGACAAAGCAAGCTCGTCGAGCTAAATGATGGCTCCTTCGCTTGCCGCATCCAAGGCTCTATTGAGACGTAATGACTTTGTAAGTGGCATTAATTTGATGCTGCAGCTTTCCTGCCCACTCATTCTCCAGCGAGGACACTCCTCCTAAACAGCGCTGCAATAATAAATCAATTTTAAGTTCATTTCTTGTGGAAAATGTGTCGCTTCGTGGCCTGCAGCCATTTTCAAGGCCTGGGCGTTTTCACTTTCGGTTTCCAATTACACACTCACATACACACACACACACAGACACACACGCATACAGCTGTGCTCATACCAAACTCTGACTCGCTCTCAGCATGTTTTTTTTCTTCTGTCTCTCTCATTCCACGTTTGTATCGAAAACACAAATTCACACACCAGCACACACACACATACAAACGCACCACCTTAAAGTGCGAAACGGTTTTTGGTATTTGGCGCCCGTTACCGTTACTGCTACTGCTACTACTGCCGCTGTCGCCACCCACACTCCTCTGACCGTGACACAATTTCCATTGTTGAGCCAACAACGGACTCAACCACAGGCAGCATCCAGCATCCTGGCTATTGAATGACTTACACAAGTAATATTACACCTATGTATAACATGTGCACACACATGTACATTGTACATACACACTCACGCTCACATGCATGCCAAGTACTCAACGCTGCACATAAGCGACCCGAACACAATAAACATGTGTTCCATATTCCATCAATTGAGCAATTAAAGTGGCAAAAGCTAGGACATTTGTATACCATGTTAATCTAAAGTAAATTTAAATTATTCTAATTAAAATTAACAAAATTTTTATCCAGAAATTTTTGTTGCTCCTTTTTCAATAACTTAAATAATTACTTTACCATAAAAATTCTTCATTAATTTATATTAAACTTTCCCAAGCGCTAATATTTTTTTACTTTTTGTATTTAAATAAAATAAATAATTGTCTGAAATAAAAATAGTAAAAAAAAAAATGGTTTTAGTTTAAAAATCATTAGAGGTTTTAAATAAACTTTTATTAAAAATAATAAATTTTTAATTTATGTTTTCTTAAAGTTATAAAGGACTTTTGGTATATTTCTTCAGATGTATATTATAAAAATTATTAAATATTGGTAATAAATGATTAAATTATATTTGAAGTTTTGTTACTAATAGTTTATTTACTGGCTAACCAAAAAGTTTAAAACATTTAACAAATAATAAATATATTATTTTTTAATTACCACTTTAACTACTGTTAGTTGAAGACCCAAAAGAAACGCCAAAATATAGCAAATTGTGATTAAAATAATTTGATTTTATTATTATTATCATTTGGTGATTTGATTTAAGGCTCTATATTGTACGACATACATGTAAATGGTCTACACTGAACAACAAAATGATGCACATATACAGATACATATACATACACATAGAAATACAAATGCTGTCAAGGACGAGCAAATCGCGTCCTTCTTTGTACTTTGTATTTACAAACGTTTTGGGAATAAAGGAACTAACTCATTGGACCAAGAAGCCAAAGCTTTAAGCCACAATGATAACACTCTCTCGCTTTCTGTCTCTAAACATGTGTGTTGGTGTGTGTTAATTTAGTCTAATTTATAAATTCATCAACTAACAACTAAGTGTACAATTTGCACTAAAACTAAACAAATAAAAAGTAAAACATAAAATAAAAACACGTTTTAAAAATGCTGCAACAAAATTATGCTATTGCTATGCAAGAATTTCTTTGTTAAATATTTTTGATATTTTTTAGACATTTTGGTTTTGATTTTTTGTGTTTTGAATGAAGCTGTGTCGTAATACTCAATGTTATCATTGTTATCAGCGTTATCAGATCAAGTTGTTATCATTAATATTAATTAACACTAAATGAAGTGCAGCTTAACAAGCTGCGTGTGTGTGGTATGTGGGGGTGTGTATGCTGTGCCTAGTTCTGCAGCGCTGCCCGCAGCAGACTGTCCAGCGTAAACTGAATGGTTCCATTTGCTGCTGCCTGCAGCACCGATGGCGGTTTGGGCAGAGCTGGAAATAAACCCGCTGTGCTTGTGGCAGGTAGTCCTGGCGGGGGTTCCTGGCCGCCTAAGGATGTCACACCTACTCCCAGACTGGGTGAGCTGCGTGGCGGCGTTAGCTGCACTGTGGAGCTCTCCAGCTGCAGCTGCTTGCCATTGGGCGTCTTCTCCTGCTGCTGCTGCTGCTCCACTCCTCCTGCCACCTCCTGCACCTGCTCTGGCTTCTGCTGCTGCGCTATGGCATTCACCTTGTTCCATAGATTACTTATGGTCGCATCCTTCGTACGCTTGGCAAACTTCTCAATGAAACTCTCGCCCGCATTGCGCTGTGGATCAATCTTAAACTGCTGCTGCTGTGGAGGCTGCGGAGGATTGGCATCGCTGCGCGTGTAGGAGGTGAGGCGTGGTCGTATCTGTGGACGCTCCGCGGGCAGCTCAGGCAGCGTGGCGGAGGCAGCACGTCCCTGGCTCACCAGCTGCAGCATCAGGCGACGCGTGAAGCCGCGAACCAGAGGCTTCTTCTCCTCGCTGATGTACGCCTGCCACTGCCGTGACTTGGAGGAAGCTGTGGATGAGTCCTCCGCGTGGTTAACGCTGCTTGGCTGGCGACGTAGCTTTGCTCGCATGGAGTCAACAGCTGGTGTGGTTCCTGCTCCACCTCCCGCTACCGCTGCTGTGGCTGCTGCTCCTCCTGTCGTCGCTCCCGACGTGGCCGAGTCCGGCTTAAAGCTCACCAGATCATAGACAAAGTCCTTGTTGACGGCCTTGACGCGTTTGCGTATCGGACGCTTCTCGATGCCCGCATCTGGGGAGATCTGAGTGCGCGACTTGCGACGCTTTTTGCTCGGCACAGGCTCATCTTCCGCTTCCGCTGAGTGTTCCACTTCCGCCTCCGGCTCCGCTTCCACTGCAGTCTCCTCTTTGCCTACGGGTGAACTGGGTGCAGTTTCTAGCGATGATTCCGTGTTGGTTTTAAAACGCTTGGAGCGCTTCTCATACGTTTTTGTTGCTGGCTTCAACTCCAGATCAGCTGTCGCCAGCTCTGCCGGCTGCACCTTGTCCAGAAGTATAATATCCCCATCGACATCGTCGCGGGAGTACTCGCACTCATGGGTGGACACATACTGCTCCGTCAAGCTCTCACGATCCCCGGCTAGCTTGTGAGTGAAACCCAAATGATTGACGATGTCGTAGCGTCGAAAGGCGCGATAATCACAGATGGTGCAGCCAAAGCGTCGAGCACGATAGTGAAACATGGAGATGTGACGCCGGAGATTGCCCAGGGCATTGAACTGCTTGTGACAGATCTTGCAGCGACAACGCAGCTGCTTCTCGAGCGGCACATGGCGTTTCTTCTTCACTTTGCCAGAGGACTTGGCGGCATCCTCGGTGCTGGGCTGATCGTGTTCCCGATCCAGCTCTTGCTCCTCCGGGTCGTGCTCCTGTTCCTGCTCCTGTTCGTCCTCTGTGTTGGATGCTTCATCGCTGCTGGAGTCACTCTCGTGCTGAAGCTGCAGCTTGTCCAGCGTCACCGTCTGCAAACCCGTAGCATATTTTCCATTTTGCTCGGCAAGATCAGCAAACATTTCATTCAATTCCTTCGTGTCCATGTCTACATTGGTTTGGACTTCTTCCTGTCCCAGGCCATTGACCTTTAGCTTCTTAACGGCTGGCGCTGGCCTTGCCAGTGCCTCCTGTTTCGCCCGACAATTGAGCAAGTGCGTTGAGAGCGCTGCTCTTCGCTCAAAGGATTTCTCGCAGTACATGCACAGCGACATGATCTTTCTCTGCTCGCCATTGGCGTCCGTCTGCTCCACGGGCTGTCCCACCACATCGTCGGACAACTGCAGACGCTTCAGCTCTCGGCTGGGACCCTTCGGCTGCACGTCACCCTGTTGCATGCGACGCTTGAGGATTGTGTTGCGCATCATGCGAATGCGACGAGTTGGTTTCCTGCAAGGCATAAATACAATAAGTTAGAGGAAAGGTCAGACTTGTAGCCCTCACCCGTCCAGCCTTACTCACTTGTGATCCTTGGAGAGATGCCGTATGACAGCAGCTGCCTGTAGAAAGGTCAAAGAGCACGCCGGACACTGAAACACAAAAGCAGATGACGAGTGATGCTTCTGAATGTGCAACTCGAGCGTTTTGTGAGTCTGGAATGTCAAGTTGCCTGCAATAAACGAATCGATTAGATAAGAGCCTACTTGGGTTGCAAAGAAGTCATTTCTACAGATTTCACAGAAGACATTCGTCTCGGTCTCATCGCTGATGGATTGATCTGGAGTCTCCGCGGAGTCCCTGCCGCTGGGGCGTTCATATTGATGGGTGGTAAGGGCTTTGCCATCAGGTCCTACGATGGTGTGGCCCGAGTTGAGCATGTGGTGCACCTCGTTGACCTCCGTTTTGATGCTGTCCTCCTGCTCGACCTTTATGGTCTGATACACCGCCTGACTGGAGGTGGCCATCGATTCTAGCTGCAGCACCGGGGAATGTAGCTGTTTTCCCGCTGTACTCGGCGCCTTTTCACGCCGCAAACGCTCGATGACGCCACTCAGGTCACGCATGCTGCCTCGAATTGGACGAATCTCTCGCGGCACAGGGGAACATCCGGTGCTCCGACTGCGCAGCATGTGCTCAATGTCCTGTGCATTCGAGGGCTGTATAATCATGGTCGAATTGTGGTCCTAAAATGACATAGTTACAGTTAGTGGTCAAAGAATTTGAAGTAGATGGACATCGAAGGTGGGCTTTACGGCGGACTCACTGTGTATCCGGTGTTGTGGCTTGTGATGCGTGCGCTGATGCAACAGAAGACACGTTTGTGGCTAATGAAGTTGGCCAAGCTGCGGAACATGTTGCGGCACACATTGCACTCGTAGATTAGGTTGCACTCCTCGGCCAGCAAGCGACGCACCTGTAATCATAAATAAAGAAAAAAAATTATAGTTTAATTAAAATTTATATAAAATCAAATTTCAGCTTCCTAGCTCTTGTCATTTGGTCTGCACGCAGATCAGTCGATCAATTCATTGACTTTCCAACACTGACTGATTGTCTTACTTAAACTAGCTGGCAACACTGAACTTGCAGAATTGTTTAGCGTTGAAAATAGCAAGAAAAGGCAGAATTTAATAAATTTATAATAAATCAATTAAAATTATTGTTAAGTTTACTGCTTTGCTCATTAATAGCAGCAATAAGCTGCGTTTAAACGACTTTTTAAAATTAAGGCGATCTGGCAACGCTGTTGCTTGGCTGGTTTTGAAAACATACAAATACCAATAATTTAACAGCTTATGAAATTTATCAATGAAAATTCGTAATAGTTTTTATTGCGGGAAAAGAGATAAACTCCTTTCTTGAATGGTTTATGTTACGCCATTCCTGAACCCGCTTGGGTCACGTACGCAGGCAGCGGCAGAGGCAGCGCAGCGCAGCTCACAAATACGCTTACGAGAGATGTGGGTACACTACTATGCTGTGTATATATGAATGGAGGTAACCAATTGGCGATTGGCTCAGTCTTACCTCACTGGTGCCATTCTCATATGCACGACGAGCCTCCTCGAATCCCGTGTGCGCCGTTCTCAGTGGTCGCTGCAACAGGCTTAAGTCATTGCCATCGTTGTCCATCTGTTGTGTATCCGAATTGCATCGTGAATTTCGTTTCTTCATTGCTGCTGCTAGTTTTGTTCTGCTCGCATACGAAACGGAGCGTAAAACGAAACCGCACTTAACTTGTTTAACTTAATGAGATTTAATGTTTTACGCACTCATGTGCGTATTGCACTTGTTTTTTATTGCTTGCACTGAAATAAATTTATATCGGTTGGGCCCAATACAAATTTACACCTGCATATTGCACATTTTCTAGTATTGCAATCTTTGCTCAGTTCTGTTCTCGACGAGCTGAAACACTCGTTTATGTTGGTCTCGCTCAAAAGCGCTCTGCGTAATTACCCAGCACTATTTATATCGATAGTGCGAGTATCGACCGTTAGCACGACCATCTGGCTATCGTTAGACGTATCGATGTGGCAGCACGGAACAACACATACGACCGCTTTAAATAACGGACATTTGAATTCAAATACGTTTTTACTGTGTATATTTGTTTTTGAAGTTTTTATTAGCTCAAGCTTATTGTTGGTTGACATTTAGTTTTTCAATACATTTTATATGGTAATTAATTAACTAATACTAAGCAAAGTTAGTGATTTACGAATATTGTATAATGAATCTCATTTATTGTAAAAAGCGTTTTATCATAAAATAAAGTGGATTAATCATATTCTTTTGCACTGCTGATTTCCATAGTTTTGCTTATTATTGTTAAAGTTATTATTATTATTATTATTGTGTTTTTTGTATAACGCTTTTCGGGAAATTCAATAACTAAATATATATTTGTATTTTCCATACTCTGTCTGCTATATATTGAATTTAAACTGAGATTTATTGAAAAATATATGAATTTATTTTATATTGTATTCGGTGTAAATAGCTTGAATTTTATTGTTTACATTGATAAGCAGATAATGTTGGTATGTTATATGTAAATATGATTTCTTTGCATACTTTATTTCAGATCTACACATTATAGTAGTGGTATTCCCAGTTAGCAGTTATACGAGTATTTGCTTGAGTTAATGCTGAGTAAATTTGTATTAGGATTAAGGTAATGCGTTTATCTTTAGTAAGGCACTAGTTACACGTCATTAACTAGCAAAAGTTCAACTCGAACGTGTAACTACTGACTACGGCGTATATAGTAATTCCTCCTTTTCTCCCTTTTCCCCATTTCCGTTATTCGATTTTCTTTTCTTAATTTCTTTAAAGCTTACGTGTACAATTTTTAATTTCTTTTCACATATTTTATTTTTAGTTGTAGCTACTAGCGTTCCTCTGGCCCGAAACTAAACTGATTACAAGACAAAGCAACTAACCATCGCCTACTAAAGATAATTTATGATCAGCTACTATATCTTTTTTTTTTGTTGGGTGTTCTTGGGATATATTTGTTTTGGTAGGTCGGTTGCGTGATTCTTGTTGATAGTGTGTATTTTCGAATAATACAGGTATATAACTATATAGTGTTTTATATCTTTTCTTTAGTGTTTTTTGTCGCGCAGTTTTGGATGTGAGGACAATATCTCTAACCTAGAAATATATGTATATAATGTATAGCATTATTATATTGGGAGAGAGAGATAGAGAAAAATAGAAAGTTTTGTATAGTTAGCTCGTGATTTTCCATTACATTTGTTTAATTGCTCCGTCCAGGACAGAATACAACTAAATTTCATTAAATTTATTAATTTTAACATAGAAAGTTGACAAATGCAATTGTTATGTTAAAATTTTTGGTATCAAAATTCATTTTTGGTTTTTAAATTCCACATATGATGTGTATGCGTGTGTGTAAGAGAGGGATAGAGAGTCTTTTTGTGTGAGTGTATGTGTGTTACACTTTGTTACATACATAAGTTTCTCATAGTTTTCTTTACAGGCAGTTTTTGCAAAGTTTTAAGCCATTGCGTCTTAAATGTATGTGTGTGTGTTGTAGGAGCTGTACAAAATTGCAATAAAAATATTGAGCAAAGCTTCTGATTGGCTGTCCACATGCACACTACCAAGCAGTACATAAGTATTAAATACGAAGTTACTGCTTACTCTACACTGCTTAACGTACAAAAGTCAGTGGCAGCTAATAAGTTAGCAAAGCGGATCGTGCGATAAAAGCTCTCTCCTCTTTAAACGCTGCTAAGCGACTCATCTTCTGTCTGCCTCCATCTCTTCTTTCTTCTTGAGCAACAGCTGTAGTTCGTGTTATATGTGAAGAGTGCCAGCAGCGACGTCGGCAGAACTTTTATTCTCAGTTACGTGTAACTGGCAGAGAATTTGCATTGTGGGCAGCACTGATATAAGCTAAGATTCTTTTTCGATTTGAATCATATTATAATCAAAACTTTTAAAGTAACAACTAAATTTTGCAAATTGCTTCTTAATTTGTTTCGGAATATCACTTCTAATATTAATTTGCGTTTAAGAACTGAAGAAGCTCAGAAATAAGTTTGGTTAAGAAACTGTGATTTAAAAGTAAATGCAAATAATTCAACTTGTGATTAATGTGAAGCAATTGCAATCTGTTACAGCTCTTTGGTGTGTTGTGGGTGTGGCTGAAGAGGGCGGGGATTACATGCGTAGCATAACTAACATCTACATACATAGGTGCATAGGATGGCTTCTATACTCTATATTTATGTATGGTTTCTTTCAGAACATATATATTTAATTCTCTATATATATATATTCAATTTATAGTTTATTTGTAGGCATACAATTTAACCTAAGTAGACAAGGCTTAAGTGTTAAAATCTACATATGTTTTGTCATAATTCAATTAAATTAAAAACTTGAGTATTAATTTTTTTGGGTTTATTATAAAATTTTCACATTGTTAAAAGGTTGCGATGATGATTCGTTTTTTGTTTTTTTTTTTTTAAATTTAGTTACATGTTCAAAATGCTCGTTATGATAAAGTGTATCTATGAAGTCGATTTGTTGTTGTTGTGGTTGCTTTGAGATTCGTTTATCGGTTGTGATGTGTACATTGAGATTCGCATTCTACGCACTTAGTATATATACTAAAGATAAATAAAACTCATTCATGATTATAAATTAAAACACTTCAAGTTGACACAAAAACAAATGTACACTCTTAAAAATCAAAAACAAAAAAAAAACTAAAACGATGAATACTAAAAAGACTTAAAACTTATCGAGCAAAATAGACCTTAAATGAACTTAAATTAGAAATCATGTGTATGCGTGTGTGTTTATGTGTGGAACATATTAAATATTAATTAATTAAGAATAGAGTATATATTTTATATAATACATAAGGCCTTGGTATGGAATTCGAGTTCAATGCTTTCAAATTTACAAAAGAATTTCGTTCAAAATAGCGTTTTCTTGTAGTGAGTTCTGTGAGTTTTGGATGTGATTTAAGATGTGACACATACATAAAATACAGCTCATCAATATCATATATGAATGTATATATAGTATGTATATATGTATGAATGTACAACATGTGCTAATAAACATATTAGTTTTGGTTTCATTTGTCTTGTTGCTGTTGTTCAGATTCTCGATGACGACTGTATTGAGTTGCATTTCTTGGTTGCTTTGATTTTGTTTTTTGTTTGTTTCTGTTTTTTTGTTTTGTTTTTACATTTATGATTTAAATGCGTTTTGTTTTTGTTTTTTATGTTTGCTATCTGGTTTTTAGTTCAAGAACTTTGCTACTAAGATCATTATGAGGTTGGCCAACATGATGCAAATGCTTGATTCGGGCAAATAGCTACCTCCGCTCACAACAATATCTTTCTCCTCCAACAGCGGATAGTCGATGACATGTATAATGCCATTGGTGCACTCCACATCCGGTCGATAGACATTGATCTTCTTGTAGTTCCACAAAATCACATATCCTGCAATAGCAAAGCAATTAAAATTCATTAGTTATCTTATAGTATATATATTATATATAGTAGTTAATGCTATGTTTATGCTTTGCTTTGTAGTGAGAGTTTTGATGGCTGGGCTGTGGTGGTGGAATTTGTGCGATTTGGATTTGGACAACACGACAAACACTCACCAGTCCATTCGTGACTAGCATACTCATCATGTAGATCTTTTATTTATGGTTAGTTAATACAATTTTGGTTTTCGGTTTATGATAAAGTTATAGAGAAACAGCAAAAGTTAGTACAAGTTAATGGCAGAAACCAATAGCATCGAATTGTATTGAACACAAGCGAATTTTAGTTTAAGCTTTTAGTTTTTAGTCTTTAATACTTACGTCCAGCTTCCTCCTCGACCTTGACCTTAAGGGAGTCACGGAATGTCGGCAAAACAACTGTGTCGGTGAGTGACATTTGTGCCAGATCCTTCATGGTGTACACTTGATCTGCGATGACCAGATGGCGCTCCAGCAGGCTCTTGGACTAGGTAGGAGTAAGAGAAGACAAGTTAGTAGAGGTCACAACTGTTGGGTAAAACTGCAGTCTTTGGTCTTACATGATAGTGAAAGTCGCGCATGAAGAGCTTCTTGTGGGCCGAGGGATAGTCCAGTTCGGTCTTCTGCCAGCCCTTGTCGCGGGGCACGAAGTAGGTGTAACGTCTCTGGGTGTTGTTCAGCTGATCGTTAAAGTGCGAGAATTCGCCCATTCTGAAAGTGTCGCTGTAAGCATAAAACAAAGTATTAGTGGACCTAGTTAATAAGGGAAGAAAACTTCGATCTTACGTCATCATAGGATCGGTTTGCAGCTTGCCCAGCACAGTGGTGTGTGGTACGCCCAACACGCGATCAATTATGTGCACATAGCCATTGGTTTGGGCTACATCCGCTTGCAGTACAGTGGCATTGACACCACCGCCTTCAACGGTGACCACAGCATCGGCTCCTTCGCCTTGGACATTAAAGTAGAGGAACGTTCTGTTGTTTACAGTGGGTACTTGAGCAATCTGTAAATGGAAAAGAAACTAATTAAGCAGTCAGGAAGATAAAGTATTTTTAAAGTAGTCCTACCATATTGGCATTCTTCTGACGAATCTTCTCGACATTCAAGCGATCTCTGATGATGTGCATGTTCAGAATATCCGTCATCTTGCGGCGATCTCTGTGGAATTGGATAACTAACATTAGTTACTGTTTCTTCACTAGTTTGTAGACCCAAACTTACCTCAAAACATTGTCAATGGCTGAAACGTTCCAAGCCTCGTTGCTGGGCGCCAAAATGGTCACCTCCGAGAGGTTGTTAATGCCTTCCAGGACTACACCGCCGTTGTCCATAATAACCTCGTAGAATTTACGCAATGCTCCGTTCTCGCTGTGATCCTTTTGTAAAGCAAATAAACTTTGATTAGTTAAGAGAACATTTAACTATTAATTAACTAAACTACAACTTGACACGAATCAATTCAGACGTGAGTGGACGACAAGAGGAAAGGAGGACTCTTAAAATAGTTATGTGTGATTAGTTGGAATGTTCACGAACATTTAACAGCAATGGTATTCCTTATAAATATATAGAGATCATGACAACATTTATAGGAATTCAAAATAAAACTAAACAAAACAAAGATTTGCGCCAATATAAAAGGGGAAATTAAGGGGTAAATTCATTAGTTTTGTGCCAGGAACGAGTTTGAAATTTGGTAGCGATCTAGGGACGATGTTTTTGAAGTAATATTTGATAGGAGTGTAAAAAATAAATATCTTTTTGATACAAGATTATGATGATTCTATTGCACCAATTAATGAAGTGATTCTACATGAGGCTGTTTTGGAAATGTGTGAATTATTGAATTTGGCAAAAGAAACTAGTTTTAAGTAACATAATTTGGTCTCTGTACTGATATTTTAAGAAGAGTATGACAAATAAAAACTACCGAATTAAAATATTTATGTCTAATGATTGATCATAATTCGATTCAGTCAAGAAATCAAATTATAATAATGGGAAGCTTATGAAAACCAAGAGGAATGAATGAAATTTCAATTCATGTATCGATAAATCGATAAATAAAGCGATTTAGCATGGAATTACGTGAGTGATAACTGCGGAATGTGCTTTCTGTGGGGTTTTTGGGATCATCTTTTGTTCATGATTGTTTACGAGTATAGTTACTTACGTTCAGAAACTAAATCAGTACAGTCAGTGTACAACAGATGTAGTAGTAGTTGGAAATATTTAAAGTTTGTTAGGCAAATTGAGTGTTATTTTTTATTGGATTTAAGACATTATGGATTGTTATTCGGGTTCCGCAAAAGTGTGCAAGTTCCGCCACAGAGTTTGGAAAATTGTTTGAAATAAAACAGTTGGGAAATTGAGTATATTTTGTTTGTATCTTTCAACAACGATACGATACGAATAGGAATACGACTATATACTTTGGTACTTATTATTGATTTGGAGTCAAGCACGGTTGCTGTACAGTTCAAATACAAAATTTCCATCTTAGCGTGCACTCAAAACAAGTAAACAAGCAAAAACTAGTAGGATAAGCAACAGTCGAGCGAGAGCCGACTGTAAAAGACCCTGTAAGTATTCTGAAGCAAACATTTATATTTAAACTGGATGGTCCAATGGGTTTTATATTAAAAACTGGCAGAATTTAGACAGAATTGGGATATTTAAGTTGAGGTACCTAAATTTGTTCATATTAATCTTTAATTTCCTACCAGAGTTGTCTGATCTGGTAGCTTAAGTAGTTTATAAGTTAGGGTGTTTTGAAAAGTTTAAACAGACGGACAGTTGCTCAAAATCACTTGTTGATCATTAAGATATATATTTCTGTCTATTACGCCTACTTAAATTCCCACATATCTGTAGACCCTGCATTTAATATAATCTCTTTCCCATAACTTAAGTCATGCAAATTCTAATCGGGTTTGAAAACAAGACAAATTAAACAAAAACACAAGGAAAGAAAGTTAAAATTTTGTTATTTCCAAAACTTAAAACCCCCTTGACTTCTATCCACTAATTTTGAAACATTTCTCCCCAAAAACAACCGAACCCATGCTTAGTAAAACATGCTTTAATTAAGGGCAAACAAATACAAACATTTACATATAAATATTTTAAAAATATACTTGAATTTAGAAACAGTTTTTTACCTTGAACGACTGATCGATTGATTGGTCAATTGGCGATACATATTTTGGGGGGATTGTCAGTTGTATTTTGTGTGAGCGATACGAGAAACAGAATATATAGATCAATTGGTCAGTTCAATAAAGAAATAAACATAGAAATGGAGCTAATAATGGAACAATACAACAAAAACTCTAAAACAAACAAGTCAGAAAGGAAAAACATAAAAATGATTCTCGATTTCTGATCTGATTTGATTTGATTCGATCGAATGCACAACAATGTATGTATGTAGATCGGAGACATGAGGACTACATGTTTAGGATATATCTGATTACAGTTACACACAATTCACAGAGTTTTGCGATCAAAGCATGCCGACGGAGCGAATGATCAGGCGAAATCGCATGAATGAGTGGGAATAGAATGGATTGAAGCCTAAGCACAGTGGGGCAAATGGCAATATTTTTGGAAGAACTTTTTTGAGGGCAATTTAGTAAGAATTTCTTGAAGTTTTACGTTACATAGCCGAAAGATTCACTTTTATTTGCACTGTTAAGATAACAGCGCTTCAACAGAGACTTTTAAATAGGTTAAATTACATGGTCTCCAATTTTAAACACAAAATAAATAAATAAACTATAAATAGTTTTTCTATGTATAGTTTTATACTAGTTTCTAGAATTCCACAAAAAGGACCATTTGACCCACAGTGCAAGGGGAAGGATAGCTTTTACACAATCACCATTGATATGGATAACATATGTATATCAACACAGAGTTGTAATGAATGAAGTATTCGATTTTCGATTAAAGCAACGTTCGATATGAAAAATTTGAATTTAATTGTCTTTTTGGCCAATTGAACGATTTGCTGCCAGATTTTCATTGAGCTGCAGTTCAAAGAAGGCTAAGAATTTTGGCTTGAAACAGTTTCGAATGTGGTGCCTTGAAAATTGCAGCTCAAAGATGAGATCAAGTGTTGATTACGAACAGATTGAAATTGAAATTTTGTTGAAAATATTAATTTACAATAAATACATTGCATTTTTTTGGTTTCATTTAATTTTTGGTTTTGTTTTTGATTTGGTTTTTGTTGGCAATACTTACATTACACCCAAAATTTTTTTAAAATAAAATTTGTATTTTAAAAATTATTTTAAAATAAAATTTTTGCTTGTGATTTTACACGGAACCGAACTAGTTTATAAAATACATTTGCATGGTCTCTTTTCTTAAACAAAAAAGCCAGCAATTCTTTTACTTATCTCTAGATCTTTAACTTAAAGATTAAAGACGATTTTCAATTCAGTTCTATGTAATATCAGACTTTGGGCTTGCGGGATTAAGAAGATCAAGCAACGCTTTATGATCTAGTAAATACATATAGAGTATGTGTATGTCTGTATGTTTATGTCTTTTTACTGTAACTAATTTTAATGTCATTGTTCTTGTGGTGCACTTGATTATTTGGTTTTCACTTTGCAGTTAGAAGAACGCAGAAAATAGTGGAAAATTCTTAAGACACTTCAAGTTTGGAAATCGAGCGCAGCTCAGCTAAATGCAAAGCCTGATTTTTTGCAGTGTAGAAGCGCTTTTCTTTGGCGATCAAGCGGAGCCAATAAAAAATGCTAAATTCTAATGTTTTGTGTGTGTTTTTGTCTTATTGGTCTTCTTAGAGTAGACTGGCTAGACTGGCTGCCACGCCCATTTACCTGCAAGAATTGTGTGACGGTCGTGTCGATGATCATGAGTGGACGATGAATCAGATGCACAACGCCGTTTTGAATGGGTATGTTGGCCTTAACGATCTCGGCGAGTACAACGCCACTGGGATGCTTGGCATCGCCAATTAGAGTATTCGATTTGACATACACTGCAAGCAATTGATGGACATTAGTATATGGATACAAAACATAAAGCTACTCGTCTTACTTTTGCCATCCTTCTGCTTGAAGAAGCTGACAGTGACCTTGAGCTGATCCTCAAAGGCAGCCGAAGTCTTGGGCTCGTCGTGCTGCGAGGCGGCAGTGAAAATGACAGTGTTTGGTATGACATGTCCATCGATGACCTTGGCATCCACCAAGCTGCTGCGTGTAGAGAGCTGTAAGAGAGCAAACGAAGTGTTAGTTGGTACAAAAGCTTTTATTCTTGTTGAACTCACCTTGAAGCCTTCATCGACTGGCACCAGGAAGGTATGGAATCCAGGTGATTCATATAGCGATTCCTTCTTCATCATGGTCACCTGGGCGCGGTAGGTGCGCAGTCCCTTGCCACCCACGTTCAGTTGATCGGCTTGGCGCATAAATTTCATTGCATCCATGTTGTTGATGTCTGTGCCCGGTGACTTGGCAGTGAGTGGCTCCAGCACCTCATCAATGACATGCATGACCTACAGCAACAAAGAAAACACTGATTAATAAATCAATTTGTTGGCTGAATTTGATTACTAACCTGACGTTTGCCCTCCGAATTGGTCAGCTCCACACTCAGTGAGGGAATAATGCGTGCATTGTTCACATAGATGTCTCCATTGCGTCCCTTTGTGATATACAGCGGGGGATTGCCCTCCATGTCCGATGTCACAATCGCTTTCAGCTGCGCCTGACTAAATGCAGCGGTGGCTAAAGGGGGAGACGGGCAGTAGGGAAGACATTGAGTTTTATTAACTTAATTAATCAGTGATTCACAGAGTAGATCATAGAGGGCATTGTTTGGAGTATGTAACTTAAAAGTGAATCTGATATGTTTGTCGAAAAATCCACTTTAAAATCATTAAGTGATTTTTGTGGTGCTAATATTGAGGCATCTGTGATCTCTATCTAAATAAGTTTGGATCCTCTAGGATTTCTATCTAAACAGGTCGTCTTTCTTTCTTTACTTTTAACTTTTAACTATCACTGGTAGTCCAGCTAACTTTGGATAATGCCTATACTTACTGATGTGGTAGGAAACGTGGGTGGTGCCATTGTGACGCTGGAAGGCTTCGTTTGTGGGCACAAAGATTGTGCAGGAGCGCAGAGTCAGCGTCGAATTCGCAACGCGGTTTTGCTCCAACAGACTGTAAAACTGCAATTAAAAAGAGAAACATAAAATCGATAAAATAAAAAACAAATAATTTAAATATGAATCACAACCAAGTTTATGTTGGACTGTGTAAAGAACTGAAATCATGCGACTGTTGTGAGCAGTAGAAACACGAACACACACACGCACACCCACACACACACACATGCAAAACGGAAAGGGGCCAACTCCATGGCAACGTCAAACAACCGCAAGTCGTGTAAGAGTATGAATATATATGTGGTATATACATAGATATAGTAAAAACTGAACAGAGGCGATGGCAAAAAAGGTTTATTGAACCAATTACGTAAGCACAGTGGGCTGAGTTAGACGTTTTCAGGGTAGTTTCAGCACCCTAGAAGCGAGAACGAGTTGGAAAGAGGGGGAGAAGAGAGGAAGGGAGTGCACAGAATGCGTTTCATTAGTGCACAGAACGATGTCTGTCAAAAAGGCATTCGCAGGACACATGAAAATGCATTTTACAAACGCACCAACCCAAACAGTGCTGCCTGCAAGTGGTTACAAAAAGTCTAGACGCACAAAAAAGGCTATATTCGTAAAAAATATATATGTAATCAAATAAAAATGTAAGACAGTCTCAATACAGTTGCAGACTAGATACCCTGTGAGAGTATTCATAGTTTGTGGTAAATTTAGTGGCCACTTGTATACTAAGAATTTATCAACACTAAATTATATAGTATGCTGAGTTGATTGAAGGTTAGTGTATATTCTAACTGTTTGGATTTAGTTAAGATAGCTTCTATGGGAATCATTTAAACTATTATCCTAGAATTGACTGTTTTTTTATGTAGTAATCCGATTTGTCTACTTTCAAAATACAAACTACTTGTGAAAACAAGACGATTCTATTCCCAGTGTCTTCGGTATTTCTTCAAAACTGAGAGATGTAAAGACTTACATAGATAACTATATAATGATGCTCAAAAATAAAAGTTTTTTTTAAAATTATTTCTTAATAAAAATAGACAGCTCTGCCCATAAAGAGGCTAAGATGGCAACACTGACCGCACATAACAGCCGGTGACCCTTAGCGGGTGATTGTACCACCTGCCGCCTGCCACATGCAACCCCGTCTCCTCCCGCTTCCATCCCTCCATACACCACTTTGCGGCTTCCCAACATGGCAAACACCTACGACACGCCCCGCTGCACATTCCCAGTCAGCTTTATGAGTCGCGTTCTTAGACAACAAACAAAGCTCTAAATTGACCATCTAGTCGTGGGTATTACGAGTAGTGTATGTGTGTGTGTGTGTGTGTTTAACTGCACGTGTCTGTGTACACACAGTTGGTCAAATAAGTGTTTGAACCAAGAGTGCTAAAGTTCAGTTCTAACCATTAAATTAAGACTTTGCTGTACTAATGCCATTTTGGTCAACTTATAGCCAGATTTAGCTATTAAAATAAGGTTAGCTGGCTAATGTTTAAAATAAACCTATGAAATTGTTTAAGAATAAACTTTTCGTTGAAGTCTTTTGTTTGCTTTGTGCCAACACTTACTTTCCTGACTGTATGCACTTTTGGCTAAATTCCTTTGGCTAAGACAAAGTGACTCACTGAGCACAGCGAGTGTGTGTGTGTGTGAGCGTTTGTGTACCTGCCCCTTGTGCGCTTCTACCATCACTTTTTTTTGGTAACTCGAGAAGCCAACGACGACGCGTTGTTATTGCTTTCGTCTCGATCCTGTCGTTATTCGGTCTTGGTCTCGTTGTCGTCCTCGTTCCGGTCCTTAACTGGTTTCCATTTCACATTTAAAATGTTTTAGCTTATCTTACTGCTTTCCCTTCTGAACTGTGGTGGGAGAAATGCTCAATTCTCCACACCAGACTAGTTTCAAGAACGAAAGTAACTTTATCTCTGCTGTCTCTCTATATACTCCACTATATAATGTAGTCTCGCTACAATCTTTGTCATGAATAATTTATTTGATGCAATTTACAATTAAGCAAACAAGCGCTTGTTGGAATTCTCATTCATGTCGAATCGTAGTTATTGCTTTTTGAAGGGAGCATCAAGAGGGGAGTTTTTACACTAAGGAAAAAGTTGGGTGCATCTCAGAAAAATGCCAATGAAATTATTACATTAAATTATTATTTCTGTTGATTTTTAGAAGTTTCATTAGAAATATCATTTTAAAGGTATCGAAATTTAGTTAAGAGCTAAGTTTTGACTATACAAATTTGAACTTGTCAGCAAAAAACATATTCCTATCAGATTCCTAATCAGTTAAGATTAAATATGAAAAATTCATTCAAAATAATTTAAATTTAAAGTTACTTTATCTTTATGAAACACTGCATGCTATAAAGTTAAGATAGACTATGATTTCTTCAAGTGTACAGGGTCAACTCAGTGGCTTTTTGGGTGTATTTGAAATGCATTTGATTTCCACAAGTGCCATTGAACCCCGAGGGTGAAAATGGAATGGATTCAAGGGCAAAATATGACTCACAGCAGAGTCAGACGGCGGTGCAAACAAATTCGGCTAATGCAACCCTGAAACTAACGACCCCCTGCCCACTCCCTGGCTGACAGGGACAGGCAGACTGCTAGTGCCACGCCCACGCAGAACGATGCAACCCTTGTGTGAAATGTATTAACGAAATTAAGGCAAAAACATGTAACAATTTCTACTTTTTATACAGAAAGATAAAGAGTTGATGTTGTTGTTGTTGGTGGTGTCGTTGTTGTTGTTGCAGCTTACCCTAACTGGCATAAGGCGCCTCAAAGTATTGGCAGTGCTCTGAAAGAGAGAAAGAGACAGAGAGAACCGCTGACAGTTCAAAATTTTGTTTGCATTTTCACATAGTTTTTTTATGTTTTCGTTTTTAGCCAAATTTATTAAGTTTTGTCCTAGTCAGGGCATAAAACAAGCTAAGTAAATACAGGGACTTTGACTATTAGCTCTGCGTGTGTGTGTGACTGTGTGTTGGTTGAGTGTGCGTGTGTGTCAGGGGCAGTTTCAGCGGCAGGGGGCGTGGCAGTTTTTAGGCAGCTTCCTGGACAGCAGCACTTGAAGTAATGTCATTAACGATCGCTGCATGGAGTGAGAGTCGAGCCAATTACACATGCGTGTAGAGTATTCATATTCTCATATACCACACTCAACTTTAATTGCTACAAATTATGCAGATGGTAGCATTCTCAGTGTTTCTTTTTAATTTTTATTTTGGAATAATTGCAGCGGCTGCAATCCCCTCGGGTATTGTCTTAATTGGAGTCGAGGAAGACTGATGTGGAGCGATCCAAGGAAAGAAGTAGAAGTAGTCGAGTGCACTCGAACATTCAGTACTCAGTGTTACAACTGTAGAAATTGTGCTTGTTATTTTGAGTGTAAAGTGCACATAATTCTCAAATATCTTGATAAGTTTTCCGATATAACTCAAGTAATTTTGTGATATTAATTTTATTTTTATTTTAACTCCTCGATATCCCCAACTCCACGACTCTACTTACAACCGACTCATGTTACCCTCTTCACTGAGTATAATAATGATTGAAGTCAGAGGAATTGATATTGCTGCATTGCATGTCGGTTTAGCGACCCGGATCTCTAATGCAACTAGGGTATTATGGTACATGGAGAGCATTTCTGTGTTTGCATAGACTCTGATCCATTAAGGTCAGAGTCTCATTCACGTCCAACGCCTCAGAGTCGCTTTATTCATTCCGAAGATCATATAACACACAACTAGAGATGTTCCACACACACACACACACACTGTACTGTAATCTTAAATTAAATTTAATTGAATTCGATGCTGTTCTTGAAGATCTCCCGCGCGTGTGTGTGTCCGTTCCTAGGTCGGTCAGTTGACAACAATCCCAACCCACACTTTTTATATGGCCGATTACTGCACTTTCAGTGATCGTTGCCGGTCAAAGGTTAAAAATTAAAATAATAAATTAAAAGATCGCAACACTTCTTAAGAGATGACGTCTACCCCCATCCGAATGGGCAACAGGAAGTCTGGGGTCAACGCTGGAGGTCAACGAGGAGCTCTTAAAGATGAGCGTAAAGCTACCGTGGGTCAAAGGCATTTTTTTGACAAAGAGTTTAAAGCTTTTCTTGTAATAAATGAACTTTTCGAACAACCCTACCCAAGTCTGACACAACTAAGAAACTAAAATCTCTTTAAAAATACGTAAATATTATAAATGTTTCATTTGTGGCCTTTTAAGTAAGTCCGACCGTCTAAAAACACGCTCTGTTTAGGCTTCTGTCTCCACTTCAATCTAGATCAAACTAAAAATATTCGCATCCACACACACATGCACATGTGTGTTGGTATGACATGTGCATATAAGAAGTAAATGTAAGACAGTTTTCTCAACAGCGCAGTGGCGACAGGTAAAGGCGGGCCAAACACTCCTCTCTCTCCCTCACACACACACTGCGACCCGCAGCTCGCACGCTTTCTTTTCAATTGTGAAATTTTCTTGCCGACGCTGCAGCGCGAGCATTTTTTGGGCATTAAATGTTTAACAGAGTATAACGGACAGACACTATTACTGCTGTTGTTGTTGCTGCTGTAGTTATTCTAGCTGTTGTTGTTTTAGGCAGCCAACCTTTAATGGCTTCTGACTTTTTACACTTTTATGTGTTGTCCATCTGTACATGTTACGTAGGTGTGTTTGTGTGTGTGTGTTTTTTTTGTGTTTCGGTGTGTGAAGGTGTAAAAAGACAAACCAAACTTTATAAATAGGTAGAAAACTGTTATGCTCAGTGGACGTTGACGACAGAGACAGCAATATGCGCTTATGTTATTGTTGTTTCTGCCTTTGCATAATTTACTTTACATACATAATGGGTTCAACATGCATACCAAATGTGATTGGACTTTGGACAGTGGTTAAGAGACTTAGGCTCGTATTGATTTTTCACCAGTTGCAACAACAAGTGAAAATGTTAAAGGTCAAGGACGTGAATCAAGAACGGCAGCTGCATCAGCGTCAGCATCAAGGTGAACTAACTAACAAGATGACGCACAAATCTCCCCAGTTGCTTTAAAGGAGTCAATGCATCAAACGTTGTCACCTTACTTCTAATTCCACCATGCAGCAGATGCGGTCGCTCTCCCTCTCTTACTTTTTTACTCTCTTTCGCTTCTCTCATTCGCAGTTTGTCAAGTTTGAGCAGAAGGCTTTACATTTCAAGGTCAGTTGCCGCCAGGCTCCGTCATAATACATGTATAGCTGTATGTGTGTGTGTATTGACAACAACTAATGTATGTATGGGTAAGTGGGCTGTGTGTAAACAACTGCAAGTACGGGTAAGAACAACCAACCTGCTATTTAACCTACATGTGTTTTCTATGTTTTTTCAACTAGTTTATTTACTTTAAAGTTCTGACTCACCTGTGAAAGTTCCGTATCATCGCGCAATTTTTCTGACAGCTCAGCGGCAGCTGCAAACGGGGCAGCGCCGCAGCAGAACAGCAGCAGCGCTGCTAATGCGCTTAGACCGTAGCGTGCAAATAACATTTTACAACACTCGCGCACTTGTTTTTGCCTGTGAAGAACAGCAGCAGCAACAACAATGCTGACGACGGCAGCGGCTGCGACGTCGACGACGGGAGCGACTTAGGGTTGGCAGTATATGTTACTGTATTGGTTAACGCGCGTGTTTGTGTGTACAAGATATTTATCTGCAATTTTAATGAAAACAACCATCAAATATTCATTCAGCACCCTTGGCCTAAACATTTTGAATCAGCATTAAAGAAATTCAGCAGAAATCAGTAAAGTTGGCAGAAAACAAACGAGGCGAACGAGAACGAAAGAAAACAATTAGGAAAGCAGCAGAAAAAACAAGCGCGGCTTGGCTTTGTGAATTGCTTTCGTACTTTTGCACAAATACCACTCAAGCATACAAACACACACACGCACACAAACAAACTCAGTCTTGTTGGCATAAGGAGATTCGCATGGCAATCAAATACCGTTATGTCACATATAAAAACAAGCACAACAAGAAGAAGAGGCAAAGTACAAAAGCAAGAGCCAAAGCTTAGCTGCGCTTATTGTATATTATTTTTGGTATTTTTTCTCTTTATAGTTTTTATGCACATTCCGATTGTATACATAAGTATATACACATGCACATTTCCTGCCACTGCTTTCATATGGTATAGTCGCATTATTCTTTCTGCTGCCGTTTCGCGGTTAAATAAATAAATAAAGCCGCCGTTTTGTCGCTCTCGCTGTCGCCCCAAATTCAAGGATAAATTCAGTTCTTAGAAAAAAGCTAAAAATTATGCAATGTGTCTCCCAGCAACCGTCGTGGCCTGCCGCGTAACACTTTTGCTAACTGTAAAACGGCTATTTTCATTAGCAATCAATAACGAATGTGCGATTTTTATTTTTTGCTGCTTACACCACTTTTATTTTTATTTTTTTGTACTTCGTTTTTTATGCTTGTAGCAGTATCAGAAAATCTATACTAAGAACACAGAGCAGAAGCCAAACTGCCAGTGAAGCCACCACACTTGTTTTCACACACCCAAACAACTTTACCGGAGCACTGACGTACACCACGCTTGAACGTTTTACTAAGACTGAACTGAGCGTCGCTACAGCTGAGCTTAACAGACTGTTAGGTGTGCTCTCCGAGCTCTGTTAGAACAAGCTGTAGTCGTTGGAAACAGTTAACGGCTTTATTGGAGTTTGCTTGCATATTAATATCATTTAGAGTATATAAGTTTGTTAAAAATAAAATAAAAATAAATATTTTAATTTTTAATAATTTTTCTGTAGCTTTATGATAGCTTTTACAAGTTCTTTAAAGTCTACCTTCCCGCCGCTCGACTAACAGCGCATCACCACAACTGAGCCTAACAGACTGTTAAGTTGCGCTGCGCAGACAATGTTATGGTCCACTGCTTGCACACTGTTATAGTGGCTTATGACCGCTAAATTTGAATTTTACAGACTGTTAAGATGCGCTGCTTGGCACTGTTATATTTGTTAAGGGCGGTTAAATTTGAACTTTGCATCAATTTCCTTTATTATATAAAAGTAGACTTTAGCTAATAAAATACACAGCTTAAATACATGACTTATGAAAACATTAAATGCTATAAATTCTAATTCCATTACCAGCGCATTGCATTAGGGAAACTTAGTTCCTATAAAAGAAGTTGTAAATGAAGCGAATGATATAAAAACTCAAGCCACCAACTACGCCGCAAAATAGGGTTTGTACAATACAATGAAAGAAGTAAAAGCTGCAGAAGAAAGGGAATTAATAAATTAAATGATTAATATATTTTATGCCTACCGTTTCATAGTTCGTCGAGCTTTCTTCAGGGATTCCTCAGTGGGCTTCTCTTTGGCAAGATATAGTCGGATGCCCCACAGTGCTACGGTTAAGTATTCATCCCAACTTAGTGTTTTCATGTCACACTCAAATAGTTTCCGATCCTCTGCCGACATTTGTTCTATTAGTGCATCCGAATTGTGCATGTCAAAAATCCAATCGGTAGTCGCAAAACAGGAAACTTTTCGAATATTCGCATGAATTTTGTTATAAATCCTCATCATTTTGGGCTTCCGACCAACTACACGCAACAATATATCGATAATGTGTCCAGGCAGTATGTGATAAATGATTATAGCCAACTCAAAGGCCCAACGTGTGGAATAGGTCTTGACAAAGGGATACCAAATCATCTGCTCCAATGGACAGATGTATCTTTTGTCCTCCGTCGCCTGCATGAAGCTTCCCCAGCTACACGGATTCTTATCGTGGGTAACATAGTTGTAAATCATTGGTTCCTTTGGCTTTTGCGCTTTTTGAGCCCGTGTTTCTTGAGCAGTTTTCCAGGCGATGGTCATTATCATGTTGGCACAGTAGTCCACAGGCACCAGGTGAGCTCGGGCTTCTTTATTCAGCATTGTGGCTCGCAGTACACCAATAACTCCGCCGTAGAGTATGGCTATGGGGCCGTACAGATTGTCAGTCCAGCCGGGAATGGGCTCCTTGTAGGTGGCCAGAACTGGAAGAAAGAACTTCAATTAATAGGAGTTTATCTGCTTGGAATGTAGGGTAGAAAAGTAGGTCGTTGGGTTCTGGGTTACTTAACAGATAGACGACCTTCCAGTCGTTTCTATACGCTGATAAGGGGCATGAATGCTTCGTGGGGTCTCTCCCATTGCAATCTAATAACCGGTTCAGATGTCTATAATTAAGCGTTACGTACTCATAGCCGGTCGAAATATGGAGGCGGGTATATCACTGGCTTCCTTCTGTAGAACCTGCTCGGCTAGCGCTTTAGTGAAGGCATAGGTATTGGGATAGTCCCGCAGGAAGCCAGGAGTCATGGTGTCCATGAGTTCGTTGCTCAGTCCCTTTCGCAGGTCCAGTATCTGGTCATAGGTGCAGGTCAAATTCTTTGGATAGTAGTCCTCCCCTATGTGCTCCATCACACAGTTCGAGAATCCCGTGGACACGTGAACCAATGCCAACAAATGTGGCATCTCCTTGGTCAGTTGTACGACGAGGCGTGTGCCACGTGTGTTTATGTCCAGTGCCACATAGAGTTTCTCATCGAATCTCACTGTGGCCGCACTGTGGAGCACGATCTGCACCTCGCTGATCAGCAGTTTGCGATCCTCTGCGCTGATGCCCAAGTCGGGCAACTCACAGTCCCCGGAAATGGGCACTACACGATCCGCGAACTTTGGATTCAGTTTAACCAGCTCGGAGAATACCTGTAATTACACAAGGGTTAATGATAGGGGGTTTAAACGGGTAGTTTAAAAGAGTAGAGGGTGTATAACGGTTGTCAAAGTGAGTACTGATTCACAGGATGCTGCCCAGGATCCTATGAGTTTTAGCCATAACTTCGTAACCAGTTGACCAAACCAAATTTACATATTATAGACATAGTACTATTTGGTGTATTCCCACCAAGTTGGTTTATATAGCTCCCAAAGGTCAAAGCGGTGTATATCAAAGATACATTAAGATATCTCATGAGGTCCCATGAGGGTCTACTACAGTCGCTTCTTGACATTCCTAACCGTTTAGAAGTTTTTATTTAGTACTTACCGGATCCTGATTCCAAGCGGACATACGATCCCTGATGCTGACACCCTTCTTGGGCCTGAAGAGCACATAAATGCATTTCACTTTGGTGCAACGCAGCAGCTTTTCGATGATAACTAAAATTAAACAGAGTGATTAGACCGAATGACTGTTGATTATTAATTGATTAACCATTCACCTCTGCCCAAAAATCCGCTGCCTCCGGTGATAAAAACTCGTTTATCTTCGTAAAACTTTTGTATCTGCGATACCATTTTAGCGTCTTTTTGCCGATTTTAGCAAATTTAGTAAAAATTCCACTCCCGTTAGTTAGTGCACAATTGAGACTGATCGAGCGACGATTAAAAGAGAATTATTGCTTTTGCTGCTGTTTTATAGAAAACGCTCCAAGTTAGTTTGTTAATAAATAAATAATCAAATCGGCTGAGCGTACATGAGTTTATATATATGTATATAGACAAGTACATGTGTTCATATGTGGTGACAAAGGTTACAATCGATGGCAATTGTAATCTACAGCCAGTGCAAGGCATTAAAAAACTTGAATACAAATTATAATATCTATGTATTTAAAGTGCCCTAATCGAGGGTATTACGGGTTAGGCCTGTGAATGTGTAACAAGCTTAGAGCTTGTTAACTTGGCTATAACTTGAGTCACTGATCATAAAGCTAACATAGGGTCGGTTAAATATTCTACCCTTCGTAAAGGTATAGCCTGTAAACTCGCTCACTTTGTGACTGTAGTGACTGATTTAGGTGAAGGTGGGACTACTATATCACCTAACTGTTCTCTGAAGGATGGGAAGAAATTTAAATTTCTAATAGGAAACCTTATTTATACCGTAACCTCTATAGAAAAGGGCTTTAAAGAGCACCCAATCGTCGGTTTGTTAAAAACTAGTTCTCACTCATGTTTTGTACAACATTTTGCTATAATCTGACTGCACTTCCTTACATTGTTGCTAATTATCACTGTATTAGTGTAAGTTATCTTTAACGTACTTTGTTGTTGTCGTTCCCACGTTTCTACACTTGGAAAAATTAGTTTCACTGTTAGAACTTTTGAATAATGCGGAAAATTAACAGCCGTTATTATTTCTCAGTGCACTTAACAAAATAAAACTGGTTTTTTGCATGTAAGAAAATAGCAAACGTGTTTTTTTTACGCCCTATATAGAGCTTGAAACCGTACACCCGTTTAAGTTAGGAAATGCATTCAGATTTCCAGCAAAATTTGCGAAACTTCAATTCGCGTTGTAACTGCAGTATCGGCAATTTTAACCGATTGAAATCCAAAGTATCAAAAGCGTATAAACTTTACCCGTAAATTTGTATTTAAAAAATTATTTAGTTTGCCAAGTTTTGTGCAGCTGCGGATTGAACTGATCGAGCTTGGCGATCTGATAGAAATTGATTCTAATAATTTGTCTTTTTATAATATATAATTTATACGATATTCGACTATTGTTATATTCTCAATTTACGATATGTTACAACTGAAGCGCGTATGTTAAGTGCATCGTATGCAGCTTGTAGCAGTCACAGCTGTTAACAGTTAGCAACTCTGATAAAGTAAAACTAACACTACAACGGGCACTCTCTTTTATTTATCCAGCTAAGCTACGGCCACCCTTATTTTTGTTTGGACGGCTTGTAAATGGCATAACCTTATGTTTCTGTGTCCATTAAACAATCGGTTAATACATAACTTATTTCACTGCTAAAACAAAGAAGATTGAGTTGAATGTAATGTTTTGTATTTAATGTTTCTTTCGCGCGCTCTCTTCAATGTTAAACTTCCACATATGCGTTAACAGCGTTGAGTAAACAGCTTCTGTTAGGGAATGTCAATGTTATGCTGATTGATGAAGAAGCAGCAGCACACTGTTCAGCACTGAAAAGCTATAACAGCTGTTTGTCAACAGTCAGCTGTGTGTTGTATAACATCTCGAAAACTAAATTATTTCTCTCGGCATGGAATGTGCTCGTAAATGTTTACGCCTTTTACAATATCAAAAACATATTGTTTCGCGCACCATTACGATGTCATCTGCAAGCCGTGCTAAGGAGGCAATTGAGCAGTTGAAGGATGCCAATCCGTACTACTCAAAGTATGCCGATAAAATAGCGAAAATGCAACAAACGTCGGCAGAGGAATTCCTGGATCGCATTGAGCGTGTTATCAATCCCATTAAAGACGGTCAAAGTCAGGCCAGGTGAGTGACAGTTAAAAATACCCAACTCAACCACAAACTAAACAAATCACTGCTTAGGTCATACTCTGAACTGCTAAATCCCAAGCAGAAATTGGCCAAGGCTGAGGGCGAATTGCCGCACAAGAAACTAACTGACATCATGAAACTGGAGCTGATTGAGGACAAGAATGCCGAAGAGATTTCCAAAATCTGGATCGAATACCACAAAACCAAGGATGTCCTGGCTGCCACCCTAACCACAGATCAATATCAAACGCTTACATCCCGCGCCAAGGAGCACCCAATATTTCTGCTTCCATTGCCGCGCAGCGAGGGATTCGAGTTCATGATGATTCAGTTTGCTCTCAATCACACCGTACACTTCACTCCCCTCCTGGCCTACCAGGTGCACCATGAGAACGCACCCGAATGCCTCACGCTTGTCCACTATACGGAGATGCAGGACAAGGGCATTGTTTTGATGCGCGGAGAGTACGATTCCAAGGTGCTCAATGCCCAGGAGGCTCAGTGTCTGGCCAATGAGCTGCAGATGTTCTACTATAAGACCGATGAGAATAAGCTTAAGCTGCTGGAGACATTCACCAAGCGCCCGGATGAGTTTAAGCACATGGATCTGATCAAAGAAGTCGAAAATATTCAACTTGGCTAAGAGTTTTCTGGACAAACCTCTAATAAACGAATGAAAAATCTAAAGGAATTAAAAAAGCTTTAAACTTTAATAAGATTCCATTTTATTTATGGTTTCAAGTTAACAGTATTCTTATGTTTGCTACAAATATGCTGCTTAAACTATTGCTCCAAAATTATATTATAGATTTAGAGAGTTTTCTGCTCGCTGGCCAGTTTCTAAAACGGTTCCTCATCGTTGCCCGAGTGCTGTAGGTAATTAGCTTACTATAGTTTACAGTAGGATTAATATAGCTGTTTATATAGTTACCAACTCGCCCGCATTGCTGTTGTCATTGATAGCATCTATGATGTTGTTGTTGCCATTGGATTCGAGCACTCGATTGCGTAGCAACTGCATCAAAGAGCCGCGTTTGCCGAACCTCACACGAGCCCTGTCCCCGTAGTAGACATCCAGATCTTGTAGGTACTTCAGAGCATCGGCCATGGTGCTGATATCGTTGTTGCGGGGTGGACGAGTCTTGGAGGCCTCTACGTTACAACCAGCGGCGAAGAGCGCGAGGGCCACGCAGACAACCAAAGTGCAGCGCATTGTGTAGGACATCTAAGAGAAGGAAGGGAAGAGAGGGAAGGACAGGTGAGACCAAGTTGTGGTAGAGGCTAAAGGTGAGTGGGTACAAATGTTCAAGACCCTGTACTATACCAAAGCAATCACATAATCAATATCAATAGTTTTCTATACAAATTACCGAAATAAGACCAAAGATTCCTATGACAGCTTCATGATACTGTTAACAGACTCTATCCAAACATAGACAGTGCTCAATTCATGGTACCCTGTACACATCGATTGACTTTGGTTGAGACATTTCTAGCAAAGCAGTGAACTTTGAGCGCTTGTAATAAGGGTCTAATATGATATAATTATTTGATATATTTAATATATATTTTGATTTTATTTGTTTACTCTTCCCAACTACAAGGTCTAAATGCGTCATCAATTTAGTTTCTTGCCTCAAAATGCCTCATACCTGTAGTTTAATTGGACTATTGATTAATTATTTGTGTAATTTTATTACGAGTATTTAATTAGTCAGTAATCTTCTATGCTAATTGGCAAGGGGCGTCTTTAATACTTAAGAGTCTCTAGATTGCGCATACACTCGTAATGCTGGAAGCTACTGGGTTACAGCACTTCAAGAATTACTCAATGTGGAGAGTAGGGAAAATTGAAACAAGTGAAAATTTGACAAAGAAAATTATGAATTTATGGCGTGCATGAAATGCTCATTGTTTCTGTTTCCCATTTGAATTTTCCTGCACACACTCGATCCATACTTTTCTGAGGCACTGTTGAGTTTTCTGGTGCTGCTTCCGAGTTCCTCTATAATTTTCTCAAATTTGCGTAATTTGTGTAGTCTCAATTACGATTACGATTACAATTACTTAACTCAGCAGGTTCGACATGAGTTGGTATAAATTGAATTTAAATAAATCAAATGATTAATGTGAAAATTATTGTTTAGCATTGAAAATTGTGTTTCGCTTAAACTACTTCTGTTTAAATTCTAAGTTATTTTTTTCATATTTAACTAACTCACTGTAGTTATACATATAATATTAATAAAAAAACGGCTTTAACGGAACTACAAAATTCTAAACACTTTCAAATAAATTTGTATTATAAACAAAATGATTTGGTAAGTAAATTATATTTAAGTGATTGAATGCTTTTAATGATTAATGAACAAGTAAAATAAAAATTAGTTAAATTCTACAGTTTTCTTAAGTTCCGCGAAATTTTCAATTGTTTGGAAATTTTAGATTTATAGAAACATTTAGTTAAACTTTAGTCACGGTTCTCAACATTAAGCTAATATATTTATACTTATTTAATATTTTATTTAAATGAACCTATCAGTGATTGAACGATAAACATGATAAATTATCAAAAAACTTCTACAAGTTTCTAATTTCTACATGTGTCAGCTTTTGTGTAATTTAAATTTCTTTCTTTTCCCTAAATGGCTGACAATTTCACAATTTGAGAAGCAAATAAAAAAAAATAAGAAGCAAAAAATGTAATTAAATAATTTACATACCTATTAAAGTAATTTAATTTTATACGAATTATTTAATATTTATTTCTCTAAATAAAGTAATCTGTTTAAGAATAATGCTTTTTCATTATGGGGAATTCTTTAAATTTGTTTTTAAAAATAATTAATTTTTTTCCTATTTTAATTTCCATATTTTTCCCAGACAGACAATCAATTTTTTCCTCATTTAACTGAAGTGGTTTAATTAATTTAATTACTCACCTTCAAGTGCTGAGTATTGAACGAAGGATTATAAAACAGAGCTCGTTGCATGCAGCGTTGTTGTGCCTCACGGTTCAGACGTCGACTGATATGTGATAACACGACGAGTGACCACAAAACCAATCAGAATTAGAACCAGATAACTGATAAGCTAAGCGCTTGAGTGAATTTAGCGAGCTGAAGAGCCAATCAACGGACCGAAGCTGATGAATCCAGAACGAAACGAGAGCAAATGATTGTCGAGTGGTGAAAGGCACTGGCATTTATACCTCCAACTGGGACTCGAGTATCCAAAGGATTTGCCAACAAACCTCTGAGTACCACCCACTGCTCCCACTCCTGCCACCTGGCCCACCTGCAAGTTGCGTTGGCAGCACTGGAAGCCTCAAAAATCTACATTTTCCTATGCAATGCTAATTACTTTGTTGTGAAAAAGTTTGTTCCGTCAGCAGCTGGAACGGAAAATCAGACTCAACAGAGTCGACAGCGACTGGGACAGCGACAGCGACAGCGACGCTAACAAATGCTGACAGTTGTCAAAATGAGAGAGATAATACCGATATGATTGGAATACTCCTTGATATTAATGATATGAAATGCGTAACTGCGAAGGATTACTGCATCACCGATTGGATTCCCAGCCTTATGGACACTATCATTAATTAGCATTACATTATTTAATTATTATTTAATTGCCGGTGGCTTATCAATAATGTGTTTTCAGATTGCGTTATCGATTTGTGTGACGCCGGGTTTATTAAATTTAGACCCTGTAGTTGAACATATAGGGGGTCTATGTGCTGTACAAAGCTATGCAGTTTTTGGATACCAAATTTGGCTTGTAAACTGACTTTTAAGACGCATATTTAGTATTTTTTAGATACCAAAAAGAAGTCTGTGATCTACATCCTTTTTTTGTAGCTTGTTCTATGCGGTATGTGCCTTAATGTACTCACTGTGCACCCATACATACCATAGTTTCTCTGTAAATTTCAACATATTTATATAAAATATACTGTTATACAGCATCACTAAGAAGAAAATACTAATAAAAACTACTGAAATCATAAACTGTATATAGGTTAACATTTACTGTATACAGTTACTAACCCAGTTATATGTGCTAATATTTAATTAAATTAAATAAAATTTCATTGTCTTTTTAAATTAGTCTATAAGTTTAAGCGTACAGGGTCAGCTGCAGTCGTGCTCGCTGGAGGTTAGCGCATTTCCTAATCATTTTATTAGGTATTTATATTCAACACTGTAATTTAGAATTGCTCTTCAAATTGGGGGTCATGATCGCATAAATTCTAAATCGCAAATTACGAATTTTATAATCTCAGTTTGTATTTATTTAATTTAATTAAACTTCAGTCTGGTTAGCTGCATTTACGTAACACTATGAGCCATATTACGTATGCGCCAGATTGTCCCTGTCCGTGTCCGTGTCCGTCGCAGTCGCCGTTGTTGTTGTTGTTGTTGTCGTCATAACAGTGATGACTTTTCTAAATGCATATCGTTATAAGTATAGGATACCCAGCAGATATTAGCTGGAAATGACCTGGTTAATTATCACGGCTCCCGTACATATTGCCAACAATTAATTTAGTTGTTTGTTTTATACTAGTTGTTGTTTTAGTTTTAGTTTTATGCTCTTGTTGTTGATTTGAAGTAAGTGCAATTAGGGTCGTTAAATATTCATTAGAACTAACCGACTACTAGTACCATATTTAAATCTAATTGGCAAGCCAACAATTCACTTGGTTCCTTATTGGTTGATTAAGACTTGGTTGTTAGCCGTTCAATTAGTTACATGCTTTAAACTCTAAACAAAGAAATTTTCCTATATTATTACAGTTTAATAATCGCATATAATCGCCTTAAAGCTCTTATTAATACACGTCACTCCGACTCTTCCGATAACATTTTCCACTTCAAGAAAAATCGTTGCTTTATTAATGCTTTTAGCCATAATTTACATACTTACATTTATGTTTGCTCTTGAGCATTTATTTCTCTATGACTAATCGCGTTTGAGTTGCGGTGAATTCCCGTTTTTAAGTACTTCCCAATGGGTGGCTGGCGTGGAGGGTTGGCTGGGGAATCACTTGAAGGATACCCTTTGGACCCTGTACTTGGAAAATTTTAAGAGTTTAGTTGTAGTAGGAAATTGTTTATATATTTTTTATAAACTCAAATAAAATAGTTTTATGAACTAACAAATTAAATCTTTTTAAAGTAATTTTTATTACTAATCTTTGAGCTCTTTTAAAATGTTTCTGATTATGCCCTTATAAACTTTTAAGTTGTTTAAAAAGCACACAACAAGTACAGGGTCTATTAAATTTATTTCTAAATACTTTAAATCTTAACACGATCAGACGATGAGACAAGGAATCAGATTTAGTAGCTTTATTAGCTCTGTAAAGTATTCTTATATTTAACCAATCAACTACAGGGTCTTTTGCAGTCGAGCACACACAACTTTTATCAGTTCTTCCAGCTAATAACTACAAAGTCTGCTAAGTGTTTAGTTGTCAATTCTGGTTATTAATGAAAGTACGGCAAGAAGGCAGCGCCTCTTAAATTAAATGCAACAAATTTACAGTTATAATGCGCCGAGGCATGCAACCGGGAAGTCCCGTTTGGCGACTTACCGTTAGGCACCTCAACAAGATGGAAATAGACGCACGCAAAGCGGTTAAAACTTTAAATTCGCATGTCGAAATAACTTCGACTGTGACGGAGAGTTTCAAATCGGAAATGATATATGATATAGGAAGAGATAGAGGTAGAGGTAGAGGTAGAGGTAGTGGTATAGGTATAGGTATAGGTATAGGTATAGGTATAGGTATAGGTATAGGTATAGGTATAGGTATAGTATAGGTACAGGTATAGGTATAGGTTTAGGTATAGGTATAGGTATAGGTATAGTATAGGTACAGGTATAGGTATAGGTATAGGTATGGGTATAGGTATAGGTATAGGTATAGGTATAGGTATAGGTATAGGTATAGGTATAGGTATAGGTATAGGTATATTGGTATAGGTATAGGTATATAGTATGTCTGCCCCATAATTTGATTAACTGTCAACTCCGTAGAGTTTGTCAATAATACTATACTTTGTTTTTTCCGCACTGTTTGTGTGATTCATTTGCCATATTCGTTGAACAAAAAAAAACCTTTTAATTTTCGAAGCAAACAATTTAAAGCGCTTTTAGCGTTCTACCAATTAGGTGACATTATGCATACCCTCTAAAACGGAGTCTAGCTGAATACCACCCCTTAGTTTCGATCAGTTTAGTTTACTGATTTATGTATTAATTAGTTTCGTTTTACTAAAAACATTCAAACTATGCGTTTCTCAACAATGTCCGCATTCTATTAAACAACATATAAGCGATCAGTTTAAAATACATATATAGTATATAATAGTACTTAGTATATATATTTTTATCTATAGAGGTTACTTCTGTGTGATTTCTGATCATAATTGGGGTAATTATAGACCTGTTTTTATAGGTCTTGGTCGAATGAGAGCTAACTCGATTAATATAATTAATAATATTGCGACTTGGCATAGGATTATGTAACCAAATAGTTCCTGAACTGGTACAAGATTTGTTATGCACCATTTTAGCATATGGTCAGAGTGTAAAACATGCACTAAATTAGACTTATGACATTAATAACACATTGTTAGAACAAGTATTTCTTACAGTTGGGATGGGAAAAACACTTTAAAGTCTAGTTTACAAGTAGTTTCCGATTTGCCATTATATATCATGGGATCGATGATTAAAATATATAAACATAAGCTTGATATCATGTGCTAACTGCTGTTGATACAAATCATCTTTGGAATGCAGTTAATGCTAGTGACGAAAGCAGCTCTAAACAAATCCCAAGCAGAGGTTTTTCCAGAGGTTTTTCAATGAGCTTAGCAAATAATCTCATCTTCAATTTAAGGTGTTTAGCTAGAGTTGCTAAACAATCAGAAGTCATTTATAATATGTTATTAAGTTTTAAATTGTAATTTTTTGGTTGCTTTATAATAACAAATATCTACTTTATATAGTAAAATAAAGTAGCTAATTTCAAAGTACTTAAATTACAACATTTAACTATTATTTATTAAACGAATTATTTAATCCGTTGAGCGTATACTTTAATAATTTTGTAATTAAAATCTGTTTATTACATTACTAAGATATTACAAGTATATCTATGAATACGTCACACAGTATTTAATTGCAGTTTTATATTGCTTAATAATCATATAAACTTATTTTAAACGTTGTAAACAAATTAAACAAAGTAAACCAAAAACAAAATTGAATAAACTTTTCAGTAAATAGAAAAACATATTAGTCATGCGGTCTTTAAATTTTTATTACCTAAAAAACAAATTAATAAATTATTAATTTATTTTAAGTACACAATTTAAGCCACTTTTCCAGTGAAAGAGCATTTGAAATGCTTGCATGCTGTGCACCATGGCGTATACGTCATATGCTGCCAGCGTGTTAGCAACAAATGACAAATATTTAAAATAATTTTAGTAAATACGTAGCGAATTTAGGTAGCAGGTGAAAAATGTTTTTCTGGTGTGAAAATTCTCGATTATTCAGGGGGTCAAAGTTGAAGTTTGTCAAGTGTGTGCGTAAAAAACTCTCGAACCTTTGAAATCCTTGACATTGGTAGGCAACGAAGAGCTTAAAGCTTGTAGTATAAAAACTTTGGGGAGTAGAGAGAAAAGCCCTGAAGCGTTCTGAGTAATTTGCTATAATTATGGCAGTTCGTTTGCCATAAATAACTAATAGATAGCAATTAACTGTTTATAGCATGGCAACTGATATTTAGTGTGAATTTATTTCTACTCCTTACACTTTTTTCTAGACTAATTTAGTCAGAGAACTTTAAATTTGGCAGTCAGTTCAAAAGACAATGGGCGTAATAAACGAAAAGGCAGCCGACAAATGTTGGCTATAATAATTAAGAAATTATATGTCTCTCCCTCCGTCCCTCTGTTCATCTGTCTAACCGTCGTCTGTTTGTCTGTCTATTTGTTTTGCCAGAGCATTAGACACATGCGATCTTTACATGGAATCTGAGAATCAACTTGGCGTTTTGCTCGCCGTTTTTAACTTTGGGGTCACTAAATGCCTAATGGAGAGCCCCTCCGCCCCCCCTAAACGACCCCTTGGTCTCGACCATAAAAGTCATCCCCTTTTCTGCTAACTAGTTTGCGTCTAAACTCGACCACATTGGCTTAGCCAATAGCTAAAGCCAACGAAACAAAGTTGAGAGTTGTCAACGATATCGAGATCGATCATATAGATCATTATCCGCATTGCTTCTTAATAGCTTTAGTGTAGCTCTCTAGAACTGACTGGACGACTCTTTCACTTCTCCATTCCCTTCATTTCCTTTATATAACCAGCTAGAGTGGAGTGTGCCGACTGTAAAAGACCCCGTACTTACACGAAGATGGGAATTAAAAATTTTAACAAAATTATGAAATATACACTAGCTTTTATACCAAAGTGGTTGACAGCAGCTCTTTTAGACTTTGAGAACCCCAGTGAAGGCACAGAAGGTCATCGTTCTTAAGCTAATTAACAAAATATATTTTATTTTATGTATTATGTTATATTTTGATTACTACAAAAGTTTTTTTCCCACACAACTTATACACCTGCTTATATTTTTTAAGCACAGGGTCGTTCAATCAAACAACTAGATGAATATAAAATATCTTGAGGTTCGAGGCACGTGTGCACGCTTATTAAGGATTAAATAGAGTAATTTGAGCTATTAAATTTGCTAGTTTGAATAAAACAAGAAATGCCCCTAAACTACCTCAAACCGACTGTCAGGTACACTACCCACCAGACTGCTGTACAGCTAATCTATACCCTCAAATGTTAGTTGATTAACCCTGCAGTGCTCAAACCGATCGAGTGGAAGTTTTCCTAGCAGAATCAGCATACCAAATAGTCCAAGGTGCAACCAACTGAGAGTTCTAGGTAAAAAGCTTCACTTATTAGCCGCTTGGCAATTAAAAAATGGAAAATTTCCTTAATAAACTTGACCAAGTTTGTTGACCAAGTCACTGTGTGTTTTTAACAGAAGCTAAAGACCGGCAGCAAAATAATTATAATTAAGTGAATATAGACTAGATTAACTATATGCCTTTGGGTGACGCAAAAGCGGTCTTAATAGACCCTTTTAAAATACAGGGTCTAATTATAATGGATTATACTGTAAACAACTTTTGAAAGTGATCTGGTGAATAACCACAGCTATATGGTCAAACTTTGTTAACTGTTTCAGGGCGGGAAATGTTGAGGGAGTGGCGAGGAGAGGGAGGAGGGGCTAACAAATAGACGATTAACTCATCAATTCTGGTAGAATGACGATTTGTAGCAAACAACTAAGTTGCAAGTACTTATCTTATTGTTGTTCTTATGTAGTTGTTACTGTTGTTGTTGTTGACAGTCAGGGACCGGCGTTGACGTCGCTTAAACGCCGGCGTCGGCGTCTCCGTCTCCGTCACCGTTCGCGGCGACGTCAGCGCACGCTTAAAAGTGGACCGGTTCAGTCAAAAGCTTCGCCTAGGTCTATGTCTCTGATCTTAGCTCAGTATCAGATCTGTCAGTACGGAGAGCTTCTCAGTTGGCGCTCAGTCGGCAGCTCAGTCGGCTGCTCAGTCGGCGCTTAGCGGACCGGCCCAAGAGTCCATATAAAGGTACCCACTGTCGTCTAGCTCGGCGCATTAAGTTGTCAAATATCGCGAGAATAGGAAGTGCGTGTCAGTCACATAGTCGCCAATACTAGTTACAACACTAATCTAATAACCCAACTAGCTGTAGTACAAGCAACTAGTAAAGTAATCACATACAAATCGGCTATAAGTTCACTATATTCCTAGCCAACTGGGACATGTTCTGTGCAAAGTAATAGAAGCCCAAATCTAAATCAATATCGAAATCAAGTGTTTTAATTGATATTGATAATTAAAATAATAATAATTATAAATCGCTCAACGGCATTTAAATTTATGGAATTTTAATTGATATCACCCGTGGACTTGTTAATCGTTTTATTAACATACAACTTAATAAACAATAAACCATAAACTATAAACTACTTAAACTATAAAAAATATATATTAAAAAAAATAGCTCAAGTAATTGATTTTTGTCATAAAAGCAGCTAACCATAAATAAACGTTAATTGATTGCCACACTGCTTTAAATAGTTTAAAGACACGTTGTTGCAAAAAAAGTTAAACAAAGTTAACAAAAAAACAAAAAAAATACAAAATCATTTAAAAAACGTCTCAAAATGAAACTGTTTGCAAACAAAACGCAGCGCAATGCAAGTGAGTAAAACACCGTTAATGTCGTCAATGTCGCACTTAATTAAGCCAGACTGTACTACCGTTAGCCAGACTGTTGTGCGGTGTCCAGTGCCGCTTTTGGCCAAATTGAAAGCGCCGTAAACGGTAATTCGGAACGCCTTTGAAAGTAAAAGGGAACTTCCCGAAGCGATCGTTAAAAAATTATTTATGCACCTCTTGCCAAACTCGTTGCCAGCCCAAATACTCAAAAACTCGACTTCGAAAACTTTTCGCAAGAATTGAGCTGGATTTCTGGGGAGGTGCTGAAAATGTTGAAAAGTGTTGAAAACGGCAGCTTAATGGATATACGAATGCAGTTTTTATATATTTTTTTTTAGTTTGCCATTTGGAGTGGGGCTTAAAAAACAAATTGCAAAAATTTAATATGATACACATAGAATTCTTGACACGTCGCGTTGTGTTGTTATTTAAATAAATTGCTCTAAGTAGTATGAGTATGAGAAATTGTTTAATTTGCTTTTAATTGTTGGACAAATTCCACTTTAGTCAAAAGGTGAATGATAACAATATCACACAATGCCAAACTATAACTAAACTTGTAATAATTTATAATTGACGCACGGCAATTACTTTAAATACATTTTAGTTTAAAAGGAATGTAAATTTCTTGATGCACTTTAGTTGCAGCTAATGCATTGTATTTATTAAAATATAAATAGGTAAACAAACTAATCCAGACCTAATTGATTTGTTTAGCGGGAACTAAACTTGACTTAATCCGTTCAGAATTTGATTCGATTCGTTTGTAATTGCTGTCAGTTCATTAGATCGATTTGACATAGTCATTGAATATCAACTAATTCCAAAGTTTAGTTAGTACTCTAGTAGTACGTGTATTAACGTATCTCAATTGTAATTAATCGTGCATAAATTATAATTTAATGTCGCTCGGAGTCTGTAACGTCACGTACCAAATCTTACCATGAAGTCCGATTTGACGACGTTTGAAATCAACAAAAAATGTAAAACAAAACAAAAAACGAATTATAAAAAACGATCTCAAATTGAAGGTGAACTTTGGGCAATGTGCAGCAGTTGGCCTTAAAGATGAATTGGGTGTGATTAGGCATCAGTTGGCCTATAATGCCCAGTGTGTGTACTATGGAGTGTACTATGGAATGTACTCCATAAATCCATAAATATTTCCTCACGTTCGAGATCGCGTGAGTTTCTAGACTTGAAAGGGGTTAACTTTTGCTTTTCTCCCGTGTTTGAGCTGTTTAATAGTTAAACACTTGTAAGTGCGTTACCACACTAGTTTTGTGTATTGTTAGACCCTGTACTTCAAGAAGTTTAAAGTGTCTAAAAGGCGTGGGGAGCGTGAGATGAATTATCTCATTTTGTGTTATTTTTAAATAGGATTTTTTTAAATGTAAATGAAATATTTTGAACACATTTTTAAATTTAGAAAGACTTCAAATAATCAGAAGATCTCTGAATAATGATTATTTAACCCCAAATGACTTAAAGTAATTTTTTCTTGAGTGTCTTATTAACCTGCTAGCTAAGTACAGGGTCTTCTGCAGTCCTTTTAGCTTTAGCTTTAGTATAAACCCCCTCCCATTAGTTTGATTTATTTTATTTTTATTTTCGATGACAACTCATTCCCAGAGCGAATGTGTTTGGCCAAGCATAATATTTGTTGAATTCTTTAGAGGCCTGAGAATCGGAGAATCGGGGAATCTTCACTCGAATCGTCACTCATAGAAAATAGAAAATACTGCACACCTTATTAACAAGTGCTAAACAATGTAAATAAAACAAAAGCAAAAAATAATTGTAAAACCAATGACAACAAATACTCACTACGAGATCAAACAAAACAAAGGTGATTGGTGATCGGTGATCGGTGATCGGAGATTGGAGATCTGAGACTGGGAGACTGAATGGAGACTGGTTAGACGATAAGCCTGCAACTTGGGGAAGTTGTAAACGATACACTTTACTATGTTTGCTTTTCCTTATTAGCGGGAACTTGACAATGACTATTTAAGGGTTTTTTCTAGCCTTTTTTAGGCGATGATACACAGCAAACAAACAAGAGTTACAATGTAGGATTAAATATAAGCTGAGCACGAGCTGAAAGTAGCTTGACCTTTTAAGTGTATCTTAAAGATACTTTGAGTGCCAAGACCCCAATTAAAATGGCTAGATTTATGTAGATTAAAGCCAAGCCAAACAAAAAACTTCCTTTACTTTTCTTTGTTCGTTTATGTTTTATTTTATTTAAATAACTTTTTTAATATTTTTCTTACACTTTGTTCATAGCTGAAAACAGCCAAATTTCTAGCTAAACATGCCAAATAAAAAGTTAGCTAAATCTAGCCATAAATAAGCGCAAACGACAATACTGACCCCAGAATCTTGTCGTTGCCGACTGACTAACTTGGCTGTTTAGTAAATTTACTTAATTTATTGTCATTTGACGGAAGTCACACATACGCAGTCATACGCTCAAACAAAACACACACACACACACACACACACACACATATATAGGTGTATATATATCTAGTATTGTTCAGACTTTGTTGCCTTAGCTCTTGGTTAAATAAAAAGCAATTCATTCTTGACTTTAGTGGGTCAACGACAACTCCAACGCCAAAATCAACGTCAACGTCAGTTATTTTTATTGTAGTTTTTTTCATTTTAATTTCAACCCCAACTCTGACTTTAATTTTAGCTGTGATTTTAGCCCTCGGTTCATAATTTCGGCCCGTGTGCATTTCGAGCACTATTTTCAGGTATTTTTTTGTTTTTTTCTGAGTGACTTTTCATTGTGTTGAGATTTTGTGTGTTTAATGCTATGTCAAATTGCAGCGAACTTGAACTTCAAACTGCTGCAGACAGTCGTCAACCGTCAACTGACAACCTCATGAATGTTTGGCTACACTGCGAGAAATATATGCTCAACACTTGAGAGTTGAATTTGCATAAATATGCGTAGCTTCAGGTGTTGATTGGGAATTTGTATTAATTTATATTGAAAGTGTTAATGAAAATATTGAATTCGTTTCGATTCGTTTGAATTTTAATTGTGTTTAAAGCGGATGATATTTATTTTGACAGTTGAAAGACATTTGTTTATTTTCTGTAAAGTGTATAAAGTATATGGAATTACTTTAAAATTAAATTAAGTTTTTTAAGTGTTTTAGCAATAGACTGGAATAAAATATGTAAGAGAGTTTAGAAGATTTTATTCGTGTTGTTTTTTATTACTTATTTATTAGTTCTATTTTGCTGAAGTTTTTAGAATTTAATATTTAAAACAGACAGAATCTAATTAAAACTGCCACGCGTATGAATAATTATTTTTAAAACTCGTTTTTAGTATATAAATCAGTTTAAAACGAAGTTAGTTCACATGAAAGTATTTTTAGAAGCTAAACAAATAAAAGCTAATTAACATATTTACATTTTTCGGGCAGTGTAACTTGCATATGAGCATAATGTTTGAAGCGCTAATAAAATATGCCCCACTGCGAGCACAAGTCTTGGCCAGAAACGGGTTCGGGCCAAAATCAGCTGTCGAGACAAGCACCACTCATTCATGCTAACATTTGGCTGCGGCTTTCGGCTTTTTGGCTTTTAAATCGCCGTCTCAATATCAGTATCAGTTTCGGTTTCAGTATCGGTATCAGCTTTGAGTCTTTTTTTGTTTAGGCCAGAGTGTTAGCCACAGCTAGCAACTAGCAGCCAACAACTAACAACTAACAACTTTGGCAATGCAATTGCATAATTTACCACTCGATTGCCGATTGAATTTGCTTTTATTTTGGTTTCTTTTTTGGCCTTTCGTTGCAGCAGAATAATTTGAGCTTTGTCTTTGTTTGGCCATTTTAATTTATGGCCAAAACGAAACTACTAACCGGACTGTTATTCAAGGCAAGGATACAAGCAGAGTCGGGTATTCATATGGGTCAAATATTTCAGTGTGTGTGAGTCATGAATGTACTCGTAAATTTATTCAATGGATAGTTTCTTGAGTTTTGTTTTGATTTGGAAATCTTGAACTTATTAACGCGTTTTTGTGGCCTGACAAAAGTTGACAGCAAAACAAAACAAAAACTGAAAACCAAAACCAAAACTAAATTGTTAATGAGTTTATGCTGTTGTTGTCTTTGTTTTGTATATTGTTTATTGTCTTTTGAGTGCTTGGAAGAACCGAGCTAGGGGCTTGGTGAGATTGCTGAGCTTGGTTCAATGATCTTGAGCACTTGCCTGATGTGATTCTTACTGTATTATTCGATTGTTTATCGCTTATTGACTAATTGACTAATTGTCACAGGTGTTTGAAGTGCTTTGATGTGGAACTTGTAGTAAAATGGGTTAATAATTTGTTATGATTTATTACCAGTTCAGCTGACCATGACCTAAGCAAATCGGTCTTACTACTTGGCTTAAGTTCTCTTCTCTTTCTACTCATTTTTATTTTGTTTATGGTTTTTGTTGTGTTTTCATTACGAGGAATTTGTAATCAGTTTTAAGATCGCACCCGGAACGAAACAATTCAATGATAACACACTTTTGTGGAAGGTGAGCATCTTGGCAAAGTATCAGTTAAATTCGTAGCGAAACCAGTTTTGATACAACTAAAGAATATTACCTATATACGGGATAGTAATCTCTTTTTATTTTATATTATTTTATTTAAAATAATGAACAATTTGGTGGGTTAGGGGAACTCGACTACGGTAGACTCTGTACTTGATTAAACACCTTTATAAGACTCTGTACCTATGCTGTTATTTTTATACGTTTTTAGGACACTTCCTCTTAAAATATGTGTCAAAAAGTCCCCGACCTTGCTCATAAACTTAAACAAGACCACAATGTAGTTACATTGAACCCTTTTTTTTGGGTAGTTCTCACCGTAAACAAGTAAATCAATCCAACTGATCAACATAAAATGTGACACAACAAGTTTATGATTTTTGGAGCATCCATAAATCTTGTACCACTACCAGACTCACTATCCGCCTATCTCCACTTTATGTTTATTTTCTTTACCTCAAAAAAAAAACCCGAAGAACGTTTATTGAACTCGGGGAATAACAGAGAACTCCAAGTATTTGCGGGGTTTTTTTTTTAATTTTACCGGCATTTTTGTTGGGTTCCTGCTCCTGCCATTGAGGTAGGTCGCAGATCTCAGAATTCAACAAGGTCAATATCATGGCAGACACACGCGATCCGCAAGTTGACAGAGACTTTGCAAACTTGTTGAACTTCGACTGCTTGCAACATGCGGCAACGGTGACGGCGACGCCGACAGAGACGTCAACTGCGACAGCGACTGAGACAGCGGCAGCAACTGCAACAGAGATCTCGTTTGAGATCGCAATCGAGATTCAGCTAATTGCATAACTCACCTCGTTTTCCATTTTTTTTGCTTTTGTTGTAATTCGCAGAGTTACTACGATGTGCGGCACTTGGAATGACCCTATTGTTCCTTGGCACTGTCATCTTTATGACCGATCCCGTCAAGCTCATCTTAGATTGGGTAAGTTAAACACAAGTGATTTTTTACCCTGTACTTTAAATACTACTGAGGTCTATTAGGCTACTAGGTAGTAGAAGATATAGTCAAGCACATTAGGTATTAATGTTCTTGATCTAATTCAACAGGTAATTAGAGAACTGAGTAAAGTCAGTATAGGTGATTAGTATCTAGTTATAAACTAATTAGTACTGAAGTACTTTCAAGTACTGTTTAGCCTTAGAATAAGAACCGTCCTTCAAAGTCACTGACTTATTTTTATCCCTTCGATTTCAGCAACTGAGTCTCAGTCCCAATGCGCTGCTCTACAAACTGTGGCTGTTTCCCCCTCTAGAAGTCTTCATCATGGTTCACATGTTCAACTACACAAATGTCGATGAGTTTATAGCGGGCACAGCAGACAAGCTGAAGATCGAAGATGTGGGTCCCTATGTCTATCAAGAGGTGCTCACCAATCACAACGTAACCTTAAACGAGCACAATAACACCATCACCTACACACCTCGTCGGGAGTACCGCTTCATCAGGGAGCGATCGATCGGAGATCCGAAAGTGGATCGCATTCGTGCTCCCAACATTCCGTACATGGGCGTGAGCACCCAAGCTGCCAGTTTGTCGTTGTTTGCATCCCTGGGTTTGAGTGCGCTGACCAAGCGACTCAATGCCCAGCCCTTGCTAGAGGTCTCAGTGCATGACTATATGTGGGGTTACGAGGATCATCTGGTGCATTTGGCCTCCAAGTTTGTGCCCAGCTACATTAACTTTGCCAGCTTTGGTATCATGGAGAAGGTGAGTTATCCAGAGTACCTAATCACCTTCTCGCCTTTCTAATCCTTTGACTCTACAGATGTTTCGTGAGGGAAATGAGAGCAATGTAGTCAACATGCATCTGCCAGAGAAAAAGGATGCAAATGGCGTTAACTTACCCAATTCCCCACGAGCCTATTCCCTACATAGCATCAATGGGGAGCGAGGATTCACGCGCTGGGGCTACGATGAGGCCACAAAGTAAGTACTCACCCCTGTTCCTATTTGGGGCTTAGTCTAAAGAGGACTTTCATTGTTGCAGTGGCACAATGTGCAATCGCATTTGGGGCAGTCACGATGCCACATTGTTTCCTCGGGACATGAATGAGAACGACGTGTTCTATATCTATAGACGTACTTTCTGCCGACGTCTGCCATTGAAGTTCAATAGAACTACTACCTTTAAGGGCCAGGATGCATATCAGTTCTCTCTAGATCCCAAAATGTTTGACAGCGACTTGGGAAATGTGAACTCGTCGTGCTTCTGCAAGAGCAATCGGTGCCTGAAGAACGGACTGGGAAGTGTAATGCCCTGCTATTACAGTAAGTACTACTTTAACTAGTACTATTTTACTACTACTATTTTACTACTACTATTTTACTACTACTATAATGACTTCTTAAATTGCTACTTTAGATACGTTTTTAATTACTACTTGTTCAACTAATACTTTTACTACTTATATTACTATTTCAACTAGTACTTTTTACGCTTTTCCTACTTTAGCTACTATTTCAATTACTACTTTAACTACTTATTTTTTACTCGTGTTTTATCAACTACTATAGATACTATTTTATATTCTATTTTGACAACTTTTAATACTATTTCAACTCCTACTTTAACTACTTATACTACTATATTACCTACTACTTCAACTACTGCTATTACTTCTAAGACTACTTGTACTACTACTACATTTTCTACTTCTACTACAGTAATTCCTTATTTTTTTTCGCTTCTTGCCTTTCGTTTTATAGACATGCCCCTGGCCATAACTTATCCTCACTTTACACATGCTGATCCTAGTTTTGTGGAACCTTTCGATGGTCTCAAGCCCGATGCAGAGCGGTTCAGATCCACTATTTTGCTGCAACCGGTAAGTAGTAGGAACTTCCTACTTTTAATCTAACAACTAACCGCTGACCTCTTCCTGCTTCCTCTTTGCAGCAACTGGGAGCTCCCTTGCATGCCCATGTGCGTTTGCAGGCAAATCAAGTGGTGGGAAAGGTGAAGTTTGATCGCCTGATGGCGCCCTTTGAGGGCATGGTGCTGCCACTGCTGTGGATTGATCTGACCATAGACAATCTGCCCTTCTCACTGCAGCTGCTCGTGCATGGCATCAAGTACATCTTTCCGATACTACAGGGTATCATATCGTTGGCCTTGATTCTCGCTGGCTTCTATAACCTGAGTACTGCCGTTACTCTTTGCATCTGGTCCAACTCCCCGGGAATTAAGCACATTTCCGATCAGGGAGAGAAGAGAGCCAGCATCCTGAATGGCTTGACCCTCGGAGCAACCTTCCACAAGGCGCAGGAGTTGGGACAACATGAGGTGCAGAAACTGTTGCTGCCCCAGAGTTCGTGCCACAAGTTGAGTGACGTCTAGAATGCTGCTAAACGATGGATTATTTTGGAACATTACCTCAATTGGATTATATAATACTTATGTAATACTTAGCTAATAATTAGATAACTGTGATATTACCAGCTAAGACAAAACAGGAGATTTTTTTGCTGTAGATTATATTCTGCATAACGGAAACAACTTAGGGAACATTCTATGCTTATATTGTTACTAAGTTAAGGTTAAAGGTTAAACTATTTAGCAATAAATACACTTAAATGATTACAATTACAGCACAAACATAACAATCTTTGCTTTCTTGGGCCTTAATGTGAGGCAATCGTGTCTTCGATCCAGTTCAAATAGTAGGAAATCCGCAGATAGACATCCGGAAAGTTCTCAAGGGCACAGCCCGAGCCAAAGGACGTAACCCCGGCGAGTATCCAGGGTCCATCGCGCGACAAACGACACTGCAGCGGTCCTCCTGAGTCACCCACGCAGGTGCCACCCTGTCCATTCAGCTGACCGGCGCACAGGTGTCCGCCATGTATGTTTACAAAGCTGCCGTAGGCATCCTTGCACCTATGAAGATAGGAGAGTGTATTAATATCATAGGAGAAGCAAAGAAGGAGAAGAGGTGAAATAGGAATATTATGAAGGAAAACTAGAAGAGAAATTTTAAAAGGTAGATGAGACGTAGAAGAATTTATGAAGAAGCTAAGAATGAGTAGATAGAAATCATAGGAAGTCCTGTGAAAGTCGAGGACACTCGTATGAGTATTTGGGAGAAAGGGTTGAAGAGTTTTAGAGAGATACTTTCAGAAGAGAGGAAGAAAATGAAGGATAATTGTATGATAATTTTGGTAAATAGGTAACATTGGATTTGAATGAGCCCTAGGGTGGCCCTAGTGGTCTTTAGCTCCACTCACCTGCGATTCTGATGCAGCGGCACATGTGTCTTCAGCAGTTCGTTGGACAAGTCCCCGCTGATGTTGGCCTTGCCCCAGCCAGTGGCCACACAGTCGATGAAGGGCATTTCCTGAGACCGCTCCTGATCGGTAAGATCCGAATCAGGATCCGATTCCAAGTTAAGTTTCATTAGCTTATCATTTCTTCGCCGCGTGCGTTTCTTGCTGCGGGGCGAACGCTGCGATTGTCTCAGCGCCAGACGCAAACGATTCAGAATCTTCATGTTCATCAGTTCACGCATGGACATGTCCATGGAACTGGGAGTGGTGACATTCCGATAACGTCTGCGACTCTGCACACTGCGCAGAAAGTTATCGATCTTCTCGGGCACATCGTCCAGCTCCAGTTGTTGACTGAGCACATCCTCCTTGGGAGGCGTTGCGGACTCCGGGGATTCCCTCAGCATGAAGGGCAAACAGATGCGTCGTATGTGTGAGGTGCGGGAGAGATCGGCGGGCTTCGACAGCTTCATGAGCACAACATCGTGACGAAAGTTGTGGTACTGATGATGCAGCACTATCTTCTCAACGGGAATGCGCTGTTCGTTTCCCGATTCCAAGTTGCGGTCATGCTCGCCCAGCACAACTGTCCACAGCGGAGGTATAGGCAGATTGAAGAGATCACTGTGGTGGGTAGAGGGGAGTTTGAGTTACTTTACATACTTAGAAGTTTTGCTACTTCCTGTTACAAACACTGTCAGCTAATCAACATACCCTAACTCTACACTACCCTATGAACTTTTATGCTTACTTGTGCACACAGTGGGCGGCAGAGAGTATCCAGTACTGATGAATGAGCACAGCCCCACACCAGTGTCCCAGAAAGCCCAGCGAGGGATGCAGCAGCTCCAGGGATGCCTGCCAAGGGAATTGTCCCTCGACGGTAGCAGCACCGGCAATAATTCGTCCACTGCGCTGTCCATTTCCACGACGAGGTCGACAACCGCAGTCTGATAAAGTACATGATGGATTTGCTGATGAAGATGTCTAGCGTTTGGATGGGAATGGGGATCACTTACCTGTCTCAAATTGCAACGTTTGTGGCACCAACAGCAGCAGCTGCAGCAGCAGTGGCAGCAGCAGCAGAAAATGAATCAGAAATGCCAGCGACACTTGTGGTGACGTTGGCCTCATCTTCATTTTGAACATCATTTGTGTCCTCATCATCGTCTTGAACTTGATCATGTTCATGATGTGGCACAGCCTCTGGGGCTCATGGCACTACTCGCATGACTGACCCACAGTCAGAGGCAGCAGTTAATGGCTGTGGCTGACGCTAACTGTGACTTGACTTGGTTTGTGATTCCAATACGGCCAGCTGGTATCCTGCTAATGCTGATGATCACAATGATTATGAGGTTCGCCAGTGGAGTATTGTTACTGTTACTGTTTCTGTTACGTTTGCGTTTTCACTTTCACAACTTTGACTTTTTAATAACACGCGTTTGCAGCTTAGAGACCTTTTTTTGGTTTTTTTTTCTTCTTTTACTGCCTTTAAATATTATAATTTACGAGATTTCCCAGCTACAGTTTTCACTGCTTCCGCTGCCCTCAGTCCGCTCCGGTACTGCCCTCGCTTGGCGCATTAATTAGCCCACAACTGTGGGCGTTTCTGGCTAACAAATTGTGCGCAGAAGCAGTAGCAACAAGAGTTAAGTTCGAGTTTAAAACGCAGACTTAGACTGAGTCTAAGTTGGAGCTGGAGTCGGACTGCCCTCGGTTATATAATCATGAAGTTTAATGCCAAATTTTGTTTTGGCCGCAGGCTATTAACGGTTACGGTTACGGCTTTCTTTAGACGCGTATGCGGTGTCGGATTGAATTCGGAGTTGGTTTTTCTTTGTGCTTCCGATGCTGGCGAATCGTTAGCGACGAGCGCCAAAATGCAACTGGGCGCTGCTCAGGTTTGGCCAACAAACATTTACCGTTTCGGTTACATCGCCATGCTGCGCAGTCGGCGTCGTCATTTGGCTGTGGCTAGTGTTGCATGCCCCTCCAAAGAGCGCTGCTGCTGGTTACAATAATATCAGCAGCTACAGCAGCTACAGCAGCCACCGCAGCAGCAGCAGCAGCAGCAATAATAATAACAAAGCGACGCCAACGAAAGTGAAAAGACAGCGCGAGGCAGCGGGCAAAAGCATCAGCAACAACAAACAACAGCAGCCAAACAGTGAATGAACAACAACAAACAACCAACAACCGACAACCGACAACCGACAACAACAACATCCACTGAGTTGATGACGACAACGACAACTACAACAATTGCGACAGAGTCGTAGAAATGGCTAAAATGGGCAGGCCTCAACTCCAGCTAATCATTCACCTGCCACAAAGCGCTTTAATGGCTAAGCAGCAGTTTAAGCCAGAAATAACTGACATCCATATTCATACCACCTTTTCTCATAAAAACATTTCATCCAATAGTTTATTAGTCTAGTGTTAGTAAAAGCATTTTAAAGTGACACATTCAGATAATCAAACATTTAAGTAAACACTTTAAGTAAACAGTTTTCAATATTTTACTTTAGTCACTCTGACGTCAGTTTATTAATTAAACAATTATCGTATTATCTATTGCTATTTAATAGCTAGACTAATATTTGGATAGAATTAGTCAATTTATAACTAAACAAGCTTTAGTCGCTGTAGGGAATTAGTAGTAGGCAAAACAAATGGGCAATAAAATGAACTTAGGTAATTTAGGCTAACTCTTTAATGATTATCCAATGAATTTCATATATTGTTATTAAAAATCTAACTAGTTTAATTGGGTACTTGAGGTTATACCAAAAATTATTCATGTGATTTATTTTAGTTCCTTTCATAAAATAAGTGGGTGTTTTAGGTCTGAGCTATGAGATCTTTAGCTTTTAAAGTACAGGGAAATCCTCCATAGCATTAAAATTTAAATAGTTATTTAGAGTAATCAAATTGTAAGTCAACATAAGGCTTACCAACCACATAAACATTTAAAAGCATTAAGTAAATTACTTGTATATCTTTTCAATATTTTAAGAAGCTTTTACAGTTTCTTCTTACTGATACAATGTACCATAAGTTAATATAAAAATGAATAAGAAATTATTTTAATTAAAACGACCATTTAATAAACTGATTAATAGCTAACAACTGGGGCTATCTCCAGTGTTTGATAATGCGTCGATTAATCAAGTGCTTATTATAGTTAATTGGCCTCAAACAGCATCCCAATCAATTTATAATGAGCTAATAGATCGACTTGTGCTAACGATTAGAGCACGATATATAGACTATCGAATTAGTATGTATTCATTCAGATGTTGACCTTATGGATGAGGTGTCGAAATAGGTGGCTTACATAACTGGGTGTTATCTAACACTGTAAACAAATGGGCGGCTTATGCAAAAATCAAATAGAATTTCTCGAGCCATTGGCTCCAATTAAGTGTGACAAAAGATTGAGACTGAATTAAATAACGATTTACAATGTTAATACAGATTACACGAGTGCGATAATAGGAGCAACTAAGACTAACTAAAGACTAAGACAGTGTAATTGCAGCTACTGAACTTGATTTAAATTCCTGGATATTATTTATTACAATGTTGGGCCCAATTGGAATTATTCGATATGTTTATTGAGCATTTAAATATTACGTATACGAATACGTGTGGCCTTCTGATTACCTGTAAGCTTGAATACCTGTCGCCTGTTTGATTTTAAAGTAGATAAGATTAGTAAGATTAATCATTGCAATCAATATTCAATTCTTGTAATCCATATTCATAGTCATAGTTATCGGGAGTGAATGATTATGGCGTGTGTAGTTAGCCGATTGCATGAGTGAATGTGTAGAGTGTGAGTGAATGAGTGCATGAGTGTATCCGCAGTGCAGATGAGTGTTGGTGCGAGTTACTTTCGTTTTCATTACGGCCAACAGCAGCAGCAGTGGCAGCAGCTGACTCTTCGGGCCATATAACTTCGACCAGGCTAAGAGAGCCGGACTCGAATTCCGTGTTGATGTACAAACTCATAAGTCATTTAGCTTGTGGCAGCAATAGGGAAGTCGTAAATGCAACAGCAGCGACTGCAGCAACAGCGTTGACCATTACAATGGCACAACAGCAACATTGGTCTGTTTACGCAGCCAATTGATCATTTAAGCCAAGTTAAGCTACTGCCAGTCTGCCAGACAGCCAGCCTGTCAATTTGTTATTGTTTGTGGGCGTGGTCTCGTTGTCTTCTTGTCTTCTTGCCTCTATGTTGCCGCTGTTGCAGTTGCAGCCACTGCTGCTGTTGTTGTACAATTAACAAACGCCTTTAAGCTTCCAGTGAATTGTTGTTGATGTTTGTTTGTCTCTTTGCTGTGTTTATTTGTTTGTTTGCCGCTTGTCGCTGATGAACGTTAATCAACAAATCCAGCCAAATACCAGTTTTCACACATAAACAGATTAAATGCCAGATGTAGCCTATTTTTCAAACATTTTAAACACTGTTTGGGTTAAGTAAAAGTACTACAAATTTATTAAATTTAATTTTGAATAAATATGCTTAGTTTTACTTACTCTTAGCTGACTTAGAGTGACAGAAATTTAATATTTCATACCAATTTTTATTACATGTTGAACCCCAATCGCAGTTTCACCATCAATTTTTTTTGGGAGGTTAAAAAACTAAATTTCCCTTAGCCAGTTTAAGGCTAAGACCGCCTGGATTCAAGTCAAATGTTGTGAACTTTCTCGCTCTCGCAAACACACAAAATTAAATTGAACCCAAAAATTAAAAAATCAAAAAAACAATTTAAATCGAATGGAAAATATTAGAAAACAAATGGATTTTTACGCATACAACGTGCGGCGACAATCAACGGAAGCGTTGCGGGTCAATTAGCCAACAACAACAACAACAGCAACAACTTCAATCTGAAGAGCATCGACAACAACAACGGAAAGTACATGCGAGCTGAAGTGACTGTAAAGTACCTTGTACAAAGCAGGTTTTAATTATAGCTAAGCTCCGACTTAACAGAGCGAACGCAATACACGTGTGAGAGCAAGATAGCACGCTCACAAGCTGGCTGCCTTCGTTCGCTCTGTCTTGCTCTCACACACTGCTTAACTTAGATGCAATGCAAAATTTACTTTTCCTTATAACTTTTTTGTTTGAAAGCCGATCTTTTTGAAACTCATAGCATCGTTTGCCCACTTTAAGCTTTAGCCAACAGTACACTTTAAAAAGTTTACGTTGATAAACACCTGTTTTAACGATCATTTAAAAATTTTACATGTGTTTTTCGGCGGTACTAGAAATGCCAATAAAAAGCTAAAGCTGTCATATTCTGGCTAAAAATTCAGTCCATCCACATGCCAAATTTGGTGCTTAGAGCTCTTACCATCCAGGAGTTATGGCGTTTTAATTAGGTAATTTTTTTATAGCTAAAATATCCATGTAACTTCTTTATTTCCTCCCATTAAACCAGTTATACCCTGCACACAGAGTATACTAACATGTAGAGTCAAATTAGTCAAGCTAAACAAAATGATCACGTAAATTTGTTTGGCGTTGGCGTTTTTGGAGAAATCGTGGTTCGAGACCTTGAATGCTGCTGTGACTGAGGCTGTGACTGAGGCTGTGGCTGTGGTGCATGCCAGTGGGCTGCAATTTCACTGTTATTCAATTGCAGTTGCATCATAGGCAAGTGGCAGCAACATGTGGCCAGCTGATCGGACAGCGAAGAGTTCGAAAAACCCGACAAAAATCGAGCAACATTTGCATTTGACTTTGAGTTGGAGTTGCAGTTTGTGTTTTACTTCTTTTTGTTAGCCAGTTTGCCACAGCTGATCGACATAAGGCAACTTGTGTCTGGTTTGCGAGTATTTGCATGCCACACCGTAGCAGCAGCAGCAGCAGTTGCTATCAAAGCGTATCTTCATGATGTGGCAAGCAGCGGGCGCTTTCCACACGACTGACGTCGCTGCCCCGCCTCTGCCGCTGCCTCCGCCTCTGTCTCTGCTGCTGTTGTTGCCTCACATGAAAACGAAAGTGCTTCAAGTGGTTGCCCAGCTGTTAGTGTTTTTGTTGTTGTTGCTGTTGCTGTGGCTCCTACTATTGTTGTTGATTAGGTTATACGCTCACGATTAAAAGCTGCTGTCTCTGTGTACTTTTTTGTTGCTTTTGCTTTTGCTTTAGCTGTGTTTCCTGTATTTCCAAGTTGTTGTCGTCGCTGTTGTGTTTATGTTTTGAATTGTTGCCGCTGCTGCTGACAGTGGCAATGGCAATGGGAATTTGTTGCTTGGTATTTTTTACTTTGTTTTTGGTATTTGATGTTTGGGAATGCCAGCGCCAATGTTGCATGCCACACGGCATGTGCACACTGGCGCCAAACACTTTGTTTGCCTAACAAAACTCTTGTGCGATTATTCATTAACTGTTTTTCTTGTGTTGACTGGAAATTGTCGTGACTAAGTTTAGTTAAATGCCTCTTTAAATCGCTTGAGCAGTGTGTTTAATTTAAGCGCTGTTTAAGCCCACACTTTTCTCTACTTAAATGCTTACAAAGTAAATATTTTAATCATATTTGAAATCAAAACTTTCCTAGTGTTTACATTTTAAGCCGCTGTTTGTTGTCGTTGTGAAATAGTTAAATATGTAAACAGGAATTGAATTAGATTCGTACATAAATGAATAAATATTAAAGCGAAATATTATTAAATAAATGTTAATTAAAGGTGTTGCTTAAACTAGAGACTTGTTTTATCAAACAGTAGTTTGTTAGTTTTATTTATTAGTTTTTTAGTGATTAATTTTGCAAGTTTAATATTCAATACTCTAAATATTACGTATACGTACATTTTGTAATACAACTGGAATAAAAATAATAAATTGGTATTGCCGCTTTGAAATGTAGCTGATAAATATAAAAAATATGTGATTCAGGAATATAATAAGTTAAGTTTATTGTTATAGTCCTATTTCAGTTTACAAAGTTTAGTTTTGTCACTAGTATTTAAGTGAGATTTTATAAGACTATTACAGTCACTTTCTTGTTGATTTATAAATATAATGATATTATGATGAATTATTATATTTTATATATAATTAACCAGGGGTTTTCTGGAATTTTTGTGCTACTTTCCTGAGTATTTTAAACCCTTTAAATTAAAGCCTCTTTAATTTGTTTATTAGCTAAGTAAAGTCTGATAGCAAAATCAAATATGTTTACTTTTAAAATGCATTTAACATGTGCATAAAAAACAGCTAACAAATAACAAATAAAAATCTTTGATATGCAGCAGGTATTTCAGGTATGCAGACACCTGAGACACGAGTGTAAAGTTCCGAAATTCATAGTTTAAGTGGGAATCTCATGTTGTTTGCTCGTGAGTAGCATTTTGAAAATTAGTTTTTGGTGTTTGTTTGTTTGTTTTTTATTGATAGCAATTAGCGTTAACCAAATTGCCTGGAAATTGTAGTGCATGTTATTTATTTTTATATGAAACTTTTTTTTGTTTGGTTGGTTTTTTTCTTTGCTTTTGTTTCGGTTTTGGTTTTGGCTTAAAACTTGCGGTTTTTCACATGGGAAAATGGGAAATTGCTTAGCAATTGCAAGTGCATTTTAGCTGAAGTTGATGTTGATGCTGATGTATGTGAGTGTGTTCACTGTACAGTACACCCTACTACATGTTGTCTACTTTTGCTTTTGCTTCCTCTCCCAATATAAATATATGTAGTTAAATACTTTGAACTCAATTGAACTCGACTTGCAGCTCTATTATGTGCCGGAAAATCGGAAAATCATCAAGCTGTAAAAATAAGTGACAAAACGCGACAGGTTGCAAAAGACTTTGACTCGGTTTGTGTTGCTTTGCTTAGGGGCCAAGTCTGTGGAGATTGTCTAATCAAAGTCACGTTAAAATTAAGTGTCTAAATTATGTCATTTCTTGCTGTTCATTGTTGTTGCTGTTGTCGTTTTCTTGTGGTGTCTTTTGTTTGCCGCAGTGCAGGCGAAATGGCAGACAGAAAATGAGAAAAAATAAATGAAACTAAAAAAAAAATAATTCGCTCGCCACGCGCTTGATAAACGCAGTGAACGAGTTGGAGAAAAGACTTGAGCAAAGGCTACAAAAAGGTGAACACGACTGTGAAGGTCTCTGTAGTTATGCTGAGAACAAAACAGAGGAAGTTAAATAGTACCGGAATACTCTACTTTAAACTAATTGATTTTTATAAAACTTTGAAATTTTTTAGAGCCTGAAATGGGCTTATTAATTGTCTTATAACAGCTTAAGAATTTCAAAATAATTGAAAAATTTATAAATCAATGCCAATTAAAGTTTTTAAAGCAGAACAGCTTCAAAATAAGCCTTTTGCTGCCTCTAATGCGCTTATACCTATTTACAACCCATTTAAACCCCCTTTACTCTTAACTACACGGTCTTAAAGCACACAAAAAAGTTTGTAGACTCGTAGATAAGTCAAAACTGCTTGACATTATGCACAATTATAAATTGCATTCAAATTAGCTTAGAATTTTGTGAAGAAACTGCATTCAATTGCAACTGGGATTGTGTCTGTGTTGTGAGGCCAAATGAATTGCCCTGTTTATAAATTAAATAGAATTTGATTTCAAATTCAAATTACAAAATTCAAGGCTAATTTGATGACGACTGCTGGGTTTGCTTGACGTCTTTACTGACGTCTTCGTCTGATAAGCGCATCAGTTCAAAGTCTTATCTTTTTTTTCTTCTTTCGCCTGTGAGTGGGATACTTTTGGCAAACATTTTGGTGTTATCAGTGTGGGCCAAATGTGCCGCAGTTGTAAATGTATCTGTATCTGTTAGATACAAATGCGGCAATTGCAGGAAGCAGCACATTGGTTCGTTTTATTGTCTTTGAAACAAATTTTTGCACATGCCTTCCGCATGTCATACTCGTAACCTTCGCCCAGACCAAACACAAATCGCACTACTTAGAACTGCGGTCTCGGTCCCAACAAAACGGTCCGTCCAATAGATAAATTACCCCGGGCCAAGTCAAGTCAAGTCAACTCAGACCCAGCCAAAGCCAGTTGACCCCAAAAACCCATAGGCTACAAACATTTTGAGGCCATTGCCGACTGCAGACACTGTCGAGTGTGGAGCGTAGACTCGAGTCTAGAGCTGGCCACAAACTGTGCCCAAAATTTGGCAAAACAAAAAATTAGCACGTGCTCACACGACTGTTTTTTGTGGCAGCTACAAAGTCCCCTCATAGTTTGAGCTTTTGTGAGTTTTTTGAGTAGTTTAAGATCTGGAATGAGCCATAGAAATTAAGCAAACAAATGAAAAAAGAATTTAATTTAATGTATTTTTTTAAGTGTGGGTAAAATTTAGAGCTTAAGCGGCTTGTGAGCGTTTAAAAAAGGGTTTAAGGTAAATTATTGGTATATTTAAAGCGCATTTAAACTCTAGAATTTTAGCTACACCAGTTGGAACATAAGCTCGAATTAATGTATTATTTTTAGTACCTAAAAGTTAATCACAAATTTTAGTTCTTAGACACGATTTCTATAAATTGGAAACCCATCTCTACTCTAGACTTTGAACTATGGATTGGCTGCCCCAGTCATCATGGTACTGCCTTTTTCATGGCTTTCGTCGTTGCCTTTGTCGTTGTCGTTGCTGTTGCCAAAATCCATGGTATATTTTGGCTTCCGCTGTCATTTCAGCCACCCGCCTGTTTGGGCCAAAGTATAGGCCTCATTTCTACCCCTGCCCCTCTGGCGACCCAGAATCTGAATCAGCAGCAAACCCAAACTCAAACCCTGTGCTTGGCTGCCAAATTGGGCCTGAGGGGCAATAATTGTTATGATGCCGTCCGTTTGTCTGATATTTATTTTACATATGTGCGGCTTTGTAAAAGGGTTGCGACTACAGCAAATACCCTAACATATCAGATACTCTATTTACTTAGCTCAACTGGCGGGTGTTTATTTAAATAAGAGTAAACTTTGACTTATTTCGGGTAACTATTTTTTGTTATCATTTGTTTTAATTTATTTAAATTTCTTTACGAACATTTTTTTTAATAAAAATAATTTTTAATAAATAGTAATAAATTATAAATTTGTTTAGCGAAAATGTCCATAAAGGAAATAATTTAAATAGAAATTCTGTTAGCCATTTTAGCTTTGTGAAATTAGTTAATATAATTTGGTTGCGTTGATTAACATAATCACATCCACTCTTAATTAATTAAAATTGAATTTTGAAATAATTACACATAAAACTTTTCTCTATTTCTATGCATAACTATCCATTTGTTATTTGTGCTTTTTATGCAAAACTTTTATTCAGAGTATTATCGACTGCGATGATCATTTGATTTGGTTTTTAGGGCTTAGTTTTTAGTTTGCATTTTATGGGGCGAGGGTCAGCTATGTGTGTTGGCCGACGAAGGTCAGTGGTGGGCGTAACCGAAGCAGAGGCGTGGGCGGCAGCGTGGCGAAAAGGGGGTTAAGAGGCCAATGGGGGGGCAAAAGCTGCAAATTAAAATTCGTTTATTGTGCCAAAAGTTATGCAATCTCCGCTTTCAGTTCGCTTTCGATGCATTGCGGGCCAAAATTCAATACTTTCCGTTTACTGAATAGTCCTCGCCACACGTGAAAATAATTACACAAGCGAATCGAGGGCAAACGGTGAAATTAATTTAAGTGCAACGTCGGCAACAGAAGCTGCAACTGAAACAGAAACTGAAACGAGCACAAATCTGATTTGAGCTCATCAATTTGACGGGCTAAAACGACACGAGGCAAATTTATTTTGACCAAGCATAAATCTCTACAACTAGACAAAACAAACAAAATGTCACAGATACCCGTACCCACACACACACACATACACTACCCTAGAAACACACACACACACAAAGAGACACAGGGGAACACACACATTTAGCTGCAATTGCAATGACATGTTGAAAACATGGAAGGACATGTGTAATTTCTCACGTGCTGCTCGACGAAAGCCGGACAAATTTAGCTGTCGACGGCAGAATACCCTGTGATTATTGGATAAAAGTTAACTAGGAGTTATTTTAATTATTTTTTAAGGTATGATTAGTTTCGATAAGCTTCAGAAAGTTATGAAACTTGTATTTGGCGAATATTGAGTATAAGTGTTTTATTTTGAGCAACAATATAAGGACCGGGCTGTTAGGTTTCAAAATTAAGTACACGATTTAATAATATATCCTAATATCAACTACACTTTTTTGAAGAGCTACAATTAGAGTTGGTGTGTGTGCATAAGGAGAATTGTTTTTATTAATTTTAAGCCCAGTGAAGCCTTTCTTGACGAACTGTCTCTGACTGTCTCCCTCATGGGCGATCACCGCTGTTTTTGTAGCATTTAATATTAAAGACTCGTATTTTTAGTCACTTCCCTAACAATTTTAAAATATATATTCATTGTTTACGCTTTACATTTCAATTAATTTTTAGCTGAAGTACTTTTATTTTTTAAATGCTCGTTGCTGCTCGTTTAAAGGGTATTAAACCAAAAAATCCCCGAAAGGAACAAACAAAAATTCGGAATGTAACAAAAAACACAATTGTTTGCACTATTATTCTGTTTTTGTTTTCATTGTTGTTGTTGTTGTTGTTGGTGCTGCTGCTGCTGCTCTTGGCGTGAGCGCATAAAAGAAAAGCGCTTAAAAAATAACAGTAAATTACACAGGCATGCCCTGCCACGCCCCCAGCTAAAAGCGGGCGTCCCTTTGAGCGCCGCGTCTCGACGATGCATGACGAGCTTGCATACTTTTTAGGGACAGCTGATTTAATTTAGCAGCCATGGAAGCTGAGCTGCTGTGGGGCAAAGGCAGAGTCCTTGCTAGCAGATGTGGCACAGTGGGCGGAGAGGGGTAAGGGGGCGTGGTAGCAGCAGCCAAAGGGGAGACGCGGTCTGCTGCTCAGCACAATTTGCAAGCGACGATGCACCTGACTCTGAGTGTGTGTGGGTGTGTTGGTGTGCTGGTGTGTGTGTGTCTCGAACCAAGCACGCAATTCGTATGGGATTCACTGGGTAAAAGAGTTGGGGTAGAAATTACGGCTTCCCAATTTGCTTCCACTTTCTTCGAGCTTCGTTTCGACTGCGAATTCGACTTGAAATTTCTTTCTTTGCTTGAATTTATATGAGCGGAATTGGTAATATGAGCACGGAAACAAATTTTGAAATGGAAATGGGCACAGATATAAAACTGAAAGTGGAAATTTAAGTCGACATGGTTATATCTGGCCAAACTCATTTGCTTAACTGATCTGGCAAGGAAACAAAAGATAATGCACTCAAATTGAGGTCAAGTGAGTATCGCCACAGGCTTTCAATTAAATTTAAATAGCAACTATAAACATTATACAACTTAATTATGTTTTTAAAGCTTAAAAATATTTAAAGGAGATTTAGTTAGTTTTAATTAAACTGCTTTGTGTTTTTCATATAGAAAATTGAGGCCTTTAAAAGAGTTGAACTATTTGCTGCCTCTTAAAGTTGTCCAACTGATTACGGCTTTCTCTATGTCTCCTACTCTCTCTTCTCCCTTCTTCACCACTCTTTCGCCCTTCCTTTCCACTGTATTGTAACTATGTTGTTCAGTGTAGTCCGTCCGTCCGACCGCTGACGATGTTCATTATGTTCGCTCTTCTTGGCGTGTTGCTTTTGTGTTCTCCTCTTCTCTCCTGTCTCCTGTCTCTCGTCTTGTGTCTCATTTCTCGTGTAGTTCTTTTCTGCGTCGCAGCTTGTTATTGTTTTGTTTCCTCTGCCATTGTTGTTCCAGGTTCTCGGCCGGAACACTCCGGAACACTAAACAATACGGCGAAATTACTTAATTTCATGTTGGTCTAATCAAGTTGCCATTGCCACTGCCAGGGCCGTGTTCTGTGTTCTCTGTTCGCAGTTCCCAGTTTCCAGTAACAAATGTGTGGAAAATTCGCACAAAGGCGTGACGGGGGCAAAAGCTCGCAAAACGTGTGTTTGCAGGTGGCCCAAATGGGTGTGTATGTGTGTGTGTGCGTGTGTGTGTTTGTTGCAGGTTGGGACTGCCTGTAAATAACGTGCTGCTGTCGTGCCACACTCACACACCACATGTGGCACACTCAGTAGTTCTTTCATCTGAGCACACACACTTGTGCCCAAAAAGGCTGACTGCAGCCGCCTCCTTTGCGTTTTCGACCCTGTAGTGAGCTGGAACAGTGGGTTCATAAGGTATGGGTAGCTAAGATTAAATAAAGTAGACTATCGGAAATTTGATAAAAAAAATTAATAAAATTTTTGGTTTTGAGCCCAGGAAAATAAACAATTAAAGTAGTTTGAGTGCTAAACTCAAAGGAGATCACTACTGGGTCCTGAGCAGTCGTGCTTACTCGCTGGTAGCCTTTTTAGGGCCAACGTTTAGCGGTCGTTTTTTTCTGCTTCAAGCAACAAAGCAACAACAACATGAAATAGGTGGACAGCTAAACACTGACAACAAAAACAACAACAAAAAGAAAATCAACAACAAACAACAAGGAGAACGAGAAGCTAAAGCAGAGCTAAAAAACTATGCTAAGCGCTCAGCCATTTAACATTTGGCTGCTACCAATAGTCGTGCTGCTGCTGCTGCTGCTCTGGTTTGGGCCAGGTTAAGGTTCTCTATCTGTAACAGCCTTTGGTTATGGCATGTTAATATGAAACTGTGTCAATGTCGGCAGCCGCTTCCTTTTGCCAAGAAGCCAAGCAGAGCAGAGCAGAGGCAGAGGCAGCGACTGAAGCAGCGACAGCGACAGAGACAGCAGCAGCAGCAGGCAACACTCATATAGCCACTTGAGATGCAAACAGGTAAAAGGGCCACAAAATTTAAACATTTGTCTACTCCAACACGCACTGTCGCCCACAAGAAAGCACACACATGAACGCACACACGCACACCCTCACACACTTGTAATAGCAGCAGCACACAAGGGAACAAAACGAAATGAAACGAAACAAAGCAAAGCGAAACTTTGGCAAAACGGTCATCCGCAATGTCCAGTTCAGCTCATAGCTCACAGCTCACAGCTGCCAGCTGCGGTCGCAGAGCTGCTGCTGCTGCTTCTGCCGCCTCTTCCGTTTGTGCTGCCGCTGCTGCTGCTGCAGCGTAACGGAACATTCTGGAAGTGGAACATTAAGATAGCTCCGACTGTGCATTGTTATTGTCCTGTTGTGCTTCATACCCTTGGACACTAGAAATTATATGATATGTATAAAAGAAAATGAATTATCTGAATTATTTAATAATTTAGTACATAAATGATTAATTATTACTTGCTTTATGATTAAATTGCGATTTTTTTCTTAGACTAAACGTGATTAGAAAGTTTTAAACAAGCACATACTCTAAACATAAATAACTTTTAAGCAACAAATTTTGTTTCTAGATTTTAAAATATATAAAGTAATTATTCATGATTATCTTTCAGATATTTATGGTACATTATCAAGAACACTAACTGATTTCTTTACAGAAAAGTCAAGAATAATGAGTTTAAATTTAAAAACGATTTAAATTTTTAAGATATTATAGTTTTGAATCCATTTAAAGTAATTTCTTTTATTTTCTTACTTCATGCTACCTTCTGCGTTTAAAATATCTGATAATAAAAAGCAAATATTTTATTTTACATATTCAATTGTTTCTGCGAGTTTACTTAGCCATAAGTCCAGCAGTCTTATCAGTCTAGACCCTTTAATTAAGTGAAAACGATTAGTAGCATAAGTCCTACAGGGTATTCCCACCTCGACTACTTTTAGCCACCCTTTCACTCTTGTTGTTGACTTCCTTTTTGTGTTTTTGGGTCCAGTGCCCGCTGTGATGTCGCAGCGGGAGCGCGAGTCTGTTGGCCACTTTTTCATTTTGATAAATTGGCAGCGACAATTCAGCCAGAGTTGACAATTACCAGCACATATACACTTATATCCTTTGCTGAGAGTTACTGTGTGTGTGTGTGTGTGTGTGTGTATAAGTATGCGACTTGTATAATTAAAAGCAAGAAAAGCAGGCATGAAATTGTTTTGCTTAAATGTCTTTGACGGCCATTGCAGTTGGTAACCGGTTGGTGGTCTACTCTGGGGCATGATCGACTGCGATTGCAGCAGCAGCCACCTCAAGCCACCCTCGACCCCCTCCAACCACCACCAAGTACCGTAATTATGCTGCCAAGTGCCAACGCTCAAGCGGTGTGGATAAATAAATCTATCTGTCCCCCTGTAGCCGTTTGCTCGTGTCTGTGTGTCAAGGTTATGCTTAAAAATTGTCCAGAACATTTGCACATTTTGATTTGTTGAAGTTTCTCTCTTTTATTTATTTTTTGTGCCCATGCACTGCACCAAATTTCCATTGTAATAAGCAGCCAGAAAGTAGGCTATGAAAATTACATTGTTTGTAAAAGGAATGGTAAAAAATTATATATAATTTGAATAAATAATTTAAATAGTACAGAATTTGAAAACTTAGACGGTTGGGAACATGATGGGTTTCACATTGAATTTGGAAGCATATTTTGTTTTTAATCCTGCAGTTTATTAGTGTTATTAAAATATTTATATGATTTTTCAATTGTATTGTTTAGTTTAGAATCATATTTATTATTATAACTTTACTTTTTATTCTGTTTTTAAATTTTATATAAACTTTTTCTAACAAAACTCTCTTCTTTGATCATTGAAATCTATTTAAAACGAATACTAAAAATAAATAATTTATTTATGCTCCTCTTTACTATCAAACAAGTAATTTAAATTTACTAATCTAAAGTTAAAGCGCATTGCTGCTAAGAATAAATTATATGTGTCACTTCAACAATAGTTACCCCAGCAGATAGCAAGATAAATAAACTAACGATAAGATAACTTAATTTTCAAAGCAATTCTTGTTTATCTAAGGCACTAATAGGTTTAGTAAACTTGTTTGAATTATCCAAACTGTAAAAATGTAATTCAATTAGCAATTTTGGCAAGTGTTAAATCTTCCAAAAATATAAAAATAATAAAAAAATCTAACAGACAACAGAAAATGCCGCATGCTGTAGTACAACGAAAGCTGCACGTGGTAAACCAGTAAAAGCAGACTGCACGCCGACACACAGACACAGAGACCAACACACACATGAAGTGCAGTGGCGGCAGAGCAGAAAAGCAGCGTCGACTGCGACGGCGACGCAGCGATAAGATAAAACGTGCGATGACAAAAAGCACCCAAAGCGAACGACGAGAACAACGACGACGACGATGACGAGGGAGACGACGATGGCAACGAAGGACGCCGAAGCTCTGCAGTGAGCCAACTGCGACGTCGCTGTTGACGTCGACGTCGATGCCGTGGCCGACGACGATGGGCGCTTATAAAAGCCGCTGTTTCGGCAAGAACGAACATCACAAAACAGCGAAGCGCGTAGCCGAGCACACAAGAAGTTCGAAACTGTTGAAGAATTTGAATCACAGTTAACCAAACGGTAAAGTGAAAGCGTGTGTGTGTGTGTGTGTGAGTGTAGTTGTATTTGTGTTAAGAGTTTCCGTTACAAAAATAATGCCACAATTTGAAAAATACATTTGGAAAACCGACAAAAGCGCAAGAACAAAAGCAAGTCAAAGAACAAACTGAAGCAGAAGCAGAAGCAGAAGCTAAAGAACAAGTCAAAAGTAACGAGCAGAGTTTCTCAAGAAGAAGAATAAGCAGAACAAGGGAATATACATGAATAAGGCTGATGATGTTAAGTTTTGAGGTTTGAGCATAAAAATGAGGTTGAAATGAGGAAATGTCCAAAACAGTTGCTGTTTGCTACCTCGCAGTCAAGTGGGTGGACAGGTTTCGCTTTGTGTTGAATACCTGGCCACGTAGATGCCCAGGGCCACGCCCAGCTCATTGTGGGCGTCCTCCATTGTGCTGAGCGAGCAGACAGCCAAGAACTGAGAAACTTAACAAGTGCAAGTAATGCTGCTTCTGTAATGAATTCATTCAAAGTGTTGCCAAAAGTTTATATTCCATAAAGTTGCCAAACAAAAAAACACGTAGTTTCTACGGAAAAAGGAAAAGAAAATAATAAGCCCACAGCTCAAGGATCTGCTCGTCCTGTCTCGAGTACTTTGTATTCAGTGCGCTCTGTCCGTTTTGTTTGGTCAGCTGGTTTATTCAGGCCTAAAGCGAACCGCCAGTGGCAACAGTTTTCTCTTATCTTCAGTCTCTGTGTTCTCTTTTTGCTGTATTCTCTCTTGTGTTGGCCCACTAAATTAAATGTAAATTAATGCAAATTACTCAAATTACTGCGGGGCCACACACACACACACACACAGACAGACAGTACAACAATAAGCAGTAAGAGCAACAGCAACTGCAACTGCAACTGAAAAACATCCACACGGTATTCTGCATTTCCCACTTGCCATTTCGAATTTGTCCCTTCTCCGCTGTCAGATAAAAGACAATCGCATTGTCTATTATTTTAAATTGGCTGCGCAAATTTGCGGCATCACAAAAAGTAATTAGTGACCATTGGAAAACTGTGCCACTCAGTCGTAATCAGCCGCAGCAGAGACAGCAAAAATCACCAACAATTTCAATAGGTGACTCTGGAAATTATAGGTGACTGTTTTGAGAAAAAAAAAACCATTTCTTATCGTATATTAGCATTCAGCACTTTGCTATTTGCCTTTTCTTGGTCTTGAAGATTTAACTGGGTTACTTAGTAAATTTGCAGTGTCACTTAATCAAGTAACATTTGTAAGTCTTTTCAAAAAAGAAGAACAAACTTTACTGTACTAAAATCTTTACTGTACTAGTTAATCTTAGAAAAGTTTTAGTCTTCTGTTTAAGATGTTTTTTTGAAGAGCATACACAGTATATATTTAGAAAGACTGGACTAATAGAGGTCAAGATAATAAACGTAATTCTGCGCAGAGTATAGGCATCTCAGCTTTAACTAGAACTGATCTTCTCTATAATAATATACAATTTCTTACAAAAGATTTTATTATTTGAAGATTAAACTAAATCTTAAGAGCCATTCGATGCTAATAAAACAAATGGAAGACAAGTTCACTAGCAGAAATAGAACAGAAATTAGACTGATACCTACCTTACGTTGGCTTAGTCAAAAGAGTGTCATTATTAATTGAAGAAAACTCTTAAACTTACACTTAAACATCTCTAAAAATGTTTAGAATTTGAAGTAGAATTTTCAACAGATTTAACATAGTTAATACATATATATAAAAACAACAGGGCAAAGATCGACATACATCCGTATGTGACCCACTTTATTCCTAATCTAATGCTTAACTCATGATTAATAATAGTTATAGAAAGTTTACAACTTCCTGGCTAAATGCCCGCAATAAAAATCACGTATACGGCACATAAATATATCTCTAATAATACTAGTTGACGGAAATGAAGTATACGCCTCGTTAATTGCGCCAAGACACTTGAATCTCAACTTTTAATGGGCTGATAAAAGGCAGAGTTTACTCCCAACACGCTGACCAAATGTCAATTAAAATTTTTTATGGCCTAATATTGGGCGGAAATCATTATAACACGCCAGATGAATGTTAATGGCCAGCGAGTCATAAAAGTGACAACAGAAATTGGCAACAGTATTTTGCGTTATTAGAAAGTGCACAGAAACCGTGACTCAGATAAAAAAAAACTGTGCCTCATTAATGAGCTGGCTGTCAGTGTGGTTTTGCCACCACAAACCAGCCGGAAAAGCTATAGCCATTTTGTGGTTTGGCTTGCTGTGTGTGGATTTTATGCACTAAACGCATAAGTATTCATATCGACTATTGATATTGGTAATTAATGCGCAAACTTGTCACAATCCACGCCAAGAACTTAATGAACGCCAGTTGAGCGTGAAAAACGCGACGGCAGCGGGAAAACACGCGTCAGCGGAAAATGCGAGTACGTAAATATTTATGCAAACATTTAATTGGCGTAGGGAGTACTGCGAACAGCGAACAAAAAACCAAATTAAATGTCGAATGTAATTTCACTTCGAACTCGGTTTCGGTTTCTGACGACCGCACCACGTGTCGTATACGTAATGTGCGGATTTAAGTCCAAAGCGAATTCAATTTGCACGCATATTTAATTATTAATTACAATGCTGCATAGCCAACATATTGGATACATATTCAGTCTGATTGCGAATATGTAAATTCCACAAATGCCTATTAAAAATAAAGGATTTCAACTTCAGTTTCAATTTCAATTTCCATCACAAGTTTTTATGCTTTGGAAAGAAAACTCCTCGCAACAAGAGGAAAATTGGTTTCGCCTTACACTCGTTATAGCAAAATTAAAACGAAATGGCATAAATTAAATTTCGGTTTGCTTTATTGTCACACTTTGAGTTATTTGATTCAAGGTGTGTTTTTGTGTCCTTTACAATCCTTCACAGTCCTTTACAGTAATTGATAAGTGTGTGCGAGTGTGTGTTGGAGTGTGCTTGTGTGTGTTTGCCAAAGTTTTTGTTTGTTTGCATTTTTTATCTGCTCTTGGAAATATAAAATAAATGATGCATGTTTTTTGGGTCTGATTTGATGTTTTTGTTGCATTCCCAACCCAGTCTCCCAGTTGCCCAATTTGCCCATTTATTAATGCGATTCTGTGCCCAACTGAGGCTTATGTTTGCCGAAGCAGTTAATTGAAATATGGCATCAGAGCAGCATCATAAACATCATCAATATTATTTTAGCAAACTGCTAAAATTTATTACCTTCCCGTTAAAGTTAAATATCAGATGGATTTCCGATAGAGTCATGAATATAAACATTTATTTATGCAGCACTTAAATACCGCTAAAGCTCTCCAAAAACTGTCCGTTAAAATATAATAAAAAGTTGAACTAAACTATAAAAATATTAGTGATGCACTCGTCAGCGATGAACTCGACAAGTCAGCGGTTTTCCAATTGTTTCAAGAGATTGGTAGACTTGAAGAAGGCTTTAGTAGTCAACTGGCTTAAGCCCTGTACTTTGTTTAAAAAGCAAGTATTATTTAAGTAGCTAAGTTGCTATAAATTCAAGCTCTTTTCAAACTACTGTCTTTCTACTTTTGAGTTGTTTAAGATAGCTATTTCTTGACTCCATTTAAAGACCTCTCTGCCTTCCTCTAGTACAGGTTCTAACAACGCTTTCTAAGTCTTCGCTTCCAGCTGCTTTAATTTAATTGCCAAGCTGCATTGTTATAAAAGAAATTTCTATTTCGTTAGACTGACTTTTCTTGCTCTTCTTCTTCTACCAACATTCCAGTGCAGTTTGGCTCGCAGCCCAAATCATCAGACTGCAGGTATCCCCAGAGATTTACCTGCCCAATCCACATCCGTTTTGCGCATCCTTCTGCTCATCAGTATCTGTAGCTGTATCTGTGGCATGTTCTTTTTGTTGTTACTCCTGTTGTTGTTGTCATCGTGTTCATTGCATTTCACTTTCCGCTTGACATCCTGCTTGCAATTTCCTTGTTGTAAAATTATTTTTCTTCCACTTTTTTTTGCGAAGATGCGACGAGCTGATAAAGGCAACAACAGAAAGCAGCAAAGGATCACAAGATGATTCGCTTGCTATGCCAAAGTAAACTAAAGTAAACAGTTTCCGAATGAAGCCCTTGGCTATAAACTACTTAGCAGACACCTAAGTACCTTGTGCACTGAGAAAAATAATGGTTAATCGTTTTTAAATGTTGATTGTGTTAAAATTTCTTAAATTTCCCAAATTTGCTTGCCAACTTCGCTTGATTTTAGCTTTTCTGGCTACTGTTTAGCTGCTTCCCTGCCAAGTTTTTGAAATTCCCAACTCACATTCCTTTGAGATTGGTTCTTGCAGTGTAAGTGCAGCTCACTCGCACCGATTAACGGCATGCAAACAAAAGGCTAATGGCAGTGTGTGGATTTAGCTTCAAAGCTGACCATGCCCCCATGTGCGATAGGGGGGCGCTGTAGTCTGTAGTTTGTCAGTTTCTTTGGCAAATGCCACAGAGCCGTTTTGGCATATTTGCTGTGATTTAACGTGTGCCGCCTTTGACCTCGTTAACTGTATTCAGTTTTTCTTTTTTCTTAGTTTTCAGTTTTCACATTTTCTGTTCTCTGTTTGCTTTTGATTGAAGGTTAAATGAGCCATGAGCCTCGGGAAGGCTGACAGACGATTCATTGCAACAGTCGCACCCCTTTCCTACCTCCCCTCCCTCCCCACGTTCCACATTTGCGGCATTTGCATTACGCGCATCCTTTGTGCATCTTTAGACAGTTTTATTTTATTTCCTTACGGCTGAATTAGCTGACATAAACTAACCCCAGGGGCGGGTTAAAGACGCTTTAAAGAACGTCAACTGAAGATGAAACCCGTTACGTTCCTCGTTCCTCGTTCCCATTCCGTTTTACGATTCATCAGTGAGCTAAGATTAAACTTTCTGTCACGCCCATTTAAGCACTGACGCCCCTAATGAAGTGCATTCCGAATTTTTCTAAGAAACTTTCCACTTTCAATGCATTTGATGTCCATTTTATTTTCTTCCAGTATTTGTCTTTCGTTCTCCATTTGATTTACCAATTTGTTTCCTTCTATTTTTCTACGCAGCGGTCGAAGCAGAGCCAAACAGCGATTTTAAGCTAAACCTTCAACGAAACTCAACAATAATACAAAATGTCCATCTCCGATTTTCGCAAGAAGAAGCTGCTGTTCCTGTTCAATGTTTTCTTTGGTGAGTACAAACTGAGTTTTCTTATATAATAAATATTGATAGAGGATTTCGTTCTAAAAATAATAATTATTTATGCAGCAATCGAATGAAATAATATTTTATTTAGCATTATGCTTAAGAACAGTTTAAATTGTCAGACTTTTGACTTCCAAATGATAAAACTTTCAGCCAATTTTGACACAAACTAAGCAACCTTTACTGGTTTTCTAATCACCAAGAACTACCTTTAATAATACAGAAATTAACTTGCATACCTACTTGTATATGTTTCATAAAAATATTTCAAGTACAGTCTCTAAAACTGCACATTACTCATTTCAATGTGCCAAACTTCTCTGCATACGCTGCGTATACTTAATGTGTGCTGCAATGCTACCACAATTTCCATATGCTCAGAGCTCTTGGCTTCCATTAGCCAAATTTTGTGTACTCTAAAACCATTTTATTGTAAACTTTCTGGCCAATTGTGGGAAGTCAAACAAAACAGCAGTTGTAACTGCCCCAAAAAGTAGGCAACACTTTTTGCAACTCACTTTTGAGTGGTACAAAATTCTTAACTAAGCACTAAAATATATGAAAAGTGGAGTTTAATTGAAAATCACTTCTGTATTGTGATTGAGTACAGTTTGCTACATTCAAAACTATTTGTATAAATATTTAAAGTTTATGGCAAAGTATAAAAATTCGATTTAAAGCCAACGATTAAATGAAACACTTTTTGAACAGCAGCAAACTGAGGTCAAGTGTTATTTGATTATGACTAATTGAGGAGCGATAAACAGTAGACACCCGCTAAAGCGACTTGGCTGCAACGCTTTTTGCCGCTAGCTGTAAACGGCTAACACTTTGTCGTTGGCATTGGCCATTTGCCAGTCTTGTCAACAGCTGCCGCGGCCACTGCCACTGTCGTTCCCTTTGCTGTTTGGGCCATAAAATGCAAGCGCCAAATACTTGACACTGAACATTTTAAAAGTGGTCATTTGCACACCGTTTCACACCGTGTACTCCTCGTTAACATGGCTAAATTTCCCGCTGAATAAGCATTTAAACGGAAGTGAAATTTGAGCTGCCAGCTGCGCTGTAAAATTTGCCAACTTTCTATTAATGTTTGCACACATACATGTATTATTCTCTAATGTGTTTTATTTTCTCGTATTTTCTCGTATTTATTTTCTGGCTTTATGGTTTTGGCTGACAAACATGCAACTGGGCATCAACTGGATGTAAAATGCAAACAATGCGAACGATTCACGCTAAATGCACAAAATGTTCAATTTGGCCAACAGATGTGAACCAAAGCGGTGAAATTGACGTTAAGGACTTTGAGATGGCCATCGAGGTAAGTGAAAAAGGAAAAGCGGAAATGCGGAAATGCGCGAAAAGTGCAAAATGTGGCTAAAACGGAAGAACGGCGAAAGCGGAAAAAAGAATTAAAAAAAACTCGAGTCCAAAACAAAATGTGTGGAAATGTTTTTCTTTTTTTGTTGTTTTTACTGTAGTAGCAGGCAGACTGATAAATATGCAAAACTGCGATGTTTATCGACCAACAGCTGCAACAATAACAACAATTGCCACAACAACAACCACAACAACAACAACTAAACGCACTGCAAACTTGCAATGGAATCTTCTGTTTCTTCTTGCTCTCTTTTTCTCCTCTTTTTGTTTTTTCTTGTTGGCACTCTGTTGATTTTAACAGGAGTTCTCTCTGTTTTCTGTTTTGCTGCCAATTCACATTTTTTTGTTTATTCAACTCGTAACTGATAACTCAATTTATGTGGCCATTTCGTGTTGTAGTTGTTATACCCGTTAACAGTAGTGTTTGAAGGGGTATATAAGTGGTAAATACTATAAAAAACTTCCAATTGAAAGTATCTTTATCTAAGACCATGTTTTAGTACCAGTTTGGCTCATAGACAAGAATTAATTTCATGCATTGTTGAGCAATTTTCCATAACAAAATGTCAATTATGTAAAAATTTCACTACTTACAAAAAGTTTCAACTGCGTACCTAATTTATGACTTACAAAGTTTCCTTTGACTATAAAATCCACTCCCACCGAAACAGAAACAAAAGTAATAGCTCCTATCACTACTACTTTGCTACCCGGTACTTTGAAGTCGTGCACACTCTTCTTAAGCACTGATGCAACTATTTATTTTGGTTTTTTGTTACAGCGCGTGTGCAAATTGCGCGGTTGGGAGAAGGACACGCCGAAGAACAAGGAGACCTACGATGTCATGATGGAAATTTGGACCGGACTGCGATCGAAAGCAGACAAGGATAACGATGGCCAGGTGAGCTTAGCTGTTGGGTGTGCGTGTATGTGTGTGTGACTATGAAAAAGGACAACTAGTTGTCAAGTGCTACGTTTTGGGGACTTTTGAATTGCTTCATTGTCAGTGGCAAAAGTGCTGAAATCTATGGACTGCACTCGATGCCATTGTGACAGCAGTTGACAAGTGGATTTACACACACACAGAGACCATGTATATATATGCAAGTATGTGTGTGTTTGTAGTAACGACAAACATTACAAAGTCGGTCGCAAACTGCACACAAAAAATGCTCATAAATTTGCTTTTTATACGAGTTTCGGGTGGGCAAATTTTATTGGAGTAAAGAGGGGAAAAGAGGAAGGCTAAGGGGATAGGGGAAGAGACTGCTGAAGACAGCAGGCAAATTCCTGCTCGACAACAATGGACGGAAATTGAATTGTGAATTATTTGAGCAATGCAGCTGCAGTTCCGGGCCACGACTTGAGTTTCAGTTAGTTTTCTAGGCCATGTTTAGCTCATTACAATCTAGCCAAGTTTATGCGACTTTGTTCAAATAGCGTGTGAAATCCTTGGGATAATCGGGATCAATTCGCACACCGTCACAAATTGAATAATCAACTCGAGTGTCGCACGAATGAGTTGGGCTGAGCAGCGCTCTAAAATGCACTTCCAGCTGCTTTTGTTGCACTTACCTTTGTTGCAGTTGCACTTGGAGTTGGAGTTGGAGTTGGAGTAACTGTGGCAGTTACAGTAGCTGCTGCAGTAACTCTGGCTGTGGCTGTGGCTGGTGGTTGTGGCCGCTCTTTGATTGTGACACAGATAGCCGCAAAAGTTTTGGCTGAAAGCCAGACACTTGACGAAGTTTGCTGCAAACTATAAGAGGCGGTAGGGGAAACGGAGTGCAAGAGACTCTGTAGTACTCTAGGCAAATGATTTCCAAAGACTTTTTCTTTAAGTTGCCTTCCTTTGGTCCCTGAGAAGTATCGACCTTTGACCCCTACTACCAATTCGCCTTAAATTACGGTCATTTATAATCGATTTAATAAGAAATCGTTGTTTACTGATATTTCTAAACTTCCTACTGCCTCAAAAGTCTTGTAACCCCTTCACACAGTGCAAGTACCGGGTCTAATAAGCTGAAGTCAACTGCTTTGTGGCCTTTGTGCAGTTTTTGGCTTTGTGCTCCACAGACTTGGATTTATTGTAGCTGCTTTAACTCAGTTTATGGCGCAACAAGACAACAACAACAACAGCAACAACTTTGTATAGAAAGCATTATAAACATGGCCAGCAAAGACAGGACACGGTCAAGGATATGCGGCCTATTTGGCATTTCAATTTGGCAACGCGCAGCATTTAGATGCAATAAACATAAAAAATATGCAGTTAGTTCAACTCGAGGGTGTCTGTGTGTGTTTGAGTGTGTGTGTGTTGTGGTTGTGGTGTGTGTGGTGTGTGGTGCTTGCGGTGGTTTCGATTGCCACTGCAATTGATGGCACTGGACGCACATTGTTTAGTGTTTAGCTTATTTATGACCACATTCAAACATGGCCAACTGCCCCCAGCCAAGTCTTTTGGCCCAAAAATTAACGTGTAACAGCAGTACAGCCTAGTGGCGGGGGAGGAGTGTGGAGTGGTGGGACAATTGAGAGGTGTGGGACACAAGCAGACTGTCTGCTCGGTCAAGGGGCAATTTTGGCTTGTTAAATTTGGTCAAGGCGTCGATTGCTGATGTTGCGGTAATTGCCTTTGTTTTGGCCTGGTCAAAATGCCAAACAACCAAAAAAATGGCAGCAAAATCGAGGCTCATAATGTGTTTGGGCGCATAAATTACCACTACCAGCAGATACTACCTACTATCTCAGAGCAGGTCTCAGAGCCCCACAGCAGCGCTTACAACCTCCAACCACCTTGATACACACACCCTCACAACCCCCCACCACTCCGTGCACCTTCTGCCATTATGATGTTTTATGTGCTGAAGCTTCATCTACTTTGCGGCTAGACGCTTTATGCGATTTTCAACGCATTTTGGGCGTAACGCATAAATCCGAGGCTTTTAACCCACTTTTCTGCTCAATCTCAAAGTAGAGATGCCTGGCAGAATCGCTAGCTTGGTTCAATCGGGGAATTTAGCCATTACTTAGCTGCATACTAAAGCTGAAACTTATAGATAAAGTAGTAACTACAAAGTTATCTCAGAAACAGACTTAAAAAATCTTTTAAATCTGTTAAGAAAAGTATCTTTTGATTTTAACTGCTTTGTGCTTTTATCACCGTTAGCTCATCACTAACTTCCATTTAAAATTCGCCTCTTTTCTCGCAGGTCAGCGTGGATGAGTGGTGCAACATGTGGGACGCATACGCCAAGGATCCGAGCAGCGTGATGGACTGGCAAAATGCGTATATGAACTTTATGTTCGATTTGGAGGACGCTTCCCATGATGGCGGCATTGATGTGACGGAGTTTACGCTTGTTTGCTCCAGTTATGGCCTGGAGAAGAAGGAGTGCGAAGAGGCATTCGCCAAAATGGCCCAAGGACAAACTGATGTCACAAGGGAACAGTTCTCGGCCTTGTGGAAAGAATATTTCGCTGCTGAGGACGCGAATGCGCCCGGAAATTTCATTTTTGGCAAGACAGCATTTTAACTGCTTTGGGATCGAACCATAATTGATATGATTGATGATTAAAAATGCCTGACTTGGTGATTAAACTAGTAATATACTAATATATATATATCAAAATGTACATTCTAATTTACACTTAAAAACAGGCAAAGAAAAAACTCGCAAAATTCCATTTTGATTGAAGAAAACCCTTGATGTTTAAGAGAGCGTAATTAATTAATTAAAAATGTTGTTAATTAAAAATGTTTGTCAACTATAACTCAACCTTTTTGCCCAATTTAGTAGCCTAATTTGTTAATGATTAAATGAAAATTACTCTATTTATATTATATTTTATACTATACTAAACAGGTATATGAATATATATGGTATATTTAAATAAAATGATATCTCAAAGCTCAGTAAAAAGAATTGTTGATGCATCAATTATGAAATTAAACCAATTAAAATTGTCAAATTGTTTTGTGTGTGTAGTTCTAGTTTATCGTCGCATCTCTGGCGTTATAAATTAATAATAATTGTAAAGTGTTCCAATAAATACAAACAATAAATGCTCAACATCTACAAACAACAAGCCACCAAATAATTATTTAAATCGGGAATAGACTTTTTCACCTGTTGATGGGCGTTACCTATTTAAGTCCTTGTGGCAAACGACAGTTTGCGAAAACCCGATAAGATCAGCAATTGGCAATTGGCTGTCAATTTATGAAAATTATAATTCTGTTCAGAGTAACAAATAACCTTCGGTTTGTCGTTCAGTTCTGTTCAGTTCATTGTCGAGCTTGGGTGCATTTTCAAGCGATTTACAATGCCATGGGGCGGATACGTAATTTATGCAACTGATTTTGAATGGAACTCTGCGCTGCATGCAGCAGGAGATATTCAGTGTTGAGAGTGCTTCATAGCTAGAAATCGGTATATTAAAATAGTTGAAAATAAACTCGAAATAGAGAAATATATTAAATTTAGCTGAAATATTTAAAATCTTAAAGAATCAAAATTTAAAGATATTAAAAATTAACTTAAATTGTTGAAGGACATTTTCTTTGTGCATCCGTTGAGTTTGCATTTGAGTTTCTTGGCTTACTGAAAGTTCTGTTCGCCTGGTTTGCTGCTGGAGTACATAAATAACCAGCTGAATTCTTAGGCGAAAAGAAATCCACAGTAAGAGACATCACAATCAAAGAGTGAAATTTTTGTGTGTATGGAGAGTTAAATTGGGATTATTCAGCGTGACCTGCGAGATATTCTGCTAGCCAAGTAGCCAAGCTATACTTGTCAGCTAAAAATTTTCTGGTTTAAACACCAGGAGAACATAAATAAACAGTTAGTGTATTTGTATTGAGTGTGGCGTTTTTAAAAACCCTTGTCAGTGGGCTCTACCGACAGAGAATTAACAGAGCTTGCTAAGATCAAAATTATCGTAGAGTGATCAGCGGTAGGTCTGTTATCTGTAGGCGACAGCGAACAAACTACAAGCAAACAAAGTTATCACTGAGAGCATTTAACATAGTATGCAAATTAGCATTACTTTTTGAAGTACTGCAATCTATTAACATTTCTCTTCGCTTCGTATTAATGCAGTAATTTATGCTATTTACGAGCTCTGCAGATCGCACACGACAAACTGGCAAAAGACAGCGAGAATAGGCCAAAAATAAAAATTTCACTAGCTGATATACCAGGCGAACAGAAACAGCAGCAAGCAATAAAATCAAAATTAACATAGCCCTAACAGCGGTAGATGCGGCTGTTAATGTGCGCTGTTGGCTTTAACATAACATAACACTTCAGTTAACATAACATGTCAGTTAACATAACATAAAATTTTTGATAATTTGTTTTACGCATTGCACCCTTCTGTCCATTTCTGATCGCCTGGTGTTTCACTAGGAATTTTTAGGTTTTCTAGCTTTGCCGCTCCAAATATTTTAAGCCCGCCCCATAAAAATAAAAAATACGTTGATTTTGATTCTAAATTCTTTTTATTCTTAAAATCCTATTTTTACATAAGAATATTCTAAAAACTAATGAAATTTAAAATTTATTTTAATGAAAGCCTTATAATCTGATACTAATTGGTAATATTAAACAAAATATATTTTAAATATTTCAAATCAAAGTTGAGTTTTTTTTATTCATAGCTTAAACTTACTTAAAATGTGTCAAAAGTTTAACGCTGTAAAACTTATTTCCAATCGTTACAGTTGTTTCAATTCAAATATCAAGCTTTTCGATTGTAAGTTTCATGTGAAAGCTTTCGGTGTGAAAGCTCTGTTGGTGTCTTGCAGCGTCGAGCTTTGGTCTTGGTGCTTGTTGTAGAACTTTTTTCAACTTAGTGGCAACGCTGCGGAATTTTTAAGAGACAGTGAGAGAGAGAGAGGGATTGAATGAGCGTGGAGACAGAAACAGAGCTGGGGACAGCAAGACAGAGTATTTACGTTTTTTGACGTCTTTAAATGTTAGCTGTAATTTAAGTACTGTAAAATATTTTAATGTATTGAAATTAAAGTAATTTCTTAACGGTCAACATTTAATAAGCCATCGGCAAGTTTTACCTTTAGCTTATAATAAAAACACATGAGGAAATTTGTATTAAATTTATATTTTTATTAAAATATTTAAATTTCTTTAGATAGTTTGTTTGCTTAGAGTTTAGAGTGAAAGACGTAGAGGAAATAGCAGTAGAGTAGATACAACTTTATAGCATAAATATTAAAAATATATTTGTATGTGTGTGTGTGTGGATTTTATGTGTAAAAGTGTGTGTGTGTGGGTGTTTATGTGTGTGTGTTTGTGGTATGTAAATTAAGACTACAGATAAATGTAACTTTTGTAAAATGCCTTAGTTACTGGAGTCATCGAACTGAGGAAGCAAAGTTTTTTGTAGCAACTATTGCAGTTCTCAAATGTTTTGGCACATGTTGTGTGTGTGTGTGTGTAGTTGTGTGTTTATAGCATAGCTTTGATCGATTTGAATATCTATATATTAACAATAACAAATAACTAAATGTATGTACTAAAACCAAAGCACTAAAATTCATCAGAATTTATACCGAGGCAACTCCACATTTTTAATCCTTTCTTCTCTTTTCTTTCTCTTCCTCTTTCTTATTATTCCTTCTTATTCCTCTTATTTTATCTTATCGATAAACGCATTTGCAGCTGAGGCAATTAGTATTTTGTTTTTGTTTGCTGCAAAGCATTCAATTCGTCCTTGAGCCAAGTCTGCCAGTTCTCCTGCGAGGGTAGAAACATTAATTCTCTAGCTAGAAAATGGCTTAAAGTTGTTACCAAAAAAAATAGTATATAAAAACAGGAAACAAAAGCGTTGCCAACACCAAAAGCCAAGCCATACAACATTACGATAAGAGATAACTATGTGTGTGTGTGCGTGTGTGTGTGTGTGTGTGTGTGTGTGTGTGTGTGTGTGCGTGGGAGGCAGAAGTGTTTATGCTAATTGAATATACAGTAGTTAGCCCGATTTTGCTAGCAGCCAGAAATGCCAGACACTTTGCATTTGGTTAGCGCTAATTGCATATGTCAACAGACAGAGACAGCAAATCAGTGAGTGAGAGAGATGGAGACATAGTGACTGAGTGAGTGAGTGCGAGAGAGATGGCATCTAGTGCGAAGCGGAAATCGGAAATGCTTAACTACGAGTGCTCCATATGAGTTGCGTGTCTCCCTGAGTGTGTGAGTGTGTGTTTGGGTGTGTGTGTGTTGGGGAAATCTATTTGCTTTGGCTGAGTTTCAGTGTGTGTGTGTGTGTGTGCTTTGCTGGGTTCAGTTTATGGCTCCGTTGCGTTTTTAGTCATTGTTATGCAAATTTTCCTGATATTCATCATATTCGTTTTCATTATCCTCCGCTTGGTCCTCCTCCTCTTCCTCCTCCTGCTCATAATCGCTGGCATTGCTCTCTGGCTGTGTTACATCTGGCAAATAATCCTTGTGCATGGGCGTTGAGATGATGGTCTCCTGTGCGTGTGTGTGTGTGTGTGTGCGTTTGCGTGTGTTTGCGTTTCCGTTTCCGTTTTGCGTTCCATATGTCAGAGGTGCGTTTGCGTTGTGTTTGTGTGTGTTCGTGTGTGTATTTGTGTGTGCGTTTGTAGTGTTAGTGTGCAAAAGCAAAAGTTAGTTAGCAGCGTTAGTGCAAAACTATGACAACAACAATTAAGACAAGTACATACACTCAGAGAAAAGCTACTTAAGACTCAAGTATTATGCAAACATATTTTGCTAATAGTTTTGAAGTGAACTAGTAGGTAAGAAATACTTTAATTTTAAAGATATTAACAAAGACTAGCTCTGTTTAATTTTATTCAACAGTTATTTAATGAAGACATAATATTGTCGTTAAGCTTTTCAATTTGTGACTAATTAAGTGCCGTAGTTCTATATTAAAGTAGGAAAATAACTTTTTTTAAGCTAAAAACATTAGCTATTAAGCTTTAATAAATTTAGAATGTTTACTAAAATCTGATGAATTGTTTACTTAAATTTTTTTTCATATAAAACTTTTTTTAAACTCCAAATATTTTGTATTTTGGTTTGTAAAATTCTTTTTCTACTTCCAAAGCCTAACAGCCAACACAGACAGCAACCAACTTTTCTCTGAGTGTAGTTCAAGTTAGTTTTAGTCCAATTAGAAACAGTTAATTAGAATAAGTTTTCAGTGGGTTTTTCGGGAACGCATGCTAACCTTTGGCGGCCGCCAACCGCAGCCCGGCAATGGCAGCCCGTCGACGCCCAGCGGACAGGGTGCATCCAAGCCGGGCACGCCCTGTTCGCCCTTGTCGCCGCGGTCTCCTTTCCGTCCCCGCTTGCCTGGCGGACCAGCATCCCCTCTGGTGCCCTGCTCTCCGCGCGGACCCTCCTGACCGGGTATACCGTCGGTGCCCTTTGTTTTGTGGTGTTTGTACAGTGTCAAAGTGTGTGTGTGTGCGTGGGTGTGTGTGTGAGTTACATAGTTATACAGTGTACGACGCCAAAAGAGTGTGACAGAGAGAGGGAGAGAGACAGAGAGTGTGTGTGTCATGCATACAAGAAAATACAATAAAAAGAAGAAGAAAAACACAAATTATTCAAATTAGCAAACCAGATAAAGTAAATAACAACAACATATACACATATGTGTGTGTGTGTGTGTGTGTGTGCGTGTAAATAGTAGACAGTGTGTAAATACATCTAATTCAGCTTAAATTGCTTAATTGCACAGACTTTGACTACCAAATTAATTACAGATTATTATTATAAAAGTTAACACATATAAAAACAATTTTTATAAAAGCTGAAAACACAGTCAAAATCAAATTTCATTGTGGAAACTAACAAATAATTTACTACTCGACTAAATTGTAATTTGTGATAAATAATTGGAGCCAGCAAAATAATTGCGCTTTCGATTACAATCAAAATGGGAACTAAGCAAATTTAAAACAAGTGCCATAATGTATACAAAATGCTCATAAATAACGTGAAATTTTATATAAATAGAAATTAAATAAATCCTTTATTTTTAGCAAAGCTTTTTGAACATATTCAGCTAAATTAGCGCAATTAATTGAAGACTGCAGTTAAACAAATTAAACTGAAAATTATGCTGAAATCTACTATGTGTATTTGTTTCTATTATTTTTTTGGAAAACACTCGACACTCGACTTACCGGCAGTCCTGGATCACCGCGTTCACCCTTGTGTCCTGTCTCGCCCTGGGCACCCTGTGGGAAATGAGAGCAAACAGGAAATGATTGAATGTTTGGTTTGGCAATTATCAATCAATCAATTTGAAAGTAACGTAAGCAGCTTAATATACCTTCATGCCATCCAAACCCGGTGGACCCTGTATCGATTGAGAACGAAAATAGTGAGGAAAAAGCGTCATGAGTTAAGCGATAAACTTTGGCTTAAAAGCGTTAAAATCTTGGCTGTTTGTTAATAAATATATACACGAATTTAGTTTTGTTTTAGTAAAAAACCATCACTTTATTGAAAATGCATAATTAATATGAAAATGATATTGATTTCATTAGCCGCTTCACAATTTGCTGCCCTTGGATTAGCGATTGTTTTTTTTTATTTATGGCAGTTACACAAAATCTCAATCTACATGTATAGACATAAATACACATAAATACATACATAAGTATAATTATGTAATTATAATTTTTTGGTATCTGTTTTTTGTTTTCTGTTTTTTAATTGCAAAAACTGTGTTTAGTACGTAATTAACAAATGTACACTTATGATTAACATTAGCAGCTTATAATGTCATTAATTTTAATACCTTTCAATTGAAATTGTTATTGTTTATATTTAGTTTTTAGCTTTTAGTTTTATAGTTTTATAGTTAGGGTTAAAGTACATGTTAATGTTATAGTTAAGTTGCCATTCGAACAATTCATTATTCTAGCCTATAGATCTCGAAATACATAAATCTTTGAGTAAGACCAAAAGTTAAGAGCGGGTATATAGTGATAATATAGAGTTATATATGAAAATTGGAATTAGTTGTTAAATAATTTCATATCAAGTATCTTATTGTTAGCTGACATCGTATGTACAATCTAGAGAGATAGAAAGAGACAGAGCATCGATTCAATTAATCAAAAATTGACATGCAAAATAATTGGAGAGCAAAATTTAGGTATCCAATTTTGGCATTCGACACATTTAATTGAAAACAAATTGACATATGCTTTTATTTATTTTGTTTTTGTTTTTTTTTTTTTATTTGAAAATACGCCTATTTGACCCACTTTCCACACACACATATTTGCGTATATAAATATTTATATTTTTTAATTGATTTCGTTTGCATTTGACATTCATTGTTTCTTTCATAAATTTCTTTTTATTTGCTCAAAACATAAATTAATATTTTGTTGAAAATTTGTATTTGTTTTTCGAGTTGTTTAATGAAACCAATATATAGTTTATGTATATATATATATTTGATATATTCAACTGTCTACAGAATGCTTGAAAGAACTACTGTAATGCATTTTAGAGGGTATTCTGAGGCCGTTCTGTTTTGCTTTTCATCGGTTAGCCGATGGCACTTGAATCTTTATATGTTACGTGTGGTGTTTGTGTATAAATATATTTATTTAAACTTTAGCCTAACTAACTGCCATGGCTGCGCAAAGTTTAACATTTATAACACTGAAAAATATGCACAATTGGAAGATAGCTCTTTGTTGTTATTTACGATTATGCTGAGTTGCGTTATCAATTAATATTTGTAATCATGTTTATCATGTATTTTACTTTTTGTTGTAGACATAAAACACATCGAACACTTATATGTAACTAAATGTTATTTCAAAATGTTTCGATTTTGCGTTACCGATATTGATTACTCGACAAAGCCTCTGGACGGCACCTAAGACAATGCAACAATTTAACAATGCAATGCAGAAACTTGACTGAATTTATGATTGGAAAAGGAAACTCTGCGAATTCATACCAAATTACGCTCACTTTTCATTTACTTCCCATTTTTTTACTTGGCGCCGCGGTGCGTATGATTTATGCTCGGAAATGAAATGCAATTAAAATATTTGCATTGTATACTTGTATGCATGTTTGTTTGTTTGTTTGTTTGCTTGTTTGTTTTCTTGTTTGTTTGGCTCTTTTGTGCTTATTTGTGTACTTTACTCCCCACTTCACTACCCCATTCCGTATATATATGTATTCTGCATATGTATTGGTATTGAACTATATTTTGTATTTAATTCGGTTTGACTCAATTGTTAGATTAATTGTAAATATGTCAATTCTCTTTATGTTTTATTAGTAAATAATTCTGTTCGCTTTGTTATTGATACTCCTGATTTTGATTTGGATTCTCTTTGTTTGTTTGTTTGTTCTCTGGGCTTTTGTTCTTGTCTGATATGAATTTAGTATGTGTATTAATTACGAGTTCACTGGTTAGTTGGCAAGCACTTTTAATTCATTATTTTGTGTCTTAATTAAGTTTCTACGACATGCGTTTCTTGTGTATGTCTGTACATGGGGCTTTTGTATGTACAACTTGATATACATACATATACACAGAGATCTTATGCTCTATATACGATACGTTATGCGACTGACTATATAGACGATAAAAACTGAACGACGCGCGTTAATAATTTCTATGCGTATTTTCTTTTTTATGCACTCTTTTTTTATATATATAAATATGTTTTTTTTTATATGCTGTTTCCTCGTTTGCTCCTCTGTAAGTATGTGTTGGTGTACGTGTGTGTATGTATATGAGTGTGCGTGTGTGTGTGTGTGTTTGTTTATTTAGCTTTTTTATGTCGCATTTCATTTGACTTTGGCGCAATGTGCTTGTTATTAATGATTAAAGTTGTATTAGTAGTCGCCCCACACCTGTTCCAGTTAGAGGGAGACAGCAGTAAACGATAGAAAGAGAGAAAGAGACACGTATACAAATCAAAGGTTAGACAAAATGTTTAGTCACATCCACAGATTACCAACAATTTTGTAGCAACATAAAAAAATCTCAACATAAAAGAAAATTAAACGCCAAATTCATTAATTTGGAAAAACTCGGAAAACTGCACTGAAAATCGGATTAACAGCAACTTACCGGTATGCCGGCTTTGCCCGTGGGACCTGAGGGTCCTGACTCGCCACGCATGCCCATGGGACCCTAAAAGCAAAGCAGAGTTGAGTAAAATAGCTAGATTTTGGTTGGTAAAGAGTTAAGAGACTTACGGGCAGACCCATGGGTCCTTGATCGCCTTTGTGTCCTTTCTCGCCCTGTAGGAAGCATTAGAAGTCAGGTTAGTTGGTAAGTTGGTAACTTATATGTAGTCACTTACCGGATCTCCCTTGCGTCCATCTAAACCGCGTTCGCCTTGATTGCCAGTGTGCCCAGGTGGACCCATAGGACCAGGTGGACCTGGAGGTCCATAAAGCTGAAAGTTCATAAGCAGTATAAGTAAAGTTTAAAGTGTTGTAAGCAAAATTAACTTACGTATTCAATGGTGGGCATATGTGGTGCATCGGACATGCCATCGTCCTGTCGACGACGCATCTTGCGGTACTGCAAAGCACAAAGAAAACGATTAGTTATCGATAACCTTTGTCATAACACTTAAGCGGCCACTTACCGAATCTCCGCGATCGCCCCTGTCTCCCTTGACACCCGGATAGCCTGGTGGTCCTGGCAGTCCCGGTGGTCCCATCAAACCTGGCGGACCAATATCGCCACGATCACCCTTCTCGCCTGGCGGTCCCTGGTAGCCCGGCAGCCCTGGTGGACCCACACCGCCTGGCTCACCAGGCAGACCGTCCAAACCGCGTGGACCCAAAGAACCCGGCTCTCCGGGTTCACCGGGCTCTCCTTTGCCGCCGTCGCGTCCGTCTCTGCCGTCCTTGCCCGCAGTGCCCGGTGGTCCTGGAGGTCCGCGAAGCAGTGTGACTGGTGGCTCATCGTAGTCGTCCTCCAGTTTTGTGCCGCCTGGTCCAAATATCTGCTCAGGGATGCGTTATTTTCAGGGGTGGAGCGAAGGGGCAAGAAATGGGGGTGGATGGAAAAGAGATATGAGGGCAAATTTAGTGGGAAAGATTAATTTATGCCACGTGGCGTTGCCTCAGGCGTTGCACGCGCTCATTTTACACACGCACACATACTAATACACAAATACACACACTCATACACACACGCTTTGATGGCACAACAAAAGCGGTGTTAAATTCGCTGGCAAAAAAAAACTTGTTCCAAACACACATTTGGTGTGGGAGTGGGTGGGGAGGAGGTGCTGCTGTGGTGGTGTCGTGCCACTGCGGGGGCGTGGCAGTGCCGCAGTGAAAGTCTTTTGTGTGCCGCGAAATTGTGTTAAGTGCAAGTTGGAGCCGAGTTCAGACGCTCGCATCGCATTCACCGAAAACTTAGACAATACCCGGCATAGAAAACCTTTAAAATAAAGGAGGTGATGGGGGAGGGGGTGGAAGAGTGGGTGGAGTGTGTTCTAGGGGTAGTGCGAGTCGAAAATAAAGTCAAGCAGCGACGTGCTTCGAGTGCGCGAGACTGTGCGCTCTGAGTGTGTGTTTGAGTGTGTGTGGGTGTGTGTGAGTGTGCTGTGTATAAGTGTGTGTGTGTGTGTGTGTGTGTGCTTTGTGCAGCACTTTCTGCCATTGTCTGTGTGTGTGAATTTGGTGCTTTGGTGCCAAAATGAAAGATAATGAATTGATTTTTCGAGAGAGTAGTTTTGTAGTCAGCAAAACACTCTATTTTCATCCAGCTCTCCCTCTCCCTACCACCCTCTCTGTATTCCCATTCTGTGTTTCACACTCTACCAAAAAACCTGCATTTAGGCCACATTTGGCACTCGGAAATTGGCAAACGCACTGGCTGTGCCTGGAAAACTGAAACGACTGCGAGTGAAGGCAGCAAAAACTATGCACTTATTTTAGTACATATGCTAAAGCGTGTTTAAGCAACCATAGTTTTAGTACTAATAAAAGCTGTATAAAAACAAGTAAGGAAAGTACAGTCGAGCAAGCCCGACCGTAAAATACTCTCTGCATTTTTTTCCCGATTAAATTATTAAAAGTCGGCCCAGAGATATTACAATGTTTAGTACTTGCATTAAAATACGTTGAAACAAAAACAATCTAAGCATAATCAAACATACAGCTGTTTGTCTGTATGCGAATACACATACGATAGACAATATATGATGCATATATGCATGTATGTGTGTATTCGGCGCGGCCAGCGACTGCGGGCAGCGCTGCCGCCACGCAGGCAGCGAAAACATTCGAATATGTGCTTGTATGTTTCTGTCTCGCTTGCACTCATACATTGATATGAATGCGGCAGCGCTGCCGCCACATGTGCTTGTATGTTTCTGTCTCGCTTGCATTCATACACGATATTGCATTTAGTTAGCAATATTGTAACGCTTCTAGTTTTCTTGTTTTTAGTGCGATTTCAATGCGCCTTTCAAGATAGTTTGATATACATAGTTAGTCTTCACACGAATTATAAATTACAATACTGTACTATATTAACAAACGCCTAAAAACGGAGCGAAATTTGAGCATTACTTTTATTAATTGTGGGAAAACGGGGCGTGGCAGTCCAAAAACTTAAATGTCCATGCATTTACGCTGTCGCTAGGAACCTCCATACCAAAATTGGTGATCCTAGGTGCAATAGTTATTGAGATATTCGCCCAAAACACCAATTTTTTCCGAGGTGTGTCTAGTTTTTTGCTCATTGTGGGCGAATGGGGCGTGGCATCGAAAAAAAAAAAGATTCTTGTATTGACTGACTAAATATGTGATCGATTGAGACCAAGCTCGAACTTGTAGCTCTTACCATCTCTGAAATCTGTTTGTTCATACGGACGGACAGACAGACGGACAGACGGTCAGACGGACAGACGGACAGACAGACGGACAGACGGACATGGCTATATCGACTCGGCTTGTGATGCTGATCAAGAATATATATACTTTATGGGGTCTGCCACGCCTCCTTCTGCCTGTTACATACATTTTCACAAACCCAATATACTCTTGCAGAGAGTATAACAACAGCAGCAATTGAATGAAGCAGTAGAAAAGCAGCAGAGTTGGTTGGGTTAAGCACTAGAGGTAATTTTACAAGGTATTCAAGAGAAGCATCAATCGAGGACAAAAACACCACAGTAGAAAAATAATAAGTTAGGGATTCTGTTGAAAAATCAACTCTAAACAAAGCCAGTAATAGATATATTAGCAAATATTCTTGAAATGAGCAGGGAATAGTTGATTTAAGTAAGAACTGTTTTTACAGACTCTTTTTTAATCGTCATCAAGTTAAATCCAGCTAGTATATCATATTTTAAATTTGTTTTATTAAGAGACTTAAAGCTAAACAGTTGAGTGGAGTTTTCTTTGACAATTTTACTGCCATAAAGTTTGTTAATTATCTTTCTATTTGCATTTAATCTGCTACTAGTTACTTAGATAAACATTAAACTTAATTTATTTCTGGCTTTTAAATACATTGAATTACTAACATTTAAATGTTTGCTGTTAAACATAATGAAACTCTTTTTACTAAAAAAAAGGAATAGAAATTTAAGCTAAGAATTTCGGTTTGCTGTAAGCAAAAGTGCCTCAAATATTTCGACTTGCTTTTCTTTGAATTTCTATTTCCAATTCTATTTCCCAGATAAATTGATTCGTTAAGGAAAATGTGTGGGAAAACCTATGGCACTTTTCAAATAATATCCTGCTCTATTTTCCATGGCGTGTTCACATTACGCAGACAGTAAAAACAATTAGGTTTTATTGCAGTTCTGACTGCCGCATTGTTGTCTAAGGAAGTGCCGTACTTGCAGATATTAAAAAGCCAACAACAATGCAAAACGCTTAACACACACGCACACCACAAGCAAACACACACACACACGCAGCACACACATATGCTTAAGTGATGCTTTGTTCGTTTAAAGGCACAAAAACAAAGGCAAAGGTAGAAAAAAGAATGCAAAAATAGCAAAAATGGGAAGCATAAAGACTTAAGCCCAAGTTGTGGGCGCCGGAATGGAGGGGGCGTGTCTAGGGCTGGAGCAACGACCATGACGGCATGACGGCTTACCGCAAATGCACTTGCCACAGCAAAAGTAACTTTTGCTCCTTTATGCGCAGCTCATCTGCATTGTGTGTGTGTGCAAGTGTGTGTGTGTGTGTGGCAAACAGTAGCCCAGCTGGCATTTTGTTGCAACTTTTAAACAATGTTGCACGAGACTCTTGGGAAAGTGTTGAACGTTGGAGCGAGCAGGGCAAAAAAGGGAACTTGCTTTTGACTCACTGAATTTCCGCTTCCGCTTTGCGTGCGCCATTGTTGCACACAGCGGGGGGGAGGGGGAAGGAAGCGGTAGGGGGCGTGCAGTGTGTGGAAGTTTTGGGGAGTGGCAGATCTGGTGATTAGTCGCCCATTTGTAGAGCAATTAAAGCGCTTTAAATGAAAGCTCACGATTAACATTTGCTCTGCGTGTGGCATTGCCGATAATTAAGGCACATTCTGCAGGGGATTAACAGAGCCCACATACCCGGCACAGCCAGACACTTAGTCACTCAGTCAGTCAGTCAGTCACACTGCCAATCAGTCACTCCCTCAGTCAGTCTGATAAACAAATGCTGGCGACAAATCAACGACTGTCAGAGCGAAGAAACCAAAAAAGTTAACAGCACAAAAGTCTTCACACAAGCTACACTAAGAGAAAACACTGGGTAATAAAGTGTTTGATTTGAATGCACAGTTTTTGCTTAAATTAAAGACTTCAGCTAACGTTTTACCTCATTTTCAGCAGTGTATTGGGTCTGCGCAAAAAGGACCAGCGCAAAGATTTAAAGGCTTTAAGAAGATGCCAAAGGCAGTTGCGATAAATAACATAAATAAAAGATACATAGCCAAAAGTGAATTGGGCAAATGTTTGTTAGCCATTCCCGATGCTCAATCCTCAATACTCTCAATTCTATGTTCTGCTTGCTGCCTTTACTCCTGCTCCCCTCCCTGTACTCCTTTTGGTCGGTGGCAAGGACGAATGTTGGCGCAGCTGCCTAACTACGATAAAAACTTCTTGTCTGCTTTTTCGGCAGCCGCTTTCGGTGTGTGTGTGTGTGTGTGTGTGTGTATTTGTGTATGCCATTATCTTGTATTTGTGTAGGTATGACTGTGTGTGTGTGTGTGTCACTGTGTGTGCGTGGGTGTGTTTGTATGAAATCCATTAGAATGTATCAATATTTGTGAGAGCGCCTCGGGCTGATTTTAATTTTCAAAGTATATCAAACACATTCACACACACACTCACACACACTAGCACACCCACTCACACACTTGCCGCTCTTAAATTATGCGTAAATATGGAAATTATTTGCACAAACGATTTTCGAATTTAAACTTTCCCCATGACAAAAATTCATTGCATATTTTCAGGCGGCACGGTCAAGAAAACTGCGTTTTTTTCCTGCAGGAAAATAAACCTGCAAACGAATTGCCCGTACTCAGCGAAATTCCTTTTGCCTGCTCTGGCGCCTCTTCGTCACTCGACGCACTCGTAATTTTCCACGGAAAACGCGATGGGAAAATGCCCAACTCAAAGGCAGACAAATGGTCGCACGTAAATGCGTTAAATTGAAAATCATTTTGATCTCGACGCGACACGACACGACTGACCCCAGAGTTCAGGCACAGGGCGGCTGAGTGGGCGTGGCCAGCACGTTACGTGCTCGAGTGCAGCATATGTCGCAAGGCTCGTGCCTGAGTCGTGACTGTGTGTGGGTGTGAGTCCCAGTGTGTGTGTTTGCGTGCGCGCATATTTTCCTCATTTTTTATAGAAATTTCCTTTTGAAATTTCATATATTTTTTCTGAGCCACCGCAACCGCAGTTCGAGCGTCAACAACAATGAACAAAAAAAAAATAAAAATGAAGGAAAGCAACAGAAAATGAAAAGAGCAGCTGAACATCGCCTGAGGTGAAAGTTTTGCAGCTCGTTTCCGACTGCTTTCCTTACCCCAACCCCGGTATTCCTTGCTATCAGACAACCCCCTTACAAATTTGCCCCTTCTCCGAGTTGGACCAGCCGTGTAATGCTTTCCCAGCTTGCCACAAAAGTTTACAAGAATCACACAATGGATGGGAAGCTCTCTCGGCAGAAACGCGGCCACATTAAATGCGTAATATGTTCCGCATCGCATCGACATGGAGCACAGTGGGCAGCAAAGCAGTTCTACAGCTCATAATGTAGTTTAAGCTGAGAGTAAACAAAACGGTATGTTAAGTATGTGCTTCCAAACTAACCTATTGATAGTTTCATGCCTAAGAAACTAGCACCCGAAATGAGCTTTAAGTTACAAGATTTTATTTTGAAAGACTAGAATGAGACTTAATATTTCAAGTTACATTTTGAGGCACTAGAATATTAAAAACTTCCAGTAATTTTATTATAAGACCTTCATTATTTTTCACCCATTAAATTGTTTACTTTTGACCATTGTCTTATGCAGCCTGGAGCAAGGAGAAAGTCAAGTTGCGTTGTAAAAATTTCGCGTGATTTCATTTTGCCGCTAACATTGTTGTTGCTGCCGCTGCTGATGCTGTTGTGATATTGTAATATGGCGGAAATTCGGAAGTATTTAGGGAAATCGTTACCAAGGATTTCGCATTTTCTTCCGCTCAGCCACAAAACGGCGCCTCAACAATGCGAACTGTCTCCAACCCTCGCAAAGGGGAGGAAACTGAAAGTTTCATACGTAAAATGTTGCCACTTTTGGAGCGCCTTAGACCCCCTCCCCGCCCCCAGACTTACCACCCTCTTGTGCCACACGCGTGCCTATAAATTTTCTAGAGTTTTGGTTGGGCGGTCCCCAGTTTTTGTTGGTATGGGAGGTGTGTGGGCGTGGCCATTCATTTGGTGTCGCTAACTTGAGATTCTTATTTGACTGCATACGTAACTACGTTGATATTTTCGTGTGCTCGTAGATCCGTATCTGAAATTTCTTTATTCAATCGCTTTTGTTGCTCCCTTGGCGTTCTCATCATCATCATCATCGTCATCGGTTGCCATCAAATAAAAGTTACGCACACCCCAGGGGATAGCATTACAAGTCACACACAAAAACACACACCCACACACACCACAAAGAGCGAAAGAGAGAGGGAGAGAGAGAGAGAGTGAGTGAACACACCGCAATGTGACATGTTGGAATTTTTGGCATGCTTGACCGATTTCATATGCCATATTTCAGCAGTCAATATTGGCAACTCTTTAATGTCTAAAAGAAGTTACATCGAGTAGAAAAAGCTGTTTTATTAAGCAGATAAATGGCCAAAAAACTACTTCTAAAAGGGCTGCAATTTACAATTTAATTTTGTGATTCTATTTTGAGTTTCTTAAGGAATTTTGCATGTATTTCAAATATATACATTTTTTTTAATACTCTGGCTATTAAATTGCTATATCGACAGCACTGTCCGCAGCTCAGACTGACCACAAATAATTGCCTATGCAAAATTGCGCAAAAAATAAGAAGACATTTTGCGATTTGCATGCTGCGCAGTTTTTCAATGAACAATGACGTCACACACACACACACACATGCACACATAAAAAGACATATACCTCAGTGTGTGTGATAAGCTACATAAGAGTGGGGGACGAGCAGGATTGGCTTATCAAATCGAGGCCATAAAAAAAAGCCAACGCAACTTAACTCAAGTCGAGCAGAAGCAATGAAAATTCAGTCAGAGATTTTCTCTCTCCCTCCCCCCTTTGTCCCACACACGGTCTGGGTGAAAAGTGTTAAGCTTATTGCGTCATTTAGGCAACACCCAAAACGAATTGACATCGAAAAGACGCAAGAACCCTTTTGAGCGAGTCCCAGACACAGAACACAGCAAACAGTACACAACACGACACAAGGAAAACCCAGGAAAATCAAGGAAAACTCTATACAAAACACATGCAAAAAGGACAGCAAAGGGATAGACAGAGCAAAGAGGCAAAGAGACTGGAGTGGAGTGGAGTGAAAATGTCGTCGTTGTCGTTTAGATTTCACGTAAGCAACTTGAAGGCTTTGATTTGCGACGAAATGTGACTGTGGAGGACACAAAACGTTGCCAGCCAGCAAATCCAAATTGTCAGTGGTGTGCCACATGCGAGTAACTTTTGGCCAACATTGTGGCACCCAGTTGGGACTGAGTTTGGGTTTGGGGTCGGGTTCGAGCTACAAGGGCTCTGGGTTGGATCACATTACCGGAGCAACTGGCAACTGGAAAGTGGAGTAACTTGAGGCGGCGTCGTGTGACGTGTAGCGAATCTGCAAGTTAAGTTTGCTACACCAGTTACAGACAGAAATAAAAGGGGTTTCTAGAGTTTATAGCTTAAAATAGACGTAATAGTTAGCCAAGTAACTAGCATAAACTCTAGAGCTACAACAAATATAAAATTCAGCAAACAGTTCTCGTCTTCATTTCCAACACTTTCATATACTTGTTTCCTCGATAGCACCATTAATCATACAATACATAAACATATTGTTTAGTTACAGAAAATATTTACTATCAATCATTCCACTAAATGGCGCGGAGAAAAACTCCATGTAACAAATGTTATGACTGTTTTAAATCTATTGGAAATTTAAGCTTGTCTTAAGCTTATTCCACTTAATTAATGAAAATTTGGGTAAACATATGCTTAAACTCTGACGAGAAGTTCTTATTATACTCTTTTGATCAAAATTGGAGTGCTACATTATAGCTTAAGGGCTATAGAAGAAGTCTTCTATTTTAAAAATAAAAAACCCTTCACAAAGTAGCTACACTTAACTACCAGATATTTCTTAGTCTAGCAACTCTACTTAAGCCTTGTAACTTGTATTTTTTTTGGCGGCGAAGGCAATTTTTATGACTCCATTTAGCAGAGCAGCACAACAACACACACTCACACACACACACACAATTGAGAAACTTGTTGTGATAAGAAATGTGAGCTGGTAGAAATTTTATGCAGATTTGAAGGCCCAAAAGACAACAACAAACACACACACACACAAACACACAGACACACACACGGGGTGAGCTACGATTGTAAAATATATTAACATAAATTTGACATAAATGCTTCAAGAACAGTTTTTGGCGTAAGACTTTACAGAAGAAGCTGCTTCTAGGACTAAACTTTGCAGCCTGAGTGTGTGACGGAGTAAGTGTGTGTGTGTGTGTGTGTGTGTGTGTGTGTGTGTGTGTGTGTGAGTGTGTGTGTGTGTGAAATATATATTGTTCCAACTTTATTAAAATATGACAAAGCAAAGCTTACAAAAAAAAACAGCTAACTCGCTGTCAGTTAGCATAATAAATAGCGTATTTCCCTCCCATTCATTGGATATTCATCATACGCCCCGTTGCCACAGCGTCACAGCATCGCAGCATCAGTTTGAAATTAATTTAAATTTTTGATATGCTGTCGCTGATCGTAAATTGTATATTAAATGCAAAGCTCTCAGTCCAATAAAAACCAGCTGAAATTTATATATAAATATTTTTGTAGACTGGCAAATGACATAACTCTGCAAGGCTATCGGAAAGCCAATAGATCAATTAGGATTATGCTCAATAAATTTATGAAAACACCTTGCAGCAAAAGCCAAGAGAAAGCCCAGCATTTTAGCTTTTATTTGCTGGGTGCATATGCACAGTGTGTCAAGAAATTATGTTGTCAAAGCAACGAATTTACATACACCATTAATATTTCATAACACAATTAAGTCCATCAAAGCTGGTTATTTATTTCATTTGCATTGCTTAAAAAATGTTCTATATAAACAGGGGAAAGAGGGGGGTAGTTTAAAGAGTTTGCTATGAACATTTACATGTTAAATGATGCAGTGTTTAGTTTAGAGACGTTAAATTATAGGCCAATTCTTTCTATAATTTTTCAGCCTGTCCAACAATTTACTTAACCGACTGTCTATGCCAAATATGCCATTTAAAGGTCTTGAGCTAATTTAACTGTGTCGTGTGACACATTTGTTCCAATGCTTCACATCGTTACATCAGATCACAGCTCGTTCCATTAACCTCCGCAAACTCTTTTCCTCTAGCACTTCCCTTTGCTCGGACCCTGTCATATTTCGTTTGGCAAACAAATTCATTTCATATGCTAACCCAACTCTGTCGCCATCTTCAACTCCCCTGTCCCCTCTTCCGCTCTGCCCCTCCCCCACACTCGTCCCGTGACGCAATGACGCAATATTCTCGTCTGACGAGGCGATGAAAATAACATGTCAAATTTATAATGCCTACAATTGCGTTTTTTATGGCCACAACAAAAAATAAAAATAAAAAAACAAAAATAAAACGGGCTAGTCGAAATTGTTTCGGTTCTCGGTTAAAGCCATAATGCCATGTGCAAAGTCATTGAATGAGGCGTGCCAAATGGAGGCGCAAATGTTTTTTTTTTCGTTTTTGGTTTTCCTTCAGCACACGAGCAATCAGATATATGATTTTTTATATTTTACGACTTGCTGAACTAATTACAAGAATTTTTAATGCATCCCAGCTTGGCAAGCCTTAAAAGTTTTTCAGAATTCGCTCAACTCAAGTAAATGTGTTGTGATTACTTGGATGGTAGCGGGAGGGGGGTAAAAAATTGTAGGCGGCATAATTTTGCAGCATCATTTTAGGCATTCACAACATTCACATTTTCCATTTTCCATTCAACGTAATGACGCTGTGCCTGCGCTTGGAGGTTTTCCACGGAAAATCAAAGCCGTTGATAGTCGAATTCGAATTGAAAAATCGACGCCCCGTTGCTGCTTTTGTAAGTCTCCTGCTGCTTTTGCTGCTGCTGCTGCCGGAAGCTGTCACGTTCTCAGCTGGCACGGGACCAGGCTCAGATTCAGATTCAGCCTCAACCTCAGTCTTGGTCTCCCTCTCAGTTGATGGCAATTGTTGCAAATAATTTTTTATGCTCTGCATTGCCTTGGTCGCGAACTTTTGTTTGTTGCCAAAAGTTTTCTTTGTTTGTTTAGCCAAAGGCAGCAGCAGCTCCATCAGGAAGCCGTTCCCTATGACTTTCATTTGTTTTGACATCACGTCGCTGCAGCAACTGAATATTCCTATCAGCGGGGGCAGAATGCCATAATCGCCACATTCAAACACCACGGCACGAGTGCGCATAGGAACAACAACAGTGGACCCACAACATGGGGCAATCAGTAGACGAGAGGAGCCAAACAGCAGCAAGGGGGCATGAAGTAAGTTAAAGGGGGCAGCAAAGTCATGCGTTACCCGCAGCTGAATTAACCCAAGAGGGGGGACACTAAAGTTTCCAAACGGAAAGCTGTTGCAAATTTATTTAAGTTTACTTAAATCTTTTACCTATAACAAAGCTGACATTTTAATTGGCAAAATAATTTATTGACTTTAATTATAAATTTTAAAGCAATTGACTATTTTAATTGATGACTTTAAGGCAGTAAAATGAAATAAATCAAGTGAGAAAAACTCGTTTATTCCGCTTTATATATTTAGACACTTTCTGGAGAGAAATTCGATTTATTTTCACACAGTATAAAAATAATTAAATTAATAAATTTTAGTGTTCAATATATTTGTAATATTTTGATGTTCAATGTTTGATTTCATTGCTTGCATTTAAATTTAAAAAAACTATCCTTCTTCTTTAAAATTGATTAGTTCATTCACTTTAGAAACTCTTGAGTACACCCTCTGTTAACTCACAGAAAATCGACACAGAAGTCATAAATGCGAAGCTGCACGTTGCCAGTTACCACTTGCCACTCGGTGTTGTTGTTATTTTAGTAGTTGTTGCTGTTGTTGTTTGCTTCTGGTTGTATTGAAAGTCAGTTGCGACTTGAAGCCGTTTCTTATGCTATTTTGTTATTACGCGTTATTGCAACAACAACAGCAACATAAGGAGTAACAGTAACAGCAGTTGGCCAAAGGCATATTACATGACTTAGCCTCATGTCTACATGAAAGTGTGTATACAAGTGTGTGTGTGTGACTGTGTGTGTGTGTTTTTGGCCATACAATAATCAGACTCTTTTTACCAAAATTGGCAAAACGCGCAAATATTTGTGTAGAAAGGCGGCACAGAGAGAGAGAGAGAAAGAGACAGCAAGTCTTCCATCGCAATGCGGCCCCAAAAAAATAAAAAAAAACTCGGCTCAAATTTGGCTTGCGGCGCTTATGCATTTTTCATAACGCTCCGCAACACGTGCTAGATACACAAATGTATCTTTGTAGCTAAGTATCTACTAGCTTTCACCCAGCCTGTATCTGTAGCTGTTTCTGTATCCATGTCTGAACTTTGTTGAGCAAAAATATGAAAATCCGTGACTTTTCTCATGCATCCATCAGCACGTCATAAGGCGGCAACAGCTGCCAGTTTTCCCTCCATTCATCCCCTACTGCCACACTCCCAAAGCCCCCTCAAGTGCCAATAAAAATGTTAAGTATCTGTGCACTGTTGACATTCCAGAGCAGCGCACATAACGCACGGCAAATGCTTAGATAAATGCTCCCGATACTCCACAGCAACAGCAACAACAACAACAAAACTTTGGGACACATAAATTAAGCTCGAGATTTACGCGACAAAAAACATTTCTGACAATTTCGATGAGACGCCAGAGTGCGTCAATATAGTTGCCCCTCCCCTCAAAAGCTACACGCGGAGAAAAGTATTTAAATATTCAAACATTCATTTAACTAATTTCGAAATATAATATCAAGGAAGCGCTTTCATAAATCAATTTAAATACGTCTTAACTATTTTATTACCTAAAGGTGCAATAAATTCTTTAAAAAACTTAACAGAGACAGCAAAAGTGCCGGTTTTACCTCAGAAAATAGTCTTACTATTAATAGAAAAATGTATCTAAATATAAATCTATTTGTAATTGTGCCGAAAACCAACTTTTTCGACGCATTACCACAAACGTTCTTATCGTTTATAATTTATCTGTTTAACCTCGAAATTTCTCCAAGTGTAGTCTTGAAAAATGCCAGCAGATTGGGGAATTTCTATTAAGCGCACGCTCCCCCCGCGCAGTTGCGTATCTGTGAGATACTTTTAGCTTTAATCAAAGGCATTACATCAAAGTTGCCACTTGCTGCTGCCGCAGTCGTTGCCACTGTGTTGTGAAACTGCCGCAAGTCTGTAACTGTAATGAGTTTAGTTGAGAACGTGGCATGAGGAACGCGGTACGCGGTACGTGGAACAGGGAACGCAAAACAGGGAAACCTTCTGTGATAGCTTCTTGGTGCTGCTCCTGGAAGCCGTTGAGAGTTTGAACATGCTCATTACACAGTCAAGGACATACACAAACGCCATCAGTCATAAATATATGTATATGTATATATGTACATATTTAGCATGCAAGTTACAGGCCAGCAGGTGGCGCTGCTGTGCTCAAATGCCGTGTCCTGCCTGTCCATGCGAAAGGATGCGCCCTAAATATATTTACAACTCTATTTACAGCTTCAGTGTACTCCTGAGCTCAGAGCTCAGCAAGCTCAACGAAAGCACCCAAAAATATTTACAGATTAAGTTTAGCTGGCAGCTAAATTAATGCAACGCTTCTACGCATTTTTACAAAGCAATTTACACTCCAATTTACATATTAATAAATTCAACTCTTCATTATAATTTCACTTCATTTTCTGTTTTGTTTTTCATATTTTTTTGTTCGTGTCCTTGATGCCCTTGCAGTGGGTAACGTAAATTTGTCATAAAGTGTGTGACAAAGTAAGAAGAGTAATTTTCTCTGGTTGGTAAAAACTCTTACTAAAATAGGTACAGCATCATTAAATATTAAAATTTAAAAGACGTATAACTGTGCTGTTTAATGGGATATTGAAACTAATTGCATACATTGTGTTTATTGTATGATTTTCTTGATAAAGAACCAACTTCGGCTAGAATCAGACAAATATATCTGCCCTAGAAACGATAGGACATTCCATACGATAATCAAGTTTGTCAGATCTTTGCAATTCTCTAATGCTTAAACTCCCCCATTGTATATTCCTTAATGTAGATACTAATTACCATTTAAAGAACTCTGCAAGGACATCAAATCTTCGGCATGCCAAAGACAAAACCTTCCATTTCTTGTTAACTTTTCATTCGCTGTTGATGTGTATTTTTTTTGTATTTTTGTTTTTTCTCTAATTAAAATAGACTGCAAACGAGTTTGCCTGCCATTGCTTATTCAGTTTGAATTTGCCACTCACCCGCTTGCCCCGTTTGCCACGCGGTCCTTTCTCGCCTGGCGGTCCGGCAGGTCCAATGGGTCCAACTTCTCCACGGTCACCACGCTCTCCGGGCGGACCTGTAAATGAAATGTTGAAATTTTAATACACTTGGCATTTATAGCGACAGATTTCAATAGAGCAAACAATACACAGATACGCAGATACACAGATACAGATACATAGATACACTCACAACAAGTGTGATGCAAATGACAAGGGACGCAGTGTCATATAGGGAAGGTAGGGCGTGTGAAGGGGCGTGGCAGATTTGTAATTATCACCGTTATTATCGCAGCTCGACGCTCAATGGACTGTCAGTATTCATCTGTCAGTCAACAGGCATTTGTTGGCTTTTCTGGTTAGCTTAACAATTTAGCCAACTGCTGTAAATACCAACAACAATAGCAACAATAAAACAACAACAATAGTATGGACAAATAACTCTGGTTGTTGTTATTGTTGTTGTTCTTGCCTTCTGCTGTTGATGGCTTTTGGATTCTAGTTTCAAATGCAAATTGTTTATTTGCCAAAAATAAAAAGGCCCAAAAACCACACACATACATCGACAGGCACACACATATACACACACACTGCACTGTGGTTCACAACCTGTCGTTGTATGCTAATGAAGCTTGTGGTTTTTCCTACTAACTTGACCCATTTCCCCAGGTGTTTCTGCAGGTACACTTTCCATCTTAAACCTGCAGTTGCTTTTCCTTCTTCTGAAAAATTTAAATTCATTTTATAAAAATCTTTAGATTTTTATAATAAACTATTTTAATGACGTTTGAGTTTTGTGCCTGATTGAATGCAACACTGGTACAATTAGTTTTAAAGCCACAAAAAATTTCACAAAATTTAACTTTATATTTAAAAAATTAACTTAGTCTGTAAAAAATAAATTATAAATTTTATCTCAACTCTTGAGCAATTTGTGTGTTTTCCGTCTCTCGGATATTACAGATTTTGCCAGATTGGAGATGAGCACACTTTGCTCGTTAAGCTGTCAGCATGAAACACACTTTTGCCCCACTGTGGCGCCACTATAAACCATCGAGAGCAACAACAACAAGAGCGACCTGTTTAGTTGAAATAATGAGAAATTGTTTTCTACTTTTTTTGTGCTTTCTGCTGTCCGAGACTATTAAGTACGGCCATTTATATAACCCACAAATTCAACACACACATTCAATGGGATAAAGAGGCGTATACATTATATCACACCCTCACACACACACACACACACACACACACAGATATGTATTCATATCACAGATAAATCCAATTGTGGAGCTTGTCAAAACGAGCAGCAGACAGAGAGGGGAATGTGTGTGTTGAAAGATATAGAAAATTTATTAAGTTCGTAAAATTATGTCTAAAATGGGGGGCTATGTTGATGAGGTCCTACGTTCCCCTAAGTCCTTGGTGCCTTTCCTCTTCTCCTTTCCCTCTTTGCGCTTGCTTCTCCCTTCGCTTTTGCGCATAAATTTTTTTGGTTGTCTTTGCTGTTTATTTATTAAGTATTTTTGACTGTTCCTCTTTTGTTTTGCTCTCTGAGATGGACTACAGCGGGGCGTTTCCAAGTATTTATGGTGGCATAATTTAGCGTTAAGCATTTTAGGCGACAATTTGAGCCACAATAAAAACTATTCCAGCGGCAGTCGACGACAAACAGCAAAACTTGACCACAGAGCTGGACTAGACTGGCCAATGGGGCTTTGAAGTGGATTTATAGAGCCAGGATATTGGATTGTTGTCGGTTCGCTTGAGTTTTTCCCATTTTCCTATGTCCTTCCCTTTTCCCTCTTCCTTTTCCGTTTGGCACAGAAGCCAATGCAGATGAAGTGCAAATGATAAGTTTTAATTTCATATCCAGCACAAAACTGGACAATGGATAAAGCAATAACAACAAAACGTCAACAGAAGCAGCTAAGCACCGAGAGCTGAGAGCTGAGAACCGAGCAGTGAGCACTGTGTGAGCTCTTCCCGGATGAAATGCAATCAAAATACTTATAAACTGAAATGAAAATCAAATAAATCAGCAAATAAATTGACATTTTTTGGTTGGTCTGTGTATTACAACGGGGACTTTTGTCGGTTTCAGCTGATGCTGCAGATTTCACTAGGATACAAATAAGTTGTAAGACTGTGAATGAGGGTAAGCGACTGGGAGATACCCTGTACTTAATTTTTTAACATTTAAAGAAGGACTAAGAAGCTTAAATTGGCTGGGTATTTATGCTACTGCATACTTTTAAGAGTTAGAGTGGCTACTTTCTCTCAAACTAAAGTATTCAACGCAACATACCCAATTAGACAGCAAGTAATGAGTATAAAAATACAAATGACACATTAAATTGCCGAATCATCCGCTCAGGTCCAGCTCTGGGGCTTCTGGAGCGCTGTCGTAGCTGGTGCCCTGTGGACGCTGCCCACACATAAAGCACAAGTCAGCTTAACTAATTACGAGAACGATAAGATAAGCAGAGGCGAGACGAGTCGAGACACGACGAGACAAGTCGAGACGAGAAAGAATTTCAAATACAAATGACATTCAATTTATTCAAATCAAGCCCAAGTCCAGCAGAATTCAGAAACAGACGCATTTCCCTTGGATACGAAACCGACGCTGATTTTGGGTAAAATAAATTGCAATTTCATGTCACAGCATCGTAGAAGTGCCCCCTCTAAGGGGCGGGAAAGGGCACAGAGGCGAGTGTTAGGGATAGGGGCACTGTGGGCAACTGATGACAACTTTGGCTATCAGAACAGCAGATCGCAGTCGAAACTAACTAGATACTTATCTAGAAACAATGTGCACAACATTAACGCAACTGCAACTTACAATTTACAACACAGAACACAGAACACACAACTTGCAACAACTGCGACAACATTGATGCACTGATAAGGTTGTCGAGTGGGAGCGAATTGGATGCGGGTCAGTACAGAACATGGGCCTAATTGATAGCGCTGCTTCTTGGTCAAATGCATTAGTGGCATTCACTTCAATTGGAGACTTAATCTTCATTCAATCTGTAGTCCATGCTCGCGCTGAGTAGTCATCATTTTAAAAGTCTTTGAAAGCGGAATGCAGTATCTCTTTCCTCTCCCTTTACTACAATTCCCTCTATCTCCTTCTTACTTAATGACTGTGGTACATTTACTTCAATTGGAGACTCAATCACCAATCAGAAAAACGGACTTGTGTTGTCCTCAGAAATGAAGACTCTTTGTATCTAGTTATTTGCAGATTTCATTCGATCTGTCTTTCGAAGGAGTATTCACTTTGAGGGGAAACTGAATATCCATTCAAGTACTGAGATCTTTCTAAGAGTCTTAGGAACAGGAATATTATTAGCTCGCTCTCATTAGCTTTCTCTAGGGATTGGAGACTCAATCTCTATTCAAACCATATGCATACCATATGATTGCCTTCATGACCTTTTGGAAGTGTATTGTTAATTCCTTTTTTCTACTTTCTTATATGGCACAACTATTGGTGACACTATCGAGCCACTATCGGTAGCGCATGGCCATCGATAGTGAGTCGACTTGATAGTGCTCTACCATCGATAGTGTCGATAGTGCTATTGATAGTTTCCCACCTCTATTCTATACATCTATTCTTTTTCTTCCACACTTGTCCTAGCGACTCATCCTTTGCCTCTATCTCAAATGCATTAAGTTATTTAATTTAATCCAGAACTGAAGTGATTTAAATAATTGATCCTGTTGTTTTTTCTCTGTCAGTTTATCCCTTTTTCTCACTTCATAAAATGCATTAGTGGTATTCACTTGAGTAAAAATAAATATGCACCTAGACTTGTCCCTTTCTTAGAGCCTTTAATCGTTAAATTATACATCTCCCTTCAACTCAAATACTTTAGTTTCACTCACTCAAGTCAAAACCAATCCTCTTAGAATACTTTATGACTTTATCTCTTGCTCTCTCCACATCAAGTCAATCTCTACCTGTTTCCCCAGCTCCAGCTTTCCCCTGCCATTCAGTGGACACTTATGACTTGTCTCTTTATCCCCTTTTAGTGTTATAACTTAAGTATTGTTTGTTTTACTATTATATATGTAGAGACTCTGAAGACCCCTAATAAAACAATTGGACAGAGACAGCGTAAGAGGCCAAAGGTGACTACCTATGCCACATGCTGCATAAACTCACGCCACATGCTGTAGGCAGGCAGGGGACACGTAGGCGTGGCATGTGTACAAGTGTAGGGGCGGGGAAAACAGCGATGCTAATGAGCTGCTAAAAGCAACATAAATGACATAAAGTTGCATTTTTACGAGCGCGGTAAGTGTTTCAAGCTCTACAGGGTCTACAAATTTTTATGACAAACGCCAGTTTCGAGTTCGAATTCGTTTTCGGTTTCGGATTGGATTCCAAAGCGTTTCAACTATTTGAGCGCTGCGCTTGGGTTATTTTCGTTTATTAAAATCGCATAAAGTGCAGAAATATGTTAGACCGGATCGTAAAAAGCAGCCAGCCAAAATGGAAATCATCCGAGATGTTCAGTTGTGGGCGTATAGACGTGTTTATAGGGGATATAGGGGACATGGAGAGTAAGTTGGGGGGGGGGGGGAATTGGTTTCCACACGAGTATTTGTGGGGCATTTAATTGACGTCGACGTCAAAGTTTGCGGCATGCGGCAGCACACAAAACACAAAGGTCGTTAATGTTATCGCAAAATGCGGCAGGCTAAACAATTTCCAAATGTGGAAATAAACTAAAAGTAAAACTATATATAGCTATAAAGTACACAGCTTTAATGCCGAAGACTCGATGCTCTAGCGTAGAGTAGTGAATTCCGATCTAAATTGACCGCAGTAGCGGGATTTGATTTCAAAAGGAAGACATTACAATCTGTAGGTTTGCTTATTATTCCTTGTATAACAAATATTTAAGTAGGGAGAATTCGATTGTTACTATGAGTAAAATCTAAAAAATTAATGACAGATTAAGTTGTCTAAAAGTCTAAACTTTCTATAGAGAAAAATACATTTCTCCGAGGCTTTCCATGATATCTTTCTGTATGATATATCTAAAATCTAACTACATATAGTTCGAGTTTATAAAGATATAAATACTTCCAGCCAATAGTCACCACAACCTTCCTGAAAAAGCCTTAATACCTCTGGCTAGTGTATAAAAATATGTTTTTAAAATTTCTGTGTTCATAAAAAACGCATGAAATGCATTCGGTATTTTTCGATTTGATTTACATTTTAACGAGCGGCATTTCACACCAAGAGCGCAAATCAAAATCAAAATAAAAATAAAACTACAAAAACAGTCGGAAAAATTCGAAAATGTGCTTTAATGGGACAGCGTTAGTCAATGGCTCAATTAGGCTAGGTCTAGGGCTGGGTCGCGGTCGCTTAGGGATGCCAAAGAGTGGGTGAGCGGGGTAGGGGTAGGGGAATAGGCAATAAATAAAACAACCCGCAGATGTGAAACCAAATGGCCGCGTGGCAACACTTGAAAAACCCATCGATCGAGCGATTCCCAAACATCAATGAGCTGCGGTTTACTTAATTTACGGCTATCTGTATCTGTGTTTGTATCTCTATCTGTATCTATGAGTAAAGTGGCCTTTGAGTAAACAAACAAGCTGTGAGAGGCAGCTGCTGAGTCAGCCAGGAATGGCAGCAATCGGTATCACTTACCTGGTGGTCCAGGAGGTCCCGGTGGACCCTCGATGATGCCCGTTGGGAACTCGTCACCCTTGATCGTTGTGGTGAGTCCGCGATCACCGCGATCGCCCTTGTCACCCTGTAAATGAGACGAGACGTGGGTAAGAAGAAGCACAAGTATTTTAGTGAGTGAGTCACATGGAAAATTAAGTGGAAATCCCGAAAGGTGAGTGAGTCTGTGTGTGTGAGGGCGCTTAATACATAAATAAACGATAAATAATGTGGAAAACCGACAAAAAGCAGAAAAAGAAAAGAGCAGACAATGAAAAGTCTGAAAAAACAAATGCAGACAGCACACAGACACACACACTCTACACGCACACAGATACGAATGACGACGAGTCACTTGAAACGTCACAATGTTTATCCAACAGATACAAATAGTGCATTAATCCTTGTGACATCTCTGTTTTACTTATGAATCGCTTTCAGTCCCTATCATCTCTATCTCTCTGTCTTCCTTTCTCTTTGTTCTGCTTCCTTTATGTTTATAATACCCTGTGCCTAGGTAGGGTATAATGGCTATGTAGGTAACTGATGCACTGATAAAATAAATCCGAGATTTAGGGACAAAATGAATCATAGACTAATTCAGCAGTAGACTTGTTCTTAAAAATATAAAAACAATAAGCTAAATAATTTTACTGGGTATTTTCTGGTCAATTCCTTGTTCTCATCTCAGATTTCTAGCGATTTTTTCAACGTGATTGACTCACCTTTGTGCCAGGTGCACCCGCCACGCCGGGCGGTCCCACCGGTCCCGCTTGTCCTGCCTCACCCTGCACTCCCTGCGGTCCAGTTTCTCCAGGTGGTCCACGTTCGCCGGCCACGCCCGGATTACCCGGTTCACCTGGTGGTCCCGGCGGTCCTGGTTCACCGGGTTCGCCCTAAATTTGATTGAAGAATAGCGTTTGATTATTAGCAAAACACAGGTAAAACAAAGTTGTTTTCCAGCTAAAATTTTACGGGGCACGTGCAGCAAACAAAAACAAAGACACAACAGAAAGGGGCATGCAACATTATGTGGCTTCGTTTGGGAACTTGGTGAATAGTTTAGACCACAACCAAAGAGCACTTACCTTTAGCTGTATGACCGTCGAAGCGGAGACGTTAACACCCGCTTCTTGCAAGTCCTTACAACCCAAACACAACACACACATTAAAGGATTAAAAGTAATTGAAAAAATAAATAAATTAAAGTTGAATTGGTTAATAAAATAAATTTGAAAACAAAATATTACGTTTAGCTGCTGCAAAGCAATTAGCAACCAACTTAAAATGGCTAAAAAAGAATTAAATATTAAATTATTATAAAATTATTAAATAACCAGAATTAAACCAGTAATAAGTATTGTAAGAAAAGAAAATCAAACTATTTACTATTTTATTAATTATATAAATTATTACAAAGCTCAAAGTTGCTAAAAGAAGTTGAAGTAGAATTTTATTCTAAAGCTTATTACCAAAGAAATACCTTATATAAACTAAAATTGCTTAAATCATATTTTAGTTATTTTTAAAAATTGCTTAGCAGTTAATAAATTCCATAAAAATGAACATAATCAATAGGAAAATGTCGGAAAATCTATTCGTTTTACTGGCTAGACAGCAAAACAGAAAACCAGTACATAAAATTCCATTAAACCAATGATAAAAATTCCAAAGCAAATATCCCAATGACATCTAAAATTGACCAAGGGTAGACGGAAGGAAAGGGGAGAGGTGGGGTGTACTGGAATGCTGTTTCCTTTCATGGAACAGAGACAAAAATGACTAGACAAAAAGTATGCAAAAGTAGCAAGAAATTTATTGTAGAGCTTAAACCAAAGAGCTGAGCCGAGTTAAAAGCATTACGAACAACAATGACCAGGATAATAAACAACTACAAAATACAGCTAAAACAACAACTACAACAACTACAACTACAACAACGACAAGGACAAGTGCAGAGCAGACACAACAAGTTGCAAATATTTGCAGTTGTGCTGTCCAACTGCAGTTTGCCTTGAGAAATTTGTGTCCTACTGGGGTGTTGGGTGAGTGGTAGTGGGAGTGGGGAGACTTGGCTTGGTCTGTCAAGCCGTGTGTACTACAGTTGAAACATATTTATGGCTCAAATACCTTTACAGCAACAATTTCCGCATAGCCCAACGTGCCACCGTGCAGCGTTGTCACCGATCTTTTCAGGCCCTGTTTGATGAACGGATGCAGCAGCGTAAGCAGAGCAAAATAAATTTTGTTAGCCAGTTAGTTTTTTATATTTTTTTCTTAAATGTTTAACCTTGCAGAGTGTATTACAGTGTGTAGCTTAGGGTATTCAGACAGGTGTGACGAAAGTAAAAAAGTTACTCGTCAGCAGTGAAGGACAAGACTTTGGTGCCATCAGAACCTTCAGTTGGAAGTTATGCATTTTACAAAATTAAGTAGTTTAAACTACTTTTTTGATGCCTGTACTACTACACTCTGCTAGGGTATCAAAGCTCTGGCATGCCAAAGACATAACCTCACTTTCATTAAGTTTGTAACAGAATTTTGAATAAAAGTTTCAAGTTGACACATTTTGGACTTTGTAACTTGCAGCATTGAGTGCAGATTTGCAGCAGCTTATGATCCCGAACTTGTATCCTGAACTTACCTTGACTGTTTGGAAGACGTCCACGCCCGGATGTCCGGTATCGCCCTTTTGGCCCTTGTCACCGGGCTTGCCCGCCGCGCCCTTCTCCCCGCTGATGCCATTAAGGCCCTTTTTATATTGTTGAAATTATCAAGTCAGTTCAAAATTGGTATTCTTGATTTCTTGGCTCTTTTCGAGCTGTACTTACCGCTTCGCCCTTGTCGCCTGCATCGCCTTTTTTGCCTCGCTTCCCTCGCTTGCCGGGGGGACCGGGTGGACCGGGAGGACCTGCAATTGAAATGAAATTTTCTTGCTCAAAACTTTTGTGCAAAGTAATAAGGCAAAAAGACAAATTCCGAGTTGTGTCCTAGGGTCAACAGCTGCCGCCTCATTAGTTGCGCAGTCAACTTTACAGCTGACCGCAGCAGCGTGCAACGCGCGATGACACGGCGAAAAGTTAGCCCAAACCTCAACCCTACCGCTACACTGAGAAAAAAGCATATGGAGTAACATATTAAAGTACGCTGTCTTTTCCGCTTAAAGTCTTAGTTTTAGTGTATTTTTTTAACAGTGTACCCCTACCCCTTTCTGTACCCCCAGTTACTGCTGAACTTCTGCTTTCTGCCCTGTTTCCCAGAGACAACTAAGCACTAATGATTTTTTGTGTCTATCGCAGAACCACAAAATGTGGTGACAACAAACTGGGCACATGACAGTCGAGCTTCTTGAATGCAGCATTCTTACTGCTTTTTGTTCGTTTTTTGCGCAGTTTTGCTCGTAACTTGTGCAAATTCATTTAGCTGAAAAATGGCTTTCGTTGCATTTTGTCGTCGGACTCAGAGCTGTGGTTGAGAGGGCTGGATAGGGGACAGGGCATAGGTTTTGGGCCAAAGGACAACGGGCAACAGAAGCTGTGCACAAAATATTTATAACCACTTTGGCTGCTATTATTCTAGCGCTGCGAAAAACTTTATCGTCTATACAGAAGACAGGCAGCGCCTGTACACTGGCAAATATCAGAGAGAAGTAGAAGAACTGAACTACGAATTCAGGAAAAAGTACTTAAGCTACCGCTTTATATATAGTCACATCTTCAACCTTAAAACAAAGAATCAGTTTCAAAGGATATTACCTTTTTTTTTCTAAGGAAAAATTTACTAAATAATTAAATCTTTTTTTTTAAAGAGTTATTGATGTATTCTAATAGTGAATGGTATTTAAAAGGTGAGGAAATAGTTTTTTAAAAGCTTATCTTCTTGGGTCCCAATGTGTTTTCTACTTATATAAACTCTATATCATTATAGTGCTGGCTTTTTAACTTTTTTTGGTCAGTGTACTTGAACAAACAGGACAAAAGTGTCTTGAGTTGAACTCGACTCGACTCTCGATGCTTTTCAATTATTTCGCATGCAATTTTACGGCGCATAAAATTTCAGGCATCGTGCTTTGTAGTTGTAGTTAGTCCTGGCAATTATTCTTATTAGAGTCTACGATGAGAATGCAGCCCGAAGACAGGAAATTAACACCTACATAAAAGCCAACACCAAAGCCAAAGCCAAAGCAAAAGCTGTAGCCAAATTCAAAGTCAAAGCCAAAAGACTATATCTAAGTGAAAGAACTGTTTTTCCTGCCCAAGCTCAAATGAAGTAGGTGTGAAAATATTTAATTAAAATAACAGCCAACAACAAGAAACAGAAAACAGTAAACAGAGAAAACAAAAAACACAAAATACGAGAACACACAACAAACTCGTGCCTTGTAGTTGTAGTCCAACAACAACAGCAACAGGAAACGCAACACGCGCCGTTTTCTCCTCATTTCGTTTTTCTTTATTTTCATTATTTTCCCAACTTTTTTCTGTTGGTTGTTGTTTTCTTGCTGTTCGGAGAATACGCAGACCTTTCGGCTGCTGTTTAATAATTGTTGTAATTAAGTAATTCCGTTTCTAGCTGCTCTTCCTAAAAAAGAAAAGGTGCAAACGAATGAGAAATGTAGGTACCACGTACTGCGTACTCTAAAACAGGGCCCGAGGCAAAGGAAGCTGCCTTTAATACAGGAAACGACGCAACTCGCGCCAAACAATTTAAATTCATTTTGCGCCAAAATGGCGCCACAAACTACCAAAGTGTAGAAAAAAGTGGAAGACGAAGTTCAATCGTGCTGACACGATCAGTGAATACCCTGTGAAATTAACGGATGACTCTAGAATTTTCTTGGACTTTGAATTGAGCTGCTAAAGTTCTTTAATCAAACCATACACCTTGGGTTCTCTACCCTGAGCATCTCTCATGAGACCTTTCCATCTCTGCAGATCAACACAATATATACTACTATAGCGCCGCAGATACCTCCTTCTTCCTCTTAAGTACAGGGTACATAAAAGTGCGGCACGCGTCTACCCCAGCTGCCAGCCCTTCCCTTACCCTCTATGGGTGTGGCAGTTTGTGTAGGTGCGATGTGAGCAGCCACAGGCAGTCGACTGACTCCACCTCAACACCGTGGACTTCTTTGGGCAGCCAGCATGACTCCAAACAAAGAGACGCCTCTCTAATACAGCCAGCTCATTTAATTAAAACAAGTAAGGAAAGTACAGTCGAGCAAGCCCGACCGTAAAATACTCTCTGCCTTTTTTCCCGATTAATTTATTAAAATCGGTATCGAGATATTACAATGTGTAGTACTTGCATTAAAACACGTTGAAACAAAAACAATCTAAGCATAATCACACATACATCTGTTTGTCTGTTTGCGAATACACATACGTTTGACAATATATGATGCATATACATGTATGAATGTATGTGTGTATTCAGCGCGGCCAGCGACTGCGGGCAGCGCTGCCGCCACGCAGGCAGCGAAAACATTCGAACATGTGCTTGTATGTTTCTATCTCGCTTGCACTCATACATGATATTGCATTCAGTTAACAATATTGTAGCGCTTCTAGTTTTCTTGTTTATAGTGCGATTTCAATGCGCCTTTCAGAATAGTTTGATATAGTTAGTCTTCACACGAATTATAAATTACAATACTGTACTATATTAACAAACGCCTAAAAATATTTTTTTTATTTTTATTAATTGTGGGAAAAAGGGGCGTGGCAGTCCAAAATTTTAAATGTCAATGCATTTAGGATGTCGCTAGGAACCTCCATACCAAAATTGGTGATCCTAGGTGCAATAGTTGTTGAGATATTCGCCCAAAACACCTATTTTTTCCGAGGTGTGTCTAGTTTTTTCATCATTGTGGGCGAAGTGGGCGTGGCATCGAAAAAAAAAAAGATTCTTGTATTGACTGACTAAATATGTGATCGATTGAGACCAAGCTCGAACTTGTAGCTCTTACCATCTCTGAAATCTGTTTGTTCATACGGACGGACAGACGGACAGACGGACAGACGGACAGACAGACGGACAGACAGACGGACAGACGGACATGGCTATATCGACTCGGCTTGTGATGCTGATCAAGAATATATATACTTTATGGGGTCTGCCACGCCTCCTTCTGCCTGTTACATACATTTTCACAAACCCAATATACTCTTGCAGAGAGTATAAAAAGATTTTCATGTCTAGGAAAGTGGAGCTGAAGGCGTCGGAAGCAGTGTCAAGTAAAGATAACTGAATTTTGCTGCTCCTAATCGGAAATCATAAGCACATTTGTAATCAGTAGCGAGCTAATAACCGAATAGTGAAGATTGATTTCATGCAAATTGTGTAAACTTTGGAAAAGTTAATAGAGAGGGCAATTGTGTAGGAAATTTTAAGTACAAACAGGGCCTAAATAAGGAAACTTTAACTATCTGTGAGATAAAGGTTATACGATGTATGAAAAAGAAAACTTAAAGCTTATCTCTGAGGAAGTTTTAATGGCATAGATTGAGAAAAAGTATCTAAAAATTTCAGAACATTCTTTAAAGAAGCATTTTAGTAATAGGCATACTTGAAACCTTATGGAAATATGTAAAATTAAATAAAAAATAATACAATAAAGTCGTTTTAGATTCTTTTTAGATAAAATTATTCTTTACTTCCCAAATTTACCTCATAAAACTCACTCTTTATAATAATTGTGCCTAGCCATATCTTTTTGTATCTTTTGAATATATTATCCTTATTTTTATGTACCCAAAAAACATGTTTTCCAAGCGGAAATCCTGCAGGTAATTTATTTTGTAGTATCTCGTGCCACTGTGCTATGCAAAATAAAACTTATCTGCCCACAGTGCGGCACTTGGCCAAGTAATAAAAGCCAACCAATTAAGCGTGGCTAAGACGTTGGCACAGCTTGAAACAATGGACGGTTTTCTTGTACTCATTCTCGTTGCCTGGCTGCCCCATTGTCGCTTAGGGCCTACTTGGTAACTTGGCCAACCGAAATGGTGGAAGAAAGGCGTCAAGTGTCGTAAGCCAAAGCCAAACGGAAGTGTCGAGCTACCAAAAAGCTCATTGTGTTAACAATGGCATAGGAAGCAAGCATTAAAGGCAAAGAAAAGCGTCAAGAAAATGGCGAAAAAGAAGTGAAAATTGCGCTTAATCTAATAACAACATAATAATCATAATCATAATATCGTTTTGCCTGCTTCACATGCCGGGCTTCCACCCAGTTGCTACTCCAAATTTTCCTCTTTCTTTCTTTGCCATTAATGCCGCATTTTCCGTATTATTTTCGCGTTGATGGCGTCGATGTTTGCAGCTTTCAACGCACAGTTTGTTGCCTCCTAATGGTATTTGTTGTTCTTCTTATTCTTTGTGTTCTTTTTGTTGTTGTGTTTTTTCGCTAATGCGTCAAAAAGTCCCATTGTATGACTCACACATACACATACACGAGTATATATTGAGTTAGTTGACAAACTAAGTACGCGCTTTGCTCTGATAAAGTTGTTAAGTCAAAACTTATTTTGTTTTTATTTGCTGACACATAATGAACATTAATACGTTACTGTCCTCACGATGATTATGATAACGATGATCATAATGCTAATGATAATGCTCGCAATTGAACGCGTGATGCAAGTCGCACATACGCTACACATAAATCCATATCGATGTCAAGTTTCAACTCCTTTGGCCCCCACTTCCTTTGACACCCCAACCCCATCTTTTTACGGACACTTTGTCGCAGTCTAAAGTACACTGAGCTAAAAAGTCATTCTATTATTTTCACTACTACTTGACTACATGACGACTTTTCTCACAGTGCAGCACTTACTGCGTAGCAGCTGACTATGGTCGTGTCAACATTAGTTCGACTGCTGCAGTAGCTCATCCCCAGCAGCCAACAGATAAGGGGCGTCTGGGGCGAGAGGAGTTTATGTTGTTCTCCAACTCGAGCTTTGGCTCAACTGGCAGAGCGGAAAAAGGAATTATGTCAAGTTGTACGCGTAATAAATACTCGGAATCGTTTACGTGCGTACAACACCACAACGACACGTACAACAAACAAGAGGCAAACAAGTTGACAAACACTGAGATAAGTCAAGAGACAAACAGAGACAGTGGGAGAGAGAGGGAGAGGGAGGGAGGAAGACAGAGACACACTATGTGTGTGTGTGCTGTCAATTGACTCGCTTCAAGGAGAATAAAATGTGCCTGGCCTGAGTGCTAGTTATCATTATACAACTTTGCCGCCACACTTGGGACCAAGCTGGCAACTGACTCTCCATGGAGACTAGGCTAATTTGAAAACTTGCTCTAATATGGCGAGTAGAAGAGCACTCCGACAACTATTTTGAAACTAAAAACCAAACTTGGCTTAATCAGCTCAAAGTATAAGCGTGTTGAGTGCATGAGATGCTTCATAAAGGACTCACTACAGCTGCCTCTTAAGACATAGATGAAAAAACTCAACAACTTATGGTAAGTATGCTTAAAAATACCACAAAAATATTGTATACTATTTGTAAACATGTTTTAATTTACTTTTGTTTTTTACTGTCCCTGAAATACCCAACTCTATTTCAAATAGCAGCAGATATATTTCAACTCGGCAGAGATTCATCTGCTGGTTTAGATATCTATGTTTGTGTCGTCAATAGAATTCCAATCGAGCAACGCAGTCAAGCGGCAAATCAGGACATTAAGCTCAGTTTGGTATTTGGACTGAATGTCTATTTATTTTTTCGACTTTTTCGATTGCCAAGCATATTGTTTGCACTTTCCCAAACTGATTGCTCTAGTTCGATTTCACTGCCACTCTATCAGCCATATTAATGGAGTGTGTGTGTGTGTGTGTGTGTGTGTTGGGGGTATATGTGCGTAAATAACGCTGATCTTTGACTTATGAACAAAGTTTGTAGTCAGTGAAGCACAACTTTGCTTAAGTAGGCAGCTTTCTAATGAATTTAAACCCTCGAGATACTTTCTAAAATTCTCATTAAGCCACGCCCTAGAAGTATCCGCTGCTCGACACGCTTGTATCTCAACTGTGTGTTGTGCAGCTGCTAGCTGCATCCTGTCAAGGCCGTCTAACTGTGAAAACTGCGCTGCGAAAGTAAAACTTCAAATGCAAACATTGAAGGCAAACTTTCAACTCGACTCGCAAAACTGTGACGTGTCGTCGTTGTCTGTTGTCTGTTCCCAGTTGCTCCTTTGACTAATGCACGCTGGCAGGGAAATGGAAAATGGAAAATAGAGGAGGAAAATACTAAACTTGTCTAAAAACAAAATGACGAGCATTTCATTCATACTGATATGTCTAAGGGGAAACTTTCTTGTTTTCCATTCCCCAAATGAGTTGCCCAAAGGCAAGGACATTTGTTTAGTTGTTGTCAGCTGTTGCTGTACTGTCGTCTGCCAATGTGAATCTTCAATAACTGCATTTTCTCATGTCAAGGATATGCAGCAGCAGAAACAGCAGCAGCAGCAGCAACAAGGATAACGACAACAATGTGTATAATAAAGAATCCCAACTGTTTGGAGTATAAGCAACTGTGCAACTTATCTTTGCCCTAAAATGGCTAAAAAAAACTCCTTCCAGTTGCAGCTTTGTCCTTGTCCTTGTCCTTGTCGCTGCCGTCACTCTTTAGCCCAGCAGACAAGGTAAACAGTTAGCTTATCGGTTTGTCAATGATGCTGATAGTTTAACCTGCTTCAATATTTATAATTTTTATGATTTTTTTAACAAATATCTCGTTTGTTAACAGCCTTCAATGCTGATACAAAAGAACGCCCTCAATCATTTCTTTATACCACTTTCATTGACCACTTCTGGGCTTTCAAGAGTCGTTCATCTCGTTTGTAGCTTGTTTACAACTTTCTTGTCATTTCGTTTCGTTTTCTTGCTCTCCTGACACACGATACTCTGCGTAAAATATAATTCTTGTCTCTGCCAATGTCCTGTATCCTTTTTACCTAACGGTACACATTTTTCGTCTCAAGTTGTCGCACACACATACACACACACACACTTGTAGGTGCTCCTGTGCGTATACGCGATGTAATAGGAGCTACAACTGCTGTTGCTGTTACTCTAAGGAAATCTATGTTTATGCAACTGTTGCCAGTTACTACAGTTGCCACAGTTGCCTCACGGCTGCTACAGTGAAACCTGCAACATCTGGTCAAACAGGTTAAGGTTCATTCCACATTGCTTTTGGTAGAGCTCATTAACAGAACCTGTTTTGGGTCATGTCACTGCCGCTGCGTACAATTATTGGCCATAAATCACGAAGAGCCAACAAACAGCTCAATCTTAAAGCCATAAATGAATATACTGTAAACAAACTGCAGTCACAGACAGTTTTAAGTAGACTTTTAATTCAATTGCACTAGCTATAAAGTATTAATTCAATTCAATAAAGAGCTCAATGTTTGTTTTAATTGGACGTGAACTAAAAAGGAAAATGTCTTTCTATTTTAGAGTCCAAAAGGGAAACGGAAATCCAACCCTAATTTCTTAAATTTTTCTGTTTAATTCTTACTTCCAACTAGAGTAATTCTCTACTCCAATTACTTAATATTTTTGTGTGCAATCATAATAAACCTAGTTATCTCACAGCTATAATATGTCTACATATTCATGCTCGAAATTGTCTAATTAGTGCACTTGAATGCCCACAAGAGGCAGGGACTAATTGAGTTAGGGTCACCAAACGATGACTCCATCCGCAATGAGCTTCGTAATTATTTACTGACTCTATCAATCTGTACGTCCGTCTATCCGTCTGTCTGTCCATATGTCGGTTTGGGTATCTATGCCTCAATTACGCTATTGTTTGCTGTCTTGGTCAAATCGGTTGCCTTTGGGCATAATTTATGCGAAGACAGAATTATGGCATACTTTTAATAACTATGTCTTGCCAATACACTGACAGTAGGCACACAAACATACACATACACACACATAATGGACACACAAACGTTACGTGTCTTGTTGAATCTGCTTGGGTTTATCTTTAGTTTTGATGTCATGTTAAATTTGCACAAGACAAATGCTGTGTGTGTAGGTTGTGTGTATGTGTGTGTGTGTGTGTGTGCTGAGTTTATCCTTTGTCTCTGCTTTAACAAATGTCTGACAAATCTGCTGCATTAGTGAATCCGTTTTGTTGCATGCAACACATCGATTTGTCTGTCGACTCCTGCGCAGTTTTGGCTTTGCTTTTTTGCCTAATTAAATGACAGCCATAAATTCTGGTTACTAATCAGCTTCCCCCGCACTTTCTACACTCTCTGCTCCCTCCTCTCCCTGCCTATCGCTAGTTCACTGTGCTATTTGTCTGTCTGCTCTGTTGTCACCTTTGTTTCATTGTTTGTGCGATTCATCTGCATTGCGTGTGTGTTAAGCTAGGAGTGTGTTTAAGTGTGCGACAGTTTGTGTGTGTTGACAGTTTGATCTCATGATGAATTTTTAAGCCCTGTGCTCAACAAATGCTAAAGGTCGATTAGGTTGGACTTGCAGAGGGTGTGATAGGCAAGAGGTAGTTAAACAGCTAAAAGATACAGACTGGAAATAGCGGCCTACAGTTAAAGATAGATATTGTATTAAAATAAAAGTCAAAAATGCTTAATTTAAGCTTACATTTGCTTACTTACATTTAGTACAGCTCTACTGTCAATCTACTGATTTTAGCTCACCATCTTTGATTAACTTTATATAAACTCTTTAGTTCTGCATTTTCTCCATTCAAATTTCTGCTACTTTCACTACATAATTCCAGTACAGAGTCTCTTTCAGTCCTTGACACTCCACTGCAGCACTTTCCACTAGTTCTAATGATACATTGATGCATTACTGACATTCCAATTTGTGTGTGTTTGTTCTGTTCACAGCAAAGTCAACAGGTTGAAAGCGCCCACTGTAATTAATTAACAGTTATATGTCCACGCCCACTTTGACCGTAACACATGTTAACATACAATGTGCGACAAGTAAATAAGTGTGTCTGTGTGTGTGTGTGTGTGTGTGTGTTTGCGGTTTTCGAGCGATAAATATTACAGGTAATTGTTGAACCATTTAAAGAATACACAAGTTAATTGCAAATTGCGAATTTCGCTGCATTTACTGAATTTCAATTCCAATTTGAAATTGATTGATTGCCCCTCGAAAAGCTCGTGTCCCCTGGGCCCCCTTGTGACCACCAATTGTCGCTTGTTTGATGGCCTGACATTTCAACAAACTGACAAATTAGCTTCACATTTATTTGACATTCCATTTGTATGCGAAATCATTTTATATCTGGCGAAATTTGTTTGCATTTTTCTTTTTTTCATTTGTATTATTTTTGTAATTTGCTCGTTTTCTTTATGGTATTTTATTTGTTATTAATTTTATGATTTTCAATGCAAATTATATAATTTATGGCTATTTACGCTCTTTGATTTATGCAAGTCACAACCGCATAATAATTCTGTTTATATTGCTTATAATTTTTTGTGTATTGTGTTTTGTGTTTTTTTTATGTCCATTTGAATTATTTAAATGACATTTTACAATGCGTAATCTGAATTTCATAGTCCGTTGGGAAATCGACAGCAAAAAATCCGATAAGCGGGGGAATAGTCGTTTATGCGCGACTTTTAAATACCCTGTATAGGCATAAATATAAAGACTCAAGGGTAAATGTTCATCATAACTTTTACTGTCCTTTGATTGCAGGGTATCAAGAGTATCAAGTTTAGTCTGCTCCACGTTTCAGCTGTTAATAAAATATGTCTGCAAATTTTTCGCTCATTTTACAGACAGAAGAAACGACCACAATGCGTTGTGGCTGTCAAAAGTCATTTGGCCACAGACAATTAGGCCAATTTCCCAACCAGTCTCGGCTTTAATTCCCCTGACAAATTTTCAAATTGCTTTGGGGTAAAGACGAATACGACTAGTCGTTGCAGTCGACAGTTTAGTTCTGCACATGCTTGATTAAACAAAAGATTTAACAATATTCGGTTTAAAGTCAACAGGGTTGCCAGGTAAGCAGCAGACTTGTGTTAATTTTTTCGCAAGTGTAAACAACTTAAAACTAAGCTACAACACTCGAGTGTACAAAAAAGATAAAATGAAACAAAAACGAAGATAACAAAAAAATAAAAATAAATCGCAAACGATCAACTAAAGAGCAGCTCACTTTAATAAAGCGGACATCCCTGAACAGGGCGATGACTATGGGAAAAGCAAAGGGAAGGAAAGCGGAAGAAGAAGATGTGAAAGGGAAAAACACAAGCAGTTTAAGAATGAGAAAAACGGAAAACTGGCAGCCGGAAAAAACACTTGTAAATCCCCAAGCGTTGCTTATGTTTAAGTAATTGGCAAAAGGCTTAAGCTGGTGCCTTCGCCTGACAACCCGACACCCTGGCAACCCTAACAACCCTGCCGCCCAAGCAACACTACACCCCGCTTCGCAAATATATGGCAACCTTTTTAGACTATGCTTGTTGAAAACTTTTACAACCCGTGCCTGAAAAGAGTGTGAGCAATCTTTAAGATACACCCCCGATTTTTAATCTGCACTTTAAGCACTTTTCAAATGTGTCATTGAATTTAGTCACTTTCCAATAATCCTATTCACAAAACTTTCCTAGAAGCCAACAGAAAAAAGATACTTCTTTACAAACTGATTGTTAAGCACTTTAAAAAGGTGTCAAGAGATCGCTTTAATTATTTTTGTGTAGTAGCTACCAATCTATAAGATAGTTCTCTATAAAGTGTTACTTAATATATGCATGTAAAGCGGAATTCAACTAGATACATTTCCTTTTTGTACTTAAAAAGTTTTCAAATTTCGAGATACATTCAACTTTATCCTTTTTGTAATCACTCTCCAGATAATCCAATTTTTACAATTTAAATCCAGTCGCACTTAGGCAAAAGATTTCATTTATTGCTTGCAGAGTTTTCGGCTCTAAAAAAAACCTTTAAAAAACATTTTTGTAAACTGTTTTTAAGCTCTTTACAATGCGAGAAAAGCCACGCCTTTGTAAATGCTCCCCAGCGTCTAGATAATCCTATTTATAGATTTTGAAATCAAACTCCCCTTCAGTTAATGGATACCCAATTGTTTTGTTAACAAATAGTAAACAAATATTCGACTAAATTGATGCGGCATGGAAAAGCAAAAGAAATTAAAGAATAACAAAATGAGCAATAGAATTGAAAACAAATGCGTCGGATTAAAAAACGCAACTGAAAAAACAATAGAGAAATAAAACTAAATCTAAAACAATTTGAGCAACAGTATGACAGAACAATGATAATAATTTCAGGCATGAAAAACGAATTCTATTTGGGTAGGAGAAGCGCTCAGGGGATTTTTTTGGGAGGCTCTCGACAATAGAAAATATTTGGAAGGAATTTAATACGCTTTTACTGATGTGCGGCTTCTGTGCCGTTAGACAATTGACATTAGCATATTTCCAACTGGATTCGATGATTGAAAGCGTAATGGAAGCGTGAAGGAGAGAGGGGAGAGAGAGGAGACAAAGAAGCGGGGACAGGCGATCAACTTACTTTCAATTCGTTTCCACGCAATTGCATCGCAGCTGAGAGGGACAGAGAAAGAAGGAGAATTTAAAGCGAAAAGCCGCAGATAAATAGAGCTCTAAGAGAGGGAATGGGCATTGGAGTACATTGAGAAAAACAGGGGATAGCAGCTTAAAATAATGCCGGCTTTCTTTTAACCAAATTTGGTATTATAACTTAAATGAAATACAAAATTCTATACCTTTACTTAAGTAGGGTTTTTTTCTCAGTGCACTGACTGTTGCCAGTGACAACGGCAAAAGAACAAAGCATCCATCCGCACCTACGACTACTACTATTACAAGCTGTGTGGCAGCTTGATGTGGCATGTAGAAAGAGAATCTGTAACTCGCACCATGGGGTAAATCAAGAAATTAATCCCTTCAACAGCTGCGACAGCAAACAAATAATGGAAAAAAGTGTATAAATATATATATCTGGTATATATCTACTTGTATATGCGGAATATTTGTGCGCCTTATGAACACAACAATGAATGGGAATCAAGCTGATGAAGAATGATATAATAATAATAATAATAACAACAGAGGCAGCAAGTAGAGGGCGGGTGTTTGCTGGAATCTGGATGTGGATGTGGATGCGGATGCGCCATAAAAAATCACAGCAACAACAGCAGCAGCAACAGCAAAGGGCAATGATAATAAAAAAAAGTGACAAGTGATACAAAGTAAATTCATGCGAATATGAAACAAGTTGAGGGCGAGCGAGCAATGAATGAAAATAATATGTATCTGCATATATATTTACTATATACAGACATACACATTTGTATCTGTAACTATATCATTCCTTGTATCTGTATCTGTTTGTGCATCTTCTTGGCTCGTTGCCTCCCTGACAGACTGTGGATATGGCAATAACCCTTTACCCAGTCCCAATAAGCGCTGTCTTCTTCTCCCTCCTTCTCCACTCCCCTTCGACTGCCCATTGTTATTGGCCTTTTTTATGCTGACGAGCCGCTGTATATAAATTCGCGTGTGTGGCATTTTTGCGTGTGTTTTGTAAGCTTTTTTTTATGAGCGACATAAGTGGGAAGCGTAATAGGATGTAACCGATGGAAAAGTGTACAAAAGAACATTCCGCACTGCCGACGATGTTATGGTTTAATTTGGCTTTTATTCCCGTTTAACTTGGCTTAAGTTTAACTACTTTAAACTTGTAACTTTCTTGTAAATGGAAAATAAAACGAAGGGATTTACTATTTTAAGCACTGCGGGTTTTAAACTTAAAGATCAGATATCTCTGTTAATATCTTAAAATTTCTTCTAAAATCAAAGCTAAACTTTTTTTGGTAGACCTTTCAGCTTTTATTTCCTACCTTTTACTTAGTTTATTTCCCAACTCAATGCCATATATCTTCATCGATAGCTTTGACTCCATTTTCATTCGTTTGACGCAGTTTCCCAGCCTGTCAGTTACCAGAGATCAGAAATACACAGGCATTGAGTGGAAACCAGTTCACACTTGCACGGCCTTTGGACCGGCAATAACTCGGATGACAGCGCGTAATACGGCGACATACGCGGCGTATGTGCAATATTTTGTTTGGCGGAAAGCTAAGGGAATAAGGGACTGAGGAAGCTAGTTGGGCAACATCGTCTGTTGGAGCTGTGATGCGATGTGATGAGATGAGATGAAGTGACACTTACACAATGACAATGATGTCGATATGCGCGATATTCCGAGCCATCACTCATCTCGACTCCATTCCCCGCGGTCGGTGTCGCTCCCCTGCCCTCCTAACTCCACTCTGTCGCTCAATCTTTTGGCTATGAATGAATTATGTGGGGTATATGGGAATATGGGTATCTATATGGGCAGCTGATTGTGTGGTGTGTTGTCTCGTAGCGTAGCAAGTAGCGCAAATGGATGGAGGCTGCCTGTGTCGACATGCGTTAAACTTGCGGCAATTTTGTAACACGCCAGACGAGAGAACAAGCAGCAAGTAAAGCTATTCTCGGCACACCGAAGATTTATTACACTACACAGCCTATTAATTCTATGTAAAACATTTAGAAGCTGCTAATATTTGGATAAGTTGTATAAGAGTTCTTTATGCTACTTGTGGTTTTCTCCTGTTTGAGCTGTACGGTAAAGTAGCCCGATTCGTACTAAAGTATCCTATATATACTACTATCTCAAGGTATATTTACTTCTTTAATTATTTTAATTCCGCACAATTTACCATTCTATTAACCCTTTCATAATCTTTATGTAATCTGCCACGCCTCTTTAAAGGCTTATGCTATGTTGTGACTAAATTAAAATACCCTTTGCAAGAGGGTATGCCAGATGGGCGACAACATTGTGAACAATTCGCCAGACAGCAACCTGCAGCTGCTGTTGCTGTTGCTGCTGTTGCTGCTGTTGCTGCTGTTGTTGCTGTTGCTGTTGCTGTCGCTGCTGTTGGTGCTGTTGCTGCTGTTGTTGCTGTTGCTGGTGGCATATGCGTGGCAAACGCTTTTGTGGCATTGTTCATGTGGTATAATTTAAATAATTGAAAGTTTTACGCTTGCGCGCATAATGCGATGGCACAACAGCAACAAAAACAGTAGAAACAACAACAACAACAGCTGATGGCCGGATGAGTAGAAGCTGAGCCCAGTGGCACTGCACTCGGCAGTCGACTGTCGGTAGTTTGTATCCCATTTTATCCTCTGAAAATGCCGTCAGCTGTCGCTGCAATTTAATGAGCATATTTTAAACCGCAGTCTGCCACGCCCTGGCATATGCCACGCCCCCAACGCCTGTTGTACAAATATTGCGTGTGCGAATTAAATTAACCAATTTTAATATCGCCTGCACCACCTTCCCTACCTGTCCCAACAACAACAGCCACTCAAAAGCACAAATTCAAATGTGCCGCCACAAGAGGAGCACAAAAAGGTCTTTGTTCTTTTGTGACCCCGGGCAATGCCGGACAAGAATTACAATTAAACGATCGGCGGACTAGACAAATGCGATATGTGCCTCGGGCAGTGGACACAAAAACACTGCACCGCTTTTTGCCCAGCTCCAATTACAGCTACCCAATTCCAGCACAGGCAGCAGCACAGTGGTCAATTTTGTCAATAAGTCGACAAAATTTAATTTACAAATTGTGTTAAACTTTAAATAAAACAACTCAATTAAAATTTTTAAAGTCTTTAGCTACAGCCAATTTAATTTAAGCTACTAAAACCTCAAAAGTGACCACTGTGACATGGTTCGAACCCTTTTTTGTCTGCCATGAATCCGAGTACGTGAGTGCAAACTGCTTACGCTCGTATCATACAAATCATGTAGCTGCCATAAATTCCAAATTGCCAGACATTTTAACACACACAAACACGCAAGAAAGAGAGAGGAAGAGACAGAGAGAGAGAGAGGGCTGATATATGGAGGGACAGAGATAGATTGCAGCGGACAGTGGGACATTTACTGATGCTAAAGTGTTGGGAGCTGGCGATGGACTAGACCAACCAATGGAAGTGGGAAAAGGGAGACGGGAATCAGGAACCGGGAACGGGCAAAGTCAGCGGTTGCAGGTTGACTGATAAAGGCAATGTTGTTGCTGTGGCTGTGGCTGTGGGGTATCGCATCTGGATTTAGTTTAGCCGGAGACAGCAACAACAACAACAACAACTGCTCGAGGGTTGTCTAAATTGTGGGCGAACTATAATGAAACTTGACATGTTATTTGTTCATTGAGTAAACTTGCGATTGAGTGTGTGTTCAAGTGACTGTGAGTGTGTGCGTGTGTGTGTCAGTGTGTGTTAGTACACAGTAATTCTTGTCTGTCGAGTCTGTGAGCATAAATATTACACGAGAATTGCAACAAGAACAACATCATCGATAGCACAGCAGCTGTAAAGTGCTGGGAAAAAAAAGAAAAGAAACTTGCAACACGTCGAAATCGTTACTAACATGGCCAAAAGCAGTTGGCTGCCAACTAGTAAAAAGTTTCCGGCAAATGAAAATCTGGCTACCCTTTAAGCTAAGTAAAAGTGCAAAGACTTTTGTCATAATCACATTTTATGATACCTAATCAATATTGGGAAACTGTTCTAAGATTTTAAGAGAGAGTTTTTGAAAACTTAGGTGTTGGAATTGTGATGCAGATTAAATACATTAAAATTAAAATGAGGTTTTGAGGGTTATATATATTATGGTATTCTATGAATGCCTGATCATAGTGGGCATGAAGTAAATAAATGCAAAGCGCTTAAGTATCACCTTAACATAACTTAAATATTGATTGTTTAGACATTTTCTTAATGATATGTTCTTGCTTTTTTGAACTTAAATGTCATCTTATAACTAATTTGCTTGCTCAAAAGCTCCCATTTCCTAGCTTTACACTTTTCCAGAGTATCTTAAAGTCACTACTACTCGCATTTGAATAATTTAAGTCAGTTTTTAGTTGCACTGCTGGGCTATTGGGACAGCTTCACGGAGTTTGAGTGAGTGAACGCTTCGTTTTGTAAATAAATCGAGTGCCAGTGCCATGAAAAATACAATAACTACACACACACACACCACTCGCACACACACACACTCGCACGCTCATATATAAACACTCTCATATGCAAAGTCTATTTATTTAAGGGCCAAAATATGCAGCAGACGCAGCAGCTTTCTATTGTTTTAACATTTTCCATTTTTTGTTCTCCATTTTCATCTTTTTTGATTTTTAGTTTTCCTCCATCCGAATTTTCCTTTTTTATGGCACACACTAGTTCCCTTCATTTTGCTTCTTTTTTTCTGCAACCCCGTCTATTGTTATTGTTGCACTCGAGCTTCATTATTTTTATTAGATTCCTGCGAAACAGACAACGAAACGAGTCAGCGACGAGAGCAGCAACCAGAGACAAGGGACACAAGACACGAGAAACGAGACTAGAATTACAGCTGAGGTTCCCAACTAGTATGCCAAGCTGCTCTGTGCATTGTTCTGCAAGATATGATAATGTTTTTGCTTTGGGGTTCAATAGAACCGTTTGCTGGCAAATGCAAGCCAAGTTAAGGATTCGCAGTCAAGTTGAGTGCCCCTAATCCCCTTGAATGCCCCTACTTAAACCGCTGCCCACACGCCCACACTCTGTTGCAGTTGATTCAAAGTGCAGTCACAGATAGAGGGGGAGATAGAGACACAAGCCACAGTTTGTCATGTTTGCTTGGATTGCATATAATGGCATATTACACATACGCCCCGTGGCGCCCAGCCTAATAAATACAAATTTGGACAGCATGAAGTACCCCATTGCCAGACATTCCATAGCCCCGGGGCACTTCAAAAGGGTTTTGCAATGCGATGACAGCTAGCGATGGCAGACTCAATAAAGTACAGAGAATATATCAAGCTGCTTAGATGCCACTCTGATCAGTCAGCACGAAAACTCTGGCGATAGTTGTGCCGATTATTTTCAACGCTGCCATGCCTAAAGCCAATGGGAAATGCCAAACATGAAATCTAATATTTATTGGCATCCGGAGCATGGGTCAATGTTCAACTTCAACTGAGGAAAGTGGAAACTGGACAGACGAACGGACAGACGGACGAGTGCCTGCATGACGTGTCTAACAGGCTCATTAGGCACAAGTGGCAATGCGCTAATTATGAGTGGCCATCACAGAAGGGTCAAATGCTCAGCTCTGTCCGCTCTTACCACCGAGTGTTGCATGCTGCAAGTTGCATAAATCTGTGGCCACATTGCCAATTATGCACTTTGTGCCAGCCAGACAAAAGCCATGGCACAGCTCACATAAATCTAAATTCCATCTCGCCTCCCTTTACACCCTGTGCTCCCTTTGCTGCGGTGGCAACCCTAAGCTCAAGTCGCATTATGACGTTGCAAGTATGAGTATTAAAAGTGTGGCTGGCAAAAAAGGCAAAAAGAATGTGGAAAAGAATTGCCACGTTTTTATTTTAGCCACTATTCACACAGCTGTTGACCCCTTTGTGCACTTCTTAAGCAGTTTTAGTTGCATTCGCTAATTAAACACGATTCATTTTAGTCTGACTTAACTTATTACATAATTAAACTTTACAGCTCTGGGCACTTTAGTCAAGTGATTTATTTTGGATGTGGTAATAAAAAGTACTCCACTCTTTTCTGTTTAATCTGTCGCTTTAAAAATAAATTATTGGTTAAAGGGGTTAATTTTCAACACTACTTGTTTTCCTTTTTTTTATGTTTTAATTCTTAATTTATTACTCTTAAACATTAGTTACTTTCACTTACTTAGTAAATTTAGCTGCTTTAAATTTTTCCAAATTTATTTTGTATTTTTCTTTCCGTCTAGCACACATCTACTTAGTTAGCCGTATTATTTTTAGCCTCAAGTTAAATTCAAATGCAAAATGTGCTGGAAATTCAATGTGGTGCATCAACACGTTGTAAAAAATTGTTTTTGGCCAACGTTGAGTGGCCAAATTTCAAATTTCAAATTAAAATTAACATTATGCTAATTTTGTCTATTTGCCGCCGTTTCGGGATCTTCGTTGTCGTTGTCGTCGTTGCGGGTCGCTGGCTGCCAAACAATCAGTCCACCCACAAACCTGGCCTTAACTTTCTTCTTCCTTATGCTAGGGCCCAGACCCAGACCCCGAACCTCCTTACCCTCCTCTCCTTACACTCCTCTCCTTACCCTCCTCTCCTTACACTCCTCTCCTTACACTACTCTCCTTACCCGGGCGTAACTTGGGAACTGTCACCTACTTACCCCATGGATGTATCGCAGTCAGGGTAATCGTGAGATGGCAAACTTTTTATGCAAATTAAATGTCTGCTCTTGACGCGCGTGCGTTTTGTTTGCTTTGCAGGCAGCCAGGCAGTCAGTCATTTTCTTTCATTCTTTGCAGGCTAACTGCCTGCTGCCACATGCTGCTTGCCACATGCCCCTAGGACCTGTCGAAGGCTGAGCAGACGCGTTTCGCACGCTGTTTTGGCTGCCACGGAAACGCGCACAATGAATTCGCCAAATATTGTCCACCTGACTATGAAATGCTGCCACTAAATAGTGCAAAATATTCATAAAGTAAGCTCTGATTACTTCAATGAGTTTAGTCATAAGTCTCTCTTACTACTTGTATTTAAGTTGGGCTACATTTATTCAAAACTTCTTAGAAATTCAAAATGAATTGCATATTCAATGAATAGGACTCAATGAGTTAAATCAGTACTTATACAAGTCTCTACAGTTTAGAGTGCCATAAAAAGTAGTACCCATATCAGACTTTTAGCTATACTTTCCAGCTGAGTCTGGCATACCCACACAGTACAATCTGCTCAGGTATACGTATGGAAAAAACTTTGTTTTAATGAATTTTTTAGCCGCAGCGTTGAGCATTTTGTGTGTTTGCTTAATTAAAGTGTATGTGTGTGTGAATGTGTGTGTGTGTGTTGCTGCTACTGCTGATATTTCTGCAGCTGCTGATGTTTATTTGTCTTTCAACACGCTGCGCTTCATCATCATTAACAAAATAGAAGCAGGCCAAGAGAATGAAAAGAGACGGCGCGAAAGAACAACAAAAATAAGTGTAAAAAGTAAAAAATCAAAACAAATACGCAACGGCAAGAAATGTGCATGACAACAAAGCGAAAGGGGCGTGGCAGGCAGGAGAGTATGTGGAGGAGGTAGGGGAGTAAACGGTCTTAGTGTTAGATGACAGCATGTGACAGGCAGCAGCTCTCTCTCACTTTCTATCCTTCTCTCTCCCTCTCTGTCTCTGTCTGCTTTTCTTGAAGGTTGCCACTTTTAGCATTTCAGCAGCAACAATTTATAATTTTCAACCCATTTTTGCTGTATTAAGTGTAATTTTAGTTTGTTTGTTGTTAGAGTTGTTGTTGTTTATGTTGTTGTTTTTAGAGTTGTTGTTGTTGTTGCTTTGGCTGGCAGTCTGTTAAATTTATGCGCTCTGCTTCCAAGTCTTTCTGTTATTATTTTCCTGCTTCCGCTGTGCCTAGCAACAATAGCAGCGGTGACAGCAACAACAACAACATTTATAGTTGCTGCAACAAAGTTGCACCACGCTGTGGCAAAGACAAGCAACAGGCTGTGCCACTGGCAAGTTCAATGTGGGTGTGTTGTTCTTACCGTTATACCCGTTAGCGGAAGCTACAAAGGGTATGCTGGTGCTGTTCAAAACATAACAGATGAGTACAGTTGTATAAGTACAGGGTCATAAGCAGTCCGCTTATTAATTCCATCTCGAAGGTTTGTATAAAACTCAAGCTGTCTGGAGTCTCAAGATTTAAGTAGTTATAAGCAGGTACGGGTATATTGTAGTCAACTACTGTTAGTTGTAGTTGCTGTGAGCTATTTGGCCTGGCTAGCGCCAGTTACCGACTGAGCCGTCGAGTCGTCGAGTCCGCCAATTTTCAAAGTTCTCTGATTGTTGTAGCTGGCCTGAAGTGCACATTGTTGCTGCATTCGCTTTTGCCACTTTGCCTCAACTTTTGTTGCTGCTGCAAGTTGCAGCAATGTAAAGGCACTTGGATAGTTTCCTCATCGTTGCCTGCACTTTTGTTTGTATTGCATTTAATTTGATTGCTTTTGATTTATCTTTTCATAGAGTGTTCGAAGTTCGAGTGGAAACAGAGTAGAGAGCGAGGAGGGGAGGGTGACAGGGATAAATAAGAGGCGCCTCTGAATTTCTGTGCCTCAAATTAATTCCACTTGATACACAATTTTTATGTAGCCAACGCTTGCATGCGGTTTGTGTTTGGACCAACTTGATTAAGCGCCAATTTATTAGTCATTCATGGCCGGACTCCTTTGCTTTCAACGCCAACTAGAAATATTTTTCATTTCTGCTGCCACAAAACAACTAAAAACTAAGAACTTGTGAGCAACTTTAATGGCCAATAATTCACGGATTCTTTTTAAAGCCATTTGCAGTGGCGTAGAAAGTTATTAGCTCGTTCTACATGGCTCATAAGTAGAACTACTAGTTTTTAATAACCAGAAGTGTCTGAAGAAATAAGAGAAAGGTTCACATAGACTAATTTAAAGAGCTAAAAGTAGCAAAAGCTAGCGATTTTCTACTTTGGGTTAAAACTAAGTAAAATGTATAACAAGTACTTAACTAAAATACAAATTTTATGTGTAAGTACTGGGTATCCTACAGCTGTGCCTACTCATTTAAAGCCTACACTACTCAATTGGAGTTGCAGTTGATTTAGCATTCACAACTCGAACAATTCTAAATTGTAGGCGCCTGCAGAATTCTACTCTCCATTTGTTTATACAAAATGCCTAAGAATATTTTATGAGCTCTATGAGTAATGAGTGTGAAAACAAAGAGAAGAAAAACTTAACACTACTTTAAAGCCATAAATGAATCAAATAACAACAAGAAGATGCACAACAGCAACTTGTTGTATTTTATTTCATTTAACCACAAATCGTTATAGACTAAATACACACTTCACTGGTGCGTGCCAGATTTTGTATCTGTCAGATTCATTTTTCTTTGCTTTCGTAGTTGCTTCACCTCTCACTCTGTCTCTTTCATTCTCTTTGTCCCCGCATTCACATAAATAAAACATTCTCAATTCATTAGCATTAAAAATTCCATTCTGCTTAACTTAATGTTGACTTCTGTTTCCTCTTTCTCGACTTTCAATACAAAAGAGAAGCAAATCAGAGCAGAGAAGTTAAATTGTTGTTGTCAAAGCAGTGACAAAAAAATAAATAAACAGAGTTGACTGCAGTTAATCACTTTACAAACTGTGCAACAGAAAGAACTGAAAAATCATTGTAAAAATTAAATAAAATAACAAAATTGGAAGAGGAAAATCGAAACTTTAATGCACTTTCAAAGAAAAGACCTTTAGCTTAAAGTTTAATCGATTTTACTAAATAAATATATGAAAAGTTTATTATATAAAAGTTATATAACTTAAGGTTATTTTTCTATCGAAGGTGTGACTTCCAACTCTTTAAAAGAAAACAACTATAGAAATAAAGGACTAGTTTAGCTAGAATCCTCTGAAAAGCTGAATCTAGAAAATACAAATAAATATTATACATATATTATTTGTTGCACTTTTCACCTTACATAACTATGCTACTTTTAGTCAGGGTATTATAAAAAATAAATGGACTCTTGTTAGTTGTTGGTCCTTGGAAAGTGCAGGACATATTTCCGAGCAACTTAACACACACACCGCCTCCATCTCTTGCTCTCCCTCTCTTTCACTTTATACTCCTCTCTCACTCTCTGTCTCTGTTGCTGTCTCATTCTGCAAATGCAACAGCGTCACGCACATCAGACAGCAGACTAATTGCAGCTGTCGTGGTTGCTATCAGGTTGGGGCGCAAGAGGTTTGGGGCTTGTGGCAAGAATGTGCCGAGGGGCAGCGTAACGCGGGGTAAATCGGTTAATGGGGCTATAAGGGGTAAGCGGATAAAGAGGAGTGGGGAGGACAGTCCAACGACCGGCGTCAAAATCAATTAAACGGGCAACAGGCGAACGGTAATTGCAGCTAAAAATCGACTGAGATCCCGCACTCATAAAGAGTGTGCCATGAAGCACTTTCCGCTAATTGCACGCAGTTTCAATGAACAGCAGTGAAAAAGAGTAGGGAGTAGAGTAGGGAAGGGGAAAGGGGGAGGTTGAATTTGAAGAGCTGCGGGAGAGACTTGAGTGGCAAGTCAAGGCGAATGGCAAATAAAAACAGAAATTAAACAAAGTAAATAGAAATTCATCAACGTCATTGGCAGCCTCAATAAAATCCACAAACAATCGTCGTCGTTGATATTGTTGATGTTGTTGTTGTTGATGTTGTTGTTGTTGCTGCTGCTGTGTTGTCGCTGTGTTGTTGGTTTGTTGTTCTGGCGATACAAAATTCCACTTGCAGCTTCTTTACTGGCATCGCCTCTTCGGCTGCTCCTACACAGCGCAAAAAACTCAAGTGGCTCAAAACGTAAACTTTGCCTAGGACTTGAGTTTTGCTTTTAATCCAAACATGTTTAACAGCTATTCTGTAAAAATGTAACTAACAACTTGGTCTCGTTTCCTCTTCAAATAGTTTAAATAAACCAGTGGCTTTAAAAAGCTACCCAGGCTTCCTTTTGATTTCGCTCAGTGCAGCTCTGTCGCCGGCTTCCGCTTCAGCCATTTAAAGCAAACAAAACATTTGCAGCCACGAAGGCGAATGCTCGACGTTTGCTCAGGTCAGCCAAAGAGCTGGACACACGGATATACACCACGGATATAGCCCAATTTGCAGAAGGTGGCAGGCAAGGGGTGGCAAAGGGAGTATGGGAGGATATAAAGTTGCAAGCATTGTGGCTCATTTTTAGTGTGCAATAAAAAGCGATCAAACGTCCTCTTTCTCTCTCCCTTTCTCCCTCTCTGTCTTCGTCTGCGGCTTATTCAATTGATTGGAAATTAAACTGGCAATCTCTTTTGGGGTCAGCACCTCGCAACCATACGCATTTGGTTGAACTTTTCCGCCAGATGGCGGTACTGTGCAACATTATGGGTGCACCTCAGTGTCTGTCGGTGTGTGTTACTGCGTGTGTGTGTGTGTTTTCCAAAATGATGCCAAATGACTTTGATGTGGTCAGACAGTGGGAGGTATTCGTACTCGTTTTTCCAACAAAAACCATTCAATTTTCTTTGCCGTTCTTCAATCATTTGCATCCATTAATCAATTTATATTTTTCCAGCATTGTTTAGACTGGCCATCTCTTTCACTCCCCCTTCTCACTCCCTCTCTCTATTTTGCCCACCTTTCACTCTGCAAGTTTGTGTATCTTAAGTAGCTTTTGGCCCAATCCATCGCCATTAACCAATGCAACAAACTTATCTCGTGCCACACAGACATTTATACACTTTGACCCCTCAAAATCTGCCCCCTTCGCCTCCCCCAACAACTATTAGCTGCTGTCCAATTATTTGTTGTTTGTGCTTTTCCCCCTGGGGCTACAAAACAGACCCTTTTGTCCGTCTCCCTCTTAATGCACTGAGCGAAAAAATGTTGTCGGTGGACCTCGGCTCGTTTAGACCACGTTAACTGTGGCTGCAAGTTGAACATAGTTCATTGTCTTCGTGTTCATCAACTTTTTTTTTGTATAGTTGCCGCGGGGGACGCAGTCAACTGCCCCCTTGCCTACACGCCCCCTTGCCTGCCTCCTGCCATTTCCCTGGGTCAGTGGAAACAATGGTCTACGAGCAGAGCAGTCAGTGTGAGTACTTGTATTCCTTGTTTACTGTTCGACATGTTGCAAAATAATTTCAACGTGTTTTGTGTTGTATTTTTGGAATACCCTGGAGCCTGGCAACAAAGGGCATATGCACACAAAGTGAATTTAATTTAGCAAAAATTTACATACCCTTCATCTTTAATCAAATAAATGAACTTGATTGGCTGATATATCAAACGCTGTCTCTTAATTACCCGCATTAGAAAATACTAACAATTTTAGTACTATTTGTTTGAGTTGCTTTTCATTAAGCTGTGATAGTTTATTATGATAGTTTAAAGACTACTGAGAGAGTGAAGCAGGTGAATAACTTTGTGTAACAGTACACAATTCTAGTCTAAAGTTTTAAGTTCTTCTGTTTTCTTCATTATATTTGAATTATTGATTTTAATTTTTACTTAAAATTGCAGCGCATTAAACAGTCGCATATCAACTATCTACATACATATAATAACAGATTATTTTCTTTTTGGCATTCCATGACCGTAATGTGCTACGCTGTAACTATTTATACGTAGGAACAAACACACACACACACACTCTCAAACACACACTGATTTGAACGAGTGGTAATTAAACTTTCAAGCTACCCTTGGGACTGTCATTGACGTGTCTCAGTCCGACTCTCCTTCCCCTACTCGTCACTCTTCTCCTTCCAAATCCCAGGTTAAGGTTCACCAAGGCCGTGCTGTGCGGCACGGCGCATAATCAGATAATCAGCGGCAGGAAAAGCACAACAAGAGCAGAGAGACACGCCCACAGAACGCCTCTCAATGAGATTCATGACATTCATGACAGGCATAGACAAAGTTGAGTAGGATTTCGATGGTTGGTGGCCAAAGGGCAAAGGGAATTGCGTCGGGGCCACTTAATTGTATAAGAAATAAGCCAAGCAAAGTTCAAAACAATAAGAAGAAGAGGAGGGGGGGAAGAAGCAGAGGAAGCTGAGGCCAAAAGAAAACTAGGGCTGAGGGAGCGAGTCTATGACTTGGGCGTTAATTACATTTTTATTATTTTCATTTGTTGGCCATGCAAACCGCAGCAGCAGCAAGAAGAAGAAACCGAAGAAGTAGAAGAAGCAGAAGAGGTAGAAGAAGCAGCAGCAGAAGACCGAAAGTCGCTTTCAATTCGAATTTCGGATTTTCGGGCCATGGCTAAATTAATGATGCCATTGACGGGCAAACCCAAAAAGTCAATTGACTGCGTCCGTGATTAGGCCAGGCCAAGAGGGCGGAACGCCAAAAATTGGTGAACTGCTGGCAGCAGCGTGGAGCTGGGGGTGAGTGGTGAGAGTGGAAAACGAAGTCTTCACTGCATTGCTTGCTTCATTTTTCATGCCACAAAATGTTGCTTGGGTTGCAGGTCACGTGATGCTGTTAATTGCATGTCCATTGCCGCAACTTGACGCTCGTCTCTGCAGTTCCAGTTTCAATTGCAGTTACACCCCGTTCCCTCTCTCGCTCTCTTCCACCTCTGTCCCCTTACCTTTCACTCCCTCACCATCACCTACAGCGCTGAGGCAACTCTCACTTGTCTACCTTTCCGACTTTTGCTAATTGAAACTACATAGCTAGAAAAAGCCAGGGACGAAAAAACTCAACTGTAAGCTACCCTGTATTCATTTTGTACAGCTATCTAATACTGAATTTATTCCCTATAAAACTCATATCAAAAACACATCTAATTTTTGAGTGCAGACATACCTCCCTCAGTCTATTACCCACAATTTCTTGGCATAATTCTCTTTGTAAATTTTATGTACAGGGTTTACAACTGTTTATTGTCTTTGCCTCACAGACTGTCTGACAGTCTAGTCTCAGTCCGTCTGTGTCTACATCCCCGTCATTGTCTACGTCTACGATACCGTCGCATTTGCAACTAATTGAGTTTCCTCAGCACTTCAGGTAGAGACGGAGAGAACTCTAAAATGGTCCCTCTGTGTGAAACTGAATACACAATTGAAATTGAAAACTTTTACACTCCGTGAGGCGCCTCTCATATTTATCTTCATCATCGTCATCAACATCAATAGCTTCTTACACGTCTACTACTTCTCCTTTATCATCTCCTACTCCTAGTTCATCTACATCAGCATTCATCGAGCAGTCATCATTCAAAGTAGCCTATCATGCATCTTAACGGGTTCTTTTGTGACCCGACTGCTTGACACTTGAAACTCTGTAACGGGCCAATGAAAAACTCGACTTCAACTCATGATTATTATTATTACGCTCTTGTTGTGCACACCCTTGAAAAAAACAAGTTGAAAGCTATTAGCAATTCATCTTCGAGGCAGTTCTTCTTGTGCTGTTACTGTTGCCTGCAATTAGAGACACACACACACAAACACACTTGCAAACATACGTTCACACAGTTTATTACGGCAGCCCAGTCGCCCGGAGGGATGGGGCGTAGTACTGTGTTGTAAAGGCTACCGAGGAGGGCAAAACAAGTCAACTTCCTTAACACTTTGACAGCAATTTGCGAAATATGTTGCCGGCAATCAGCAAGGAAGTGAGAAAACAGCAACAACAACAACTTGAACAACAACAACAGCAATGAACAACATGAAACTTACAACAAGTCGCATAAACAGCAAATGCGCACAAAAGTATGCTACAAAATTGCCACACCACACAGCGGGTGAAAGAGGGAGGTACTCAGTGTGTGTGTGTGTATTGGCTCTCTTTTGTGCACAATCTTACTGACTTCCTTCCGGCCTGGCAGCAAGCGGCTCTGCATCGTTCTAGTAGGCCCGGCCACAAGTGTTTGGCCTGAAACGTTTTTTGGCCAGCATCGCTTTTTGGCAATTAATTAAAAAAAGGCAGTCCCCCTTCCCTAGCCCGCTTTTCCACACATCCCCCCCAGTGTATGTGTTTGTGACAGTGTAGAACAATTTGTGTTACATTGTTGCTGTTGTCTTCTTTATATTTGTCTAGCTACGATAGCTGTCCAATTTCTCTGTCTGCTGAAACTTTTTTGGTTAGCTTCCAAATAAAAGCTGCAGGCACAGCAGTTAGCTGTCCTCCACTCCCCCAGCCACACCTTTGTCTCTGGCACAACAAAAACGGCAGCCAAGTTTGCCATTTCGTTGCTTCCGGTCTTTGGCTTACTTACAGCTCCAGACAAAAAACAGCTAGTACTAAATTAGATTAAAATCAGTTGAAACATTACATAAAAAGCTTCAATAATAATGCAAATTTATTGTTGGGGCAGAAAGCAGTAATTAAATGTTAAGAGCAAGTTTTTGTTGTAAACGTTTTCTACTTTTAAATGTAATTTAATTACAACTGAATGATTTAGTTTGAATCTTTTATTTTATTCAAATTAAAAGTATGCTTGTTTTTCTAGGTGAAGAGCATGTTCATTTAAAATTTTAAATGGAAATCATTCAGCTATGTAAATGTAATATTTAAATAGAATATCTATAGCTATCTCCTATTTTGAATAGCCAAAAACTCAAACCAATTTACTAGTAATATTTAAGAACAATTGAAGTTTCAGAGACAATTTAAAAGCTAACAATAAAATTATTTGATTTTTCTAGTATTTAAATAACCATTTTCTATTCAGACTGTTCAGTGATCAGTTCACCACACTGAACAAAGAGTATTTCTCTGTCGACTTCTAACTTTTGCTATACTAAATTTTATTTTTCTTTACGTAGCTGTTGATTTTGTGTGTGTTTTGTGAGCCACGTTCACTTTTTTTTCCCATTTTCCTTTTTGTTATTTATGGCTACGTTCTATTTTCTTTTGTTGCTTCCTGCGCCTTGCTGCCATTTCTGGGTTACATTTGCAACAACAATGGCGACAACTCCTGACAACGAGTTGCAAGCAAATTGAACAGCAAATCAATAAACAACAACAATAACAATAACAACAGCAATAGAAAAGAAATGAAAGAATAACAGCAACAACAACTAAACAATTGGGTTCTGTGTGTTTAACAAAAGTTTTTACTTTTTTTTACCTTAACGTTGACTACTTTCGGTTACCGCGAATATTTAACTAGTTTTCAATTTTTAGCTGCCATGTGGTTGACTCCTCTAGTTGTTGTTGTTGCTGCTGCCGTTAAGCAAACATTTTTGTTGGCTGCCTTTTTTTTGTTGTCTTTAATTTTTTAGCCTTTTTGTTTCCAACAAGTTCAAACCGCGCTCAATTTTTGCAAAGCAGTCAACAAATTTGTTGTTTGCCTTATTTGGTTAAACTTTTTTGTGTATTTGGTGGCTTTCAGTGTTTTTCTTTTATTTGGATTTTGTTTTTTGTTGGCTTGCCGTTTTAACGTTTACTCTTTTAACGGCATTGCAATTATGCCCTTGTTGTAGAAAAGATTAAATGATTTCTACCACGCCCAGCTATCAAAACACACGCACACACACACAGTTGAGTCCAAAAGTATTTGCATCGATTGAGGAATTTAATAAATTCTTAGAAACTGAGAACCTTTGGTGACTCCATCAATCAATTCCAAGACGCAGGTCAACAGTTTAAACTCATACATCAAAGGCAAAACATTGGGAATAAAAAGGGAATTGCAAATGAAAATAGATGGAGAAAAGAAGGGAGAAAAGGAGGAAGAAAAAAATACTCGCTTATCAGGTTTGTGCCACAAAATTCAAGAGTTTTTTTTAAAACATTTCTTTTGAAGAGCCCCGAACTAAATGCTTAAAATTTTTAATAACAAAACTTTTTATGAAATCAATAAATGAAATAATATTTTGAATACTTTTCTTTTGAACTAAAAACTAATCAAATGCCAATACATTGAATAATTTGAACTTTTGACTGTTCTGTTGGTTATACTGTTCAATAAAACTACAGTATTTCTGCCCAAAAGAGCTGTTCATTAGTTGGCTAACAAATTAAAGTGTTTAGCTATTTTTTCTGCATATTGCACACACACATGTTGTCAGCCCTTGGCGCACTACGAATCCGTTGGACGGTGCAAATTTGTTTGTCTGTAATGTTTTGTTGTGTTGCGTGGAACCTTTAATTAGAGAGGGTCGCTTGTTTTGGATCCCGGGGGCTCTTGCTAATCAACTAACAATGTTCAACTTTTTAACAGTTGGCAAAACTTGCTAATTAACCAAACTAAACAACTGGCCACTGACAGGAAGCTGCAAGCTGAATGCTGAAAGGTGTTGCATGTGTTGGGAATACACCTGAGCGACAAACAGTTAGTCAAGTAATTGTGTTGACAAGCACATAAAAAACTGGAGTTCTGCTGCTGTATAAAAAGTACATTTTTTGAACGCCTTATCTTAGCTAACTGTAGCTGTATCTATTGACACGACTCATCGTCTTTGCTTAAAGTAAACGGCTAATTACACTCAACTCAGACCAAAGACATTAGTCTCGTCTGCGAGCCCGACTGATAGACGAACTGTCGGTTTAACTCTCTGACTCAGTGTTGGTTAGACCAACGCTTAAGAGCCACTCGATGTTTGGCTGAACGCGCTAATGGACAATCAACATCGGCAAATGCAAATGGCAAATTACCGACCAAATGCAACGACCGCCTGCATTCCGTTAAGCAAATAGATCCGAAGATCTACAAGATACACTACATAAAACAAAGAGAAGTCGTGGAGAAGAGGAGTTTGTTTAGTTTTTATATTCACTAATATTATTTCATAATTAAAACTCTTAATTTCCATAAAATTTTAAACCTGCGCAAATTAATCTATACGTCATAAATCAAAAGTATCTATTAATCATGCCCACGCACCTGTGCATTTAATGCCCCTTATTAAAAACTCTTCAAAATCCCCTAAAACTTAAAAAACATTTTATTTAAATGCCTTTAATAGCTGCTATATTTAGGCATAGCTTCCGATTGAACTCAATCACATCGTTAAAGATACAACTGAGTTATGGCAGTTTAAAGTACTCCGCCCACAACTGGCTATAACTATTTGCCATATCAAGCTAAGCTGACAAGCTGACTGACCCCATGGAAATACCCTTTATTTCTATTGAACCAAGGGGTAAAAAAGGTAAACGTTTGGCAGCGAGCGGCGGGCGGCTTAAGACCAACAACAATGCAGCTTAAAAATACAATAAATGCAATCAAAATAACAATAAAACATGCTACATTTGCCACAAATGGAAGTCGGCGGCGACTGAGATGGCAACTGGCTTTGGTGCCACTGGAAAAGCAGGGAAAAGGGAGATGGAAAATCAGCTGAACTCAACTGAGCTGTTTAAACAAAAACGGCAAAGAGGCACACTCAAAGGTAGTGAGTGTGTGTGTTTGTGAGGTGGTTGTGTGTGTGTGTTTGTAAAAGTGCAGAAATTATGACAATATGCAAACGAGTTTTGCAAAGCAGCAAAACTGAATCTGAAGCTGAAGGCGATGAAGATACTCAAATCGCACACAAAGGAGAACAACGAGGCGGCAAGACAGACAGAGGGACAGACGGACAGACTGATAGACAAGCGATGCGGTAGGCAGATTGAGGCAGGCAGGGAGTGAGAGGAACAGAGAGGGAAGCAGCAGTAAAGGACAGGAAGTGATGGTCTAGGCAGTTGCATAGGCTGTTGCAGTTGCGGAGGCTGTGGTTGCAAAGGCGTCGCTCTAACTCACTCTGGCTGACTCTACACTGTGCAAAAAGAATGTAAGTTTAACAAGTGTGATCTTAAACTTTTGGGTCTAATTAAACGCACTTGCCCTACAAAAGATGCACTAGAAATCCAAATAGTTTCCACTCTTCTAAGAACTTTTTTAATTTTGACATCAAATGAGTCTCTTTTCTTGCAGTGCATCTCTCTCACTGTGTCTATCTCAGTGTTGGCTTAAGCCCGTTGACATGCAAAGAGCGTTAACAAAGGAAACGAGCAAACGAGGAAAAATGGTAGGAAAAAGGTAAAGCCCGAATCTCAAATCCTCGAGACCAAAACCAATGTTGCTGTGAATGATGATGTTGATGGCTAAAAGGAATGTAAACAGAGTTATGCCAACACAAAAGCCACTGACAAAGAGATCGAACAGCCTGTAATAACTGCCAAATGGCAGGGGTATGTAACAAGGCGGGGCAGGAGAAGAGAGAAGGGCAACAAATGGCAATTAACAAAGGGTGTTGCAAGGTCAGAAAAGAAGAAAAAAAAAGGGGCAAACGAAGGGCAGCAATGTTTACACGTGAGATTATTATTAATGAGCATCAAGGGTGATCAAGGGTGACGGTAACAAACTGACACAAGGTACTTAATTTTCGGCTGTCACTGTAATTGACTGCATTCAATTAAAAGCAAGTATTTACTCTAATCAGTAACATAAATTTAAGAAACTAAAAGTAGCCTGGGAACTACTTAATTTATGAAAATTCCAAGAGCTCAAGAAATACATTATATTAAACAATAATATATATTTTTTATTACCTTGTTAAAGATTTTCCATACTTTTTAAAATGTTTCTAATTTCATAACTCATTACACGAATCAACTTGATCCCACTCTCCAAACTATTTTCTACTTTTAATGTGCCCTAAAATTGCTTGCTCCCATTTCAGTATTTTTAGTCGCATTTTTAAATATTGCTGTAAAAAATTATGTTCATCAGATACGCTAAAAAAAACATCTGTAAAGTGTTGCAACTTGTTGCAGATGGCCAAAAGTGAGCAAACAAATTATGTGCGTTTTGAGTGGGTTTAAAAACTCTAGACGAGTCTGAGCGTAGATGCAGATACTTCTGCTTCTACTACTTCTTCAAGCTGCAGACTGCAACGAAATGTAGCTGATGCGGCGAGTCGCAAAGGTGTGAGTTTTATGTGGAAACCGTTTTGTTAACAGCTGCCTGACACATAAAATAAACTCACACACACACACACAGAAAGACAGTCCCAATCCAAGTGAATAGCAGCAACAAAATTACAATAAATTATATAAAGTGTTAAATGTGAAGCTGAGACGTAAACTGAGCTGGAGACTGCGCGACGCACTCTCAGATACAATAGAGTAGATACAGATACAAAAGCGCTGCCAGACATTGAACTCGCTGAGAATCTTTAACAAATAAATACTATACAAAAAAGTATCTCACACGCATTTTGTTGAACAAAACGTTGTTGAACACATGGTACGCGTACCCTTTCTTGGTCTAGTTACAAATGTATCTGAAAAGCCTGCGTGCCTCAGCTATGACCCTCAGAGATTTATGGCGCTTAATCAAGCAGCGAACCCAAAAACCAAAAAACCGAAAACCGAAAACTGAAAACCCATTTCGAGCATAACCAATTTGTAGTGACAACTTAAAGCTGCATCCCACAGTTGGCGAGCGCCATAAAAATATTTGTATTTCTATCCCCAACTGTATCTTTTTCTTGTGCTTTGTATCTGTATCTTGAACTCGCCTGTTATTTGCTGCAAGTGTGAAGGTGTCAGAACGTTGACGCCATTTGGGTTTCTTAAACATAATAAATGTGATTCTTTTCTATTTGTTTTTCAGCCTCATTCACTGCGATGCGGGTTAAGTTTAACCTAAAGTTGTTTTATTTCTAGTGTTGTTGTTGTTGTTGCTGCTGTTGTTGATAAGGCGACGACCCTAGTTGCCATAATGTTATGTCTATAATTGTTATGTTGTTGTAGTGTTGACTTTAATTGACAACTCTTTGGCACTGGTCCAGCTTATAAAAGTTGCCCTTACAGCACAGTGGGGCACAAGCGATGGAAACTAAGTGAAATCAAGTGTATTAAATATATCACTTTCTTGACTCTATTATTTCTTCTCTGTTTCTAACTGTTATTTCATTTACCTGATATAGAAAACTTTGAATTGAATTGTTGTTCTTTCTCTCGCTGCCTCTTTGCCTATTACTTATCTGCTGTTTGTTGTTGTTGTTGCTGTTGTTATTGTTTACTTAAGCATTTCACTTGCCCTCTAAGTGCAACTTGGAAATGCATTTCTGATGCTTAATATGTTTAACTATGTAAATGTTGCCCTGTTTATGCAATGAGATGCGCTGTTTGAGTGTGTGTGAGTGCGTGTGTGTGTGTGTTTGAAGTGCAAGACACTTGAAAGATGCTAAAAGGCCAAATATAAATAAATATGAAGACAACAACAAATGAGAAGCGCCACACATGAGTGCCCCTGCCAGCAGAGGGAGGAGGTGTTAAGTGAGTGCAGCCAGCGAGGGATGGAGAATTGCTTTTTTAATTTCCAGCATAGCGGACAACGCACTTTACCTACATGATAAAAAGAATATGAATTCGTACCACTGTGCAGCGAGTTATGCTCCAGAATGCAGTGATGTCTTGCATACGAATACGTGAATACGAATCAAAAGAACTGCATAGTTATGAATGGAGAAGAAGAGGGAGAAACGAGGGGAGAATGTTGAGGGGAAGACAAGTGGAGCACAGAGAAGTTAACAGCAAAGAGGGGAGAGAGGGAGAGGAGCAAGAAGGGAGAATAACTGACGTTGTCGCTTTAAGATGATTAAATTTGTAAGCTGTGCTTCCAACAACTTGACAAACTGGTCACTGACATGGGAATGAAGCAGTCACGGGAGCCACAGAAAGAGAGGAGTTCTGAATTAAGTGGAGACAGAAGGAACGATGCAAGGAGCAAGAATTGGGAGGAGACAGAGAGGTTGAAGATGCGCAAATCAATACGAAGCTGAGGGAGAAGTGCAAGGACGGACATCGAAGATAAGAACGGATGTATAAGGTCAAGTAGAAGCAAGTACAGGTGAGAGATAGGTAAAAATAACTCGGGTCAGTAGATGTAAGGAGATTTGAGATAAAATCGCAGTTATGTAGGTAAGGAGATAGAAATCAAAGAATCAGCGGAGACAAGAGCTTATCCACAATCAGTGATATAAGCGGAAATGGAAGTTCCAACAATGACATAGCCAGGACAGGAGCAGAGATCGAATCCAGGGGTAGAAGCGGTTCCAAGAGAGAGTACAGCGGTGATAGGAACTAACACCAAAGCGGTCAAAAAGCGGTAAATAAGCAAAGAAACGTACGGCGAGAGACGCATGAACAAAAGCGTAGTCTTGACTGACAACACACGCATTTCATTCCATGCCATTCCATTTCGTTTCATTTCGTTCCGACAAGCGTGTCTGCTGCTCTTGCCAAAATGCAATTCCAATGAAATTGACGTGACAAACGGCTACGAAGATGAGTGTGGCAAAAGCCGCAGACTGGCAGAGTGTCAGCCTGGTCGAAACAAAGCAACCGCAAAAGCCTCAGCCCGGTCTAAATCGAGTCAGAGTCAGGGACAGCGACAGAGACCGAAATAGAGACAGAGTCAAAGTCAAACACGGACGTGAGAGGAGTCTATGAACGATGACTTCGTAAACCAGATACAAGTGAACTAAGATTCTAAAGCCGAACACTTGAATGCACTACTTAGTTAAGTAATTAAAACCGCATATAAACCTTTAATTTATCAACAAAATATAAATATTTGTATTACTTTAAGTAACATATATTTTAGTCTTCAAGTTAAAAGGGAAACTGTTGGTGAAAGCAACTGAGTTTTGCATCGTCTACAGCATTTTGAACATCTTCAGTGATCAATCATACCCTCATCATGGAGGGAATAATGGGCTACAAATGAAACTGGCAGTGAGAAAACAGGGAAAACGAACATTTGCATGCCATTGAAAAGCACTTGAAAAACTTGTCGCCTGTTAACGTTGTTGTTGTTGTTGTTGTTGGTGTTGTCGCTGCTGTTGTTACTGCTGATGGTAATTTGAATGGCGACTGATGATCGGCCTACAGTCTGTGAACGAACATGAATGCTTCATTGAGCCATGACTGAGTGCGAAAGAAACAAGCAACAGCAACACCAACACCAGTAACAACAACAATCATGGCTAAAATGCTTGGTAAAGAGGCGACAACTACAACAACAACTACAACAGCTACTACAACAAGTTGTGCAACAACAAAACGCGACATCAACGGCGACACATTCGCATTTTGATTAGATTTAAGCAACGCTCCAATTGTGACCAGAAGCAGACAGCGAGCAGGAGTAAGAAGCGCACAGTGGGCCACTTGAGTGAAGTAGTGGAAAGTGTTCGTTTAGTGTAAAACGTAGTCAATGCACTGGAGTGTTGGGATAGTACATAATACTTCATTAAACAAATGGAATAACTATCTATGCTCAAAAATTAATTAACTTTACCAAAGTCTAACAAATATTACAGCTAATTTCCCCACTGTGGGACGAAGTGGTAGACAGAAAGAAAGAGAGAGAGATAGACAAGTGAAAGAGAGAGGGACTCAGACGCGGTGGGCAGCACATTGTCAAGTCGTGGTCGTGGTCGTCGTTGTCATCTAACGATGTTGCATGTCTGACAATGCGTTTTCAGCCAATGCAAATGGAAATGCCTAAGCTGGAGGCAAAGTCGGGAGAAAGAGGCGTGGAAGGGGGCAGCGACATAGTGGCAGTGGCAATACCAACAAGGCGTGCCCCACTAAAAAGAAGAAAAAAAAAAATTGTAGGAAAAACCCACAAAGCAAAGCGCAACTTAATTGCACGCCAAGGGTGCGTCTGGGCAAAAAAAAGGGGAGTGGACGGGAGAGTAGAGAGGTGGAAACGTAGAATATGGAATAGGGAATGAGCAGTACATAGACACTGTCAACTGTCGGACGGACAAGTCCGTCATTGACAAAACGGCGACAATTTTGATTGAGTTTTAGCACGAAGCAGCAAAGGATGGTCAGGAGCACTCCGAGGGACAACAAAGGAAGGTAATTCCAGGCAACACTTTACGACCAATAATTTTCATTTTTTTTCTCTTTTGCTTCCCTATTGTATTTGTGGTTGTCGGACCTTTGAAAAGGGTGTCACACGAGACGCGAAAAGCTGTTGGAAAGCCCGTTTTTCCTATCAACAAATCATGCGGCACATTTGCGATGACTAACCTTTTGGAAACTAGCAAAATTACAGTGCTGTTGGGGTATGCAGACACAAAGGTTTTTCAATTAGAAAACGGGAACTTCAAAATGTATAGACAGATCTTTAAAAATTTAATTTTTACAATACATTGTTGATATATGTGAATAATTGTTATATCTCCCTTCATTTTACTAAACTTATTGTCACTCCTTTACAACACTTACCCCCTTTTTTAACACACATTTCAATTCCCTACTAAGCCGCTGCTCGATTTCCCAGGCTCAATCATTGGTTAGCCTTGAATATTTAGTGTTTACTTCAAAAGCCATCTAAGCGTGCAATTTTAGAACTAAGAAGTGTAATCTTATCGCTGCTCCGAGCAAAAGACAAAGAAAACAAAAAATATATACGCATAAAAATCTGTATGTATATTTATGCCATAATTGTAGATTCCCCGACGTGTTGTTTTTTCGTTCTTGGTCTCGGCTCTCATATTACAGAGCAGGCATAATATATCAATACCGAAACCAGTTCCCTGTGCCTTTATCTCGTTTACATGCTCGATTATTGGTGCATTGCACCACGCACCACGCACAGTGGCAGCTGAAATGAGAAGCGGGACAACTTCCCTATACACATCATTTTTTTCAGGGCCAATATGCTGCAGAGCACAGCATTTTATTGAATTTTCTGGGAACAGCTGTAAAAAAATCAAATTTAATTACGAACAAACCGAAACGAAGCAGCAGTCAACCAATTACGTTGCTCGAATTTCTCTAGCGATTCTCCGATGTTAACTGATTATTTCTTAACGATTATTATGTTTTTTTTTTTTCTCTACTGGGTTGTGTGTTATTTTATTCGACAATGATCGATTGTGATTTATAAGAATGCTGATGTCGTGGAAACAAGTTTGTCTAAGAAATATTTTTGTCTGAAATTGAAATTGATATGGGAAACGTTGAAGATTGATTCGAGTTTGGATTGCATTGAATTGGGATTTTATTGTTGACTTTCGCTCGCTCGTCTGTGTTCTTTAACTGCTTTATTACAGACAGATTGTGTTACCAGACTGTAAAACATTTCAAATGACCAACACGATAGAAGGAACAACCAGAAGAAGAGTCAAGCTTTAACTCTGACATCGATGGCAGGTTTTGCTTTTCATTTTTCATTATTCATTGATAGAAACATAAAAAACAAAAACGAAAAACCAAAAATCGAGACTGTGAGACATTGGGACATTTGACAGTTGAAATCTCTGATTTTGTGGCCTAATGAGCCATGCCGTGCTCTGTGTGTTTTTGGGCTGGGTATCGGTTTGTCGCAACGGGGCGTATGAGTGATATTTTTGCGCCTTTATGGATTGCGCATATAATAAAAAAATAATGATGACATTTTCAACTTTTATGCATATTTACAATTGATTTACATAAATAGTCGAAAATTGAAAATGAATATCTGAGGCCAAAGCTCTCGCATATCTCGTATCTCTCTCTCTGGAAAATTATGCAGCATAAAATGCTAAAAACAGTATTATATTTTTTATTATTATTTTTTTGTCATAAAAGCAGGGGATTGGTCGGGGTCCATGAATTTAGGCAGATTTTAAATTCCAAATGATGCAATAAAATTTACGTTAGCCAAAAACATTCCCAACAAAAAACATTGTCACGCCGTTTAGCCATTTAGCCGTGCTTTTTTCAGGCTATTTAATGCACAGATTGTTGCGAATCAAAGCCCGATGATAAATTGCAAGTATTTCTATTTATAAACGTAATTGCTAATCCTACCTGAAAACATAATCCACCCACTGACGCCTCGGTAATACATCATCTTTATCTGGTGACCAGGAAGACCCCCGAGGAACAATGGCAAAATAGCGGAAGCCGAATTCCGTGTCCCCAATCCACAGACTCATCTTGTCCCCCCCCCTCGACTACCTTGCCTTTGTTGCCTTGGGAGTTCAGAGAAAAAGGCATAAACAATGGCAAAGACTAGACATGACAGCAGCAAAAACAAATGAAAACAAAACCAGACTATTTGTCAACGCGAATGAAGCCATTTATTATCCATCATAAAACTTGTATTTATCGCTAAATGTAGACAGACGGACAGAGAGACAGAGGGACTGAGGGACAGGCGTTTGAGGCAAGTGTGTCTGCCACGCGTTGCACTAACGCTAGTAAATCCCACGAGGAGCAACAGCAGCAAAAAAAGGCAAGTACATGAGCACTGAAACTGCTCGACTGTGAGCAGCCCAGCACGTAGCACTTAAAGCGTTAGGAAATCGCTTGATCATATGGGATACATTGAGCAGGTTATACCTGATTAAAAACAAGACTTTGCACAATTTCCAGCTTATTTATATAAATTTGTCCACAGTTTTCGCTTATCAAATAAACGCACAAACAGCCAAACTTCTTGGCTATAATGACTAATCCGTTGATTACACGACTTTGTCGTTGCTTATCGCCGCACGTTACAAAGTGCGTCATAAACTTATCAACCCCCTTGGCAGCGCATTTGAATGCTGGGCTTAAAATGACGACAAATCCTGGCAGACGACGAGTAGTTTTGTGTGTGTCAGTCAAACAAACAATGCGATGGTAAAAATAAACGATTCCTCGTCCAACGCAGCCAATGGCTTTCAAGGCAGGGCAAGAGGGGAGTAAGCAGTATCAAGGGAACGAGGGGAGGTACAAAGAGAGAAAGGGGAGAGAGAGTGAGCGAGCACGCAGTGTCAAGGCTATAAATCATAAAGCAGCCGTTGTCGCTGCTGCTGCCGCTGCCGCTCTTCCACTGGTACTGCGGATGCCACAGCGCAATGGAGCTACTGCTGCCATTGGACGCCGTGTACGTGAGGCATGCCACGAAATTGGAGCATGTGCGTCGCCCAACTACGCTGTCGCCTTTACGCGCTGAATTGTCGCTGAAAATCACGTAAAAGTATAAAAATGAAATCTGTTTACAGGCATTGCACGCCCAGTTCCCGCCTCATACCCAGGCACAGTGGGCAAGAGTCATAAAATAAGCTGCAAATATTTAGAGTTTTGCTTTTAACGTTTGACTAAAGTCGGTGACTAAAGTAAAATCTTCCATTTAGACATAAAAATCTCAATACTCCAATATTTTAATTTAACTAGCATTATTTTGTGCACACCCTTAAAAAGTTTAAATTTGTTACCAAAACTCGTCTAAATCACCCACTGTACTTACTACCAATTCGCTGCTGGGGCATTGGGAACTGTATCGTTAGCCAAGTTGGCAGCTTGGCAGGCTTGTCAAATGTCGAGAGCCGCAAGTCGAATAAATTTCAGTTTGGCGCTGAAATATTTACGCAGCAGCCTCAATTTCCAGGAACAGGCAATAAGACGCAACCACGAACCACGAACCAAACGAATCTAAAGTTAAAACCGAAAAACACCAAAAACCGAGCCCAGTTAAAAGCGTAACCAAAAACCAAAAAAAAGAAATCTGCGCATATGCGGCTAATAAACTAACTAAACATCCCAGACAGTTGCAGATCCGGTCGCAGCTGCAGCTACACAGATACAGATACAGATAGAAATAGCTAAATGTAGATACATGACTACAAGATACACACATGTCAGTTACAAGATTGAAATGATTTAAATTCTCAGCTGAACTTGAAATAACTTAAAATGATTTCGGCCAAATTAATGCGAGTAATTTAATTCAGAGCACAATTTGGTTGTTTCAATTTTAATGAACTTCTCACCTGACATCTGTGTCAGCGCAACAAATATGTGTGTTAAAAATAAATTGAGGGGCTGACAAACCGACAAAGAGACCGACGGACAGTCAGACGGACTGAGCCAAGCACGCAGTTGGAAAACGGAATAAGAATTTAATGAAATTTATGGAATTTTTGCTGGTAATTCATTTATTTTAATGCTGCCAATGAATTTATTTCGTTTTTCTCATAAAATGTAAAAGTGTTGTGGATTTGGCTGTTTTCTTGCTAGCATAGAGTCAAAAGAGAGCGGCTGATTAAACCACAAACAAATTTTTATATGTTCTTTTGATTAAATATCAGTAGCAAGAACAGTGGTGCCAAAAAGAGAGTTAAATATTTTAATTACTGTCTTATTTAACCAAAGAATCTTTATTTGTTAAGCAAGAACTTTTAAATAAATTTAATTTATTTCTGCATTCCAACTGTTTCAGTTTCAGTTTTTTAATTAACATTTGTTATTATTACTTTTTTAATATAGCTATTTTTTTAACAACTGCTGTACAATTGACAGCACTGATAGTTTGCCACTTTTCGCTACATTTCGCATCAGTCTGCCTGTCTCACTGTCTCTTTCTTTCTCTCACTTCCCCACCCTTCTCAACCCCTCTCTCTCCTCTTGGTTTATTTTTAATGGCATTTTTTATCCAACGTGGAATTCTGACACAGAGCAGCCACCGCAGGCGATGAGCAGCTGGAACCGCAAATAAAATAAAATACAAAGCAGCCCCAAGTAGGGAGAGAGGGGTTGGGAGTGGAGGGGAGATAGGCAGCATGCCGCATGGCAAATAAATAAATTTGTCAACAAATGTGGCAACGAGGACTGCGACGTGTGTGGGACACGCAGCGCATGGAAGGAGCATAAAAATAATGTCGACAGTTGGGCATTAATTTTGTTTCACTAATTAATAATTTTTCGCTGCTGCACTTGTGTTTGTTGTTATTGGCTTTCTTATTGTTAAATGTTTATGGTTATTAGTGTGGTTGTTGTTGTTGTCGACTGGTTTATTGGCCTATTAGCGCAGCATTTAAATGGTAATCAAGGCGTGTTTGGACATGCCAGGTAAGCCAAAAGTCACGCAAAGTCACAACTGATGGCCAACCAAACTGGCAACAAAGCACCAAACAAACAACAAACTCGACAAAGTCCCATAAACAAAATGACCAGACGAGGAGTGTGAGTAGCATGAGGGGCGGGGGGGGGGGGGGGGGGGCAGTAACATTGGGAAGGCAGAGCATGCCAAATTGAAAACGAAAAGGAAATCAATTGATGTCTAGCGACAATCGAGAATCGACAATCGATATGCCCCAAAGTCGAGGTGTGGCCTCGACTGCCGTGGAAAAGGCAGCAGAAGCAGGTCTGCTAAAGGAAGAGAATTTGTCTGCTTTGGCTCGCCCTTAAACCGCACAGTGGAAGCAACAAAGAAAGCAGCTTTACGCACAATACTGCACAGTGGTTAAAGGGTCGAAAGAAAGGTCGTTTTAAATAAGCCAAAAATTAATTTATACCAGGAAATTATATATGATTTTACTACCCAAAATCAAATATTGATAAATTCCAACAAAAGTCCCATTCAACTGGCTCAACTTCTTCAATACTGCACCACTGTGCGTTTACGGAGCAGGGTCGAGGGTGGTTGCCCTGGTACCTGATGGACGCAGTAGCAACATATGCGGCGACAAAACGAGAAGCGGCTGGAGAGGGGGAGTGGCAGCAACTGGGAGACATATGAGTCTATCCACTCGGTGTTATCCTGACAACGTGATTGAAATTTATGACTGGCAAAAAATACTATATATGCGTATGCAGTCGAAAGCCAAAGCCAAAACCAAATCCAAAGCAACAGCAGCTGTGTGAAAAAAACAGATACTTCTTGCTAAGACAGCAGAGGAGGGCAGAGAAGGGAATGGAGGGGGACTAACGCAGAGGGATGGACGTGATCTGAATGTGTTTACGTTGAGTGTATTCCTTGCCTGACATTGGCTGTGTGCTCCACTGTGTCCTCTGTGAGAAATTGCACTGAATAAAAAGCACTTGTACGCATTAAAACCTAATTGGGAATTTCCATAGTTCATATGCCATTTTCTCTAACGGTTTCTACACTGATAAAAAAAGGGGTTGGTTACAAAAGAAATACTTTTAGTAAGCGAATTCATCTCTTTTTAAAATAAGATGTTTAAATAGTGAAGCTTTTTGGGAATCATATTCATTCGATAGCAGAAACATCTAAATTTTAAGATGTGAGTTCTACTTTTTCTGTTTTTTATTAGTGCAGCTCTATAAACTAAGCGCTCGCATGTGTGTGTGTGTGTGTGTAAGTGTCTCTCATATCCGTTTGTTTCGCTCTCTGTGGCATGTTCTACATATTTTGGCTTGCAAAATGTCACACGCAGCCAACGATGCCCGTTGAGCTCGTCAAACGTTGTCCAGTGTCGGTTGTTCTTGTTGTTGTTTTTGCTGCTGTTATCATTGTTGTCGTTGTTGTTGTTGTTGTTGTTGGTAAAGTGGATTTTGCGCTTGGCTATGATAAATTGTGGCACAGTCCAGTGGGAGTGGCAAATGAGAGTATGGTCAGCATTAGAGAGGCAACGTCATCGCTTGGAAAAACCTCCGTGCACATCGCTCGCACAGACATCAAGGTTCACATCCAGAGGCCAAGAGCTGCACCAGATGGAGAGTTCACTGCGAATGAGCGGCGAGTGGTCCTGTAGGGGGTGTAGAGGGTGTGGAGTGACAAGGGGACGGGGGTATGATGAGCATAGAATGAATGAGAAGTGCCCAAATGTCATTTGCAGTCTGACAGTGCTTAGCATAGGGGTGCACAGTGGCACAAAGAGCGCAATTTAAGCAAATTTTTTTTAGTGAATTTTTTCAGTGAATAATTGGTTTTATCTCAAAGATAATTATTAAATAGATGTGTAGAGTCAGGTCTAGTTTTGTTAAGAGATACTATTGGCTACTCTTGCCACTTTTCTACTGTCAAACTCTTTAAGTTTTTTTCTTGCTCACTTTAAACCAGTTTTATGCTGATCTGCCCCACTGTGCCAGCGATTATCTGTCCTCTATTTAGCTGCACTCGCACTCCACTCGCATTGCCGTACTTGAGTTTTGTCATACAACGAGTAATTTTATCAATTGCCAACTCCAAATCAAAAGCAAAGCCGAAAGCGAAAGGAAAAGGAAAAGAAGTAATGAACTTAACTGTGAACTGTTAAATGTACCTTGGACAAAGTCAATGCATGCTCTTGGCCAACAACGGTCATGTGCTTGGTTTTGAAGGAACTTCATATGCAGACACGACTGCAGATCGTGGAGCGAGAAGCGAGTAGTCTGTAGAGACAAAAGGACTCTATCGCAGCCTATCTCTCTCTCCTTCTAGATAAGCAGAACAAGTATAAACGTCTTGTCTTCCACTACGCTCTCTCTCCCCGTTTGGCTTTGATTTATTGCGTACAGCTCAGAGTTCTGAAATTGCTCTCAGTCTCCTTTACTCCCCCACAGACGTGAAGGACTACAAAATTTATTTATTTGCAATGACTTTGAAAAGAAACTTCGACCAAGCGAAAACTTTCGACCTGCGTGCACATCGATTAGAAAACTTTTCTGTCCTATCTTGTCCCTAAAAGGAATGCCAAATAGAGGGGTGCCTGGGGGTGTTAAACGGGGGGATGGGGACAACACAGCGAATTGGCCAAGTTGTTAAATAATTGCGCTGAGCATTTAGTGCTATCCCACGCTGCGTATGCGTCATATATCAAGGACTTTGCCGCTGCAGCTGCGCCCTAGGACCAGCTCTGCAGAAAACTATACAGTTTTAGTGCAGAATAGTCAGCAGCAGTGCTGGAAAAGGAGTCCTACTGGGTAAGTCAGCTGAGATTGTTAAGAGGGCATGATCCTGATGATGATGGTCCATACGTGGTCAGGATTAGCTGCCAAGAAGAAAGTTTGCCAGCAGCTTAGCGGCACTCGAGTGGATGAGTTAATTGTGCGAATGTCAAGACAAATTGCGTTAATGCGCCAAGCGCACAAAAGGACAAAAAGCGACGCGACACAACGCGACACAACGCGACACGACGCGTTTCGACACGACTCGACGCGAGGACAAAGTTGTGCATGTGCTGGGAAAAATCCCATAAGCAAAGGTCAGGCATGGGGCTGATTGCAATTGAGAATAAAAGAGATCCTGTGTGGAGGCATGTGTGTGTGTGTGTGTGTTTGAGTGTCGCACAAAAGTTTTTAAAAAGTATTTTAAGCAAAATTTATGCAAACCACAAGGCTAAATGGCAGACAAGAAGCTTTTGCTACTCGGCAGTACTGTACTCAAAGGACATGGCCTAATCCCCGAGTAATCAAAGTTTGGCAGCGAAATAAGCTGAAAGCCAAACACGGCACAAAGGAACTTCAGACAAATTGCGCAACGTGTGAGACAGAGAAAGAAAGGGAGAGGGAGAGGGAGGAAGAGTGTGTGAGGGTGAGGGGTAGACCAAAGGGGCAGCGTGTGCATAACTCTGTCTCTGTCGTGTGTTATCAAGGGCGTAGTCTGTCATGAGTCATATATGTAAGTGAGGGAAAGGGATTCTAGAAATATTTAAACCCAAGAAAATTTGAATTGAAAGAGATCGAGCACTGAACCTAAGGCTATCAAAAGTATTAAATTTAAAAGCAAAGCCAAATATATAAAAGTTAATCAAAGTCCTTAAATACTTCCGAAAGAAATGATTTTCTTTAGCCTCCTTAACCCCCCTACCCCCTTTACGCCCTGTCTACGCCCCTGTTTGATATTCGTGTGAGTTGTAGGAAAAAACACTTTTCCAATTAATGAAATCTCTAAACTGCCATAAATTTGCCCAGACGAAAATAATTAAATTGCGTTGGCTTCACGCCTGCACACGACTTGTTGACTTATAAATGAGTGTGTGGTGCGGTGTGGTGTGTGTGTCTGTGTTGTGGTGCGTGTATTGTGTGTGTTTGTGACTGACATGTCTGACCAATTCAGCATCAAACCATGTGCAGGCCACAGACCACAAATGAAGGCGGTTGCCGGTCAACGCGCAAGCCATGAAATCGACAAGCTTTGCCAATAAGCTCAGACCCACAACGAGGGTTGTCACGCAAGTTGTGGGTGTGAGTGGAATTTAATTTAATTTAAACCCACTTCGCTGTTTTGCAAGTCTCCCATTGAAAAATATCGTCTTTAAAGTCCACTTTAGTTTCCAAATCTTCTTGAGCAACCCTCGCGTGCTTCTTCCGATACCTAGTTGCTAGTTGATATTAAGCTTCTTATCACTCACCTGCTTGACACTGGCACTCGCCACTGGCGCCTGGATTGCCGCCCTGTCCCACAGTGCCTGCCGCCGCTGCCGCAGCTGCTGCTGCCTCTGCCGCCTGGCGACGCTGCTGGCGTCGTGTGAGCTGCAAGTAGGAAACATCGCGACGCAAACGATGCAGCTCACGACGCACATGCAACGCCAAATGTTCCGAGGATGAATTACTGTCGTCACTGCTCTCATTGCTGTTTGTATTGTTATTGTTATTGTTATTGTTTCTGCTGGTAGTGGCTATGATTTGAGCCTGTTCAGCGGGCCAGTGGATGAGCTGCTGCTGCTCCAAGCGCAGCTCCAACTCAACGATGCGTGCATCAAGTTGTTGCAGGCGCTGCAGTCGCTGCTCGAGACGCGTTTGTCGCACGTTCGCGTAGAGAGCAAAGCTGAAGGCGCACAGACACAACACATAGCAGGCGATTTGCAGCAAGGACATGAATTGCACTCTATAATGCGGTCGGAGCTTGCAACTATCGGTTGCACGCGTTTGTTGCTGTGGCTCCTGCTGTTGTTGTTGCTGTTGTTGCTGCTGACAGCTGACAGTTGTTAAAGGCGCTGCAAGGCGACTAGTTGCATTTGTTTCATCTTCAGTTGCTGCTGCTGCTGTGGCAGCATCGACTGTGGCGTGTCCTAGCAGCATGTGTTGCTGTTGTTGTTCGACTGTTGCTGACATTCCAGTTGCTGTTGCTGTTGCTGCTGTTCTTCTCGCTGTGTTGCTGCTGTCGTTGTCTCCTCTTATCGTTGTCCTTGCACTGCTGCTGTCGCCGCCGTGCGGCACTTTGTGTTTTCGCATGCTGCTGCTGATGCTGCTGCTGCGATTGAAGACTTGTCAGCAACGGCTTCTAAGCTTATGTTTCCTTCTATATATTCTATTTTATTTGCTGCTTTTTGCTGCTGCTTCTATGCGGCTTTTGCTGTACTTAAGTGCGTCCTTGTGGCATCACCGAAACACATGCAACACTGCCGCACATAGTGCCTCAAAATGCAGCTATTGTTCCACTTCTTCTTCCTCTTTGCTTAGCCACAGCATGTGAGCTGCATACGAAAAGCTACCCAATCATAGGTGGGCGGGAAATTGGAAATACTGGGCAGAGTGGGACTTGTAGGATGGGAGGGGAAACTAGCTGCGTGCTTTTTTGGTTGCCACTAGTGCCACTTGTCAAACTCTTGCCACTTGCCGCTGTGGCTTTGTCTCTACTTTCTGTTGTTTTTGTCTTGTCAATCGTCACAGCAGCTGCTTCTTGGCTTCCTTCTGGGCTCCTCGACAAGTTTTCTCTGCACTTTTCCACTTTTCAGTTAGTTTTTCCTTTTGCCTTTTTTTCTCCTTTTGCTTTTCTCAGTGCGCGATTTTCACTTGTTCTAGAGTCGCTCTTCACATTGCAACTTATTTAGTTCTTGAGCGCTTTTCACTGCAACAAAATCGAAAAAAAGAGTAGAGAAAAAAGTGAAAAAGTGAATAAGCGAAAAAGTGAAATAACTGGTGCAAAATAAGGACAAATGGGAGTGTTATCGACTGCTAAAGGCCCAGCAGTTAGACTATAATATAGTAGATTAGGTTATTAATAATGCACTATATAAATACAATTCTTATATGACCACACAAGTGACTATAACAGACCCCACAAATCCCTTTTTTAACCATCCAAGCACACCTTTCACTTGTTACCACTACAGGGTCTACGAAAAAAGTTTAGCCGAGCAAAACTTTGTCGGTTTTGTGCAAGAAATCTGTGCAGGCGTTTGCCGCATTGGCCATGCTTGAATTATGGCAACTGGACCCAGTCGACACATTTTCAATAATGAAGCAGGTTTCAGTTTTACAAGTACGTATTGAGGTTGTTCAGTTGACAGGACTACAGCGCGACAAGGCGGCAGGACAAGGCAATGTCCTTGCAGAGACTAGTACTAGGTCTACACGGCGTTAACTTCGTTTTAAGTTCAGTCAACCGTGTTTAGCGATGCTCAAAAACAACAACAAGCAGCGAAACAGGAGCAACTCGTACCTCAACTTGTTCAAAAAAGTTTGCAGCTTTTTTTGTATACCCTGCGAGTGGGTATAGCGGGTTTGATAGGAGTTAGGTAGGAGAAATGTACTAGTTGTGACTACAGAAAAGTATATTTAGATTTGTGATCAATGTAGGCACGAGTATGGTTGGTTTATTTCTGTTTAAAGGTAGTTTAAACTAGAGACAGGTGGACTGTCTTACAGGGTATTCTTCGGTCGCTTGAACTCAATTGCACTTTTTCCTTTCCTTTTTTTCAAACTCAGCAACAAACTGAAAAGCAGCTGCTATTGAGAGGCAGTGAAAAGTATTTGACCGACAGAGTTGACGTGTCAAAAACATTTGCAGCCCTCAGTTGAATTGGATAAAACATTGGCAGCGAATGTTTTGGCCCAAAAGAGACAAACAATATAAAAGCCATAAAGTGGAATTCTACTAGCTGCGCAAATAATTCCCCAAATGGCGCAAAGTCTTTAAAAACGTATAAGGAAAATGAAAATAAAATAAAATATGCAATATTTATGACAAAATTTATCAATTTGGTACCAAATTGAAATCAGTTGTTGTGGGTAAAAACTCAAGGGTTTTAAGTTAATTTAAGCATTCAATTTGAACACTTATTTCAAATGCGCAATTAGCTATTTTTATATATTAACCCATGCTTGATTCAAAGTCTTATCAATGACCTTATGCTCCCAGCGAGCACAATTAAATATGTGAACTCAAAAACCATTTTATAGAGTACATCATTTTGGATTATACTATACTTTATACAATTTTATTTGTATGTGAGTGTTGCGCAATCAACCGGCAACAATAAGACAAAATATCGCTCATAAAAGTCGACAACAATCGCATGAAAATTGAACCACACTCTGAACCACCGCAACCACAATACAAAAATTGAACATAAAAGTCAAAAGGCCAATTTCAAAAAACACAAAATAAAAAAGAAAATGAAATGGAGTGGAGTGGGGGAGGGTAACAAAAAAAAAGACAGTAGAGCAATAACAATAAGTAGAAGTAGAGGCATCAGCTTGAGGCGGGAATGGGAACGGGTGCAAGCAAGTCAATGGAATGTTTGGTACACCCAAATAAAACTAATTGAAAGTCTTGTGCGCTGTGAAGCCAATAATGCCAATAACGACAAACGGACGGACGTTGGAGGACGGCGAACTGAAGACGAAGGACGGACAGCAACTGGAACGCAATGGAGCTTTTAATTTAACAAATAAGAGCGAGTCGGACCAGCAGACAGAAAGAGAAGGGGCATAGAGCGAAGTCAGTCAGTCATTTAGCCAGTGAAAAGTGTGGAAAATGCCCTGTACAATAAAAGTGAAGAGGGGCTTTAAGAGGAGTACAAAAGGCAGAAGAGTTAGTGAAAAACACTATACTAGTTTATTCTTTTAATGAATTTTGAACTAAAATATGTCCCAATTAAAAAGCAGTCTAGAATCAAGCTAATACGACTGTTTGAGGCTCTGTACTTAAGCTAAAATATAAAAAATTATATTAAAATTATTTAAAGAGCTGACAAATCTATTAAATTTCTCTTCGTCCCATTTTCTGGACAACTACAGGGACTTTTACAACCCAGTACTCAGCACTCTACACTCTACACTGCTTTTGCTGACATTGCAATTGGAAATTCGTATAAATATCGCAGGAAGAAGCAAAAGGTTAATGCTTTTTGATGCTAACTCAATATAAATAAATTGATTTCGAAAATTTCAACAGCTTGGCTCAGCTCAGCTCAGCTTTTGTCAATTACATTACATTACATTACATACATAGAGTGCTATGATCCACAAAAGCACAAAGTGGGAGTTGGGAGGGAGAGTGAAAGGCGTCGACGCTAAAAAGTATGCTATGAATTTTTGTGCGCACAAATTCAATTATGTTGTCGGTCATGACAGCTAGCGAGAGCGAGACAGAGTGGGAGTGGGAGGGAGGGAGGTGAAGGCACATCATGTGTGTTAGTGTGCGTGTTAGTGTGTGTCCAGCTGGCAATTGAAAAATTTGATTTCGAATTGAAATGCAAATCAAGCAAAATAGAAATGGCATTAGCCCAGACGAGGTTCACTGGGCCAATTCAATGATGGCTAAGAGACGAGTGGCGAGAGGCCCTACAAACTGGGCACAATGTTGAGTTAAGTGCTGCACGTACACACACTCGAGAGACCTCTGTGTGAGTGTGTGAGTGTGTAACCAAAGTTAAGGGCAGCCAATGGCTGTAAAAAGCTCAATTGCAATGCATTCAAAAGGATTATTGTCCTTATTTATTTTGCTAAATTTATTCGTTACGCACAAATGCGCAAACCAATATATACACACAACAAACACATACACACACACATACACGCACACACTCACAGCTGGTCAGCCGCTGGAAGGAAAATGAAAACATGAAAGAAACAAGCACACAAAACACGAGGCCAAAATCAAAGCAAATAAACAATAAAAATAATCGGGCCGTTAGCAACACATGCGCATTCTTCATCATCATCATCATCAACATCACCATCATCATCAGCAGCTTCAAGAAAGGCAGGCAGAATGGGCACTAGACGCCTCAACAACCACCGGTCACATCTCAACGCCAGCCCAAGTTTATTGTTGCCACTTTTCGATACCCTGTAGTGGACAACCCTGAAGGGCTCACTAGGGTTAGATCTTCATGGCCTACAGATAGCTCAAGTTTTTTTCAAGGTATGGCTAAAATTTAAACTCTGTTCTTAGACTTATGCTTCATTTATTAAACCAAAAATCACCATGTTTATTTACAGGGTCTTTTAGAGTGCAGTTAGCTCAACTGCCACACTTATAGTTTCCTTTTCACTCGCTTTACAAAAAGAACAGCAAACAGACGCTTACAACCTTCGGGCTACAAGTCTAGGGAGTCTCCTTAGGGTAGAGTTGGGGTAATAAATAGTTGTCGTGTCATATGAAAAATGCAAGCAGTGTTTAAGGTTCTCTTTTTTCCCATTACACTGCCTGCTAGCCAGCACCACCCACTTTACTACAGCCACTTTCCCAGTGAGTGGTGCTGCCAATTTTCACCAATGCCCGAGACACAGAATTTCTTGCTACTTCATCGCCGAAATTGAAAAAACGTTGCCCAAAAAATCCGAAGAGGAAGTACAAGAAATAAACCTTGGCACTATCGGAAGGGCGATATAAGCGAACCGAGTTTGTTACGTCATTCATTTAGTGTAAACTTAAGTTAAATATAGTTGGATATGCACACGTCTAAATCTATTTTAAACTAACTTTTATTATATTAACCGCTTAGGCTATCAGCGGATTAGCCAGTCAGGTAGTATAAATAACCTTATGGCTTTTGTGAATGTCTTAAAACTGAATTTGAATTATTTGCAATTAAAAAGCAGACGGACACAAGTCCTTAGACATTCCACTTCATTTCTACTTTTCATAAGGAAAAAGCTTATAAAAATATATGTAGCTACTCAAGTATCGCCTGCTGATGAAACTAGACATAAGCTTTAACTATGTAGGATGCATATAATAGTTATTGTATCACTTCAACTTTACGCTCTACACAGAAAAAAATGTACTTATGTCTTTGCTTTTAAACTAGAACGAACTTAGAATATTTTACTCAAATTCAGTAACGAATGGGAAAAGGGAAATTGCTCATCACCTTAATTTTGTATACCGATATGATAAATAAATATATTTGTTTTGAGAAATCTTAGATCTAAAAACATTTGGCTTTGATTTAATGCCAGATTCCCATATTTTTTTCTGTGTAGCTAATCAAAATCTTTAGCTACAATGACCATAACATTTTAGTGAACGCATTGGTTTATGGGTAAATGATGTTGCTCATTTCAGCTCGTCCAATCTCGGCATTTGCTACTCCCGTTGCTGCTGCTGCTGCCAAGTCTAACAAGCTGTTTTTGCTGTTGTTGTTTATGTTCACTGCCATTTCCTTATAATTTTTACAGCTTGTTTTGCTGCGGCTTCTCCAAAAGATGTTGAGGATGTGAATGTGGATGTGGGAAGTGTATGTGGCTGTGGTTGTGCATGTGGGTGGATGCGGTGGCTCTGAATGCTTGTGGTGCGTCTTTGCTGTTGCCATTTTCTAGAGGTTTTTATGAGCCAGCTTCATACATACTATTAGTGCTATTTATTCATGTCGTAGTTGTTGTTGTTTCCCTGGTCGTCATTGTAGTTTTATGTGCGCTGTTTTACAACACTGTCACCACGCCCACACCTACACCCAGAGTCCCAGAGCCAGCCCCAAAAGCCACACCCACGCACAGGAACTTGCCCTTGGGGGAAAATTACTTAATTTCGGAATTTCAATTTAGCACTTAAGACTTTGCAACAGGACCAAGGGAGAGAGTACACCTACTTGCAACAATGGACACCATTTTTGTGAGTGTGTGGTGTGTGTTTGTGTGTGTGTAAACCCTAGCTTACACATGTTGTGACTTTTAAAAATTTCCGGAATTTTTTTGGCACGCTGTGTTTGCTTTTGTTTACCGACTACGCAACAAACTTGAAGCAAGTCGCCATTTCCAGACCCCTTTTTTATACCTTTTAGAGAAGGGTAGGTTAGTTTTGTCACACAGTTGGAAAAACCTTGACAGAGGAGTGGAAGAGTCCAAGTTTTGCTTTAAATCACTCAGTCTTATAGCTGCTTAGATCAGTCAGTTCGTTTCACTATATTTTATAGCTGCCATAGGAACTCTAGTCTGAAATTGCTGCTTAAATTTAATTTAAAACTGTCTACTACATTTAAACAGGGGCATTTGGATGACTACTCCCTACAGGGTATCGCTACTTTGGCGTGCCAAAGACAGACTTCCTGTCGTTGCTCCATTGACTGTTCATTTTAAGCCAAGCACAACATTGTAAATGTGTACAAGTTTTCTCTGCTGCTGCTGATGCAAGGAAATGCAGCCACATCAACAGCAGCAGCAGCAGCAACAACTGCAGCGTCAGCAACTGCAGACAAGTGTTGCAAGCTTAGCGAATTTATAGCTAAAAAATGCAATTATTTAATTACATGAAAATGCAAAGCAATTTCCAGTTTAATTCCTACTAAACTGCCTCTACAAACTTCTATTTTCAAATCAAAAGTTTTTAAGTCTCAGCCACTTTTAGTGTTTTAATAGCTATTGTAAGCAGCTATTTAGTATGCAACTAGCTAAATTAGACAACACTACTGCAACGACAATTGTATGCAAACTTATTCATAAACATAACTTTAAGTAGCTGTTTTTTATTCCTTTTGCACTTAGGAAAAAACTTTTGCATTAGCACGAAGCAGCAGAAATATATAAACATGTAAATATCGGACTTATGTAAGTGAAATATATAGAGTACATATGTATATCTGGGTATATATAAGCATGAGTTGACTTTAAACTGAAAGAGTTTTGCTGATGTATAGCAAAGTTTCTATGAGAAATTATTATCAGCTTTTAATTTGGATGATTAATCATAACCTTAAAGTCATAAATGGATTTTTTCTTGCTCCTTCTCCTTTCTTCATTTTTCAAGTATTAATTTAATTTTCTATACTGCAGCCAGTTGTGCTCTTCTATTTTATAGCTAATTTTCTTTTAATTTTCGAATGATGGTTTCCTCAAGAATTCCCGCCAAGTTCCATAAACTCCTCCATTGAGCAGATTCGTTTGGATTTCAAGGAATTTCGACTTGTGGGGAAGTAAACGATTTTTGGCTTTGAAGTCGATAACATTTGCTGTTGACTTTGGTGGATCTTTAGCTAATTAAACGGCAATTAACTGAACACCTGTCAGTAGCAACAATTTTCTAAACACGCACACACCCACACAGCTACACCCACACACACCTACACACCCATCTACACTCACACACACACGGAGGCTTAACAAAGTTTGCGAAAGCCAGTTAAACGATAATAAAACCAGTCAAGACAGACAGGGGAAAGGAGTGGGAGAGAGAGAGAGAGTGAGAAAGAGAGATTGAGTATGACAGAGACTGCTCATATACTTTCAACATTATCCTTGCTGTTTGCTCGGCTCACTCGACACACGTATTTGCACCTGCAGCACAGCAGGCACTGTGCAACACTTGGTTAAAGGTGGCCACACCCACCTAACCACCACCTCCTACATTCTGCGGTTAGTGAGTTTGTTAAACAGTGTAAAGTTACACGCAACTAAGCACTTAACTGCACAAAAGCTCAACGAGGCCAGGAGAGCGCGGCAAGTGAGTAACTAGCAGGCTAGATTCGGGTGGGCCGACTGTAAAAGTCCCTGTACTAGAAGTGGAGCCAGAGTTAGCACTAAGCCACGAATTCGGTGACTTTAGCTCGTGGCAAGAGTTTTTTATATGAACAGAGTCTTTGTTGGAGGTGCCACGCCTGTTTTTGCCTTTGCTTACTTTGCTTTTGTCCAATCCATCAAACCCTGTACTTCCAAAGCACCGGGTCTGCAAAGACCAACAGCAACTGCATAAAACTTGTAACCACAAGCGGCAACGACAACGACAGCGACGTCGGCAGCGGCGTCGGCGGCGAGACATGCAACCTTGCAACCTTAGCCGCAGACAGAGTCTAAAAAGTCTGAATTGCGTGCGTTTTTATGAATGAAGTCGGAGCAACAAATGTTAAATCCGCGTCTCTTCCCGCCAAAAGGTCAGACTCGCCACTTGCCCCACTTGCCACATGGCACTTGCCACTGACTGACCAAAGAACGACACTTCCTTTCACTCGACTCATGGAGCTCCTTTCTAACCTCTCCTTTCCCCTTGCTCTTTCTATCTCCTTCTAACTGCCTGAGGCTTAGGCGTAAATTGAAGCAAAGTTACAACTTGTGTGTGTGTGTGCTTGCCACAGTCTGTGGCACAGACGGCCAAAAGGGCTAGCTGTGTAAACATTGACAGCGCAGCAAGGACATGTGGCAAAGTGGCCCAAATGAGACTGTGGCTTAGCGGCATGTTTGCCTTAAAGTCTGAGCAGCTCGACTACATTTTCAAATTTCACTTTTCTTCGAAGCATGTTTAAAAAAGTGTTGGAAATTATGGAAAACAGTTGATAGCGCAGTAAAATATTTTAGAGTTATTTTTAAAGTCTTTTTTGAATTTCCCAATGCCTTACTTATACTTCCATTTAATTATTCCCTTTTCAAATATTATTTATAAAATCTAATTTATTTGCATTAAATTCAACCCAATTTAAGTACTTCAAAACATCAATACAAGTTCGTTCTTTTGTAGCATTGGCAACAGCTTAGTCTTGGCAGGTAAACAGCTAGAATTGAGAAAAGTCTCGGGTTTACTAGGCAAATTTAAGACGGCTTTATTCGCTGTTTTAGTCTGGTCTTTAAGTAATTTACTGACTGCAACATGTCGCGAGTTTCCTCTTTTCCCCTACAGTTTTCCTCTCAGTTTTCTTGCCATTTCAGCAAAGTAGATGTGCAATTTTTCAACGGTTGACAAGTCAGTTCGTCTCAGGTCTCTTGTGTCTCCAGTCTCTCACAGGTCTCACGTCTCTCATGTCTCGCATCTCCCTGTGTCTCTCTCCCTGTCTCTTTCAGATCTCTCGTCTCTGCTGCATAATTGCTTTGCGGTTTGAGGATTACATTATACACGGCTTTCGTACTTCTTTTGCCAGCTCCTAACTGGCTGACGGTCGGCTTGTCTTTCTCGCTCTCTCTCTCTGTCTTTCCATCTTTCTCACTCTACTGCCTCACTTAAGACAACGTCTCTTGCCGCCGTGTGGCAAGCTAAGCCGTGATTTGCGGCAACCGTCATTGGCGACTGTTAAGCCTTAAATGCATTCAGCTCATTTAATTTGCACTGCGCTGCAGCAGTGCTGCCAGTTTAGCATGTTTACGGTTAGATTTAGCAGTTTTTGTCTCAAGGGTCTAGACGAAAGAACTATTTCTATATTTCTAGTATCTGGAGGGCACTTTATAAATGTAATACAAATCAGATAACTATATCCTACAGCTGTTTATATAAGTTTAAGGAACGCCTTTGATTTTATGAGGTTAGTCTATAAGTATGCATCAGAACAGGGTCTTTTTCAGTCGATTGTAACTTTGTAGCTTGTTATGTAGTTAAGAAAAAACCTGCTGACTTTGTTTTCTGGCCTTTTACACCTATTTCTGCTGCTTACATCTGGTTGGTCTACCGGTTTTTTTTTGGCAAACAGTTGGCATCTCCGCGCTGCTACAAAAATCATCTCTTTCGGTGTGCCTCTCTTTCTCCCAATGTCTCTCTCTCTCTCTGTTGCTGCTACCACATGGCAAATTATATAATTAAGTTAAAGTGCGCGTCGGCTGGCGGCAATTTGCGAGCTTCTAGCTCTGAGCTCAGAGCTCCCAGCTCCCAGTTTCCAGCTCTCAGCTTCCAGCTCCCAAAGTGTCCCCCATTTTTTGTTGTTTTTGTACGCTAATTTCTTAATTTTCACCTTCCGCTTTTTCTGCGGTCTGTTACTGCCGTACACACAGCCGTACCCGTCGCCATCGTGTGAAACTCAACCCCTTTGCCTGTTTTTTGGTCTGCTTTTTGAAGCCCAAAAATCATTTCCGTATTTCTATGACTATTATTATTATTATGACTTTTATTGTTATGCCCACGACGAGTACGGCGGTTGTTCTTGTTCCTGCTGCTGCTGTTGTTGCTGCTGCTATCAACACCAGCAACAATGACTCGTTGTTGCCCCCTTCCCAAATGAAAGCAAAACTCCAGACTGTCCAGTTTGCAACCCCCTTTTTTGATTACTCTGCGGCCAGAGAAGGGGGTGTGGTCGGGGGCTAACACCCCCCTTTTTTGCTTTCATGGTTTTCGCTGCCGTTTCGTGTTCAATTTAGCGTCATAATTTTCGTTTATTCAGCATGGAAACTCTCCACTTGTTTCGCTTGCTCTCTCTCCAGTCATTCCCCACTCCATACCCCTCTCTGTGCTTCTCATCTTTTGCCCTGTCAGTTCTGCTGTCAAGTGTTTTGTTAAGTTCATCAAAATTGTCGCTGCTTGCCACTTAACGCAATTTTCCACGTTGAGGCTTCTATATTTACACTTGACTATCATTCATACACTCATTTGAGTGTACTCGTCTTCATTCACTCTGTCATTCATTCATTCGCTCATCCATTCAGTCAGTCGTTCATTCCATTCACTCATTTCACGCCATTTACAGTTACAATTAATGCTTGTTTGCCTTTTGCCCGCATCAGGTTTTTATTTTAGGGGCCACAACAACATCAAAGTAATCTCCCAAGTAACCCCGTGACCTCCGAAACCTAACCTTACTACCTTCTTACCCCTCACCTTTCACTCGGGAGGTTAGGCAAGACAGCAAAAAGCTTGCATATTTAATAAAAAGACAACTACCCGGAGTTTGACAGAGCTTTAGACTTTAAGATACCCCTTAGTTTAGAAAATTAAGTTCTGAAAACTTAAAAGTGTGATAACTTTGGAAACATTCAATAGATCTTAAAGAAATTAAGTAGAGTGATGGGTTTAAATGAGGTGTAAAGTTATAGATGAAAATTAACATTTATCCAAAGCTTAAGCTTTGGAAGGGCTATATTTGCTTCTAGGGTTAGTTCAACGACCCCCACGACATTCCCTCCCATTGTTACAGAACTCTAGCGCAGACAATAGACCCTCTAGCTCAAAACAAACGAGGTACAACAAGTAAAGTTCATAAAAAAGTCGCAAAAGCAAATCCTTCCGACGGTACCAATTGCCCCCAGGGACCCTGTGGGGCGACCATGAAAAAGGGTCGTTCTGGTCGTGGGGCCAAAAGCGCAACCTTTGTGCCAACAGGCAACATTCAGCATTCAACATTTCACATTCAACATTCAACATAAATAAATATTTTTGCTAGTCAACTCGGCAGACTTTACACCTAAGTTCTAAGCCTCGGGGATACGTCCCTTTCACCCCCCATCCACCTGGCCACCCGCCCACCTGTCTGTGTGCCTGCCTGAATGGGATACTTCGGGGTTATTCCTGGGATGCCTCTGGTCAGCTGGGGCCTGTCATAAAGTATGTTAAATATTTGTTGAGCGAGGTGCGTTCAGTAATTTTAAGGGCCACTGTGCTGGGGGTTCATTAGATTTGCGTTATCAACTCAATTTGCAGACGAGTCAGTAAAAAATTACAAAAAAAAGGGGAAAGAAATCCGCAAGGATTGGTGTCTATGGGTATGCTGAACAGTGCATACCCTTGCATAGGAAATTAACAGATTTGGGGGTGCATTTTAGAGGTTTTTTTAATGAAAGAGTTAAAATGTGGAATCTATGAGTTTACTGATATTTACATACCCCTTTAAACAAATTAGGTGATTAAAGGATTAATTCTAGAGGGAAGCTGGCCGAAAAGAGGGAAAGAATTATGTAAATTACGGATTGTATAGGTTTTCATACCCTGTAACAATAAATATTCACGACTTTTGATAAAATGTGGAACAACTGAATATACCCACTTTAGAAGCTTCCTAAAAATAAGAGACATAAGAGACTTTTAGCAAATGCAAATTGAAAGCATAAGCAAACATATCAACAAAGCAACGGGTCAAACAGACTGCACTTTAAACGGTAAATCTGCTTGGCACCACTGGTTGTTGTTGTTCTCCGTCTACTTCATCTTCTTTAAACTCTGTCAGTCAAACGTTGGCAGAATTTCAATTTCAACATTTGATTCACTTTTTTTCGCCTAAAAGTGAGCCATTTTTTCCCGGTTTCCCTATTTACTGTTAGTTGTTTTTTTCTACACATTTAGTTTTTTGGAAGCTGCTTTTGATTTGTGTTTCGTTGCTTTTGTCTTTTGCTCAAGCTACCACCCTAATTTGTTGTTGTTATGTTTCTCCTTTACGTTTTGCATGCATAGCAAACACACACACGCACGGACAGACAAAAGCTCAGAGCCCTCTCTTACACTCCCTCTCTCACACACACAGGACAAGGTTAAAGCATCTCATTATGTACAAACATGTACTTACATCTATGTGTGCATGTTTGTGTTTGCTTGTAGTTGTTGTTGTGGTTTTTGGTTGCTCGCTGCAGCATTAACTGTAAACTTTTCTTACACCTTTTGCGTTTCACTTCACTCTCAGTAGTTGTTGGTGTTGTTGTTGTGGCTGCCGCTGCATCGAACGATTTATGCACTTAACATAATTTAATTTCCAAAATACCGCAAGCGACAACAAAAATAACAAATTTTGTTTTTATTTTTTTTTATTCTTTTTTTTTGTATTTTTGGCACACAGACACTTCTTGCTTCTTTTGTTATTGTTTTGCTTTGCTTTTTCTTTTATTCTTTCTTTACTTTCCAAGTGATAGGGTGTGCTGGGAAGCTGGGCCTTTAATCAAAAGGCAACAACAGCATATAAATGGAAAACAAGGAACTTGGTTATAACGGTTTTGCTGCAGGCGAAATATATTCGCGTTACATTTACACTAAACACTCACACACACTCATATAAATTCGACATTCGTTGAGTTTTCTTGGCGTTGTGATATCCGTACCGTTCGCACACACACGTCTACTCGCAATGCAAGTCGTCGCGCAACTGAAAACTGGAAATGAAACCAAGTTGTTGCTGCCCTTGCGCTGCTGCGATACGCTGCCGGCGTCGCACAGTTGTACACTTGGGTACATTTTAGTGGTGAAAATGAAACAAGGCTCCATGGAGTGCAGCATGAAAACTGTTATGTGCAGTTAAATTTAATGGTTTTTAAGCATAAGATATGGAAGCTGAACATTTTACTACACTTACCTGAAAGATTTATTTAATTTTAATTACATTTAAATTAACATAAGAATTGTACCACGGTCGTTGTGCTGTGCTGCTGTGTTTATGTTCTCTTCAGTTGCCTGAAGCCGACGCCGCTGTCGCTGACGCTGCCACTGCCGCTGCCACCACTGCTGATGCTGCTGATTTGGACCGTTCTCTGCATTGCAATCGTAATCGCAATCGACTGACGTTTGATTCTTGTCTGCGGTTTTTTGCACTGCGTGAGGAGTCCACTGTTAAAATGCATAATTAAGCGATTAAAATTCAGCAAATAATTAAACTTAAATTCTCTTGAGTGTGTTTTAATTGATTGTATTTAATAAAGACATATGGCGATACCAAGTGTATATTCTGCATTTATGCAGACGCAATTAGTATAAAGACATACTCAAATATTTTAAATAGCATTAATTTAAAGCAATCAAAACATTCCATAACACATTCTACTTAATTCGTTAGCCGGAATAGTTGATACTTCACTCACTCACACTCCCTCTCTCTCGTGCCTGCCGCCTGCAACAATGTTCCATTTGCCAAACATTCCGCACACGCTCTCTCACGCTCGCTCTCTCTTACCGGTGTTTGCGCTCTCTTTGGCGCCCACGCAAACTGCTGCTCTTTGCTATGTGCGCTTACTACACCCATAGCACAAGCAGTTTTGGGTACACTTGAGATATGGGTACACTAGTGCTGGGTACACTTATCCTGTTGGGTACAGGCGCTGTGTGTGCTGTCAGGCGCGACACTTGGGTACTCCCATTGGGTGCCATACTCATTTCCGGTTTCCGTTGCTTTGTGTGCGTATAAAATTTGAATTGCGTTGCAGAGTTTAACGCGTTGTGACTTTGACTTACAACAAATTCTATTTTTTTTCTGCTCTTCTTCTTTTTGCGTATTGCAAATTATAGAAAACACATTAAGCGAAGGATGACAACCCTGGCGGATGTTTGCAATTTCCATCTCGTAGAAGCGAAAGAGAGGGAAGTTGTTGCTTTTGGAGGCGTTAGTCGCCGTCCAAATAAAATTGTCTTGTGAAACAGAAAACTCATTTTATTAGCTTCCAATTGCCGGCAATAAATATAACTTCCCTTGCAACTGGCTAATCAACAGTTAGGATTGCGCAAGGCACTGAGTTCGGAGAGCGATGGCAAGCGAAGTGAGCGAAAAAGAAAGAGTTAGAGAGCGGAAGATAAGAAAATCACAACTGATAAAAAACATAAGAACTCTTTGCTCAGGTACGCACGACTGCTTAAATATCCTGCTATGAGTGGATCGTACGATTTCAACTCCGCTCTTAATTTTAAACTACTGCACTCATTGGTGCTTGGGTGCTTTGGCTTAAGCTTAAACTGCCAGCACTAAAGTCCTCTCTTAATTCCATTTGTTCCATCGTTAGTTTGTTTTTTAAACTTCCTCTCTTAGTTTCTTAGGCGCTGTATTTGAAAGCTTCTTTGCTTTGCAATAATTTGGATGATCAAAGTTCTTCTGTTACTTGCATTTGCTTTTCGTCTCTTTCCTTCTTTGGCGCATACCAGCTTTAACTCATATCTCGCTCCTGTAGCTTATGCGTAAGTTCGAAGATCCAAACATCTCTCTTAGTTCTATTTGCTTTTCGTCTGCTGACTCCTCTGCTGGAGAGCGAATCGGTTGATGTAATTTGTTCTCTTAACTCTGTTTGTTTATGCAAGTTAGACCCCGTTAGTTTTAAGAGTGTCATTATTTCTACAGCACAAAATGGTGGATACTTATACCCTTTGTAAAAGGGGTAATAGTTTTAATGAGGTATTTACATAATTTAAATATTTATAATCATTCCCTTCACTTATTTATTACTACTAGTACTTGCCACAAACTAGATCACCCTCTACTCCTTTTCTAAGCACTGGGTATAAAAGCGCACTGCATTGATAAGATAAGCGTGATAAGAGCAGCTGTAGCTGTAGGTTCATATGAAATGCGCGCGATTAGTCACAGTTTGGTTGCCTGGCAAGTAAGACCCACAAAAAATGGACGACACCGACTTCTCGCTCTTCAGCAGCAAGAACAAGCACAAGAAAGACAAGGCGGATGCAACGCAATACGCCAAAACGCCCACCTCGGAGCTTGATCTCAAACGGATCATCATCTCGCGTGCCACCACCGAAGACACCTACGAGAACTGTCCACGCACAGGTGTCGCCATAATCCTCAACCACAAGGACGTCAAGGGCCAGAAACAACGCACTGGCACCGAACGGGATCGGGATGACATTGAAAAATCGCTGAAGGAATTTGGTTTCGATGTGCGCACCCACAACGATCTGACCTTTGGTGAAATCAACGATTTACTCAAAGAGGGTGAGTAATGCACAGCCATACACTGTGAGAAATAAATTAAACTTTTTGACTTTCTTTTAGTGGCGCGTGAGGATCACAGTGACAATGATTGCTTCGCTCTGGTTGTCATGTCACACGGTTCAGAGGGCAAGGTCTATGCCAAGGTGAGTACACTCAAAGAAATCCTGCATCAGGAAGTGTAGTGAAGAAGAAATAGGGAGACTACTAGGCAGCAGAGGAGATGGCTAACCTCTTGATATCTCAGTCTATAGGGTCTAGAGCTCCTACAACCTGTGTAACAGTCCCTAACTACCCTGACTCTTTTCAAAGGGGCATAACTTGGAAACTACTAGAACTATCTGGATCAAATTTCCATATTACATGTGTGGTATCATTTGGTCTATGCCAGCCTAGAATTTGTCAGATCTGCCTGTATGGCTACCATAGGATATACTGGTATAACCCCAGAGAATAGTATCAAAATTAGTGACATTTCCACCAAAGTCATCTATTAGTTATTTCACATTTATTAAACCCCCCTTAAAATTACAATCAAATAACTGATAATTATTAGATATGTTTGTAAATAATTGCAAATGACTAAGTGCAGGGTATCTTCAAAACAAATCTCCACATTTTATTTTATTTTCCTACCTTACCTTTCAGGACATGGCCTACCCCGTGGAGCGTCTGTGGAATCCCTTTCTGGGCGAGGGCTGCAAAACTTTAGTGAACAAACCGAAGCTCTTCTTCATACAGGCCTGTCGTGGGGAGTACCTGGAGAAAGCCGTTGAGTTCACCAGTAGAGTGCAAGTGATGACCCGAGAAATTGGACCCGCCAGTGTGCCGGACTCACAGCCGATGACCTATGCCATTCCGAGCACTGCTGATCTGCTCGTCTTCTACTCCACATTTGAAAGTAAGTAGCTAGAATAAGAAGCTAAATTCAAGGGTATTTTGTAGTCCTCTAGACTCAAAGAAAGAAAGGAGAGAAGAGCAGTTTTTAGAGTCTCTAAGATCTATAGCTATATTTCCTTTTGGGGAACTTGGCTTCTATGGAGCAGAGTTATAGCTATTTTGAGTGTTAAAAGAGCTAATTTTTCAAGCTGAAATGCTCCTTTTGATGTTAAATGTTAACTTATAGTACCAGCCAACATCTAGCTTGATTTCACCACATTTGGCTTTACATATTGAAAGTTATACCCGTTTAGAGTGTACTGTAAGAGTAGCTTTAAATAGCTATAACTTTTAATAGCTAAATACAAATTTTAAGCTAAAAAACTTGACTAAAACTCCATTAACTCCTCTCTTCTCTCATGCCCTTAGAATTCTTCTCGTTCCGCAATGTGGACGACGGTTCCTGGTTCATCCAAAGTCTGTGCCGAGTGCTCGATGTGGCTGCTGATTACGAGGCACGACAACCAGAGGGCGCTGAGCTGATGCGACTACTGACCGCTGTGAATCGTAAGGTGGCCTACGAGTATCAGTCGAATACGAAGAACGAGGCACTGAATCAGATGAAGGAAATGCCAAATTTCATGTCCACATTAACCAAAACTTTTCATCTACGCGTCAAGCTAAAAGGCCAAGTTAACTGAAGTTGGCCAAGAGACCCAAAAGGCCACAAGCAATATCTGAGTCAGTCGACAACAAAAAGCTGAAAATATAAAACGATTTGTGTTAATAATAATGTTTGCCATTTGTATCTGTATCTGTAACTTTAAACGTATCTTTATTTGTAACTGTATCTGTATGTGTGTGTACAATATACATTTGTATCTGTAGCTGTATCTGTGTATCTATCGATCGTTTTGCTTTGCCACACTTATCTGCAATTGCTCCAAAGCCCCCGGGGAATGCGATAGCGTCAGCTACGCTACACGCTAAGCGGTTATGCGAGGGTGGCTTAATAAGTTTAAGGTAATTTTGAAAGCTATTCAACTTTCTTTAGCTACTTTTCGAGCTACCCTCTTGCTGCCCACCTTTTGAGCAACCCTCGTGGCACCTATCGATCCCAGCCGACCCCGAAAAATTCAAATTCAAATTGAAAACTCGGAAAATGGTAAATTTTCCCATTCAGTTGCCGTGAAAATGCCTCGACTGCCGCACTTGCCACATATTGGGGCACTCTGTCTGCTGTTGCTGCTGCTGCGCGAGTGGCAACTGCTGGCACTGGCACCGCTTAGCTATGCCAAGGGGCGTGGCGCACGCCTACGCGGCGTGTTGACAACTCTGGCCACACTGCGCTGGCTGGCGCTGCTGGCGCTCGCACCGTTAATGTTGCAACAAAGTGTGGCGCTCTATGATGCCACCAACGTGAAGACATCGCCGCTGTTTAGACGCATAGCCTTGGCCACAATGTTGGGTGATTTGGCCATCTCTTTGGCCATTCTGGGCACTCACCTGTGGCAGCGCAAGCGGTTAAACAAATTAATCAACGGCTTAAAGCGACTGCAGCGCAGGAGTCGTTTGAATTTGCTGGCCACTTGTCTGCTTTGGGCCAAGTTAGCACTGTCGCTGTATGAGCTGCTCTGCAATGCACCGTTTCTGCTGCAGAATGCGGCAATCCTGCCCTGGTTGCAACTCTGCGCCTACAGCCTGCAACTCTACGTGCAACACGTGAGCAGCGTCTTTGGCAACGGCATCTTTGCTGGCCTACTGCTCATCTTGGCCAACATGGAGCAACTGGAGCTGCAGTGGCAGCAACACTACCTTGACAAGTCTGTGCATGTCCGTTTGCTGCACTGCGAGCGGCGTCTGCTGCTCGTCTGTGCTGACTTTATGGCCGTTTTCCAGCTAGGCATCTTTCTGCTTGTCATCGGCAACTTTATCAACATCTTGGCCAACATGTACGCCTACATGTTCTACTTTGTCGAGCAGCACGGCATTCCACTGACCATCTCCAACTACTGCCTGATCGTCGCCCTGCAACTCTATGCGGTGATTCTGGCCACGCACCTCTGCCAGCTGCGGCATCAGCGACTGCGCAGTCGCTGCTTGGAGTTGAGCTACACACCGCCGGAAATGTCGGTGGAGCAGGTGAGGGAGTCCCTAATACACTGAAAGAAGGTTTATTCCCATCTCCTTCTCTTTTTCTCCCTTTAGGCTGCATTGCCCACTCCACTGCTCAACTGGCCTCTTGACCACATTCAGTTCTCCGTTTTGGGCCTCTTCAATTTGGACAACGCTTTTTGGCTTTTTCTGGTTTCTTATGCTGCCAACTTCATTGTCATCATTCTACAGTTCACTTTGGAGCACATGCAGCGCTAAAAGCTTTCACCGGCGAGCTTTTGACAGGTGGCGACACAGGCTTAGCGTAGACACGCACCCACAGTAGCTAGCGCCATCTAGCGTTCGCATGCATTTGTCATGCAGTTAAATCGATTACGCTGCGCTGCTTCTTTTATTTTGACCAGAAATGTGCAATAAACTGGATAAGAAAGTTGCCGAAAAAAGTGGCTAAAAAATAAATAAAACAAAACGAGTTTAATGAGTATCTATTGACAGTGCTGGCATGCGCAGTGCAACAAATAGTTGAACATTTTTATGTCTATCTTTCATAATCAGGCAGAAATCCTGAACCACATTTCACATAGTTTATTACCGCTTTTCGTTCACAGCCCACAAACCATAGCCAATTTGGCCCAAAGCACTCCAAATGTGTGGCAATAATCAATTGATGGCATTACATAAAAAATAAAGTAAATTTTAAATTCCCCCGTGGACATGCGCATGGCTAACAATTGATTAAAAGCAGATTTGCATACCAATATAAGGCGAGTCGCTTCTTCCTGCTTTCACTAAAGTGCTCGAGCAACCCTCGCTGCTGGGCATTAGCATAGGTTCGAAGTACACTCAAGTCTTTTGCACGCGCCAATTTTCCAATTCGCTGATCGGCCAGCGTTGAATCTGCTTACCCTTACCTCTACCCCTCTCCACCTCTTTCTCCTCTTCATTCTCCTCTTCATTCCCCTCTCCAATTCCCACTCAGCTGTTATGTAAAGGCTATTAACCACAAAAGCTTTTGCCGTTGTTGCTTTGCTGATCACTTACATACCCTGTAAGTGGGGTAGTTTGTTTACTGCATTGACTATGTTACGTCTATCAAACACTTGTCTGACAAACTGGCTTCTTTATGACTACAGGGTATTCTGTCGTCGACTCACTCCACTCTAGCCTTCGCCACCTGTTTGTTATTGCCGCTTTTGTTGACTGCTTTTTGTTCACTTCATTCGCTTGTTGCATTCTTTGAGCGCATCTATCGTGTTCAATCTTTGGCTATGACCAGAACCGTTAAGACGCCTCTGCAGCAGCAGCTTTTGGCCATAACATCGGCTTGGACTTAGCCGTGGTCTTGCACTTGGACTTCGACTTGGCTTTTGTGTTGGCCAAGTCCATTGAATGTGGCCTCGAGGGGTGCCCAGCCGCAGCTTAGCGCATTATGAAGACTCTCCCTGTCCCTTTCGCACACTAGCTCGCTCTCTTTCTGCTCCTCTTGGCCCTGTTTATTGCCCGCTGCTAAACAACTGGGAATGGGGCGTGTTAATGGCCAACTCCAACTCCACTCATCAAGCGCATCTCTCTCTGCCTTTCTTCCCCCTCTCCCCTCTCTTTCTCCCTCTCTCTCCCTCTCGCTCTTTCTGCCTTGTTTGCGTGTTTATGCTTATGGTAATAAGTTTTCTTGTTTATTGTTTTTATTATTTCAAAGCAACAAGTTTAATGTTATTGTTTCTTTTGTTGCTCTGCTTCTTCTTCTTCTTCTCTCTCTCCTGCTTCCTCTTCTTCTTCTTGTTATTCCTTCCTTCATTTCTTTTATCTCTTTCTTTTCTTCGTATTCCGTTTGCTTGCACAAAAGCCAAAACGGTTTTTTGAGTTTGGGGACAAATCTTTTTGGCCAACTGACCCATCAGCTGTTTGGGCCATAACAGCAGCCCAAAAACTGGTAACGAAACTAAGAGTTAAACCAGCGAATCTGATAAATTTACATTATTTTAATTTCTTTCTTTGTTTTTTTGGATTTTATTTACTTTCTCACTAACTTGGTGTTAAGTTTCAAATACCGTTAAAAAACAAAGTTACTAAAGATACAAAGATACAAAAATTTAGCTAAAAATGTGCAGCTAGATATATAAGTTTAATATTTTAAAATAAAAATTATCTAAATTGTTTAATTTGTTGATTTACTTAGTCTCCTTTTAAAGGTTATTTATACTCGCTGCAAGAGATTGTTGGGTTTGTGCAGAGCATGTAACAGGCAGAAATAGGCGTGGCAGACCCCATAAGTATATATATTCTTCTTTAAATATAGTTACATTTTTAACTTGTGTTATGCTTACAATATAACCTAAACTTTGGTTAAAAATCACACACTAACATATTGTCCACTAATTTTGGTTTGTAAAACTAATTTATATGTTTTATTTAGCAATTGTTTATATACTTTTACTATCTACAGCTTTAAGCTTAAAGATTTAATTAATTAATTTCAACTATTAAACTATTTTATGAGCCAAAAAACTTTATTAAGAATTTAAAGCCTAGAACAATTACGTTTGCTGTGCGAAAGCGATAACAATTGCGATTTGTTGACCCAGACTGCGGATATGCACTGAACAAAATTACACTAAAACCAGTAAGAAAGGCTGCAGTGAAGTGAGTCAACTGTTAAAGACTCTATGCTCATTCTACTGCACAGTTTCCTATCAAATAAGTTATTTTAAACCCATTTGTACTTTGGGTATAGTGTTTCCATACAGATCCAACTTGGTCTCCATAGCTCAACTATTTTAATTCCCCTGTAGGACCTGTGTTAGCTATAACCCATAACTCCAAACTACCCAAGATTACCTTCCTTCTCATAACATTTAAGTTCACTTCCATTCTACCATTTCTCGCTGTGTAGTTTTGTGCAACTTCTGCCACAACCGCCGGGACTTGCTGCACTTGTTGTTGCCACTTGCTGCAAGTTGGTAGCAGTTAACTGCTGTCTGATGGGAAAAACTAGTCGCATCTTGTGCTCGACTAGGTCTTAACGCGGCTCAAAGCTAAGCCAAGTTAGCAGCCAAAGACAGCAACTGATTTCAGTTGTTGTTGAGTTGTTTGCGTTGTCGGTTGTCGGTCGAGACGTCGCTTGTCGATTGTTGCGGTTGTTTAGCTGCTGGCGGTTGTTGCGTTCACGCGTCGCGATGTGAAAAACATTTAAATAAAGCGCAAGAAAATTAATAAAGTTTAAGTTTAAATTAAAATTAAATCAAGTGGAAAATGTGTCAATACACAACACTGCGTATACTTAATATTTGCAGCATTTATTTGCTGGTTTCCGTGTGGGCTCAAACGGGCAGAGTGCAAGGCAAGTTGTGGGCCAAAAAGTAGTTAAAGCCTTGTTAGTGGTTAAGTGCGTGTGTGCGTGAGTGCACCTATGTGTGTGTGTGTGTGTGTGTGTGTGTGTGTGTGTATTAGAGAGTTGTCCAATCGATTTGTCAATGCAACTCGACGTCTTTCAAACTCTGATTTGTCTTTGTCTGTGACTGTGTCGTGTTTTTAAATGCATTGACCAACTTGTTTGGCTTGTTGTGTCTACTACCAATTGCTGAACCGTTAAATAACCCCAATTTGGCTATTAAAAGCTGCTGCATTTCCATATGCCAGAAGGAAGTGTGCCAATTGTTGATGCAACTACTAGCACACATTGCAGTGGCCGCTCAAAACTTGTTGGCCATTTTGCCATTTTGTTGGCCAAACTCCTGACTGACTGAGCTGCCACTTGCCACTTGCCACCTTCACAGCAGTGGGAAGGCAGAAGTCACCCAAGTTTTGTGCTGCTAAACCCGAAGAACAAGAATTACAACTTTATAGTTAAAGAATTCTTTAAAAATGCCGCAATGTTCTAATTAAAACTTAATTTCTTTGTGCTTGTGTCTTACTCGGAACAAATAAACTGTTGACCGCTTGAACTCGTGGCTACTCCACATTTTCCCATTTCCCACTTACCATTTCCCATTTCCCATTTAGCCACCAACAAAGTGCCGGCTATGAAACTCATAACTTAATTAAATGTCTTTGACACCAATGCAAAATACTCCGCAATTATTAATCAATTTAAACAATTAAATCGGTTAAATAATCTAGTTGAATGATTTAACATATCGACATAAATTTAAATGTGAAGTTTAATTTACTTTTAATGTAGTTAACATATAATAAATATTACAATTGTGCAAAAAGCTTAAAAAATATTTAAGTGACGAAATTTAATCGCTTTACCTACGGCAAATTTATTTTCTGATAAATAAAATAAACAAAGTGTAGTTAAAACTCTACTGAACGGCTGGCAAATCTATAAATAAATTATTAATTGACACTTTAATTTATTTTAAATTTATTTCAAGTGTTTACTGGTGTTTAGAAAACTCTATAAAAATATGTGTTAATTTTTCTGTAAACCAAAATGGATTGTCAACTTATTTGTTTGTGGATTAAACCCAGTTTGAAATATTAAACTTTCGAATTAATTTAAATGTAAAACATAAATTTTAGTTGAACCAAATTTGTTTATTGCATAACATTGAACCAAATAATATTATTTGTTCAAAGAAATTTACAATAGTTCAACTATTGTAACTTGATGTATGGCAGATTATAAGCTAACTTAAGTCTATTTAGCAGCTCAATTTATACAAAGACACAAAAAGTTTTCATAAAATTGATTTAGTAGATTTTAAGACTGATAAACTATGGCAAACATATGTGAACTTTGAATGAAACTTCGATTTGATGCTGTAGAAATAGTAGTGTTTAAAAAAGTGAAACATTTTATGGAGTTTACCTTATATTTATACAAAATATTACAAACTTTGAGGAGTTTATAATGTGTATCTATAGTTTGTTTAAATAATCAGAAAATATAAAAGTATTAAAGGCTTGGAATTTTGAAATCAATCGTTAATTGATTTAGAAACAGGACAATCTAATATGTTTTCAAAACCAGTAGGATTACTTGGTTTTAGAATAAATTCAAACCGAGCATGGAGTACTTGAACTATGTACTGATGTTTTAAGAACAAATTCCACTATCAAAATCAGCATAAACAAATAAAAAGGCTTCAATCGAGCAAGCCGAGTGCAAAAGACCCTGTACACTCTTTAGAACTCTTTCTTCATTACAAATTAAACATTTTTGACGAATTTGTCCTTTGGGAGCTGTAGGCTATAATTGTCCGATCCAAATCAAACTTGTTAAGGACAGTTACAATCATCATATATACAATATATATGTGCATTTGGTTAAGATAGCTCTAGTCATTTATTATGGTGATGTAAAAATAGTTTCCTGTGAGGAGAAGATAGTTACTTACATTTTTCGGTGGCAGTAGGGGGCGTGAGAAACAATTTGAAATATACTTGATCTTTCTGACATATAGACGCACTTTCATTCCAAATTTGATGGCTCTAGCTCTTCTAATCTCTGAGATCCAGGTGTTTATATGGACGGACAGACAAACGGACTGACGGACATCGCTATATCGTCGCGGTTGTTGATGCTGATCAAGAATATATATACTTTATGGGGTCGTAAATGCTGACTACTACCAGTTACCAGCTACCTAGTTGACTCCACTACTCTCTTTTAGAGTACGGGTTCTAAAAATGAATCAAATTTCCTCAGATTTTATTCAAGTAGAAATTACGAGGACTATGGTTTATTGAATAAATTTAGTAAGACATTAATTTACTATTATTTATTCTTGAAGTCGTTTAAATGCACTTGTAGTTAATGAAGATTCACAAACATGAGTCTAAGACACATTTTCCCCCACTTGGCTTAACACCAAATGCGTATTTCCGGCGCAAGCAAACTAAGAAAGAGTCTCTACGGGGAACTGAGACGAAGACAGAGACTTGGACTGCGACTTGGACTGAGTTTGAGACCAAAACTGCGACTGCGACTGCGACTGAATTATTTCAATTCTTCGCGGTTCACACCGAGACGAGCTAGAAACTGCAAGTAAATAGAAACTGCAACTTGGGGATTGCAGCAAACTGAAGCCAAGAAACAACAGCAACAACAACAACAATGTTTTAATAATGAAATAAGACTAACAATAAACACACACACACACACACACACACACACACTAAGTGAAGCCTAAGAAAATAGTGCTGTGAAGATTTCACTCCAAAAACAACAACAAAACAGCAACAATAATAATAATAACAACAATGACAAAAGACAAATCTTAAACTGATTGTAGTTTCACGTCGTGTACTAGATGCGATGCTCCGAAAAAATGTCAGCGCCAGTGTGGCAGTAAGTCAGTCAGTCAAGTGGCAGAGGAGGCCAAGGGGGGAGCAGGTGGAACAGGGCGAAGACGCCGCTGATTTGGTTGCAACTCTGACAGGTTGCAAGAAAAATGGTTAATTATGTCATGAGGGTGGGAAACGAAACGCAGAAATAATTCAGCGAGTTGCAAGTTGAGTTGAATTGTGGAAAAGTGTTGCAAAAGCGCAGCGAAGGCGCTGGAGGCGCAGTAGGCGTGGCATTAAAGCCACAGCCACGCGACAAACGTAGAAAGTTTTCAGCTATTTTATTTTATTTTGGCCAAGTTGCAAGTTCCTCAAACAATTGCCACAACAATTCACTTCGCACGTCTTCCAATTGTTTTCCTCTTCTGCTGCTTTTTTTTTGTTTCCGTTTTTGGTTCTCAGCCCAATGCACAATTAGCATGTCGAACCCAAAGATGGGGGAGAAACAATATGCAAACTTATAATTTGTCAACGTTTTGAATTTTCCACAGTTTTTCACTTTTTTTGGGCCTATCTAATTGTGTGTTTATCTCTAAGTTTGGTGCCAGAATTTAGGCGAGAATTGGGCACACTAAACTGTTCAATTAGTAACTTAAGCCAGACACACTAAACTAAACACCCTTTCTTACTCTAGGCATCTCGCCCAACTGCGCCTTCCACTCGCTAGATGGCGTTGCATCCGAAAGTGAAGGCGTGCGCTTCATTCGCCTGCGCGAAGACGCTCAGGTGGGCAAGGAAGTGCTTAGAGTTCAAGCCTATCCCCGCTCCAGTGTGAGTCTCAAGGGCTCCGATGCCAGTGGTGATCACAAATTCTTTAATCTAACGGAACACAATGCTACCACTTTGGTGGTAACCCTGGCGCGTTCCTTGGAGCGACTGGTAGATCGCGATGTGCCCAAGAATCTGCTCAAATTTCGCATACTCTGCGCGGGCAAGAATGAGAAAATAGAAGAGGTAAGTTCTGAAAAACAATTTAAGGGCAGTAGAGCTCACTTTTGGCCGTACCTCTATAGGGTAGCTTCCTCTCGATCACCGTGTACATCGAGGATGTCAACGACAATGCACCCGAATTCCTCAATGTGCCCTACGTAGTGGATGTGGATGAGAACACTTCGATTGACAGCATTATCTTTGCTGGAGTGCAAGCCTTCGATCGGGATAAGCCCAACACACCCAATTCGGAGGTTCACTTCAGCATGTCGACGATACCGGAGCAACTGTCAGCCGATGGCAGACCCTATTTTGCCCTGAAGAGCCCTCATCGTCCGCTACTCATACTCAAGCGAGAACTGGACTTTGACTATGGCATCAGACAGTTTAAACTACCGATTTTTGTCTGGGATCGTGGCACGCCCGCCAATCAAGCCAACACTACCATAACAATCAATGTGCGGGACGTGGATGATTTGCCGCCAAAGTTTACCGAAGGAGTTTACAGGACAAAGATCAATGAATTCTATCCCATGACAGGGCAAGTCATACGCATTCCACTCTTCTTTTCGCCGCCCATAATGGCATTCGATCAGGACTCGCTGAACACCACGCTCGTCTATGAGATCATCTCGGGCAATGAGCGGCAACTCTTCAGGGTCAATACCCACAATGGGGTCATGTACTTGCAGAAGGAAATCGATCTGGAGGAGGAAAGTCTGCCTGGCAACTGCTTTGTTGTACAGCTGGAAGCCAGACAGAAGGATAATCCTTTGAAGAAGGCACTAGCGCGGTGAGTAGCAGAAACGGAGTATAAAATCCTTTCCCTTATTAATCACCCCTGATTTCCTTCTCAGCATCGAAGTGGAGGTACTCGATCTAAACGATAACATGCCCGAGTTTGAGGCTGATTTCTACAACATTTCCATAGTGGAGAACCTACCGACGGGTTTCAGTGTCCTACAGGTGAACGCCGTCGATCGCGATCAAGGGGAAAACTCCGAGTTCATGTATAACCTCGTGGAAAATAAGACAACCACAGGTGCATTCCGCATAGACTCACGAACTGGTTGGATTACCGTACGCGATGATCGATTACTCGATCGGGAGCAGCGTAAATCCATACAGCTCAAAGTAGAGGCCTTGGAACGGAATCCTTCCTATCTGGATGACAAGCACCTGAAGAAACCCGGTCCGAGTACAGTCAAAGTGGAGATCACTTTGCTAGACAGCAACGACAACAATCCCAAATTCGATCATGGAAACCTCTACGAGTTCAAGGTGCCCATCACCGCAGCGGTAGGTTCCAAAATCGGGCGTGTTGCTGCTCATGATCCAGATGAGGGTCCCAATGGACAGCTGCTCTACGAACTGCAGCGACCCAAAGGCAGTGGATATATACCCTTTCGACTGGACAACAAGAATGGCACAATCTATGTATCTGGTCCACTACGTAGAGGTCGCATTGCGGTGTTTGTGGAGGCAAGTGATCAGCCAGTGAATCCCTCCGAGCGTCGTTTCTCCTTGGCTGTGATTACAATCGAAGTTTATGCCACGATCGATGATCAGGCGATTGATTTTGTGGGTGCACCCTATGAATTTTGGGTGGGTGCCAATACACCGCTGGGCACCTCAGTGGGTCAGGTGCGTACGACACTGTTGTACGATGGCGAGGATGAGATTATGTATGATCTGCTGCACACCTACTCCGAGGGCGTGCCCTTTGCAATTGAGGAAAGATCGGGCATAATTACGGTGATCAGAGAACTGTCGGAGTTCAAGCGTCAAGTCTACAACTTTGAAGCGGTGGCCAATTATGTGAGTAGCAACGTGGGAACGTAGGGAACTATTTGAACCAGTTTCTACCTTTCCCATTTCAGCTCTTTGCGAACTCCTCGCAGCCCCTACCCCGCAGCACTACACCCGTGACCACAGTCGCTTCCACGGAGCTTAGCGACGAAGGGGTGTTGATCACTAACCTCACCATACACATAGTCAACAAACCGGAGCCAGAAAAGGTGCCACTACGTCCAGTCATCGAGTAAGTACCCCTCAAAGTCTAATAGATAAGAACCTAAGGTTTCTTTCCCCTCCAGGGAGATCAACATGAACATCATCAACTTCCATGTGGAGGAGAACGTTGTCGGCGGCATTATAGGCCAACTGCTCTACAAGAACGCGCTGAATGTGGCCAACAATGAGCTGGGCACTCGCCGGGAACTCACCACAGCGGTGTCCAGTAGTCTCAGCAACTCCAGTCTCAGTTCAAGCGGTAACCTGACCACAGGAAGTCGCTATAGGAGTCGGAATCGCAGTCGCAACTCGAAATCCAAGCGAAGATTCCCTCGACGTCTGGCGGGTGATGCGAATCTGAAGCTGCGCTACATTATAGCCAATCAGCAGGAGGTGATTAACAAGATATCAATCACAGAGGACGGCACACTGCTCACTTTGATAGGACTCGATCGTGAACAGCAGCCCAACTACGAGCTAACCGTCATAGTCGAGTACAGCACGGGTTTGGTCAGCGGTGCGGGAATTTATCAGGTCAACATCAAAGTGGACGATGTCAACGACAATGCGCCCAAGTTCAATGCACTCACCTACGTGGGTCTGATCAACGAGAACTGTGCGGTGGGCACGGAACTCTCCATGAATCAAGCACTGCAGATCACAGATGCCGACGAGGGCAACAATGCGGAGTTCCGTGTACAGCTTCAAGGGGATTACAGTGATCAGTTCAGCATCGAGTACATAAATGCCAGTGCCGTGGGCAATGCCACTCAGCACAAGTTGTCTGCCAGCACAGGAGCCTTTAACATCTTCAATCTGACCGATCAGTGGAACGATGAGTTCAAGTATCAGGAACTGCACAACAGTTTCATGCAGAGCAACTTTAAGCTGAGCACAGGACCTTATTTTAGAATAAACTATGTGGGGAAACGTGGCTTGGATCGAGAGAAGCAGCAGCTCTACAACATGAAGTTGGTGGCAGTGGACAATGGAGGACTCACGGGTTATGCACACCTCACCATACTGGTAGCCGATGTCAATGATAATGGACCGATGTTTGAGCGCATTTCAGTGTTCAAGGATTCGCGCTTGGAGATACGCGAGTACAACACGGACATGGAGATTTATTTTGTGGAGAGCTCCATGGGCATGTCCCTGCCTCCGTCGGCTCTAGCACCGCCTCCCTACCACATACCCGGCTCTCCTCGGTTACACACGGACAGGGAGGCAAGTCCAGTGGTTGCAGCAGCCGGTGCTGGCTTAGGAGTCGTCGCTCGTGCCAAGTCCCGACGTCGCATTGCCAGAGCTACCACCAACAAGTGTCCGCTGTTTGCTGTCTATGAGGACACGCCCGTGGGCGCCAAGCTGCTCCAGTTAGGCGCCAGTGACGAGGACTTTGGCAAGAATGCTCAGCTGCACTATGAGCTACAGGGCGAGCACTTGGAGCGCATCTCGGGTATGCCCATGATGAAGCAACAGACGAGTGTGCGACACTTTGCCATCGACAAACTTAGCGGGGAGTTGATTGTCAACTATCCTCTAGCGGCCAACATTGAAATCTGGCTTAATTTGAGTGTCACGGACATTGATGGACTGAAGGATACCACGTGCTTGAGGTTTACGGTCATTGATGTGAACAATCATGTGCCGGCGTTTAAGAAATCCTGGTACAGTTTCGATACCGCCGAGGGAGACTACAAGGACAGTGTGCTCGGTCAAGTGCTGGCCATCGACATGGATTACGGCGAGAATGCGAACATAACCTACACTCTCAACAATCCAGAGCTGCCGTTTACGGTAAAACCCGCCTCGGGAGTGCTTAGAATCAACGGCAAACTGGACAGGGAGCTGCGAGCCAAGTACAACTTCCAGGTGATTGCTAGCGACAATGCGGAGCCACTGCATCGACTGTCGAGCAGTGTCGACGTGGAGGTGAATGTGCTCGACATTAACGACAATCGTCCCGAGTTCATTGGCTACGATGATCTGACCAAGGCGGTCAAGTACATAGCCGATATACCCGATAGAACCATGCTGGTGCCTGTGTATAAAGCTTACCTGGACAGGAGCACGCTACCCGGCATGTTTGTAAAGCAGGTGAATGCCATCGACAAGGATTATGTGGGCAATGGCAACGGACTCGTACTCTACTCCATACTCCATCAGGAACTACATGCGCCTGTGTTTCAAATCGACTCCCGAGACGGCACGATTACGACCGTTTCGCACATCCGAGGCTACAATGACTACGAGCACCTGAACGTCTCGGTGATTGCCTCCGATCTGGGTAGTCCTGCGCTGTCAGCCACCGCTGTGGTGCTAATCAACCTACAGGGTCAAACGGTTACCGAACCCACACCAGCTCCAAAGCCCGAAATTCCCATCAATGTCACCGTCTTTCAACATCCCTATTACGATGTGCAGCTCAGGGAGAACAACGAGGCTCCCTTTGAGGTCATGCGTTTGAATCTTTCGGCGGGTTTAAATGCCGAGAACTATCGCTGGTCCCTGTGGCTCGAGGAGGGACTTGACGAATCGGATGCCCATCCGCCCTTCGAGTACGATGCCAAGAACATGCTGCTCTATGCCCTCAAACCCTTCGATCGGGAGCACATCTCCCGCTATCAACTACGGGTACGTGCCGACCGCTTGACCCGTGAGGCACGAAATTATGCGCGAGTTAGCTACCCTGTGATGGACGAAAGGGTCGAGGGTTTGTCCCCCAGCGAGTGTCGCATTCTGGTGCGCATTACGGACGAGAACGACAATTCCCCAAGGTTCCAGGGTAACGGACAACCGATTGTGGCCGTACTTCCACGTAGTGCCAGCTTCGGTTATCATGTGACTCGTGTTTCTGCCACCGATGCCGATGAGGGTCTCAATGCGGAGATACGCTATCGTCTGCTGAACGAACCCACTAAACTCTTTGGCATCGATGAGATGAGTGGGAACATACGTCTCCTGGGAGATTTACCCCTCGACGAACGCATTTATGGCTTCGATGTGAAGGCCACGGATCGCATGGGTTCCGATGATGGACGCAGTGGCATTGTCAATGTCTTTGTCTACATCATAGATGAGTCCAAGCAGGTGCGTCTGGTGGTGGCGGGTAAACCCGTAGATGTGGAGCGTCGCATTGATAGCCTAACGCAGGCCCTGAGCTCCGCGATTGCTAGGGACGTACGCGTACGACTGCTGGAACCCAATTCAAGCGGACTCGAAGTGGCGTAAGTATTGCATTTATTACCTTAGTTATTTAAAAGGGTTGTTCTAAGGAAGTTTTTTTCGGTTGGGGTTAAAGCTCCTACAGATTAAAAAGATTAAGGGATCATAGGGTTTCACCTACCGGAAATGTTTCTAAGTAATAGACAAGATGTAGACCAGTGCTAAGTCAACTTTTGGTGCATTTTGTGTGTTGTTTTTGATCAGAATATCCTGAAGGGGTTTGGAACATTTCCTGTTGCCTGTAAGAGGAAAAGTTCATAGTTTCTCCTTTATTTATTTATGTTATTTAATTCCAGTAATCAGTAAGCCCACTCTTAACACATTCCATCTAAGAATTGATCAATTTTAAACACACTTTAAGAAGTTATCCTTAGTTCTAGCTTAGATCAGAGAATTCGCTTATGGATAGGACATTTTCTAGTCTCCCTTAGGCTTATTTAAAAGCGATCTTTCGTCTCCTTACCCCTAATCCAATCTTATTTCTGCACTTACTCATAATCAATTCAATCCCCTCTTCTCACCCTCGACAGCACCAATGCCTACATCTACGCAGTGGATCCACACACGAATGCCATTGTGGAAATGGAGCAACTACACGAGTAAGCATAAATTTCCTCTGGGCTAGACTAAAATGATGAATGTGTGCTACATTTTTTACAGCTCCTTGGCTGGTCTGCAGCTGGATGCACTGCAGCTGCAGCAACAGCAACTGCAACATTTGGACGGCTCCAAGATAATGCCTCGCATCATTGAGTTGGCCGAGTTTGGAGAAGTTTCCCGTCCCACGCAGGCCTCGATCTCCCACTTTATGGGTGGACTGGAGTATGTGACCCTCGTGCTGCTCGCCTTGATCAGTCTGGGAGCCGTCATCGCTGCCTGTTGTTATCTCTGCCTGCGACAGAAACGGTAAAGAAGAAAGTAGTAGCTTAAAAAAGTGGAGGATTACAGCTAAGAAAACGGCTAAACGAGCTGCCTTTAAAGTGGCTCATGTAGAATTATTTATACATGCTCACAAGTACGTGTAGTTAGTTAGTTACTCTAAGGCCATCAAATAAATCTTTAAGCCAAGTTTAAACACTTTACCTGCTGTTGTTGTTGTTGTTTGCTTTGTTGGTCAGCAAATACCTGTCGCATTTGCTCCTCACTTGTCTCACAAATTTCTAACTGTAAAAAATACCAAGAAGAAGAACAGCAGCAACAGCAAAGACAACAACAACAGCAGTCACCTGATGAGGTAGATCAGCCAAATAAGCTGATAATTAAACGCAGTCTCAGTTCTTGTGACAACTGCATCTTAAATACGAATGTGAATACAAATGTGAATGTGAATGTCAATGTGCGTGGAAGCAAACAAAAACTAGTAGGAAGCAGGCTTAAGTCGGCAGAGTCGACTGCAAAAGACCCTGTAGCAATAACAGGCACAAGTATCATGTAATCAATATGAGAACTTTTGAGATATTTTAAATATCAACATAGTGTTCCATACTAATGTTGGCCCGATTGTTACTATGACAGCTTTATAATATAGTTAGACGATCTAAGCCAACTTAATACACACAATATGTGACTTCCCTTAAGACAGTTAAAATATACACTGTGATTTTCATACATTTAACCGATTTTAGAGCGAGTTTTTTATGATAACCATAAGATTTATAAGCCCGATTGTTACCAAATTTGGTTTAAATGTATAAAACTAGAGCATACACGTAATGTGTTAGTTTGGCTAAGATAGTTTCAGTAAGACCAAAGTTATGCCATTTTAAAACCTTTGTTTTAAACACGTATAACTTTTAAGATCCAAGTAATTATGCAGACTAGCAAAGCAATAATGATTTAAAATCAGAAGCTGTTCACGAACACATACTTTTTGGTATCCCCTACAACACGTGCCACCAACAGGGTATTAAGAACACACAGTTAATACCACTCAATGTCTTTGCTCTTCTTTCTCCATTTCTTTTTTGCAGACAACTCTGGTCACAACGCGACTTTGGCGCCTCGGAAGCGGGTCTGACTTATACCATAGCCGGGATTAATCAGTCCCGATCACAACAGCGACGTCACCGTCAACAGCGACACATGCAGCGCTGCAGCAAAGGCAGCAGCAACAACAAGCACAACAACAACAGCATCAGCAACAACAACAACCCAAGTCAGAGACCAACAAGTGCGTTTCTGCCCGAATCCATTTGCTCCTCGGCTCAGACACAATCGACGGCAACTGCAACCGAGAAACTGGAACAACAGTTGCATCATCATCACCAGCAGCAGGCGCTGGTGACACAGCAGCAGCATCATCAGTATCTAAACGAGTAAGTGGCAGCCAGAAGCCTATTAAGTGGGGGTAGCTGCGGTCGAACAGACAGCAGAAGACTCTGTACTCATCTGCCCACAGCTCTTCTTCTTTACTTCTACTCTGCTAATCGACCCTGTACTTCTGCTGACTACTGGCTCTTAAGTAAAAACTTGTTCTAACAACTCTTCATCTTTTTTAGTCAGCAGCAAAGAGAATACATTGATGTGCCGCTGCCCAAGTCCATTGCCAAGGCAGCTCAGCAGGCAGCCGCCGCTGTAGATGCTCCGTTTGTGCTCAAGTACAATTCGTGTCAACCTGTCAACAATCTGTAAGAAAAGTTGTAGAGAAAAGTTGTAGATAACCCCTTAAAATTGTTAAATTTCATACCCCTTTCAGCAACAATTACGAAACGTCGTTGTTCTCGCTGCACTCCACTGGGCAGGACTCGGGCGTAGAGTTCCTCAGCAGTCGGGAGTTGTACGAAACCTCTCCCGACTCATACCACAGCAACTCCAAGCGGGGGGTTAGCAACAACGGGGAGCTGCTGTGTCCCAGACACGCCAAGGCGCATCTGGAGCTGCGACAGCATCCTAACACAGACAGCAGGTGGGTTAGTCTATAAAAGCTAATAAATAACATTAAAAAACATTAATTCTCACCTAGTGATACCTATGAGGACTCACTGAAGACCGATGAGCCGCTGGTGGCCCACAATTGTCGCAGCGGGAACTGTGAGCATCGCCAGCATCAGCAGCTACAACATCCGCATTACCAGAACACCAAATTCGAGAAGCGTTCCTCCTGTGTACGGCACTCGTTCTCCGGGGTGAAGGACGACCTTATGCAGCACTCGCCGCAGATATCGCTGAGACCGCGTGGACATGCACTACGCAACTCGATGAATGATCTGGAGCAGCGACTACACAATCTCGAGCAATCCTTTCGACGTCCGCTCGAATTTAGCAAATCGAACTCCTTGTTTTAGTCACTAAGTTAACCAAGTGCAATCTCTAGTTAGTAGTTCCAATCCATTAGTGCTAAGAACCAAGTGCAATAAATCAAGCTTTCTATATAACAACTAATAAAGGGGAGTTTCTTGATCAGCGTGCAGCAAGCATATCAATTTTCAGGTCTCTAGTATCGCCCCCTCTCTGTTTTGGTTCCACTTTCGTCACTAGCTTGAATTCCAATCACCTTGAAAGCCCTGACGACCCACATATCCGGGTCGCTAGCACAAATCCATCACAGCTCCAGTAGCTGAGGTTAATTTGAATAAATGTTTTTTGTAATCAAGAGTTGGTGACAGTGACTAAAGTAAATACCATCAAGCAGCAAACAAAAAACATTCGAATACCCGATAACACACTCATTTTGCGATAGTCACTTTCATTTGATGACATAACAGGTGTACAATAAATCCCAAACAAAGTGTATATAATGCCATTATCTACATACGAGTGTTATTTTTGGTAACAAAGGGAGACTATCTAATGATTGGGCCTGTGGGGCTTTCTACAGGTTTGTGGTAAAACCTCAAGTGATGAAATACGAGTAGCTCAGGTGATAATTAACGACAATTTATGGCTTCTAAATTTAGCTAAATCAAAAGCAGATTAATAAAGGTTCTAGAAGTTATGGAAATCAAAACAAACAGCAGAATTATCTATTAAATATTCCGTATAACAAGTATTTCAAAACAATGTTTGATAGATTATTTCTTAAAAGTCATAATTGATCAAAAATAGGTATTTCTTCTTTTAAATACAATTTTTATGATCTTTATCTTGTTTCTAATCGTACAAGTTTGAGTTATAAACTTGTGTATATTTGCTTGTCATGCCCCATGGGGCTTTTTATGACCTGAATGACCCAGTAATACTCAAAACTGATTAGATGAAAGATAAGATAATAAGACAAGACAGATAGGAAAGTGATGATAATGAAAATCTAAGCAGTAAATCATACTAAGTTGAGGAGCTTGTTATTTTTAATATATAATATCAGTTTAGACAATTTTTTTATATATTATATATAAAATATCATCTTAAGTGCAACTTAAATTCTTGTTTTCCTTACTTTAAGTCACCCAAGTAGAGCTTCTTGTAGTACAGGCAGCCCTCCCAGTTCTCCTCCCAGCCGGGAATTTCCTTCTTAGCCCTCTCATACCAGCTGGTGACGTTAGTGTATTTGCCAAAATCATAAGCGGTTACCTCAAAGGTCGAAACGGTGGCCAAAAGAGCAATATCAGCAACAGTTAACTGATCGCCAGCTGCGTACTTCTGTCCCTCGAGTAGAGTGTTGAAGGCTTTGAAAGCAGCATCGATTTTCTTAAAGTTTTCCGGATCAGCTGGCTTCTTGACGTCTTCGAACAGCTGAGGATAGTAGTAGTACACATAGCTCTGATAGAGTGTACCCAAATCGAAGAACAGACGATGATTAACCAATGCGCGCTTCTTCAGATCCTTGGGATAAAGAGCACCATCTTTGTCAAACTTTTCCACTAGATACAGGAGTATAGCACGTGATTCCCATAGAGCGAAGTCACCGTCCACGAGAGTGGGAATTGTGTGCTGTGGATTTATCTTGACGAATTCCGGCTTCAGGTGATCCCCAGCATCCAAATCCACTTGCTTCTTGTTCAACTCGATGCCCAAAGCTTGAGCGGTCATCAGAATTGAGCGACATGGAGCCGAGTACAGCATATAGTAGAAATCCAACATGATTAACTGTACTTTTATCCCAAAAGACACTAAATTTGCTTGTGATTTGCTGCACCCTCAAATGCGAACTGATTGCTAGAGAATTTATGCAATTGGAGAGTTGTAAGTGTATTGTCGACAATGTGCTGTAGTTTTCCACTTATTGAAATAAATACTCTTTGATTTGACAGCCGCACCAAAACTGTGTAGATAAACAGAAAAGTCTACACAAATTTATACAAGTGTGCAGGCACTAGAGATGCGCGTTTTTTGTGTCACTGAAGAATTTCACAAGTAGTGACTAAGGTGCTAAACATCGATATAAATTGTTTCGTAATGATATAACAACAATGGATCGACTTATTGCTTAAGCACATAAATTTGATTTGTTATCTAGTTAATTTAAGGGCTTAATATGCACAAAACGTAAAACACTAGTCACTGTTACTGTCACAGTCACTAATTTGAGTCACATAATAACCACACAACGCAGCTCTAATGTGCGCACTATTAGGGAGAGCTTTTGACAGCGACCGAATAATAATTTGCCGGCGGCAAACGCTATGAGCGCAACTCTTTCAATGACAAAAGAGAGCGGCAATAAAAGAGAGAGATATAAGAAATACAAGTCTACACAATAGCCGACTGAAAAAAATACATGCACACAGTTGGCAACGTAAGTTACTTGACCATAAAAAGTATATGTATGTTAGTGGAAAATTTTTCTGGTTTTATTTTATGTTGCTAAGCGTAATTTAAAAAGTCTCAAGAAAAAAACAATTTTAATAATTGTGTGAATTTCTTTGTCCAAGCATTTACCACAAAGACTGTAATAAAAGCTTGGACACTTTGTATGACCGGTTCTAACGGAAATTATATACAATGTACACTGCACACCCACAAATTACCTTAAAATGACTGCAAAAAAAAGACCAAACATGTTAGAATTTAATTTTTATATAACTTGTATTCAATAAAAATGAATACGCTTTTTATTAAAGTATTTTTAGAATTATAAGCACAACAATAGGACGATCTCGAATCGCCATTTGTGAATAAGTATTAATAAATATATTAAATGCTGATAAAATAAATAACTTATTCGAAGTATTTCTTGAACTCCAGGCAGCCGGCCCAGTTCTCTTCCCAGCCGGGAGTGACCTTCTTGGCGTTCTCGTACCACTTGTTGACATTGGCGTACTTGCTGATGTCGAACTTGGCGACCTCGAACGTGGACACGGAGGCGAGCAGAGCAATATCGGCGATGGTCAGAGAATCACCGGCAACGTACTCCTGGCCCTCGAGGAAGGTGTTCAGGAATTCGAAGGCAGCCTCGATCTTCTTGAAGGCCTCGGGATCAGCTGGTGCCTTGGCGAACACCTGGGGATAGTAGTAGTTGGCAAAGCTCTGGTACAGAGTACCCATATCGAAGTACAGTCGCTGGTTGATCACGGCGCGCTTCTTGGGGCACTTGGGGTACAGTGAGTCGGTCTTGCCGTACTTCTCCACCAGGTAGACAAGGATGGCACGAGACTCCCACAGAGCGAAGCCATTGTCCACGAGAGTGGGAATAGTGTGCTGGGGATTGATCTTCAAGAACTCGGGCTTCAGATGCTCACCGGCTTGGAGATTGAGCAGCTTCTTGTTCAACTCTACACCAACGGCTTTGGCAACCATGATGACGGAGCGGCAAGGCGAGGAGCCGGGCAGATAGTAGAAGTCAGCCATTTTACTAAAATTACAAGAGCACAGAGAATTCACCGTTAGATTTAAGTTCACAAATTCAAGTTCACTGTATCCTGTGCAGCGATGACGTCAGTTCTTTCTAATGTCTTTTTATTTCTTTTCTGCACACTTGAGTTATTTTTCTGAACACACAAATACAAGCACATTAAACACTTACATTGTAGATTGTAGTAAAGACGCGGCGCACTGTACCAAGTATCAAGCAATACTGTTGGGTCACTGGAGAGAGGTTCGCCTTTTATAGCCGCTGGTCGCGAGCTATGCTGACTCGCAAGCTGCCATGTTAGTGTCAGCAGCAGCACGAAAACAAAAAGCGTCACTAACACACACACAAACATTCAGCCCTGTGAGCATGCCTGCATGTGTGTGCACAGGCAGAGCAGAGACTGCCATAAAGAGAAAATACAATTCGCGTGTTTGCCGTTGCTTGTTTAGCGCGAGTGTTTGTGTGTGTGGGTTTTGCCCCAAAACTGAATGCACTGAATTTAGTATGAAGAGTTATTGCCGATGTGGCATAGTCAGAGATTATGAATCAAATTGTGTTTACTTGCAACATTCACTTGTGGCAACTTTAAAATAAAACCGGCAAACTTTCTAATAAACTCGTTATAAACTCTACATGCCGACCGGCGATCGCCAAAACTGCCCACTTTTTTTTGCTTGCTCTGCGCTCTTAGTTTATTTTAGTCTCTTATTTTTATTATTTGTTTGCATTTGCTTGTGTCTATCGTTCTGTGGATAAATTTAAAATCTACACAAGCACACATAAACATACACGTATGTTTGTATATACATATATTATGTACGTGCATTGTGTGTACAGTGTGTCAAGTATTTGTTTTGTCAAACAATATTCACACATTTAATTAAAAACATTGTGTTGTTGTTTAGATAACATTTATTTATATTTTTTTAGACTTTCCTTGTATGGAAATAAAGTTTGTGAGTGCAGACTTACAATAGGTATAATAAGTATTGTTATGAGTAATAAAATATGACTAATATATTTTGCATAAATACAAATTATTTTGGTAGCTATTTAAATTTAATTCATAAACTTAGAGTGTAAAATATAGCAACTTTTGTGTTAGTACATTCGTTTGTTATAAAGAATGCTGATTATTTTTAATCTGCAAATTCTTCTAAGATCGTGCAGCTGCTCAAATCTTTGAGGTTTGGGCTTTAAATTTATTTATGTATAAAAAACGATTAAAACTGGTTTTGTGTGAATCAGAACAATTTCAACAATTTACCATATACAAGAAATATAGTCTTTATAGCTGCGAAACTACCTTGAAAGAACTAGACGACCTTGAAAGTGGTACTATATGTATTACCACCTTCGAAGCCAACCTACGCCCTTTTCTGGTAATCCATTAATGTCCAAATCGATTGCAGAGTTGATTATATCTAAATAAGTAGCGTTCCCATTGTATTAACAACAAAAAACGAATTACTAAAAAAGGTCACATGAATTATGGGGTGACTAAGTGCACACAAATTGACATACAGTCACTTAAGTAAGTGTTGACACTAAAATAAAGTAAAACTTTGTCTATAAAAGTAAAAAGCTTCATAGATCTTATCATATCTTATTAGAAACTTAAGTAACTGTTATAAAAATATAAAAATAAAATGTTTTTTTTGATAAGATAACAAAACTTTTTAGTTCTGTTCAAACAACTACTTGACTGACTGTAGTACATAGTCGTTAATATAGAAATTTGGGAAAATTAGGCCCCAAAATCGATAAGTAATTAATTCTGCGTGTTCGCATACATATCTGATGAATTGTTGTAAACAATAACGCAAACAATCAATAAACAAATTCTGAAAGTCATGTTCGCAGCATATAATTTCATCAGAACTAGAACGTTCTATGTAATGGGTATATACAGGGTATGAACTATATACACCATGGCCTGTCCCAACCAAATTTATCAGTTTCACAACGGGCAAACTTTATTATCAGCATGATACAGCAAAAAGTGAGTAAAAACTAAATAATAAACAAGACAGATACTTGACGCTTTTGAAATACAAACATTAAGTTTGGTACACGTCATATTAGTAGCGAACGCAACATTAAAGCAAAGATACAAATCACATATGTACATATGTGTCAGTATCAAAGAGAGGCACACCAACACGCGCACGCACACACCCGCTCATGTGAATTGCCGGCTTGCTTAAGAGCATAATCTGGAATATTCCAAACTGTTTGTGCTTCCCACAGACTTTAAGACGCAAAAGCCGACACCGGCTTATTACTCATTTGTACATAATTTAAGAAATTCAGCGAATCGGAAAACATAAACATAGCGTCACAAGTGGTTAGGTTTTTACGCACAATTCTCTGACGAAGAGCATTAATGAAATATGGAGAAAGGTCAAGGCGCTTAAAAAAAATGTGGATACAATCCACAACAAAACCAGTTTAATTGTTTGCATACTTTAGCAACACAAGCCGGCATACGATCCACAGTTTTTAAGAGACTCAAGTAAAGAGACCCAGTTTAAGAGATCGCTTTAGCATGAGAGGCAGAAATGGTTTTTTGTCTGTTTTGGTTTGTGCTTCGCAAAAATAGTTTTGCTAAATGCTTGCTCATGTTTTATGTGTTTGTATGTGCAAATTTATGACTGTATGTAAGAATGTATATGTGTTTGTACTTGTTTACAGCTGAAGCGTAAGTATTGTATTTGTTTTTACAATTGAAAATTTCAGTACAGCAATCTAAAAGTTTAATCAGTTTGTTGCATTTTGTTACCATATTAACGAATGTACAGTGGATACAAAAAGTATTTGATTTGTGTAAGTACCAAACAATTTTATGTTTATAGTTTAATGAACGCGGTCTTTGCTTTTATCTTGTTTGTAATCTTAGCAAATTTTAGTTTAGTTAGCTTTAGTATTCCAATATATTTGGCTCCACTGTACATATGCATGTACATTTGTGTTTGTGATCGCAAAAATTGTTACAGTTTTTTTCTGCCATGTACAATGTTCATGCATTTGTAACCGCCCGCTTGTGTGTGGACGTACATATGTATGTGTATGTGTACTCAAGATAACGTTTCACATCTGCTCACAAATTCCAATAAGTAGAGAGCTTTGTGCGGGCACGTATGCATGTACATTGTGCAAGTATGCGTGAGATTTGCCGGCTTCTGCTGTAGTCCAACGTTTGTGTGTGCACGTCTCCACTGGGGGCATAAGAGAGCGAGAGAGCATTGAGAGGATCGCAAACTGGCATGTATATATAAGCTTTGGTACTTTGCAATTGGACTTTTAGTTGTCGTTCATTACTTGTCAGGTAAACATGGATCTGCACTGTCTCCCCTTTGCCAATCCCAGCCGTGCGGTTATTTTAGCCGCTGCTGTCGTAGGCGTTAAGCCAAATAGAATTATTGTCAACACCTACGAACAAGAGAATTTGAAGCCAGAGTTTTTGAAGCTCAATCCACAGCACACAGTGCCCACACTTGTGGATAATGGCTTCTCCATTTGGGAATCACGTGCCATTATGGTGTACCTGGCTGAGAAGTACGGCAAAGACGACTCTCTGTTCCCCCAGGATCCACAGAAACAGGCACTGGTCAATCAGCGTCTCTACTTTGATATGGGCACACTGAATCAGGCCTTTGCCGAGTACTACTATCCACAGTTCCGTGACAAGAAGGCCGGAGATCCAGAGAAATTCAAGAAGATCGAAGCTGCTTTCGATTTCCTGAACACATTCCTCGAGGGTCAGAAATATGTCGCTGGTGATCACTTGACCATCGCCGATGTGGCCATCATTACCACTGTGACCACCTATCTGGCCTGTGAGTTCAGGCTGAAGGGTCATCCCAACGTGGCTAAATGGTACGAGACGGTCCAGAAGGAGATGCCCGGTTTTGAGGAGAACGTGGAGCTTGCCAAGGAGTACACGGCTCGCCTGGAGGCTGCCCGCAAACTATAAGCATTACTAATTTATTTTGTTAATTAAGATTACTACACATATTTGTTAACTAATTGAATAAACCCGTATTGAAAGCATAAACTGGGTCAAAAGCCCTTTTGGGTAACAGCTAAAAGGAGGAAATGTCAATACCTTTATGGGAAATTGGTCTAAATTATTAATTGGTAAGAGAAACACGACATATTTTAACCCAACTCACACATAGTGTATATGGTGTCATTAGGGTTACCGTGTATAAATTTAGTAAGAATCGGGTTACTATGTCGTACAGTAGTCGTAGAAACACTCGGTTCTAAATTTAGTTCTATTGATCATAAAACTCATATCTTCTGGTATAAAAAACAGTTTCGATAGACCTAGCAAACTTCATTATTATGTTACACATTTTTATCATTAATTTTTTTTTAGCTCTTATCGCATTGTTAATGGGCATTAAATTCATAGTAATCCTTCAATATCAATTGGCATATCTTATCACAATTTTTTACTAATTGAAAGGAATGAATGAGTTTACTGTACCGACTGTTTGGGAGAGTACATTTCTGAGATTACCAAATTTGTATTTACCCCGGGGGGCTATCGGCACTAGCGTGAAGTGGCGCTATCATAAAAAAATATGCACAGTTTTTGCGAGGAAAGTCAGTGCAGATAGCACTGTTGATTCACATTATACTCTATACTCATTGCAAAATACGATTACAGGGTATTATGAATTAGTACAAACATATGACTTACTAGCTGGTGACGACATTTCTGATGATTAAGACGGAAAAGTTTAGGGTGTGTACATTTCTACAGGCTAGTTTATAAAAGTTTTTTATATATTTTTCGGATTGTCGACGATTTTTAAAATATCTAGGGATTGCTAGGGGACCTCAAATGAGATTTTACTGGATTAAAAATGCCACAAAGTGCTCCTTATGTAATACGGGTCGGAATAGAAATAATAAAATTTTCTAGATTTCTTTAAATACTAAAAAAAGGAATTTGTTAATGTTTAATATACTTATATTTGAAACATTGAGCGCCACACTAGCGCCATCTATTGCTCATAGCGTGAAAAGCGTTACTACAGCTTATCAAGTGGTTACAGGTTATCTTTTAGTCAATAACTTTGATTATTTCCCTGATCGTTAGACCCTGTACGCACAAAAAGTGCAGGGTCGACTCTGTTTGTCAGAAAAATGTGAGTCAATGATAGAAAGGAAATTACATAAAGTATTAATATTTCTAAATTAAATATTAACAATTTTATACATAGCACTATACCTTAAAAATTACTACAGCTATCTCAAAAAAACTTAAAAATTAAATGTATGGAAGTGTTTTATATATAGTCAGTTATACGCATCAGACCATTATACAAATATAAATAAAATAAAAACAAACAAAATCTTTAGAAGATTAGGTAATTATACGAAATACTTTAAATACCCCAATCAAGTTTAGGTATATATAGTATTGGTGTACACTATCTTAATTTGGTGATTACAGAGTCATTTACAGTCGCCTTTGGCTGAAGATGTTTCTAGAAATTTAGAAACTAATTAAAAAAACGCCACTAACAATGACAATGACAATTTAATAAAATCGGTAAACACACTCTGTTTAAATGTGTGTGTGTGTGTACATGTATTACACACACATAAACATTTAAACACAGCCAAGTGTCAGTTTCATGAGTCAGAACTTTTATTGAGCTTTTAATATAAAAAGAGCGTACGTTCCATGTCGAGCAGTCAGTTCGCTCTCCGAGTTCCAAAGGGAAACAAGTGAATTGAAAAGCTCTCGTGCACACACACAAACAAACCAAAATACAGAGATGGATTTCTATTATCTTGCTGCTTCGGCACCTTGCCGCTCTGTTATCATGACCGCCAAGGCCTTGGGAGTGGAGTTAAACAAGAAAATTCTGAATCTCATGGAGGGTGAGCACCTGAAGCCCGAGTTCTTGAAGATCAACCCACAGCACACGATTCCAACTCTCGTGGACAATGGCTTCGTTCTGTGGGAGTCTCGTGCCATCCTTGTCTACCTGGTGGAGAAGTACGGCAAGACCGACTCACTGTACCCCAAGTGCCCCAAAAAGCAGGCCGTGATCAACCAGCGACTGTACTTCGACATGGGAGTGCTGAACAAGTCCTTTGGGGATTACTTTTATCCTCAGTTAACGCAGAACAAACCAGCCGATCCCGAGGCGTACAAGAAAATAGAGGCTGCTTTCGAGTTCCTCAACACCTTCCTGGAAGGACAAGATTATGTGGCTGGTGATCAGCTGACCATCGCCGATATTGCCATCTTGGCCACAGTTTCGACCTTTGAAATCGCCGAGATCAAGTTGGACAAGTATCCCAATGTGGACAAGTGGTACAAGAATGCCCAGAAGGTCACACCCGGCTGGGATGAGAACTGGGAGGGTTTGATGGAGTTTAAGTCGTGGTTCGCTTCCAAGAAGAGCGCTTAGGAAATCGAGTAGCATCAACAATTTTGAGTTGTGTATTTGAGTAATTTATGAATAAAGTTAAGAATTTTTAAATTTAATTTGACATGCATTAAGTCTTTTGTCTAATTATATGGCTAAATATATGTTATAATTAGCTAAAGTAGCTTTATTTCGGGGCAGAATGGGCAGTACTTTTAAAAATAAAAAAAAAAATTATGACATACCATAATTTGTTTCAAAATTTAACTGATTTCTGGTATTTGATTCATGGAATGTTGGCGCCATTAACTCAATTTTAAATTAGCTGAATGTTGAAAAATAATGAAAAGTCTTAACATTTATGTTCCTAGATCAGTAGGATCATCACATTAAGGTCACAAATCAATCGACATTCCAATGCCAAATTATGTCCATCGATAGTCATGTTCCCTATGCTTCCAGAAAGGTATAGCAATCGAAGACTGGAAGTCAAAGTTTTTAAATAATCCAGTTTATCTGAATTTTCTATATGTCTGAAGAGAAGAAATCATTTAAATAAAAAATATATCAACTCGTGTCTTAGGCACATTTTCTTTCTGACAAACCCCAAAGGCCCCTTGACTTTGAAAGTAATCGATCTAAATATTTCAAACTTCGTGAAATGCGGAAAACTTTCATGATTCTTCTTACACTCGTTACGCTTTTATTGCGAAATTCGAGTTTCGTCACTAGTTTTCGCTGTCTTTATTACAGATAATGCCCCCAAAAAAACGCCTCGTCATGCCAAAAAAAAAAAAATGTCTTAAAAACTTTTGTATAAATAACTAGTTGATAGTTATGTTAGTTGAAGCTTATATATTTAAGAAACCTGTATTTAGTTCTTTGATACATAAAGGGCTGCACTAGCGCCATCTATTGCTCATAGCGCGGAAAGCGTTTCCACAGCTATTCAAGTGGGTTCAGGTTATCTGATAGTCAATAACTTTGATTTTTTTTCCTGATCGTTAGACCCAGTACATACAAAAAGTGCAGGGTCTACTGGGTTTGTCAGAAAAATGTGAGTCAATGATAGAAAGGGGTGTGTGTAATCACTTTGTTTAGAACACTATAACTTTAAAACTACTACAGCAATTTCAATAAAACTTAAAAATTAATTATCGAAGAGTTTTATAAGCCGTCAAGAAGTTTTATACGGATCAGAACATTATATTTATATACATAGTTATAATAAAAATAAAAAAACAAGTAAATCATAAGCTGACACAGAATAATTCTGTTAAAGTTTCATCGTTTGTTTGTAAACTATAGATTACAGGGTCGTTTACAGTCGCCTTCGGCTGTAGATGTTTCTAGAAATTTAGAAACGAAATAAAACAAGATAGAATGCTATAGTCGCCCCGCGACTTTAGGATACCCGTTACTCAATGCTCAACCAATTGTTCCTATGGGAGATACATAATATAGTAGAGCGATTTGGTTCTAGCTTGGTCAGTATATGTACACCATAGATATGTACATTCTATGTGAATTTGGTTCGAATAACGTAACTAACAAAATAGTTTTCAATACTAAAACATGCTATTTTCACCAACTTTTATCTTTATATGAACATAGAACGCCCTAAAGTGGGCGTGTCAAAAAAAAAAACAAACTTGTACTGCTTAGGCACTTTATCTTTCATTTGCGACCTTTCGGTTCTTTCTAGCTCTTATACGGACAGACGGACATGGCTATATCGACTCGGCTATTGATGCTGATCAAGAATATATATACTTTATGGGGTCTGCCACGCCTCCTTCTGCCTGTTACATACATACTTGTACTCTACGAGTAACGGGTATAAAAAGCGCCACTAACAATGACAATGACAATTTAATAAAATCGGTAAACACACTCTGTTTAATACACGTACACACACACACACATAATCACAGACAATTGTCAGTTTCGTGAGTCAGAAATTCTAATGAGCTTTTGGTATAAAAAGAGCCCGGGTTCCATGTCGAGCAGTCAGTTCGCTCTCCGAGTTCCAAAGGGAAACAAGTGATTTAAAAAGCTCTCGCGCACACACACAAACAAACAAACATAGATACAGTAATGGATTTCTATTATCTTGCTGGTTCGGCCCCCTGCCGCTCTGTCATCATGACCGCCAAGGCCTTGGGAGTGGAGTTAAACAAGAAAATTCTGAATCTCATGGAGGGTGAGCACCTGAAGCCCGAGTTCGTGAAGATCAACCCACAGCACACGATTCCAACTCTCGTGGACAATGGCTTCGCTCTGTGGGAGTCTCGTGCCATCCTTGTCTACCTGGTGGAGAAGTACGGCAAGACCGACTCACTGTACCCCAAGTGCCCCAAGAAGCAGGCCGTGATCAACCAGCGACTGTACTTCGATATGGGAGTGCTCTACAAGTCCTTTGCGGATTACTATTATCCTCAGTTAATGCAGAACAAACCCGCCGATCCCGAGGCGTACAAGAAAATGGAGGCTGCTTTCGAGTTCCTCAACACCTTCCTTGAGGGTCATGAGTATGTGGCCGGTGATCAGCTGACCATCGCCGATATCGCCATCTTGGCCACAGTTTCGACCTTTGATATCGCCGAGTTCAAGTTGGACAAGTATCCCAATGTGGACAAGTGGTACAAGAACGCCCAGAAGGTCACACCCGGCTGGGATGAGAACTGGGAGGGTCTGATGGAGATGAAGACGTGGTTCGCTGCCAAGAAGAGCGCTTAGGAAATCGAGTAGCATCAACAATTTTGAGTTGTGTATTTGAGTAATTTATGAATAAAGTTAAGATTTTTCAAATTTAATTTGAGTACAGTTTGTTTTGTTTGCTGTGTACGCTTTAGTGGCCAGAATATTCTGTTTGTTAATTTTAATTCCAGCTGTAATTAAAAATAATCGCTTAACTATGACGTCATTATCGAATTATATTCGCATCACAGTGTTTTGACATGCATCAAGTCTTTTGTCTAATTATATGGCTTAATAAACTTGATAATTAGCTAAAGTAGCTTTGTTTTGGGACAAAAGGGGGGGTACCATTAAATATTTAAAGCAGAGGCAGTAGAATACCCTGTATTATTAGTATTAAATATTAAATAAAGACGTACCGAAATCGGTTGAAAAATTTGAAATATTTCTAGTATTTGTTTCATGGGATGATTAGTGCCATCAACTTAATTTAAGCTCAACTAAATGATGAAAAATCTTGAAAAGTCTTAACATTTTAGTTCCTAGATTAGTAGGATTGTCATAATGTTACCCCTTCACATTTAGGTCACAAAACTATCGAAATTCCAACGTTATATGATGTCCATCGATGGACATGCTCCCTATGGAAAGAAAGGTATAGGAATCAAAGGTTATAGGTCAATCGAGCTTTTACTCTTGCTTTTAGGCACATTGTCTTTCTGACAAACCCCATAGACCCCATGACTTTAAATGTAATCGGTCTAAATATTTAAAACTTCATAAAAAGCTTTCTGTATTCTCATATTTCTTCAGAGACTTGTTATGTTTTGATGGCGAAATTCGTGTTTCGTCACTGGTTTTCTCTGTCTTCAATACAGATAATGCCCCCCACATAAAAAACGCCTCGTCATGCTGACTGTGTGCAGACCCCAAAAGCGCCCCCTATGAACAACAGAGCAGCTTTTTTGTGAGATACATTTTATTGGAAGCAATTACTTAGATGAGAAATGATACACAAGTCTAATGCTAGTCCGAATCGACGAGTTTCTGCAGTGCTTGATATTTGCTGATGGCCTTCCTGACGAACTCCGCCGTTCTCCTCACACGTTCGGGCGTGATTTCTTCGGCCAGCATGCGACCAACGTCCTGAGCGCCGCCCGAGCGTAGGTAATCAACGGCTTTGCTCGGAATGTCGCAGATCATAGTGTTACGACAGAGGGCGCTGGTGATGACACCACCAAAGAGGATTATGCCCACAGTGGAGAGCACAACGGCGGCTATGCGAAACAGTGTGGACATCAGCAGAGTGGGAAGTAATCTGGAGGCAAAAGCCATCAGAGGATTCATGCCGGGTGAACCTGTGGGAGCAGGAGACACCGCAATTGTGGTGCTGGTATCGGCGGCAGCTTCTGAGTCGGCGGGGGGACTTGCTGGTACCAGGAATCCCTCATAGCCCGTCTGCACCACAATGGGACCCGGGAAGGGATAGAGTCCGGGTGCACCGTTCATAGGCGCCGGGTAGCTGGCAGCAAGTGGCGCTAGGCCCTGCGCACCGCCAAACTGATTGAGGTACTGCTGAAAGGCCTCGGGCGTCATGAGGCCGCTGGCGTAGATGGACACGGGCTCGTTGCTGCTGGCACTCGCTTCATTGTCGCCAGACTGTGAAGGGGAACCAAATGGATAAGTTAAGAGTTTATGAAAAGAACTATAATCTCTAGTGCTACTCTTTAAACTAGTAGGTTCTTTAGTCTTTTCCCTCTACCAACTTACCAGGGTTGGATCAGTTTCCACCTCAGTTGCTCCAGTCGGTCCTGAACTTGTCACATTTGCCGTTTCTGGCGCTGCAACCGCGTTAACTATCTCCACATTTGACTCGGGCAATTTATTAGACTCCTCAGTAGTACTCACTCCAGCTGTTGCCACTACAGGGTCCACTGCAGGCAGTGTGAGTGCCTCGTAGGACATCATAAGCAGCAACAACATAAAGCACTGATTTCTATAGTACATGATTGACAAACGACTTTCTTCACTCGCACCAAAAAGATGACTAATTTTGGGACGCGACTTCTCATCTCATTTATAGCTTCGGATTGGTTTGAAAGGACTCTGTTCATGACTGTATTTTCCAGTATTCCTGGATATCCTTGCTGTCCCGTTGGGCAGTTAATGCACAATTTTCCGGGAATTTTCCAGCTAATGTCCTTGCATTTCCGAAAACATTTCTCCATTGTCTTCAGTTGTCGCTGCTTACCTGCACAGGTAATTGCAACACAGGTAGCTAGGCAAGTGTCCATGGCAATTGTTAAGCGATTACTACACGCTACACTGTCGTCCGAAATAAAGTGCACACTTGCAGTTGTCTGGGGAGTGGGCACCATTTTGACTGCTCAATTAGTTACGATGGAATGAAATGAAAATTCGCTACTCTCAAAAGCTGATTCACTTTATTTTTGGTAATCAATAACTTATAAAACACGTAGGACGAGACTTAAGTGTACCAGACTTTAAATGACCCTATATTCTTACTATTAACATCAGGGTTATTAATAATAATGATTTACTAAAACATTTAAACAGTCAAACTTAGAGAAAAAACGGCTAGAATATGAATTACAAAGTCTATTCCTATGGAAGCACGAATTATAATTCATTTCTGTCTCTGTAACGCATTAGATTTACTCAGTGTGGTCGACTTAGCTTTTTAAAAGCTAGAAAATAGGTATGACATGCCTTCTCTTTATATATTCCTATTTAATTATATAAGAATTTATTGATTTTAAAAAAAGGCTTTTATTGGTTGTATAATAATTCAACTAATTTTAAAATAGGTTAGCTTGAATAGCAAGTACTTAAAAATTATTTAGCTGTTTTAATTTTATCTATTGTAATATTTTGTTAAAGCTTAACTAAGCATTGAAGAGCTTTCTATAATTTATACTAACCTATTTAAGAGTTTCGTTTTCTGTTTACTTAGACATAACTATAGAAAAAGTCTAAGTTTACAACACTACCAATAAACAAATACACAAAACTAAGTAGATATACTTTATGCAAACTGCCACGCCTACACAGCATTGTCTGTTTCCCACACAATTTTCTCTTAAGCCAAAGTTAATGAATCCCTTGTGCTTATTTTAAGTACAGGGTTTAATTATGTAGTGGCTTAAATTTAGCTACTAAAAAGGCACGAACATGAAAATTCTGACCGAGTTAGGTAGGCAACCACCCGCACCAACCGCTCACCTGAGCCACCCACAACACAGGTGAGCACACATCAGGTGAAGCGATGTGACGTGACGTGAGGCAACGCGACGCGACGCGATTGTTGTCCAGGTAACGTTCGCCATGAAAACTAAACGAAAACAAAACGAATAACGAAAATAGAAGGAAAATGAAAGGAAAGCGCCAAGCGCCAAACGAAGTTGAGGAGGAAAAACCCCAAGCGAGAAAATTTACTGAAAATTACAAAACTGTCAAACAACGACAACGAAAACGGATACAACAACGGACAGTTTCATTCTGAGCCAAGTCTTTTTGACACGTTAACAACAAGATTATATCATCCAAGCATCTGGACGTAGGCACCCGGTACTCTCTGGCCAGAGCAGTAGTCACAACTTGTGGCAAACATTTTTTGATTTACTCCGACGGAGGCGACAGTTGAGCTCGACACTCGTTGGCACACTGGGGAACTGCATAGACATCGACACTGTGGCCGTTGTGCAACACAAGCTGGTGCAAAGAATCGTGTGAGTATGCCACACACAGGTGGGAACAGGTACAGGTGGGCAGGGCAGTGGTGTGGACGGTCAGAGGGGCATACAAAGTGCAACCACTCATATTAATGCATAAATAAGTAAAGCAAAATGCCTGCAATTAGTGCAAGTGATTGCTGTTAGTAGCAAGTATTATAAGCTGCGACTAACACATACCCTAGAAAGTGACTAGTAAACAGGTGTGAGTGGAGTGTGCGTGATTCGTTGAGTAAGTGGCTTAGTTTTGGAGTTCAGAAAGTTTAATTGTGGCAACGAGTGTTTTTAAAAGTGTTAATTGGTTGAGATTCGTTTGTACACTAAAAAAATATAGTTAACAATTTCATAAAATATACTTTACAAAAAAATATATATTTAAAAAAAATATACAAAAAATATTCAAAAAATCACAAATATTTCGTTCTATTTTTGATGAAGTACTAAAAATGTATTTTTATATATTTAGAAAAATTTAATTGCTATTAAATTTAACTATAAAAGGTTTTATACAAACTGTGTATTATATAAATGATTTACATTCTTGCGATAAACTACTAGAATTAAATAAATGCTGCTTTTAATTCGGATTATTTAATAATTTTCATAATTTTAAGTAGTTTAAAGAATTAATTTTAATATTATTCCATTTTTAATACAAAACAAAATCATTAGAAAGGAGTTAGTTCATTTTATAAATAAGTAAAATAAACATCCATTAAATTATATACAAATCAACAATCACTTTCCTGAATTTTTCTCAGTGTATCACCTACCTGCCACTTAGATTAGTTTAGAAACTCCCACTTCCCCTTACCCACTTCACTTTTAACCGCTTTTGTTGACTGTAATTTTAGACGCAATTAAAGTGAATAAATCATATAAAATCGATGCATTGATTTTTCATATTATAGAGTCCCCTCCTGCTAGGGGGCTGGTCTATTTGAAAAGCTTTTGCTGTTCAGTTGTAACTGATGAATCAGACCGAACAAATTGTAACCGAATTTGTCTACTGCCTTCTTATCAGCGGTGGCAAGATGACCGCGCCCACACTCTACTATCTGCCACCAAGTCCGCCATGTCGCAGCATTTTACTGTTGGCCAAAATGCTTGGATTGGAATTTGAACTGAAGATCGTCAACATCCTTGAGGGAGAACAACTGAAGCCGGACTTTGTGGCCATGAACCCGCAACACTGTCTGCCCACAATGAATGACGAGGGTCTGGTGCTCTGGGAGAGGTGAGTTAACATTCTTAGCTCCAGTTATACACATTTTAAAACCTTTTTACTTATCCTTTAGTCGAGCTATACTCTCTTATCTGGTAGCCGCCTATGGCAAGAGCGACGAACTCTATCCCACGGATATACGCGTGCGCGCTTTGGTTGATCAGCGGTTACAGTTTGATCTGGGCACGCTCTACCAGCGCCTCACAGACTACTATGTGAGTAATTATTTCAAATCAGAAGAAATTACTTGAATCTTATAAGAATTGTGGAAGTTATAGGTGAATTAAGTTTGTGCCTAAAAGTATGCAACAGCTATTCTGAAACTTAAATTGACTTTAACTCTTTACTTTATTAACCGTTTAACTTACAACTTTTCTTGTACGTTTCCATTTGTAACTCTGCTTCTCCTTAGTTCCCTACCATGTTCATTGGCGCTCCGCTGGACGAGGGCAAGAAAGCCCGGTTAACCGAGGCCGCTGGCTGGTTGAACTCCATTTTGGAGGGTCGTGAATTTGCAGCCGCTGATCATTTTACCATTGCGGATTTGACTCTGTTGGTAACTGTTTCACAGCTGGAGGCTTTTGGCTTTGAGCTGAAACCGTTTAAACATTTGCGACAATGGCTAGAACGCTGTAAGGAACACATGGCACCCTACGACTACGAGGAACTCAATGGCAGCAAGGCCATGCTATTGGCCGACATGTTTAAAGCCAAGATGAATCTGCCTGTGGAGTCATAATACAATTATTAACTGTATTTAAAGTTATTTTATGTTTGGAAATAAATATCGTTGTGAATTGAAGGCAAACAAATTTATTGTTGAGACAAGTAATCGGTATTCAAACCCTAACCTATATAAATTAACGCTACTCGAATACCAAAGGGTGATCATCAGCGATTTACCGATTATGATTGATATTTTGGTCTATCTAATTTAAGTTATATCAAAGTGTTTGATTCACAAAGAGTCAGAGCTGCTCCATTTAGCCACAAATCAGAGGGTGCCGACTAAATTCCCCCCATTCTATTCTCTGTCGCTTTTCCTCTGTGCCAAACAGTTAGCTGACAATCGGGAGTAAAGAGCTGAAATCCACTTAAAAATAGCTTTGCCAAAGTTACAGGATGTGTCTCGATGTTGTTGCCAGCGGCATGGGCGTTGACAGAAACTAACGGATGATGATGGCGACACCTGTGAAAGAGCAAAGCAGACTGGGTGGGAAAAGGGGAGCAGGCGTTAGCTTCATAAAAACCTCAACTTAATTTAATGACACGAAAAAAAGGTGCACGTTTTTATGAAACGACTGAGGTTCTCGATTGGAGGGATACGAATTGAGGCGGAGATGACTGAAGTGGACATATAGGTGTGCTACGTGGTTAAGGGGTAACGGTGTGTAGGGGGGTTAGGGCAGGGGTCCACTGGCTATTTTTAAAAGGACACAAAGAGGCGCAGATGTGACAGCAGCTCACAGGACAGCACAGGACATCGCGATACCTGGCGCAGTGTCATTTTGGCCGCTGGAGATGGCGGCCGCTTTGTTACCCATCGTGTTGATTTTAAGCTGGTCAATATTGGCCCACAGTCAGCATGTGGCCAACAGCAAACAGTCGCAGCTCTGGCTGGGTAAGTAGTTGATTTACTTACAAATTTGGTTATTTATTGCTTAAATGGGAAAGTAAATCGGGGGCAATTAACTAGCAAATTTAACTTTAAAATTCTCTATGGTCAGTCAATTAATTCTCTTTTAATAACTTAAGTAATATTTCATATAATTTATAATTGATTGCCAATTCACAGATTGTTCGTGCCTGCATGCCAATGATAGAAACGCTACACAGTGGGGCCGCCTTGCGGTTAATGCCAGCCATACGTTGGGCGCCAAAAACAACTGCCTGATGATTTTTATTGGCGGTATGACTGATGAGTTGGTCGCCTTCCAGCTGCAGCAGCTGCAACTGCGCCCCGGGTGAGTTGCAATACTTCCGGTCCGGTCCGGTCCGGTCCCACTTTTCGCCCGCCCAAACAAAATTCAAATCCAAAATCAGTATCCAAATCGATCGGAGATTTGAATCTCCGACAGGTTGGCAGCTGTGCGAGAGCCATCAACAAAAAATGAAAATATGCTAAGAAAATGCATACAGCGTAAAAGTCGAGGAAATCGTGGAAATCGAGGAAATCGCGACAGCAATGCGAATGTAATTAAAATACCTCTTGAAGGCCAAATGCTGGGCGCTCGGTAATTTTGGGGGGTCTTTTTTTGGGCGCTATTTTTACCCAACTAAATGGAAGATGCGCCCGCAAATTTGTGTCAATTTATGCGAAAATTTGCCACAATTTTAAAATAAGCTAAAGAAAAAAGTTGAGAAATCAAAATCGATTTGTCAATAAAATTGTTGGCCAAAGGCGCCGCTGATTTCAGTGGAGCTTGGGCAGAGCGTTGGGCCACAACGTTGGCCGCAGTTGCGAAAAGTGTTACGGAAAAGTGTACAGTGAAAATCGGGAACATAAATTTAAGTGCAGTGAAATTTCAGAGAAATTCACAGTGAATTTTCCACAGAAACAACTGTTAACTTCCTGTGGGTTATTCCTACCCAAATTTAAATATCGGAGTAATTTTTGTTAGTGTATTGTGAACTTGTTTGAAATACTCCTCTAAAACCAACTAGCTCAAAATGTCGATGGATCCAACGGTGTCGTTGGAGGATTTGGAACGCGTGAGTGAACTCCACTTACTTTCCACTGAACTCCTTAAAGCTTATACTGTCCACTCCTCTTAATCAGAGGCGTCGTCGCACCAGCTCCGCTCGGAAAACCTCGCAGACACCGCAACCTCCTGCACACCTTGCGGACTCTGAGGCAATGGCCGTGATTAATGAAATCTTTAATCCTCGTTTGAAACTGCCGGAGAGCACGGGACATTATACATTACCGGAGGAATTGAGTGCGGATGATCAGGTGTCGGCTAAAGATTTGGATATTGCCAAGTTGGCTGAGCTGAAGGAAGTAAGTTTCTTTTGTGTGTAATTTGAAGTTGAGTTCATGTGTTGTTCGTGGCAAGGTGTTCACTCTATTCGATACGGACTGCGATGGTCTGATATCAAAGGACGATCTACGATTTACCTACATGGCACTCGGAAACGAACCCAATGAACAGTTACTCGAGCAAATGATGCAGGAGGCACACGAACCCTTGGACTACGAGTCATTTGTGCAACTGATGTGTCATCGCACCCAGGAACTGGACCCAGAAGATGTGCTACTGGAGGCCTGGAGCAAGTGGGACGATCATGGCACAGGCAAAATCGATGAGAGAAAGTATGTTCGTGGGAAGTTTTTTGAAATTTCCTGTAATATTTTAATATGCTAACAGAATCTATGAGGAATTGATCAACTACGGCGATAAACTGACCATCAGCGAGGCGAAGGAGGCTCTTAGCCATGCCCCAATGGCCAAACCGAAGACACTGGAGGAGCCACCCATGATAGACTACCCTGCATTCTGCCGCATGCTGGGAGGCATGCGTAAACGCAAAAATCCTTAGAATTATGCGGATATAAAAATCAATTTAAAGTTTCTATAGTTCTTAGAGTTCTCTCTATTCTCTATTTTTTAGTTATCTACTAAATACTGCTTATAGTTTAATTTTTCTTATTTTTTTCTTAATTGTTTTTACCTTAGTTTTCCAATCCCCTGAAATAACACATTTTTTATTTTATTTTGTAGTTCTGTATTATTTTTCCTCTTTTATTTCCAAGTCTTTCCCATCTTCCAGTTTAAATCAATCGCTTTATCGTCTAAAATTTGATTGGCGCCCAACGTGAGCCTTAGGAATTCTACATTGTATGTGAATATTTATTTGTTTAATGCTTAACGCCAACTTTTGTCAGACATTTTATCAAAATAAATGATGAAGAACCAAGCAGCAATGCAATGTATCTCATTGAAAACCGTACACCTCGCGAGGTCCCCAGTTGCTCTGCGGGTTTATTTATAGGCTGACCAACGAGGCGGCCAAGCGACCAGCCCCAAATGTATCGGCCAATAAATTTTCGACATCATTAGATTTGGTTGTTTCTGCCATTTTGTCTTTTTCGCAATTTGATTAGCATTGGGTAGTGCTTTACTTTTTAGACCCTGTACTTGAACAAAAATTGGTGTATGTTTTAAAATAACTTTTATGAATACAATCTACAGTATTCAAGTACAGGGTCTAGAAATGAACATTTTTTAAAGTATAGTCAATATAGGATGAGTCTAACCGTAACTTATTTTGGTTGTCCCCAAATACATTTCACTAAAACAACTACAGGGTCTTTAAGAGTCGGTTTGCTCGACTGCTGCTCTTGCTACACATTTTACCTACTTATTTTTGTAATTTGCTGACAGCTGCTTGGACACCGTCGAGATCTTTCCGTACCTGCGGGAGCCCGTCATCGAGAACACAACCCTGGCGACGTACACCTGGTACCAGCACAGCGATCGCAATGCCACGCCCACTATCTATAGCTCCGGAAGGCTGTTGGGACTACGTTTGAGCTTTCAGCAGCCACCTGCAAAGTTGGATAAATGGCAGCTGAATCTTACGGCAAACTATCGATTCCTCAAACAAGGTGAGTACCGAAGCATCGAAAAATTTCAGATGAAACTGTTTAAATTCCATTTTCGTAGAACTTTTTAGGACCGAGGGTCGTCTGGTGCCTCACAGCTTTTGTGATTACTACTTCTTTGCGAGCACCTCGACAGATGGTAATTTGGGTCAGGGTTACTTTCACTCCCCTCGCTTTCCGGCCCACTACCCCGCACACATTAAGTGCGCCTACAAGTTCATAGGACGACCCGATAGTCGAGTGGAGCTGCTGTTCGAGGAGCTGCAACTACCACCGGTGGCACATGGAGGTTGTCAGTTGGATGCCCTGACGATTTTCGATGCCGAATCAGCGCACATGAATGCAGTTATTGATGTCTTGTGTTCTCCGTGTCCCACACGCCGCATCCTAAGCAGTGGACCTGATCTGCTGCTTGAGTTCAACGCCAGCTCCAATCGCACGGCCAAAGGATTTCGCGGCAAGTACAAGTTTGTTAACAACGAGGAGAGGGAAATGGCGCCCATTTTGGAGGCAGCCAGTGTGGCTCTAAAGCCGCCACTGTCCTCGTCAGCCAAGGAAAATAGTTTACCGGATACGATGGAAGCAAAGGACACGAAGGATATTCGACCCAGTCGCACGAATCGTAAGTTGGCGCCCTATAAATTAGCCTTAAATATTTGTTGCTGTATTTCCCATGCCCAATCGATTGATCCAATCGAATTATGCTAATCGCCAGCAAATGGCGACAAACTTCTTTGCCTTCCCACAACTGACAGCTTCCGTCTGTGGCAGTCTGGCACGGAAATTGGTAAGGATGTGGCCAATTTTGCTCTCGCTTGGTGGTTGTAAACACCAGTTAGCACTCCGTGGGTAAGAGGGTAAATCGAATGTTAAGACAAGTTTAGTTTTTAGTTGCTTGTGAAACGGCGTCAAGTCTAAATGGTGGACTCCTCGGTTGTCATAGTGCTCTTAATGCATGCGACGGCATCGTTATCCTGTGCAGGAGTCCCAACGGGTAGTGAGTGCCTGAAACATCTCCTTAGTTGCTTATTGAGCTATTTATAATTGTGTGTTGCCAACGCCCTTTTTTAATTGTATCATAAAAGAGTTTTTAAATTCACTTTAAGCAAAACCAAAATATTGAAAGAACTGCACAGCTCAGACTAAGTTGTAGCATCCGATGAAGTATGAAGAATCTAAAATGAGTACGAAAATAATAGAAATGGGTGTTTGGGATTATTAGGTCAAGTTTTACCGTTTTCTTATCGCCTTGCTACGCTTCAGGCCCTCGGGACTGGGATCGTCCTTTCCCAGATAGACTCGCATTCCATCCACTGACCGATCTAAATAGTCATCCCAATGTAGAATTTGCATATTAAAATTGAAAGTCTTTTGATCGTATGGTGTCAAGGATTTAAACAAGTTATCCGAATTGCGGGTTTCAAAGTGCCATGTGATTGCTCCGAAAAATGTTATCATTTGCATTGTACTATTATATTTCTGATACTTTTGAAGTACCCAGCCTTTCTGGCCTTTTAACCGCAACGCAATATCAATGAAATGTGCTGGCAGAATGTGATAGAAAAAGGAGAGCAGTTCATATCGCCATTTGGAGTTGATAAGTTGCAAAAAGGGAAACCACATCATATTCGCAATAGGATAGACATCATTAAGTGCCATCGTCTTATCCCTTAGTTCGGCCCAGTTCAATATATTGTCCTTACTGGGAGCGTAGTTGAAAATTCTCGGAGCGTCAGCTGCCCCCTTGACATGCTCCGCTGCGGTTCGCCAGGCGAGTGCAATTAGCAAATTGGCACTGTAGTCGGCGGGTACAATGTTGGCTTTCGCATCGGTGTTCACTATGGAGACTCTCACAAAACCAAGCGCACTGCCCAATACCAGCGGAGTAACTCCATTAAAAGCATCAATCCATCCATTATAGGGCTCCTTGTAACTGGCAAAAACTGCAATCGCGGTAACACAAAAAAATAATTAATGGGTTAGTTCGGGAGGGGAATGAGTGGAATGCAGGAGGGGTAAGATGAAGGAGGAGCAAGAGGTTAAAGTAGGTAGTCAGAGGAGTGAGGTTGAATTGGGTAAGAAAAAAAAGTCGATGGATAAGTACTTGGCTAAGGTAGGCAATAAATTAAAAGATAAGTTTGAGAAAGGTTGAGGTTAGGTGGCAATAGGAGTTGGTCCATTGGTAGGGTAATTATTATAAAAGAAGGGTAATGAGACACTGTCAATCGGGAGAAAGGGTTATTCGTTCACAGAGTCACTGATTAGAGAACTGGTGAAGGGTCGAGTAGGAAAACAGAGAGAGGTTAAACGGTTAGGGAGTTTGGACTTATGAAGTAAGATGAGTGAATAAGCCCAATTGGGACTTATTGAGACAGATAAAAAGTTGAAGTCAGTTGTGTATGGAATTACCAATAAGGTGTATAATTCTAAGGTTAGTTCTTCCTAATTATAATCACTTAAGCCAACAAGATCACAAACTAATCAAATATTTCAATCCATTCCACGAAATGAACAGAACTACGCCGCTAAGACTAAGCTGAAGCATCCGATGAAGTACATAGAATCTGAAAGCAGCGTAGATTTAGACATAAGAAAGCAATTGGGATATGCTGAGTTAATTTTACCGTTTTCTTATAGCCTGACTACGTTTTATACCCTCAGGACTGGGATCGTCCTTTCCCAGAAAGATACGCATTCCGGCCATCGATCGATTGAAATAGTCGTCCCAATCCAGTGCCTTCATATCAAATTTAAATGTCTCTTGATCCTTTGACGTCAACGACTTCCACAAGTGCTGCGTGTTGAGTGTTTCAAAGTGCCAAGTATTTGACCCGAAAAATGACAACATAGTCATGGTTTTGTGGAATTTTTGGAACTTCTTGAGTACCCAAACTTTCTGTCCTCTTAACCGCAGAATTATATCAACGAGGAAAGCAGGCACAATGTGATAAAAGAAGGAGAGCAGTTCATACTTCCGTTTGGAGGTAATGTAGAGAAATGGGAACCACAGAATTTTTGCAATAGGATAGTCATTACTCATTGCCGATGTCTTATCTCTGTAGCTGCCCCAAGTCAAAGTATTGCTCTCATCTGGAACAAAGTTGTAGATTTTTAGAAGAGGTGTGACAATTGCCTTATTTCTGTGGGTATTGTATTCCACTGCTGTTCGCCAGCCGAGTGCCAATAACATGTTAACACAGTAGTCGACGGGCAAGATATTAGCTTCCGCTTCGGTGTTCCCACAGGACACTCTTACAAATCCAACAGCACTACCAAATATTAACTGTGTAGGTCCATAAATAGCATCAATCCATCCATGATAGGGCTCCTTGTAGCTGCTAATAACTGCAATCGGGATAAATTATTGAACTGGAGTAGGAGATTAAAGTAGGAGCGAATAGGGGATTGGGGCGTTAGCCAAGTAATTAGGTAAGCTTGATACTAGGTCCGTTGGGGAAAAGGGGTTTAGAAAGAATGTGGTAAGGAGGTGAGTAAGTCGTTTGGGGAAATAGTGAATAAAGTACAAGAAAGTAACTCGAATAGAATAATATTTGCTAACAAATATCTATTGGGGAATTAAGAAGAAATGTCAATGAGGCATAACAGTAAAAAAGAAGAAGAGTCGATAAATAGTTGAAGGTTACGGGTAGTAGATTATAACAGGATAATTGAAATATTCTTGGGAGAATGGGTAATAGGAACGGAAGAGGAGTTAGTTTTTTGCATGTAGTAAATTGAGGAAATGGAGATTAAAGACAGAAAGGAACTCGAAGGTGGGAAAAAAACGTTAGGTGATTGAGAGTTAAGGAAAAGAGCGAAAAGACTTAGAATTAAGGGGAGTTAAGAGGGACAGGGATTGAAAGTATGAAAGGGATCCGGAGATGGGAAGCTCGGGGGGTAGCGAAAGTATGGCATAGAGGAGAGAGTATAGGAGGAAAGGCAAGTCCGTAGGGGAAACCCCCAACTTTTGAGTGGAAACGCTACAGTTTATTGTTTCTAATAGTTAATTATAATTCAATTTATAAATATCAAAAAATTCGAGCAAGAAACTTTAAGACAAACCACAAAATGGCAAGGGCTAAACCGCTAAGGATGGTTAGCAGTATCCGATGAAGTAAATAGTATCTGGAAAAGTATATGGTAGTAATAAGATTGTTTGGTATGAGGTGAGAAAGTTTTACCGGTTTCTAATCAGCTGACTACGAATAATACCCTCAGGACTGGGATCGTCCTTTCCTAGATAGACACGCATTCCGGACATTGACCGGAAGAAATAGTCGTCCCAATCCAGGGACTTCATATCAAAATTGAAAGTCTCTTGATCCTTTGGTGTTAAGGATTTCCACAAGTTATCTGTATTGTGGTTTTCAAAGTGCCAGGTAGTTGCTCCGAAAAAGGACAACATGTGGGTTGTATTATGCAATCTCTGATACTTTTCAACCATATGAGGCTTTTGGCCTTTTAATCGCAAGCACATATCAGTAAGAAAAGCGGGGATAGTGTGATAGAAGAAGGCGGCGAGATCAAAGCCCCATTTGGAGGTGTAAAAGTGGAGAAAAGGATACCACATCATTTGCGCAAAAGGAAAGTCGTAACTCGAACGTGCCGTTGTCTTATCCCTAAAGTCGCCCCATGTCAAAATATTGCTCTCCACAGGGACATAGTGGTAAATTTTCTGAGGTGTGACAGTCACCTCCTTCCTGTTGGTATTGTCCTCCACAGCAGTTCGCCAGCCGAGTGCCAATAACATGTTGACACAGTAGTCGACGGGCAAGATATTAGCTTTCGCACTAACGTTCACGCGAGTGACCCTTGCAAATCCCAGAGCAGATAAAAATGCTAGTTGCGTTGGACCATAAGCAATGTCAATCCATCCATAGTAGGGTTCCTTGTAGCCGCTTAAAACTGAAATCGCAATAATGCAGAAAAATTACAGTTGTATCGCAGCTTTGGAAGAAATTAATAAAAGTTGGGTCATGAGAGAAGCAGGGATAAAGCGATTATCATAAAGCGAAAGCAAATGAGGTTCTTCGGAGAAGGTTTATTCGCAAAAACCCATTTTAAGGTCGAAGGAAGCTTGGGCAAGGATAAAGGGATAAAACTGTTCGGTCAGTAAGTAAGGTAAGCAGTATCTAAAAACCTTTCCAGGAGTGGTCGCCTTCTAAGAGGTAAAGCAACGAGGTTTAGGAGAGCAGCAAGGGCTATAATTATAATGTAGGAGAAAAGGATAATGGAAGGATAAAAAAATAAAATAACCAACCCACCAGGATCATTGGGGTTATATCACTTACTGACGCCAGGTCTATAGATGCACAAGGGCAAGTCTCCAGCCTCGTTTTGGACAATCTGCTCCGCCAGAGCCTTGGTGTAGGTATATGTGTTGGGATACTTACCAACCAAAATTGGGGCAACTCTATCAATAAGCTCATCGCCAAGAGTCTCTCTCAAGACGAGAACCTTATCGACACTACAATTCAAGTGCTCCGGATAGAAGCACTCATTGATGCGATCAATAACACAATTTGAGAAGGCCGTCGAAATGTGGACATATGCCTCCAGTCGAGTCATTTGCTTGGCCAGAGCCAGCATGAGACGAGTGGCACGAGTGTTGATGTCCAGGGCCAGATGCAGTGGCTCCGAGAAACGGACGGTGGCTGCCCCATGTAGCACTACTTGCACCTCTTTAGTCAGCAGACTTCTGTCGGCTTCGCTAATGCCTAAATCATCTAACATACAGTCACCTGATATGGGCACTATGCGCTTTAGGGCATTAGGTTTCAGTTTAAGCATCTGACCGAAAACCTTTACGTGGAAAGGAGTGAGTCGAGGGTCTCACTAGACACTGGTAATACTTACGATTTCGTCCTTCCAAGCGGCAATCCGATCCTGCATATCCTGACCCTTCTTTTGCCTAATAAGAACATAGAGCCTTTTCACATCCGTCGATCGAAGCAGCTTCTCAATGGTCACTGTGAGGCACAAATGCAATGAATTTATTTAAACTTAATTTGATTTTTTATATAAGAACTGATTTAATTAACTTTATTGCGATTAGTATTTCATTCAGTAGAACTTTAAACCTTATGAAAGTCTATTCATAACAGGGAAATTTAATTATTTTCAGTCCGTTTTCCCATTTCACTTGAAGGATTAACCTAAATGTACACAGTCCTTTTTCTTATAACACTTTTAGGATCACTATTTTGGGGTATCCTTCTCAGGCACATCACTTTTGCTTTGGTTTCAATACCTTTTCCCAAAAATCCACTGCCACCGGTTAAAAACACAGTCTTATTTTTGTAGAAATCCTGGATTGGCGAGGACATTTCGAAGCCGTATTAGTAATATCCTTGGACGAAACACTGATTCGAAGAATGAACGATTAAAAGCACCGCCGCGACTGTTAGTTTAACTGAGGAAATTTTCGAAATAGACAAGGGTCTTATATACCCCCAGCCCTTGTACTTTGCATAGTTTGCTAATGCTACACAATTTTAATTAGTAAAAGTCGAACACTGTCACATTTTCACGCTTCGTCAGACCATTTTTGTATAATATATTCGTAATACTTTGAGGTCGAAAAGTTTACGATCGAATGCTTTCAAATTGAATATTTTCCGAGTTCTCCACAGCAAATGGGGATAACTGATTATAATGGTTAAGAACAAAGCTAAAAGGGCTATCATAACGTGCATAATATGTCGACAAAATAATTATAAGTCGGACTTCGTCTGCATATTAAAGATCTAAGCTAATTGCATTTTCCTATGATGTCACACAGCACGTAACACAAACCTATTTTTAATTCAGGCTTAATAGTATTTTCAGTGCATGACTGATTGACAAACTAATTTATTTCAAAGACTTTTGCTGTTTGAATTCTACTTAATTAACAAGTTTTAAAAGGTGTGCGATTCTTTGCCAATTTAATTGATTGTGTGTTGTCCTATAGCTGCAAATCGACTTAAGCTTTCCAGTACTGTAAATAATGCACAAGTTTTATTTTTAACAATAGCACAGACAATAAATAAATACAATAAACTACGCTGTACAAGATTATTAACAATAAGCTGTAGTAATCTATTAAGTTAGCTTGACTAGGACTTCAGTTGTAAGGCATAAAGTGGATAGGGCTGCAGTGCCTTGGCCTCCAAGGATGCCTGCATCCATTTGACGCTCAGATGTCGACAGCTACGACGATAAAGTGGTCTGTAAAAAAGAACAAATGGGCTACATATTAATAAGTTTACAAATGTGATTAAGATTTCGTTCTATATAATACAAACTATTATACCTACCGCAAACCATATAAGTGTCTATAGCTAAGAAATGATTTTCGACCGATTGTTTTTATAATAGCTGTATAATATATAGTAGTTCAATTCGACACGTGCTCTATAGGTTTTAAAATGATAATGAATGCATTTTGTGCAAGTTTGGTTAGGTTAGGCAATACTACATACAGGAAGACACCAATCGCTGCACTCAGTACTTAAAAAACAGTATAGCTTCTATAATGAATCAGAAAACCGCATTAAACACATGTGTTCTTGATCTGCAACAACAATGAAGTCGTTATACGTAGCTTTGATGGCTAGACTAAAAGGATTTCTATCCTCCTCCTCTTGCACCTTCTTTGAGTTCAACCTTTAACCTAAAAACTTCTTTAATCACCTTAATTGCTCCAGTTTTGTGTCCAGTTTGGAGTCATCGAGATGAAATGCCAGCGTTGCCTTTTGTGTGTTCGTGGTCAGAGTGCCTCCGTTTTGCACAAATTGATCCATTTCCTGGCTCTTTACGGCATTAGCTGCAAAGTGTGCGACCAGCCCACTAAATAATTTACTTTCCTCCGCAGCTGTCGACTTTTCCTCCTTCGTTGTTTTGGGTTTGAAAAAGTCCTTTAGATTCCCTTGAGTAGTGTCCATTTTGGGCTTTTTCCGCGCACTGGAACTAGTCGAGGGTGTTTCCAACTCATCTTCGTCAGAAGCTTCGTTTTTGATCACAATTTTTTTCTTTTTACTGCTCGTTCGAGCTGTGCTCGGTGCTATGCCCTTTTGTGGGGTCTTTTCCAGCTTAGCTGTCAGTTCATCTTGCTCATTTGTATCACAGTCGGCCAACAACAAGTCCACGTTAACGCTCTTCTTGGAGGCGGCGTAGAGCTGCTCTAGATGTGCTAAATCATTTGCTTCCTTTGCGGTCTTGTCGCTGCGTAGTCGCGTTATGCGTGGAAAACGTATGGAAATTCCACTGGCTGTGTGTGCTTCCGATTGGGTAAACTCGGCACCTGTAATCTCCCAAACTGGCATCTGCTCTGGCTTCTTGGCCAGCACATCAGGTATCAGGGCTTTCTTGCAGAGTAGCCATGAGGGTATCTTATTGGAGTCGGCGCGTTCTGTTAATTTCATAAGAGATTCATGTATCTCCTCGTTGGTGGCATCGTCTAGACCAGAATGTACTTTGGTAACGGTCTTCCAGAGCTTATCATTGGCATCGTAGCAGCCCATAAGAAAAATGCTGAGCACACCGCCCTTTTTACCGGATCCATACCACGCACCCAACACTACCAAGTCGGCCGTGTCAGCCATTTTACCGCCAAAGAGGTAATCCTTCTTCACCTTTAGCCAGTTGCGTTTGCCAGGCTGATAGATGCCCGAGGGACTCTTGAGCACAACACCTTCAAGATTTGCCTGCAGCACCTTGGCCGTCATCAGGGCCAACTCGCTCTTGGTCTTGAGAAATTGCGACTCTGATAATTGCACATGAGATTTAATGGGTTTGATGTTTTGCTCCAGTATCTCGCGACGTTTGCAGAATGAACTGCAGATTAAAAGTGTTAGAGTCTAAATTAGGGAACTAACAGGTTTTAGCGACTTACAGCTGGGTGAGATCATCGCCATCGTAGAGCAGACAGTCAAAGACAAAGAGACAAACGGACGCATTGGCAAACGTGTGCTTCTTGTGTGCACCCAATGTGCCAAATGGCAGCAATGCACCTGTCTCCGTGTCCACTAGTATAATCTCCGAGTCTAGAATCATATCATCGGCGCCGGGAAAAGCTTTTGGTATGAAATCCTTGAGCTGCTTGATTTTGTGATCCATTACAGGCTTCAGATTGCGACTGAAGAACTTAAATTCCGTGCCCTGTTTGTGTATTTGCACACGTTCGCCATCGTACTTGACCTCACTGTACAGTCCGCCGGGATTCTTCTTAAACGCGTCCTCCACGGACTTGCAGGCGTTGGCTAACATGGGCGAGACGGGAGTCATTACCTGAATGCCACTCGCTGTCTGCTTGACCTTTTTGCCAGCAGTGGCTTTGACTGCCTGTGGTGTTGTGTCTTTGCCGGTGAAGGACTGCACAATAGCAGTAAGATCTCGTGAGGATTGATAAGCCGGATAGGCCTGTGGACCAAAGGCGTCTAGAATGTGTCTGGCTCGTGCATTGATGCGCAGATCTTGTTTGATAAGTCGTATAAAAGTACGCAGATCCAGGTCAGTTGCCTGCTGACAGAGATCACGGAGCACCTCGCTTTGTTCGTCCTCCTTGGTGCGCTTTTCCAGTTCCAGCAGCAGCTGTTCAACCTCTTGTAGATAGAGTTTGCTCTGCGTTTGCGGCTTTAGCTTGCTGGAGGCAGCAAAATGCTTTCGCAGCGTCTCGGAAATATCTCCACCTGACAAGGGAAAGAGTTTTATTGGTGATGGAGCAGTCTTTGGATTCAATGCTCACCTTGCTCTAGGTCTAGTTGCATTTGCTGTGGATTCTGCTGCAAGATGCGTGCAAATAACTTGATTAATGCCTTGTTTTGCAAATTGTAGACACGCTGCGTGGCACCGGGCATTAAAAATTGCACCCACTGCAGTGTATCGCCCTGGAAACTCTTGCCATTGCAGCCCCGCTTAAAAAACTGCTCCAATCTCTTCACCTTCTTCAGGTAACTTGACTCAGCAGCAATTTCATCACAAATTTGTCGAAATGTATCCAGCTTGTTGTCTTCATTTTGCCACTGTTTGGTGCACATAGTTCTACCCCAAATTTGTTTAAAATACCGCACGCGAACGTTGTTTAACAATTTATACATAAATTATTTTAAGTATAATTTTTAAGAATTATTTATTTACAATTTTACAGAGCTCTGCACTTATTTGTACGATTCGCGCGTCAAAAAGTCTGGCAACTCTAAATTGAAACAGCTGCTAAACGTATTCATCGGCTAAATAAAATTATCAGTTGAGCTTTTACGAATTTGTAGTGCAAAGACGAGCTCAATTTTAATATTTATTCATCTTATGCATTAATTTATTTAAATACTTTTACCAGCAATTGCTTACACAATTTACCCATTTCTTGCAGAACACTGCCGTCATGTATATGATTCGCGGGTCAATAAGTCTGGCAGCTTTGAGTCGAATCAGCTGTTGGGCTCGTTTATCGGTTCGTCGATAAATAAAAATACCGATTCAGCTGTAGTCGTTCAATGTCGTTACGAATTTGTGGCGCAAAAACCTGAACTGATTCAAATTAGATTCCACGATTTCAATATTCCAACGGAAAGTGAAAATTCAAGTCGTTGCGTGGAACAGGATGCTCTGCACGTGCTGGAAGAGGTGCGAGGTAAATATAATACACAGGAACTACTATGCGGTGCCTTTCTGCCAAAACCGCTAATGTCCAGCGATCAAAAAATGCAGCTGCAATTCGTGGGGAAACATCCACCTAAGATGACCAATAAGGTGCAATACTATGGATTCCGTGCGGAGTATAAGTTTGTCACAAGTAAGCAACAATTATCGTTATTTAAACTATTTTAAATAGTTGAAATTGTTTACAGACTTTGGCATTAATTCGGGTCTGCAGCAGGGAGATGAATGCACATTTATTTACAACAGTAGTGAGCGTATCAGTGGCTTATTTCACTCTCCCAACTTTCCCGGGTACTACCTAGAGAATGTCGTATGCAATTATTATTTCTACGGCTACGACGAGCGAATTGTGCTGCGTTTTACCTTCTTTGATGTCGAGGGCATTGGCACGTAAGTTCCCACACGTAATCCCCACTCTATGTCTACTAATAGTTTCTATATACCCAGCTGTGATCATCAGACGGCCAGCGATTATGTGGAGTTCTCAAATTTCATGAGCACTGACCGAAAGTACAGTCGTCATTGCGGAAAACTACCGGATTTTGAAGTGCGCTCGGACAGACGGTTCTTCCGTGTCACTTTTTATTCAAACGATCGATTTGTTGCCAATGGATTTCGAGCGTTGTACACTTTTGAGTCCACGGTTCCCAAAAATGTCGACTCAACTGTTAATCTAGGAGAAAATAATGTGTCCATGCAGAGTTATGTGGCCAACGGACTGTCAGATTTGCTTGTCCTAAATAACATTGTTTTATTTATTGTATTCGTAGTTTACACAATATAATAAAGTACTTAGAAGTAATGACAAATTTGCTTGCTCTAGCTGTTACCTACATTTCTACCGCCAAATTTCAAAATACAGGTGTCTTTAAGTAGGAACAAAAATACTGGTGGGAAATAAATAATGGTGTTTTTACCATCGTTGGTATTTTAATTTCCCTGTCTGGCAACGCTCGTTATGAAGCGCATTTACCAACACAGTTTTTAATCACAGCCGGGCCGCGCAAGTTTCGTTTGCCGTTTTGTCGTTTATGTTCGGCATTCGTACATCATTCGCCGACAGCTTCGCGCGAGGTTCTATTTTCCCGCGGCGCGTTTAACGCTTAGGTTTTTGTTGTTGATTGGGGAAATATATTAAGGGTGTTTGGTCGTTATTGTCGTGTATTTCGTATGTGGACAAGCTTTATCGTAACCATAAAGTATTAATATACATTAGCAATAAGTGTCAAACAACAACACACACACAAAACAGTTAACACATCAAAAGCAATTCTATAAAAAAAAGAGAAAACCACAGCGACAATATGTTCTCAAGACCCAGGTAAGCAAATCCAAAGAATTTTCAAAGATCAGCAACAACAACATAAAAGTTGCCAAAGGAATTTAGCGTTGTTTGCAACTATTTTCATGCCATGTGCGAATTTTGTCAGATATTATGCAATTTCCTCAGTTCTCTTGGGCGTCCCAGCTGTTTTTGCCAGTGACCTAGTCAATCTTCTTCCTCTTCTTTGTGCGCCAAGGCAGCATACGCTCTCCCTCCACCCATCTCCTGTATCCATCGTAAGCTGCGCAGAGCAGCGAAGCTTTCGTTTTCATTGGCACACATACACACACGCACACGTGTGCAGTGAGTCCCTTTGTTGGTGGTAGTGGTAAAAAAGAGGCACATGTTTTTGGCATTGACCTAAGTTTTTTGATTTTCGCTTGTTCCTTCAACAGCTGCTTAGCTTCCTTTGTTAAAAATTTCATTTTCTTCACGCGTTGCATAAGTGGAAATTATTTTTGCTAGAAAATTTAAACAAGAATATGCAATAAAAAGTAAAAGGAAAATTTAATGCGACAATTTTGAACACAAAACAAAAACAGCTGAAAAATCAATACATAAACAAAAGCTGCACACACACGCACGCACACAAACAAACACTGCTTAGATGTTTATACACATACAGTAGCGGCCGGAATATATGAAACACCAGTGTGTGTTTCAGAACTAATTAAATAATTAGCGATTAATATACACTGAAATAAATAATTAAACAGTTGAAAGTATAATGTACACTCAAACTAAGTGGCTGAAATATTTTCTGTGCCACTGTGCCTATATGTATTTGTTTGCTTCAACGCCAACGCTTTTCATTTGACTCTGAAAATTGAAAGACACCTTCGTTTTCATGGACATGGACAGTCTGCGATCATGTGTGTGTGTTTCTGTGTATTTCGCACTGAAAATTTCCTCTTTTGCCAAATTCTAAAATTATAAACCAAACAGTCAATACACACGCACAGGCATACACAACACACACGCACACATTTAAATTATTTTATGCTTTTTGTTTATTGTTGTTGTTCATTTTTCATTTTCGCTGCCAAGTTCAAAAGTTTTTTCTGCAGCTTCATCATGTGCTCTCTTTGGTTCTGTTTCCTCGCGCTCTTCGTTCTTGCTTTTTGTTACTTTCCACTCATTCCAAAATCTAAATTTCTAGTCGAGTACATTGACTTCTTTTTGGCAAAGGTTTTATGACTTTCGAATACGCAGAAGCACACACAGTGCGTCATGTAATTCTACTGACAGCTGAAATAGTGTTAACTTATTTTGTTAAAAATTTTTGAATGGCTTAATTGATTATACTTTCTGACCATAAAAGATAAGAAAAGTCATTGACTTGTCAGAGTAGTGGCCCACAATTTGTACTCTTTTTTAGTAGCTAGTAATTAACCGTTATACAGCTGTTTGCTTACGATACCTAAATGTGATGTCATACAAAATAATGGGTGTAATTTTATATACATATGTAGCAATTGCTTATACAACGTTTATACGGAAACCTTGGTTAGATATTCTGTTTAAAATAGAATGAAAAAAAAAAAACATCTCTAAACATTTCAAGGGAATTTTCATATAATCATATAATAAGGAATGTAAAGAATTATTTATTCGACTACAATTTTTGTAATATAATAGAGCACTTTTTTATTACAAACTTTACTTAGAAAATGAATCCAACCGCTTAAAAGAAGAATTTTTTATTTATTAAATTTAAGTATCTCAAAAGAATACTTTGTATCTTAGCAATAATACTTGACTTTTGTTTAAACAAAAACATACAAATTAATTAATTGTTTAAGCCATTTATATTATTATTTGCTCTAGAATATCGCAGTGTCTATAATTTTACGTCATGTGTGCTTGTCGTGTAAGCATATATACAAAGTAACAGATACAAAATTATTTATGACACGCAATTTGCATCTGTATGTGTGATTAGATAGATACATGTGTGCAACAGTGATGCCAGCTGTTAGCAACCGGGTAAAGTAACACAAAAAGAGATAAAAATTGAAAGACTATAGAAAATTCATTTACTAAAATGTACTGATGTGCAAATTGGAAATGCTATATTTTATTTAAGCTTTCTTTCTATAAAATCATTCCCAAAAAAGGCTAAATTCTCATCACTGATGTACGGTCAGTTTTCTGTTTAATACGAATTTGTTGCTTAGGCGAAATGTTTTAAGCACTTTTGTGCTCATGTGAGCACTTCTGATTTTGCTTTTATTTATTTATTTTTTTGGCGATAATACCAAGGGTTTTCCCTTTACACTTCCCCCATTTCCACACTCCCCCGATAATTGATTGCCAGGTTAGAAAAAAACACGTCACAAGCGCGTGGGACAAAATCGCATCGCAGCAGTCGCGTCACTAACGAGTTTCGATAGCGTTTTGCGTTCGACAAGCTTTTGTGGCCATAAGCCTATATTCATGTTGATAGCGAATGAGTTCTATCAATGAATGGCTGTGGGAAATAACACACGACGCGGAAATACCCTGTAAGCAGGCAAATTAAGTGGGTTTACACGATAAAACACTTTTACTCACACAAAAACGAAACCAGATGTCACATGACGTCACTGAAACTGTTCTAAAACTGTAAACACGTTTTTGGCACAATTTTCAACAAATTTTCAGTAGCCAACGTTTTACTAGTGCCAAAATTCCCATACTCAGCAAACTACACACTAAATTTAGATCAAATCAACAAAAACACTTAACATTTAGTATAAAAGCGCAGCCACGCCCCCTTTAATTTATTATAAACATATGTAGATACACAAAACTACTACTACAAACACTCTACTACAGGGTATAATTAGTCACAAGGCACTTACAATTAGCATTAATTATGCAAAGTTCATCAGCAAATTCATCAGTAACACATTTTGTCGTCATGTTAGCTATCAAAATCTTATCGCGCCTTCATAGTAAACAATGCGGTTGTGATTTGTTGTGAACCGCCTCTTTATCTCTCCCTACATAATACTTGATACCCCTACATTTCCTACAATTACCTCCCGCTATGCGATAAACAAAAAGCAGCTGACTGTGGCCTTGGACTTGGCTTTGCTTTTCTATGTCGTGATCGCTTGGGATCAGCGACTTTGCTCAATTTGTTACAATTTAGTAAATATTAGTTTTATTTTTTACTGTTTGCAGTTTGTGTGGCAATATCGGCAAATTGTGCCGCAGTGGAACTGCAGCAGCAACGACACCAGCAACAACAACAACAAAACCAGCGGCTGCATCGGCGCTGGCACTGGTCGATGCCCGCGGCTATCATGAGGTTGTCGGCGACATCATCTGCCCCTCGCAGGTGCGCGGCATCGATCACATTCGCGATCCCCGTTTGAATAAGGTGAGTGTTAAACACCTGCGGGAATTAAAAAGACTCAGATTTTTAGGCAAAAATCTTATGGCCACGACTGAAAGTACTTGTACTCTTTTAAACGTTGATTAGAGTAAAATAAGTTAATAAATTTAAGAATGAGATTAGTTTTTTGTATTTTTATAGTACTTTCCTGCTGATAAATCAGAAACTTTGTAGACAACAGTGCTCAATAAATCTTCCTTAAGCGCTGGTAGGTAAAAACTGCTAAAAACTGTGAAACCAAACGAGTATAAAGCACCAAAATTGTCTTTTTAAAAATAACTGATGAGATTTTATGTAGTTTTCTGAGCTAGAAATCAGCTAAGGTTTATCAGGTAACTTATAGATTCATAGATCATAAAGATAAACTACCCTTTGGCTGAGTTCTGATCATTCATTTAGCAGGGAACGCTTTCATTTAGAGTTTTGTTAGTTAGGAGTAGGTGACTAACCCTAGGAATGCTACTCGAAATGATAAGGAATTCATGTGGCTTAAAATTGCAAATATTTTAAGTATTATGTTCTTTTCTTAGCTTTATTTTTACAAACGTAGTCTTAATCAATCCATTCTTCTTTTACAGGGCTTGGCGTTTACCCTGGAGGAACGTCAGGTGTTGGGTATACACGGTCTGCAGCCGGCGCGCTTCAAGACCCAGGAGGAACAGCTGCAGCTGTGCAAGATCGCTGTCAATCGCTACACAGAACCCTTGAACAAGTATCTGTATCTGAGTGATCTGCACGATCGCAACGAGCGTTTGTTTTTCCGCTTCCTCTCTGAGAACATTGAGGATCTGATGCCCATTGTGTACACTCCGACGGTGGGTTTGGCTTGTCAACGCTTTGGCTTGATCTACAGACGTCCCCATGGTCTCTTTGTTACCTTCAATGATCGCGGTCACATTTTTGATGTGATGAAGAACTGGCCAGAACCGAATGTTCGTGCCATTTGTGTGACGGACGGAGAGCGCATCTTGGGCCTGGGAGATTTGGGTGCCTGTGGCATGGGTATTCCCGTTGGCAAGTTGGCTCTGTACACGGCCCTGGCTGGCATTAAGCCGCATCAGTGTCTGCCCATTGTGGTTGATGTGGGCACCAATAATATTGATCTGCTGGAGGATCCACTGTACGTTGGTCTGCGACAGAAGCGTGTGGTGGGACGTGAATACGATGACTTCATTGATGAGTTCATGGAGGCTGTTGTCAAGCGTTATGGCCAGAATACCCTCATCCAATTCGAGGACTTTGGCAATCACAATGCATTTAGATTCCTGGACAAGTACCGCAACACATACTGCACCTTCAACGATGATATTCAGGGCACAGCAGCTGTAGCTGTCGCTGGATTGTATGCCTCCAAGCGCATCACTGGCAAATCCTTCAAGGATTACACTTTCCTCTTCGCTGGTGCCGGCGAGGCAGCTATTGGCATCGCTGATCTGGTGGTTAAGGGCATGGTCGCCGAGGGCGTGCCCATCGAGGAGGCCTACAGCAGAATATTCATGGTGGACATTGATGGTCTGTTGACCAAGTCTAGGAAAGTGGGCAACTTGGAGGGCCACAAGGTGAACTATGCCAAGGACATTGAACCCATGTCGGACCTCGAACAGATTGTGTCCACAGTGAAGCCAAGTGTAAGTTCAAGATCTTGTAGCTATAGACTTGAAGTAAACACTAAATTTGTTTCTACCTTTCTAGGTTCTCATTGGAGCATCGGCCTGTGCGGGTCTCTTCACACCCAAGATCCTGCGTACCATGGCAGACAACAACGAGAGGCCCATCATCTTTGCCCTCTCGAATCCAACCAGCAAGGCTGAGTGCACTGCCGAGGAGGCCTATCACAACACAGATGTGAGTACTTCCAAATTTCGTAATACTTTTATTAATCACCTCTTTCACCCCTGCAGGCCCGTGTCATCTTCTCGTCTGGCTCGCCCTTCCCACCGGTTACCGTGGGCGACAAGACCTATTATCCTGGTCAGGGTAATAACGCCTACATTTTCCCTGGCGTCGGCTTGGGCGTCATCTGCACTGGTACGCATCACATACCCGATGACATGTTCCTGATTGCCGCCCAGGAGTTGGCCAACTATGTGGAACCCGCTGACATTGAGCGTGGCTCTTTGTATCCTCCCCTGCAGAGCATTCGCGATGTCTCCATGAACATTGCCATTGGTGTGACCAAGTGTGCATATGACAAGGGTATGGAATCAACTGATTTTTAAGTGCTTTTTGACTTTGTTTGATTTTTTTTAATAATGCTTTATACTCAACAGCTTTATTATTAGTTTATAAGCAAATATCTTGACTTGTTTGTTGATTTAGTTCCCTTTAGTTTACTCAATTTGATTTTAAATACTATATTTCTTCCTATTTCTACTTTATACTCTTTGCTCTTTTAACTTATGATTTCCTCAGCTTCTTTAAAACAATCTTTAACCATAATAGAAAACTAGTGGCTACTTTTTAACCATCCCTTGTCTACCAACCTTTTTGTTTGAAATGTACAAGTCTTTTAATGGAATTTTCTTCAAACTCCCCTTAAGGACTTGCATCCACATACCCAGAGCCACAGGACAAGCGCAAGTGGCTGGAGGATCAGTTGTACAACTTTAACTATGAGAGCTCGATGCCCGTGACATGGACCTGGCCTAGGATGCCCTTCATTAAGACTCGTGATTTAGTGCCCACCAAACTCTATGGAAAAAAAAGTGATTAACATTTATTTTTTCTTCTCTTTCTACCTCCCATTTTTAGGTGCTGAGAGTCCATTAATTGCCGCAATTAAATAATTGATTCACTCAGTTGTATTGAATGAACGATTGATTGATGGCACCTTATGTTTTGCATTCTAACCCACTCAACGTGCTACTGCAACCACAACCACCACTGTTGTTACTACTACTACTACTACTACTATCAACTATCACTACGATTATTCACCAAATTAGCACCAATCACTAACCAAGCATACAGGCCTAGAAAATAATTCAACTTAACACGGCTGAGCAACAAAATCTATATGTTCTTATATGTTTGAATCGATCGCCATGTCGCCAGATACAGAAATTCAGATGGTTTTGGGCATTTCCAGCTTTAATGGATGATGGCATAGTTTTAAAACGACGTGTGCGATGACTAGTGTTTTATGTTATTTTCGATATGTATATGTTTTAAAATTCGATCTATTTATCTGTATAAATTATCATGTTAACTATTACGGCAATGCAACAATGATGATGCGATGTTGCAACTTAATTCATTAATGCTTTGTTATTGGTTTTTCCCTATTGTATGTAAACTAAGTTTAAATTGGCTTGCTGGCATTAACTTTTCCCCAATCTGCCTATCTACCTATCTGCCTCTATCATTATTTATCTATTGCTTTAAAACTCTCTCGCTTTCTTGCCTAAAATGTATTACTAACTAATTGAATGCGGCGCTGGGCGCAACACTTGCCTGCTTTACAAATATTTTCCTTATTTTAAAATCGAATTTCTTTCCACTAAAGTATAATTTTCAGTTTAAGAATTGATTGATATTGATCTATTGCTATTTCCCTTTTTTTCGTTACCGTCTTTTTTTGAATCTAGAAAATAACGAAGAAATCATTTAAATAAATCCAACCCACATCGAGCGCATATAGAAACCATTGGCAAACATATAGACAGCAGATCGGAGAGATTCTGCCCCATCCTTAAAGAAAATTAATTAACCAAGTGCAGCCGTTGACATAAATTAATAATTAACTTTAAAAGTACAGAAACTTAAGCTTAAAGTTTTAATTTAATTCACATACAAATTGTAGTTAATAATATATACATATAGAAGTGTGTATATATTATAATTACTATAGTAATTATTATGTTTGTTGTTGATCCATGTCTGATATTTATTATTAAATAGCATTGTTTATTTTTTTTTTTTAACTTATTGTTACAAAAGTCAATTTTAATTTACCATAAACATTATGTTAAATGCCAGAGATAGATAGATAATTATCCCGAAAGCAATTGTACAACTGAACGATAATAAACAATAATAAAAAATACACAAAATAATGGTTATTACAACAGTTCTGTCGCCTTTGCACTTTTTTATGTCGGGGCGTGGCTACGTCTGTGTGATAAGAGCGAGTTTCCGACTTCCGTCATGTTCTACGCTGTTTTCTCTTAAAAACTATAAACGTTTAACGCTCTTAACTGTTTTAGTATCGGCATTTGTTGATCAACATGTCGTATGAGTAATATGCAAAGTATTGTCAACAAAAAGTAGTTTAAATAAAATGACAATAAAAATTCTAGGGTATGTGAACCTTAGTACTATACTATATTTAGAGCGTTATCTTTGATGGCTTAAATCGCGGGAATGCAGCGAGTGTTTGATTATGTTATCGGCATTAAGGAAATTAAATGTATTACTTAAATTCAATAAATAAATCAATTTCCTGCAATTTGCACAACGTGTCGTATGAGTAATGTGGAAGCAAAGTAAATAAATTCGAGTTTGTTAAGAATTATTTGGATTTAATATTTATGAGGGAGTAGGAGCTTGAGTTATAAAGCGCTTGATCAGCGCACAGGCGGAGTGGTAGAAGCTTTGAGCTTGAATTTTCCACAAGAAACTTATTTTATTTTAAATTAATTTATGTATTTAAATGCGTTTATTCGCTTACTGATCAACACGCAGCGTAAACATGAATAGTTTCGATGCTAAAATTTCAAAGATAAGTAGCTGTAAACGTATGTAAATCTTCAACTGCTTAAAGAGTATTCAAAGTGCAGCTTGTGTCCTATGAATGCTAATTAAATACACGATAACTGCGTACAGAGAGCAGAGAAATCTGAAATCGAACTCAAAAGAGATGTGTGTAAACAAAAGCTGAGTGCAAAAATTCTGATTCTGTGTAAAAACAAAAGAGCTTGAAATAATTTTATAAATACTACGAAATTATTGATTATACTTGATCGTAAGTATGATTAGCTCAACTGGCACTTGAATGAATTGCTTCAGCTCTTGAGAACATGTTTCCCACAGCTGGTAAAATCCAAGAAGAGAGCGCTGAGACTGATCAATTGATCTCTGAATCAGAACTCGTCTCAAACTGAGTGGACTCTCTCCTGAGTTTGAGTATAAAGTGAGTGTTTGGAGCACAGTGCGCGCAGTAGCGCTTGGAGCAGCATTTAAAACGGTTCAAGTTTAAGTTAGTCCGGATTTTGGATTGGAGAAAAAAAGCGAATCAAGTGCAAAGATGCCTCGTATCTGCTACTTCGTTGCCTCGATCTATTTGCTTGTAGTTGGTGCTAGATTGGCGCTAGCTGGTGAGATACTTGTGAAAACCTTCCCATGACTCGTTCATCGTCTCGTTTTAATACCCTGTGCTGGGAGTGATAATAGTTTGTCAAAAGTGTGCATAAACGTTTAGTTAGTGGGCTTAAATGTAAATTTGTGCTTCTCGGGAAGCTTAAAGTTTGGTGTGAAGATGGGCAATAAGTTCAGGCCCTACAAGTCTGCTGATTTGATAGTTTCCTAAGACCGGTGCAGAAACAAAATAGTTTAACACAAGTGTAGATCTTAAACACATAGAGTGCACAGGGTATACTCCGGTCGATTGTACTCCTTTCCATTTGCCTTTCATGTTGCTGCATATATTAATTGTTTGCATTGACGCCAACTTAGATTACGGTGATGATTGTAACACGCCGAACGGAGAGAGCGGTGAATGTTTGCCCTTTTCCTCCTGCACCGACATCGAGCAACGACTTCTGGAGACCCAAAAATCTGGAGCGCTTTTAGCACCTGAGTATGCCAGTTACTTGCAAAAGGCCGTCTGCGGTGAGTTTGATAAAGTGGTAAGAAAAATCCCCCAATTTTCAAATTGAAATGCCGAAAGTGAAACCCATTAAAAATTTTTTGTAGCGACATTTTTGCTGTGCCAAAAGTCAAATTCAACACAACTCGAAGGTTATGGAGATTTTGAAGAATGACAGTTACAGTTGTGGAACAATTCTCAATCAGCGTGTGGCGAATGGATACGAAGTTCAGCTCTCCTCGAGACCTTGGATGGCATTGCTGCGGTATCTGAGTCTAGGCGAACCGAGATTTCTCTGTGGCGGTACTCTCATCTCAAATCGTAGGTGCACTTGCTAGAAATGTAACCGTATCATTTTTAGTTCTATTATTAAAATATTCTAGGTTACATTCTGACCGCTGCGCATTGTGTGTATGGATTGCAGGATCAACTGTAAGTCAACAGTATATAAGTATTTCATTTAGAAAGTAAATATATAATGACAGCAAATAAGGGAAGCGTAATCACTTTTCTATACTTCTATCAAAAATATATGATATTGAGAGATCTCTTCTGACCAAGTACAATGAAACTTCAAATAGGCATATTTTGGGACTCTTAAGTTTAATCTTCAATTGAAAAACATTTTTGCACTCGGGATGACCAGGACTATCGATTTGCATTGGAATTTTGAAAAACCAATTTTTGTCGATTTTCCAAAAATTTGTCAAGGGTTAACCATCATATAATTTGGCAAAAAACTGAAAATTTGGAAAGTTTCCAATTCAATCCAATTTTTATTACGATTAATTCTCCCAATTCTCTAGAGTTCAAAGAGGTATAACTTTTTAAGATATAAAATCATTTAGCTGAGTTCTGTTCATTCAAAATTAAATAATATAGTTTAAATTTAAAATTCATCACTGAACTTACTCTACTGAAGTTATGACCTTTTAATAAATATAATACTCTTTTCTATATTATAGCTTCGAGATCCGTCTGGGTGAGCATCGCATCTCGACGGAGCGGGATTGCCGGCAGCAGGGACGCAAAGAGAAATGCGCTCCGCCAGTGAAGGATATAGGCATAGACAAGTTTTTGATTCATGAGAAATACGATCCGAAGTATATAACCAACGACATCGCACTCTTGCGTCTAAACACCAGCGTTAACTTTGAAAGTGAGCACTGAACTATATCTCATCGATTAATTCTATAACAAACAATTTTTTTTGGGGTAGAGCACGTAAAGCCCATTTGTCTGCCCATCTCCGATGAGCTGAAGAGACAGGCGGAGTCTCTGTCCACCTACTTTGTTACTGGTTGGGGCACCACTGAGAACGGCTCCTCCTCGGATGTTCTACTGCAGGCGAATGTGCCGATCCAACCCAGATCGGCATGCTCACGTGCCTATAGACGAGAAGTGCCCGAGACGCAGTTATGTGTGGGTGGTGGCGACTTGCAAGACTCCTGCAAGGGCGACTCCGGTGGACCACTTCAGGCACCCGCGCTCTACCTAGACGAGTACAAGCTGCGCATGGTGGAATTTGGCATTGTTAGCATGGGCGTCACATCCTGTGGACAAATTAGTTTGCCGGGTCTCTACACCAACGTGGCTCGATATGTGCAGTGGATCACAGACACCATGGCCAGACACGGTCTTTAAGTTTAGAAGCAGGCAACAGCCTAGGTATTTCATAATTTTTCATATCTCTAATAATGTATAAAATAAAACTCTAAGAAAATATAAACTGCACATGCACTGAATAATTTAAATTCTAATTTGTTTTATAATCATTTTTTCTCATTTCTAAATTTAAACTCGCGCCAAACAAACTATCGTAAGCGTTTTATGCTGGTGCACGACTTTGAGCTGACGCCCCCTGCTGTTGGTTCAGAATTCACACCACGTGTTGAGCACAGTTGAGCTGCGTTCATCAAGGCTCAACGGAGGCTACAACTGTTGAGTGATTTGGGGCTGGTCCATAGATGGCGCCAGCAAGCTGCCAAAAGTCAATAGAGGTCGTGTGCTTGCGCCTGCGTAAAACTCACCACTGACTTAACCGCTTGCAAGGATAAAACAGCTTTGTCAACTCCTGTTGGTGTAAATAGTCAATAGCCACTAGAGGTTGGAAGCTGTGTGAGTCGTCGAAAGTTTCTTACAAGAGAAAACTTTTTATATATGGAAGTTTATTAGTAACCATTAGATAGTAATTTTATCTTATGAATATAATTTATATAAACCTGCTTGTTTAAAAGAAGTTTCTGCAGCTTCTGAGCAGCTTTACGGCAACTATTTCACTACCGCCATCTATTGTTCAGTCACCACTTTTTTGGATGGCGAGCAACCGTTGAGCATAGCAGAACGCGCTGTGAGATAGATCGCCATATTTGAAACTTTTAGTTTGCAGTAAACAAGCAAAATTTAAGTAAACTGCTAAATTGTTAAGTAGCCAGTAACACAATTTAATTGAAAGGAGCGAGTGAGAGTCTGAAATTTCGGAGACGTCGAGTGCTGCTGCTTGTGCAAATATGAGCAGCAACACTTTCGAATAAGAAAGTGGGACTTGTTTTAAGCAAACATGTTGTGCATTAAAGCGAATTAAATGTAAACATCTTCAGATTGCCAAGACATTAGTGGCCACTGTGTGCTCAAGTGCACATATACACGCATATATAAACATAAATATGAAATGTGGCAATAATCGCAGCCATCATAAAAAGTGAGTTTTGTATCCGTTTTTGTGGCCCTGAAGGACACAACACACACAGGACACATACAGAAGCTGCCCAGGGAGACAGCGGAGTGCTCGGGGGGCGTGACAGGTGGGAAGACACACCTCTTGTAACCGTAAGTTCTTTGCTTTTGAGTTGCAGTTTCTTTGAAAACTCGACAAACTTTTCCACTGGCAAAACATTTTCCATTTAGATGCAAAAAGCAAACTCATTTTTAATGTTTCCCCTACAATTTTTCTTAAAGTTTGACCATTCTAAATAGAAAAACAATTGTAGCTACATAATAATTTAATGGGTTTTTTTTTGAGGATTATTAAATTTGCAGTTTTCATTTGTGTAAATTATTTAAAATAGTTATTGGGAACTTTTGCGCAAAGTCAAATATTTGTGTTTGTAAAACTTTGAAAATTGGGTAAATTAATGAAGAATTATTAAATTCAATAAAACTATAGAAAGAGGGCAAAAAACTTATCAGAAGTAATGAATTTCCAACTTGTTTATTTCTGCAAGGATTTCCATTGTAAGTTGTGCCAAAATCTTGAAGCATTTCGATTGGAAAGTCTTGTTTTTGGCTGTTGATGGTGGCAAAAACTGTGCCACAAACTGGATTCATTGACGATTCCTGTGGCTTGATTGTTTTTGCTTTGTCAGATGAAACTTTTAGGGGTTATCTTATCCTTGTGCTGGCCGCACTAATTGCACAAGAATCCGAGGAGGCGTAAAGGATTTGGTCGGCTCGAGGAACTTCAAGGCGAGAGGAAAACAGAAAGGAGAGACTAAAAGAGAGAGTGAGAGTAAAGGGGTGGCTTGTTGGCAGCTGTTCACTCAACTGTTTGGCACTCAGTGCATTGGCGGCGTTAATTAAAACCGTCTCAAGGCAGAGAAACTAATAACAGCAAACAACAATTTTTGAATCAAGACTTTCACCATTGCTTTCAGTTCTTGCGTTTGCTTTCTATACCCAGCAAGTGTTGTACAGTGGGGTGTACTAAGAAAATAGCTTCACTTCACTGCATTGTTTATATATATGACTATTTTTTTTAAGTATTAAGTATCTTTTTACTATTTTTCTTCCATCAACTTAATTACAAGTCCATCGCTTAACTACAACCGAAGTTATAACTGCTAAAAGTTGTTTGGCCTAAAAGTATGCAACGATTTTTGTGTTATAACTTGTAAAGGGTATCTCTTAGCTGCTAATTGCTTTCCTGCTAATTCCTTTTTGCATTGTCGGTTTCCACGCAAAAAGAACTGCGGTCGCGGTTTGAAATCGTGGTTGCAGGAGGTTGCCAGACGTTGCCAGAGGTTGCCACACCAGTTGGCCAGAGGCGACTCTTTTGTTTCAAGGGTTTGCCCTTCCGAATCGCAGCGAGACGCGGTTTGCAATGCTTGTCGGTTCGCTTGGATCGACTCGGGTAGTGCTGAAGTGAGAAACGGTCGTCATCGTCGTTGTCGTTGTCACCGTCGTCGTTGTCGATGTTGTCGTCGCCTATGCAGATGCTTTGCTTTGTTGTTTGCCTGATTGCCTGTTTTTGTTATGGGTACCTGTAGTTAATGCAGAAAAGGGTATGCTATTAAGGTGGGAAAATATTGAAAAATATTCTAAGAAAGGTTCGAGAAGACTAGGGTAAATCTTACTGACCCTGAAAAAAGCTACACCCTTCACACCACTTCAAAATTTATAGTATTTACTGGAGAGAAAGTAGACTGACTACTGGGTCTCTTACAGTTGACTTCTCCGATGTGTCCCCACTGCTTGGTAGTTTCTGTTTTTGTTTTGCTTCTAAACCGACAGCAAGCACCAAAGGAAGCAAGAAGGGGCTAAAACCGAAGCAGTGGCTGTTGTTGTTATTACCACTGTTACTGCTGCTGTTGCCACTGCTGCCACGAGTCTTGTTTGCTTTCCATTACAACATGTTGTTGTTGCCCTGCACTTACACAGCAACAGAGTAGCACAGTTGTACTGTGCAGCAGCCAACAGCCAACAGCAAAAATATTGACACTACCCAAAACCATTCCAAGCTGGGCGTAAAAGCAAATTAATGAAACTTAAAAGGGCTAACAAGTGGAACAACTGGCTAACAGTACTCGGCTAACAACTGCCAGTTACCATATACATATTTGCACATCAATCCGGTAGATCAGTGTCACAATTATTCATTTACTCATTCACTCATTTGCTGAAACCATCGGATATCCTGCCATATATATTTACCATATATATTCAAAGGACTCTGAATGAATGGCATCAATTTGCAGAGTTTTTGTTACACTCGCTTTCATTCGATGCCAGTAAAACAGAAAAACCCGCTAAGAGTTATGAAAATATAAATAAATTTCCATTGATTTTGATCATTTGTTTAACAATATAATAAACTTGGACAGCAAATAAATATTCAGTGCGTATTTATAACGTTAAATATTATCAATCAAATCGAGATAAATAATTTCAGTAATGTTTTGTACATTTTATACGGGAGACAAGTACTGCCAGATACTCTGAATTTATTTTAAAATAATTAGCTTTATTAATTATTTAAGTATTTCATTTGTAGTTTAACACTGGGAATAAAGCGGAAATCTCTTAAGCCTCCAACTAAATCAACCTCTAACTATGTCAAAGTTTTACTGAAGAGACTCTTCCGCCACAGCTTCAACCCTGAGCAAATAAATTTAAAAGATGTCCTTTTTGCCAGTTTTATACAGCGTCGCTGTAACTGAAGTGCAATAAAGTTTCACTGCATTCGTATTTAATATGAAATTATAATAAATAATGATTTAAATGAATTATTCACAGAATTATTCAGGTCTTTCCATAAAGTGAATGAAGTCATCGGATGTTGCTTGTCGGTTGTCCAATGTCGGAATTTTCTTCTGCTCCTTTTAGCCATCTACAGGAATTCATTTTTGGCCCGGTTCGCGACTTGTTCCGCTTGGTAAAAAAATAAAAAAATTACTTATTCAAACTTTTTGGTTTTTATTGTAAATTTGGCATTTCCGAATGCAATGCGGCCCGGGATAACATACAGTGAGTCAGTATGTGTGCCAGAAAGTAGTGTAAAAGACCCGATTATTAAATGAAAAGAGTTTCTACACAAACGTTGTGTTTAGATGGTTGTCAGCTTTTAACTGACTTCTTTATTCCAAAATACATTTAACTTAAGCTAAGTATATAAGGAGTTCTGCCGTCGAGAGCGTCGGCAGATCGGGAGTATGTACTACGTTGTATATATGTACGAATATGCAGAAGGCATTTCGACTACATTGTATATATGTACAGACGGCACATACTTGAAAAGTGTTTACGTTAGCGATCCCACGCTGCGGCCAGTCCGCATAAGTGACGGATCCTATTACTATAAACATAGCAACAAAGTGTCGTTATGTTATGAGTTATTACTCTTACTTTTAAGTTGGGCATATGACCACTTGTTATACTGTATACTCTACAATACTGTGGGCATATGCTCATTTGGCCTACAACATACTACACCTCCCTTTTTAAAAAAAATAACGTAATATTATGTAGTTATTTAATATAAAAATTATGTATAGGTATTATTTTTATTTTTATATCTTTATATATTATGTTGTATATAAAAAAAATTTTTTTTTTTTTTTTAATTTAAATTTTTTTTTGGTTTTGAAATATATATATATACATATTCTTTTTTTTTTTGTTTTTATTTATTAATCTTTTTTAGCCTATCCTTATGAACTTTTTGTTCCTTATTTTTCTTATTCTTGATAATTATATTATTATTTTTTTCTATACTAATGACCTCAAATGGTCCTATATAAGAAGATTCTAATTTATGACCTGTTTCATTCTTTAAATAAACTTGGTCTCCTATTTCTATTTTAGAATCTAATACTTTCTTATCATTTATTTCTTTTTGCTTAATTTTATTTTTTTCTAAAAGTATTCGAGCTCTCTTATACGCGTTTTCTAGTCTAAACTTAACTTCTTTAGAATAATCTTCTATATTATATATAGGTTCGATCGTATTTACGCTATTAAATTGTATTGGTAAATTATTTTGTCTACCAAATACTAGTTCATATGGACAATAATTATGGGTTACTGATGGTGTTGTGTTAAAACAATACACGAAATACTGTAACCATACGTCCCAGTCAGTTTTATCTACTGATATACATGAACGAACGTACTCATTGAATGTCCTATGACTTCTTTCAACGGTACCTAATGTCTGGTGGTGGTGTGCTGTAGATGTTATGTTATCTATTTTTAAATATTTGCACAAGTCAGTTATAATGGAATTTTTATATTCTGTTCCCATGTCCGTAATGAACGTCTTCATTGGACCGTACTTCAGAATAAAAGATTCGAATATGGCTTTTGCGACAGTTGTTGCACTTTTGTTTGCAACAGGAATTGCTACTAAATACTTTGTCAAATCACATATTAGAGTGATTGCGTATTCATTCCCATTTTCCGAACGTGGTAGTGGACCAATTGTGTCTACTATCACTCTGTCAAAAGCATATTGTGGGGTTTCGGTTATAATCATAGGTGATCTTGTGTGTCTCGTCGTTTTCGACGTCAGGCATTTTGGACATTTATTTATGTACTCTTTTACATGTTTAGTCATGTTTTTCCAATAATATTGTCTCTTTATTTTTGATATTGTTTTATTTATGCCTGTATGACCTCCTTGAATTGGATCGTCATGGAATGTAGACAATATAGCTTCTTTTTCTTTTATTGTTTCTATTTGGGTCACCGGGTTGAGTAGCGGAAATTTATCGGACAGCAATTTTTTGTTTATTTGGCGATAGTCAATTACTAATCGCCATTTTTTTTCTGAAGAACCCGGAAGGGATTTCTTTGGAACTAATAATAATGGGCTGTTATAGGGTGAAACAGACGGTTCAACAATATTTTGTTCAATTAACTTTCCAACTTGACGCTGGATCTCTTCTGTTTGGCTATGCGGACATCGATAATTTTTTACGTATACTGGTTCGTCATCCTTAAGTCTCAATTTTTGCTTGTAAAAATTGTTCGTTGTGATCGGTTCGGTTTCAAGTCCGAACACGTCACTATACTGGGTGCATATTTCTTCAAGTTGTTTTTTAAACAATGTTGGGAAGTTTTTCTTTAATTTAGTAAGAACAGACTCTTTTCTATTGTCTTTGATATTTTGAACTACTTCGTAGTTCGAAAGTGATTCAAATTTTAAATTATTGGTGCTTACAATTTGGCATGTATTTGTTGTGTTTAAAAATCGGACAAAAGCATTTTGGGCTGTTGCAATCGTGTTTGCAACGTAAACACCCGGTTTAATTTCCTGATTGGGAATTAAAATATTTTCTTCTGCTGAGGGCAACTCTATTTTGCGTATCACTTGGGATCTTGCTGGTAGAAGTGTTGAATTAGTACCAGAACTAAATGTTATTGGAACATAAATAGGATACTTTAGGTTGTGCGGTCTAATTATAAACCAATCCTCAGAACTATTGTAATCTATTTGGCAATTAAATTTTTTTATGAAATCTAATCCTATTATTCCATCGCAAGGGATTGCGAAATCTGAATTAAGCAGATGAAATTTATATGGAATAATGTATTTGTCTGTCTGTAGTTCGATTGAGACTAGACCTTTGGAGTTTATTACTCCTTCTCCTATGCCTCTAATGTCTATAGTTTTATTAATTTGGATGTCATGAAAGACATCAGAATTTTCTTTAATTATTGAAATATCTGCACCTGTATCAATCAAAAATGTTATCTTTTTATTCGTTGCAACATTTTTGAATGATACGAAATTATTGAGACTTAAGTTAACAGTATATATTTTACCATTTAACCCCGAGTATCTGGAGGTGTTTGCGAGTTTCCCGAAGTATCTTGGGCAACCCGGACATTGTTGTTATTGTTATTGTTGTGGCTATTTTGGTTATTGCCTCGGTTGGAATTATACCTACCTCGGTTATAACCTCGTCCACCTCTATTGTTGTTTCTGTTATTGTTGTTGTTATAGGAATTGTAGTTACCGCGGCCATTGCCTCTACCTCTATGCGGTGGGTAACTACCTCCTCTACTATTGCGGCCTCGCTGAAATAATACTGTACTTGCACTTCCAGTCATTTCTGTGCTGCAATGGATATATTTACCCATTACATCATTAAAAGTGACGAAGTTACCAGCTTCCAGTATTACTTTCAGTTTCTCATGCTCACAATTTTTAATCATTGCAGAAATAGACTCGTTTGTTGAGAATTTTTCCGCATTGATTGGGTCTAGGCCGTCATCAATAAAGGCTGCCTCCAATTGCTTCCGCAAATTATCCATTTCGGTTGCATACTGGGAGGCAGTTTTGCCTTTTTGTTTTATATTCAATAATTTAGCTTTTAAAACGTCGGGAGATTCTCCTTTTACGTTATCTTTAAGCTTGTTTATTATTCCGGATATAGTTGACTCATTTTGTACTTTGTACAGAATCGTGCCGGTTATCTTTGATTTAATAACCTCAACTGCTATATCCTCCTGGTCTCCTTTAGTTCTTTCCACAATGCGTAAAGCAGTTAGGAATCTGTTTAGAGATAGCTTTTTGCCATCAAATTCAGGTACTGAAGAGGAGACCTGTTTCACGTATTCCCTATCTAGGGCTACTTGATTAGCCATTGTTATATCTGTATTTTCCTGGAGCGTTTCAATATCACTTTCACTATCTGAATTGATTATTGGTTTAGACTCGTCCAATTCTTCTAACTGATTCTCGTCGAATTCAGCTAGCTGATTTGGATTTTCTGAGATTGTTATTACAATACTTCGTCTAATACAAATATTATGCAATCTTGTTTGTAAAGTTTTTATAATTTTCTGACATTGATTTTCATGCTCCTGTGTCAATTTAGCATTGACTTTGTTTATTGTTTTTACTATGTTATTATATTGAGCTGTTAATATTTGCGCGTGATGTATCAACGTATCTGATTTTATTGTTTTGTCAGAATTGATACATTTGTATGATTTCTCGAATTTGTCTTTATATTCATTTATTTTCTTCGCTAATGCATTCCATTCCATTTTTTTTTTAATAGAAAATGGAGTTTTTAGCGGTGTATGCGCAGCATCAATATGGTTTCTGTGCCTAGTATTGCAAGTGTTTCGCTGATAGTGTTTTCCATTACATAAGGTAATGTACTTAACACCATGCCCTTTTCAGTTTTGGAACAACCGATTAATGGGCTTGCAAAACTTTGAAAAGTTTCTATGTATTTATTTTCGAATTCAGTTATTTAAATGAATTCGCGATGTTTTTGCAATATTTGTAATGCATTTATTGTAAAATTTGGTTCTTTATTATAGATTTCGTTTATTATGCTTATCATATTATATCATTTCTAAATTGCCTGCTCTACTTGCGTATCTTTTCTTTATGCACTTATTGTGCAACTTATATAATTTAGTCAGAACATTTGCTAATAAAAGAACAACAATTATTATAAGCATAACCGTTATTACTTTTAAATCTACTGAGACAGTTTCCACATTATTAATGACATTTGCGGTTGAATCCGCTACTTTTGATTCGTGGTCTAACATATTTTCTACTTCTAATATATTATCGTCTTTTGAGATTGCATTCGATAGCATCAAATTTGAATTTCGAATTTTTTTGTTTTTTTTTTTTTGAAAAGAATATAGATATATATATATTATATTGTATTAAATGTATTTATTTATTTAAAAAAAAATTTTTTTTTTTTAATATTTTTTTTTTTTATATAATTTTTCAAAATATTTCCATTTCATAGTAGTGTATTCCTATTCGATCAACACAGTGATCTCCTTTCTAATGTGTCGTATGGCTTCACAGGCCACACTCTACTACGAGCAACGCGATTATCGCTCAGTATTACAAATAGTTCATAACATTTCATTTGTGTTTAGTTTACATTACAACTATAGTACAATTTTTTTTTTTTTTAGATTATCAAAAATATATTTTTTTTTTTATTTAAAATTAAGCTGCGCGCTCTATGAAGCGCTGTCGGTCCCTGAAGATCCCGTTGGCTTAACTTGGTACGTTAAACGGTGCCGGTGCTGGTCATCGCACAGGCTGGTGGGGCGCCGGTGCTGGTCTTCTTGAAACAGGTGTAATTGCAGTACGGGGACCTCGATCGGGACAGAAATGGTCCAGGGCAGTCCGCAGGGCATTCCTTCTCTGGTTTAGTGTTGAGGTCTTTCTTTTGTGGCACTGGTTGAAATACTTTAGCGTTTATTATTGGTATATTTTTTAAAGTGCTTTCATTCGTAGAGGTTGAGCTTTTGTATTTTTGCTGAATTGACTCGATATTGTCGATTTCAGCGTGTATTTTATTGCCTGATTCCCAACTAATTGTTGTGTTGGGGGCATATAACAGTTTTAGGAGTTTGGCTTTTCTTTCCTTAAGCCTTTTTTGTACTCCACTGCGCCTATTTTTTGGCATTGCTCTTCACCTCTACTTACTCAGTATTTCCAGTCACTTTTTGTCGATGATGTATGTTTAATGCTGGTTGTTGCCGCTGCCGCTGCTTCACCTCCAGTTGTTGTAGTTTTTAATGCATCTCAACATGCTCGTGACACAGTCACGGTCGCCATGTAAAAGACCCGATTATTAAATGAAAAGAGTTTCTACACAAACGTTGTGTTTAGATGGTTGTCAGCTTTTAACTGACTTCTTTATTCCAAAATACATTTAACTTAAGCTAAGTATATAAGGAGTTCTGCCGTCGAGAGCGTCGGCAGATCGGGAGTATGTACTACGTTGTATATATGTACGAATATGCAGAAGGCATTTCGACTACATTGTATATATGTACAGACGGCACATACTTGAAAAGTGTTTACGTTAGCGATCCCACGCTGCGGCCAGTCCGCATAAGTGACGGATCCTATTACTATAAACATAGCAACAAAGTGTCGTTATGTTATGAGTTATTACTCTTACTTTTAAGTTGGGCATATGACCACTTGTTATACTGTATACTCTACAATACTGTGGGCATATGCTCATTTGGCCTACAACATACTACAGTAGTCTGTGTGTGTGTGTGTATGGGCTGGCACATTTGCATACAGAATGTAAATTATATTGTCCGTTTCATGCTCCGACACTTAAGAGACAAAATGAAATAAAAGATGGCTCCAACGACAACGAACACAACGAATGAAATAACAAGCCAGGTAACAAGGATGTGCCATACGCGCACGCACACACACCCACACCCACACACACACACACACTCGAACCCATCCACACGTACGCACACAGTAGCAACAAGAAGGACAAACAAAGAAACAGACAAACAACAACAAACTTCACCTCCAACTGACGTGGAGCTGAAAAAGGGGCGTGGGAACAGGTGCCGAGTAGTGGTAGGGGCCAAATATAGTACCACAGTTGTCACACACACACACATTCAAAGGCCGATTGAATGCGCTTTAATATTTCAAAAGCTTTAATGAAATCGCTTTTTGCTTTGCCTTTTCAATTTTCAGCGCGAGACAAGATGTCAGCTCTTTAGTTTTCCACCTATGTGCGAAGCTACACTGCGCAAAAAAATAGTGTCAGAAGCCGAGCTCTTTGGGGGTAGACAGAAAAGGTTTCCCACAATTTTAAACGAGTTTTTTCATAAAAGAAAAAAAAAAAATAGTTATTTTTAGTAATAAATTTAAATTTAAAGACAATTTTTTACAAATATTCTTTTAAAATTTGGAACTTAAAATTATATATAAATAAAAATATTCAAAAAACGATAGTACAAAGGATATGAGCAAGAGTTTTAAGTGTTTATTTAAATATTTTCTAGCACCAAACTTTTATTATAAACTTACAGTGATCAATTAAACTTAAATCAATGTTTACACTATATTTGTCACTGCTGAATTTTATTTAATTAATTAAAAATAATAAATACACAATTTAAATTAATTATAAACAGAATTCTAATCAACCAGATTTATGTATATTTTGTCTGTGTATTATTTTTCATTAAATATATTTAATTTTCTGCTGTATTTTATTTTTAGTTGAACTAATCAATTCTGCTTCCAGTCGCCCCCAGGTAAAACAGTTTCGCTTTCAATTAAGTTATGCAAATATTTTTCTAATAGCAAACTACTTTTTTTTCAGTGTATAGCTGTCGTAGTAAGTTTGTGAACAGGTGCAAACACGTCTTAGCAGCTGACGTCGAGTTGCGTTGCGGTAAAAGGTGCGGTGAAGATAAAAAAGAAACGATAGAAGAGAGAGAGAGAGAGAGAGGAGTAAAGAAGTGAATGAAAATGCGATTAAATGAATAAAAATTGTCGCATTCTGTAAAGTGTCAAAAAAACGAATGCATTTCATGCTGTTTGCTGTTCAAAATTAGTTCCAAGGGGGCAATGGAACTTTTGGCGTTCTCCGAATGTTAAATTTAAGGATCACTTACATTTGAAACATTTTTGACAAACACCTTGGGAAATTAAATAAAAAACAGCATTTATGAATAATTTACTTCGTTTGAAGAGCTCAACTAAACGCAGTGAAATATTTTTGTATCTAAAATGTTTGTTGAATATTTAGAAAAATGAAAACTTTGAACTAATGTTGGCTACAAAGTTATTTTTTTATCCTTTATCGTTTATGCTGTACAGCCAGGCGACCGAAACAAGTTTAAAGGATATTTCTCAGTTGAATGCATTTGGAACCCAAAAGACCAAAAATAAATACGATTACACCCGCTCAGTCAACAACAAACAGCACACACACACACACCTTATCCTCGTGCCTCTCGACTCGTTTTGGCCTTGTCAAGTTCTGGTTTCGGCCCTGTTTGTCTATCACATTAGGGCCATTGTTGCGTTCACATCGTGGCCGTAGGCATTTGGTCATTTTGTCTTCGATTTACGTTTTCAAAAACAATTTTCTCTCATAATGATGAGACGGTCGCTTCCGATTCGCTTAACCGCTCGTTTTTAGTTGACTTTCGCATTTCTTTAGCCGCTTTTTACGAGTCCTGGTAGCAGTAACATTGCCAATTGAGTCCCCAGTCCACACACTTGGCCTTCAAATGCCCTCATCACCCATCATTCCCCGGAAAGTGTAACGTCATCTACTTCAGTCTTAGACTTGAGCTACTTTATCTCGTGTCTATTCACTTTCTAGTTTTCAAGATACCGGGTAAATTTTATAAATCATATTTTAGACTTATAAAGAGACTGAGCAGTTGGATGAAGAATGTTTTGTTCGTCAGTATAAAAGATACTTCTAAAATGTCATTTTTTTATATATAACCTATATATATATATAAGAAATCTACGGAGAGGTTAGTAGCTGTAGTCAAAACATATCTTGGCAGATCATTTTGGGCTCCGATGTCTGAAGTTATAACAGTTTTAAGTTCTATATATTATTATACATATTTTATGAAACCAAAGGTACTATAGGGTACTTTTAAGTCGGTTAGTTTTTGCGTAGCATTTTCGATTAAATTTCATTTGATTTTATCTGGTTTCTAAAATCTTTTTATGCCTATTTGCCATATGGAATGTGCATAACTTTGTGTATTTATTGATACAGAGTCTTTTAAGGCTGGACATGACTTTTATAAAATATTTATTATTATTACAATATTATAACACAGATTCACAAACCTTTTAATTTCCAATATGTTAAGAAATCCTCAGAGCTATTTTTCGTGCTTTAGTACAGGGTATTTGCCAGTCGAGCAACACACCATTGCATTTATTAACCTAATTCCCATATTTCGGTTCATTTTTATGGAACATCGCATAGACATTTTGCTGGTTTGCCAATTATTATATTGTCTATATGAGCATATGTGTGTGTAGCTGTGTGTTGGAGTGGGCGGGTCAGCGGGGGGTACTATTATTGTTCAGCCAAACATAACTGATTTAATATTGGATACGACAACGTTATGACCAACTTGATTTCTACAACAAATTAGTTTATTTCGCAATTGCGTCAAGACTCAAGTCCGAATAATTCGCTTTATTTGAAATTTATGCGGAATGCGTCTCTCAACTGCCATGCCTCCTTTTTTTTTTGTTGGGTTCGGCGGGTGGTCGGTTTGCCTTGGAAAATTGAGTGAGTTCGAGCATCGAAATCATCGACATCAATGTCTATTAATTTTGTGGTGGCGCCAACCAATCTCATCGTCATTCCCAAACTGATTCTCATTCTGATTCTGATTCCGATTCTCATACCGCATCCCAGTTGGAGCAACATTTCCAGCTGCGTCTTTATTATGCCATTAAACTATGTGAAGGAAACTTACGCTTCAGATAATTCCTGAACGTAATTATGCCTCCTGTGAGTACAGTAAGCACTGCGTATAATGAACGTTTGCTTGCCAACTGGCAGTTGATTTCATATGAATAAACCACATTGTATTCGATGTGCAGTATGCAAATGTGTTTGATGCGAATGAATGATTAATTGGCTTATTTTGGAAACATCTTGTTAAGCTCCATAACTGTTCATATCCGAAAATCATAATTATTAAATGATTGAATGCAATAGCTGAGTAAATGTCAACATTAACGCAATTTCCCTACTTTAACTATAGGAATTTAATTTGAAAGGCATTGAAAGTTATGCTAATTAGTCAATATGTGTGATGTACTTTAAATAGCTTCAAGTTAATAAGTTATAAAGTTAATAACGTTAAATTTTTGTACAATTTTTAAGATATTAAAAGTAGGAACATTTTGCTCTCATTGGGAAAACTCTTAACTTCTTTAACCCGTTTCTAAGTGATCTTTGAAGGTTTGAGGTTTTTGAAAAGCTCTGAACATTGAGTACTAGTTAGTTTTGGATTTTGCAGTTGTTTTCTGCTCAGATTTCAACTCAAATTTTGCTATGATTGACCAACAATTAGACTGGTTACCAAAAATTGATTTTAGTCGAAAGCTTGTTCTACTTGTCTGCATGTGTGTGTGAACTAGTGTTTTTCCCAAGCTATTGGAATGCAGCTCGAAAGATTTTTGCTTGTTGTACGCACAAAGTGCGTAGGTCACAACTCATCATCAACAGCAACATGATTATGTTGATCATAATGAGCATTGGTTGGCATTGCCGTTGTCGCTTTTGCATACCAAATGCTAAAAAGGATACTAAGACCAAAGACTATTTTGCATTTGACACAAACAGGTCAGAGGCAGAGATGCTCATCCAACTGATGCATGCAGACCACGAGCGAGGCTCAAAGCTAGAACCGAAGTGAACCCAGATCCATAGTGGGATTCACAAGGCTAGCAACACCATTGCGTATACGCCTGGTGCTCAGCGACTTTGTCTCATTAAAATGACGCAAGTGTCCTCGCCAAAGAAGTGCAATTAAAATGCAGGACACAACGGCAACGACAATGGCAACAGCGCTTTTGATTTTCAAACAGCTCTAAATAAAGCTGCACTGAGCTCACTCCCACTGACTCACTCTGAACTATAATTTATTCAATACTAAGCATGAATTTGAATCTTTACTTAATCTATGTTGCTGTACTTTGCTGATTATTCGACCACAACTCTAACTTCTCTAGCTATTGAGGTCAGTGTTGACAACTTTTAATGCTTCCAAAAGTACAAGGTAATCAGAGCACATTGATGCATTGAACTACCAATAAGTTTGTGATTTGGATAATCTAAAAAAAAGCACACAAGTGTGTAGATTAAGCTGTTGTATGGAGTATGTATGCCAAACTATAATCAATAGCTTCTAATTGACAATGATATGCAATTTTAAAATGTTGAATATTAAAAAATAAATTCAATTGCTAATTTATAAAATTGAAATCGGTTAAGTTTCGAGTTATGGGCATTTTATTAAGAAATGAGAAGGGGTAAAACAGGTATACCATTAATTAAGTGCTAGAAATTGTATATAAATTTATTATTATTATTTTTTGTGCATCCAGAAAACAACGGACGCAATAATTCTTATCAAAGTAACATCATTTTGTGTGACTAAAGTTTTTCCAATTATTTTGGGTAATATTTTTATTTTAAAAGTCCATTCCTAAATAAATAAAACAGGGTAGTTCCTAGTTGAAACACTCCAAAAAAAGCTAGAATTGTTTTCAATTGTTTTGTATTCGGGTCACGTCCGTTAAGAGCTTAAATTTAATTTACCTGTTTATATTTTTCAATACAGGACAATGAAATGCAAACATTTGTTGATCTTTGGCCAATTGTCGACCTTTGGCAGCCATGCCCCCTGCTGTCAACACGTAGCAACGCCCCTTGATACGCATTGAAAATGCATTAGCAATTTATAAGTTTTATTTACATGCACAGATTGGTCAAGTTGAACGCATAAATAAGTGTATCAAATGCACTCAATTGTTGTTCTTATCTGCATTTTGCAAGTGTTGCACTTAGCAGCTCACAGGTAGAGGTAACGGCATGTGACATAGGTGGAGGCAGAGACAGGAGCGCAGCTAGGGTGGTGTGTAGTGGGTGTTGGGCGCACGCATGGGGCGACTTAGGCAGCTTATGGTTTTGTTGGGAAACTAGGGGCATTTTAGGTTAAACTAAAAATAGTGAGACAAAATACTGACTGAAATAGAAAGACCCTGTACACCTGTAGCACTGCTTAATAATTCCTATTACTATTTTTTAAAAGCTGGCTTACTCCCCAGTACACCACACTCCGCTCCTGATATTCGGTACCAAGTTCACTCTATCTCGAGTGCACAGGCAAAGAATTGTTGGTTACCAACTCAAGCGTGATTTCTCGGTCAGTTTGCGATATAGATTCTATTGCTGTTGAGGGGTAGTAAAAGATGGGACTTTGGTTCTTGTTTGGTATTTACACTTGGGTTTGAAATTCCTGCAGCAGGAAAGTCTGCTGAACGATAATCGAAAATCGATTGTCCTTATAAGTTGAACAACCGGTTCGGAGCTGGTTCGAAGCCTTCGTGCCACAAACACCTGTGTTGACTGCAGTAGCAGTAGCAGCGGCATCAGAAGCATCACCTGTTTCAACAATTTAGATGCAAACGTATTTTGCATACATGTCCGTTACATCCGCTGCAAGTTTCCGTAGTTCGACACACAACTCAGGTAGGAGTTCAGGTGGGTGGTGGCACAGGTGCCTGGTTTGGGACTAGTAGATTGTAAACTTTGATTCGCATTATGCGCTGCCCGTTGGCAAAAATAATCAGGCATCACAAAAACAACCAAAGCATTCTCTGATTCAAAAAGTTCAATTATTTTAGTTCAAAGGGTTTTTAATAAATTAAATTAGTTTATTTAAATAATTTGCATAAAATTAGCATTAATACAAAATTACTTATTTACAAATATAGTTCCGTAATGTAATTTATAGGTTTAATAATTGCGCATTCCAAAAAATAACAATTTTTTTTATGTACAATTTTTAACTGAGTTATTTCGACTGTTTTTTCTGCACAAGTTTCTTCTATCACTTTCACTTTTAACAGTTTGTAAATAATTGGTAAGGAATTACCGGTAAAGCTAGAGAAATAATTGTCATGTCAAATATTCCGTACACGGTTTAAATCCTGGACACAATGCAGCGTCCAGTTGATGCTACAAAATAAACAATTATTTTCATCGATATCAACATAAAACGCAATTATTTGGATACTTCCACGCGTTTAATTGGAATTTGTAGCACAACAATTGCAGTTGAAACCGTTGCCATATGTGTTGCACTGGAATTAGTATCAAATCAAGCGATTTAATGAACATGAGGGGCACTCCCGATATGTCAATGTGAGGAGAATTCGATCAATTGTTGGGTTACTCAACGTCTGTTGGTTTCAAAGTTTTAATTGTGTATCAACGCAATTACAAAATAAACAATTATTTTTGCGAATTATTTTAAAACATTCTAACTATGCAAAGAGCTGGCTGGCAAACTGATGGACCATCAGACAGACAGGCGGACGGCTGGACGGATGGACTTTTGCATAATTATGCTCGGAAAAACAGAGTAGTTCGTGGAGAAAACACTGGGAAAGTGGTACTTGCAGAGGGGAGGATAGAATTAATTTGACAAGCGAATTCATTTGCATTTGAAAATTTACTTAAAGTACACAGAGGGAGGGGTAGAAGTAGGGAAAGTGTGTGTGTGTGTGGAGTGAAAAAGGACCTCTGCAATGTCTTGACAAGGACACGAACACGAACATTGCAAGTCCTTTGGAAAACTCTCAGACACGACGTCACGCAGACAATTATGTTTCCAACAAAAATATGTAAATGCCCGTTTGTGTGTGAGTGAGTGTGAGTGTGAGTGTATATATAAATGTGGGCGCGAGTGTGTGCAGATACGAGTGTATACTTAAGTGTGTTGTGGTCTGTACCTTTTATGTGAAAAGTTTGCTCTTTTATGAGAAGTTCGCTTAAAAAGTTGACGCTGATATGGTAGAATTATCATTTTCACATTTGAATACTGAGCATGTGCCACGCCCCCACTGAGTAGCAGTACCAGCACCAGTGCCAGTACATTATATTTGGATTTATAAGTACTTGTTTTCGCTGTTTATAAAATTAATGTAATTTATACATTTTGCTGCAAACAATTATTTTTAATGTTAAGTGAAGTAAAACGCGTTTTATTTTCGCGGGCAAATTTACATAATAAATTTAAAATTATAATGAGTTTCTGAATTGTACAATTTTTAGAAATATACCTATACATTTTGTATATTTTAATGTTTAATTATAAATTAAAATTTTTATATTTTTATAATGAAGAAAATTTGTCTTCTTACTGAAATTTTTGTTGTTCTTAAAGAATCTTGAGTAGAATTTTAACTATTTATACTTATTACGCTTTAAAGAACACCTGCACAAATTGTTAAATAGTTATGACTTTATTTTGAGGTACAGTTTTAAAGGATTTTGAATCAATCAGTTTAATACAGTTTGAAAAATAAATAAGCCATTCTCCAAAGTTTTATTAACACCGAATGTATTTCATTGACATTGTGGTTTCCCTGCTAAAATTTAAAACTAGAACAATGGGATTTGGAGCACCTAATTTGCCTACCATAATAGAAGAGGGTGGGGTAAGAGCAGTGGGATAAGGGGAGAAAGGATAAAGGATGCTGGATGGCATATAGCTTATGCCATATGCCGTCTGCATCTCAATCGTCTTACTCAACCATAAACACATTAACCCACACTGGCTGCCAGTGTGGTTTTATAATGTGTGTGTGTGTGCAAGTGTGTGTAGGTGTGTGTGTTTTTTACTGTGTGTGCGTTTTGGTTAATTAAAAATGTGCTGCGCATTAACATAATTGCCTTGGGAATACAATTGAATGATTAATAATAGCGTAGTGATTAAACGAAAAGACCCAGCAATATACAGTCAACCTTCGTCATTGTTGTTACGGTCTGGGCCGAAAGCAAGTGAGTGCCAAAGGGGATGGGGGGGGAGGAGACAAAAATGGTAGGGTGACCGGGATGCGACCTCCTGTGGCACACACTTGAAGTGTGAATACATTTAAAATGCGTTGCGGTGCCGAGCAGGCACAAAAAAGGGACACTCATTTAGCAAACGATTACAGGGTATATGCTAGTGAATCTTGGCTAAGTGAATCATTTCATTTTACTTAAAATTTGTATAAAATTTGATTAGTAATTCGTATGACTACTAATTACTTAATTTCGGCTAATTAAAATAGCTGTTTAATCATGTGTAAGAGTTGATATGGGGTATGATGAGCATGAACTTGATTTCTTGGATCATTTTTCGTAGTAAAAGAAATTTAACATAAATTAAAAATTCAACAAAATTGTAAATTTATCGTATAAATAAATAAATTATTTTTACTAATTAATGGGTATCTATGTAAAGAGCTCTGTCACACATTTGCATCGATTTTTGGTTTGGCTATGTCAAAGGATTAAATTGTCACGTATCAAAAGTAATTAAGTGTTGGTAAAACTGTGACCAAAACCCCAAAACCCTCCACAATCCCCAATTGAAGCCAATCCCGTGTAACTCAATTGTGGGCTCTGAACTGTGGGCTGTGGATTGTGGATTGTGGACTGCGGGTGTGTAAACCAGTTCAGCAAGAGTTGGTTGGCATTCGGTGTGCTGCGGTTTGGCTTTGGCTTAATTTAATTATGCGACACTCGACCATGAGCCGAAATATATATATGCGAATCAAGAGGGGAGAAAGGGGGTGGGGAAGTGTGGTAAAGTCCAGCGTGGAAGGCACTGTGATTGTAAAGTCCCAAAGTCGCACTTTTTGCACGGAAGACATGTTGGCCAGTTGCATTTCAGTTTTTATCGCTTTTTTTATACAGTTCTTTGAGTGAAATAATTGTGAGCTTTGAGCCTGAAATCCTGACAATTTCACATTTCTACCAATAATTTGAGACGGACTTGAAAATTTCTGCCTTATGTCTGCCGAGCTGGTTTCCCTTTCAGTTTTTGGGCTTTTTTTTCTGTGTTTTCTGCACTTTCGATTGCTAAACGACACTTTTGTTTCGATTTATGGGGCCGTAAAAGCCAAAAGTGGCGCAGTTGTAATTTTACGACTTTGCGCAAAACTGGGCATGGACAGAGAACTTCCGGAATTGCCAGGGCTTAAGGAGTGAGAAAGGCAGAGTTCAGTGGCTGGTGGGGGGTTAAAGTAGAAAAGCCGGAAACTGATTTGCGATTGAGTTGCCTCTGCTGCCAGTCCCACCTTTAATTCGATATTCGAAACCGATTTATATGGCCAAAGGCAAAGCATATTGTGCATTTTTAGTTAATTCGTTGGTTTGCGAAAATCATATAAGCATATTGAAGCACATCTTTTTGGCAGCTAACAAGTTGTTTGAGCAATTTTACAGCGCTTTGCTCCAATGATTTTCCATGTGACTGAACGCCATTTAAACATATATATATATATATATGTATTTATATGCATATACTATAAAATAATCGAAAAAGTTATTGCATCGTTTTGATTTATTGTGCATGCAAATGTTTATTCTCAATCCTGTTGCGCATCCCTCGAGTTTTCCTCACTTTCCCTCAATTTTCCCACGTTTGCCCAGCCAAATTCAATGAAGCAATCATTACCGAATTGCCAATCATTTGGTCTGTCTGCTCACGATTCAAGGGCCAGCCAACAGTGCGTATACGTTGCCATCGTTTTATTTATGGCTGTATTAAAATTGTAAAAAAATACAGCAAAGTACAGACAACAAAATATTAAATTTTGGCTCAACATTATGACAGACACTCAGTGAACAAATGGATTGACAACACATTTAAGTGCTTAAAATTATGGTACAAATTCATTGCGTTTTTAAATAAATTCGAATACATAAAAAGCGTCTGAGATGAATTTTTTATGCTATGAAGTAGACATAAATTAGTAATAATTTTCTTAAAGTTTACAAGAAATTAACTATAACTTTTAAAATATATTTGTTAAATAAATTTGATGTCGAAAATTAATAAAGATTTTAAACATTTTTAGCATTTAAATATTAGCAATTTCCCATGTTTTTATACAGTCAAATGGTTGTCTCTTGAGATTGGAGAACCACTTCTGAAATAAGCAAAACACATAGACAGACTTTTATAGAGAGAGCGAGAGGAACATGCTGTGTATACAAGTCATGCCACATGTTGATAGAACTTAAATTGGGGGAAATGAACACATCAGTTGCAAGTAAATTGATTTACCAATTGTTTTGCCAACTTTTGTTGTGAGTGAACAAAAGCTCATTCGGTCGAGAAATTAATCCAATCGAAGCAATGGGCCTCTGTCTCAGTCTCAGTCTCAGCCGTCAATCTTCTGCTGCCACTCCTCCCAACGCCCCTCAAAGAATATGGCTTTATCATGTTGCGAACTCAAAAGTTTAATAGAATGAGCGTTTTATATACATTTTTTGGGGGTAACGCACACATTTCCGCCGGATGTATGTTAAAAATAATATATATATATATGTATGTACGTATATAAAATGTGAGATTTTAAATCCTTTCGCGTTTCTCACGCAACTGGGCAGCAACAACAGACGAGGGAAGGCAACAAAAAAAATGAAACGAGTAACGGCAAAGTTAATCGGATTCAGGACATTGGAAATGCCGTGAACAATGGCGACTGCGAAACGAGCAGGAAACTCTGCCAGCTACCAACATTGAGCAGCTTTCATTTCAATTGTGAATATTGAATTTCATTCAATTAATCATCCAAACGAGAAATGATGACGTTGATCAAAAACCGCGAACGAATTCAGCCAAAGAGCTCCAAAAGACATATCGCTTGGCAGGGAAGACGAGTCAGGGGTGTAGGTACAGGGGGGTAGAGGGGAGTGCTGTCTTTCCAAGGGGTGTTGGGCGCTGGCAGAACTCATGGCGGCATTTGCGTTATTAATGAATGAAGAACTTATGTCGTTGGCCCATCTTTGATTTATCCGACTTCGTCAAAGACGGAGAAGGACAGTGTAAAATATAAAGCATAAATAAAAGAAATGTACAGTGCCGAGTGTAATTATATAGCCAAGGAAGGCACGAATGTTCTTACTGGCTTAAAGGCTATTTTGTTAATATTTCTTTATATTTTAATTAATTACGTGCGAATTATGTTGAATTTAATGTCATTTTTAAATAAGCTAAAGAATTTTTTAAGCTTTCAGTTAAGTTAATAAATTCAACAACTTAACAGCTTATATAAAATATAATAAAATTAATTTTCTTTGACTGCTTTATTAAATTTTTCTAGCATTAACTTGTTTTATTTTTCTTTCGAGCTATATTTAATTTGTCAGCGTATTTATTTAACAGACTGTGCTTGCTGCAGCCAACTTTAATCAGTCGTCGGATGCTTTACAGACTGAAGACTGTTGCATAAATGTAAATGATTCATGACCAAATGTGACTTGGAAACACTCTTAGTGACTCAGTGCGGATACAAGAGTCAGCAGTAAAACAAATCTTTGGCAAGATTAAAGTGAATTCAAATTCAACGTTAATTATGTATGTGCACATATGTATTTGATGTCCTAGGGAGTTTCATACATCGCACAAGAGACTCGTCTCCTTCAATCATTATCCGTCTAAGTCTGCGCCTCCGCCTACGCCTCCGATTTCCGTCCTCAGCTCCTTTCCATTCTACTCCTCTCCCTACTTCTCATCAATCAGTCACATCATCATGTATTTTCCTTATTCTTGTCAATCTTTGTTGTTTGCTTTTTTTTTTTTATACAAATTAATAGCGAAAAATGCTACGTCGTGTTGTGTGTTACGGTTGCCAAGGCGCATTTAGGGCTCAAAGGACGCTTTAAGGTCGGAGCTGGGAAACCTAAGAAACTAAGGAGACAAATAACCAAGGGATCGAGCGAATGAGCGACAAACACGTGAGTTCATTCAACGTTAATGCCGTGTATTGGCCAACGACTTTCTAGCCCAAGGATGTTTGTCTAGGCTCAAAAGGATTGCAGCCGATGAATAGTCCTTGCAGGTGAATTCGAATTCGTTAATCAAAGCAAATATTTGCCAAGACTTGACGTGTGTGTTTGCCATTCATTGCCCAAGTAATTAAACAACTATTTGCTTAAGACGATTTAACTAATGATTGCAAAGTTATTAATAAATTTATACGCCAAACTCCTCTTAATCTGCTCTATAAGCCGTTCACACTTGACAGAAAGGAAAAAACGGTAAATTTGTTTATTTTAAGCACTACTAAGCCGCAAGTAATCCGATTACAATTAAATTTCTGATGAAAAACGTATTTTTTTGTCAAAAGTTTTCATAATTATTGTTCATTAATTATGGAACTATAACGCAAAATTATTTAATATTTATTGAGGTTTATTTTAATCTACTTTAATCAACAACAATGTGCTTAATGTACTGAAAAAATATTATTTTATTAGAACTAAATAATTAATTAATTTTAATTTTACTATAAAATAAAGAATAATTAAGAATTTATGACAAATTCTGAATAGTATTATTATTTGCCACATCAATTCCTTTATGTAGAGTTAATAATACTAAATAAAATTTTTGTAACTCCAATTAATGAAACAATACTCTTAAAGTTATTTATTATTTAGACAATACCTTTAAAATACCTCTCAAATCCCATGACCTTTAAATAAAACATTTTAAGCTCACCGCCTTCGACATGTTTGCTAAATTTAGAAATCAAGGAGCAGTTTACAGTGCGCATACTTAACGCTGGCTTGGAGGTAAATTAAATGCCACTTTAATTCAAACTGACAGCAAAACGGCACTGAAAGCACATTTTAGAATGAGAGTACTACTGGCAGATTGGATGGTGGGTCTATAAGGTAACCTTCTGCTGCTACTCCTCCTGCTGCAAAGACTTCAATGAATTTGGCGTGGAATCGCATTGCGCTGCGAATGCGCGTGAAATTGTCAAATGAGCTTACAGACGGATTATTTTCGCCACGTAAAAATAATCGCATTAATTTGTTGGACAAGCAATTACAGTGAATTGCTGGACCTTCGTTCGCCAGTCAGCTCCCAGGGGAGTGCCTGCAAAAACATTCAACGAATGAAGCAAAAAAAAAAAACACATACAAGCCTTAAAAAGTAAAAATACGAACAGGAGCTGGAAAAAACCACACCCACCACACTCAGCACGCCCACAAATAAGAAAATCCCCCCTTCATTATTAGTCGATACCCCTTGCTCTTTGTGGAATCGGTTTACGGTGCTGCCCAGCAATTACCCGCGAATAAACTACAAAATTTCAAGCTGTTTTTAAAGAAGCTTGGCAGCAAGAAAAAAAAAGGGAAAAAAGCTAGAAAGCACAAGTAAGAAAGCAGAGAGAAGAAAGTAAAAAGTGAAGAGGAGCAAGCAAAATGGCAATAGACAAAATACAATGCACTGAAATTACAATGGACTTGGACTGTGAATGAACGTTGAGTGAATAAGCAATAAGTGCCCTAGAGTACTGGACCAGGGTACTAGTTCCACAATTTCGGAGTGGAGTAGGGTGGAGTGGAGTGGAGTCGAGTACTCAAGATGGTGTGGTTAACGGAGCTTGCACGGAGGAAATCAAAAGCCACTTTCCTGTAATTGCGACGACACTGGGGAAGTCGCTTAACCAAGCGAAACTAGCCGCTCTGAGGCGTTAATTAAATGCAAACGAACACACACACACACACAGATAGACAGCCTCTCACACGCTGACACACCGTCTATTAGCACATACATATAGATGTGTGATGGTATTGGGTATGAGTATGGGCGAATCTATCAGCTGCGGTCTCTAGAGATTCTCAGAAAAGTTGTATGCCAAAGAAACCGAGCTAAATGAGAGGATAATAAATATTTTTAGAGACTTTTTCGGGGCTTGTTTGAGGTAATAAGTATTTCGAAAGATTTTTACGGGGAAGAGAAGTTTCTAAATTTACTTAAATGAATGTTCTGCTTAAGTGCTGGGAATTGGCATTACGATAAATGTTTATTAGCTGCTCTTCTCTGGGGATTAAAATAAAAGTTGACACCTTTTGCAAAGTGTGCTGTTCTGCTATACGAAATCGAAAGCCATAGGATTAAAAGAGCTTTTACTAACACTTTTATTCCATAAAATAAAATCTTGTTTAACTCTTCATTCCTGTGCTGAATTATTACATATGCTTTGAATTTTTTTAAAACTTATCGCACTTCAGTTTGAATCATCGCAATTTAATGCCACTTTTATTTGCCCTTTGAAGTACTTGACATACTATATTGATAGAACAGCGCTATCTCTGTACAATTACCCAACCCAAGTGCATATATATTTTTATAGGTTAACCGAGTTACTATCGATGTGTAGGGAAATTGAAAACGAGCTGAGCTTTTGTTTCTCTCAGTGGTTCATTGGCTTTGTGGTCAAGTAGCGTCGAGAGCAACACAAAAATTATTCAGATAATCATGATTGCGGTTTGTGGTGGGTCTGTCGCCCTATGCCACATCCCTCACTTCCCCCCTTTACTCAAGTGCTACCCGCTAGTTGCCGATAAGTCCTTAATTCCAATTATTGCTTAATACCTCACACTTGGCGACTCGAATGAAATAGCAAACGTACAACGCGGCGTATGAGTATTTATTGTCATCTTTCTTTGCCTTTGGCTTTAACGACTAGAAGCTGATTAAGACAAAGCCTAGACACACTGTGGAGTGGAGAGCCAAAGCGCTTGGTCAGCTACGAGTTTATGTGGTTAGACGAAGAGAGGACGAGAGAGAGAGAGTGCGTGTGGGAGCGAGAGACGAGAAGGATAGACGACAGCATCTGCCCACTGTGACTGGCGACTCTGTTGAGAGTTGCCTAAACATTTGCACGAATTTAGAGCAAAAGGCTGATTTAACTTGTGCTTTGCTTAATTTACTACAAAATTAAATTGCACAAAAGTGGAATGCCTTCCGTTTGGATGTTAGTTCTAAGTGCGAATTGCTTGTTGTCTGCCATCAGCGTGGTCAGTCGGCAGCATTTTCGCATTTGCCTCCCAACTTCGCCCATACTTCTCCCTCCCCGTATTATCCACCGACTTTTCCCTCTAGCCTCAACTGCCTTTTGGCCTTTGGCGTCAGTTGAGTCAGCTGCTTCGATGTCGTTCTCAATTGAATTGGGTTGCTCTTGTTCATTTTCCGCCTCGTAAGTCTCGGTGAACTCAAGCACTTGCCGCATCTAAATGAGAACTATTGTTAACAGCTCCAAGTGGGGGAAAAGGTAGCGGCCTAAGAGGGTTGTTGAGTGGCATATGGGGGTTGGGGAATAGGTATCTTATTCAACAGTCTCTAAAGTTCATTTGACTGAAGCTGGTATCAACTTTAATTTGGCTTCTTCCAAGCACTCTCACATGTAAAAGAGATTTTCACTTCTTTTCAAGCATCCTTCGACTGACTCGACCTGTCTGTGCCACTTTGTTATACCCGTTAAAGGTGGATTAAAAGGTAGTACATTTTCAGTTGATACTTTGAAGACAACACACTTCTTTGTGAGTTTAATAAATCGCGTAGTATTAAATAATCACTCTGTTTAATTGGGTGGTAATCGGTTGTACACAGCAGTAGTTATAGCTGCTTTTAGAACACCAAATGCGCCTAAAAGCATGCAACAAATTTGAAAATTGAATGCATTTAGATGGAATGCCGGGTATCTGATAGTCAGCAATTAATCCGTAATGTTTCAAGCTTGTTTTTCTTTCCTGTCGCTCAGACAACTTGAATTTTGAACGATAGTTGATTGGATGGAACATTGCCAACCCGTAGTTAAGGCAAAGGAAAGGAGTATAATTTTCGGATACCTGGCAGCATTGAGGCAATGGGGCACTGGCTCCTCTTGGCTGTAGGAACTTAACGTTTTTGTTTACCCAAAGATTCACAATGTGCATTGACAGAGTATTGAATGCCCTGTAGTTGATAGTCAACTGTCGTCTGTCGTCCATCGTCTGTGGTCTGTTGACTGTCGTCTGAGCCCCAGTCAATGGCCAAAAGGTATCTGGCGTAACGGTTTCGGTCGACGATGATTGCCAGTGGGCCAAGTTGAGTGGCTAATAACGTTTTAGTCGACTTACCAATTGGCCAACTTAAGTTTGAACTTTTTTCCGTTTTCTTGACCCCAATTCAAGTTTTCAGCTTTTGTTTACTTTTATTTTTTGTTGTTTTCCATGAGGTTTGCTTACTTTCGAATAAATCAGTTTACCTATTTGCTAAAATGTTCAACTTTAGTGTCCCCATTATCGGCATCTGCTCTTTGCGGTTTTTGGCCATAAAACGCTATCTCAATACATTTTTCAGCGAAAGTTGCACAAACTTTTAGCCAAGTTGTCGCTTTAGGCTAGGTGCGGAAAATTCTCAGTGTTTTGTTTTCTTTACTCCCCTCCACAATGTACACACACATCATTTGTTAAACTAAACAAACTTAAAGTGCATAATTTTATACCCATTTCTTTTAGTTCAAGTTTTTTTTGAAACTGGGCTAAAATACGATATTTTTAAAATATATTTAAATTCAAATTGAACTTCAAAACATCTAATCAAAGTGAACTTTTCTGTCTTAACACAATTTGTGTAGCTCACAGCTGTTATCCTAATAATTTTGTGTTTAACTAAAAGTATTTTAATACATTTTAAAACCAAACGTTGCAGCATTTCTCGCCCTTTATTTTATTAGACATGCATAAATCAATAAACGACTCCACACATTTGTTATTTAAACTTTGCATCTGCATGCGAGTCTGTATTTTTATGTTTGTAAATTGGCTAAAACGAGGGGCGTTTTGAAAAACAGTCAAAAGCCCTTTTATTTTAAGGGCCGTTGCTTGGTGGGCGGTGCGTGGGGAGGGGCTGGTTAGAAGGGGCAAACGAAGCGTTAACAGCTGTCAGGGCTTTAAACCTAATTTGGCTGGGGAAACGCACAGTGTTGGGTATAAATAAATCACCCTCAAGTTGACCCTTTGATCTAAAAGCAGATGTCTGTTTTGGCCAACTCTCACTGCCACTCTCCCTTCCCCTTATCCACTGCTGTCACCTTTTTTCCATGCTGTTGTGTATTGGCAAACGGTTTTGCAAATTCCACAGACGGCGGCTGCTTGATGAGCCGCAGCATTTTCCGAGTTTTCCAATACCCGAATTCACTTGGCTGACAGAGCGATGACCCCGCTAGCTCAGGTCCCGTGGGGATTGCACCGCACACTCTGACCTTTGAACCCAAAACACTTATTGAGAAATAAATATTTCCACGTTTCTTGTCTTGGAGCACTCAAAGCGCTTTAAGACCCTGTAGATGGTAGGTGTCAGAGGCTGACAAGACTGTACCCTCTGATTTGCTGGACTGAGAGAAAAGAGATACGATATTCGATACTTGGGGTTACCTTTGGACTAGATTTCTTTCAGTAATTAGAACTACAGGGTCATTCGCTGCATAGGTCCCTAATCAACATGATCAAAAGAGACATAGACTCTTTTGAATCAGTCTCAGATTTGATCTTACTTAAAGGAACTACAGGGCCATTTAGAGTCGATTTCTTGGCACTGCATGCCAGTCCCATTAATTACGTTCAATACAGATTCTAGTTTGGGTAGCAGAGTGTTTCTTTTTCTGTTTATTTTGCCATCATTTTGTGTTGTGTTACTCGTTCTTGTTGTTGTTGATATTTCTTTTGTCAGAAATTTCCATGTTGCATGCAGCATGTTGCAATGTGTTGTGTTTGTGAGCGTAAAATGGTTTTAGTTGACTTTGTTGCTTATGCATGAACAGGCAATTCATATAATAATAATATGGTCGAACAACAGTTGCTTGTTTGCATAGTGTTTGCCCCCCTTCCCCCTTTAAATGCAACCCCATTGCACACACAAACAGCGACCATTTTAAATTTAAATGACTGATAAATAGGTGCAACATTATGATATTATTGTTGCAGCTCAAATTAGTGCAGAATTAAATTCAACGACCTTTTCTATTATTTATAATTATATACGAGGAGTGGGATTTGCTCAGAGATTTTGCACAGCTGTTGATGTTCGCTACTCCCTGCTCCGAAACACGCATACGCCCCATGGCGCACACCGCGCCAAAACTTTAAGCTTCTGCTCGATTGAGTTCCTTAGAAGCTTTTAAATTATCGATATCGATTTGACAAGTTGCTAATAAGTCTCGATTTCAGTGGAAAAACAATTTACTTAAACTAAGTGCCATTAAGAATATTGTTAGAAAAACATTGAACTCTTAAGAAGCTTAAGACTCCACTCAAAGTTCAGTGGCTCTTAGGACGCTGGTTTAAGTATTGAATTAAAAATAATATTTATTAATAAGTAGACAAATCTCTATTTCAATTAAAAACACATTACTTTAAATCTAATAAATTAGCTAATGCCCAATTTAATTTATAAATACACTGGGTACTAAAACTGCCAAAGGTCAAAGGTTAATAAGCTTTATATACAGATTTAAATACGATTTCATGAATTTAAAAATATATTTGTAAATTGTATTTATTGTCACAAATTATTTTGAACTTTGTTTGCAAATCCATGTTGAACGTTGTTAGTAACACCAACAAAAAGGACATAAATTTGGCAACACTTGTCAAAGCACAATGGCATAGAAACAGAGACAAAGAGCGTGGGAGGGAGAAGCAAAGAGAAAGAGAGATTGGGTGAGCTGTAGTTTTTAGCGTGCTTTGCTGATTGTGACTGCTATAATTCCACACAGAGTTTTTTACTCGATGTCACAAAAGTCAAAGTTCACAAAGGCATTCGAGCAGATTTCCTACACAATTTCCAATTCGAATACTTGATGTCAGTTTCTCTGTCGCTCTTTCTGTCTCTGTTTCAGTCCCGGTCTGTTTCGCAATTCAGTTTCTCTGTTTGTTTCTTTTGCTGTTTTTAGTGTTGTCATCTGCTTTGCTTTATTATACTTAATTGCTCATACGCACCGTGCTCCGCTGCCAACTGGGCTTTGCCTCGTGATGCTACCTCTCTCTCTTTCTCTTTCTTTCTCTTCCTCTCTTTGTCTGCTCTCTGGCCAAAAGTGCTGACAATGAAGCTTTTGTTTCGTTTCGGTTCGCTTCGTTCTGAAGTCTGGCTGCCGAGCCAAGAAACGGATGCGATGGACGCTTCTTCATTCTATCCTTTTTTTGCTCTTGTTTATATTTTTTTATTGTGCTCTCAACTATCGAGCAAGCCGGCAAGTGTATCGCATGTGTGTGTGTTAGCTTATTTATTCCCTCTTGTTGTTTGCTTTAATTACGACTGCTTCCTCGCAGCCACTCGCCTGGCTTTGGTCCATGCTCTAAATTATATGTTTGATAAATGGCTGCTGTTGCAAATCATAGTTATTGTTGTCATAGAATATTATCATCAACTTATCACTGCAACAGCATCTAATTTGTGCTTATATATGTGATGCTTTCAATGCAAACAGTTGGTTGCCATAGAGAGTGACAGACTGTCAATAATATTATTGTGTTATTAGGATTCAAGTGATACACCAACTAGTTGTGGTTAATAAATAATTAATTGTGGTATTTTAAGAGCAACAATATGTGCAATTCGATATCAAAATAATAATTGATTAATTATCTTGCTTGCCATTAAAATAACAATAATTTTAATTGATACTTTAGAAAAGCAAACAAGTATTTGAATTAAAATAATATTAAAGCATTGTAATAAAATTCACATTGGGTTTACAGTGTATGGTATAATTTTTAAGCACACTTTACACACACACACACACACACAGTAAACGCTATGAGCACTCGGACGGTTTCTTTGAGTCTCAAGTGTCGACTTCCACATTGTGCAGCTTCCACAGAGCCAATAGCTGCAAGGCAGAGAATATTCATTAAATATTTCCATTGTTTGGTGTGCCGTGTGGCAAAAGTCTGGCTCTGGCGAGCTTAAAGTAAATTAATGTTGCTTTAATGGAGAACACGCGTAAATACCTCAAAGTTGGCTCTCGCCTGTTTCCTGTAGCTTCCGAAACTGGCGGACCTTTAATTGCCACAGCGCCAAGTCATTTTCACCTACTTTTCCATGCAATAAAGAAAATTCTCATCATACAAATTAACTGAGGTGAAGAAAGGACCGCAATGGGCAACGCGCGTTTAAGAAATAGTTACTTATATCGGTATGTCAGCAGCTGTCTCTCTCTAACTGTGCGCAAAGACGTAGTCGAAAAAATGTGTGAAAGGGGATTCAATTTCGAAGTTTGTTAGATTTGGTATTTGTTTTCTGAACTTAATTTTAGCTTAAAACTTGCAATAAAAATATTTTTAAGCTGTGTAAGTCTTGAATTATATTTTTAGAGTGCCAAACATTATTTGAGGAAATGAAACAAATTAAATATTGTTTAAAACACCTTTTGCAGCAAAAGGTTAGGTTAGTTAAGTGCTTTTATTTGGGTTGGACAAAGAATTCCCCGTCTGTACCCTCCTTTGTAGCCCTCTCTGTAGCCTCCTCTGTACACCCCTCTGTAGCCCCCTCTTTACCCTTTTCTGCCTACGTCCCTGCCCATTCCCCTATCTCTGTCCGCTTAGGTAACGTTGACTAGAAATTGGCCACGAAGAGAGCGCCAGTTCTGGCTGCTTTGTAATGAATTAATTATGTTGAGCTTGGCAATGGTTGTTTTAAGTTAATTGCTATTTCAAAATGCATGCAATGGTCTCTTAAAACGGAGTGGAAATATTATGTTTTTCTTTTCTTAAATTGCGGCAGCATTTGGCAAATGTTTTTGAGGTAAGCGAGAATTGTGAACCAATTGCCAATAAAACTACTTTAAGAATTGGCAAAGAAATTAAAATATATACATCATTTATGAATATTTATTATAATGGCTTGAAATGATATTCATGCTATGAGGTTTTTAGACTCAAAGCTCGTAAATTGTGTGCATGTTTCACATTGATTGAAATCGTATATCAATTGACAACGAAATCGACTTTGAGGGTTTTTAAAAATTATATATACATAAAGGAAATTTTGACAAAATGCCATAAAGGCAATATATTATTATAAACAAATGTGTGTGAAGGAGCTACGTGCATTTATTAGGCTGCTGTCAACTTCAATATTTTGTGGAAATGTATTGACCAAATTTGATCAAAGGATGAGCCTTACAATTCAAATAAGGATATTCAATTTAGGCAGCCCAACGAGCACACAAAAGCCGTTCATTGTTGCCAGGGGGAGGAGTGGCACCTGGTTCTTGGCGAAGCTTAGGCACTGGGGCTCAGCGACATTATCCACTAATAAATATTGATTTCGGGGTAATAAAAGAACATGACAGAAGCCAAGAGCATCCTTGATGGCCTTAACGCCGTTGTCGTACATCGGTCACAAGGTTCTGGGCTGAAATTTGAGCATAAGTTGGAGCAGTTCAACCAGAAGCTGAGACTGAGACGCTACCCTCGACTGGTGTTTGCCAATACCCAAATTTATGGATTAACCAAAACTCGCACACGTGCCGAAAGACGAAACCAAAGAAGCAGGCAGACAACAAAAAAAATATATAAAAATGTAGCCGTATAAGAAAATAAATCGATGTAAATTATTTGCAACAAAGCTTGAAATTATTCAAAATTAAATATAACTACCGTGTTCAAATTATGTAAATTTGTTCTCATTTTCAGAGTTGAGCGCAGAGTTCACCTTTTTGGCTGTTGTCCTTCTTGTTGCCAGTCATTTTTCCTAGACTCCACGTGCAGCCACAGCTGAGGCAAAAGGCATGAGGTAAAGGAGATTCACCGGATTCCTCGTACGAGTGCCAACCGAAACGAGAAGGCGAGAATTTCATGTGAGAGTTGGAGTGGAGGAGGAATACGTGTAGGCGAACGCCGTCTCATGGAGATAAATATGGAAATGTCATGTTTACAAGTTCTGGCAATAAAAGCCACCCATGAAGCATATAAAATGCAAATGATGCTCTCTAAATTTGCTCTAGTCCAAATGCCACTCACAGATGCCAAGAAGGCATTTCTCAGTCGTGTGAAAGCGTGAATTTCCCCAAAGAGAAAATTTCCCAGACAGCAGCCACGACGGTGAAAAGTGCTTAAACTTGAGTTACTCTGCACTCGGGACGTATACTTGATATAGGATTTAAAAGAAATAACGCTGTGAATTTTAATGAATTATTTTTATTCAGAGCTGTAAATGTGTTTTACTGATAAGCCGATCTTTTGTTAAAGCTTATGAAAAGGCTCTTTTAACAGCACTGCACACTGGACGTATACTTGATGGCGGATAAAAATAAATGTCTACTATCTAGATTGAATTTTTTTATATTTACTATTGGAAAGCGGGTATTACCTGATATTAAACATAAAAAACATCGCTTAATTTAATTGTTTAAATTAAAGGTTTTTCCCGAGTAAGCTGAACTTTTTTGTAAGTTTTTTTCAATAAATATCGACTGCTTTAAACTTATAAAATGTGACTCCTTCAGGGTTGATACGCGTCTTGAACTTGTCCTCCGATTTATACAACCCCAAATTGTAGCTGCTGTTAAACAGGTCCTAAAGTAGGAAAAAACAATGTTTATATAATACTGAATGCTCTTTCTTTTTACAGAACTTACATTAACCAAGTAGCCCATTAAATTCTGAAGACCCAAGTGTTTCAGCACAACTTCAAATGTATGTGGACACAAAGGACACGGACTATAGCGTCCAAGCAGCACAAAAGCCACAGCATAAGAGTAATTACCAATGTTGTTAATGGGCGTAATGGGACGCAGCCAGACCTGGTTAAGCAAGGAACAAGTTAGAGTCAAAGAAGAGAGGAAAGTATATACTCACCTGTACACTTCCATCTGTAAGTGCCAGTCTGCCTGGTATGCCAAGAACATCCTGATCTACTTGGATAATGTCGCTGTAAATGAAACGTATTTAACTTCTAAAATTTAAAGTTATTTAAGCACAACACTTAACCGATTCTGCAGCAAAGCTTTGATTTCAGGACGCACTGTCTCCAGGTCATTGGTCATTATTAAGGGGGCGGCAATCAACGCCCACATGGCCAGCTGTAGACGATTCGCTTCATAGCTCATCAGAAAGTTGCCCAGCACCAACTGAGTAGACAAATGAACATGTTGAAATAATATATAACAAAAGTTCCATCAGTACAAACACTACCATATCGGGATCATTCCAATGACCAGGACCAGCTGACTTGATCATAGTGCCCTGCTTCCTGTGGTAACTGTGCAAAATGCGCAACACAGAGCTACGGGAATCCTGCACATCCTCAGCAAATCTCCAGAGATTGCAGTGGGTTTTGATGAGCTCATAGTTGGGCTGAAGAACAGTAAATAAAGTCTATGTTTATAAAAGCAAATCCCACCCACATTTTGCTTATAAAAGGGCCAGCTGCAGGAGTAAACCATGGCACGACCTGTGCTGTTCAAGGCTCTGCCAAATTCTGGATAGGCCACGTCCAAGTCCATGTGATTGGCAACGCAGCCATCTAGTTTCACATAGTCCACTTGCCATTCCGCAAAGGTCTCGGCATCCAGTGCAAAGTGACCATGGGCACCTGGTCCTCCATGCATGCAAGTGCGCTCGCCAATGTCATGATACAGACCAAACTTTAAGCCCTTTTCGTGTATCTAAAGTGAATGTGTATCTATGTGAAATAATTAAATTATTCAAAAGTGACTTGCATAATTTGAGAGTGCTTTTAGACCGCTGGGAAAGCGTTGCCGATCAGCTACTAATTTCTGCGTTTGAGTATCACGATTCCTTTCCATCCAGCAGTCATCGATTATCAGATAGTTGTAGCCCAGTGCCGCGTATCCCTCGGCTACCAAAAGGTCCGCAGTTCGTCTAAAAAGTGACTCACTTTTTGCAGCAAGTTAAAAAATCACGAATTGTTGTTGAAAGTTTGGCAATATTTTCACCTGATACAATCACGAGGGAATTTAACACAGTCTGTCACACACCGAAATCTCTCATATGGCATCCAGCCCATGGGCGGGGTTCTGGCCAATCCATTTTCAAGTCCATCAGCGCTCCACAAACAGTTGAAACACAAAATCGCCAACGGCAATAACAAGAGTAAAAAACTGCAATTCTTGTTTGCCATTTCAAGAGTATTATTTTTTTTCGTTCTGTTTGAATAGTTTCCAGCTCAATCTACTGGCACTATGAATACCGCTGTGACCACCCTCGACGATCAGAACTAATTTGATTTCCCAGAGTCCTTTTGGAGAAGATTTATTGCTCTTTTGGTACAGTGGAAACTTGTATATAATGAACCCAGTTTGGCATTGAAGTGTTGTATTAACAGTTCGGCTGACAAGCCATTTGATTAATAAATAAATGACTAAGGTGTCGAGATGAGTTGATAAAAATTTTAAAAAATTCCAAAATCTTAAAAGTTAAATGGTATTTATTTAATTTTAAAATTAATGCTTTGTCAACCAAATTGTTGAGACTTTTTTTATAACTTTTACAATATAAACTGCACTAAAAATTCATTGCAAAATGTAAAAAGTTTTTAATAGACACAAGTGGGTAAAAAGTCAATAAAACTGTGCTTTATTACATAGAGTATTTAACCATCCAGCTACCTAATTTAATGATCAACCAAATAAAAGCTGTAACAATTAATTTAGTTATCGCAAAGATTTTAAAAAGGTCAACGAATAGCTATAAATTTGTAAACTATTATTTAATGAGTTACACTAACTGTAGCTAATAATATATTTGCTGTATAAATATTAAATATCTTTAAAATGCAGGGTATTTATTACATGTTCATTTCGTAACAAAATGAAGTAAGCAGACATTTTTATTACTGACACAATATAGACGGTAATTAAAAATATATTTACTGCAGTTATTTGAAAAGTTTTGATTTAAAAAAGCGTATAATGAGTTATACTTACAGGGCATTTACTAAGGGGTATTTTTTAAAATTGAAATACTTAGTACTTAAATTAGTAGGACATGTTTTTATAACACAGGCCATATAAAAATTAATTAAAAATGTTCACTGTAAAAAACTTAAAAGTTTTAAAAGTTAGAAGTGTAGAAAGAGGTTTAATAAATACCCTGTATATTTTTGTATAATTTATTAAAATACTTAAAAGCTTATATATATTTAGAGCATGTCTGCTGTGGTGTGCTCTTTGTTAATGGATTATTTTAATTGCTTGTTAGTCAGCTTGTGATTATAATAACTTGAAGAAGTTCTTCAGCTCAGAACTCTTCAAATAATACACAGAAAATGGCAGAATACAAAGCGCTGTCTCTTTCTGCGACTTAGTCTCAGTGTCGTTGTCTCTGTCTGCTCCTCTTTGAGTATTGCTGTCTCTGTCTCTGTCATTGGCGTTGTCCGTTGCAAATTCGTCAAAAGTTGACTTTGGTACGCGCCTCTCACGGCTCCAAACTTCTGAGTGCAGTGCTTGGAATAATTTAACAGCTTGCCGCCTATTAGGGGCTGGGTGGTGTTGCGTGGTGGGCGGTGAAGCTAGGGGCAATGCGGGCTTTATGGGGACCCTTTAGCTCCCTCAAGCGACGTTTTAGTTTGTGTCTTTGTGTGTGCGAGTGTGTGTATGTGTGTGTGTTCATAATTCAGAAGTGTTGAAAACGTTTTGCGGAAAACTCAAAGAGCACTTGAGTGATGAGTTTTATAAGTTAGCTGAAATGTGCAGGCTCTGAGGCGAAATTTTGTTGCACAAAGGCAAAAGAAAGGCAAAGCTCAAAGCATTCAAGGGCTGAATGGGAAAAAAGTGTTAAAGGTAAACGAGTAATAACACCAACTAAGTAAATTACTTCAATTAACTGATGGCAACTGAAAGTGAACCTAAGAATAGGAATTAAGCGGGACTATTTCAAACCAAAATGGCAGAAAGTTGCAAGTACTGGTGGTAGAACTGAGGTCAAAAACTAAAGCTTTGAAAAAAAGCAGTTTAGTAGTTGCTCCAGTTTAAACAGCTAGAATATAGTAACCAAAAGTTGATTAATAACGATATGCAATGCCTACAAATAAGTATAGACAACAGATTTGTTTAGTAGACACTGTGTATGTGTCCACACATGTTAGAGTGTGTCTACTAAGTTCCTCTTGGGAGCGGACTAAATAAACAAAATGTCGGCACGTTATGCCAATTAAAGGGATCTCTGGTCGGACTTGAATTTTAATGCTGAATTTATGCAAATTAAATGATTTGTAATATGCTGTGACTGCTCTTAGTGCTCAGGAAATGCAGATGTTGCTTGCCTGATGTTGACATCCTGCCCAAGACACGCCCCCTCTCCTGACACCATGACTTCTACTGCCTTCTCACGCCCATTGGCCTGCTGTTTCTATGTTGCTGCTGTCTTGTCGGCTAATTAGTTAGAAGGAAGTTCGCTTGTTGGTTTAACTTCACTTCTCATGGTAGTCGCTCAAACTCATTCTTTTTGGCCCACTTTTGCCTCCGTTTCAGCAACAATTTCAAATTGGCCAAGTGCGCTAACTGCACGCGACTCTTGTTCTTGTTGTTGTTCCGCTCTTTCTGATTCTTGGCCAACTAATTAATTTGTACTTTTGCTACTGCTGCTACTTGGCAATACCCAACAGCGATTCTCTACCTCTGCACCGCTCCCAGCCCCTGCCCTTTTTCGGGGGGGGGGCTGTGGCATGTGGCATGTGCACGTGTGCGATGTGCGGTGTTTATGTAGTTTTGCTTTTGGTTAATGCCTCAAATATGTTAACAAGATACTTTACAATATGCCATAAAAAAGGCAAATGCCAACAGGGCCGGAATACAAACAGGCAAAAGTCAGCGGAATTTCAGCGTGCTGTTTACATAGGTTTTTGCACAAGCGTACCTATTTTCTACCCCCCTGCTCCTACACCCTATCCCATATCTTTCCGTTTCCCAAAAAGGCTGACAACACACACACACACACACAGATGTTGCACCCACACATGCTCACATTTGTACCCTGATGACTGAGTGCGTGCCTACTCAGATGTGTTGTAAAATTATGCATTAGTTTTATGTCATTTTGTGGCATATTAAAATCTCCTTAATTACGAAATGTAATCAACAAAGGTTCGCTGCACACTTTTGCCTCCTTTGGCTTTTGGCTTTAGGTTTGCCTTTGGCTTTCGCATTTGCTTGTTTTTTTTTCTCTTCTCTTTTTTGGCTTACACAATGCTTTGTTGTTGTTTACATTTGTTGTTGTTGTTGCTGTTGTCGTGTACGTGACAAGGCGGCAGAGGCAAGAAAAGTCTGAGTAAACGAAATTGTAGTCCAACATTTTTCACTCCCTCTCAGTGCTGCCAGTTTTAGCTGGTATTAAAAGAGCGACAGCTTTATTTTTAATGCAGTTTTTGGAATAAAATATTATAAATTTAAAGTTACTCAAATATATATTATTAAATAAATCTAGTTTTGAGAGATCTGCTCTCCTGGCAAGAAACCTTTCATTTGAACTCTGTCGTCTGATCCTCGATTTTTATACCCATTCGAACGTGGACTATTAATTGGAACTCAAACTTGAAATAAACAAATCTTCTACGGTCTAATATTGATTACAATTGATAGCTGCAGATGTCTAGAACCTGAGAAGGTAAAAGTTTTCAAGATATCGCAAAATTTGGCTAGGGTATGAATATTTAAGCTTGAGCATATAATATTCACTCCTAGTTATGGCATATAATATAGTATAAATATTTTTTTTTGCTTTAGAAGTTAACTTTTATCTATTTCTAGCCTATTCATTTAGCTATTTTATGTAGCTCTGCCAACTCTGCTTCCTGTAATGCTTGTGGCACGAGTGTTTACTTGTACCTATGAGTAGCGAAATACTCATCCATTAAATGAATGTGCACACGAGCCGTCTCTGACTATCTACGCCCACACTCACACCTATACACACACACACACACACTTCCACACATTACAAGCATAATTTTAAATTTACTGTACAGTGTACACTGTGCACACATAAATTTATACTAACATCCCTGAGTTGTTAGATTATTTAGTACTCAGCAGAAATTTATTTTATTCGGCCAACAGTTTTTTCCAAACATAAATCAATTATTTTATAGCATAGTTTGAGAAGTAAAGTTTCTCTTGTTGTGCCCTGTAATGTGACTGTTAGTGTAGTGGAAAGTGCAGAGTATAGAAGCTAAAAACAATTAAAATTTAATATGTCCAAAGCTAGTAAATAATATTCTTCAAATCTACTCGACAAATTCCAACTCAATCGAACAATATAAAGAAAAGTAGCTACAAATAAATACAATTTGTGATGAAAAGTGACGCGGTCTACAACAGTCGTTTATACCCATCCTTACTCACTTCTTGTTAGTTTGTATTTGCGCACGCATAATACATTGTTTATTATACTCAAAAGTAATCAAACATTCATCAATATTTCAACAAATTGTTCATCATTGAGTTTTGCATTTCTTTTGTTTGCTGTAATTATTATTTTTTGAGTTTATGCATTTTTTTCTTTACAATAATATTATAGAGTTGAACATGCCGAGTACTTAATTGCAAAATTAAGTTATTTGCAATCAGTTTGGAATGTAAAAACACAGTTGCATACCCAATTTGATTTGCATGTTTATGTTTTTTAATGATCAACAAGGGAAATGCGAGAATTAAACAAAAACCGAACTCAATAATTGATTGATAATTACTTATTATTGACTCAGTTGTGAGTACTGAGAAGCAGCACTATTTATGCCGTTTTATGCGCAACTCATGTACGCGTAATTAGCCAAGTTAAGTGGGAGAATAGGGGACTGGCAGCCACACACATCCATTCATAAATTAGTCCCCTTTTGTGCCTGAGGGATACGCCGTGGAATTGTCCTCGTTTATGGCCCTTTAATTGCCTCGAATTGTCTGCGCTAAGTACATTTCGCTGTTATCAGTGCCATTAATAAGCGTCGAGCACAATATGCCGCCTTCGATGTACAACAAAAAAAGAAAATATATATATAAAAAATGTATACATACAGTTATATATAGTACAATTGCCAGACTGTGTATAAATCGAGCACGCTGAATGAAGTCAACGCTAAAAAGTGCATTATTTATACAATTATGTGTGAAGATAATACCCCTTTTATGATGCCAAGTCCTCGGATCTGCCAGGGGACAGAGCACCTCCCTTTGCTAGGTCGATTGTGTGGGTTAAAAAGGTAAAAGAAAAAAAAACAGGAAAAAACAGAATTCACAGCTCTGCTCAGCTCAGCTGGCTGTTGGCAGTTGGCAGCAACAAAAGCCTATTATTCTGCACGTAATAAACATAAAGTTGGCGCAATTTGTAACATAAATTTAAAGGGCTAACGTAAATCTTAGCGGCAATTATGTGTATTCGGCGTACACGCGGCGTATACGCAACGGAAAGCAGCCAAACGCAGCTCTAGATTCGCTACGCTCTGCTCGATGCTGACTGTTCGGGTTCATAACTCATGCGCTTCATTTCCATGCAACAGCCTCGCACTGGCCAACAATAAGCGGTATATTTGTGGGTGCACTCGACTGCAAGACACCCGTTAGACTAACTAATTACTTTTTAATTAGGTCTATATATTTTAGTTGGTAAATTATGGTACTCACTTAGCTTAACAACTGCAGGCAGTCGTAAATTTTGTTATAAATAAACTATTTTGTAATTTTTTGAGTTGGCTGATTAAAAGTACTTAAAGTACTGAAGTAGTTTGGCCAAAATAGTTTAAAGTACTACAAATAAAACCTTTTAGTGAGTTGCTTTCCAGCAGTTTTGTTTCACGTCAAAATATGCTTATTAGATCATAAAATTTTACTCACTATGAGCTAAGTGCTGTAAACTTAATTCTTTTGCGTGAGTAAAACTGCGTTAACACTATTAAAAATTTCTTTGTTATTAGTGTGGATTAATTATCACTTAGCAGTAATACTCAAAAAGGAATGTAATAGAAAACATGCTGTAAAAAGTTGCAATTTACACGAATATTCATAAAAAAATTTAGATACATAAAAAACCTAAATTCCAAGTGCATAAATGGCATGCAATCAAATAGGTAAATAGAATACTCAATAAATAAATAAATAACAAGTGCGGCATTTGAATGATTTGTTAAGCTGGCAATCACTTTAAAAGCTTTTTATCTGCATTTTTCTAAATGTTTCACTTTTAGTCGCGTTAGTATTTTTTAGTCACACTGGGCAACAGTAACAGCATACCCTTTAGGTGCTGCCAGTAACGGGTAGATCAACAACAATTCGAGCATAGAAGGCAGCAGCGAGCGAAAGGAATTCAAATAGCCATAATTTATCACGTTGAGATTGCAGATTCGCATACGCACGCAGACGAGCAGCAGATGAGCAGAGTTGCCATTCCGCTGTTGGGTCACCATTCGCCATTCACAATTCGGGTTCAGCCAAAAGGGGTTGCCAACAACTGGCAATGGAATGTGGAATGCGAAAGGATTAGTTTGGTCGTGCCCGCTGTCAAGCCTGCCACTGGGATAAGGAGAAAGCAGCCAAAGGCGATGCGCAAATCGTAATTAGGCAGGCGACAAGACCGCGTGGGGGCGTGGCAGGGAGGCGGGGCTAGGGCAGGTGTAAGGCTAGGGTTACAGCTCGGTGTAGGGTTAGCGGCTTGTCGCTGGCGTTGGCTATATTGGGATTTATGATATACTTTTTAATCAGATTTAACATAATGTCCGCGATAAAGGTAAAATAAATCGCCAAGATTTATTGGCGCTAATTTAGCTCAAGGTGCGACGTTCCGACAATGAATCACAATTTTACAGCTGAGTAGTATTTTTTTTATAAAGGAGCACAAAAGGTTCTTAAGCATATGACAACTATTAACGCTCTGATGACGATTTAACATTAAGCGCTGACTGAAAAATTGCAACGAAATGAAATTTGGCTTAAGCAAAGGATAGAGGAGTGGGTGATAAGTAGGCGTGGCTGCGTTGGGAGTAAGAAACTCAAGGACTCGCAGACAAACAAATAACATTTGCAAAAATATGAAACTCGGACTCGGACTCGACGCTCGTAATCTCCGAGCGGGGCAATAAAAGGCATTTCGCAAACTTTGGCTTTGCTTTTGGCTTTGGTCTTAGTTCATATTTTATTTAGCCACAGTTTCCTACCAGAAAACTTTGCCCAGTACTGTGTACTCTCGACTCTGCTCTGCCCTGCACTTAGTCTTCGGGGCTTGTGTGTGTGGGTGTGTGAGCGGGTGTTCTGCGTGGGATTTCAGCTGGGAACTTCTTGGAATTTGTCTTGCCGCGTTTATTTTAATTTTTTTCTTCTTATTCGTATTTTTTTTCTCATTTTTCTGTGTTGTGCTGTTTTTGCAGCTCTTGGCTCATTTAAGTGTATCCAGTTGTCCCATTGCTGCGTTTCTAGTGCCATAAAAACGAATAAAATGAGACAACAGCCGAAAGAGCAGAAAATGCAAATCATTGTCCTGCGACTTGTTTTTCCACTTTTGCCACGTTTCCTTTGCTTTTCCTCATTTTCCTTACTAAACTGGGGACAACTGCTGAAGACAGAGTCACTCCTGCAAATGCCTTTACTCCGTCTCTGACTCTTGTCAAGTACAATTGTTTTGCGGTCTCTTTTAGTCCGTGTACGTCTCCATCTCCGTGTCCGAATCCGAGTCTGTCTCCGGGTCCTTGTCCGTGTCCGTGTCCACAGCAACCTGTGATAATCGTCTTGTGGGCAGTTGAGTTTGTTCCTTCCTCACTCTTCCCTGGTTTTACTGTTAGAGCCTGTACTAGCAAAGTGCAATGGGTGGCAACAGTTTGTGCTAAGAGCTGTGGAGGCTTAAGGCAGCTTGAAAATTTGTTATTAAAAAAATGCTGTTAAAGAGAAAGTGCTTTTGTTCTCATAAGTTGCAGAATTAAGAACATAATCTCATACTTTTTTTTTTAAGAGCTTAAAAGAAACATATTGAACAGAAGCAGACACTCTGAAAAGAAACTTAAGATGGGCTTGAGTTCGATTTTAATTATTTAAACCTACTTTTATAGAAAAAAAATTGTAAAATTGTTTGCAAATAGGTAAAAATAATCTAAAAAATCTTTATGTATAACAGAATTGTCCAAAACCCATTGAGTTGTAAGCACCTATGTTACAATAAAGAATATTTATAGTCAAATCAAAAATCCATTTGAAGGCTCTGTAAACGATAGAGTGCCAGGACTCTTACAGTCGACAACACCCCAATCTAGGCTCTCCTACTAGTTTTTATTGCAATTTTGCCAACAGTTCTAGCTCTCAGCCATGGAGTGTACAGAGTGGTTGGCCTTCTTGCTAAACATTTATCATTTGATTACAATTTGACGGTCAATGTGACTTCCCATCGAGTCTCTTCAGTCTTCTCTCCCTAGTCTCCTACCCTCTCCTCCTCCTACTCTTCTCTACCATCTTATCTCCTGCTGCTACTAGCAGGCAAGTCAATTCGGCAAGGAAAATTAAATGTTCAGCGTTGGTCTTGTTTGTGAAAATCATTCTGTTGTTTCAGCTGGTTTGTTTACTTGTTTCTGTTCTTGTTCTTGGTCTGGTTCCTCTTGTCTTTTTCCTTCTCACAGCGAGCAATAAGTGAAATTTGCTTTTTAACAGTTTGTGTACATTTCACTTGACGGTATCCTAATATTTATTATGAGCGAGTTGTCGCACTCTCATTCATATTTCATAAGCTGGAAAATTAAATTATGCTCTTTCGTTTATTGGCCACAGCTCATTGCGAAGTACGATTCCAATAACAGTTGACAACTTGGAGAAATACAGTCACTTAAAGCTAAGAGACTTCGTTGTTCTTATTAAATTACTGATGTACTAAATGCATTTTAAATCTACAAACTGATTTAAATACTAGAAAAATAGTAAAATAAAATAGAAAAGTGAAAAAAACTATTGAAACCGATTGGTCTGTTTGTTTATAATCAATAAACAAATGGAGTGTCAAGCAAAACTTTGTTCCATTTATCATAGTTTCACTCTACAGTAAAATAGTTGAAAAACACACCCTCAATCGTAGAAGAAAATCGCCACATGCGGTGACTTGTAGCTTTTATATTGTCTTGGGGCCATAAAGGTCTATTTTATTTTTTAATAATCTTTTTGGCAAACTGTTTGGCATTGGCCAAAGCCATTTAACGCCACTGTAAACTAGAAGTACTCACAGATGTTGGCCTTCATTTACGAGAGTCTCTCTCTCTTTTCCACTTGTGTGATGGTCAGTTTTAAAGAGCGACATAAATACAGATTCTAACTCTCTTAAATTACATTGGAAGTTCTGAGCTTGTAATTCTCTTATCTTACATCGCTAGCTCTAAGCATAAAACGTTTGTAAGTTATATGTTAGACTCAAAGTTTCGCATGCATGCATAAAGCTTTTACACTATGCTTGAGTTCGTTTCGTATAAAGCTCACTCAGCGCATAGGTATCGCGAGCTTTCACTCAATTACATGTGGCAAAAGATCGTACGATAATGCAGTTATTTAAGAGGTCGCTATGTCTGCAAGGGAGAGTGAATGAGTGAAATATTTTGGATATGTGTTTTGTCTTGTTCTATTTTTCAAAAAGCAAGCAATTGAGTGGTCAGCAGCTTTTGGACATTGATACCTTTTGATCATTTAAGAAAAGTGATCGGCTCAAACCAGAAGTGTGCGAAGTTGTGTTTATAAAATTATTGAAAAGTGCAGAAACGTGGTAAATTATTTTATACATGTATGTATATATATATTTAAATACATATGTATATATTAAAATAAAATAATTTAATTTCAATATATAGTTCCGCTCGATTGGTTTGCATTCAACGTAGTACCGCATCAAGTTGATTGCAAGAAAAGTTGCAAATATATATATACATATATATTTGTGCTGTCTTTGAGGTATGAATACATAATTTATATTGTTCTTATTGGTGATAATAACAGCCACATTATTTAGTGCAGTGTTCTCCTCGCCCGCCGCCTGTAGTGGTCAAAATATATATATATATATATAAAATATATATATATCTTGCTGCATATTACTAGGCAGTTTCGTTGGATTCTTTTCAAGTCGACATTTTAAACCAGTTGTCACTTCGGAGCCGTATTTGTCAAATACATCTGTGGAAAAGGCACTCGGACCTTTTCCAAGAGAAAGTATTCATCCTCAACGGAGACTACAGAGAAGTAAATTCCCTCTCGTGGTTGGTGGTTCATTCTAACCAAAGAATGAACAGGCCTATTTAGATTTGGAAGCCGTCTTGTCGCCAAGTCCCCAAGAGACAATTCCAAGGGACACCTCAAGGAGGAAGATAAGTCGCCAGCTGAATCAGCATTAATCTCGGATTCAAAATGCTGTTCATGCTGACCCTTTTATAGTGGGTTTTTGTCACTGCCACCATCGCTATTTTGGATCCATGTGTATTGCTGAGTGTTCAACATCGACGGAATCTGTTAATTTTTTATTCTTTCCTTGATTTAAATACTAAATGATGAACGAACATCGGATTCATTGAAATTTTAAGTGGTTAATATTTTCTATATACTTATAATATGTGTATATGGATACATATATATATATATACAATTCCAACCCAGAAATTAGTTTTCCTTACAGGTATTCAATTAACCGTCATCATTGAGCTCAAGGATATCGGAGTGAGTACGTATTGGAATGTTTAATCATGAAAGAGAATTAAACTTGTCGAATTATTAAATCGGAATTGTATGTATGTTTCTATACTTATTGTCAACGTCAAGAAAAATAACCGATTTTCGATAGATCATTTAGTTAATAATTGAATTACATTTCTTCTCTAATATATATATTTTTTTCAAATTAATAAGTCGTATACTCAATTGTAAATCTCAACGAAATTTAATATGAATATGAATTATTTAGATTTTATAAGAATCATCCCCGTTAATAATGAAGAATTGTTTAAATATATTTAGAACGTAAAATGAATTTCTAATCCTTTTTCTTATTCGTCCCGAGTAAATGGTGAATTGTTCCAATAAGATGACAGCTCGTAGTTTCTAAAAAGGGTCCACCGAGACATATAGGCAGGGAGGGTAGAGAAGGAGTCAATATCAACTGATCTCCACATTTCTGCAAAGATGTAACTGATCTTCTGTCGGTATTAATATTATTTTATTCATTTCCATTTCTTTTAAATATCGCAAAGTGTACCTAAAAATTATGTTAATGTGTGTTTTCATGGAATCAACGAGAGATTAGAGAAGAACCCCGACAATCCGACGAGCTAGATAGAGCATAGCTAGAGGTACACATTTATTCGAAATCTCGCCATGCTTATGAGGTTGGAAAATTCGAATCCCTTTGTGGATAAGGACATTTGTACCACCCCCCACCAATACCACACTTGCACCATTACATAAATGGCGCCCAACACGTGGGACCCAAGAAGAGAATAATATACTTCTTTCCCCACAAATAAGCTCTTTTGCATCAATAGACCAATCAGTTAACTGTTAGGCATTCAGTACACACTTAGTCACAATAACTAAGTAGGTTTAATATGGAATATCACAGATATCAAGAAAAGCTCGGTTCTGCGATCTATTTAATAATACTTTAGGCTTTGAATGAACACTAGTGAAATGTACAGCATAACAGAAAACTTTATTTCAACAAAGTAAGTTTTACAGGATGAGAAAGTTAGTTTAAGAAAATACAGTTTCATTTCATGTCATGAGATGGCTGTCCATACTATATTCTGACCCTCCGCCATAAGACTATCTTATGGTTGGAAAAACTTGTGTACCAAGTATAGTTTGCAGGAAAGGTAGATTTGAATACTCGGAAATATATATTTTTCTAAATTAAATAATTTAGAAAGTATCCATTATTTGATTTATCAATAATGTATTAACCTTCAATAGATTCAAAATAAAAATAAATGATTTAGTTACATTTTAGGAAATATAAACACTACGAGCATCTTATAGGAACACATCACTTTTGAAAGGGACGAACACTAATTTTGTCTAAAGAAATCTAAACCCAAAGTCAGTTTATATTCATATTTAAATTTTTTTTTTAAATTATCAAGTTATTTTATTTCGTACGTATGTATAGATAATCAGTTCAGTGCATCATGCCAGTAACACATAGTCCAGAAACGGAAGCCGCTTCTGGCAGTACACTACAGCGTTGTGGTATTTGTCAAGAGTCACTGCGAAGGGAACAGTTGATAGCTTCGATTCCTTGTGGTCACCGTTTTCATAGTGATTGTTTAAACGAACACATTAAAAGTGTTCATGTATGCCCAGATTGTAAAAGAGAGTTTGTTCCCGAATTAATTTCTTATGAGGAGAATACTTTAGCGGCAGAGCTACAAACGGCTACCGAACAGTTGGCGAGTGTTGTGACAGGCATACCACTCGAGAACTCTCAGCAGAGGTCCTATAGAGGAGGACGTTCTCGCAAAGGAAGAGGAATTAATTCGCGTATCCAAACCCGTTCTCAAACACGTAATTTCAGAGACGATTCTAATAGTCGCTTTTCATTAGGTAGTACGGGTCATCAATCAGCAGTAGATGAATCAGAAAGAGGGGTGTCCAATTACATACAATCGGAAGTAAAACGTCAACAGGATGATATGATGACGGAACTTGCTAAATTTATTAAAGAGAGCATTGAGTCCACTCTACAATCTCAGTTAGGAGCACTACATTTGAGTAGGGAAAATTCCAATGACATTCCAATTCCTAGTGTGGCTCCCAGTTCTGAAGAAAGCGTGGCAAGGACTGTACCTTCTGTTCGAGATAACCCTGAAATGAGCAGTCAAATGCGAAGCCCAATGAATCGGAATATAACAGCGGCTAAAGCAGCTAGTATTCTCTCCAGTTGGCATTTAAAGTTTGACGGATCCAAAGACTCTATGAATTGTAACGAGTTTCTTTACCGGTTACGTTCATTAACATTGCAAACCCTAAATAATGATTACGGCCTGCTTTGTGACAACTTACATTTGCTTTTTGTGTCGAAAGCTAGTGATTGGTTCTGGAATTTTCATAGGAAAAATCACCAGTTCTCATGGCAAACGTTTTGTTCAGCTTTTCAGAAAAGATTTGATGATTCGAAAGACGATTTTGATTTATGGGAAATGATCCGTAATCGTCGTCAGAAGGAAAATGAGTCATTTGATGACTACCAGTTAGCTGTGGAAGATATCATTTCTCGTCTCTCGCACGAAATAAGCGAAGACAAATTAATTGACATTTTAAAACGGAATGCTAAGAACACCCTTCGACTCGAATTGCTACATCTAAAGATAGCTAATAGGGATGAGCTTAGAGAGGAAGTACGCAAGCATGAAAACTTCCATGCTACCAGCTCCTTTTCACGACCAAGGTTCAGTAAAGCCAATGTGTCTGAGCTGGAAAATGATCATGATGAAGGTAAATCTGAATGTGTAGCAGCCATTCAACGCAAAATAATTATGTGTTGGAACTGCGATAAAGCAGGACATCGGTTCGATGATTGCATGGGAGAAAGGCGCGTGTTTTGTTACGGTTGTGGTGCTAAAAACACCTATAAGCCTCGTTGTAATAAATGCAACTCTTCGGAAAACCGGAAGAGGGATGCGCAGACCAATACTCTGGAGGCGCATCCAAATACAAAGTCAACCTAAGTGTGCAGGATAAAATAAGTATAGGTAGTTATTTAGGACAAGAAGATCATAATGATCTAATCTTAAATACATCCAATAGCATTAGTGTAGGAACACAGACCAGGATTGATTCAGATGACCAAGACACCATTTTCTTTAAAGGACCTTCAGATAGAAAACCAAAACGATCTACATTAAGACTTCGTGCATTTTGGAAGAAAGTTCAAGGCGTTAGAAGAAAACTAGTAGCGGCAGTTTTTTCGGGGCCTGATAATAGATTATATACCGACATAAGTATCGAAGGCCATAGTTTCAAAGCCCTATTAGACTCTGGAGCTACCATAAGTTGTTTGGGCAATGAGGCGGCCGAGATTTTGAGGCAGCACAAGAGTACACAGAAGTGCTCGGGACACATCCGAACAGCTAATAGTGAGTTGTGTCCAGTAGTTGCTCGACTTGTAGCAGTTATTAATTTTCGAGGCAAAGTTGAAGAAGTTGAGTTTTTTATTATTCCTAATTTAAAGGAAAATGTTTATTTAGGGATGGATTTCTGGAAGAAGTTCGGTCTGCTGTCTAGTTTAATTGCTCCAGATTTAAGTATTAGTGAATTAGATATGGGAAAGGATCCCACAAATGAAGAAGATTTAAAAATGCATAAGCTTAGCATGGAAGAGAAGCTTAGATTAGATTCAGTAATTCAATCGTTTCCCTCATTTGAGCGAGATGGATTAGGTTTAACCAATATTATTAAGCATTCTATTATAATGGATACAGACAGTCCAGTTAAGCAACGTCATTGGCCAATATCCCCAGCCAAAGAGAAACTTATGTTTGAAGAAGTTCAGAAAATGCTCGAGTTAGGCGTAATAGAACCTTCTATGAGTCCTTGGAGTAGCAATTGTGTACTTGTGAAGAAAGGAGCGAAAAACCGACTCTGTTTGGATTCGAGGGAAATAAACAAGTACACACGAAAAGATGCATATCCTCTTCCACATATAGAGGGTATATTTAGTCGATTACCACCCGCAAAGTATATTACAGGACTTGATATGAAGCATGCTTATTGGCAGATACCGCTTGAAGAAGCTTCACGTCCTTACACCGCTTTTACTGTCCCAAACCGTCCTCTTTACCAATACAAAGTAATGCCTTTTGGATTAACTAATGCGGCACAAACACTTTGCCGGTTGATGGATAGTGTCATACCTGCTAACCTACGCACACAAGTATTTGTTTATTTGGACGATCTTTTAGTTCTGTCTACCGATTTCGAATCGCACTTGCTTTTGCTACAAGAAATTGCTGTGCACTTACGCAGAGCAAATCTTACTATTAACATTGCCAAGTCCAAATTCTGCATGCGTGAGATAAAGTATCTCGGTTTTATTATAGGCAATGGACAACTTAGGACAGATCCTAGTAAAGTTCAAGCCATTACCGAATTTCCAATTCCAAAATCTGTGAAACAACTAAGGAGATTTCTCGGAATGGCCGGCTGGTATCGTCGATTTGTCGATAATTATGCTACTATTTCTGTACCCCTTACAGAGTTGTTGAAGAAAGCAAAGACATTTAGTTGGAATTCCGAGGCAGATTGTGCTTTTGAAGAATTAAAAAATCGTCTCACATCTGCTCCCGTTTTGGCAACTCCAAATTTTGAAAAGCCTTTTTTGCTTCTTTGTGATGCTAGCACCTTTGGTTTAGGGTGTGTTCTGGCACAAAATAACGAAAATGGAGAAGAATTACCGATAGCATTTATGTCAGAGAAACTTTCAAAAGCCCAAAGGAATTATTCAGTAACCGAGTTAGAATGTTTAGCAGTCATAAAAGGAATAAAAAAGTTCCGTGCATACGTTGAAGGTCAAGACTTTGAAGTTATAACGGATCATGCCGCCTTACAATGGTTAATGAAACAGAAAGATCTTTCTGGTCGTTTAGCTCGATGGGCAATTAAATTACAGGGATTTTCGTTTAAGATAACGCACCGCAAAGGTACACAAAATGTGGTAGCGGATGCTCTTTCTCGTCGAGAGGAACCTGTTGTTCTGGAGATAGAAACGCAAGGACCCATGGTTGACCTTAACTCACGAGAATTCCAGTCAGCGGAGTATATCGATCTGTTGGAGAGAGTTCGTAATAACCAGTCTAAGTTACCCGATCTTAGAGTGGAAAATCAGTACGTCTATAAGAAGACAGAGTTTGATAGCGAATTTGGTGGAGGACAAGATTCTTACTCATGGAAACTATGGATTCCATCAGCGATGGCTCAAGAAGTAATTGCAAGAGCTCATGATCCGCCGAACGCAGCCCATTGTGGAATAGCCAAAACGATAGAGAAAATTAAAAGGTATTTATTTTGGCCGAAAATGACAGCACAAATTCGTAAATACGTATCTGAATGTAAAATATGTCACCAAACTAAAAGTCCCAATACAGTATTAAGACCACCTCTAGGTAGACCTATGACGTCGGAGAGGCCTTTTCAAAAACTTTATATTGATCTTTTAGGACCCTATCCCAGATCGAAACAGGGTAATATAGGACTACTTATCATAGTCGACCACTTTACTAAGTTTCATTTTTTGTGTCCACTCAAAAAGTTCACGTCGAACAAAATTTGTGATTATCTTGAGAAATATCTATTTTGTACTTTTGGAGTTCCTGAAACGATTTTATCTGACAATGGTACCCAGTTTGTTTCAGGCGCGTTTAAAGCTTTTCTCACTCGGTATGGTATCTCTCAAATATGCACTGCCATATATTCACCACAGGCAAATGCAAGTGAAAGGCTAAATAGATCTGTACTAGCAGCGATCCGCGCCTACATCGGCCAAGAGCATTCTGATTGGGATAATAAATTACCAGAAATAAGCGCGTCGCTACGAGCCAGTCTTCATCAAAGTACAGGGTATTCACCGTATTTCTTGGCCTTTGGACAAAACATGATTCTCAATGGCCAAGATTATCAGCTCTTACGTCAATTAAGGCTTTTGTCGGAAGACACAAGAATTGAATTTCCTGATGTGTTGCAGACCATTAGACAAGCAGCGAAGGAAAACGTACAAAAATCGCATGCGAGAAATGCAAGCAGATATAATTTGCGTAGTCGGAATATACAACTTAAAGTTGGCGATAAAGTTCTTGCACGTAATTTTTGTCAGAGTAGCGCTCCCAAAAAGTTTAGTGCAAAGTTAGCACCTGTTTTCATACCAGCTCAAGTAACTAAGAAAATCAGTACTACATACTACCAGTTGAGTAACGAAGAGGGTAAACATTTGGGAGTTTTCCATCTCAAAGATATTCAAGTTAAAACCTAAACAGCTGCCCCTTTTTCAGTTTATGCCTCGCTAGATAAATCGTAGCGTCTCTTAAACTGTGCTGTGATGGTCAGTTTTAAAGAGCGACATAAATACAGATTCTAACTCTCTTAAATTACATTGGAAGTTCTGAGCTTGTAATTCTCTTATCTTACATCGCTAGCTCTAAGCATAAAACGTTTGTAAGTTATATGTTAGACTCAAAGTTTCGCATGCATGCATAAAGCTTTTACACTATGCTTGAGTTCGTTTCGTATAAAGCTCACTCAGCGCATAGGTATCGCGAGCTTTCACTCAATTACATGTGGCAAAAGATCGTACGATAATGCAGTTATTTAAGAGGTCGCTATGTCTGCAAGGGAGAGTGAATGAGTGAAATATTTTGGATATGTGTTTTGTCTTGTTCTATTTTTCAAAAAGCAAGCAATTGAGTGGTCAGCAGCTTTTGGACATTGATACCTTTTGATCATTTAAGAAAAGTGATCGGCTCAAACCAGAAGTGTGCGAAGTTGTGTTTATAAAATTATTGAAAAGTGCAGAAACGTGGTAAATTATTTTATACATGTATGTATATATATATTTAAATACATATGTATATATTAAAATAAAATAATTTAATTTCAATATATAGTTCCGCTCGATTGGTTTGCATTCAACGTAGTACCGCATCAAGTTGATTGCAAGAAAAGTTGCAAATATATATATACATATATATTTGTGCTGTCTTTGAGGTATGAATACATAATTTATATTGTTCTTATTGGTGATAATAACAGCCACATTATTTAGTGCAGTGTTCTCCTCGCCCGCCGCCTGTAGTGGTCAAAATATATATATATATATATAAAATATATATATATCTTGCTGCATATTACTAGGCAGTTTCGTTGGATTCTTTTCAAGTCGACATTTTAAACCAGTTGTCACTTCGGAGCCGTATTTGTCAAATACATCTGTGGAAAAGGCACTCGGACCTTTTCCAAGAGAAAGTATTCATCCTCAACGGAGACTACAGAGAAGTAAATTCCCTCTCGTGGTTGGTGGTTCATTCTAACCAAAGAATGAACAGGCCTATTTAGATTTGGAAGCCGTCTTGTCGCCAAGTCCCCAAGAGACAATTCCAAGGGACACCTCAAGGAGGAAGATAAGTCGCCAGCTGAATCAGCATTAATCTCGGATTCAAAATGCTGTTCATGCTGACCCTTTTATAGTGGGTTTTTGTCACTGCCACCATCGCTATTTTGGATCCATGTGTATTGCTGAGTGTTCAACATCGACGGAATCTGTTAATTTTTTATTCTTTCCTTGATTTAAATACTAAATGATGAACGAACATCGGATTCATTGAAATTTTAAGTGGTTAATATTTTCTATATACTTATAATATGTGTATATGGATACATATATATATATATACAATTCCAACCCAGAAATTAGTTTTCCTTACAGGTATTCAATTAACCGTCATCATTGAGCTCAAGGATATCGGAGTGAGTACGTATTGGAATGTTTAATCATGAAAGAGAATTAAACTTGTCGAATTATTAAATCGGAATTGTATGTATGTTTCTATACTTATTGTCAACGTCAAGAAAAATAACCGATTTTCGATAGATCATTTAGTTAATAATTGAATTACATTTCTTCTCTAATATATATATTTTTTTCAAATTAATAAGTCGTATACTCAATTGTAAATCTCAACGAAATTTAATATGAATATGAATTATTTAGATTTTATAAGAATCATCCCCGTTAATAATGAAGAATTGTTTAAATATATTTAGAACGTAAAATGAATTTCTAATCCTTTTTCTTATTCGTCCCGAGTAAATGGTGAATTGTTCCAATAAGATGACAGCTCGTAGTTTCTAAAAAGGGTCCACCGAGACATATAGGCAGGGAGGGTAGAGAAGGAGTCAATATCAACTGATCTCCACATTTCTGCAAAGATGTAACTGATCTTCTGTCGGTATTAATATTATTTTATTCATTTCCATTTCTTTTAAATATCGCAAAGTGTACCTAAAAATTATGTTAATGTGTGTTTTCATGGAATCAACGAGAGATTAGAGAAGAACCCCGACAATCCGACGAGCTAGATAGAGCATAGCTAGAGGTACACATTTATTCGAAATCTCGCCATGCTTATGAGGTTGGAAAATTCGAATCCCTTTGTGGATAAGGACATTTGTACCACCCCCCACCAATACCACACTTGCACCATTACACTTGTCGGCGATATTTTTATATTTTGTTGGCAGATTGCGAAGAGGCGTTGGCGATGGGCGTAGTTTCCGCCCCCTAGTGCTGGGGCAAAGCCAGATATTTGTACATAAAGTATGTAATGTGTTCAAAATGTTTGCCCAGAGGTGGTTTTTATAGTATTTTTCTTATCGCTTCTCTTGCATAAGCAAATCGTAAAATTTTCACTTTTCCACCGACCAAAAAAAAAGTAGAGGAGAAAAGTGGGAGGAAGGGAGGCGTACGACTACTAAAAGTACTCGCCCACTACTTAGTCTTAGGCACTGGACCATAAAAGTATGCACTCTACAGAGACTACATCAATTAACCATTGTCCAACACTGGCACTAGTAGTCCTAGAAAATGTCAGCTATCAAATTGGAAACCAAAAATAAACACGACAACAGCAACTGAAACAGTAACATATAAATCAGAATAACTTAACCCATATGGTACATAATCATATTTCATTATGTATATATGCTGCTTTCTATATATTTATTCAAGTAGTGCTGCGATCTATGCACAAAATCATACAGTTCCCGTAGCTAGCTCATTTCGCAAAAGATGCGCATAGAAAGAGAGGACAGGCGATTCATGCACGAATAAAATTGATGAAGGTCAAACTCTGGTTGACTTTGCGGTGATAAATGAGCGGTCAACCTAGAGGGAAACACCAAACACACGCACAACCAAACACACACAACCAAAAAACACACCCAAGCACACACACACACTCAGCGTTTGTGATAGGGACAAGTCGAAGGAAAATGAAGATGGAAGCGTGAGTGGGACGATTGCCGAACAAGCACACTTATGCAGCTACACTGCAAAAAATATTGCACACATCTAGTTAATTTTGTAATTTAAAACTATAAATGAGAGTGCCGACTGTGAAAAACACAGTGATTATTCTGAAACTCAATAGTCAAGTGTTTTCAGCCGATTTCTCCCAAGGCAGCTATATGATATACTTGTCCGATCCTATACGTATTTAGTTTACATACACCTTATAGTCTATAAAATACACTGTGCGAAATAAGTTAAGGTTACGCATCTTGTTTAAAAGTTATAGCGTTTTAAAAGCGATATTTTCAAATTTGCATAGCTCCGGAATTTCAAGCCTATTTTTCCACAGTGTAGTCCCAGTTGTTGTTGCTTTTGGGTCTATGTTGTTGCTGTGTGCTTAGGTGTGCGAGTGGGTGCGTGTGTGTGTGTCTGTGTTTGTCTCGTATAAGCACCGCATACTTGAAGACATAAGCGTGCATGGAATACGTAAAGTATATTCGGGATGCGCTCGAGTGCTTTCGTTGGGTGAATGAGAATCAGAATGAGAATGTGAATGTGAGTCGAGACTGTGAGTTTTGGCATAAATACTTGTAGTCCATTCCTCGTTGCGTCGTCTTCCCCTCCCTTCCCGTCCCCTTTGGATGGCAACAAAATATTGCAAATCTCGTTTACGAGTGTTTGGCAAATTTATTGCTCTCGTGTCCTGTGTTAATACGCGCGAACATATTGCCGACCAGCAACATTTTGACTTATTTCTGTGGGTTCACTCTGCATATTTGCAAAACAAAACTCGACTAGGGACCCAAATCGCATAGAATGGAATCGATTCGTTTCGATTCAAGACAATCATAGAATTTCCTATGGGAAAATAGACTCATAACAAAACAATAGATTATTAAATACTTCTGAGTTGCTGCTGCTTAGAGTGTGTATATTTTATGTAAAATTAAATTCGTAGTGCTAAATAAATATAATTTAACAGTTTCTTAAAACAAATGAATTAATCAAATACTTTTTCATAAATTTTTAATTAAAATATAATTTAGTTTCGTATTTCCACATAATTTAAAATTGTAAAAACTTCAAAATTATAAACTTTTCAGCGTCCATTATATTCCATCATAATTATTAGGAAATTATAGTTTGTTTAAAAAGTTTTTTTGACCTTTTATTTCCTTTGAAAAGCGAAGCATCTGTTTTTGAAGCATTTCAAAAAAAGGCACTGCTAAGTTTATAATTTTAAAAACTAATTTTAAGCTATGCTGTTAAGTATGGGCTAACAATGTGCCCTGCGATGTATTTATAGAATGGTCAAAAGTTTATTTAGCCCAGCCAAGTTGCTAATAACTAAGTGCACACTTATAGTAATTCCAATTCACTATAAAGTACTTTATCTGTTTTGGACACACATCAAAATTTTGCGCTTTTTGTTTTTTGCGAAAATTTGATATTCATTCAGCTGTGACCTTTAGTTGTTGTAGTATTTTTTAGTGCTGTTCTTATTGTTGTTGTTGGTTAAACTTATGCTTATATAATAATTTATTTGCGCTGCGCTCGTGTAGCCCGCCAGCTGTTTGTATACATGATTGAGTTCTTCTTTTCGTATCATAGTTTTAAAGTATGCCACAAACTTTGTGCAGAAAAAGTTGTCTGGGCAACAACAACAACAAGAAGAACTGGGAATATAAGTAGGTGAAGTGGAAGAGAAGAAGAACTAACACAGAAAGACAGCTGAGGAGTCGACAGATGTAAGAAAAATTTACTGAGCCCTTTCCATTGGTCGCACTGGAGCATCACGTGCTGCAGATGAACTTAACTTTTCCAATGAGCCGACTCGTCCTGTTAAGTTGATGTGAATCGATGTCTCCCTGTTCCACCTCCAGCTCCTTCTGTCTCCCTCTGACCAGTGTCCAATCTCGGCTCTAGACTCGCACGTATTTCAGTGCACCATCAAAGGAACGTGTTTCAGCTGTTTTTCTACACTTTTCCTCAGTCCTTTTGCCATTTCCCAGCTCCTTTTATGCTTGTATCTAACGTTATCGACTTATTTTGTGTTTAAGTTTGCTTAAGTTTATATTTTCATTATGTTTATGTTATGTTTTCACTTCGTTTACACGTCGGCTGTCCTTCACCTCGCTTCGCTTCTCTTTTCCTCCCTTTCCTTTTATCTGGTCTGCTTTCTCCATTTCACGGCGTTACTTTTCTGTTTGCTTAAATGTGTATTATACTTTGTATTTTCTCTAAGAGTTTTAATTTAAAAATGAAAGCAACAAACCCCAAAGAGAAAAAAGTGAAGAGAAAAGAAAAGAAAAGAAAAGTAATGTTAAAAACAACAAAAACAATGTTCTCAACGCTAGAGGGAGGATCCCTTTAAACTTTTCGTGTTTCAGTTTCATTTTCATTTTTGTTTTTCGTTTTCAGTTTCTCGTTTTCAGTTTTCGTTTATTTTCCCAGTGGTGATGAGGTGGCTGTGTTTCTGGGTGCTTGTCTTGGGTGGCGTGGCTAGAAGTGCCGTGTGGTTCCAGCTACACCAAAATTCAATAAAAGTCTACACAAAAGTTGTGCTCGTCGTTTTGTTTCATATGAAAACCTATGGACAATATCCATAAAATTAGCATTTCACTCCAAACACTTTATTTAACATCTCAGATTAGATAAAATCGCGGCAAAGCTGCAAAACAAAAAACAACCAAGACAAAAACACAAATTCTGCTTTGTAAATATGTAAACAAGTTAATTTTATTTATATATCTGCTTGCACACTATTAGATTTCGTCGATGTAAAAGTTTGAATCCCATTGAATATTTTTAAGATAACACATTCAGGTCTGTCTAAATCTTGACACAAATAAATACAAAGCGTAAATGTTAACTGATAAATCTTATGTATAACTAAACGACTAGACTGCGAGACTTGAGTCGGTGGGAGTGCCATTAAAAGAGATTTACAATATTGCAGCTGGAATTGAGCATAGCACTCGGTAATCAGAAATGAATTGAATAAACCATTTGGAATCCTTGTGGATTACAACGCTTCGCTGCGCTTCGATTATGAGTCATAAGTTGATTTTTATTAAAAGCCTTTTTAATATTGTATCCCTATATAGCTGTGGGAGTCTGGGATTCAGGGGAGTTTGGCCACGCATCTTGGGCTTTCATTCAAGCGCAAATAAATTGCAGAAATATGCAATGCGCCAAATTCACTGGCCAAAGAGCAGCATCCAAGCCAAAGCATAAACGAGCGGATATTGTTTTTCGAAATCATTTCATTCTTATTCCTCTCTCTCTCTCTCTCTCTCTCTCTCTTTTCCTTCTCTACTTGTCCAACGCCCTTTTGCTCTCTCTTTCTGGTTTCTCTGTTTTATACGCTGCAGCTTCATTTTGCTTAATTTTTCGCCCATTGCGCACACAAAGTGAAATTACCCATGAGAGCTGGCATCCAGCTACGGAATGCCCTCAATGACGATTCCGCTGGCACCAATGCTACTAAGAAATGCATCAAACTATTTGCTCGATGCCACAAAAGTATGAGTATGCAATCAGATATGCATAGAGAATTGAACGACGGAGATTTTTGAGTCTTATTAATTCCCCTATTTGATCACAATTTATAAGCCTGATTAATGGCACATAAAACACAATTATTACTACAATATTTCAATGCTTAATATAACTTAAAATAACTTAAAGTCTTAGCTGCGAGGTATTCTGCAGTCGTTATGCCCAGACTGCACTCATTTAAACTAGTTTCCACCTGCTGAGCCCCTACTTCATTTCACAATCTCATTGAGTTCTCCATCTTCTCCCAGTCCCAGTGGTTGTCTCTTTCTCTGTGCCTGTCGCTGAGTAGTCCAAGAATTCCAATTAGTTTGCAATTTTGCCAATCACGACATTTGATTTGCGTTTAATTATGAACACATTTCAACAGATCAAAATTCAAAACGTGTCTGCTGCCGACGTTGGGGCGTATACTTTATTTCATTTTCAAAAGCATTTTTAATCATCATCATCATCGTTTGCTAATCAGTGCGCACAGCTCGAAATGAGGAGTGAATGAGCGAGGCAGTTTTGAGTGTGGCTTTTGGCCAAAAGCCAGCTTGGCCTAAACGAAATGCAAATTAGGCAACAAGCAATGAACAGAAAATAAGGCTAAGATCTTATAAGTTATTAGAACGAAGTGAGTTTACGCTTTTTATTTTCTCGACTCGAGTTAATGGCCATTAAGGCATTGTGTTTCCATCTAAATTAGTTAGGAATACCCATAACAAACACAAATTGTATTTGGTTTTGTTTTTGTATTTGTTTAGATTCATTTTCATAGTTAAATAATTTCTGGGAATCGCAAATGCCAATCCATTTATCTGTCTCAATGTTTTGCTGCTTTGTTTTTCTGCTCATCTGTTTTTGTATTGCCACGCCCACATTTGGCCACCCACATCCACAGCCACAGTACGTGAACATGTCCTGGCTTAAGCTCATCTGTCTATTTTTATGGCACACCCAATGCAAAGGCTTTTCCAGCTGGGAGACATACATAAATCTTTATCGATGTGTGCCCAAATCCATACATCGAAATTTCATTTCCGATTCGCTTTTGTTTTCTTTTGTCCTGCATTTATGCTCTGTCTCTTTTTATCAGCCATTTCATCTCTCTCTCTCGTTCTTTCTTGTTTGTTTTCTTGCCACTCTTTCCACAGACAAAAACAATGCATATTGCCAGGTTTTTCCAAATTTCTCTTGAATTCTTGGCTTGGACAAGGCACACTCCTCTTCTCTTCCTCTCCTATCTCTACTCCTCCTCTGCTTAGCTGTTGTGTGTGTATTTTGGCAAGCAGAATAAATTAAATTCAATTTTTGTCGACGTGTGAAATTGCTAAAGACAGCACTTCTCGGGAGCGCCGAACTCTACGGGCTTTTGTCATTCCTATTCACGTACGTGCACCTTACGTACTCCGTTCTCCATTGTGTTGTGTAGCCTATTGTCCTTACGGTCTCCTACATGGCATACAGCCCACAGCAAATGTGGAAATGTACAAATTTACACTTGCATTCATATTTCATCAACAAATACACAATAAACTTTCTAAATGAACAACTAAAGGCATCAAGAATTGACCATTATTTTTAAGTAATGACCATAATATGGTCTGCCCTGTAATTGAAAAGAAAAGTATGACAAAGTAGATGTCTGAAGGTTTAAAAAAGGTATAATTAAAAATACTTTCTCGGTGGAGAACTTAAAAGTATTCCCGATTTAAGCTTTATGAATTTTAGCTTAATTTTAAGTATGTAATATTTTTTTATAGGGTATTTTGTAGTCTTTTATTTACAAATCTTGTTTATACAGCTCTGAGATCATGCTCAGTGTAAATTATTTATTTTATATGTAAACATCGTGCTAGCATTGTTTTATAGGAATACCCTTAACGAAAGTAGCTGTCAGAAAAGGACAATGGGATTCAAGGATTCAAAGATACGTTTCCTTCATCCAATTTCTATGCTCCTTTGCAACAGCAATTATTTTAGTAAATGGGGGAAAAAAGTGCTGTTAACGAGCTGTAAATCAATACTTATGAATGGCACTGTGCGCAATTTAAAGAGCTGTCCTTCAGAGAGAGAAAGGAAAAGAGAGAGAGAGAGAGAGAGAAAGTCAGTAAGTATCTTTTCGATTATAATAAGAGGTTTACTCAGATACAGGCCATGAAAATCCGAGAAAAACCGAAATTGAAAAACATTTGCCACAATTTGAAATTGCTTTGGTTGACAGCCGCAAAGCAATGTTCATTTTACTGCATTGATTTTGGTTACTAGTCACAAACTAAACTGCAAATCATAAGAATTTTAATAGCCAAAATGTAGCATACAGGCTTTCAGTACCGATACTTGGACAAAACTTAATTAAAAACATTGCAAACCGAAGAAAATTGGTGTAGGAAAATTGGTTTTCTTAAAAAGAGCAGAAGATAAAGTTCAGTTTTCAAAATCCAAAACAAACCGATTTGTGGAAGTAACCAATTCTAATGAAAGTCTACCAATTTGGTTCCTTTTGGCCAAGCAATGCAGTTTCTTGGTAATCATTTTCATCATAAGGCAATTAGCGCTAATTGCAGCTAATTGGCTTTTCTGCAAACAGCAACACACACCCACACACACACACTTAGGAGTGTAGTGTTGAGTGGAGAGTGCAGTAATGCCTGGCTATGGAGTACATAATGGCTTAAATATACTTGTGGAAAACTCGTTGCACGCATCTAAACAACATTGGGGGGAAAAGTAATTGTGGAAATGTCTGGAAATGCCAAATGGAGTTAACTACTAAATGAAACTGAGTGCAGAGCTGTTGCTTTACCAGCATTTCCTGCTTACCTGGCCACCTGCCTTCACCTGCTCCATCAGAATGATTCGGAATTGAATCAATTTGCCCAATGAATGCGACCTCATTGGATTTAATACGTGCTCAAAGCAGCAGCTCTTCTGCCATACTCATACTCTTTTACTCTCTCTCTAGGTGTATCTCAGAAGTCCTTTCTCCCATTTGGCACCTTGGGGCAGCTTTTATACAGCACTTGGCACCTGGGGCGGCAGCAATCGTTTAGTTCCTCATCTGATTATTATGCAGGAGCCAACACGGGCTCGTTTAGTGCGCGGATAAACGCCGCCAGAGATTTGGTTCACGCTGCTCCTAACTGCCACGCCCCCAACAGTCCTCCAATGGCCTCGTCGCGCTGCACTGCCCCACGGATAGTGCTATTATTGGAGCAACCTAATTAGCTTGTTGTGTTTTGTTAGCAGCTACCAGTTGGCACTTAGTTGCCTACTTCCACCACACACCTAACACCGACCACCTCAATTACAGTCGTGTCTGAGCACACTCCGATTGCTCAGCATGCCATGACTGTATGGATTTGTATGGCATATAACTGTTGGTCATCTGAGTCCACTTGGCAACAGCATTGTCCAAATGTGAGCAACGTGTGCAGAAATATGCGCATATTCATGCTAATAAATGTATTCACATTGTGCAGCTCAATATAGACACATGGTGGGGAAAGGGAGTGACTGCTGGTCAAATATAATTTCAGCCCGGTACTTCTGATGGGCAGGGAGTTATAGGTCAGTGAAGTAGTTGTGACTGAAATTAAACAAATTAAAAGTAGCTTTTAAGCAACAAATTTATAGTTTCTGTCATAAGTGTGATTAAGTACTTGCTCTTGAGTTTAACTATCGGTTCTCACACAGTCGAGTACACTTACCTTGTACTTAACTGCAAATGAAGAGAGAAGTAAATATACAGACGTGCAGAGGTGGGGCTGTCTGTCTTTCCTTTCTTGACTCTTCTTGCTTTTTTTTGAAGTACATACACTTAGTACTCAGTGTTGGCAGAACTGCTTAAGCCAAAACTGTAAGAGTGGCTTATATTTACACAGACTTGTTTATTATTAGTTCAACTTTAATTGATCATAACTTAGTTAAATGGAGTAAATTATTCCCTTTTATCAACAGGCACACTCCATCGCAATTAAAAATTGCTTTGATTTATAACTTTATTAACTGAAATGCCAAGTTTAACTATATAAACAGCTAGTTACCTATAGCTAAGCTAAATTGCCAACACTGAAACACTCGTAGTTTTTTACAAATGAATTGTTTGCCTTACTTTCTATCTCTAGCACTTAGTTTCTTTCTTGATGCCTTCACTTGTCTGTTAATTTTTTAACTCTTTGTACTTTTTGGCGCTTTTGCATTTAAGCAAAAGATAAAGAAGAAAACTTCAAGAAGTAAATAAACAAAGTTTGTATGCGTTTAATGCAGTGGGTAACAGAAATGCATAGAATTTTTGTTAGCTTGGTTGTTAACAAAAGTACAGGTACATTTGAGCCACAATGAAAGCATTTTGGCCAATCAAAAACAATTGTACAAAAGAAGCAAGAAGTCACCGCAGTTTTGTGGTCGCTTAGCAGGCAACTGCCAGCTGGAAGTGTATATATACAAATATATATATAGTATATAAACGAGGGAAAAACGGGAACTCATCGCGTATTTGATTTGGTTTCGGGTTATGGTTATGTCAATCATTATGTTTATGGTAATGGTTATGGGGCACTCGATTACCGGCAGGATGAGATGAGCCTGGCTCTGGTATTATTATGCCCATTCGTGGTAATGGAGATTCAAACGGTTTGCGGTCATGCCAACTATTGGTAGACTGCTCTCTGTTATTGGCCCAAATGCTGCTAGACTTTTTGGTCACACGGCTAACGCTTAATGGCTTTTATACGTGATGAAATCTTTGACATATTTCCCAGTTTTCGATTTCGTTGTCGTCATATTTTCTACTTTCTTCTCTTTTTCGGCTTGATTTGAGGGACATTTGGGAAATGTAAATATTGGCAGGTTTTAAATTAATCGCACCCTTCAACTTGTCGAATGTCTCACGATTAAATAAACGAGACGATATGTGAAAATGTGGAAGCACAAGCGAATAAATACCTGTCTGCCTGTCTGTCTGTCTTGCTGTCTTGCTGTCTGCCTTCCTGACTTCTACTACCCCTACCAAACAGCTGTGTATGTTTGACACTGACGCTGACTCGTTGACTGACAGAAAACGCAAGCAACTGTCAGAGTTTGCAAATTCATTCCAGATGTAAACATTCCCATAGGAAGCCATTTCACACAAGTTTCATGTCTGTTTGCTCAAAATGCAGCAACTGCTGCTGACATCGAAATCGACACACATGCATACAAGTGTAACTGCTGCTTGTGTGTGTACAGGTAAAGTTAACTGGCAGAAAAGCTTTAGTCAAGTGGCCCATGCAAAAATACTCTTTATGCAGTTAGAAATTTAAAAATTGCAGCATACTTTTGGGCGCAATGAGTTTTTAAACAGTCATAATTATTGTATAACTTAGCATATATTTATGTGAGTTGGTCTAGAGTAGTAAATGACGTGTAATACACCCTTTCTAAGCCCGACTTACAGGTATGAAATTAGAAGTACAGCTTTACGGGTGGAGTTGGCAATATTTGGCTTTTATTGCTGTCAGAAATACCAGCCAGGGGAGCCAAACTTTTGACTTTCTTGTGCCAGACGTCGAAATATGCGAAGTCGCTTCGAGTCAAAACTCTGTTGGCAACACCGAGAGTCCTACACCTTTTCTGGCATTATGAAGATTTATAATTGTTTCATGACAGGGCACGTATGCGCAACTATTGCGTATACGCAGGGCATCAATAGATTCCTACCGCGTGTGTGTGTATTAAACTGGCGGCTTCTATTTGTCATTGTGCACTTAGCTTCTTAATGAAACTTTTAATCGCCCACAGCAGTTAGAGAATTCGAGTATTCAGCAGGGAAATGGTGCAAAGCAAAAAAAGAGAAACAATGAAACAAAAGCCAAAACTCAAATGGTTCTTCCCTCTTTCGATCTCTTTTCCACTATCGCTTTATCCCTGTCGCTCTTGTCGCATCGAGTGATGGCTATTCAGGTTATTTTCATTGATTATGTCAGGAAAATAAGTTTACTTTGGAACATTATTGGTTCCATTCACAGCAACAAAAAGTCAACTTGTCAAAATGTTCGAAAGCACTTAAAACTTTTACGCAGTTTGTTGTTTTCTTGTTTGTAGTTGAACGACGAGTAACATTATGGCATTTTTCCACTAAATCTACATCTACATTCAGCTCGCCATAGGGTTGTCGCCCGCTTGTGCCATAGGGTTGCCGCTTGTCGCCTTGTCGCTTCGTGCGCCAATTTCGCACTTTCCTTTTCGCAAAAAAAAGTGCCATGAAAAATTCCAAAAAAAACGAAGTAAAAAAATTTGAAAAAAGAAAAAAAATATACTTCAAGTGTTCCCATTGAAGCAGTCATTCGCAGACTTTGGCAACTCTGCTGCCAGCTGGCAGCATTCAGTTAGCTCCGCTGCTCCAGAATGCTAACAAGGCAATTGAATAGCATTTTTCAATAAGTCCGAGCAGTCGTTGGTTGTGCTGAATGGGCCACAGTCCGAACCAAAAGGAATATCAAAAGTTTGCTAAATTGTGACCATCAGTTTTGGCTTAAGGTCTGTCAACTTTTCAGGTTCTGCAACGATAATCTTTGTTTACCATTCAGAGTGAAAATGATACCAAATAGAGGTCAATTAGTGTACAGTAAACTACATGATTAAGATCATTTAGTTGACCATGAAATGAGTTATTCAGCAAAATGTCAAATTTGTTCACTGTTAACTGACATCTGACACATTTCTGTGGAATTGAGATTGATGTTTAATATTCGTGATTTACCAGTGTTATAACTTGTCCAATTAGAGCAACAAAAAAGGAGTGAGTGGGAGAGAGATGATGTTGACCTTGACACGACTGAGATTGAAGTTGAAATTTCATAAAATCAAAGTGTGAGTCGACAGAATCTTGGCAATAATTGTAACGAATGGATGGCTTTGCTATCAAAGATAGAGTTACAGGCGAGTTAGAGAAGGGAGGAAAGTCTGATAATTTATGCCAAACATTTTTTGATGCTGGCCGTAACCCTTGTTTGAGGTTGCCTCTGAGGTTGAGTAATAAAATGAAATATTTATGCCATAACATTAAGGGATTTGGTTTTTGCCTCTACACAAAGTGCCTATGTCCATGCATATATATGCTGTGCGTTAGCTGGGATATATCATGCGGCCCCGTAACACAGCCGATTCCAAAACCAAACCACTTTGCTGGCTCAAGGACTTGGGCCTGGCCAAGTCGACCAAAACTAGGCTCCGGCCTGTTGAGGGTGTAGTGCGGTTAACGTTGGCCACACCGGCTTATTTATTGCATTCGAGGCGTTAACACGAAAGCATTTTGCGGAAATGGAAACTAAATAGTCGTGGTTAAATTATTAAATGCCCCTGCGCGCCGCCGTGTGGAAAAACCAGCAGAAGAGTCAGCGGCAAAGGCTGCCGCAATCGTTTCTTTCTCTTTTTTTTTTTGGTTTTTTTCTTTATGGTCCAAAGTGTTGCCAATAAAAATTTACTGCTATACGGAATAACACACACACACACACTCACACACCAACTGTATACACACACTTATTCAGATTGAGTGTATTCATGTTTGTTTGCATAAATGAATGCAAACATATAATTTCAGTGTATTCCAGCCAGAGCCCAACTACAACAAACACATTCAGATATGGCTTTACTGTATGGCTTTACTGTATATTATATGTAGTACTTATAGACGAACCGTTCGAGTTCTCCAATAGTTGCCCAAAGTGTTTGGCAATACTTTAAATATTTTATTAGACTGCCAGAGCGACAGTAAGTGTGAGAGTGTGACTGGGAAAACAAATGGAAGGGGTGGGAGAGGAGGAGAGATTATGATGTAACGATTTATGGATAGCTCATCGGGATGAGCTCAAATGCAAACATTCAGTTGTCATAAAGTACACGAACAACAACAGAAAAATAGAGAAACAGAAACAACTACAATTTATTTATGGTTGTCATAGTGTTCAGCAAGTAAGTTTACAAATCGAAATGGTCTGGGTGGGGTTTTTCGATTGGGAGATATACGAAGCATTAATTCATTGAGTTTTAAAACAGAAATCACTCAGTTAAGTAGACTTTTATAAGGCGAAATGGTAGGAAAAATATAGTAAGGCTTAAAATAAATTATAGATGGCACTTATATTTGTTTTTTAATTTTTAAGAGCTTTTCAGCCTCACACCTCCAGCGGTTTGTGCTGTAACAGATGTAGGTCAGTGTAAGATATTCTGAGGTCAGTTTTTGTTGTTGTAACTTGAATAAAATAAACAAATATAGATTAAAAATGAAGACTCGTTATTTTAAAAACTCCATTAAAAACTAATAGTTTTTATTTTGTGCGCTATTAAAATTTATTACACAATTAAGCAACCATAACTTTATTGAGCAGTTCTAAGCTTTACTTGGCACAAGTCTTTAATACTCTTAAGTACTTGCTGGTGATTGATAAGTCTGAGGAGTATAATCCCCATGTGGTCAGCTGCGAGTTGATGATTTCAAAGTCACAAAGCAACAGATGTATTTTTAAGTGCTCGCAAGCGAAACATGGTCTTGTTTTAGTGCTTAGTCAGCATAACTAACCCATTTGTAAGTGTGCTTGATGCTCTTCAGCTCTTCAGTTCTGTCGATGCAAAACAGGAAGGCCAAAAACAATGAAATAAAACTCAAAGTCGCAAAATAATGCGACATTCGCATGCTCTAAGTTGTCTTTATGATTTTATAGTTTATATATTGTTAGTTTATGTGTGAAGTCATTGAGAGAGATGCCAACTATCATGCCAAAGAGTGAGAACAGAGCTAACCAGGGCCAAAACAAGTAGAACTCGCAGCATTCACAACTTATTTGTACGACACTCGAGACTCAAACATAAAGCAAATCACACATTGATCATAAACTAACAAAATTGAAAAATTAAATAACTAGTAAGGGTGCTGCAGATGGAGTAATGACGCTGAGATACCCGGTACACTAAACAAGTATTAATAAATTGTAAGTCATCGAAAAGTGTGTAGTTTTTCGCTTTTGGTGTAGGTTACCCACATTTCATTTCAATATTAGATGCAAGAATATTCCCCTTCACTCATCTCCTAACGGGTATGACTAAATAAAAACCCCGCAGCTCATCTGCCACTGAGAACTAGAAGCTGAGTATAAAAGTGAGCAGAAACACGCGGCGGCTGGTCAGTTAATAAAGTGAACGCGACTAAGAATATTAACAGTATAATCACCATGAGATCTAGTTCGATTTTGGGTCTGTTGCTTTGCAGTGCAATCATCGTGAATGTGGCCGATGCCAAGCCGTTTATCATAAAGGTTTTCGCGCCGAGTAGTGGTAAAAGTTGAACGTTTCCAAGTGCACTAAGAGTTGAAACAACATAAATCATCGTATAATGTCTAATTTCTGTATAGGATACACAAGCCGAGCGACTCCAACGGCAGCTCCAATCAATACTCAGTTCATTTCGAGTCTGATTTCAACCAAATTCCAATTGCTGAACAGTTTGCTGCAGGCCAAGTCATCTTTTGGCGGCTTTGGCATTACCAAAACATTTGGGTTCACGGGCTCCAGCACCACGACGACCACTGAGAGCCCATACACACAAGGGACCACAGAGGTAAACACAGATTTTATACCGGAAGTTAGCTCCAGCACTCAATCTGTGTCCACAACAACAACAGAAGACGACACTGCGACGCCGGAGCCTACAGTACGTCCCCAAAAGCCTGTCACTACAACAACCACAGCCAGCTCAGCAATTGTACCCACAACGACGACTGACTCAATAATACCAACGAAGAGCACCACCGAGGAGGATCGGACGGTGGAGACGACGACCTCCAATGGATACAGTTACCAGGCCCCCTATTGATCTTTAAACAGCCCTTCTTGCCCCTCTTGAATGTACTGCACTTACACTGGGTAACGAACTTAACTAAACAAAGGTATACCCAACTTTGTTCCCTAGTGTAAGCTGTACATATACGAGTCTAAATTGTAAGTCTGAATGTCGACTCGAAACTCTGTTCAAGTCTGTGAATTATAACCTGTAGAATATACAAACTTTTTCCACTCCAAACCAAACAATTCTATCTTTTTCTATTCTTTTTTAAGTTGAGTGCGGAAGTAAAATTATATAACTTCCCGCACACACTGCTCTCATTCACAATAGGCTCTTCTGTCTAACCAATTAGCATAAAAACCAGTTTCAGTTTCGGTTTTGGCTTCGGTTTCGGTTTTAGTTTCAGTTTTGGCTCACCAGACAAGAGTCTGACTAAATAAATATACAGATAAAGATACAAACTGAGTCGATGCGATTCTTCTTT